>CM042062.1:33227500-34477500 GCA_023525745.1 Arctium lappa
CGCTTACCAGGTAAGACTCTCGGTTCTTGTGATCGCTCTTACCAGGTAAGATTTTCAATACTTGTCATGTTCATCCAATATCATAAAATTACCGTGGTAAGCACTTAAACAACCTCTTGGTCTAGCATCAAATTTGGTGTATGTTCGTATGCTTTACCAGATCTTGGATTTTGATTTTGGTGAGCTTCATTTTGTTGACTATGCCTCCGAAGATTGTTATTTAATTTGGACCGGCTTTCCCCTTGAACTACATTTTCTTTAGATATTTCAACTTAATACTCATCTTAATAAAATTGACACAAAAGTCAATGTTACTTTGTCTTAGGAATTTATAAAGCATTAGTTTTTTACATTGGCTAGGTAGTTTGTTATGACATTGCAAGAGGTTAGAAAATGGAAGACTTTGAAACCACAATGCTTGTGCCGACTACCTTTGAATGTGTGAATGCGAAATCTAATCATCACACTTGTTGTTTGATGTAAACTAACGGTTGTATTTACTAAAATGCAAAAAAGACTACTATAGTAATCATGTAGTTTCATTGTACGCAGTAATATTGTAGATTATTGAATACTACTCACTTTGACCTATTCAATGTTTTAAAACCGGGTTTTTTTTGACCCGGTGTGGTGACCGGGTCACGGTTCAACCGTTTTTTGATAAATTGCCATAAACCCGGGCTATAAATTGCATAAACCCGGTCGCAATTGACCTGCCATCTTCCCCGGGTCCCGGTTCAACCGATTCAACCGGCCGGGTCAACCCGGTTTTTAAAACATTGGACCTATTAGAAATTATAATTTAGAATTTATGAAGATTATTCTATGTAGCATGCATGCTAACCATTTGTATGATCTTAAAGATTGTTTGAAGTTTGAATATGAAGGGAATGAAACTTTTTTTGATTAATTTCGTATTTTTCTATCTCAATACGTTGTATGTCTTCCCTTTAATCCTTGAAGTTGGTTCATCCATACATGCAATTTAAGTTAACTTATACCTTATGAAGGATGGTACTCTATTCAAAAATGAAGTAGGGTAGATACCTCTTTTTTAGATCAAAGATAACCCCTTTACAAACCTTCATCTTTTGGTTTTCTCAGCTATCCTTTGAATCCTAATAGCATCTTCTATATACAAATCATTCCTTTTCAATGGCTCATAATTTTTTATTGGGAGGATCATGTGCACATTTGCATTCTATTCTCTTGATCTTTTGTGTTGCACTAGAAGGAAGCAACTCTAAACAAAAGGGTGTATTTTTGTCAACTACATTATATCTACTCGGTATCAACCTTTATTTTGTTACACAACGCCTCAACTTGAGATTTGTTACACATCAAGAAGAGCAGTTGCATTATGTTTTTTGTTCTTGATTTACAAGAATATTTACATCCCAAATAATTTGATAAGTCAGAATGATTTAACTTATCAAAAACTCCTTATTAGCCCCCGGACGGTATGCACTTGTGCATACAAGTAATTTGTAAAATGCACAAGTGCATAATGTACTTTTGCATAAAAACCAAAAAATAACATAATTTACGTGTATGCACAAGTGCATACCGTCCAGATAAGAGGCTATCAGAGTATTCTTCAGTTTTCCGTTTTTTTCAGGTTTTCTGAACCTCCATCTATATATATATATATATATATAGAGAGAGAGAGAGAGAGAGAGAGGGAGGTTCAAGGGAAAACCTAAAAAAATGGAAAACTGAGTAACACCTTGGTAGCCCTTGATCTGGACGTTATGCACTTGTGCATAGAAGTAAATTAAGTTGTTTTTTGGTTTTTATGCACGTGTGCAATATGCACAAGTGCATGTTACAAATTACTTGTATGCACAATTGCATACTTTCCAGATGAAAGACTACCTGGGTGCAGTTTTCTGTTTTTTTAGGTTTTCCTTTGAACCTGACCCTATATATATACATATATAGGGGTTGTTTAATTTGCAACTCATGAAAATATTACAACCCATGCAACCCACTTCTTAACCATTGGATTAATGATCGACGATTACAATACATGTGGGTCCAATATTTTCAATTAAAAAATAAAAAAATAAAAACAAAATAACTGTTTATCATGAATCCAACGCTTAAGATGTAAGTTGCATGGATTGTAAGATTTACATGAGTTGTAAATTATCCTTGACATATATATATATATATATATATATATATATATATATAGATGGAGGTTCACGGAAAACCTCAAAAAACGGAAAACTAAGGAACACTATCATAGTCCTTCATCTGGATGGTATGCATTTGTGCACATGTACAAATGCAGAATGGACACATGCATAAAAACCAAAAAACAACTTAATTTACTTGATGTACAAGTAAATTACCGTTCAGATGAAGGGCTAGCAGGGTGTTCCTTAGTTTTCTAATTTTTTGAGGTTTTCCCCTGAACCTCCGTCTATATATATAGGCGGAGGTTCAGGGAAAACCTAAAAAAAAAACGAAAAACTGAGGAACACTTTGATAGTCTTTCATCTGGACGATTTACACTTGTGCATGCAAGTAATTTGTAACATGCATTTATGCATATGCACAAATGCATAATGCACACGTGCATAAAAACCAAAAAATAACTTAATTTACTTGTATGCACAAGTAAATTTCCGTTCAGATGAAGGCTAGCAGGTTCCTTAGTTTTCTATTTTTTTTGAGGTTTTCCCCACCTCCGTCTCTCGGAGGTTCAGGGGAAAACCTCAAAAAATAGAAAACTAAGGAACACTATGATAGTCCTTCATCCGGACGATATGCACTTGTGCATGCAAGTAATCACACGTGCATAAAAACCAAAAAACAACTTAATTTACTTGTATGCACAAGTAAATTACCGTTCAGATGAAGGGCTAGCAGGGTGTTCCTTAGTTTTCTATTTTTTTGAGGTTTCCCCTTAACCTCCCTCTCTCTCTATATATATATATACTCTCTCTCTCTCTCTCTCTCTATATATATATATATATATATATATATATATATAGAGAGAGAGAGAGAGAGAGACAGACAGACAGATGTTCAGGGGAAAACCCCAAAAAACGGAAAAATGAAGAACACTCTGGTAGCCTCTTATCTGGACGGTATGCACTTGTGCATACACGTAAATTATGTTGTTTTTTTGGTTTTTATGCAAAAGTACATTATGCACTTGTTCATATGCACATGTGCATGTTACAAATTACTTGTATGCGCAAGTGCATATCGTCCAGATAAAAGACTACCAGGGTGTTCTTCAGTTTTTCGTTTTTTTGAGGTTTTCCTGTGAACTGGCCGTATATATATATATATGAATTTGGAAACTCGGCACTTTTGCGATTATTTTCCTTGATATCTTGTTAATAAACATATTTATCGTAGTAATTGTTTTGCAATTAAATCATACTAACCTATAAAAAAATTGTGAGAAAACAAGAACAATACGAACAAAAAACATCGGTGTCAGAAAAGTTATTTGCTTCAGAATTGTGATTCACCCGCGCTGCATCGTGCCGGTAGACAACTAGTAAAAGTATACACTTTAGCACTCATTTAGGACTCCATTTTACCTTATTTTACATCTTTCCCAATGCTATCTTGAGTCCTTTTTATCTTATTTTACACTTTTAGTTTTATTGGAGCTAGGATGTAGAAAGTGGTAATGTTCTATAACTTTTGGTGAAAACAATGGTTACCGACTGTTGCTGCAGCAGGTACTGCTACAACGCTGATATTGGCAGCAGATGGCTCAATCATTTGAAGATTTTCTTTTTGAGGGAAAATTTTTGAAGGCATCTTTGTAGTACAAGTCTGGAGGAGGGTGATAGAAGATGACCTGAAGATGCCTTGCTTAGTCTTGTTAAGCATATTTACTTTTTAATTAGTGAACTTATTATGCTTGGTTAATAACCAATGGACAGTAGCCTTTTGTACTTGTTAAGCATCTTTCAATTCCTTTAGTTAGTATAAGTAGAAGGTAATTGTTGACCTTATTTGCCTTAGAGGCATTCATCTTTACTCTAACTGACTTTTCAGCTTTGGTGGCAGTGGGAAATTTACTAGCAATGTGGTCAGTAAGTCTACAATGATAGCATTTTATATAGCTGAAGGTAGCCTTCAGACCATAAGCATACATATTAGAAACCTTTTGATGAGTCGGGCTAACTCCAAGAATGCCCTTAGCCTCAGATCTTGGAGTAACCTTGGGTTTATCAGATTTCTTAGGCTTGAGATCAACTTTTATCCTGGGAGTAGATCTCTGAGTTTGTTCAGGGATCTTATCTTTAGAGGATGAGGGTTGAGTCCCTGAAGGTTTAGAAGGAAACTTATTCAGCTTAGGTACTTTAGAACCCTTCTAAGGAGCACGAGAAATAGATTTTCCTTTGTCTTTGAGTTTTGAACTCTTAGAAATGTCCTCAGGTATAGGAATAGATGAGGAAGAAGAACACTGAGATAAAGAAGTCTCAGGGATGGATGAGACAAATATTCTGAATTTTAGCATGGAACGATCTCTGTCACGGTTATCCTTTTTAGATTCATAACCAAAAAAGCTCTTATCCTGAGTAGGTTTTGAGCACCTATTATCTTAGTGATCTTAGTTGATGATTTACACCATCCTTCAACTGTGGCTTTTTCAGCTTTCAACTCACCGATAGATTGATCACATTCAATGCTGATAATTTCATTGATAATGACATGATCTTTTAAGCTTTCCATTATATTGGTTAGTTCTTTGATCTTTAGGTGACATTTCTCAAGTTGTTTTATTAGATCAATGCTTTCGTTTTCAGCTTGAGTTGTACCATTCAAGGCATTGTACAAATCAACTGTTAGCACGTCAATAGCATGACGTCTATCAGCTTCAGTGAGAACTGGATCAGAAGAGATTGATACTTGAGAGATTATAACATTAGACAGAGATTGGCCATATTTTCTTCATCAGAACTTGATTCTTCTTCAGATTCAGCCTAGTCATGTTCTTCAGCTATCAAACCTTTGCCTTTTCGCTTGTAGTTTTTCAACTTTTGATATTTCTCTTTCAGCTTTAGGTACTTGTCATCTCTGGGCTTATAGGATGGAGAAGGTTTGAAGACCTTCTTTGACCAGCACTCGCTAGCAAAATGTCCTGCTTTTTCACAGTTGTAGCAAGTAGCAGTTGCCTTATCAACAGGTGTTGACTTAGGCTCATTAGATATGGCAAGAGGGTTATTTATTCTGAAGTTTCTCTTTCTTGCAAATTTTCTGAATGAGTTTGTCAAGAGTGCCAGTGATTCATCAAACTCTGAAAGGTAAGCGTCTGATGGATCCTCTGAGTCAGAATTCAACTAAGTGATGGTAATAGTAGAGGAGCACTGAGATGGGATTATCTCTGAAGATACTAAAGCAATGGGTGTGCTTTTGGAGTCTTTGGAATATTTGACAAGATTCTTCGTCAGTTGACTAGATTGCTTATGATTGAACAAAATCCCATATAAGGTGCTAAGAGAGATGATTTAAGTCTTTTGTTAGCTTTAGACACATTGAATAACTGTCCCAACTTTCAGGAAGACATTCTAAGAATTTAGTTAGAGTCTCAGAATTTGAGTAGGTCCTACCAACAACCCTTAGATCAATTAGTAAGCAATTAAAGCATTAGTGTACGTTAGACAAAGATTCATTCTTACCACAAATGAACACAAATTGAACACAAATTCATTCTCAGTGGTACCTTCATGGCTTTAGCGATTTTCAGTTGCATGATAGAATGGAAGGCTTTATCAGGTAGTGCCATAGAGATGATGGTTTTGGCCTTTGCATCAAGGGAAACTTTCTTTTTGTCCTCATCACCCCATTAGTGTATTTCTTTGACAACTTCTCTCTCAGGAATAACTTTAGTACTTACAGTGGCAGGAACTGCAACATCTATGATATATGGTACATAGGGTCCATTTGCAACATATTCAGGTATAGTAGGATATACACCTTATAGAAATAGCATCATTCGATTTTTCCAGAGAAAAGTTGTTGTTAAAGCATTTTTCAGTTGGAATCATTTGTATTTTATGTTCTTGTATGGTCAATGATTTGTAAGTCTTGAAGTCAGCTTTCTTAGTTGTTAAGTTTTCGTGCTTTGTTTGGTCAAGGTTGTTTGACCCTTTTTTGTATTTGTCATTTTTCCTTGTAACATTTTGTGAGAAAGCTTGTAACCGTGAGACTTGTGAGATAATAGATATATGACTTTCTCTCTCTGGAACTCTCTCTCTATTCATCTACATTGTTTGATTTTGATTGTGTAATTGATTATTTGTGCTTGAATTCTGGACTCACATTAGAGCCTCACGATTAATTCAAAAACTAGGTTTGATTTCACTTATGTCAAAATTTTAGTGCAATTTTGGATGAAATCGAAGAACTCGCAAAATGCTGCTGACAATGGCTGTTAGATTCAAATTACATTGATCTGTTGGTTTTGGGGTTCAAGATTGGGTGATTCTTGTTCGATTTTGATAGTGTAAAAGTATTCATTTGTATTACAAATCCTAATTCACAACATTAGAATGTGAATTTTGGATTTTTGATATTGTTAAGTCGAAGTTGTCAAGAATCTGTTTCTTGATCTAATTATGAGAACAAGAGGTTTTTGGACAAAAGTTTGTATTAGAAAAGTGATACAAGTCATAAATCGAGCAACCCTTCAAATTTGCAATTTCAAATTCCCAAAACTGAAGTTTCCATGGATAAATTTGTAAATTCGAGTGAAGAACTCGCAAGACCCACAGATGTCGCAAGTATGATCATGGAACTCGCAAGCTTCATCTGAGGCCTTAGTGTGAAGAACTCGCAGAAAGAAGTATTCAACAAGGAGAGAACACACAAGATATTGATTACGAGTTGTTGTGATCTTATTTTGTTAAGTGTAGAACTCGCATAGTTCAGCTTGCTTCATCCTAGAACTCGCAAGCCGAAGCTTACGAATTAATACTTCTCGGTGCTTTGGTCTATGACGACCAAGAACTTGTTCACTGCAGTCTGCGTCAAGTGTTCTTTGCGTGAAGTTGTTTTCTTGTTTTTGCCTAAGTGTGGAACTCGTATTTACAAAAGAAGTTGGTTTTGTTGAAATTTTCTAAGTATAGAACTGGTGCCTTCACAAGAAGTTCTTTTTTCTGAAATTTGTTAAGTGTACTTCTCATACATAGAACTCTGCGTCAAGTGAGAACTCACACGACCCTGTTTACGACAAGTGATGTTCTCGTATACCATTGCTTGCGACAACTAAGAACTCGGACATAGTTCTCTGCAAGGTGTGGGTTTGCGACAAGTTTCAGCCTGCGGATTCTTTCTTTTGCCACAAGTGTGTTCCTAGTGCTTTGCGACTTCAACACTTAGAATATTTTTGCAACTTTTTCAGGATTTGACCAAAGTTGACTTTTCAAGTCAAGTTTCTTTTGAATTTTTTGGACGATCATATTCAAGCATTCTTTCAGTATTATCTTTCAATATTTTAGTACGTCGAGAGATCTGTTAAGCATGGGATCAAAATCTAAACCTCCGGTTCTTCAAGTAGAATAATATCATCAATGGACGAAGCGGATGATAAATTTTCTGAATAATCAAAACAAGAGGTTAATGAACTATGTCCAGAACGGATCTCACTTTCCACATGTTGTGGTTGCCAGAATCCCAACCACTGAGACTAATCCAGAGATTCCAGAGAGGATAGTAGCCAGAGATCCGATTCAGTACAATGATCGTGACAGGGATTTGGTTGATCTAGATGCACAGGCTCTTACTTACCTGATAATGGCAATCCCAAATGACATATTCAACAAAGTTGACAGCCGAAACTCAGCTAAGAAAATTTGGGATGAGCTTGAAAGGCAACTTCAGGGTTTAGAGAAATACATGAAGACAAAGCGAAATCAGAGTATTAATGCCTATGAGGGTTTCAAGGAAAACGAAGGAGAGTCTCTTAAAGATGCGTACAACAACTACAAAATAATTCTGAACGATCTTCGGCGAAATGGGGTGAGGAAAACAGAGTCTGAGATTAACTTCAAATTTATAAAGAATCTCCAACCCGAATGGAATATTTACTCAACCCAACTCCAGATGAACAAAGATATGGATGAGGAGAAGTTAAATGATATGTTCTGCGTTCTCTATCAGCACGACGATAAGGTTAAGGAGCAAGCAAACATGAACCAACAAATGTCTGAGATTAAAGAGAAGCAGAAAAAGGTGGAAGATTCTTTGGCTGTGCCAAAAAAGGTGGAAGATTCTTTGGCTTTGCTGGGACAGGGACAGATTGTCAAGGGTAGATCAAGTTCTGGAAAAGGGTTGAAACAAAAAGTCTTGATGTTAGAAACGATTGATTCATCTGACAGTTCTGAGGAAGTGGAGAATGATTCTGATGACGAACTGACAACATTTGCGAAAAAGTTAGCCATGTTGACAACTAGATTTCACAAGTGGTTTGGACGTAAGAAGTTTTATCACAAATCCAAACCAGATCACTATAAGAAAGAAACGAAGAGAAAAGAGATGAGAAAGAGAAAGAAAATACTGAAAAATGCTACAATTGTGGCAAGTCTGAACATTTTGTTAGGGATTGTAAGACCAAGCGAATCAAAGATTATGAATACTACTCTAAGAAGCCACAACCGGTTAAAGCCAACGAGCCTGGTAAAGCTCTTAAAGCTGAAGAGGAGATTTGGATGGATTTTTCATCAGATGAAGTAAAGGCAAACTTCACTCAAGTTCATTACAGTCTAATGGCAAAAATTGATGACCAGGATTCTGAATCTAAGGTAAATTCTATCTCTAACATGTCTAATTCTTATTATGAAAAATTGATGAGCAGGATTCTGAATCTAAGGTAAATTTTTCATCAGATGATATCTCAATTAGAGTAGATGAAAAATGAATTTGAAAAATTAAAAGACAACTTTTTGAAACAAAAGAACTCTATTCAAGGACATCAAGATTAGACTTTGTTGTTAAAAACTTTAGCAGAGGAAAGGGAAGTGGAAAAGAATCTTCTCAAACTTGATAAGGTAAGTCTTCAGTCTAGAATATATGAATTACAAAAGGAATTATGTTCCGTGAAAAATAAAAATTTGGATCTAACCTTTGAAGTATTAGATTGTTTTGAAGGATAAAGTCGAAGCATATGCAAAGATAAATGAATTAGAAGATGTCAACTTCAAACGAGATCAAACAGAGTAGACTCTTAAGGTTTTAACCAACAATGCAAAAGATACCAAATTTTACAATCCAAAAATGGGTCTGGGACTTCAAGATGCTGAGGTGTTAAAGAAAGCTCCCTAAGAGCTTTATAATTTTAAAACATCGGGTGAAGCTCCTATTGTTCTAATATCTCACATCTGTGAGACATTTGTTAAGTATGAGAGTTCGACACCTGAACCTCCAAAGATGGAAAAAGAAGAAATAGTGACAGTCAAATCAGAAGTAAATTTTGACTCAAGTTCTCACGATTTCAAAATCGTTAGTTTCAAATACGACGAATTTAATTCAAGTTTTAAAAATAACAAGAAGGATTTCGTCGAATTTGAACATCTTTTCCCAAAATCTTGTGAGACAACTGAATCAGAATCCAAATTTGATGAGACTGAATCTGTTATTTCTAGTTCTATCAAGAAAGAAAAGGTAGAAGATTCTCATTCTAAAAACGAGTCTGTTTCTAATAAGACATCTATTTTCACATAATCTGATTACGAGACTGCTTTGACAAAAATTTCTGATTTGGAAAAGCAAATTTCAGTTCTCAATAGTCTTATTGATGAATTGGAAAATGAAAATGTAAATCTCGGGATGGAATTAGACTCCAGTCTTATCAAAAACACAGATTTGCAACAAGAGATCAGGCATATAAAATCCCAAATTTTTAATATTTCAAAAGACAAAGTAGACTGTCCTGCTCAATTTTCTAAATCATCATTTCTTTTCAATGCTAGTGCCAAACTTGATTCTACAAAGATTGATCCAAAGACTACTCAAATGAAAACATTTTTGAAGATTTTAAAATCTTCGGAAAAGGAGTCAGGCTTGTCTGAAAAAGGAGAGTGTTCGAGAACCAAAGTTAACTCTGTTTCCCAAACATTCTCTAACTCTGAATCTTTCACTAATCCATTCTTTGAACCTAATTCTTTTTGTTCATCAGATGAGAAGGTGAAAGAAAAGGTTTACAAGAAGAAAAGAAAGAAGACAAAGGTTATGTAGAAGGGAACAGTGATAGACAAATTAGCATGTAATAGCATAGCTAAATCAGTTTGTAACGAAAAATGTCAACATTGTTTCAATAAAACGAAAAATATTTCAAGATCTCATTTGTTGACACAAGCTCATGGTATGTTAAGATGCTCCTACTGTCATGATAGTTCATTTTCTTTAAAACTCAAGTTTTCTCAAAATAGAAACCCGATCAATTTGTTTGGAGGAAAATCCCTGACCAATCCCCTGTTAAACAAAAAGTTGAGATTTTTTCCTCAAAGAAAAAGAAAAATAATTTGTTAAAGGAGAACAAATTAGTTGACGTAAATTTGTGTGGAAATGGATTCCAAAAGCTGAAATCAAAGCACAAGTTTAACCAACAGAGCCAAAATTTGAATTAAAAATCAAAGACTCGTCAACTGATTTGAGGAAATTGAAGGATACTAACAAAAAGGGACCCATATTCGTATGGGTACCTAAGTTGAAGTGACTATTTCTTGCAGGCCTGTCATGTGTGGATAATAGATTCTGGTGCATCAAGACACATGACATCATACATGCACCTACTGTTCGATTATATAGACCATCCTGCAGGTTCAATTAGGTTTGGTAATAACATGAAAGGTTATGTTAGAGGATGCAGTGTAATCTAGAACAATATGATCTCTATATCAAAGGTTTTGTATGTTGAAGGATTGACACATAACTTGTTCTCCATCATTCAATTTGCTGAAAAGAAGTGCAGAGTTGTGTTTGATGAAGACTACTATTATATATCCAAGATCAGAGTGGAGCTCAGGAAGAATGGGACAGCTTTATGGTGTCCACTTTCCGATACTGTCAATTACAAGAACAGTTTTTCTGATCTCTAAAACTTCAATAGAGCACAGTTGGTTGTGACACCGAAGGCTATCTCATCAAAACTTCCGTGATATCAACAAGCTCAGAAGCCAAGAATTAGTCATTGGATTTCCGAAATTGAAAATTGAAAAAGAGTCAGTTTGCCCTGCTTGTGAGATGGGAAAAATGTAGAGAAGCTCTCATAAGTCTATGATGCTATCTAGCTGCACAACACCTCTTCAGCTCATACACATGGATCTTTATGGGCTAATGCGGACACAATCAATAAACGGCAAAAAATATATTCTGGTGATGATTGACGAATACTCTCGGTGTACATGGCTCGAATTCTTACAGCTAAAGTCTGAAGCTCCTGATCTAATCATTAAGTTCATAAAAAGAATTCAAGTTCTTCTTTAAAGCCAAGTACAACAACTGTGAAGTGACAATGGAACCGAGTTTAAAAATGAGACTCTTAAGAGCTTTTTAGAGTCCGTTGGCATTTCACACATTTTTTCTGCAGCAAAGACACCTCAACAGAACGGGGTAGTTGAACGAAAGAACAAAACATTGGTAGAAGCATCCTGGACAATGCTAGCTTATTCAAATCTACCTCCGTTTCTATGGGCTGAAGCAGTAGCCACCGCATGCTTAATACAAAACAGGACCATCATAAATAAGTAGTTAAATAAAACATCTTATGAAATTATTAATGGTCAAAAACCTAATGTTAAATTTTTATGTGTTTTTGGATGAAGGTGATACGTGTTGATTGACAGAGAGCATCTGTCAAAATTTCAAAAGAAAGTCGATGAAGGACTGTTTATCGGCTACTCATTGCAATCCAAAGCTTACAGAATCTACAACAAATGAACCAAGGCTGTGATTGAGAGCGTAAACGTGTCCTTTGACCAAACTTTAACATCGACTCTTGGACAATCATGCTCAGGACTCGCACCTAATGGAGAAGCTTCTACTTAAAAGGGAGTAGAACCTCCTATTAAACAGACTGGGATTTCTAACCCTAAAAGCTTAACTAAATTAGACCTTGATCTGTTATTCTTTGATGCTTTTAATGAAATAACTGCAGATGATGACAAACAAGACATCTTAACGAATTCTAACACACCCAAAACAAGTGCAGACTTATCTGGTCCCTATGAAGAAGGTGGTGATGCTTCTACAAGTCAAGAGCCAATCATTTCTAAAAATTCAACACCAGACAGTTCTTCTAAGCCGGTTTCACCATCTGTTGAACCAACATCAATATCAGTTGTATCTAGAGATTCACTAGCAGAGATACATTCAGAAGAAGCAGCTTACTCACCAAGTGCTAAAAGCCCCGAAGCAGAATATATTGATATGCTTGCGGTTTTAGATGACTTCGATGAAACAAATAATCAGACATAAATTCATCATCTCTCGAGTACGCATCGATGGACCAAGGCACACCCTTAAGAGAACATAATTGGTGATCTGAATGCAAAAGTCAAAACAACATCTGCATCTGCAAACTACTGCATGTTTGTAAACTTTATCAGCAGTGTCGAACCTAAGAAGCCGTCTGAAGCACTGAAAGATCTAGATTAGATTAATGCCATGCAAGACGAGCTCAATGATTTCAAAAGAAACGAGGTGTAGAGATTCGCACCTAGACCTAAAGACAAAACAATTGTTGGAACTAAATGGGTATTCCGAAATAAGAAGGATGAGGCAGGACTTATCGTCAGGAACATGGCAAGGCTGGTTGCAAAAGGCTACAATCAACAAGAAGGAATAGAGTATGATGATACTTATGCGTCAGTCGCCCGGATTGAGGCAATTAGGATTTTTTCTAGCATATGTCGCTCACAAGATTATCAAGATATACCAGATGGACGTCAAATCAATGTTTATCAAAGGTATCCGACATGAAGAGGTGTATGTTAGTTAGTCTGAGGGTTTCACTGATCCAAAATATCCAAATCACGTGTACATGCGTGACAAGGCTCTCCATGGACTAAAGCAGGCATCGCACGCGTGGTATGAGACCTTGACGGTATATCTTACTGAATCCGGATTTTAAAAAGGTACAATCGATACAACTTTGTTTTTAAAAGAAAAAAAGGTGAGGATTTGATTTTAGTGCAAATCTATGTAGATGATACTATTTTTGGTTCTACGAATCCTAAGGGGGCATTTGGTTCGCTGGAATGCGCCAGAATCTGATGGAATTGGAATGGTCAATTCCATTGACCGAATTCCATCCTGTTGTTTGGTTTCCAAAGGAATGGAATTGAATTCCATGAAATCCTTCAATCAAGGATTTGGTCATTCCTTCTCATTTTGGATGGAATTGAATTCCATTCCATTGCATTTTCTTAAAATGACAAAAATACCCTCCAATCCCTCTTAACAAAATTAAAACCCATCAGATGTGAATTTGGTCTCCTCTCTCTCTACTCTCTCTTCTCTCTCCTCTCTCTCCTCTCTCTCTACCCTCTCTCTCCTCTCTCTCCTCTCTCTACAATCTCTCTCCTCTCTCTTCTCTCTCTCTACCCTCTCTCTCTCCTCTCTCTACTCACTCTCCTCTCTCTTTCCTCTCTCTCCTCCCTCTCTCTACCCTATCTCTCCACTCTCTCTCCTCTCTCTCTACCCTCTCTCTCCTCTCTCTCCCCTCTCTCTCCTCTATCTCCTCTCTCTCCTCTCTCTCTCTACCCTCTCTCTACTCTCTCTCCTCTCTCTCTCCTTACTAACCTCCCTCTCCCCTCTCTCTCTTCTCTAACTTCTTTCTACCCTCTCTCTCCTCTCTCTCCTCTCTCTACTCTCCCCACTCTCTCTCCTCTCTCTCTCCTCTCTCTCTTTACCCTCTCTCTCTTCTTTTTCTCCTCTCTCTCCTCTCTCTCTCGGCATTTAAAAAATATAAATAAATAAATAAAAATAAAAGAAAGGGTATTTTTGTCATTTTTCAGAATTCCATTCCAGTTCCTTTGCAAACCAAACAAACATATTCCAATTCATTTGACTGATTACATTCCATTCCTGCTAACCAAATAGTTGGTCAAACTTGAAAACATTCCATTCCAATTTCTTCCAGATTCCAATTCCATTGACATATTCCATTCCATCAGAAATCATTCTGCGAACCAAACACCCCCTAAGCTTTGTGATGAATTCCAAGACATCTTGAGGAGTAGGTTTCAGATGTCAATGATGGGAGAATTGAGTTTTTTCTTGAGCTTACAAGTAAAACAAACCCCTGAGGGGATTTTCATAAACTAGTCAAAGTATATCAAAGAAATGCTTATGAAATTTAATTTGAATGATTCAACTCCCATGGCCTCTGAACGTATGTAGTACGCTAATATTTCTGGAAAATCAGTAGACCAAAAGACCTACAGAAGCATGATTGGATCTCTTCTGTATTTGACATCGAGTAGACCTGATTTAATGTTTGCTACATGTTTTTGCGCTCAATATCAAGCAAATCCAAAAGAGTCCCACCTTGCTGCGGTGAAAAGAATCCTACGGTACCTTAAAGGCGCACCAAATCTAGGCCTTTGGTATCCGAAGGATTCTAGGTTTGAGCTAATAGCATATACAGATGCAGACCATGCTGGTAAAAAGTTAGAATGGAAGAGCACTTCTGGAGCTTGCCAGTTTTTGGGAGACAAGTTGGTCAATTGGTCCTCAAAGAAGCAAAACTGCGTCTCAACATCCACAGCCGAAGCGGAATACGTAGCGGCTGCTAGCTGTTGTTAGCAAGTCTTGTGGATAAAGACCCAACTAAAAGACTACGGATACACAATGAACAAAGTTCCCATCTTCTGCGACTCGAAGAGTGAGATTGCTGTTACGGCTAATCCGGTCCAACATTCCAAAACAAAGCATATCGATATAAGGTACAATTTTATAAAAGATCATGTTGAACAAGGGTCTATTGAATTGCATTTTGTTTCTATAGGTTTTGAGGTTGCTAACCTCTTGATGAGAAAAGGTTTAATTTTTTAGTCAACAAACTTGGAATGCTAAATTTAACTGCATGACAATAGATTCCTAATTTTTGTTAAGGGAGAGTTTGATTCTTGAGTCATTTAACTGTGTATGTATTTTGGGTGAATGGTGCATTTTCTATAAGTTTGATACATCTAACCATGTGGACTCATGTTCAAATGAGGACCAAGAACTTATTATGTGTTTCAGGACATTCAGATGTATGTGATTCTGCTTCCATTGAAAAGAAAGGACATTGACTTCTGAGTACATCAGCTCAGGACTCATACTTCAACGTTGAGAGCTCAATGCTTATATCTAGGGGGAGTGACTTAACGTGCACACTTCAAGGGGGAGCATCAGATAAATGTCTGTAAGTGTGTTATTTTTTTTAGAAATCTGAGATTTTTGAAAGTGAGAAAGAATGTTTTGAGCTTAAAGGTGAAAAAGTTCAAACTTTATATTTTTGGAAAGTCAAAAATTCAAAAAGTTCATTTTTTGAAAATTGAAAATTTTTGCTAAGTCTACTTCTCGCAAACAGTTGCTTGCGACAAGTAACTTGACGCAAAGCATTGCTTGCAAAAAGCTACTTGACGCAAGACACTGTGTACGAGTACTAACTTGATGCAAAGCATGGATTACGACAAGTTCACTTGACGCAAAGAGTTGCTTGCGACAAGTGACTTGACGCAAACAATGGCTTGCGACAAGTTCACTTTTCATATGCATTGGTTTGCGATAAGTAGCAACTCGTATCATATGGCTTGCGATTTCTTTCCTTAGGCACACTTGTCGTAAATTGTGCCTTACGACAAGTTCACACACTGCTTGTCTTTTTTTGCGACAAATACCTGATTCATTAAGCTTGGGACAAGTAGGAGCTTCATTCCATTCGTGCTACGTGTCATACCCAAATTCGAGTATAAATACACGGTCAAATTTTTCTTATTCCCACTTTGTCATTCAATCACTTTGCGTCTTCTTACACTTAGAACTTTGCTCTCGATACTCACTTCATGCAAACTTTACTTCAGTTTCATATTTCGATTTCAGGGTAGGTTATTGTTCTTGTTTTTGTATTTTGTGTTGTCGATTTGTGTTTGTGTTTTTTTATTGTGTCTTTCAATCGATTTCAGGTTTCAATTCTCAGATTAGGGTTTATCAATTTAAGGACTGTTCATCTTTCCCAAACCCCATTGGAACCTGAGTTCTTGAAATCTTGACTTTGGACTGTGATTACATGGAAAAATCAGAAAATAAACTTGTTTAATCTCATGGGTTTTGATTATCGAATATGTTTTTGGACATAAACTTGCATTAAATCCAACCCTTGGTGACTGATTTTGGATTTCGAATTTTGGACTTTTCGAACTCATAAACCGAGTTCTTGGATTAAACTGTAACTTGAAATGGATTAAAATGAAATTAAAGGCTTAAATAATGTTGGATAAGTGATTTCGAATCACTCTGAGAAAAGATTTTTGGATTTAAGAACATATGATGAGTTTTGAAATCTGGACATAAATTTTTTTACGAGTTTGAAACATACGAGTTCTTCATCTGAAGAATCTTGCGAGTTCTAGTTGCTTATGTATCACACGAAAAGTTCATAATTTATGTGCTTTGCGACTTCTTCATGTCATTTGATTTGTTGGCTAAGTGTACTTGTTGCAACCTTTGGCCTGCAACAAGTGAGTCTTCCCTTTGGTTTGCGACAAGTTTCCTTAGTCCTTTGGTTTGCGACTTCTGGACTTAGGAAATTTTTCTGAATTTTTTTTAAAATCAAATTTTGCTTTAACTGACAAATTGGACACCCGTCCAATATTTTTAACTTTTCACGTATCCAATGGCAACTGACAATCAATCTATGGAACAAAATCTGGTAATGGATGAGAACAATCCTCAAGTTTCAAAGGATGCATCGATGCCTTCATCCAGGTCCAACTACCAATCACAAGTTGGAGAGAATCCAGATCTGGCACTGATTTATCCGAATGATTATTTGTTGCTTTATCCGAACAATCACCATGTTGATTTTGATCATCTCAACATTGATCTACTTGTGCTAGGTATCTTCTAAGGTCATCTATTGCTTCATGCTCTCACTTCAACAGCCACAGTTCCTCTTATCTATCTTCAGCAATCCTGGAGAACCATTACATTTGTCAAGAGGAACAATCAATGACAGTTTCTGAACCAAATAGACCACTTCACATTTGTCTTAAACTATGAAAGACTGAGACTCATTCTAGATCTACCAGAAGCAAATTCTCAAGATGGAAGTAACAACTTTGATGTCTATCCAACCGATAGTGAAGTATTTGAAGGAATACGGGCTTTGGGCTATGTTGGCGAGCTGTCAAGAATAAGCCAGTTGAAGAAGAACAACCTTTCATCTTTCTGGTATGCCATATTTTTTGTAATCAACCGGTGCTTCACAGCAAAACATACCGGAGTGGACAACACCAGCATGCACATTCTCAAGTTATTCCATGCCATGGTGTACGATCTGCACGTTGATTACTCCTTCATATTCTGGGCAGAACTGTATTAAAGGGTCCTAGCAAAAAGAACTACCAAGAAGCCAATCTTTGTCCCTTATCAGAGATTTCTACAACTGATCATTAGAAGCATGAACAGATCTAACAGAGACATTCCAAGAAGGGCAATCATGAGAAAGGACCAGAATTTGTGATGAGATCTCTACAAAAGCAGAAGCAAACCTTCAACTATTCTATGCCAGTACCTGAGGCACTACTTGCTTACACCGATCCGAACTCTGAGTGCGTAAAAGAATATAGAGAGTCTATGGAACAACTAGAACCGGTTGTTCCTGCCCAAGGCTCAATCCCTAGCAGAGCGAAGTCGGTAAGGGCTGATGTTACCATGGGGGTACTTGAGCGGGGAGTATAGAGAGAAAATACCGAGAGGGGATTGGTCGGGGGTCAAACTTGAGGACTGGAGGTTGTGGAATCATAGGTTTTTACCACACATCATGTTTATTCCACATCTCAACCTGAAACAACTATCATTCATCAATCGGGCCGTCAGGAAGAGAACACCGAGGAAAGTCCGGAATATGAAACCGAGTCAGATTGAGTGACAAGTAATGATAATGAAAATGAAAGTGTTCACACTGCTACTATTGAAAGTGGTGAAGATGAGAACAATGATGATGCTTCTGAAATACTGATGTTGATGTTGATGATGATGATGATTCTGATGGTGATGATCATAATCAAAATGATCAAGTTCTTGAGATGGATATAGATACCACAATTCATCAAGTGGTAGGAGACATAAGGAGTAATAGGGGAGACTTAGTTGAAAATTCTGAAAATGTGTGGTTGATTGGACGGAAAGAAGAAGAATATGGTGAGAGAGTGTGAAACCTAACCTACCGTTCTAGACGGGCAGCCATATCTACTACTGGAACTCATGTCTTGAGTTATGGTATTGAAGAAGACGTTAGTCACACAATAACGCAGTTGCACACCCCTACCAACCATTCTATCACCTCACAATAGGTGTTAGTCTCAGATATACACGGGGACAGAACACAACCGCTATCTAACTCTCACTTCGAGAGTATAGATATTGAAACAAGAGAACACCATCCTCAATTCTCAAATTCTTTGTTTACACAATTGAGTATAGTGCCATTTGAATTGCCTATATTCATTCGTAGGACACATTGGTTTTCATCTGCTACCATTGAAAGTCTTAGTGACCCAATCGAAACACCCACGGTAGATCCTTCTATTGGACTACGAGGATAGGGTGGACGTCCTGTCATTGTTAATGATATTCCAGCGATTAACACAGGCCACACATTTGCTTCGTCAACTATTGTGTCAATGGAACGCCTAAGTAGCTTTGGAGTTACCTTACCTGACTTTGTGCCAAAGGAATTTCTCGACAGCGCCTTAAAGGTTGTTGAAAATAGTATATGCAAGCATATTTCTGATGAGATCTCCAGTGTTAAAATAATGTTCAAGGGAAAGGATCCAGTTGTTCAACAGATGCCACCTACTCCATCTCCACCTCCACCTGTTGCTCAACAAGCTGACATGACCATTGATTAGCTGAAGTCCTTATTGTTTGCAAAATCGTTGTCTTAAGCTCCTACTGATCAATCAGATGCTGATCTAGTTGGTCTTCTCAGAGCTCAACAACTGCAATTTGCTCCAGTGGTTCCTCATATTCCTACTCACGTTGTTCGTGTTGCGGAGTTTAATTCATTCAAACAGGATGTTCTGTAATCAATCCAAGCTATGCAACAAGGATTCTTAGAGTTATCAAAGATTGTATAGACATCCTGCAAAGCTCAAGCCGAAGGTTCTAAAAGGAGGCATGATCATGATTCAGATCACGACCATGAGGGGGAGAGACAGAAAATACAAAGAAATTTTGTAGACTTTGAGCAACATGTCTTTATTACCGGTTCAGCAAGTCAAGGAAATGCAGTGCAACATCAGTATTAGGGTGAGAATCAAAGAAATGAAAGCTGCATGGAGTTAGCTCAAGATTACTATTTGCCTAGAAGAGACAGGATGAATATGGAAAGAGCAATTGAGAAACTGGAAGACAAGATTGAGTTCAAGAAAGCTATCAGATGGTTTGAGACATATTTGGGCATTCGAGACACAAGAACATGGCGCTTCACGAAATGATTCCAAAGGGGGAGATTGTTAAAGCGTTTTTCAGTTAGAATCATTTGTATTTTATGTTCTTGTATGGTCAATGATTTGTAAGTCTTGAAGTCAACTTTCTTAGTTGTTAAGTTTTGGTGCTTTGTTTGGTCAAGGTTGTTTGACCCTTTAAATACTTTTTGGCTTTGTCATTTTTCCTTGTAACATTTTGTGAGAAACCTTGTAACCGTGAGACATGTGACATAATAGATATATGACTTTCTCTTTCTATAACTCTTTCTCTATTAATCTACATTGTTTAATCTTGATTGTGTAATTGTTTAGTTACGCTTGAATTTTGGACTCACAGTTGTCTCTGCTGAATCGAGGTGGTTTTGCAAGAGAACAATTGTCATAGTAGTTAGTATTTGTGTTTAATGTCATTATAGAGAATAGAAAGGAAAGAAGAATTAAGCAAGATCTTGTTTATGGAATTAAACAAACTGCTCTGATTCCACTTGTTGGTCCTGATTAGGGTTCTACAAGGGTTTAAGTTTGTAGAAGGGAAGGGGGGTTGAATACAAACACAAAATTTACTTTTAAATTTGTTTATTGATTATTGAGTAAATAAAAACTAGAATTTACATATTGTTAAGAAATTAGATAAGGTAAACCAAATCTAAACAATCTAAGAATCACTAAGCTTTCTTGCATAAAAGTGAAAGATAGACAGAAGAGAGTTTGCAGAAAAATAAAGTTTCTGCAAGTTTCACAAAGAAGATTGAAGACTCTTCAAAATGAAGGCTTCTCTCCTATTTATACCCCATGCTTAATACATGGCAGATGGGTACAATCCATGTGTCCATCTTCCATTGGCTTTAGGTTTTTAACTTTATCTTTTGCATGCTTTCGGTCGTATGGTGAATAGTGTTGTGGAAAGGGGTGGTTGTACAATTATGGCAAAAGCAAGTTTGCTTTTGTACCTTCGTACTTTATGTGTAGAGGATAAGAAAAATAAATCTTGATAAGCAAGCTTCATGATCAACTATTAATGGTGATCAGTGATCAGAGATCGCTAATGCTGAGAGGCAATAACTGAGGCTTGATCTTGATTTGTCACGTGTTGTAGACTTGTCTTGGTTTCACTGAATGCCGGTTCAGATCATTAGTAGACTTGTCTTCTTCATCAACTTATTTTCCGATGTCAACGATGATCTTCTTGAGCGTGATCCTTGTCTTCAGAGTTTACATAAACTCATTACATAGTAAACCACACAGCGATAACTGAACAGACTCAGTGTGATCACTGATAGTGAAACAGTAATACATACAACAGTTTAAGGTAATTTTCACTAAGTATAAAAGGATCATCATTAAATCACTGAGAGAGTTTGGATCAACACTGAGGATAACATGGTCTTGTTGTAAGATTCTCTTACTACTAAAGTTGTCGGTATAGGAAATATGGAATTGAACTTCATCTCTGAAAAATCTATGATTCTGAAAGATGTGTTGCACAATCCAAAAATGAGGAAAAATCTAGTCTCAGGATATCTTCTCAAACAATGAGTGATTTACAACAAACTATTGGTGCATGTTTGTTACTTTAACTAAGAATGGAGTGTTTGTAGGAAAGAATTATGCAATTGATAATACGTTTAAGGTGAAAATTTAAGTTAATAAAATAAAAATGCTTTTGTTTACATGTTGTGTACTTATAATACTTGGCATGCTCGACTTTGTAATGTTAGTAAGCTCATTACTAAAAACATAATTACTTTAGGTTTAATTCCTGAATTATCTATAATTGAATTTCAAAAATACGAATGTTGTAGCCAAACAAAAATCACGAAAACGCCTAATAAATCTGTGACTAAGTAATCGGATATTTGTGAATTTGATGGAATGTTGACTAGAAATGGTAAAAGTTACTTTATCACTTTTATAGATGATTGTTCGAACTACACCTTTGGGAGTTTAATGAACAATAAAAGTGACGCAATCGATATGTTTAAAATACTTGTTACTGAAACCGAATATCAATTAAATAGAAAAATCAAGTGACTTGTTAGTGATAGAGGCACAAAATACGTTTCAAGCAAATTATTTATTGACTTTTATAAATCACGTAGAATTATATACGAAAAAACTACCACCTTATTCACCTTAAATGAATAGAAAATCTAAAAAGAAAGATAGAACATACGTTGAATTCCTCATTGCTACTTTGCGTAACACTGAGCCTCCATCTCATTGGTGGGAAGAAATTTTATCACTACAACAAAATTGGGTTTACAGGACGTCAAAAATTTCTAATAGACCGCGTTATAAGACTTAATTCATAGGACCAAAAAATAAAGTGTCTAACCTAAAGACATTCCAATAAGTTTATATGACAATAGCTAATATAACACTTTGTGTTAAAAGTGTCATAAAAAACTAGTTAAGACGCCCACAACGTCTTATAAACTTATTACAACACCTTTAGATAAGACACTTTATTTTTGGTCCAATAAATTAAGTTTTATAAAGCAGTCTATTAAGACGCTTAGGAATTTGTGGCGTCCTATAAATCCAATTTTGTTGTAGTGTATTTACTGTTCACTATGTGTTTAATAGAGTTCCTAAATCTAAGAGTAAAATTTCTCCATACAAGGTCATGTGAACACAACAACAAAATTGAGTCCATAGGACACCACCAATTTCTAAGCGTCCTAATAGACTGCTCTATGAGACTTAATTTGTAGGATCAAAACATAAAGCTTCCTATCTAAAGGCGTTGTAATAAGTTTACAGGACGTTTTTTGGCATCTTAACAAGGATTTTTGACATTTGTAATACAAAGTGTCACATTAACTATTTTCTAA
The DNA here is from genome assembly GCA_023525745.1 of Arctium lappa. Classification (NCBI taxonomy): domain Eukaryota; kingdom Viridiplantae; phylum Streptophyta; class Magnoliopsida; order Asterales; family Asteraceae; genus Arctium; species Arctium lappa. Next base: position 33,250,014 of record CM042062.1, read on the forward strand.
GACATTTTTGAGATAATGTCCTATAAACCCATCTTTTTACTGGAAACATGTTTTGAGATGACATTTTTTTCAAATATTGTCCTATAAAATAGCTAATGCGACACTTTTTTTTATAAAAATGTCGTAATATAACTTGTTACAACGTCAAAAATAACGTCTTATAAACTTATTACAACACTTTTAGATATGACGTTTTATTGTTTTTCTCCTATAAATCAAGTCTTATAAAGTGGTCTATTAGGAAGCTTAGAAATTTTTGGCGTCCTATAAACCCAAACTTGTTGCAGTGCAAATAAAGCCACTAATTAGTATTATTTCAAAATTTGGATCTATTTGGCATATGTTAGAATTCATGATCCCAAAAGAGATAAGCTTGTGAGTAGAGCATATGCATGTGTGCTTATTGGATACACTGTAAATAGTAAAGTATTAGGTGTTATCATCTTGAATATTTGTACAAAAATTAGGATGTTATTCCCAATAATAATCGAAAGAATTATAATAAGGGCATCCCAACTAAAACCTTCCATTATCATGAAAGAATGTTGTAGCCGTGGTATACAACATTGAAAAGTGCTAAAGAAAACTCATGACTCAGGTTCGAGTGGAACTCAATATCTTACGTTGTAAAGTCGTGTCGGTCTGTGCAACGACTCTAAAACCTTGATAGCAAAAATACTCACACATAAATGTGGCACAATAGTGGTGTAACACCAACTATTGATTTCACTTACAAGTAATATAATGGTAAGATACCAAAAATTGTATCCACAGAGAACGGTCTTACTAAAAACTTGATATTTCCACGAACTTTCGGTGCAAAGTTATATTTAAAAATTTTTGTTTGTTTCAAGAGAATATTGGTGATTTAAAATGACAAATAATAAAAAGCGGGTAAGGGTGTAAGCTTTCCCTGATTGTATAGTAATAACTTAAATGGTTGACAAAACAACGTCACAATATGACCCCACACGATTTCCTCCTCTCGAAGCTACGTCGTGTAGATTGTGGTTATGGTTTTGTCATAAAGTTTCCACAAATGCTAAATTTCGGTTTGCCAACCTTACTAAGTAGATCTGGAAAATCTTAGCTCGGCTAGTATGGAGAGATGCGCATATCTCTATGACACAATAACTCGACCGACATCTGAAACTTTGTACGATTAATGCAAAAATCCATATCTCTATGCGATTATTGAAGACTTTCTCAAACCTCCTTGCCTCACTCAAGGTGTATTTCAAATCCGTTCATATCCGGGTCAAAAAATCAAATTAACACACACACGTGATTGGCTTGTCCGCGTTGAGTTTAGACTTCAACTATGACCAAATTGAAGAGTTAGCAAAACGTGGTAACACCCGCACCCAAGGGGGGTTAGCTAATACTTAAAAGTAAAGACATGATGGAAGAAAAGAAGCACTCAATGTTATATTGGAAAAAATTAAAATTCGTCATTGTGACCACAAACTCGCCACTGTGGTGAACAAAATTGGAAATGCAGAAAATAAAATTACAAGAAGCTAAAGGAAAATGCTAGAGTAAAATGATGCTTCTCAGCTACTAGTCCACGTCCAAGCATTCCTCAAGATGAAATGCCAAGCCCCTTTATATAGTTGAAGAGGAGAGAGGATTTGAAAGAGACTTGAGGGGGAAGAAAGGACATTTCATGTTCTGTCTTCTACCCCAAATTTGTCCTATCTTATTTGTCTCTTTTCTCTTCATTTTCATAAAATCTCTAGCATTGATCGAGGCTGAGACCCTGCAACCTTTTTCACATATTTGGCAATAAATCTTCAATAACGATTTGTTACACCTCCTGCCTGCCACAGTGGTAAATCGCCACAAAGACTCGTCAGCTCCAAAAACGACACATACACTAACCAAAACATAAACTTTTATCCTCAAAAACTCAAAATGAAAATAAATAAATAAATAAAGGGAAACACACATTAAAACGGAATAAAAAGACTCACTAACGAATTGTAAATAACACTCAAAATGAAAGTTATTAGACATCCAAAAGTGTCTTATAAACCTCATACAACTCCTTCATATAGACCACTTTATTTTTTGATCATATAAATTAAGTTTTATAAAGCAGTCTATTAGGACACTTAGGAATTGGTGGCGTCCTATAAACCCAATTTTGTTGTAGTGTAATGAATGTTTGCTATGTGTTTAATAGAGTTTCTAAATCTAAGAGTATAATTTCTATCTAAGCGTCATAATAGAGCGCTCTATAAGACTTAATTTATAGGTTCAAAAAATAAAGAATCCTATCTAAAGGTGTTGTATAAGTTTATACGATGCTTTTAGGTATTTTAACAAGTTTTTTTTCTTTTTGAAACCTATAATACAAAGCGTCACATTAACTATTTTCGAGTATACTTTTGAAATAGTTTCCTATAAACCCATCTTTTTACACGCACTTGTTTTGATAGGATACTTTTTCAATTACAGTCCTATAAAATAGCTAATACGACATCTTTTTTTTATTTATAAAAATGTCCTAAAAGAACTTGTTACGATGCCAAAAAAACCTCCTATAAACTGATTACAACGCTTTAGATATGACACTTTATTGTTTTGGTCCCATACATCAAGTCTTATAAAGCGGTCTATTACGACGCTAAGAAAATTTTTGCGCCCTATAAACCCAATTTTGTTGTAGTGCAAATAAAGCCCCCTAATCTCTTATTTCCAAATTTGGGGCTATTTGGCATATGTTAGAATTCATAATCCCAAAAGAGGTAAGCCTGAGTAGAGCATATGCATGTGTGCTTACTTATTCGATACACTGTATTTAGTAAGGCATATAGATTCTTTAAATTAAATTCCCGTGTTATTTTAGAATCTAATAATTCTTATTTTTGTGAACATAACTTTTCATCAAAGTTGAGAAGGTGGGGGTGCATCAAGTAGTACGTTGCGTGTGATTACAAACAATGAAAGTTATATACTCTATAACATATGACTTATCCACACAAGTAAGGAAGAACATACGAAAGCTTTGGAATATTATTTGAACACAATGATAGTATAGAAGTTGAACCCAAAAGAAGTAACGACCTAGAGTTTCCAAACACTTTTGTTCTGATTTTTGTGAATAGACAATATAGGAGGATGTTTTTAGCCTCCCACAAGCTCTAACTCTATAGTCTAATAAAACATGGCACTTAGTTGATCTACCACAGGCTATATTGCAATAAGATATAAGTGGATTCATAAATAGAAATTGAAACCAAATGGCACAATTGATAAATGTAACGTGCGTATTTTTGCCAAAGGTTCAGTGAACGAGAAAATATAGACTTTTTTTTTACAATTATTCACTTGTCACTATAATTACATCTCTTCGGGTTTTGATTGCTTTTGCGGATATACATGATCTTATTCCAAATGGATGTTAAAACTTCTTTTGTAAATGGTGAATTAGATATATATGGACCATAAAGTGTGTAGATTAGATACATCTTTGTATGGCTTAAAACAAGCACCTAAATAATTGCATAAAAAATTCGATAATCTAGTCATCTCACATAGTTATAAAGTTAATGGAAGAGATAAATTCATTTATTATAAATATGAAAATGACATTTTTACTATATATATATGTGGATGACTTATTGATATTTGATTCTAATATTCATGTAGTTAATTAGGTAAACTCTTTTGTGTGAAAACTTTCATATAGAAGATTTGGGAGAACCAAATATATGCCATGGTATACAAATCACTAGGTCTAGGAAGGGAGTTCCTTTGGATCAGTCTCATTAATTGAGAAGATCCTAAAGAAATACAAGTACTTTAATTGTAAAGATGCGTGTACACCTTATGACCTAAGTGTAAAGCTATTTAAGAACATTAGTAATAGTGTAAGACAATATGAAAATGCGAGCATCATTGGTAGCCCTCAGTATGATACTAATTTTACTAGACTTGACTTTGCCAATGTCGTGGGATTAGTATGGAGTGGTATTTAGCGTTGGCATGTCATTTAAAGGGTAATGAGATACCTTAAAAGAACCATGAACCTTTTAATACATTTTCATAAGTTTCCAGTTGTCCTAAATGATACAACAATGCTGCTTGGAACACTTTGTCAAATGATTTTAACACAATTGGCGCTATATTTTCAACATAGGTGGTGGAGTTGTTTCATGGAAGTCTAAGAAACAAACTATTTTAGCTCAATCAATTATGGGCTCAGTATTGGTAGCATTAGTTACGTCTAATAAAGAAGTAGAGTGGTTGAGAGGCCTGTTAGCTAGATCCCTTCATGGGGAAAACATATTACATCTGTATTGATCCATTATGATAGTACCGAGGCTATTACAAAAATTCATAACCATTATTAAAACGGTAAAAGACACAAATTCATCATAAGCACAACATTGTTAAAGAGTTTCTCTCTACCTCTAATGTTAGAGTGGATCATATACATACTGATGATAATTTAGCTAATTCTTTGACGAAAGAATTAGCTCGAGAGAAATTCCATAACACTTCAAAATGAATGGGACTTGTGACCTTTGATTGATGAGTCACACATAATGGTAACCCGACCTATAGACCGGAGATCACAAGAAATAGGTTCAATGGGTAATAACAAGTTATGATGTGATATGAGATAGATCATACTGATTTAAGTATGAATTCCCAAAGCAATGAGGTTGAGTTAATATAAACTCTTAATGAGATATATACTCTATTTTGGAGTGGAGTACTGAGCTATGTGAGTACACTTGATGGACTCGCCTATACGAATGGGGAAGTGGGGATGCTTCCTATGAAATTATGGGCAAATTTCTAACATATTCACTATACTGGGATAGACGTGCATGGCTATAAAAAGAAATTATTTTTCATACTATAACCCTGGAAAGGGTGAATGTGGTACTATGTTAGGGATAGAGTTCAAGACTATCAGTCACTCAAGTTAAATATAAATTGTATTTGCTATGCAAAGGTTCGAATTGAAAGACATTGTTGTTTACTACTTGAATATTTTTTAAAATTCAAGTGTGGGATTGTTGGACTAGAAATTAGGAATAGATTGGAAATGGAAATTTGCCCACAAAGAATGATTAGGTATCCCATCTTTTACGCTCACATGGTTCTCCTAAATTTTTTACCAAAATTATTCCTTTTCTTTTGATTTTTAATTTGTTTATTAAAAATAATCATCCCATTATATATATATATATATATATGTACGTATATATATAATGTATACTAAGGATGTTGAGATAGTGAGCAAAAACAAATATTTTTTACGAGCAAGTAAGGTAGGGTGCAAGTATCTTCCGGTTGGTTGAGTGCATAAGACATGTAATAACCCAATTTCAATATTTGAAATAAAAGAGAGTGTAAGGGTGGTTTTGAAGGAGGTTCAAGGTTTTGGGACAAAAAGTGTAAGTTATGGACTATATGGGTTTTGGAGTCTTGTTCATTCTTCAGATGGCACATTAAGATGAGATTAAGAGCTCTTAGAAAGAAAAGAATTTTGGGGAATTCATGTTGAGGAAGAAGGAAGAATTGATTCTCCATATTCACATCTGGGCTCCATCCTTTTAACACCATTAAAATATTATTAACATAGGTTGTTAGGTTTTTTGATTTGGAGAGTTCAATGGTTCAAGAATGTGGATTGCAAGGTAAAAACCTTCTTTAGAATTGAATCTAATCATGAATTGTGGTTTAAATTCGAAGTTTCTATGTTGATTCATTAGGGTTTTGTTCATCATCCTTGAGCTTCTGTCTTTCATGATTAGAATCTTGATTTTGGGTTTTGTGTTTAGTAAAATAAAGTTTGATTGTGTTCGGTGTTTAAATGTATTTAAGAATTATCGGGGAAGCTAAATTGATTTCGTTTGATGTTGGTTAATCCTTGGAATTGAGTTTTAGGTTGATAAATCAGGTTTTGGTGTTAATTTGCGAGTTTTCGAGGAGCTTCAGGTAAAACAAAGGTTGACGCAGACTTAGTTGTGACCTAAGGTCGCTTAACAATCGATTAAGTGGAAACAAAAGGTGCCACGACTTGTGTCGCGACCTGGAGTCACGAGCCAGGTCACGTGAAGTACTATTTCGTGTGTTTTCAACATTTTTTGATTTCCATTATGGGTCCAGTTTGGGGCTTTGTTTTATGGTTTTGTTTAGAGTGTTAGAGGATTAATTATGACTATTTAATATCTTTCTTAACCCGGTTAGGGAACTTCTAAACTGTTAGACTCGATGTGGAGTGTTGGACGACAAGTGAGTTATCTTCCACCATCTCTCCATATAAGTGGTTTAAACATATAAATTATGATTTGAAATATTTTAAATAGCTAGCATGTATGTGTGTATAGTACCATTAATTGTTACATGATGTTATGTTACATGTGTGTTCTCATAGTGTCATTTTGGGGTTGCAACATACATAGCGAACATGTGTATACACATAGTGCTCTTGAATTTTTTCATAAAGCACGTGGGCCTAGAAGGTGTGATAGACAGTGTGGGATGTCACATGTCACAAGTGTGAATGATTACAAGTGTGCAACCACTATGTAATGTTAACTTGTGCGTATAACCTTTTAAGTTGGTTTTACTTACCAATTGTATATGACCTTTTGTAATACTCATATTTTTACTGTGATGGCCAATAAGGTATTCACTAGACCTTATGGTCTAACCCTTTCTTTTAAAACTAAATCCCACTTTCAGGTAGGTATATCAGGTTGAAAGCTCTAGTAAAGGAAATGGGAAGTAGTGACCTTTGGGATAGAGTCGTTGTTTCTAAACTATTTCCTCATTTGATGTATTTTCCCACTACGAACATTAAGATGAGTTTTAGACATGTTATGTTTTAGTAATTTGGCATCGTTTTGGTAGTATCCTTTTTTAATAAAATGCTTGGTCTAGTTTGGGTTGTTACAAGAAATTTGAGATAGATTTTTGATGGGTTGTTTTAGACTTTTAGCATGGGGATGGCATGGTCAATAGTCTGCTTGCACAAATCTGGGCAGTATCACAAATCCCTTTAAGAGAGAAACATAATACGGGACTCAACCCAAAACATCATACAGTTAATTCGTTTTGGTTTTATTTTGCTACAACATAAATTTCTTGAATTTGTTCTAAAAGTTAATCATTATATTGTGCTAGGATGTATAACTTATTTCTCATTAGGAGATATTTATTATGGATTTGGTTCATGTGGTTTGTTAATCATTATAGACTTGTTCCTTTATCTATATTTATTACATAACAAACCTCCAACTATGCAATTTGTCTTGGATTTGGTCCCTTGTGTAAACGATCATCTATTTATGTTCATTAATTTAGGGACAAAACATTCCTTTTTGGCATTTCCAATTCACCTTTTCCTTTTCTAGGAAAAATCTAACTTTTAAAGGTGCACAACAGTGGATATTTGTGGTTGGATGGTTCACGGAACACAAAATCAAAAGATTGTTTCAGGTGCAGGATGGTTGGTTCAAGGGGAAGGTGAAACAAATAGTTGAGGATCTACTAGAGAGGGAAGATGGATGGGGTTAGGTATCATGAATATGTTTGGAACCATTGACAAGGGCTTATTGTTTCTTCCCTACAGATATACAAATGACATTGATGGTGAAACTTCAATATCTATAGAGAATGTCAACGGAAAAAGTACCATCCCTTACAAAAAACACCAAACAATGTTTTGCTCAGTTTTTGCTGATATTGGATATCTCTCTAACATACACAAAGGTCGTTCCCAAACTAGATAAAGGATTACAATAAGTAACACAATGATATCTTGGAAGGAATGTAAGAATTCATTATAGTTACCTTGTCGAACCATTTCGAGAATATTACTCTACATGAGATTGTTTGAGAGTGTATATTCTTAAGGACTATCATTACACATATCATACGAGTTAATGGTTTTAGTTTAAACACTACCAACCTACATATATGGATATAATGCATCTTATATCAAAAGAATTAAAGGTTGAATACATCAAGGGTGATAATACAAAGCATATTTCTTCAAAGTTTTATGCAATCAATAATAACATACTCTCTTCAAAATTCTAGTGAATCATGTAAGATATGAGGAGAACGTGACAATTTTTTTTTTATCAAATTATTACCTAAAGTCACATTTGAGAAACATGTAGAAAGTATTGGAATGTGAATACTTTCCAAAGTCCCTTGATTAATGCACAAATCATGGGGAGTAATAGACAAAAGGAGAAGTCTACTATACACGTTGTTGGTCTCAACCATCAGATTTGCAGATAATACAACTAACATCTAATTCAACACTTAGAAAGAAATTTATATCTTTTGTCTTGTAACACTCTTATCCAATAACTAGCATCAATCGGATATCTTTGTTCTCATCGGATCAATAACTTAAATAAAACAGTAAACTACGATTTTCATCCCTGTAGTTTGTTATCTATAACAAATTTCGTTCTTGGTTTTTAAAAACTTCTTTTTTCTTCCTTATAGTTTCCATTTCGTTTCTAATTTCGTCCCTGGACCTAACAATGTCAGAAAAGTTTCATTAAATTAGGGTAATTTTGTATATTTATATTTAAATTTATTTCTATTAAAAATTTAAAGGTATAAGATATATACCCAAATATGTACAAATATAAGTATCAAATAGAAGAGATGAAAATGCCACCCTTTTTCAGCCTGCCTCCTACTCGCCTTCTTCCTCCATCTCTGGTGAAATCACCAGCATTCCAGCCTCCTGCAAGCAATCAATCTCCACTGTCCCTGCCAGCAAGTGTTGTTATCAATTTCATTCGTTTCATATTCATTGTTACCGAGTGTCTCCTGTGGTTGTGGAAATAGGGTTATAGGGGTCGGATTGAGATGATAACTAATCGGTTAACAAAACCACCTCCCCACCACCATAGTAATTGGTTAGCTGGCGTTAACACAAAAGCAACTCTCTCGACCCGTCTTCTTCCCTCCCCCTGCTCTGACCACTATGATCTCGATGTTTAACCCTTTTTTTTCTCGATTTTATGTTTGTTTTTTGTTATCGATGTTCAATCCTCCCTCTATCCCCACACCCCTGATAAAGTAACAAATTACTATCTCTTCTCTTAGTTCTTACACATCCAGATTCTTTTTATAGAGTGAAAATTGCCAAAAGTTATGGTTTTTTTTGCAGGGACGGTGATAGTGTTCTTGATGAAGTTTTTTGACACTGGGGGAAGGTTTCTAGATTATTACAGTGGTGCAACAAGGTCAAGAGAAGGAATTTGGCAAGGAGAACAAAGAGCTCTTCTGAAAATCTAAGGGTTAAAATTTACAGATTAGGTAATTGGAAAAGACTATTGAGAACAAACCAAACCAATTACTCCTATATTAGTATAGATTTTAAGTTTTTCCTCTATGTGTTTTTCAATTGTTCTTTCTAGAAATTAAAATGCCCAACTTTCTGAATCAAATGTGTTATCCCAGATAACAATGTAAACACAATGATAACAACTAATTTCAGTTAATCTTCAATATATTTCTAATCACAAATTGTGTACAGTGCTCTTGATACTTTCTCTCTATAAGATATGAACGTGTACACTGAAATGAACTAACACTCTTAATTCTTACACGCACACCACTAGCCATATCCCTATTTATACACAAGGACAAAACACTCAAGACACTAAACACGTATACAACAGAAATACTCACACTACATGAAAACAAAAAATAATAATTTTGACTTTGACTTTTATTACAGAGAGACTTTGACTTTTATGCTTGAGAGTTGACTTGGTTGACTTTCAATCTTCAGTCTTCATGATCTTGTATCCAACAAATATATGCACTAACAATCTTCCTCTTTGGATTCAAGATCATCTATAAAAGATTTTGACAATCTCCCCCTTTCGTTGATCTTTAGCAAAATAAGCATTGAAGCTCAGTCTCCCCTTTATGCTCAAAACAATCTCCCCTTTCTTTGATAAACATGTCTTCAGAAACTTTTTGTACTCTCCCCAAAGACTGTCTTCAAAAATAGTAACAATCTCCCTAAGGTTGTAAAAACCTCTTTCAGACATCGGAAAGAAATTATCTTCAAATTCAGCTCTGTTTGCTTCAGCAAATTGTCTTCAAAGAAAAATTCAATTAAATTCAGCAACCATTCAAAAATCTTTGAACTTTCTCTTTCAGCTTTCAACAATCTTTCTTCAAATTAACTTTCTTAACATAAATTTCTTCTTTAAGCTCCAACTTTTCTTTATCATATCCCATATTTTTGATCATATCCCCCTTTTTGTTGATAAAGCACTAAAATCATCAAAACTTTCTCAAGAAATGTCATTAGTCTGACCATTGAACTTTTCCACTGAACCTTCAATTCTCCGTCAATTCATAAGATATTTATCTGGATCTTTGCAAATTCAGACAAAATATGAGTGTAACACTTGAATCAACAAATGAATCAGTTATAAATGTCTGTCAGTAACACGAAGTCACTGTGTGTAACAAATACACATTGGAAAGGAGCTTTTTGATGTTCACTCCCCCAGGTCTTCCATTCAATCATCGGATAACACAAGTTTATTCTATGAACGTGTAGACAGAAAAATGAATTTCATGTGTGTTCGTGCTTGTGTATGAAAGAATTAAGTTTGATGATTGCTTTTGATAGGCTCAAAATTGTGTAAACCATTGAGACAACAACAGTTAGACACATACTCAATTGTGCATGATTGATTATGTGTTACGTCCCCTTGAAATATGAAACATCATCTTTTTGAGAAAAAGATGAGTAGTTGGTGGGGTTTTTATCAACAGTTGGCATGGGCTAGTCGCCTGTTTCAATGATGTTCACGAAAAATTGTGAAACACCAGAAATGTGGCTGCCCGACTCAGAAAAAGTTGGTGCAGAGTTTGATATTCTTTTACCCTGTTCTCTCACCCTCTTTCTTTGTATCATTTAGCTCGCTTCTAACCAAACTCTCTTTGCATTTTACCTTATCACACATACCTACACTCAGTTCTTTTGACTCCTCGCCTCTCGATCACTAAGGATTAACTTCTTAGGTAGGAAACACTGATTAACGTGAATCCATAGAAGTTCAGTTAAGTCCTCACACAATGAACCCATGTTGTCCTATAAGAACATGTTGCTCTAAATGGTTTAACTTTGCAGTTAAAGCACATGTATATACAAGTCAGATGTATGTATGCTCATAGATGTAATCATGAAGATTTGAGCATTTTAAACAATGAAGATTTTTCAAAACAAGTATACTAAATGAATGAAATGAATATAAGAAACTTGTTTGAAAATCTGACATTGTATGAAAAAAAATATTCATATTTGATCTTATTTAATCAAAGGTTAGGCCAAGAAAAATTGGAATTTGTCTATACGAAACAAAATATAGACATTCTTGAAAGAAATGTTTCGAAATGAATCAATTCTCAAAATTTGAATATCAAGCGGGGTGTATTACCATCGAAAATTTTGTTCAATTTGAGACATGGTGATAACATATTCAACAAAAAAATTAAACCGGTGTGTGTGAATACTTGAAAGTATATGGAAAAGATAATACACAAGTATTTATCTTTGGAAACACACGGTTTATTAATCATTAAAGCACATGGAGATTGTTACTCCTAAATTCAATCAAGTTCTAATTGTAAAAACAGAAAACATGAATCATTTCGTAATCACAAGTATTTGATCCAATCACAACAATTACAATTCTCACTTTCTCTCTCCATACTCTCTCACTAGAAAGATTTTCAATCTGCTCTTCTCTAATCCGCTTACTTCACTCAATGACTTACAATCTGAATTGTTACTAACTGATTACAAAGACTGAAGGTATTTATACCCTCACACAATTTCAAAGGAAACAAACAAAATACAATTACAAAACAACATTGACTTTGACTTTATTAACAAAATGAATTTGACTTTCCGGCTTTGACTTCTTGTACTTTGACCTCTAGTCTTCATGATCTTGTATCAAACATATTTATGCTCTAACAATCTCCCCCTTTGAATTCAAGATCATCTTTAAAAAGATTTTGCAATGCGATCTCTCTTTAAGCTCAATTTGAATAATCTCTTCCTTTGTTAATTTCTTTCAAGTGTATCTCCCCTTTTGTTGAATTCTGTTAACTTGGATCATCTTCAAATCAATTGTATTCTTTCCAAAAACTATCCTTCAACAAAGAGTAACAATCTTCCCCAAGAATGGTAGATATGATCTTCAATATTCTCCCACAAAACTCTTTCAAACTTCAGAAAGAAATTATCTTCAAATTTAGCTCGAATTGCTTCAGCAAATAATCTTCAAATAAAATTTCTGAAAAAATCAGCACATCTTCAAACAACTTTGACTTTTCTTGAACAATATTTCAATCTTTCAAACTTTGAACTTTATGTTCTTCAAATCTATAACTTTGAAATTTCTGATTCTGACATTTCTGTAATTCATCTCCCCCTTTTTGATGAAACGAGCATCGATATCATCAAAACTTTCATCAAGAAATGTCTTGAACTGTTCTGACCACTGATCTGTCATAATGAGCCTCTAACTCGTTGCCAATTCGAACAATGTATTCATCTAGATCTTTTCAAATCCAGACAAATTAGGAATATAACACCTGAATCAACAAATGAATCAGTTAATATGCCTGTCAGTAACACGAAGTTACTGTGTGTAACGGATATACATAGGAAAGGAGCTTTTTGATGTTCACTCCCCCAGGGCTTCCATCCAATCATCGAAACACCACAAAAGAAATTTCTATGAATGTTTTGACAAGAAAACAAATTCCTTGTGTGTTCGTGCAAGTGTAGAAAAAAATTAAATCATCAAATGCTTATAAAGGCTCAAAATTGTGTAAACCACTGAGACAACAGTTGATAAACACAGACTCAATGTGCATGATTGAAGTGCGAAGGTGGGGCAGACTTCCTTCTTTTTCAATATCCAGATTTTCCAAATGAAAATCAGATAGATTATGTGTTGCGTCCCCATAAAAATATGAAACATTTTCTTTATAAGAAGAAAATTAGTGGCTGGTGGAGTTTTTATCAAGAGTTGGCATGAGCTAGTTGTCTGTTTCAATAATGTTCACCAAAGAATTGTGAAACATTAGTAATGTGGCTGCCCGACTAAGAAAGTAGTTGGTGTAGAGTTTGATATTCTTTTACTCTGTTCTCACACCATCTTTCTTTTAATCATTAAGCTCACACCTAACCAAACTCTCTTTTCCATTTTACCTCAAAACACAACCCACACTCATTTCTTTTTGACTCCTCACACTCAATCACTATGGAATAACTTCTTGGGTAGGAAACACTGGTTATCGTGAATCCATAGAAGTTCATTTAAGTCCTAGCACAAAGAACCCATATTCCTATGAAGCAAATGTTGCTCAAAAATGGTTTAACTTTAACAGTTAAATCTCAAATACAAATATCAGATGTTGATATGCTCAGAATATAATCATGAGGATATGAACATTTTGAAATTTTGTTTGAAGCAAAGTTGTCTCTTTCTTTGACAAGAAGGTCAATCTTCGTCTCAAACTCAGACTTCGTTTTCTTTTCTTTCAGTGCATTCTCAGACAGTTCAGATAACTTGTCAGTCAACTTTTTAATCTCTACTTCAAACATATTTCTTTCTTCTCAAAATCCCTTTTCAGCAATGGTTCTCTGACCGGATATTTCTTTAAAGATTCCCACATTCTTCTGTTCAATGGTCTTTCTTTCTTTGGCAAAATTTTCCCTTTCCAAAATAATGACTTTCTCAAAATCTGAAATTTGTTAAGAAAGCTTTAAACATTTCAGCTCAACTGAGAACTTTAAACATTCTGAGAACTTTTTAGCAAACCCTTTCTTTTCAATCTCAAAATCAGACCTTTCTTTCGCAATCTTTTTCTCTAGATCAGATATTTTCTTTTGAAACTCAGCATTATCATCTTCCAAAATTTTAATCTTCTTATGAAGATCAACATTTGCACTCTCCAAATCCTTAACTTTCTTCTCATTCTGCTCATCAGATTTTGCTTGTAGTTGGATTGGGACAATTTGAGTTTCCAGATTTGAAATCTTCTCTTTTAGATCAGAGTTCTCAGTTTCCAAAAACTTTACTCTTCATGACATCTTTGATCCTATCATCCTCCATTCAAGATAATCCCACATCTCCTTTGCTGTCGAATTGTTGATATTAATTTTACTAAAAATCTTATCAGACATACTTTGCAGCAAGAAATTTTTAGTTATTCTATCAGCTTCCAGATATCTCTTTTGTTCCTCAGTACACTTTTCTATTGGAATTTGAGGTATCTTCACTCCTTTTATCAATAAAAATCTGATGTAGAAACTTAGAACTTGTACATATGTAAAATTTAAGAATCTAACTTTCCACTGTTCGTATTCTCCTTCAAACAGCATTGGAACTTCTCTTGCAGTCATTCTGTTACAAAAAGAACTTGACAAAAATGATCGTTAATCCAAATGAAATCACAAAGATACAAAAATCTTGAAATAGAAATTCCGGAATTTTGAAATAGGAGTTTAAGATGAGAAACTCGCAGATCACTAAGAAAACTTGAAACTCGCAAACACATAAACTCGCAGATCACTGTTTACTGAGAAACTCGCAGATCACTAAAAATACTTGAAACTCGTAGACAGATAAACTCGCAGATTACTGTTCACTTAGAACTCGTAATATGAGTCGTGTGCGTTTGGATAACTCGCAGATGCCTACTTGCGTGTTTTATCAAACTCGCAAGCTAAACTCGCAAAACTCGAAAATGATCAAACTCGCGGACTGAATAATCAAACAAGCAAACTTCTATTTACGCGTTTCTAAAACTCGCATATAGCACTTTGCGCGTTTCCAGTCAAAATCAAACTCTTTCAGTTTGCGCGTTCTTCTGATGAAGCTTGCGCATTTTGTAGATCTTGTGTGTTCTTGAAGAACTTGCGTGTTCTTGGCCTTTCTAATGAAAAGACAATCTGAGATTCACAAAAACTTATCTAGACATCGAATTACAAACTGAAACTTTGAGAATTCGATCACCTAAACGTCTAAAACAAATTACAACCAACAAATTTCAAAAACGAACAACAAGATGAACAAATAGGTCCAATACAATGCTCGTGAACTTGTAAACTCGACAACAACAAATTCATCAAAATTGATGATCAATTACAGTGCAAATTGTGAATCAAACTATACAAACTCTTTCTAATTCAATAAACAAACATAACCTGATCAATTACAACTCGAAAAATCAACACAATTTCATAATTTAATCTGAAAGTCGATGGAACAGTGTCAAAACTATTTTCTTGAATGATTTCGATTGGATCTGCTCTGATACCAATTGTGAGGTCCAATTGAGATCACGATTGGTTTGATTAGATGAAGAACAAGAAGATTAGGGGATAGAAATCAGTAGCTTATTCTAGACAGAAAATGTAAACTACACTAAGAGAGCAAAGAACACAATGCGGCTACATTGCTGCAGATTTGAAATTACAAATGAAAAGGTTAAACCTAAAATCTATTACATGATTCCTATTTATACCCCATACTCCCTTGTACATAATATAAGCCCAAACCCATATACAAGGCCCAATACACATATTGATTACTTTATAAAACTTCTAAATAGAACATAAAATATGTTCTAACAGAGTTGAAAACATTTAAAAATCACACTTCTATATTCATGAAATCGTTTTAAGAATAAGAAGTGGTTTGAACACTTAATAAAATGTTTTCATATATGAAAGTTGTCGTTCTTTCAGACACGTATGAGATTAAGATTAGAAATAAACCTTTTGCTCAGTCTTAAATCTCACCAAGTCAGCTCTAAGTCTTTTATGATATGATCATGTAAGTTCTCTCTCAGTTCTGCAAAAATCAAAAAGTCAAAGAACAAAGCTTTATTCACAAAATTTATTGAAAATAAAATTGACATAAAAGCAATAAAACATTGTGTGATCCCAGATTTCAAGCAATAACAACAATTAGGATCAAACACAATGAAAATCTAGAGAGAATTTGAGTCACAAATCTTGCGTAGTCGTATATCTCACAAAGGAAATGTTTACAATACTTGGAATACAAAATGACATGAGTTACACAAAACAAGACAAGGAAGGCTATATATAGTGTCAAACAAGCCTTGACCTCTATACAAGCTTACAATGAAAAGTCAACAAACAAAACAAACTAACTCAGCAAGTCTCTGTTTTTCACTTTCCTCATGCTTATCTTGCAGCTTCTCAACAACATCTTTCAGTGTACCATCTGAATACTTTGGAATTTTTGCAGCTCTAATGAATCTTTTCTTCTTCTTGTCAACATTCTCATACACAACTCCTAATTCTAGCTTTCTTAGAACTGTGTTGAGAGGAGTTTCTTCAAGCAGAGGATGAGTCATATCAGGTGCAAGCAAGTTGATTCTCTTCTGATTGGTCTCAATACCTAATTGGAAGTCATAGCAGTAGGTAGAGTAGATATGCTTTTTTATGAACCTCATGATGGTGTCTAGAGCAAACACAACTTCAGGATATCTTATAGTTCTCCCTCTGAAATCATGATACATAAACTCAATATCTCTTAAATTCAGATTTGCAAAGTCAGCTTCATTAAAGACATAAGTCTACAAATCCTTCCTTTGAACAGTAAATTCAGGATACCATATCTTCTGATATTTCTTCATAATAACTCTGTTGACTTCCAAAATCTCAGCTCTACTTCTGTCATCTTTACAGGTTCTTCCAGTTACTTGAAGCATCCTGATATACTCTTGCTGATACTCAGGAGATTTATCTTGAATCCCCAAGAGTTGAACTTGATCAATTTGCCTGATGTAGCTAACAAAGATCTTGACACCTTCCTCAAGATATGGGACTCTTAAATCTATTATGATCCTTTTGATTTCTTCTTCAGTAGGACCAAACTCATCATATTCTGTATATGGAGTAGAACCCACTACAACCGTACCTAAAGGAACTGATTCTGGTTCTGGAACAATAGACTTATGTAGTGGTTCTCTCTGAAACTCTGTTTGATTCACAGGACTATCTGGATTTTTTTGATAAGACAATTCTTCTTCAGCATTTACATCAGAATTTAGATTGACATTAGGACATGGAAATTCAAACTCACTGAAGGATGGAACAGTTGGAACAACAGTAGTACTTGGTGTTGGCACTTGCTCATCAATAGGACTGAAATGAAGATCATCTGGAGTACTCTGAGTGAACATTGCATTCAAAGCATCAATATCTCTGTCCTAAAAAAGATCATCAAGTACACTTGCCTCATAAGCTGGTATCTTCTCAGCTCTTTTAACATTCTCTATGATCTCAACAGCTTCATCATCAGAAACAATATCAAGAAAATCATTCTTCTGCTCCTCCTCTTTAATTTTCCAGTACATTTCATACTTTGCATCAACTTCATCAGCATTATCAGTCTCAAGAACAATGACATCAGGATTTGACATGCTTGTAATCTCCAAAATTTCCTGCCTAGTTGCAATCTTAGGCTTTTTAGCCCTTGAACCAACTCCTTCTCCAAAATATAAAACTAATTCCATTTGATCTTTCTGCTCAGAACGATGATCAATATTCCCTTTAACATTTTCTGCACTTTCAGCCCTTTCGCCACCAAAATTGCTTCACCAGAACTGCTTATTTCTCTCTATTCTCCCGCTCATGATTATTATCAGGATCATGATCATGCTTTCTTGTAGAAACAACTGCTTGGGCTTTACATGAAGTTTGCACGACCTGTTTAGTATAGGCTCCTTCCCTTTTAATAAACGTATAAATCCACCTATCTCTTCCTCCAACTTCTCAAACATCCTGGTTTCAACAGCCTTTAAGGCGCCGTCGAGAGTTTCCTTAAACACAAAGTCTGGATGAATAACACCAGAATCATGTAGATTATCCGTTTGCATGACAGATGTAGATTCAACTGCATGACCTGTTTTCATTGTTGGTAGTGATGTGTGAATGACAGGACTTCCATCTGGTCCTCGTAGTCCGGATTGCAGATCTACTCTGGATATTACGATTGGGTCACTAAGACAGCCGACGGTAACAGATTCAAATAGTGTCCTAGAAATGACAATAGGACTATCAATGGGCACTAGACTCAATTGTGCATTCAAGGAAGTCGAGAACGGGGGTTGTTATTCTCTTGTTTCAATACCTTGAATCTCCGAATGAGAAACCGGTAGATTTTGAGCTATTTCCCCGTGAGAAAATGAAACTATTTCTTGTTAAGAAGAAATAGAGTGGATGTCTTGGGTGTGCGATTGCATAAGTGGGCTACTTATGTCTTGAATACCCGAACGCAACACATGCAACGGAGTATTAGATGTGGGTTCCCTTTTGGAAGTGTAGGTTTGGGTAATCACACGCTCTCCATGTTCTTTTTCTCCAATGTCACGCTCTCTCTCTCTCTATCAATATTTTCTACTATATCTCCCTCATTTCTCCTTATATCTCGGACAACTTCATCAAGAATAGTGTCAACATGAGCTTGCTCTTCCACTTCCTCGGCATCAATACCATAGAATGGTTCAAATAAGTCAACTTCTTCATCAACTTGAACATCATCTTGTTCATCAGATTGAACATTCACTTGTGCTTCAGATTGAATAGCAGCACCACCATCATGATCATCATTGTCGTCATGAGAATCATTAGCAACATCAGTTTCTGTGTCCTCGTCATCTTTAGAAGTAGATTGTGTATCACTTGTAGCAGATGGAATGTCACTTGATTCACTTTCATTACTTTCATTACTTGCCTGATTTGCTTGATATAGTTCATTGTTAGAACCATGACCTTCATCAGCAGGAGGTGTCACTGAACGTGGGGTAATCACCCGTAACCCTGATGCCTCCAGTATTAGTCTCCGACCCCCTCCAGATCCCCTCTCGGTATTTTTCCTCTTCTCTCCTCGTTTCTATACTCCCTTAGTAGCAGAAACCCTTACCTACTCCGCTCTCCTAGGGTTTGAGCCTTGGGTAGGAATAACCAGTTCTAGTCGTCCCATAGACTCTCTATAATCAACTATACTATCGCACTCTGGATCAACATAATCAAATAGACATTCTGGCACAGGCATAGTAAAAGGAAAAGTTCTCTTCTTCTTCATGAGGTATCTCATCTCACTCACCGGTGCAAGTGGATGTTTGATCCTTGTTGGAATCTGCCAGTTACTTCTCAACATACTTCGGACAATTAATGCCATGAACCTCTGGTATGGAATGTAATTCGATGCTTTAGAAGTCTTCTTTGCTACAACCTTCTCATACAACTCAGTCCAAAAGATAGATGCATAGTCTATGTGCAGATCATGGACTATGGAGTAGAATAGCTTCAAGATGTGGATGTTGGCATTGGCAGTTTCGTAGATCTTGACAGTCAGACATCTGTTTATAATTGAGAATAGGGTGTATTAGAACGGCGGCAAGTTGTTCTTCATAATGTGATTGACTGGAGTGAGTTGGCCAATGTACCCCATATCTCTAATTCCCTTGAAAACATCAAAGTCTGATGGAAGTTCATCATAAGAATTTCTGCCCTCTCTTGCAGTTTCAGAAGGTAGACTCAGAATGAATCTTAGTCTTTGAAGAGTTAGAACTGCATTGAAATGATCAATCTCCAGCTTGAAGATAGGAATCCTCTCTCGTTGTTCCTTTATATGGCTAAACCTGATAGTCTTCCAGGCTTGTTGAACATATAATTCAGGAACAACAGCTTGAGCAGTTAAAGCTTCCCTAAGAGGATGATTTCGCAAAATATCCAGTACCAGGGGATCAATCTTGATCCTAAATTGAAGATGATGGTTATTTGGTTGTTGTGGCTTCATCTCAGATTGTGATATAAGAAAACGATCAGGATTGGCATTCTGAGGAATTTGGAAATCTGATCTGGATGATGGCATGGGAAACTGTTCAGATGCCTTATGTGGTGAGTTCTCTCCAGTCTGAACATGTTGGTCAACTGATGGTTCTGCCATTTGTACCTGAAAAAGATTAACAGTGTTGGACAAGGTCCAAATGGTTAGTGAAAAACTGAAGTTTTGACATTGAAAAACCACTTTTGAAAATTGACAAGTGTAGAATTCGCATGACAGGGGTATGCGAATTCCTCACTTAGGGAATGAAACAAATGACAAGAATTCATATGACAGAATTCGTATGAAGCTATATACGAATTCTGCACTTAGAAGAATTTAACAATGAAACCCAAGAATTCGTATGAACAATTATACGAATTGCTCACTTAAAAAAATTTGACACTGAATTCCAAGAATTCGTATGGACCATTATATTCAAGAATTCGTATGAGCCTTAAATTTTCTTGAAAATTTCTAAGTGTTTAACATGAACTTTAAGAACATTATATGAACATCTTCAAAAATTCATACGAAACCCAAATTACCAAATTTCAAAATTTTAATTTTAACCCTAAATCTTTAATCTGTTGTGATCGATTTTTGATTAGGAACCCTTTTTAACCAATAAATTTGGAGATTAAACAACATATCGACCCTTAATCTTGATTTGCCACCAAGAACACCAAGAAAAGTCGAAGAGTCTATCAAATCCAAAATTAAGTGCATTTGGTTAAACATTATGGTCCATGAAGTTCGATAAATTCATAATAATCTTCTTTTCAGTTCAAATCAACATCTAGAAATTAACCAATATTAGAATTTTTGTTCGAAAACTTCAAAGTTCAGTCGAGTTCTTAAAGATGAACAATCCCAATACAAATCCTAAGATTAATCCAGATAGGGTAACCCTGCAAAGAAATCAAACAAACAAGATAGAAACACAACAATACAATAAAAATAAAAGTAACACCTTTAATCAAGAAAATCACGAAGAAGTTCGAAGAAGTATGGAAATGGCATATGAGGGGTTTAAGGTTCGGTGCACTAAAAGAACTCGTATATTCATAGATTACGAAAAGTGAGGGTTTCGTAGACAACAGGCCTATTTATACCCTTGATTGAATAAGACATTTGGCACGATATTTGTAATATCCGGATCCATAATTTTCGATAATTTTGATAGTTGGGTGAAAGGTTAAGCGAGACACAAAGTTCAAGGGGGTTAAATGAAATTTGGGTTATCTATACTACTTTAACATACATTTAGATAAAAAGTCTTAAAGACAACTCTTTAAGCACATAGTACAAGGTTTTAAAGCATAAAAATCAAAAAACTCTTAATTACAAAATTTGATGCATGATGAACAAACACTCCAAGCAGAAAATTTTCATTAATAGGTAAATGTCCTTTCTTTATCGTGTCAAGGAAGCCATAGATACACACACCAGCCATACCTCCATACCTTCTTCAGGACAGCCATACCCAAAACCATTTCTTCTACCTATTCAACGTCAGATGCCATATCCAGTACCATTTCTTGAAGCTATTGACGTCAGATGCCATACCTACTTTTTCTTTTTACTTCACGCCATGGTGCATATATATCAAGGGCTTGGGTTCATAGTTCTCAATCTTGTATTCGTTTTTTTCTCTCTCTCAAACGCATCATCACTCCTCCTTCTCATGTCCAGTTTTAATTTGAGGTAAAAACCCTAAGTCCTGATTTTGATTTTGATTTTTTTATTTAGGTTCTCAACTTCGGTTCACAAATTGGTTTCTAGAATTTTGGCTATAGGTTGTTGATGGATTATTCCAAGTTGCAAATCAAATGTTCAATGAAATGCCTAAATACTTCATAAGGAGCCACTGAATAAACTTAAAGCTTACTATTCATATGAGATGCAAAATAATTAAGCTTATTGAATAAACATAGGGGGTGTTTGGGATTGCTTATCTAAAAAAACTTATGCTTATTTTTCCTGCTTGGTGTGGGTTTTCTTTGCTGGAGGATATTGTAATAGAGATCATCTGACAAATGTTTCTGGATAGAGAGAATGATCGGGATCACATTAACGTCATGATTGGATTAGAGCCATATGATCGGAATCGATGTAATCTGCCATCTATGCTTTGTTGCATTTATTCATTAGATTTTTTTTTTGTTAAGACTTTGTTGATTTAATTCTGACTTATTCACATAACAGAGCATTTTTCTGATTCCGGTTCCATACTAATTTATTCACATATAAAGAACATTGATTCATATATATTGATTGATTCCTTTCCAATGGACTTAATGATGTAAGTTTTTCTAATTCATATACATTGATCTTCCTTTCAAAGGGACTTAATGATACACACTATCAAGCCAAATATGATGTGATTTTATTTGGATGAGATGTGATAAGCATTTGGCCATCTGATTTCTATAGGTGGATTGTTTGTCATTGGCCGCAAGGATGGAAGAATGCAATATTTTGGTGTTAAATGAGTTTCTGATGGAAGAGGACAACTATGAGAGTAGTATGATCTAGAGTTTGGATCTTTTGGTATGATCACATTGGATTGAGAATTCATTTAATGACTCTTTGTCTGCACAAAATCTCCAAAGAGACAATATGTGCCTCTAACTAGAAAAATCCTCTTTGTTACAACAAAAGGCAAGTCCTGAATTTTATTTTTTTACATTTTTTGCATTCATCATCATTATTATTTTGAAAATTCTTTTTATGGGGGGTTGATTCATGGCATTTATTTAATTACTTATTACGATAAACATTTAGATATATGAATATAATGGGAAATCGTTAATCTACAATAGCAATGGCAGCTACATTGATGGTTATGGATCAAATGAGACAAGAGAATTTTTTGAGATAAACTGAAAATTGGTTAAATTGGCTTTTCGATCATATGAGTGTAGTTTTATTTTGATATTGTTCATAAGGATCACAACATGGGGAGACTGACTCTTTATATCCATCAAACATATCATATATGTCTCATTTTCATCTTGTATGTGCTTTTCTTTTAACCTATATTCTATAGGAAGAAAAATGAACGTGTTATATAGAGCAAGATGGATTTGGGTCAAACAGGTAATGATTTTTCTGTACGAGTTAGATCATGTCGGGTTGATTCGTTAATAGCTTGTTGTCACCTTTTCAAATTCCATATATAACTATATTTATTAAACTTTACCTCATTACGCTCTTCAATTTTGATTATGAGTAGGGTAATTTCTCAATTCAATTTGTGTTGTTGATTGAAGAGAAGTTTGGACAACCCTAACATATTTTATCAGCAACTTCCATCTTTATTCCAACCCTCACAATGGTAGTAGCACAACAAATCGTTCATACTTGATGGTGGTTCCCACCATTTTAGCTGAGGTAGTATTAATTTACTTCAAGTTTATAAGCATCACTTGCATCTTGCTTATTACTCCATTTGTACTTTGAATCTTAGGATATAAGAATAAATTGGTATGGAGTGCCCTCTATGTATTTCAGTCTATTCGAAATATGACTTGTGTATGTATGTAATCACAAATTCACAATTTGTGATATGCATGAGGTATGCTAACTTTTTAATAAAGTTGGTTGTTTCTCAAGGAGGCATGGATGTAGCTTTTTATTTATCATTACCTATGGTAACTATACATTTTACATTTGGTATACAGTAGTAATGAATTTGAATTATACCTTTTATGTTGTAGTAGATATGCCAAACTTCACAATGTAGCATTAATCTTTGTCCCCATTTTTAAGGTAATAGTTATTTCCCATTGACATTAGTTTAGCCATCTTTTTCTTTTGAATACATTTAATGCTTTAATGGATTGAGTAGCCTAGCATCACCTGTTGTCTCATTTAGAGTTTTATTGCAGGCTTAGATATTACCTTTATTTGCTATGGCTCTCAATTTCTCCAATTTAGAGTCTCCTATTTTAGAATCTTCTTTAATAAAAAATGAACCATTATATATAGATAAATTTGGTGACTGAGTTATTTTCTATCGGGTTAGAAGATAAATGATTTTTAGAACGTATGGTTGTGGTTTACAAGTTTTGCAAAAAATATTTCTTTACATAAACTAAACCTTAAACAGAAACATTTCCTATTTTATCTAATGGTATTAACTAAACAGGACCTTAATATCTATGTAAAGCTTCTCGACATTCGTTTGCACTGCTTGTAGTTGTAGTGGAATACAAGTTCTAACATGCTTTTGATTTCAAAGAAAAGATTATACCAAGTGATTCTTACTGCAGTTCTTGATTCAGTATTTGTGTTTTTAGGATTAGATAACATTGAATCCTATATTGCCGGTATTTTAGTCCTGTGAAAGTAAATAACTTTTTTTGGTTAAATATGATTAGTTATGGTTTAGTGGTTAATGGTATTGTTGCTTTTGATCTGTTGTATTAACTTGGGATCCATAGAGATGCATAGTAACTATATCAAGTGAGAGGTGCAAGTCTACTTATAACTAGGTCCTCCTAATGAACACTATATATGAACGAGTTGTACATAGAGTCAGGATTCTTTCATTAATTTCAAGTTGCATAAAGAATTTCATGCTTTAAATCAATCTTATATATAAATAGAGATGAAACTTTAGAGAGCTTAATAACTCAAAAAATTGGCAGGTCATTTTTTGTAAGGGTAGATCCCTGGATGTTTTCAAAGCAGAAGCTTTCACAATTTTGACATGTATATGTAAGTTGCTGTTTACACCATGTTGTAATCTTGTGTCGGTTGTAGTTGTTCTTTTGTATCATTTTTCCTGATTTATTTTGTAAACAGGCTGCTAATATTCTCGATATACATGATGTTCCAAACATTTGGCACACTCCTCTTCTACTTCAATTCGGGTGCGTAAGCTTTAAAAATTCTTTGTATTCTTTTGAGATCTTTCACATCATCTCTAAATTTTCGTTGGCTTCATTCAGAACCAAAATGCTCATGAGGTAATCTTAAAACAACTAGCACTACTTCGGAAGAAGCTCATCATCCATGGATCAAAATTCCTTCGAGAATGGATGTTGGCAATGTCAACAACAAGCATTTTGTATCATCTCTTAAGGGAAAGGAATTATGAGGGCAGTAGTAAACTAGATTTTATAGTTTAAAGAAATAATTAGTTTGCAATTTTTTTTATCATTACAGGTCAAAAGTTTGCTAGATCCTTGCGAAGACGATAGTGTGAGTTTGGGAGATGATTCAATGCAGAGAAATGAGAATAGTGAAGCTGATATAGTGAGTGAAGTGCCAAATACATTCATCTTGAGCTCCACACACAACTAATTTAGAAGCTTTATACAGGCTAGCATTTCTGATGATGACTACATAGTTGGTACATATATATGTCACTATATTTGTCTACTTAAGGCTTCTTTAGAATTGAAAATTGTTGATAACCATAATTTTGTTGTCAAATAAGCAAAGAGAGAAACAAGATGCTACCATGGTTGATGAAGGTGCATATACATTCATCCCTGATTTATATCGATGGCCCATATGATCGGGTTACAAGATGAGTCGAGACATATTATTTCTGTCAAATATGCACAGATGATACTAAGCATGCAACTGAAGATGAACAACTAAAGCCTATGAACCATTCAATCAGTGGTAACCACTTTTCGTTATTTAACTACAAAATGACCATCTCTTTACATCAATTATGCAATAATGGCTTAATTTTTCTTTAATATCGTATTTGCAGGTCTTGATCGAAGGTAACCAGAGAATCTGATTTAACACTCATAAATAAGAATCATGAGTTGAGATCGTTCTAACTTGTAAGCTTGTAATTGATTTCTCATAAATTATGGACAAACTTGTGAATGAAGGCATTCATTACATGTTCACAATCTTGATTAAATATTGTTCACACTTCAAATTGGATATGTGGTATAACTTTGATTAAATATTGTTCACACTTCAATTATGCAATAATGGCTTTACAATGACTTTGAGGTATAGCTTTGTTGTGATTATTTAAAATATAAAGGATATACATAACAACGTGATAGAAAAGTTTGTGCTCACGCCGATTAGTGCATGTTTCAAAGGTACATGTTATAACCACTTTGGTACAACTATTTAAAGTTTCACGTTTGAAAGAGACTAACCGATACATATTTAGCCCTAATAATGCTCAATAAACATAAATTTACTCCATAAACTTCTTTTAACGAAGAATTACATTAATTTTTCATTTTCTATTTTTGAGTAAAACGTCGATTATCGGCAACCCGATAAACCCATATGAAATCCACACCTAGCAACCACACGTGAGGAGACATTTCAGAACTGACATAACGATTGAGGTTGACAGAGGGATTCAAGCCATCTCCCACATAATCTGAATTTGAACCTGTTGTGTATTTGAACAAAGTTTCTCAATCCCCCTTTTCCCACCTGAACTACATGCACAAAGCTTTTTATTTTTCATTTACCGTGCTCACCCGGTGCATTACACGGGCACATTGCTAGTATATAGATATGTTTTAACCCTAAGATATTTCTCACTTTTCGTTCCTGAGTTTGGTTGAGGGCGACTGAAGGAGATGAGAGTAAGGAGAAGGGAGACTAGGGCTTGAAGGATCGATCATTTTTCTTCAAATCAAGGTATGATTCTAGTCTAATACTCCCTTCTTCAGTAAGTTAGTTGGTAAATGATCTTGTTGTTAAGCTTTTAGCCGTTGAATTTGAGATTTGAGAGTTATTTTGATTCTGTTCGAGTTTTGAATATCGAACGGACCGGACCGGGGAGACCGATGCCTACCGGACCAGGGAGATCGGTGTCGACCGGACCCGGGGAGACCGGGGTGTTGACCGGGGTGTGTCGCCCAGGGTGGTCTCGACCGGGGAGGTCTTGACCGGGGTGGAAAATAGTGTCATATTTTATGTTTTAGTCAGTGAGAAAGTGGGTTATCTATGTTTTGGCTTACCGATTTATCGGTGTTATCGTAGGTAGGGAATCGTTAGAAAGCGGACTTTAAGCAAGAAGGATCTAAGGTGAGTCTTTCAAACAGAATCCGTTTACGATTACGAAAGTTATTTTATAAATGTTAGTTTCTGAACTGCACACCTTTATTATCAAAAGTTTGTGAAGGTTTATTGAAAAGGTTGATTTAATCATGTTGGCATATTCATGCTATGTTTATATAAAATCGTTTTATATATTGTTGATTATTAGATGTATGCATACATTTAATTCGGAAGTTTTGACCTAAGTCGGGAAGTGTGGCCCGCCTGATCGTACCATGGAGTGTGGCCCATTTATGCCATTAGGGTGTATCCTCAAAATAAGGCAGTACGAGACATACATACCGTCTTTGACGGCATTGTTGGTCAGTAGTGTGAGTTACGCTCGCGAGGTGTAAAGTGTGGTAAATGTTTGAGTTACGCTCGTGAGGCGTAAGGTTTTGTTTAAATGTTTGATTTACGCTGGTGAGGCGTTAGGCTTTGTTTAAATGTTTGAGTTACGCTCGTGAGGCGTAAGGCTTTGTTTAAATGTTTGAGTTACGCTCGTGAGGCGTAAGGCTTTGTTTAAATGTTTTAAATAATATTTAAACTTTTGCAGTAGCACTTAGAGGGGACTCACTAGACCATCAGTCTAACCCTCGCTCTTTCAAAACTATAACCCTTTTTCAGGTTATCGCAAGGTAGCAGGTATCGGTAAGGGTAAGGAGAAGATGCGAGCTATTTCCAGGAGCTAGAAGACTCCTTGTAGTAGTTTCCTTATAGACTCAGTTGTGTAATAGGTTGTATTTGCAAACCTTGTTTGAATTGTAGGCTTGGGGCCATCGTTTTTGGTATGTATAATTACATTTTGATGTAATTAAAGTTCGGGTTGTTACAGTTGGTATCAGAGACATAGTTTAAGGGGTTTAGGTGACCAGATGGGCCTAAACTTAAACTGTGAAATAGAGGGACACAACTGAGATATAGGAAACCTTTAAGGATTCATCGGTCATCAAGAATCGGGACAACAATAGTGAGAACTCTCATGTAAAGTAAATTCAGAATTGCATCTAGCCAATGCCATTATGAATCTACAGGTGCATGAGTATACTTGAGTACTATTGTTGGGTTAGTCGTTGGGTGTAGTTTTGGGTAGTGAGTTCTATCATTGAAACGATAATGTTGGTCAAGCGTGTTGTGCGAGCACGTTCATGAATTTAAGGTTAATACCTTCTGGGATGAGTATTGTGTGGGATGTAGATGTTTTGTCTAGAGGAAGAACTTCTTAGGTCTGAAAAGGGAAGATTGATGATTGGAGGTGAACTGGTCACTCCAAGGGAGTTGTCGGTTTGGTAGTTTGTGATGTCGATCAATGGACAACAGGAGAGTTCACCCCAAGAATCGAATAATAGATTTCAGCCTTTTGAATCAGTAGTTAACTAAAAGTTGGCGAGGGTGGCTGAGAGACGGTATCTGTGTTGACAAATAAATGGAATGAAGACAGAATGGAAATGAGTTATTGTTGGTAATCCTAGTTGGACCAAAGTAAGGACACAAGAATTGCGAATCAATGGTCGCGTTGGTTACTGATAGTGAAACATTCCAGAATGTTGGGAATCGTTGGTGCTGAAAATGGATGCAATTGAGAGGGACCTGACTGTTTGGTCGGGAGTAAGGGTCGGTGGTAAGTTGGTGTGAGTGTAAGCGGTTGACCTTACGAGATCGAATAACCTTCAATAAAGTGGGAGTATCATGCATGGTGTTTCCGAATAAGTTTCTTGAGTGTTTCATGTCAGGTTTATTGGTGTGTGTGCACCTTTGAGTCATTTGTTTTGAAAATGAGTTAGCGTGTGTAAACGTGTGTGGGTTTTAAAAAAGGATCAAGTTTATTGAACGCTGCTCTAAATTTTTGAACTTAGTAATTTGGGAATTATTGCATTTCTTTAATAAAGGAGTCATCTTTTGTGGAAAATATAACATCTTTTGACTGTGTAATGTTATAAGGAAGATTGGTATGGACTTAGTCATGCCAGCAAGGGCGGAAGTCGACTAACTCACTCAACATAAGTAATTTTGTTAGAACTTCTTGAAATCTCTTGAGTAAAGTTTCGTTGAAAATATTTTCAAATGTGTCAAATGATTTCAAACTATTATGTTGTCATGCATGAAGGCTATGAACTCGTTAGGTCGTAAGGAAGCATTGAAGTTAAGGATGAGGAAAGGGGTGGAGGATGAGAGTGTGACGTTCGGGCCGTTGTCGGTCGATTCATGATCCTACTATTCCTTCTAGGGAAATGCGGAGAGTGACAGAAGCCTTAGCCCTTTAGTGTTAGGAATGATTCGTTTTGTGGTAGCATGCACTCCTAACCTGAGATACTGTAGTCGTCAGATCACGATAAGCCGATCAGAAGCGAAATCGTGTTGAGTGGTTTAAAGGTTCAAGAGTTTGTGGGCGATCCAGATTTGAGCAGGACAAAGTCGTGAAACGACTTTATCTCAAATATTGGTGTTACGATCGGTATGATGAGGAGGGTATATATTATGTGTACCAAGTGTTGCGGAGATTTTGGTGTTATGGTGATGACGTGGTAGGGAGATGAATGGTTAGATGAGATGGTGTTATTTTTATGCCAAAGTGGTTATTCAAGTCATTATGGTGGTAATGAGCTTCTTTGAGGTTAAGTTTTAGACTTGTGTTAGTGTTAAAGGATGAATATTGGCGAAAACCTTGCTTAGTGATTCTCGGTGATCTTTTCAAAAGTGTCAACTATGTGGCAGAGATGCATAGATGTTGGTTGGGTTGGTGATTTTGCTAATCTGAAGTTTATGGGTTCGAGGGATAGTTGGCGGCAACTTCATGGAGGAACCTTGTGTTCTTGGGTCGCAAAGAGGTGTTGGACAAGCTCATCTTATTTCAGTGGCATATTGATGTGAATATTGAACGATTTAGTTCATGATGGGTTATAGGAGACAGGGACAATCCGTGAGGATGTCGAAGTATTGTTCGAATGTGAAGGAACCCTATAGATAGCGAAGGAGAGTGAAGAGCATGAGGTTTCTTCGATCAGTGAGTAATGTTTGGGAGAGAGTGGTTAATGTCTCGAGTGTGGATTGTCGGTAACCGTTTGGAGAAGTGTAGTAATGTAGTTTGTTGACGAGTTGGAATTGTTGACCTCAGAGTAAGAAGTTTGGCAAGTGGCACAAGATTTGGGAGTTTATGTTTTCAGATTTTCTGTTAAGTGAGTTTATAAACCCTAGAGAGGGCGTGTGAAAGGGGGTTAGAGTGTATGCTATGGTTCGAGAGTGGATAAAGCTAAAGCGGGCGTTTGGTCTAAGGATTTGGGGCTAGCTAGTGAGCCTATCAGTAGAAGCATGTTCATGTTTTCGAGAAGGAAAGAGAAGAAGCGGTTGGAGGTAGTGCTCGGAGTGAGTCAACTTGGTAATTGTGTAGGAAAGATTCCAAGTGAACCTGTCTTCCAGTGTTAAATTGTAGTGATGGTGGGAGCATGATCACTCTATGTTAGAACGGGTAAATCTTGAATTTATTTCAATTGCGATCGGACAATTGTTGGATACAGCGAGAATTGAAGTGGGAGTCATTATGGTTCGTTCAGTTGGAATTAGTAGGCTATGAAGGTAAGGTAATGTGGAATTTTCTTTTATTATGGAAGTGGAGTGATAACAAAGGTTGACTATATGCATGTTGATGTACGAGTTGACTTGGGATGTTACAGCCTTGGTTTTGGAACAGAATGCTTGGAGCATTTGAGAGAAGTTAAGTAAGTTGGTGTAGCTGAAAGAACGCGAGTATTGTGAATCTTAAAATTTGAAAGCGCGCAACTTGATGCAAGATTTGTTCCCATAGAATGGAGTGGTACGTTCGAGAGAAATCTAGTGTTGGTTACTTTTTGGAGTCCGCAGAAGCTATGGAAGGAGTTGGAGAGGTAGTGTATAACCGAAAGTGTTCGATGAGAATTGGGATAATTCGTGTCATGTTTCTCGCCTCTCTTGAGAGCACTTGTTGGAGATGGAGTAGCGATACCTTTGCGAGGTATGCAAGCAAAGGAGAGTTTGCCGTGATCATAAGTTCTGAGGGGGCCTTTGACCGTTGGCTTATAAAGTTAAGGACCAAGGAAATCCGGTTGGTGAAAATCCAGTGGAGATTTCACAAAGGACAAGAGTCAACGTGGAAAGTGGAGGCGAACATGAGATCTCAGTATCCCCATCTGTTCAACGATGGAATTCCGGGGATGAAATTCTCTTGAGGGGGGGATATTGTAATATTTGGATCCATAATTTTCGATAATTTTGATAGTTGGGTAAAAAGTTAAGCGAGACCCAAAATTCAAGGGGGTTAAATGAAATTTGGGTTACATATAGATATGTTTTAACCCTAAGATATTTCTCACTTTTCATTCCTGAGTTTGGTTGAGGGCGACTGAAGGAGACGAGAGCAGGGAGAAAGGGAGACTAGGGCTTGAAGGATCGATCGTTTTTCTTCAAATGAAGGTATGATTCTAGTCTAATACTCCCTTCTGCAGTAAGTTAGTCGGTAAATGATCTCGTTGTCAAGCTTTTAGCCGTTGAATTTGAGATTTGAGAGTTATTTTGATTTTGTTCGAGTCTTGAATCGCCCTAGACGAGTTTTGAATATTAACCGGACCGGACTGGTGCCAACCGGTGTGGTGTCGACCGGACCAGGGAGACCGGTGTCGACCGGACCCAGGGAGACCGGTGTGTCGACCGGGGTATGTCTCTCGGGGTGGTCTCGACCGGGGAGGTCTTGACCGGGGTGGCAAAGTGTGTCATATTTTATGTTTTAGTCAGTGAAAAAGTGGGTTATCTATGTTTTGGCTTGCCGATTTATCGGTGTTTTCGTAGGTAGGGAATCGTTAGAAAGCGGACTTTAACCAAGAAGGATCTAAAGTGAGTCTTTCAAACTAAATCCGTTT
Organism: Arctium lappa; assembly: GCA_023525745.1. NCBI lineage: Eukaryota > Viridiplantae > Streptophyta > Magnoliopsida > Asterales > Asteraceae > Arctium > Arctium lappa. The sequence goes on from CM042062.1 coordinate 33,281,854, forward strand.
ACGATTACGAAAGTTATTTGATAAATGTGAGTTTCTGAACTGCACGCCTTTATTATCAAAAGTTTGTGAAGGTTTATTGAAAAGGTTGATTTAATCATGTTGGCATGTTCATGCTATGTATATATAAACTCGTTTTATGTATTGTTGATGATTATATGTATGCATACATTTAATTTGGAAGTTTTGACCTACGTCGAGAAGTGTGGCCCGCCTGATCGTACCAGGGAGTGTGGCCCATTTATGCCATTGGGGTGTATCCTCAAAATAAGGCAGTACGAGACAGACATACCGTCTTTGACGGCAGGGTTGGTCAGTAGTGTGAGTTACGCTCGCGAGGCGTAAAGTGTGGTAAATGTTTGAGTTACGCTCGTGAGGCTTAAGGTTTTGTTTAAATGTTTTAGTTACGCTCGTGATGCGTAAGGCTTTGTTTAAATGTTTGAGTAACGCTCGTGAGGCGTAAGGCTTTGTTTAAATGTTTGAGTTACGCTCGTGAGGCGTAAGGCTTTGTTAAAATGTTTTAAATAATATTTGAACTGTTGCAGTAGCGCTAGGAGGGGACTCACTAGGAGGGAACCCTCGCTCTTTCAAAACTATAACCCTTTTTCAGGTTATCGCAAGGTAGCAGGTACCGGTAAGGGTAAGGAGAAGATGTGAGCTATTTCCAGGAGCTAGAAGACTCCTTGTAGTAGTTTCCTTATAGACTAAGTAGTGTAATAGGTTGTATTTGCAAACCTTGTTTGAATTGTAGGCTTGGGGCCATCGTTTTTGGTATGTATAATTACATTTTGTTGTAATTAAAGTTCGGGTTGTTACAATATTGGACCTCCCACTTTTCGTAGATGACACATATACGAATTGTCTATGAAGGATTAGACAATGTGTATGAGAATTCTCATGACTCAATATGCGAATTCTGTGTGAAAACAAGAATTCGTATGACAGTATGATGCGTATTCTTCACTTTTCGCATATAGGCACATGCGAAAAGTTAGATTTCGTATAACTCTGTTATGCGAATTCCAACAATTCGTGTAACACACATGCGAATTCTTGAGATTTCGCATGATAGTGTTATGCGAATTCTGACCTTAGCAACTTTTTCATCTTTTTGAAAAACATTCTAAACTTGGAAACATGCTATTTTAGGAAACTTTTCAAAACTTGCCAAAAATAAAAACTTTCCTTAAATGGAAATTTTCCAAAACTGAAATTTTTAAGTGTTTTTAAGTTCCAAAAACATTACACACACTATCACACTTACAACCTTTTTAAGATTTTTCATTATTGAGCTCCCCCTTGATTTAATATTTGTCTCTTTTGACTCTTGACATGATTTTTCTCCTTCTTGATGTATTTTAGATATATTTCCTTGCTGGCTCCCACTTGACATAATGTGGATCTTTCTTGATGTATGGATATGCTCCCCCTTCTGATCTGCATACATATACAAATATAACAATCAATCTCCCTTATTTTTAAACATCTCCCCCTTTCTAAGATGAACAATTAATAACAATTGATGGTGAGAAAAACTCGTTGTTATGATATGACATTCAAAGTTTATCACTTGAATATTGAAGACTAAATCCTAAGTTGTTGTACTTAAAAGTCATAATCTTGAACATTGATGTAAGAGTCGTAGACTGCTTTGTCTAGAAGTCATAGCCCTTCTTAGTCTTTCTTGAGTACTGGCTCCTGCATCACAGGTTGAACTGGTTTTGGTACCCAGATGAATTTGGTTCCACTCTAGTTAGTATGTAAAAACTTCTTTGAGTGGTTTTCACCTCTATGATATGCAGTATCATAATAGTTCTTGTTAGAATAATACCTTTTATTTTTGTGTGCTTTGTGTACAAAATCATCATTGCAACAATAAGAACAACAGAGTTTGCTTTTAGCTAACCTGATCAAATGCTTAGTAGACTTGACAACATCAGGAGTAAAAGCTTTACCATTTGCAGCTCTGTTCTTGTATCTCTTTGCAGCTTGTGCAGATGATTTCTGGTATTTCACTGATTCAGGAGATCCCTTTACAACCCAAATCATCTTTTCTTTCTTGAAAGCTTTAGAACCAGATTTTGAAAAATAAGCATGATTATCAACAGATTTGACATAAAATGGACTAGAAGGTTTAATCTGATCTGGTTTCAATATTTCAGATTTGACATTCTTTCTCTTGAAAACCATCTTTTGAAACAAGCTAGATACTGATTGAAATGAACAAACTGATTCAACTAAATCATCATCATAAGAAAATAAGACGGGTGTTTTAGATGCTATCTTGTCAGATAAATCAAAATTAGCTTTCTCATGTTGTTTGATCTTGTCATTCAACATGGTTTTCTCATTGCAAAGTTTATCAAATTTGCTTTGTAGATCAGATTTACTCTTCTATCCTTTCTGTATATCTGAAGATAAGGTAGCCAACTTGTTAGTAAGTTTAAAAATCTCATATTCAAAAACATTTCTCTCAGTTTCAAACTCCTTTTCCATGTTCTGATTTTTCTCAGAAATTTCTTTGAAAAGTAAATTATTTTTCTTTTCAGTATTTTTCTTCTCTTTATCGAAGATATCTCTTTTAGAAATGACAATTTTCTCAAATTCAGAAACTTTTTTGGATAGTTTGGCACATCTGATTTCTAATTCTTTCTTTTCTGTTTCTGCTTTTCTAGAAAGATCAGACAATTTCTAATTGAAAGTTTTCTTATATTCATCTTTTTCCAGTTTGCTTCTCTCATCAACTTTCTTCAGTCATTCTTTGCCTTTAGATTGATATGTAGATACTTGTATCTCAGCTTTTGTAAGCTTGACATTCAAGGTCTCTATTTCAGCTTTCACCTTTGAGTTCTGAATTTTGAGCTTTTCATTCTCAACTTCTATCTTGGGTATCTCAAGCATATATGACAATGCACAATCCCTGTTTGTAAGAAACATATTTCCTTTCTCATCTGTATAAGGCATGATTAGTATTTATCTGAAAAATATTGCTTGAAAAGATCGTTAGTCAGATAATCATAAAAATCAGTAGTAAAAATCACAGAAAATCACTCAAAAATGTCACAAGTACAGAATTCGTATGCACTTACAGAATTCGTATAACACTCACAAAGAACAATTCGCATGCACTAACAATTCGCATAGAAAACACAATTCGCATAAGAAGGATGAGAAGACTTCACTTTTCGCATGAGCTTATATTCGAACTCTTAACTTTTCGCATAAAGCTACGTGCGAATTTTGAGCTTTTTGCATATAACAATGTGCGAATTCTGCACATTTCGCATAAGGTAGGATGCAAATTCTGAGCTTCTCGTATGAACTTCTATGTGAATTCCTCCCTTGGAATTTTTCTAAGACTCAAATGCGAATTCCAACTTCTTGTATGATGCTTTGTGCGAAATCTTCACTTCTCGTATATACTCTTGTGCGAATTCTAACCTTAGAAACAATAAAATCAACAAATCTGCGAATTCTTCAGCCCTGCGAGTTCATCATGCAAGTTCTTCATCCCTTATGCAAATTCTTTGAATTTTGAACATATTTTTGAACTTTTTACCAGAAATCCACCCAAATATTCAAGTTTGACTATGAAACTTTGTACAACAAATCACTTGAGCATCGAGAAAAACCCTGTAAATTGAATTTCATAAAGAACAAATATATTTCTGGGAATTGAATCTTGATAGTCCGCGAATAGTGTAACACCTCAAAAATCAGAGTAAATTAAAACCTGGAAATTTGACAATATGACGTAAGCAATTCCATTAACTTCCCATAAATGGGATTAGTCCTTAAGACTATACAATCCTATACAAGGATTTCATCAAAAGAATGGGACTTAACAATGCCCAACAATAATACTAATCAATTCCAAAACCTCGAGACTCAAAACTCGTCTCTCCAAAAACCCCGACAACCCACCGCTAATGGAAACCTGATACACATACCATTTGAGAAAAAGTGTCAGACTTAAAGCCTGGTGAGAACATACAGTTTATGAAGCTCAAAAGATAAAACATTTGCATCAAGATAACATTTCCAAAGAGATCAAGTTTACACAATAGGTCCTTGCCACAAACGGGCTTTTTCGTTATAAACATGCCATAAAAGGACCGAAGCAAAACATTTTACCAAGGATTGTGGCGAAACACAAAGTTAGGCCAACAAACCGAGTTACGAGCTAAACCAATTGGAGTCCGCGGATACGAATCACAAAGTCCGTGCTTCAACGTGAGATCAAGCCCCAAGCGCAAAGCCAAGGTATACTCCTTCGCTAGGATCACTATGAACCATGGCTAGTATCCGGCCTCACATAACCGTACCAAGTTGCCCCCGAGGAACAAGTGATCCATAGCTACAATTCTGGGGAATGTAACATCCCAATAATACAGTCTACTCCAAAACCTATGGATCCACTAGTAATGGTAAGGACTCGTCACAACAACGTATGTGACCAACCATAAATAAACATATGGTTACAAACACATTTTTATAAACAAAATGCTATTCCCAGTTCAATTTCCTGTAAGAATGAAAATCATTTAAAAGAAGATCCTTTGAATATTTCTTTCGCATAAACGCACAGGTAAAACATCATTTTACGTTTAAAAATAAGATGAGATCAAAAAGGTAACTTTTGATATGTATACCGTTTAAAATGATAGTAGGAACTCACCTCTGTTTCCTTCTTCTTAACGAGCGCTACCTATGATAACACCGAAAGAATCGGTAAGTCGAAATACAGATAAACCTCTCGTTACTTGAATAGGACTCAAAGACACAGAAGCTAACAACTTAACAGAACCTAATCCAGTCAAAGGCAACAACCGGTCGAACACCACCCCGGTCGAACACCTCCCCGGTCCAACACTACCCCAGTCGAACAGGCAACACCGGTCGAAGGATCATCCGGTCGAATCAACCCTTCGGTCGAACACCAGTCCGGTCGAATCAACCCTTCGGTCGATCACCAGTCCGGTCGAATCAACCCTTCGGTCGAATCAACCATTCGGTCGAACACCAGTCCGGTCGAACGACCTCCGGTCGATCGACCATCGCCTTGTTCATCAAGAACAGCGATGCAGAACCCAGATTCAACCCAGATCCAAATGAGAAAATACTCAGATCTCAAAATGGAACGGTTCAAAACCTTCACAACGAGATTCTACACAGCTAAAAGCATTTAGATCAAAGCATTAAGCTAGATTCGTACCTCGATTTGCCTGAAACGATCGACCCAAAACAAAGCTTCTCTCCTGCCTTCTCCTTCTTCTCTGGCTTCTCCAAAAAAAGATCTGATCAAATGAGATATTAAAAATATCTCAGATTTGATTTCTATATATATAGCCCAAGTTACATTATACCTCCTTGAACTTTGGGTAAAGGTCAACTTCTCACCCAATCCCAAAATTCAGGGTGTTACAATCCTCCCCAACTTGGGAATGATTTCGTCCCCGAAATCCAACTATACAAAGAGATGAGGATATCTACGCTTCATATCCTCCTCGGATTCCCAAGTCACATTTGCTCCTCGGTGATGCTTCCACTGCACCTTGACCAAAGTGACTTCCTTATGACGCAACTTCTTAGTCTTTCTCTCTAAGATGGCGTTGGGTTCTTCCACACAACGGTTACCTTCGTCAACCCTTAACTCTGAGAGGGGAATGACGTTGTCTTCTACCGCCAAACACTTCCGGAGGTAGCAGACATGAAACGTGTTGTGTATTCTACTCAACTCCGGTGGCAGTTCCAACTGGTAGGCCTGCAACCCTACACGCTTAAGTACTTTGAAAGGTCCGAGGAAACGAGGACTCAGCTTCCCACGTTTTCCGAACCGTATGATGCCCTTCCATGGCGATACCTTAAGCATAACGCGGTCGCCTACTTGGAATTCCATCGGTCGCCTCTTCTTATCGTCATAGCTCTTCTGACGATCTTGAGCCGCTTTCATCCTCTCTCTAATACACTTCACCTTATCGGCAGTCTCTTGCACGATTTCAGGTCCGGCGAACTGCTTCTCCCCCGCTTCTAGCCAACACACGGGAGTCCGACACTTTCGCCCATACAGTGCTTCAAAAGGTGCCATCCCAATACTCGAGTGGTAGCTATTGTTGTAAGCGAACTCCACCAAAGGCAGGTGAGAGTCCCAACTACCCCCGAAATCGATGACACAAGACCTCAACATGTCTTCCAAGGTTTGGATTGTTCGTTCGCTCTGCCCGTCGGTCTGCGGATGGTAAGCCGTACTCAACTTAACTCGCGTACCAAGCTCTTTCTGAAATCCATCCCAGAAGTTCGAAGTGAACCGACTGTCGCGATCCGACACGATCGACAATGGTATTCCATGCCTCGAGACCACCTCATCGATATAAAGCTTCGCCAACTTATCCATCGGTAAAGTCTCGCGCATAGGCAGAAAGTGAGCGCTCTTCGTCAATCTATCCACTATCACCCAGATGGTATCGTGTCCCCGAAAAGTTTTAGGCAACTTCGTCACGAAGTCCATGGTGATATGCTCCCATTTCCACTCGGGAATCTCTAAGGACTGAAGACTCCCATACGGTCTCTGATGTTCGGCCTTAACTTGCGAACACGTCACACAACGCTCAACGTAACGTGCCACATCAAGCTTCATCACCGGCCACCAATAGTGCAACTTCAAGTCCCTGTACATCTTCGTACTTCCCGGGTGAATGGAATACTTGGACTTGTGTGCATCTTCTAGCAACAGCTCACGGTTTCCCCCAACCTTGGGCACCCACACACGACCGCTGAACAGTTTTACCCCACGGCTATCTTCCATTAAGAGTAAACGCTGTTTTGTCATGACTTCCTCTTTGAGATTCTCTTTCAACAATGCTTCCATCTGAGATGTCTTGATCTTCTCAACAAGACTAGACACTAGCTCGATTCTTGAATGGGTAGCCTGAATACTCCCGCTATAGTCCTTCCGACTTAGCGCATCGGCCACCACGTTCGCCTTACCGGGATGGTAAAGCAATTCACAGTCGTAGTCTTTCAACAACTCGAGCCACTGCCTTTGCCTCATATTCAGCTCTTTCTGACCAAAGACATACTTCAGGCTCTTGTGATCCGTGTAAAGAGTACACTTCGTGCCGTAGAGGTAATGCCGCCAAAGCTTCAAAGCGAACACCACCGCTGCTAACTCCAGATCATGGGTTGGATAATTCTGCTCATGTATCTTAAGCTGCCTCGAGGCATAAGCGATTACCTTGCCTCGTTGCATCAACACGCAACCCAATCCCATCTTTGAAGCGTCACTGTACACCACGAAATCTTCCGACCCTTCAGGTAACGTCAAGATCGGAGCTTCACACAACTTCTTTTGAAGGATCCGGAACGCCTTCTCTTGGGTTTCAGTCCATTCAAACTTCACATTCTTCCGAGTCAGAACTGTCAAGGAAGAAGCGATCTTGGAAAAGTCTTGAATGAATCTCCTGTAGTATCCCGCCAGACCCAAGAAACTTCGGATCTCGGACGGACTCTTAGGAGGCTCCCAATTCATCATTGCTTCAATCTTGGAGGGATCTACTTTCACTCCGTCTCGAGTGACTACGTGCCCCAAAAATTGTACTTCTTTAAGCCAAAAGTCGCACTTGGAAAACTTGGCGTACAACCTCTCTTTTCTCAACACTTCCAGAACTTCACGCAAGTGCTGCTCGTGCTCTGTCTCACTCTTGGAGTACACGAGTATGTCGTCAATGAATACAATGACCGACTTGTCGAGGAATGGTCGACACACTCTATTCATCAAGTCCATAAACACCGCTGGTGCGTTCGTCAGGTCAAAAGGCATTACAAGGAATTCGTAATGGCCGTAACGCGTTCTGAATGCCGTCTTCGGAACATCTTCTTCTCTCACCTTCACTTGGTGATAGCCTGATCGTAAGTCGACTTTGGAGAAACAACCCGCTCCTTGAAGTTGATCGAACAAGTCGTCTATTCTCGGAAGCGGATACCTGTTCTTCACTGTAGCTTTGTTCAACTCACGATAGTCGATGCACATTCTCATTGTGCCATCCTTCTTCTTAACAAATAAGACCGGAGCTCCCCAAGGTGACGAACTCGGTCTTATGAATCCATTCTCAAAAAGCTCTTGGAGTTGTGCTACCATCTCTTGCATCTCCGATGGCGCTAAACGATAAGGTGCTTTAGCGATCGGTGCAGCGCCTGGCACGAGATCAATCCGAAACTCTACCTGACGATCGGGCGGCAACCCGGGCAAGTCGTCCGGAAAGACATCTGAATACTCCCGCATGATCTTCACATCTTCCAGCTTGGACTTCTCTAACTTGGCATCGATCACATAGGCTAGGAAGGACGAACATCCTTTTACTAAACACTTACGTGCTTTTGCCATGGTGATTATTGCCACATCACCCTTTCTCTTTTCGCCATAGATGACCACTACCTCACCAGAGGGGTTGGGAAGTCGAATCATCTTTTTGGAACACACGAACTCGGCCTGATTGTTTGACAACCAATCCATACCGATTACAACGTCAAAACCCCCGATTGACATTGGTAGCAGATCGATCGGGAATTCCCTCCCTTCGATGCTAAGAGCACACTGCTTCAGAACTTCATGGATCAGAACTTTCCTACCATCTGCTATTTCTACCACTAATGCATCCTCAAGACTAGTAGTGGGCATAGAAATTTTCTGACGGAACAATTCAGATACGAAAGAGAAACTAGCACCCGTATCGAATAAAATACGAGCAGGTACAGAGTTTATAAGAAAAGTACCCGATACCACATCAGCGGATGCCCTGGCCTCTTCGGCCATCATCTGAAAAGCTCGGCCCTGAACCTTCGGAGGGTTCTCCTTCCTTGCTGGCGCGATACCCGACACAAGCTTCGGGCAATCTCTCTTTACATGCCCCGGTGCCTTACACTCGTAACAGACGATTCCACTGACCGTGCAATCTCTGACAGTGTGACCGGGCTTCCCACACTTATAGCAAACTTGAGAATTGTTGTAACAGTTACCGTGATGCTTGGTTCGACACCTCGGGCACCACTTAGCTTCCTGATAGCTGCTGAAGTTGCGGTTTCCGACAAAAGGTCGGGTCCGCTTGGGAGGTACTGAACTGTTCTCCCACTTTCTCTTTTCAGGCACCACCACTGCCTTCTCAGATTTTCCCTTCGCGAACATCTCTTCCATAAATTGAGCTTCCTCTACCATCTCTCGGAGGTTAGAAGCCTTGAAATTATGGACCATGGATTGCATGTCCGCAGGCAAGCCGTTGAGATAAGCTTTCATCTTGTCTTTCTCTGTTGGGGCAGCGTGCCCCACCAGACCAAGTTTCTCCATAAACTGACGGGTGTACTCCCTCACCATCAGGCTCCCCTTCACCAAAGACCGGAATTCTTTCTCAATTCGGTCCATGGTCCTCTCGTTGCAAAACTCCTCTAACAGTTTCTTCTTGAACTCGGCCCACGACAACTGAGCCAGTACTTCCGGAGATAGAGTGGTTTGGATGATATTCCACCAGATGAGTGCAGTGTCCCTCAGCAATTGGGTACCAAACCGCACCCTCTGATCATCACCACATTCGGAATAGCCAAAAGCTTGCTCAACCGCTCGGATCCACTTAACGCACACCACCGGGTCGTCAGAACCGAAGAATTCTGGCGGTCCGCAGCCCAGAAAGGACTTATAGGAACAACCCTTCCTGTTCCCCGGAGCTTCAGAACTCCTGCGCTCTACTGCCGTGACCCTTATACCATCATTACCAGAACCTACTACGACATTCTCTACCACCGTCTCGCTTTTCTGATGGTTTACGTCGCGGTCCTCCATCGCTTTAAGCAGAAACTCTTGTTGCTTCGCCATTTCTTCCCTCATCGCCAACATCACGCTGGCCAGCAACTCTGACTGGGGATTAGCATCCCCGATTACTGGGTGGGACGAAGCCAGGTCTACTCTCGGAATGACCTCTGGCCCCCCACCTAGTACTTGCTGAACGGGTGGTCGAACGATAACCTCAACTCCTTCCGGCTGACCCGCTGTAGAGGCTGTCGCTTCCTGACCATCAACACGAGCACGCGGTCTCCCACGCGTACCTACCATTCTGAACTGCTACACAGAGCAGTGGAAGAGATAAGAAAAGATAGAAAAACACGAAGGGAAAACGTACTACCACATTACCAAATGTCATATTAATAGCAATTCAAGGACTCTTACGTACAATATCCTCATAATAACATTAGCTAAGTGAAATTATGAACATACAACACATAATGATTCTTGTCACCACTACTACAACGCTTGATAAACGTACTTTCCGTTGACTCTAAGACTAACCCATCTTAGGAGCTCTACCCAAATCTCGCAGATCAATTCTTAGCATACGCAGTTTAAGTCTAGACATCTTACATTCATGCCTAGTTCGCTTAAACTAAAGCTCTGATACCAACTTGTAACACCTCAAAAATCAGAGTAAATTAAAACCTGGAAATCTGACAATATGACGTAAGCAATTCCATTAACTTCCCATAAATGGGATTAGTCCTTAAGACTATACAATCCTATACAAGGATTTCATCAAAAGAATGGGACTTAACAATGCCCAACAATAATACTAATCAATTCCAAAAACCTCGAGACTCAAAACTCGTCTCTCCAAAAACCCCGACAACCCACCGCTAATGGAAACCTGATACACATACCATTTGAGAAAAAGTGTCAGACTTAAAGCCTGGTGAGAACATACAGTTTATGAAGCTCAAAAGATAAAACATTTGCATCAAGATAACATTTCCAAAGAGATCAAGTTTACACAATAGGTCCTTGCCACAAACGGGCTTTTTCGTTATAAACATGCCATAAAAGGACCGAAGCAAAACATTTTACCAAGGATTGTGGCGAAACACAAAGTTAGGCCAACAAACCGAGTTACGAGCTAAACCAATTGGAGTCCGCGGATACGAATCACAAAGTCCGTGCTTCAACGTGAGATCAAGCCCCAAGCGCAAAACCAAGGTATACTCCTTCGCTAGGATCACTATGAACCATGGCTAGTATCCGGCCTCACATAACCGTACCAAGTTGCCCCCGAGGAACAAGTGATCCATAGCTACAATTCTGGGGAATGTAACATCCCAATAATACAGTCTACTCCAAAACCTATGGATCCACTAGTAATGGTAAGGACTCGTCACAACAACGTATGTGACCAACCATAAATAAACATATGGTTACAAACACATTTTTATAAACAAAATGCTATTCCCAGTTCAATTTCCTGTAAGAATGAAAATCATTTAAAAGAAGATCCTTTGAATATTTCTTTCGCATAAACGCACAGGTAAAACATCATTTTACGTTTAAAAATAAGATGAGATCAAAAAGGTAACTTTTGATATGTATACCGTTTAAAATGATAGTAGGAACTCACCTCTGTTTCCTTCTTCTTAACGAGCGCTACCTATGATAACACCGAAAGAATCGGTAAGTCGAAATACAGATAAAACTCTCGTTACTTGAATAGGACTCAAAGACACAGAAGCTAACAACTTAACAGAACCTAATCCAGTCAAAGGCAACAACCGGTCGAACACCACCCCGGTCGAACACCTCCCCGGTCCAACACTACCCCGGTCGAACAGGCAACACCGGTCGAAGGATCATCCGGTCGAATCAACCCTTCGGTCGAACACCAGTCCGGTCGACTCAACCCTTCGGTCGAACACCAGTCCGGTCGAATCAACCCTTCGGTCGAATCAACCATTCGGTCGAACACCAGTCCGGTCGAACGACCTCCGGTCGATCGACCATCGCCTTGTTCATCAAGAACAGCGATGCAGAACCCAGATTCAACCCAGATCCAAATGAGAAAATACTCAGATCTCAAAATGGAACGGTTCAAAACCTTCACAACGAGATTCTACACGGCTAAAAGCATTTAGATCAAGGCATTAAGCTAGATTCGTACCTCGATTTGCCTGAAACGATCGACCCAAAACAAAGCTTCTCTCCTGCCTTCTCCTTCTTCTCTGGCTTCTCCAAAACAAGATCTGATCAAATGAGATATTAAAAATATCTCAGATTTGATTTCTATATATATAGCCCAAGTTACATTATACCTCCTTGAACTTTGGGTAAAGGTCAACTTCTCACCCAATCCCAAAATTCAGGGTGTTACAAATAGAAAACTTCCAAAAACGGAAAAATTGATCCAATTCTTTCAATCTGTTGGTCAATTGATTATCCAACCCAAACAAGAATTGTTCTACTTTAACAGGCGATCACAGTGATACCAAATTTATACACAATCCATCATGATTTATCAATCTTCATTTCAATGCAACAGTAATCTTTCTAAATCTGGAAATTCATATTTCTACTTCAAATCATTTGTTGTTGATTTCTCTGATTGAATCTGATCTAGCTCTGATACCAATTGTGATCCCAGATTTCAAGCAATAACAACAATTAAGATCAAACACAATGAAAATCTAGAGAGAATTTTAGTCACAAATCTTGCGTAGTCATATATCTCACAAAGTAAATGTTTCGAATACTTGGAATACAAAATGACACGAGTTACACAAAACAATACAAGGAAGGCTATATATAGGGTCAAACAAGCCTTGACCTCTATACAAGCTTACAATGAAAAGTCAACAAACAAAACAAACTAACTTAGCAAATTCACTTAAAACATGATCTAACATTTTGTAAGAACGAGTTCTGATCAGATGTAATCAGAAGTCATATTCAATATTACTTATCTCTTACTCCCCCTGAAATTATGCATTAGAAAATTTATCAGTAATAAACATAGGCAAAATTTATTAACTGCCCCTCAAATGTAGATTATCGTATGATCTGCTCACACTCCCCCTGAGATCATGAACAAATTTAAGTGCATATATCATTCAGATTAAAAATAAAGAAATGAAGAAAAAATAACAATACCAAAACTTTAAGAGGTAATCACAGATTAAGTCTTGAGATGTAGCAAACCAAGTTTTGAAACAAGAAAATTAAATCTCTTTTCATTAAGAGGCTTGGTAGATAAATTAGCAAGTTGGTAATTTGTGTTTACAAAATAAAGTTCAATTGTAACTTTTTCTACATTGTCTTTTATGAAATGATATTTGAGGTCGAAGTGTTTGGTCTTGGTATGTTGAACATGATTCACAGATATTGAAATTTTGCTCTTCGAATTGCTGTAGATTGGGATCTTGTTGTATTTGAAGCCATAGTCTCGGAGTTGTGTTCTCATCCATAGCACTTGAGAACAGCATCTCACCACAGCGACATACTCTGCCTCAACTGTTGATGCAGATACACAACGTTGTTTCTTTGAAGTCCAACTCACGAGTTTATCGCCCAGAAATTATATGTGCCCCAACGTACATTTCTTGTCAAGCATACAACCTGCATGGTCTGCATCTAAATATGTTGTCAGTTCAAAACCTGTATCCTTAGGATACCACAGACCAAGATCTGTAGTGCCCTTCAAATATCTAAAAATACGTATAACTGCAGACAAATGGTATTCTTTAGGAGAAGCCTGATATTGGGCACATAGACATGTAGAGAACATTATATCTGGTCTACTAGAAGTCAAATACATTAAAGAACCGATCATCCCTCGGTAGGTTCTAACATCGACAGCTTTTCCAGAAGGTTCAGCGCCGATCTTAGTTCCCGGTGCCATCGGGGTTCCAATTGGAGTACAATTTTCTATTTTAAATTTTCTAAGAATATCAAAATTGTACTTAACTTGATTGATAAAAATCCCCATTGAAAATGTTTGACTTGTAATCTGAGAAAGAAATTCATCTCTCCCATCATACTCATCTGAAATCTGGACACCATGAGGTTAGAAAAATTCTTACAGTATTTTGCATTAGTTGAGCCAAATATGATATCATCCACATAAATCTGAATTAAAATTATATCGTCTTTTTTCTTTTTATAAAAAGAGTAGTATCGATTTTACCCTTAGAGAAGCCCGACTTGACTAAAAATTTGGTTAACACTTCATACCAAGCTCGAGGGGCTTGCTTCAGACCGTAAAGAGCTTTGTCCAGAATATATACGTGATTCGGATTTTCTGGATTGACAAAGCCTTCAGGTTGAGAGACGTAAACTTCCTCCTTTAAGATGTCATTGAGAAAGGCAGTCTTTACGTCCATTTGGTAGACCGTGAAGTTCTTGTGGGTGGCATGTGCAAGAAACATTCTAATAGCTTCGATACACACCACTGGAGCATAAGTCTCATCATAGTCAATACCTTCCTCTTACCTATATCCTTTAGCCACTACTCTTGCTTTGTTTTTTTTTTATCACGATACCATCTTCGTCTTTCTTATTCTTGAACACCCATTTTGTGCTAATAATAGTTTTACCTTCAGGCTTAGGCACTAGTCTCCAGAATTTTAATGTTCCAAACTGATTCAGCTCTTCTTGCATTGCAGTTACCCAATCTGAGTCGGCTAGAGCTTCAGATACGAGCGTTGGCTCTATCTTGCTCAGGAATGAGTCATGCATACATTGATTAAGTGTAGCAGACCTAGTTTGCACCGGTTTAGATCAATCTCCTATGATCTGATGTATCAGGTGCTCTTTGGTCCACTTGTGTTCACGAGGGAGTGGATTTGATGTAGATTGATCATGATGTTCATCTAAAAATCCACTATCTTCTTCTTGTGCAGGGAGGGGTTCAGTTGAAGTATTTGGTGCAGAACTTTCAGTTGATACAACAGTTTCTGGCTGTTGATTTGTTGTTACAGTACAACCAACTGAGTTAAAAACTTATGTCTTGACAGTGTCATGTACAACTTCAACTGAAGGAGTAAGTGTTTGAATCGGAGTTTCTTGCTGAACCGGGGGAACAAATTCAGTAGTCACATCTGAAGTGATTGGATGATGACTGCTTGAATCTTCAGGTTTTTCAATCACAACAGATTTAGACAATTTAGACCCAAGAAACTCATCATAAAAGAATTCAAATAATAAATCTAATTATGATAAATGAGATGTAGAAGTTGAAGGTTTATCAGAATTAGTGTCTTTAATCACAAGTTCTGGACCGATCTGTCCAGAAGCTAGCACTCCAGTAAGTACGGGTTCTGAACTGTTTTGTTCAGAAGCCAACTGCTCATCAAATGTGACATTTACGATTTCTATTACGATTTTTAACTTCTTCAAATACACCCTGTAGGCCGCAGACGTTTGAGAGTAGCCGATGAAAATGCCTTCGTCAGCCTTTGGACTGAACTTGTTCAAGTTTTCTTTGTTGTTCAGTACAAAGCACCTACATCCAAAAATATGTAAATGTTTAATGCTAGGTGTACAATTATTTAGTAAAGCGTATGGCGTTTTTCCAAACCGGCGGTGGATTATAGAACGATTCTGTGTGTAGCAAGCCGTCGATACAACTTCTATCCATTGAAATAGAGGTAGATCTGATTGAATTAGCATAGTTCGAGTGGCCTTGACTAGCGTTCTGTTACGTCTTTCTACAACTCCATTCTGTTCAGGCGTTCTGGCGGTAGAAAACTAATATGTTATCCCGACCGATTCGAGATAATCTTCTACAGTTCTGTTCTTGAATTTTGTGCCATTGTCTGTTCGTAGAAGCTTGATTGTCTTTTGCAGATTCACTTGTGTGGTCTTTAAAAATGTGATGATGACTTCGGGTGTCTCATATTTTGTCCTCAGAAATTTGACCCAAGTGTATCGCGAGTAATCGTCCACAATCACTAGAACGTATTTCTTGTCATTTATGCTTTGAGTATGAATTGGACCACAGAGATCCATATGCAACAATTCTAGTGGAGAACTTGTACTAGGCTCAGGCTTTGGCTTATGAGCGTCTCTCTTCATCTTGCCCTTCTCACACACTGCGCACAGATGTTCTTTTACGTACTTAAGCTCTGGAAGTCCTTCGATTCCATAACCAGCTTTGTTACAGGAAGGCTTTTGACAGTAGACACACCTCATTGTTAGTCTTGACTTTTAACAAGGTGATCGTGTAAAGGTTTGACTTTCTCATGCCGACCAAGAGTTCTTTACCGTCTTCAGTACGTACACAACATATGTTGTCCTTGAAATTAACCTCTAGGTCTTTGTCACAGAACTGTCCAATGCTAAATAGGTTATGTCCTAAACCTTCAACATAGCTCACCTTCGTAATCGTTACGTTGTCTTGAATAAAGTCACCATAGCCCAAATTTGGTGAAAATTGGTCGTTCCCGAAGCGCACGTTTCCACATTATTTCTCTGTATAATTAGATAATATATCTTTTTGCCCGGTCATATGCTTGGAGCAACCAGAATCCAAGTACCACATCTGACGGGTCTGCGCAGGAGAAATCAGGGAACAACATCTTTAGGTACCCATTTATATCTGGGTCTTTTCAGATTAGCGCAAGATTTTGGCACCCATATGAATTTGGGTCCTCTTTTATTTTGAGAAACATGAGTGTGAGTTCGTGATCGTTACCAGATAATCAAATAATAAACAAATAGAAGATAAACCAACCTGTTTCAATAACAAACGATGATTACACGGTTGATTTCTTGATATGGTTTCTCTATTTATTTTCTCTCTTTTCACCTTCTCACTATGTGTTGTATTTTATTGTGTTGTTCTGATCGATTGATAATACAGAGAGAGAGAGATAATATCTGATTTAAGATATTATCAAAAACATAAACTAATAATAAAACTTAATATCTAAAACTATAATATCTAGATATTAAAAACAACTTTGACTTTATTACATAATAGACCCTAGACTTTGGTTGAGAGTAACTTTCAGCATTAACTTCAGATTGCGATCTTCGTATTGGATGATCTTGAATCCAATGAGACTATGTCTTAACAATCTCCCCCTTTGGATCAAGATCATTACTAAAATGATTTGGCAATACGATCTTCTCTTTCTACTCAGAAGATGCAATCTCTTCCTCTAGCTCAGAATGATTTAGCAAAGTATCTTCAAAGAAAATTTATCTGAAATCAGCATGTCTTCAGAATACTTTGATCTCGCATTTCTTGATTAGCTTTTCTCTTAATGAACATTTCTTCAAGCTTTATATTCTCCCCCTTTTTGATGGAAAGTGCAACGACTTCATCAAAACTTTGAGTAAGAAATGTCAACCACTTGGAGTATCTGATCCGTCAATTCAGTAGTTATTCATCCTGATCTTTGCAAATCTAGACAAAATAATCATGTAACACCTGAATCAACTAATGAATCAGTTAACATGTCTGTCAGTAACACTAAGTCACTGTGTGTAACGAATACACATTGGAAAGGAGCTGTTTGATGTTGACTCCCCCAGGGCTTCCGTTTAGTCATCGAAACACCACAAAGGTTATTTCTATAAACTTTATGACAAAGAAACTAATTCCTTGTGTGTTCATGCTTATGTTTAAAAGAATTAAGCACTTGATGATTGCTTATAGGCTCAAAATTTTGTGTAAACCACTGAGACAACAGTAAGTTAAACACAGACTCAATGTGTATGATTGAAGTGTGAAGGTGGGGCAGACTTCCTTCTTTTCAATATCCAGATTTTCCAAATGAAAATCAGATAACATATGTGTTGCGTCCCCTTTGAAAATGTGAAACACTTTCTTGTTGAGAAGAAAATGAGTAGATAGTGAGGGTTGATCAAGAGTTGGCATGGGTTAGTTGCCTGTTTCAATAATGTTCACCAAAGATTTGTGAAACACTAGTAATGTGGCTACCCGACTCAGAAAAAGTTGGTGCAGAGTTGTGATATTCTTTTTAAGTTTGTTCTCACATGCTCTTTCTTTTAAACTTTTTGCTTTCTCTAATCACACTCATTTCTTTTCGCTTTGCACACTCAATCACTAAGGATTTAACTTCATGGGTAGAAATCACTGGTTAAGGTGATTCCATTGAAGTTGTGTTAAGTCCTAGCACAAGGATTCCTTGTTTTCCTAGATGCATATGATGCTCAGAGTGGTTTAACTATTTCAGTTAAAGCACACTTTAGATTTTGAAAACATTTAAAGTCACACTTCCAATTCATGAATTCGTTTTGAGAATCGGGAAGTGATTTGAACATTAAAAACAATGTTTTCTATGATTGAAAGTTGTCCTTCTTTCAACCATATATGAGATTAAGATATAGAATTATACCTTTACGTACGATCTTCCATCTCATGAAGCTAAGCTTAAAGTCATAAAGATATGATCGTTTAAGCTTCTCTCAAACTTCTGCAAAAGTCTTAAGTCAAAGTCAAAGTAAATTTATTCACTTAAATTGAAAAGACAAAAAGCAGTAAAACTATTAAAGTACGAGTTCTGATCAGAAATAATCAGAAATCATATCCGTACTCCCCTTGTTTTGAAGAGCTCCCCCTAAAATCATGCATTACAAAAAAATTGACATAAAAGGTACATGCAAATTTTATGAGCTCCCCCTCGAAGTAATATTGACCACTTGTCAATTTCTTCTCATACTCCCCTTTGGATCATGAACATTTGATAGAAGTGCAAATATCAATCAGAGTTAAGAATGAAGAAATGATGAAAAAGTATATAATTTAGAAAACTTTGTTAGGTAACTACTGATTAAATCTTAAGATTTAGCATACCAAGCTTAGAGACAAGAAAGTTAAACCTCTTTTCGTCTAAGGGTTTGGTGAACAAATCGGCAAGTTGATAATCAGTTTTTACAAAGAAAAGTTCAATTGTTCCCTTTTCAACATGATCTTTAATAAAGTGATACCTGACGTCTATGTGCTTAGTCTTCGTGTGTTGAATAGGATTCGCTGATATTGCGATGGCGCTCTTGGAGTCACAGTATATCGGGATTTTGTTGAAGTGGAAACCATAGTCGCCCAATTGAGTTCTCATCCATAAGACCTGATAGCAGCAGCTAGCAGCAGCTACATATTCTGCTTCGGTCGTGGACGTTGAAACACAAAGTTGCTTCTTCGATGCCCAACTTACTAGTTTTCACCGAGGAACTGTACGTGTCCTGACGTGCTCTTCTTGTCTAACATACAACCTGCATGATCTGCATTTGTGTAGGCTGTTAGTTCAAAACTAGTATCTTTAGGATACCACAGACCAAGATCTGCAGTGCCCTTCAGATACCTAAAGATGCGCTTCACAACAGACAAATGGATTTCTTTAGGTTTGGTTTGATATCGTGCACATAAGCATGTTGAAAACATTATATCTGGCCTACTCGACGTAAGATACATTAAAGAACCTATCATCCCTCGATAAGTCCTAACATCAAAAGTCTTTCCCGAATGATCAGTGCCAATCTTAGTACCTGGTGCCATTGGGGTACCAATCGGTTTTGAATTTTCCATTTGGAACTTCCGAAGAATATCCCTAATGTATTTTGATTGATTGATAAAAATACCCGTTGAAAATTGTTTTACTTGTAAACCGAGAAAGAAATTCATCTATTCTATCAAGTTCATCTGAAATCTAGACACCATAAGGTTTGAAAAATTCTTACAGTACTTAGTATTTGTAGAACCAAAGATAATATCATCTACATAAATTTGAATCAAAATGATATCGCCTTTTTCCTTTTTGATAAACAAAGTGGTATCAACCGTACATTTTGAAAACCCAGACTTGACTAGAAAAGTGGAAAGGACATCATACTAGGCTCGAGGTGCTTGTTTCAGACCGTAAAGTGCTTTGTCGAGAATGTAAACATGATTCGGATTCTCTTGATTAACAAAACCTTCTGGCTGAGAGTAGTAGACTTCCTCCTTCAGAATTTCATTCAAGAATGCTGTCTTCACATCCATTTGAAAGACAGTGAAGTTCTTGTGGGCTGCGTAGGCTACAAACATTCTGATTGCCTCTAATCGCGCCACAGAAGCATGTGTTTCGTCATAGTCTATTCCTTCCTCTTGTCTGTATCCTTTGGCTACTAGTCTTGCCTTGTTTCGGATAACGGCACCATCTTCGTCTTTCTTTATCTTGAAAACCCATTTCGTACCTATAATGGTTTTACCTTTAGGCTTTGGTACGAGTCTCTAGACTTGAAGTGCATCGAACTGATTTAGCTCTTCTTGCATTGAGACCACCCATTCTGGATCAGCAAGTGCCTCTGATACTCTTGTTGGCTCGAACTTGCTCAGAAAGGAGTCATGCATGCACATGTTCATTGATACTGACCTAGTTTGCACCGTTTTTGATGGATCGCCAATGATCTGGCTTAGCGGGTGCTCGTTGGTCCATTTATGTTCATGAGGTAGTGGATTAGATGATTGTATGTCGGTTGTATCATCTACAAATCCACTTGTACCTTCTTCTGATTGTTTAGGAGGATTGATGGTTTCAGTTGAAGTGGCAGGTTCAGAAGGCTCAGCAGGTACAACTTGTTCTGGTTGTAGATTGATCAGTATAGTATCTCCTACTGTTTCAGCTACTTCTGTCTCTTTATCAGTTGTCACTTCTTCAACTGTTGGAGTCGGCATTTGAATTGGAATCTCTTTTTGAATCGGGGCGTTGGATTCAATAGAGTCATCTGAACTGGTTGGATGAGTAGTCGTTAAGTCTTCCATCCTATCAACCACAACAACTTTCTTTACATTAGATCCAAGAAAATCATCATAAAACAATTCAAATAATAAATCTAAATCAGATAAATGGTTAGTTGAAGTTGAAGCTTCGTCTGATTTATTCTGTTGAGACGCAGGTTCTGGACTGAGTTGCCCAGAAGCTAGTACTCCGGTTATAACGGGTTCTGAACGTTGTTGTTCGGAAGCCATTTCTTCATCAAAGGTGACGTTGATGCTTTCAATCACCGTTCTTGACTTCTTCAGATAAACTCGGAATGCAGTTGATGTCGAGGAATATCCAATGAAGATCCCTTCATCCGCCTTGGCACTGAACTTATTAAGATTCTTCCTGTCATTTAGAACGAAACACTTACACCCGAATATATGGAAATATTTGATTGTCGATGTTCGGTTGTTGATTAATGCATAAGGTGTCTTCTTGAATCTTCGATGTATCATGGATCGATTTTGTGTGTAGAACGCGGTCGAAACAGCTTCTGCCCATAAAAATAGAGGTAAGTCAGAGTGACTTAGCATAGTACGAGCAGCCTCGACTAGCGTTCTATTTCTTCTTTCGACCACTCCATTTTGTTGAGGCGTACGAGCAGCAGAGTATTGATGTGAAATCCCGACAGATTCGAGATATTCTTCAACTTTGTTGTTCTTGAACTCTGTGCCGTTGTCTGTTCGTAGAAACTTGACCGGTTTCTGCAGATTCACCTGGGTCGTCTTTAGGAATGTGATGAGAACATCTGGTGTCTCATCTTTTGAACGTAGAAACTTGACCCATGTGTATCGCGAGTAATCGTCCACGATCACGAGTATGTACTTCTTTCCGCCTAGACTCTGAGTTCGCATCGGACCGCATAAGTCCATATGCAATAACTCTAACGGAGCGCTTGTACTTTGTTCAGGCTTTGGTTTATGTGGAGCCCTCTTCATCTTGCCCTTTTCACAAGATGCAAAAAGATGTTCTCTTTCATATTTGAGCTCTGGAAGTCCTTTGACGAGCTTTCCACTGACCAGATTGTTGATGTACCTGAAGTTGAGGTGAGAGAGCCTTCGATGCCATAACCAACTTTGTTGCATCGAGGCTTTCGTCAGTAGACAAACTTGCTTGTCAGTCTGGACATTTGATAAATTGATTGTGTAGAGGTCTGTTTCTCGAGTACCAACCAAGTGTTCTTCACCTTCTTCATTGCGAACTGAACATCTCTTGGCTTTGAAGTTGACCTCTAAGTCTTTGTCACAGAACTGGCCTATACTGAACAAGTTGTGTCCTAAGCCTTCTATATAGCTCACCTTCTTGATAGTGATATTGTCATGTTGTACATCACCGTATCCCATGATTGGAGAAAACTGGTCATTGTCGAATCTTACTGTTCCGCAATATTTGTCTTTAAAATTGGACAGTATCACTTTTTGTCCTGTCATGTGCTTGGAACATCCGCTGTGCAAGAACCATGTATGACTAGTCTGCATAAGAGAAATTACAAATTTAGATATATATACGACAACTTTGGAATATTCACTTTGATTATCGAAGTGCGGGTCTTGAACTGATTTGTTCAAAAGCCTGTTTTGACTTTGATGTTCAGGTTTTGAACTGCATTATCCAAAAACCTATTTTGTCATTGAAAAACGAGTCATGATCTGTACATAATCAGAAGTCGCTTTCTCTCTAAGCTTTGTGTGCCTGCAACACAGATTTAGCTTTAGGTACCCATTGGAATTTGGGTCCTGCTGTGTTAGCACAAGATTTTGGTACCCATTTCAAATTGGGTCCTCTTTTCTTTTGAAAAGCATTTGAAGAATTGGTATGAGATGAATGCACATGATAATTACCAAACCAATCTCCAGAATCTTGACAAGGAATAGAAACATGTTTATCATAAATAGAAGACTTTCTAGCAGATAAAGATAACTGAAATAATTGCTTCATTGTATATCGTTTACGGGAAACAACAAGTTTTGAGTTCAAAAGAGCAACATCAGCAATTAAGACATTTTTACTAAGCGAAGTCTTGCTACAATTAACACTACTAAACGATAAAACGGTCTTGTCAAGCTTCCGTTTCGGTTGCCATTGAGAATTTACTTCTGGCCTTTGCTTGCTCAGATCTGTAACATGTGAAACTGGTAAGTTAGACTTCTGAGCAACAAACGAATGCTTCTTTTTGGAATTACCAGTAGTGGTCGGTTTCTGTGAATGCTGAGATAAATTCTTACCTTTAGCACTCTTAGCGTTCACAGAGACTGATTTATCAACGAAAGCTTTCGTTGATTTTGCACTATTCACAGGCTTACTGGTTTTTCTTAAAGTTTTCTTAACAAAAGATGAATGGTTGGGAAGTTTTTCATTAAAGTCAAAGAGATTAGAAACATTATCTAAACCACCGTCAGAGTTCAAAAATTCAAATTCTTTATTTGATGTACCAAACATATCCTCAGAGTTTGAAGCTTTTGAAAGAACATAATTTGAAAACACGGTTGAAAAAACGTTTTGCTCAATATTTATCAAAAGTCTTGCATCTGATAAACAATTCTCGAGTTCAGAAATTTTGCATTCTAAAACGAGAGGAGGGACATATAGTTTACCTTTAATAGGCTTCGCCTCCATTTCCTTTTCAGAATAACTTGGAAAGAAATCACTTGAAAGAGTTTCCTTCTTTTTATATATTGGGTTTTCATCATAACTATTATTCAACTTCGCATAATAAAATGGAAGATGAACTTTAGCTGATTTCATCCGTTTTTCCGTTTCATTGGCTTCATCCTCTTTTGACAGTTTAGTCCAAAAAGTTTTAAACGCGGGGAGTCTGCGAGCTAATTGTATATTAAGATGATCATAAAGTTCTAGCACTTCAGACATCCCCTTTTGTAGACAGTGAGGATTCTTATAACCAATTCCCCATCTCTCTATTTCCTCTTTGGGTTTGTTCAGAAAAATATTCTGTTCAGTTTGACCCATTTTATACAACTTCTCTTCCAAATTTTTTAATTTTCCGAGCAAAGAAAAGTTTTCTTTTGTACAAGAAGCATGCAACATTTTAAGCTCATATTTTTCAATCTCACAATTTAGCAGTTGAGACTTAAGATCAGAATTCTCTTTTAGAATTATTGTCTTTTCCTTAGCATTGGTGTCATTATCTTTATGTAAAACCTCAATTAATACTTTCTTCTCAGCAATTTCATTGCTAAGTTTCTGTATCAATTGGTTTTTGTCTGTCATGACACCATTATCTTGCTTAGGATTAGATTCTAACTCTCTTTGTTTCATACTCATGGCATGCATTTTATTCATGAATTCTAAATCTGATAAATTACATACCTCTTCTTCTTTAGTGTCTGAATCAACTTCAGCATCTGATTCTATCTTGCCCATCAAACACATGTTGACGGCCTCTTCTCTATCTTCATCATCTTCTTCTTCCTCATCTGAGTGATCGAGCCAGTATTCGTCCTCAGCCATCAATGCCTTGCCTGCCTCTTGTTGTTTTGCAAGAAGCATCTTGTTCTTGTAGTAGTCTGAATTTCTGACTTTTGATCTGCGGCAGTCCTTGGAAAAGTGACCTGGTTTGCCACAGTTGTAGCACGTAGGCAGTTCTGGCTGACTTGATCCTTCAGCTTTGAATTTTCTTTCTTCCGGTCTCCTCTCCTCAATCCTCTTTCCTTCAGACTGAAACCTTCTTTCTTCAGGTTTCCTCTCCTCTGATCTTCTCCCTTCATACCTGCTTCCTTCAATCCTTTCTTTGTGGATGTAGTTGTTCGGACCAGATGAATATCTCTGATTATTTGATGTTGCCTTTGTGTAGAACCTTTTCTGAAAAGCACTAGTCAGCATAAGCATTGCTTGCTTCAGCTGATCATTTTCATCTGATTCTGAGTTTGCACACCTTTCATCTTCTTCATCTGATTCATATACAGTCGCCTTGTTCTTCTTCTTTTTGACTACAAGTGCGACTGTGTCTTCAACTACCTTTTCTTTCTGTCTATTCTCAGCTAGAGTTTCATCCACCTTTTCTTCATTCTGACGGAGGGTTTCATACACCTCGTGAAATGGAATCTCATTCAGGTCTTTAATCTGCTTCATCTGCCGAGCAAATCTTTTTCATTCAGGTCGAAGAATACTAAGGAATTTGACGTTCAACTCTATTTGAGATTTGTGAACTTTGTTTTTGCTAAGTTCATTCAGCAACGTCACAAACCTGTCATAGGTTTCTTCTAAGGTTTCTCCCACCCTGCCTATAAATTCTTCATAGTTATTTAGGCAATTAGAGATTTTCAGCTGATTTCCCACTTTTGAACCCATCATCATCTTTTCGAGCTGATCCCACATTTCTTTACCTGAAGCCTTGTAGCTGTCAATCTTTACGTATATTTCATTTAGGATCCCTTGTAAGATGTATGACTTGGATAATTTGTCGCCTTTGGCTCTTTTGAGGTTATCATCTTGTAGATCGTGAAGCTTAAGTTCAACCTGAGTAGGCACGTTATCAACTACACGAGTTGTCATTGGAAGTATCATAACCCCTTCTTCTATAGATGTCCTAATGAAATAACCCAACTCATGTCTGTCAATGAAGTTCAGAAACCGATCATTCCACTGCTCGTATTCTTCTTTGAAGAGAACTGGTGGCTTGGAGTCGGTTCCAATGGCGAGGGCTTCTCTGGAAGTCATTCTGAATAAAGTTCGAAGTCTGGAAAAACTGTTTCGTTAAGAGAAGGTTTGCGCGAGAGGTTGATTGCGCAAAGTGAAGTTCGACCGGTAAGATGTAAAGAACCGGTAAAATTTTCGACCGGTAAAATGTTGCGACCGGTAGAAAAGATACTTTCACTGATAAAATGCAAAGGATTCGACTGGAAGCTCTTTGACCGGAGAGTGTTTGACCGGGAGCTTCTAAGACCGGGAAGATGTTGTTTTTCTAATTCGACCGGAAAGATGGTTTAGTGGAATTTGATTAATAGGTCACATGAGGTATAGGAAATAATTCAATGAGGATGGTGATTGGACCGATATTGGATGATTTCAAAGAGAATGGACCTTATAAAATAATGAGTTAATATGTAGGAAATGGACACGTGGAGGATGTAGGAAAATACACTATGTTATGATGGTGGAATTCAACAATTCAACAATTTAATGTGGAATTATTATGGTGGACATGCACGTGAGATTTCTTTGGGATAGGAGTTTGATCGGTACAAAGAGGTATGAACGGAATTGTCTCTAAGACCGGGACTTGGTTTTCCTTTGACCGAGAGAATTGTTTGACCGATACCAAAAGTTAGAAGACCGATAAAAGGAGATGTTTGACCGGGTTTTGTTTTGTGAGATTCGACCGATAAAAAGTGATCTTCGACCGGTATTTGCAAGAGTCCGGTCGAATGCTTAAGACCGATAGAATGTAAAAACTAAGGTTCGACCGGTAAAAAAATATTATCGGTCAATTGGCTTAGACCGATATATTACAAAGGACCGGTACGTCGTCTTCTCCGATTAATCGACTTGTAACTCTAAAATTAACCCAACTAGAGGTCGAATTACCACACCAAAATTTGACACAACGATCTCCTTACCAATTACAACACTACACAACACTTTTATTTCGAAAATAACCGCAAAATTTGACACAACGATCTCCTTACCAATTACAACACTTTTACACAACAGCTTTTTATGATTGATCAGTATTCTTCAAAAATGAAGAACACAGAGAGTTGAAATTTTTTGATTTTGATCTGGATCAACTCTGATACCAATTGTGAGTCCGTGATAGTTACCAGATAATCAAATAACAAACAAATAGAAGATAAACCAACCTGTTTCAATAACAAACGATGATTACACGGTTGATTTCTTGATATGGTTTCTCTGTTTGTTTTCTCTCTTTTCACCTTCTCACTATGTGTTGTATTTTATTGTGTTGTTCTGATCGATTGATAATACAGAGAGAGAGATAATATCTGACTTAAGATATTATCAAAAACATAAACTAATAATAAAACTTAATATCTAAAACTATAATATCTAGATATTAAAAACAAATTTGACTTTATTACATAATAGACCCTAGACTTTGGTTGAGAGTAACTTTCAGCATTAACTTCAGATTGCGATCTTCGTATTGGATGATCTTGAATCCAATGAGACTGTGTCTTAACAATGAGAATCTTTATAATGATAAACATGATAAGTACCAAACCAATCATCAAAATATTGGCGAGATACAAAATCATTTCGTCTATATTTATAGGACTTAGTAGTAGACCGAGATAATTGGAGTAATTGCTTATTGAATATTTCTTGTAAGGAATTACAAGTTTTTGTTTAGTAGAAACAACAATACCAACTACATCAGAAATACTATCAGTCGTTCTATTACAACTAATATCAGAACAAGATTCTGCTTTCTCAACAATCTTCTGTTTTGGTCGCCACTCAGTTCGCTCTTCAGACTTTTTCTTTTTCAACTCTGAAACACAAGATTTAGATTTGTTAGGAAAATGAGATTTCTGAGTTTGTCTTTTCTCAAGCTAACCAGTGTTGGTCCGTTTCTGTGAGCGTCGTTTCTTTTGCTTCTTACCTTTTTCATAATAGTCAGTACTCACATAAACTGATTCACCAACCTTGATTGATGATTCACCTACTTCAAACACACTAGGTAAAGCTTCAGAGTTAATGATTAAAGCAGAATGATCTGGAAGTTTACCATTAAAGTCAAATATATCAACTTCATTAACACACCCATCATCAGAATTTAGAAAATCATTTGCACACGCAAATAAGTCATCAATATCATCTTCCGAAGTTTGAGGTGCCTTAGAAGGTTTTGAATACTCTTTGAATTCGGATTTAAAAACAGTGTTCTTCAGTACAGTAGAAAACACAAGTTGTTCTATATCAACCAAATTCTTTCATTAGATAAAGCATTTTCAAGATCAATTATTTTGCTTTCTAAAACAAGTGGAGGAACATAAATTTTGCTTTAATCGGTTTTGCCTCCAACTCTGTAGTAGAAAAGTTGTTAAAATAATCATTTGATAGAACTTTTGGTTAATCAGAAATATAACTATCATTCAGCTTTTGATAGCAGAATGGTAGTTGCATTTTAGTTGTTTTCTTTCTGTTTTCATCTTCTTTGTCCTCTACTTCATCAGAATATTTGGTAACGAATTAGGGTTTCAAATGATGATGTTTGTTAGCCGCTTGCAGAAAATCAAAGTTATACAATGCTGACTGTTTTCTGATTGCTTTCTTTAAGTAGTGAGGGTTATCGTAACCGAGTCCCCACTTTTCTTTAACATCATTTTGTTCATTAGGTGTGTTTAAGAAAATGGATTGATCTGTTTTTCCTCTAGCTAATAATTTGGCTTCCAAACCATTTACCTTTTTCTCCAAACTCTTGTTTTCAACCTGCAATTTATGAGCTTTTAGAACACATTATTGTTTCTCAATATCAGACTTTGAAAGTTTAGAAACAATTTCAGAAATCTTATTCTCAAAACAATCCTTTTGAAGTTTAAATTCAGAAGCAAATTTGTTTAGAGAGTCATCCATACTTTTGTTCCCAACAAGTTCCTTGTTGAGATAAAAAACAGTTTGATGTTTCTTTGCAACTCTGCTCATTTCCTTTTTCAATTTGGTTTCAAGGTCTTGAAGTTCGATCATCATGGCTTCCATTTTATTTATAAAATCAGATTCATAAAAGTTTAGTACCTCATCAGATGTTTCTTCGTCTGACTCATCATACTTCACCTCTTTTCCCATGAGACACATGTGTGTTGTTTCTTCTTTTTCTTCCTCATCAGAGTTGTCAAGCCAAAACTCGTCTTCTGCCATTAGAGCCTTACCCGCTTCCTTCTGCTTAGCCAAAAGCATCTTGTGCTTATAGTAGTCAGAGTTTCTAGCTGTAGGCTTCCGACAATCTTTGGCAAAATGACCCACTTTGCCGCAATTATAGCACTTTATCAGTTCATTAGTCTTCTTCTCATGGCCATAATCATTAACATACTTCTTTTTCTCTTCTGGATTTCTCTCCACAAATTTATTTCCTCATATCTTCTTCCTTATACTCTTTCTCTATGTTCATGATTCTTAGACCTTGATGAGTATCTTTGAGAGTTTGAACCCGACTTCTTGTAAAACTTCTTTTGAAAGGCTCGGGTCAAATTTAGCATCGCTTGCTTTAGATTTTCCCCGTCATCTTAGTTAGAATCAGTATTATCATAATCTTTAGAACTTGGAACTACCACTTTCTTTTACTTCTTCTTTTCTTTCTTCTCTTTCTCTTTCTGACCAGCCACTAAAGCTATGGGATTAGCTACTTTCTCAACCTTTTTCTTCTCTCCTCTTTTCTCTTCCACCTCCTCCTCATTCTGTTTCAGAGTTTCATATACCTCGTGCAAAGGAATGTCATTGAGGTCTTTCATCTGTTTCATTGTTCTCGTATTCTTTTTCCATTCTGGTTGAAGAATGCTGAGGAACTTGACGTTGTTCTCTATTTGTTTTTTCATGACTTTGTTCTTTGAAAGCTCGTTTAATAGTAGAACAAATCGCTCGTAAGTTTCCTCAAGGCTCTCATTCTCCTTAGCCTTAAATTCCTCGTAGTTGTTTATGCAGTTAGTAACCTATATTTGGTTTCCAACCTTTGATCCACTCATCATCTTCTGAAGTTGATCCCACATTTTCTATATGGTTGGTTTGTAGTTGTCAATTTTGATGTAGATCTCGTTAGGAATACTCTGTAAGAGTAGAGATCTAGCTTGCTTGCCAACCTTGTATCTATTCTTCTGCTCTTCAGTATAAAGGTGTTTGCGCGACGTTATTATAGAACGCGCATAACAAAGGATATAACAACTTCGCGCAAACACCTTTAAGCACGTTTGTACTTCGTGCACAAAGAAGACAAAATGAACTAGCTTCTCGAACACAGGGTTGTGCGAGTTTGAGTTTCGTGCACGATAAAGGATGCAAGAACTCGGGTTCATGCAAACAACCTTGTGCGAGTTGCTAGTTCTCGCACACTACCACGTGCGAGTTCTTGTCACTTCACGCAAGCTTTTGCGAGTTTAACACTTAGAAAAATTTTCAATTTTCTACTTCGCGCTAAACATAAACTCGCAAAGCAACCACTTCTCGCAGATCTTTTGTGAGTTTGGTAATTAGAAAAATTTAGACTTTTTACTTCACACTAAATGTAAACGCGCAACAAAACTCGGAACAACTTCGCGCAAACCACAGAGGATGAACAGTATAAACCCGCACCAAGCTTCTTGCGAGTTCTGACTTCTCGCACACTTAAGCTTGCGAGTTCATCACTTCAAACGAATTCCTTTAACGTGTGTGTTCTTCAGCCTCTACGCGTTCTTGCCTTTGCGTGTTCTTCAGATCATACGAGTTCTTGACTTCTTCGTTTAAAAAATTGATTTTTCTCTCAGAAATCAATTCAAAACTTCATCAATTGACTTGAAATTTTGTAGGAATCTTCTAGAGCATTTTTCGAATCAATTACAACCAACGAATTTCTATCAAATACAACAAAATTACAATCTCGATCTATATCAGTGTGTACAAACAACTCGAACATAAAATTCACAAGAAAATCAAAATTCACACGATTCTGATGTGAATTGTACTAATCACTACACATGAAACTTATTCTAAACAACAATTCGAGTATCACAGTACAAAGTCCAAGTCAAAAACACTACTAAAACTAGAAATCGAATCTGCCCATGTCGTCTTGCGTGTTCTTTAACAACTGTCGACCAAGAAATTTGAATTTGATCCTTGTTTTTCTGAATTTCAGTCTACTCTGATACCAATTGTTATCCCAGATAACAATGTAAACACAATGATAACAACTAATTTCAGTTAATCTTCAATATATTTCAAATCACAAATTGTGTACAGTACTCTTGATACTTTCTCTCTCTAATATATGAACACATACACTGAAATGAACTAACACTCTTAATTCTTACACGCACACCACTAGCCATATCCCTATTTATACACAGGGACAAAACACTCAAGACACTAAACATGCATATAACAGAAACACTCACACTACATGAAAACAAAAAACAACAACTTTGACTTTGACTTTTATTCCAAAGAGACGTTGAATTTTATGCTTGTGAGTTGACTTGGTTGACTTTCAATCTTCAGTCTTCACGATCTTGTATCCAACAAATATATGGACTAAAAAAATGTTCCTTAACTTTTTTGGCTGAATGTTCTTAAAATGTGGTTTGTTTATTTTCTAGAATTTGACTTATAACCTCTCAAGATTGGAGTGATTCTTTTACTAATCTCAGATGCTTAGTTTTTTGGTTGATTGTTCTTAATTTGTGGTTAGTTAAGTTTGATTTCTTAATTTCTAATTAAAGTGAAATAATCTCAGAATCAGGGTTGTGATAGAGGGAGGGTTTGTTTTAATTTTTTATGAAATAGCTCACATGGATTTTGTTATTAGCAGTCAATTCTAAAATTATAATAGAAAATCAGATTAAATGTTAAAAAGACAAAAATAACCTTCATTTGATTGACTTTTTTTAACAGAGTTAGGTCTAAGGACGAAAATAGAAATGAAATGGAAACCATAAGGACGAACAAAGCAGTTTTTAAAGACGAGGGATGAAATTAGTTATATATAACAAACCACAGGGATGAAAATCATAGTTTACTCTAAATAAAATGTGAGATCATCTCAAATATTAGATTTGACTATTCTCCATATGATTTGGATAATTCTATCGATCTATCCTTTTGGACATTCGTTCTTGAGTTTCTAGAATCCACATTTTATTCTAAGATATTTTAGAATCCGATAGTCTTACTTGATAAATATTCTATAGCTGGAATACGATCTATAACATATATTTCAGAATAGAAAAATATAGGATTTTTGCTTGTAAAAGTCGTCTAACTATCTGTATTGATCCAAAGAGTAAAATTCTTTTAGCAAAATCGAAGACTGGTTAATGTGAGGTCAAGATCGTCACCAAGTGGATTGGTTTGTCATATAGACAATAGAAGACCAATACAAGATAAAGTCAACTAGTAGTCTAACAAATAATACTACTGGTAAGCCGATTTTGGAGTGCAAATTTGTCCAACAAGGTCTGGCTCACCAAATCTCCCAAAACTCTCATCCTAGTATGAGAACATGCCCGACATGTCATTTAAAGTTAGTTCCAAAGCACTATTTTGTTACTGCCATACTTTCTATTAAACTTATAAGATGTTGGTCAAATTGTCTAAGTGTGCATCTCTAATATGCTTGATCAGAGCTCTGACACTTAAGGCTCAGAGTTGCAAAGGTTGAAAATATGCAAAGTGTTGTCTGTGAAGTGATTGACCAGAAATCTAGAGTTAAAGGGTCAATGTTATGGAAAGCTGAAATTACCTAAGTGTCAAATCTGAAGTATAATGATCAGAGACGTGAAGAAGAGTTATCAGAGTTCGGCTAGAGCTAATTAGAGTTCGGATAGGAAGTTTGAACATCTTGTTCAGACTTTGATACTTGAAGATATTACTCTAGAAAGCCTCCAAAGTTCTTTAATGAAGATCATAGCATATTAGAACACATGTAACAAGTTCATTTGTCATTCATGTAACTATATAGTATCTTTAGCTATTCTTTCCCTGTATAAATAAAGTTTGTTAAGATCTTGTAGTTAACTTTCCACTTCAGAAAATGCTCCTCAAGTTGTAATATTTCTGTTACTACAATTTGGAATTCTCTCAAAGTTCAATACAATACGACTTGTGGCTCTCAATCTATGTTGATCATATTACAAATGGTTAATGTTCTTGATTGCTTGGTTGATTTGGGAACTAATAATTGGCATCAGAGACATGGATATTAAATTCAAGGTAGGTTCAAGATCCAATAGATAAGTGATTTCTATTCTTCTTGAGTACATTTCTTGGCTCGATTCTTGATCAACTCATTTGATCTACTGCGTTTTATTTCTACTTGAGTTCTTGATCAAGATTTTTTAAAAGTTTACTGAATTTGTTGTTGACAAAATTCATTAATCTATAACTTTCAAGATGTCTAAGGAAATGTTGAATATTGGATCAAAGACAAAAACCTTTTGTTTTGGTTTTGGGAGAATATCCTCAATGGAGGTTGAGGATGATTCAGTTCTTGGATAACATAGATGAAGATCTGGTGAAGTCTACAATTGATGGACCAATTGAAATGTTCATATAGATTCATGGTGTTCCAGCAACTGAAACTACACTTGAGATCCCTACCACTAGAATGAAGAAAGATTCAAAAGATTTTAGTGAAGTCGATGGCAATTGAAAATGAATTGTTCAACATAATTGATAGTAGAAAGTCAACAAAGGCTACGTGGGATGAACTTGAAAAGCATATGCAGGGAACCACTAGATCTCTTAAAAGAAATATAAATCAATGCATCAGTATTTAAAAAGGATTCAAGGCTAAGGAATCGAAATCTCTAACAGACACATATAATATGTACAATGCAATTCTGAATGATCTTGGAGAATTGGTTGGATGACACTTCTGATGAGGAAGAGGATGCATATTTTACTCAGATTCACTACAATTTCATAGCAACTATGAGTGACAAGTCCACCAATTCAGAAGCCACAACTTCAGAAACTGAGTCTGAGAAATATTCTTCTTTAGAAAATGATTTAATGATTAAATTGGAAAGCATGAATGATAAATTTGTTTACTTCAAAAGAAAACTCAAATGTGAAAGGATTTTAGTCAACAAATTCACAGAAGAAAATGAACTTTACAAATTCATGTTTGATGATTCAGAAAAAGAAAAAGAAGAGGTAAGATCTGTCAAATGAACTCTTGATGAAAAAATATTTGTTTTACAAAAGAGTTTTAAAGAAATAGAAGATGAAAGAGTTTATCTTGAACTGAAATTTGAAATGAGCTTAAATGAAAGAAAGGACCGTTATAAAAAGATCGAACAGTTAGAGGATTTGAATACAAGAGAGGACAGACACAACAAACTTTGAATCTTTTGACAAATAATCCCAAGGATACTAGATTTTACAATTCTATGATGGGTTTGGGATTAAATGAGAACACTGTTTTGAAAAAGGCACCAGTATCCTTATATGATTTCTTTGAACTTGGTGCCTATAGAGACAAGATTCCTGAAATTCATGAAGTCTTTGTTAAGTTTGATTGATCATCTACTAACTTTGTTGATAAAGGAAACGAGAAAATTGAGAATGAGAAATCTGATAACAATGATAGTACACAGACATGTAATTTTAAATATGTGGGATTTAAGTATGATGGTTTAAATTCCAGTTACAAAGATAGAAAACTTCAGTTTTCTTATTCTGAGTATGAATCACTCTTTCCCACGTAAACAAAACTAGTTAAATCCAAGTCAATTGAAAACGTAATTTCTTAACCCAAGTGTTCTAATTCTGAAAAAGTTGTTCAGAATTCTGATGACTCTATTCAGAATTATAATGACTCTATTCAGAATTCTGATAACACTATTCAAAAATCTGATGACACTTTCTGGTTGTTGTCCCATATTAGCTCATATTTAATCAATCAAGTGTAAACAGAGTAAGGTGCGAAAGCTAAATGAAACTTGATCATTTAATGGTAGAAACAATGAATAACTAGAGAGACAAGATAATACAAACATACTGGAAGGATTGAGCCATCATAGTCATGATTTTGTATTAGAATATGAGGGATTACAAATGAAGAACAACAAGAACACCTACTCACTGTGTGTAGAGTTCTCTCTCAGACTCACGTCTCTCTAGATACTGTGTATAGTTCACAATGTTGAAGTGTCTGTAATCTATGGTGCTGTCTCAATTACCAGGCTAGAAGTAATGAGAGATTGCCAACTGGAAAGGTTGTGACTCCAAAATTCAAACAATCAATCACAATCAAGATCAAAACAATTAAGCACAAAGAGATATTTCTAGTGAGAGAAAATGTCACAAGTCATATGTCATATATCTCACTTCGGAGCAAATACAAAATGACATGAACTCTTACAAGGAATAAAGGAACAAAAGATTATATATGGGTCAAACATGCCTTGACCTCATAAAAGGCAATACAAGACATTAAAAGCAAAATACAATACAAATAGATTTAAATCTATGACTTAACAATCTCCCCTTTTTGGATCAATTTGTGAATCTTCTAACTCTGTTCTCTCTGATTCCGAAAAGTGATTCAAAATGCCTGATGCCTCTCTTGAACTCAAGTCTATCATCCAAAACATCTATAGCTATTTCCATAACAATCTTGTCTCTTCTTGGCATGTGATCACCAGCAGCAAATCTTTGTCTTTCACTCTCCTCATGTATAATCTTGATTTGAAGCCTTATCACCTTGAGTGTTCCATCAGAGAATTTTGCAACTTCAGAGAATCTAAGGAAACTCTTTTCATTCTGCCCATTTTTGTAGATAACAAAAAATTCTGGTTGCTCAAGTACAATGAACAGAGGATAATATTCTAAACCTGGAAGAGTCAAATTTGGCTTTGTCATGTTCACTTTCTTTTGGTTAGTCTCTATCCCCAACTGGAAGTCTTAGCACTAAGTGTAGTAGATATGCCTTCTGACAAATCTTTTAATAACTTCCAAAGCACAAGTAATGTTTTCTTTCCTTATAGACATATCCTTTAATAAGTGATACATGTGCTCCAAGTCATCCACATTCAAGTAGTGAAAGTCAACTTAAGTAAAAGTGTAGTCACACATATTCCTCCTTTGAAATGTGAAGACTGGATACCATATTCTAACAAATTTCATTAGACAAACCTCTTTCACTGTGACTATGTTTGATTTGCTCTTAACAACTCTTTGTGTTTACCTTAAATAATTGAGCATCTCAACATATTCTTGCTGATATTCCATAGGATGATATTTTACTCCCAAAATCCTAAAGATGCCCATAGGTCTGATCCAATGAACAAACACCTTCTTCTTCTCCTCTTCAAGAAATGGCACTCTAAGAACATGTCTCATCTGTCTTAGCTCGGCTTTTATAAGACCAAAAACAGCTTCAGGCGCATTAACATTAGAAGGAATTGCTTCATCTATGTTAGGCATGTCGGGAATGTGAACATGTTCATCATGTTGATCATTTCTTGGTGGATCATGTTGACTTTGAGGACTATGATGTCTTGGTGGACTTGGTTGGCTAGCAGGAATTTCAGTAGCATCTGGGAAATTGAATTTATGAAATTCTAGGATAACAGGTAATTCATTCTAGTTTGCTCAGGAATCTCATTGTGAACATGACTCAAATGAATATCTTTAGGAATACCCTATCCAAATATCTCTTGTAGCAAGTCAGAATCTCTGTTTTCTTCTAACAAACTATCAAGAACACTGGCTTCATTTTCTGGAATAGCTTCCTCATTCACATGATCATCATCAGAATTATTCATCAGATTTTCTGTATCTTCTTCTTTTACCTTCCCAAACCTTTCATACAACTGATTTTGCATCATCATCTTAGGTAAGTTCAATGATATCAACTAAAGAGATACCAATGATCATTAAAATTTCTTCTCTTGTAGCTACCTTAGGCTTTTCAACCATTGATACTACTTCAGTATCAACATACAAAACAAACTCTCTGCATTCATTATTCTGATTCTCTCTTTGATCTTGAGCATGATCAACATTTTTCTCATCTCCTTCTAGATTCACTGTCTCCACATTCTGCTCAAAATCGCCCATAGTTCTCAGCTTCTTAGTCTTCTCCCCCTCATGATCATGACTTGAATCATGGTCATGTCTCTTTCGAGAACTTACAACTTGATACTTTCATGATGACTGAATAACCTTGGAAAGATCATAGAATGCTTGCTACATGGCATTGATTGACTTCAATACATCATCCTTGAATGCATTAAACTCAAAGGTACGAACAACATCTGATGTCATCTGAGGAACCACTTGAGGAACAACTTGTTGTTGTTGAGACCTCAGAAGACCAACATGACCAGCATCAGCTTGGTCAGCACGTGCATAAGATAGCAACTTGGCAAACAATAGAAAACTTCAGCCCCTCCACAGACATATCAACATTATGTATTGGTGGAGGTGGAGGTGGAGGTGGAGGTAGAGGTTCTTGCACTTCATCTACAACTGGATTCTTTCCTTTCATCAACCTCTAAACTGCAAAAATCTCTTTAGACATGTGATCCTTCAAACTAGATTCAACAACCTTTAAGGTGTTTTGGAGAAATTCCTTTGACACAAAGTCGGGTAATCTATCACCAGAGTCACTTAGACTTTCCGTTGTCACAACAGTTGACGAGGCAACCGTGTGGCCTGTGTTCAAAGCTAGAATATTGATAGCAATGACAGGACTTCCACTCAATGCTCGTAGTCTAACAGGTGGATCTACTATGAGTGTTCTAGTCGGGTCACTAAGACTTTCGATGGTAGCAGTTTCAAAAAGTGTCCTAGGAATAAAAATAGGTAATTCAAGTGGCACTAGACTCGATTGTGCAAACAAAGAATTTGAGACCTGGGGAGTTAAAGCTAGATAGTGGGTGTGTTAATTCCCCGTGTATATCTGAAACTATTACCTATTTTGAGGTAACAAAATGGCTGGTTTGGGTGTGCACCTGCGTTAGTGTGAGACTAACGTCTTGTTCAATACCAGAACTCAAAACATGAGTTCTAGTAGCAGATGTGGCTGCCCTTATGGAATGGTAGGTTAGGTTACACACTCTCTTACCATATTCTTTTGTGTTCCTTCCACTCAACCTCACATTTTCTTGATTTTCAACTAATTCTCCCTCAATAATCCTTATGTCTCCGACCACTCGATGAATTGTGGTATCAATATCCATTTCAAAACTTGATCATTTTGATTATGATTATCATCATCATCATCATCATTATAAATGTTGTCACCATCATCAGTAATATTTTTTCTTTCTTTATCACTACCAGCAGTAGCAGTGTGAACACTTACCATGTCATCATTATCACTTGCCGCATGATCCGACTCAGTTTCAGAGATCTGACCTTCCTCGGCATTCTCTTCTTGACGGCCCGATTGATGAATGATAGCCTGTTCAGGTTGAGATGTGGAATCAACTTGATGTGTGGCAATAACCTGTGATTCCATAGCCTCCAGTCTAGAAGCCTGTCCCCTGTCCAATCCCCTCTCAGGATTTTCTTTCTGATCTTCCTGTTCAATTACCCCCGTGGTAGATTGA
Source organism: Arctium lappa (assembly GCA_023525745.1). Taxonomy (NCBI): domain Eukaryota; kingdom Viridiplantae; phylum Streptophyta; class Magnoliopsida; order Asterales; family Asteraceae; genus Arctium; species Arctium lappa. The sequence continues at coordinate 33,319,647 of CM042062.1, forward strand.
ACTCTCACAGACTCCACTCTCCTAGGGATTGATCCTTGGGCAGGAAAAACCGGTTCTTGTTGTTCCATAGACTTTCTATATTCTCTAATGTGCTTAGAGTTCAGATTGGCGTAAGCAAGTAATGCCTCAGGTACCGGCATAGAATAGTTGAAAGTCTGCTTTTGCTTCAGTAGATATCCCATCACAAATTCAGGTCCTTTCTCATGGTTGGCTCTTCTTGGAATATCTCTGTTTGATTTGAGCATACTTCTGATGATTAATTGCAAAAACCTCTGATAAGGAACAAAGACTGGCTTCTTTGTTGTTCTCTTGGCAAGGACCCTCATCTAGTTCTGTCCAGAAGATGAGGGAATAGTCCACATGCAGATCGTACACAATGGCATGGAAAAGCTTGAGAATGTGCATACTTGCATTATCTACTCCAGTATGTTTTCCTGTGAAACACCGGTAGATCACAGAGAACATAGTGTACCAGAAGGTTGGAAGGTTGTTCTTATTGAATTAGCTGATTCTCGTAAGCTCAACAACATATCCTAAGGCTCGGATTCCTTCAAATACTTCTGTATCAGTTAGATAAACATCAAAACTAGTTCTGCCTTCTTTAGAATCAGATTTCGGTAGATTTAGAATGAACCTCAGTCTCTAATAGTTCAAGACAGATGCAAAGTGATCTATCTGAATCATAAACTATCTTTGGTTGTTCCTCTTCTCAAAGGTGTTGGATCTCCAGGCTTGTTGTAGGTAAATCAGAGGAACTTTGGCAATAGCAGTCAAAGCATGAATCAGTGGATGACCTTTAAAGATTTCCAGTACCAGTGGCTCAATGTTGAGATGATCAAAGTCAATATGATGATTTTTTGGGTACAACAGTAAGTAGTCATTTGGATGGATAAGGGCCAGATCTGGGTTTTCTCCAATTTGAGACTGATAATTGGATCTGGATGAGGACATCGGTGCATCCCTTGAAACTTGGGGATCATTCTCATCCATTTGAACGTTCTGATCAACAGACTGTCACTGGCCATTTGATACCTGAAATGTTGAAAAAGTTTGGACTGGTGTCCAATTTGTCAGTTAAAGCAAAAACTTGTTTTTCAGAAAAAAAATTCAAAAGTTTCCTAAGTCTAGAAGTCGCAGACCAAAGGACTAGAAAAGAAGTCGCAAGTGCCTGAAAGAAGGACACTTATCGTAAAGCAAAGAATGGTACCACTTGTCGCATGCCAAAGATTGCGACAAGTATACTTAGAAAATATAAAGCTTGACACAAAAGAAGTCGGATGGCATTAAGATTTTGACACTTGTCGTATGAAACGTCTCACAATTCAAGAACTCGCAAGATTCTTCATCTTAAGAACTCGCAAGTTTCAAACTTGTTAAAACAAATGCTAAGTCCAGACTCCAAACTTCATGGAATGATTATAAATCCAACAAGATTTGTTCAGTTTGATTCGAAATCACTTTTAAATCAAAGTTAGGGCATTTAATTCAAGATTAAACCAACATAAATCACTCTTTAATCCAAGAACTCGGTTCATAAGAGTCCGGACAGTCCAAGAGTCATAAATCCAAAATCAAACTTCAAGAATAGATTTTATATCAATTTAAATTCAATCTGATGTTCGAAAATCAAAACCCATTAGTTTAAACAAGTTTTAGTATTGATTAGTTCATGTATTCATAGTCCAAGTTCAAAATCCCATAAGCTCTGGTTTGAAGAGGGTTTGTAAGATGAACAGTCTTAGAATCAATAAACCCTAAATCCATAGATTAAACCTAAAAATGATCCATAAAAACAACAAACAAACATGAATCGATAACAAAGAAACAAACAATTATCAAAATAACCTAACCTTAATCGATATAGAATCTGAAATCAAGAAGTCGTATGAATAGAAAAACGAGAGCAAATGTTCTAAGTGCAAAGATCGCAAAATGATTCAAATGACAAAGTGCGAAACTGAGAAATGCAATTGTGTATATATACTTAGGATTAGGATTGACACGTGGCACTATCTGATTGGAACCCCCCCATTTGTCGCAAACCATTGAAAAAGAACTTTTCGCAAAGGATGACAAGTTGTGTGTGTACTTGTCGCAAGGCATGATTTGAGACAAGTGTGCCTATGGAAAGAATTCGCACGCCTCATGATGCGAGTTGCTATTATTCGCAAACCAAAGGGCACGAGAAGTGAACTTGTTGCAACTTGTTGTTTGTGTCAAGTTACTTATCGCAAGCCATTGTTTGCGTCAAGTGAACTTCTCGCAAATAACACTTTGTGTCAAGTTACTACTTGCATGCAGTGTCTTGCGTCAAGTGACTTGTCGCAAGCAATACTTTGCGTCAAGTTACTTGTCACAAGCAACTGTTTGCATCAAGTAGACTTAGCAAAATTTTCCAACTTTTCGAAAATGCATATTTTGATTTTTTGACTTTCCAAAAATAGAAAGTTTGCACTTTTTCACATGTAAGCTCAAAACAAGATTTCTCACTTGAAAATTTTCAGATTTCTCAAAATCATTTTAATACACACTCACACTTTTAGACACTTATAAACTTTTATGTAATGCTCCCCCTTGAAGTATGCACAGTGAATATCTCCCCCTTGATATATGTTCTAAGCTCTCAACAATGAAGTATGAGTCCTGATCTGTTGTGATCAGAAGTCAATGTCCTTTCTTCTTGTAGAAATCATAATTACATGAAGCTGAATGTCCTGAAACACCGAATAATTTATTGGTCCTCATATCAACATGTGTCCACATGGTTAGATGTATCAAACTTTAAGAAAAAATGCAACATTCACCCAAAACACTTATTCACTATAAAGATTCAAGACACAAACTTCCCCTCAACAAAAGATAGGAATCTATTGTCATGATGTTAAATTTAGCATTCCAAGTTTGCTGACTAAAAATTTTAATCTCTTTTCATCAAGAGGTTTAGTAAAGAAGTCAGCAACCTCAAAATATGTAGAAATAAAATGCATTTCAATATATCCTTTTTCAACGTCATCTTTTATAAAATGGTACCTTATATCAATATGTTTTCTTTTAGAATGTTGAACCAGATTAGCCGTAATTGCGATTGTGCTCTTCGAGTCGCAGTAGATGGGAACTTTGTTCAGTGTGTATCTGTAGTCTTTTAGCTGATTCTTCATCCACAAGACTTGCAAACAACAGCTGGCAGCCGCTACATATTATGCTTCTGTCGTGGATGTTGAAACACAATTTTGCTTCTTTGGAGACCAACTCACTAACTTGTCTCCCAAAAACTGGCAAGCTCCTGAAGTGCTTTTCCAGTCTAATTTGTTACTTGCATGGTCTACATCTGTATATGCTATTAGCTCAAAACTAGAATATTTGGGATACCAAAGACCCAAATTTGGTGTGCCTTTAAGGTACCGTAAGATTCTTTTCACCGCAGCAAGATGGGATTATTTTGGATTCGCTTGATATGGAGTGCAAAAACATGTAGAAAACATTATGTCAGGTCTACTAGATGTCAAATACAAAATAGATCCGATCATGCTTCTGTAAATCTTATGGTCTACTGATTTTCCAGAGATATCAACATCCAACAGACTTCCAGATGACATGGGAGTCTTCATGGGAGTTGAATCAGTCACATTAAGTTTCTTAAGCATGTCTTTGATATACTTTGACTACTTATAAAAGTCCCCTCAGGGGTTTGTTTTACTTCCAAGCCCAAGAAAAAATCTAATTCTCCCATCATTGACATATGAAACCTACTCTTCATAATGTCTTGAAATTCATCACAAAGCTTAGGATTCGTAGAACCAAAAATATTGTCGTCTACATATATTTGCACTAAAATCAAATCCTCACCTTTTTTCTTCAAAAATAACGTTGTATCGATTGTACGTTTTTGGAATCCAGATTCAGAAAGATAAACCGTCAAGGTATCATATTATGTGTGAGGTGCCTGATTTAGTTCGTAGAGAGCCTTATTAAGCACGTACACGTGATCTAGATATTTTGAATCGATGAACCCCTCAGGCTGACTAATATACACCTCTTCATGTAGGATACCATTCAGAAATGCTGATTTGACGTCCATCTGATATACTTTGATATACTTTGATATTCTTGTGAGTGGCATATGCTAAAAATATCATGATGGCCTCAATCTGGGCGACTGGTGCATAAGTCTCATCATAGTCAATTTCCTCTTGTTGATTGTAGCCTATTACAACCAATCTTGCCTTATTCATAATGATTATTCCTACCTCATCCTTCTTATTTCGGAATACCCATTTAATGATTCATATGGATCTCTGTGGCCCCATGTGTATTCAATCGATCAGCGGAAAGAAGTACATACTTGTTATGGTCGAGGAGTACTCGCAATACATGTGGTTAGAATTCCTGACAGCTAAGTCTAAAACATCGGTGTTAATTATTGCTTTCATTAAGAAAGTACAAGTATTGCTTCAACTATATATTCAAAAGTTGCAAAGCGACAATGGTACGGAGTTTAAAAATGAGATCCTATTAAACTATCTTTAGTCAGTAGGCATTTTTCATAATTTCTCCTCCGCTCATACGCCTCAACAGAACGGTGTTTTAGAGTGTGAAAATAGAACTCTGGTGGAAGCAGTGCGAACAATGTTGTCTTATTTAGGATTACCTCTGTATCTGAAGGCTGAAGCCATTGCTACAACATTCTTTAATCAAAACCGCACGATCATCGTAAAATAGTTAAATAAAACAGCATATGAGATTATCAATCATAGAGGAACCTAATGTTAAGTTTTTTCGTGTGTTTGGTTGTTGATGCTACATCTTAAATGACCGTGATAATCTTGGCAAGTTCGATAAGAAAGCAGACGAAGGCTACTTTCTCGGTTACTTGTTAACTTCCAAAGCCTATCGTATATACAACAAACGAACCAAGACCGTTATGGAGAGCATCAACGTGTCTTTTGATGAGCATTCAACAACGACTTCTGAACACAACAGTTCATGACTCAAACTTAAAGAAAAGACTTATATTCAAGATCGAGTAGAACCAGTTTCTAATGAGACCCGTTTCTAATTAGACTAAGTCTTCTAACTCTAACTCATCCACTTCTATATCTGAGTTAGATTTACTCTTCTTTGATGTATTTATGGATATATGTACAGATTTTGAAAAATCTACTGTATCTGCATCATCTTCAGTGGTCCCTAATATAAGTGTAGACGTTTCTGGACCATTTGACCTAGTCACAACTACTTCTTCAGGTACTACAACTCCAAACAATTTTGATCAATCTAACGGTGTTTCTGTTCCTTTAGATACAAACTCTAAAGTTGAAGTCCCAAGTACTTCTTCTGTAATGCCAGACTTACTGGTATCAAAATTGCCAGTTGAAGAAGTTCCTATATCAAATGAGGTTGTACCTGCTATCATTGATGAGTACAATGACCAGAATAACAGAATAAACGTTCAACCCCTACCGAGTACAACAAGATGGACAAAAGCTCATCCCCTACACAATATTATAGGGGACATTGACAGTGCATTAGAGCCTAAGAAAGCTTTAGAGGCGTTACAAGATCCAGACTGGATTTTGGCAATGTAAGATGAACTTTTACAGTTTCAAAGGAACAAGGTATGGAGACTAATCTCACGACCTAAAGACAAATATGTTATTGTAACAAAGTGGGTCTTCAGAAACAAGAAAGACGAAGCAGGAATTGTTGTTAGGAACAAGGCACGACTGGTAACAAAAGGATACTGCCAACAAGAAGGCATTGATTACGATGAAATTTCGCACCAGTTTCTAGGATTGAAGCCATCTGAATCTTTCTATCCTATGCAACTCAAAAGAACTTTAAGGTCTATCAAATGGACGTAAAGTTGGCATTTCTCAATGGAATTCTGCATGAGGAAGTTTATGTAAGTCAAGTCGAGGGCTTTGTATATCCTAAGTATCCTGACCATGTCTACGTTCTCGACAAAGCTTTATATGGCTTAAAACAAGATCCGACAGCGTGGTACGAGACTTTAACTTAATTCCTTCTTTGCGTCTGGATTTAAAAAGTACAACCGATACTACTTTGTTTATGAAGAAGCAATGTGAGGATTTCATTTTAATCCAAATATATGTAGATGATATCATATTCGGTTCTACAAATCCAAAGTTTTGTAAGATTTTTTAAAAAATTATGGAGACTCAATTTGAGATGAGCATGATGGGAGAACTGAATTTATTCCTTGGTTTACAAGTGAAGCAGTCCCCTGAAGGCATTTTCATCAATCAGTCCAAATGCATTAAAGATGTTTTGAAAAATTTCAATATGGTTGACTGTTCATCAATGAAAACTCCACTGGCTACTGGAACTCTTCTGGATGCAGATTTATCTGGAAAATCTGTAGACCAACAAGAAGGCATTGATTACATGTTTTTGTGCTCATTATCAGGCAAATCCAATAGAATCCCACCTGGTCGTCGTTAAACGGATCCTCCGATATCTCAAAGGCACTCCCGAGTTAGGACTTTGGTATCCGAAGGAATCCGGTTTCGATCTTACTATTTTTACTGATCCAGACCACGTGGGATGTAAGCTTGACCGGAAGAGCACTTCGGGTTCCTGACAATTTCTAGGAGATAAGCTAGTTAGCTGGACATCAAAGAAACATAATTGTGTGTCAACATCGACAGCCGAAGCTGAATATGTTGTTGCTGCAAATTGTTGCTCCCAAGTGCTATGGATGATGTCCCAACTTCAAGATTTTGGCTACACTTACAAGCACATCCCTATTTACTGTGACTAGAAAAGCGCCATCGCGATAGCTGCTAATCCGGTGCAACATTTAAAAACGAAGCACGTCGATGTTCGTTATCATTTCATCAAGGATCATGTCGAGAAATGTGATGTTGAAATGCACTTTGTTCAGACTGACTACCAGCTGGCTGATCTGTTTACTAAGCCCTTGGATGAAAAACGCTTCAAGTTTCTGATCAGTAAGCTAAGTATGCTTATATGTCATCTTGAGTCTATTAGAATTTTCTCACATGAATCTAGGAGGATTTTATCTTGGTCATGCATATATCTAGGGGGAATTTGAATATTTGTTTATATCTTACTCATTACTGATGATGGTGGAATCATCTTTGATGATTACCAAAATATTTCATATTTTGCAGGTTACAAATTTGTCACAATGGCTTCTGAATACTACGGTTCAGAACCCGTTCTTCAAAGTTTTACATTTTGTATGATTGGGCAGATGGCTACATCTTTCAAGAAGTTTTTTTTATTGTTGTTTGATTAAGGGGGAGAACTTACAAGATAATTTTTTTTAAGAAGGAGAATATAGAAATATTTGTTTTGTGCTAATCTACTTGACTTTTTACTGGTATTTAAGAGAGAATATCTGATGTTTTATCAAGGGAGAGCGTAATAGATAAAATATTCATTTCAGGGGGAGTTAAGAATTCTATACTGAAGGTATACATTTCTAATTCTTAATCTCTAACCTATTTGAAAGAAGAACGACTTTCAAATATGAAACATTTTTCCTAAATGTTCAAACCACTTATTATTCTTTAAATGATTTCATGAATTTGGAAGTAAGAATTTAAACGTTTTTCATATCAATGCTTTGATGTTTAACTGACTGTGTGTTTGTTAAGGCTAATACTTGTGTATTATCTTTTCTATGTACTGTTACATACACACTGGTTCAGAAATTTCTATTGACTTTGTCATTACCATGTCTCTAAATGATAAATCTTTTGGTGGTAATACTCCCGTTTGAATTTCAATGTTGATTGAGTGTCAGACATCATTTCTATTTTTTTTAGCGTTCATTGTGAATATGTTTATATTTGCTCATATAAACACCTTTCAATTCTTGATACCCCAAGCTATTCATATTTCATGATATCTGATTAGTTGATACAATGTCAGATTCTCAAAGCAATTCTCTTGATTTGATTTCATTCATTCATTATTCTTGTTTTGAGAATTATTCAATGTTCAAAAGCTCATACATGAATGATATTCTTTGGTTCTTACATACATATGACATATGTACTCCATATTTTGTGCTTAACTGTTACAAATAAATTGTTGTGCAAAACATTTTTAGGAAAAAATTCATGGGATCAGTGTGAGTGCTTATTAGAACTTCTATGGATTAACAATAACCGGTGTTTCCTACCTAAGAAGTTATCCTCGAGTGATTGAGGGGAGAGGGGTCAAATCAGAGAGTGGGTGTGTGATGAGGTAAAATGTAAAAGAGAGTTTGGTTAGAAGTGAGCTCATATGATTAAAAGAAAGAAGGTGTGATATCAAAGTTAAAGGTATATGAAAACTCTGGACGAACATTTTTTGAGTTGGGCAGCCACATAATCTGTTGGTTCACATTCTTTGGTGACCTTCATTGAAACAGGCACTAGCCCATGCCAACTCTTGCTATAACCCCACCAGCTACTCATCTTTTTCTCAACAAAAAGATGTTTCATATTTTCTGGGATTGAACACATCTACTATCTGATCTTTACTTTAAAGATTTGGATATTGAAAAAGAAGGAAAGTTTCCCCACCTTCGACCTTCAATCATGCACATTGAGTCCATGTAATATTGTTGTTGTCTCAATGGTTTACATATTTTTTAGCCTAATAAAGCAATCTTTATGCTTAATTCTTTCATACACAAGCACATTCACACATAAAATTCGTTTCTCTGTCAGAACGTTCATAGAATTACCTTGTGTTAGTCGATGATTTAATGGAAGACCTGGGGAGTGAACATCACTAAATCTCCTTGTATAGTATATTAGTTGTACTAAGTGACTTCGTGTTACTTACAGGCACAATAACTGTATCATTTGTTGATTCAGGGTTACCATTCCTAATTTGTCTGAATTTGAAAATATTTGGATAAATACATTTTATGAATTGACGGATACATGCTCAGATCATATCAGAGGAGATTATTATCATACAGAATAGGGGAGATTGTTTTTGCTTATCATGCACACTATGCTTATCTTAATATTTGGGGGAGATTGTATCAAAGACTATGCTGAAATTGTTAAAGTTTTGATGATTCTGATATCTCGTCATTCATCAGAAAGGGGGAGTAAGTTCAAAGTTCAATTTCTAAAGAACGCAAAGTCAAAGTTTCTGTTGATTTATCAGAAAAAGGGGGAGAAAGTTCGAAATTCAAAGTCAAGTGAAAGTTGTAAAGAGGAGAAAGTTCAAGGATTTCAAAGTCGTTTCTGAAGAAAATTTCAAGATGTTTTCAAGAAGAAGAGATTGATTGAAAAGTCAGAAAGATTGGTGCACATTTTTGTGATCAAAGAGGGATATTGAAAAAGATTTCAAGTTGTTCAAGTGTCAAAGTTCATGAAGAATGTTATAGCAACTTTGTTGAAAGGAAATACAAAGGGGAAGATTCATTCAAAGCAATGAGGAAGTTTGTTTGAAGCGTTAGAGATTTGAAAGATTCAAAGTTGTGAATGACATTTTGTGGAAGACTTTACAAGAGGAAGAAGACCTGATGATTAGTGTCAAATTTTTTTAATCTTGAATCCAAAGGGGGAAATTGTTGAGTCAAATATTGTATTCAAGATTAAAAGGATCAAAGTTGTCATTTCATGACGAGGTGTGTTTTGTAATTGTGTTGTAAGTCAAAGTGATTGACTTTGACAAAGAGTTTTTGAGTTGTAAGGTCAAAGTGTTTTGACCATATAAGTGGGTTTTGGTCTTTGTAATCTTAAGGCCACACACATACGCAAGAAGACGCACACATTTTGTAGAGAGGGAGAGAGAGAGAGAGAGAGAGAAAACACATAGTAACAAACTTGTGGCACTTTGTGAGATATATGACTAGAGAAATCATTGTAATTGAAAGATTTGATCAATAAGATGATTTCTACATTTTGAGTGTGATTGAGTAGCTTGAATCTAGAAAACACACTTGTACTTGTCCGACTTGTTTTCCTTGTAAAACTCAGGTTTGCTCTTGGAATAGTACTTCTTCTTTCCAAACCTTTTGTTGAACTTTTTAGTTATCAAGGCTATATTCTCAGCAAATCTTCTTACATCCTCGTCAGAATCCACATCCTATTCTTCATCAGATGAGTCTTTGAGAATCTCAGGTAAGTCTATCAAATATGAGACCTTAGACTGCTTTAATTTGGAAGAACTTGGCTTTACAATTTTCTTTTCAACCAACAGTGCCAATAACTCAGAAACCATCTTCTTTTCAACACTAATCTGCTTGACTTTATCTTCATGTTGGATTAGAGTCACAAAAAGATCATTCACATCTTCTTGATCCATATTCTTTGTCATTTGGAGGTTGATAGAATAACTATCCCACTCTAGATTCAGGTTCTTGACAAACTTGTAATTGATCTCTGACACTGATTTGTTCAGTCCATTTCTTCTCAAATCATTTAGAATTACATTGAACCTGTTGTACGTATCTGTCAAAGATTCACCTTCTTTAGCCTTAAACCCCTCATAGGCATTGATACTCTCCCTCAGTACCCTGGAGATGTCTCTCCAATTCATCCCACATTGCTTTGGTTGATTCCCTACTATCTACCTTGTTATACAGATCATTCGGGATGGCCATAGTTAGTAAGATCAGTTCTTGCTCATCAATCTTAATATGTTCCCTTTCAGATTCACTGAAGTACTCATAGGGTTTAGGAATAAATCTGCCATGTATCTCAGGAGGGGTAGTTGTAGCTGGCTAACTAGGTACTCTAATAAGAGGACTTTATAAGACCATTCAGATATGAGCAAATATAAACATATAAACACCTTTCAATTATTTGACTAGGTTCTATGATCTTTTCATGGCATTTGTTAAGTTGGCTGACTAGGTACTCTAATATGTTTATATTTGCTCATATAAACAATATGTTTATATTTCCTCATATTTCATTAAAAATCTTTGTCCTTGTTGTTCAAGAATTCAACCATTCTCTTTTTCCATTGAGGATACCCCCCAATAGATAGGACTAGAGGCTTTGACTAAGAACCCATGCTCAACAAGTCTTTAGACATCTTTATATCTAAAAAAGTATGAACTTCATATGATCGTTAGCATAGAAATCAGAAAACTTTGACTGATAAAAAGTCAAACTTAGTCAACTCAAAAAATTCTCAAAAAGTTTCTAAGCAGACCGAAGAGAACCACTTGTCGTATGCAACAGAATAAGCTTGTTGTAAGCTTCAGCTTGCGAGTTAAGTACTTATCGTAAACCTCAGCTTGCGAGTTCTAGCTTGTCATAGACCACTGAGTGCGAATTCTCACTTGTCGCAACTCAAAGCATGCAAGTTCTAGCTTGTCATACATAGTGGTTTGCGAGTTCTCGACTTGTCATGAACAACAACTTGCGAGTTCCTACTTATCGCAACCTTCATCTATGAGTTCCTCACTTGTCATAAACAAAGCTCTACGACAACTTTACTTCGCGTACGCTTCTGTTTGCTAGTTCATCACTTCTCGTAGAATGAGGCTCGTGAATTCTCACTTGTCGTATAAAGAGCATTGTGAGTTTTTTAACAAACAGTGACTTGTCGTATAAGGCCCTTGCGAGTCCTCAACTTCTCGTAAGTAACAATGTACGAGTTCAACACTTGGCAAATTTCACCAACAACCAAAATTAGAACAATAAGATTTGCTAGTCCTTGACTTCTCGAATGCAACACTCTGCAAGTTCTGTACTTTTCACATACAACTTCTTACGAGTTCTTCATTTAGTAACACTACACACACACCAAATATGCATCTTGCGAGTTCTTCGATGAATCTTACGAGTTCTTCAGATATTGCGAGAACCGACCTCCAAACTTAATAATCTACCATAATTTCTTCAATTCTTGATCAATTAGCAACAAATTCTGAGGATTTACCCACGATGCTATTCTGAACACTATTGTAGTTAACAACTTCGATAAAAAAACCAACTACATCACAGATTTGGATCTGAACACAGTGTGTACCAACTTCGAATGAACAAATCAACAAAAATTCAAAATTGATCAAATCAACTAAGAATTGAACAATATGATCTAAACAGAAATCAATCTACAACATCACACAATACAATTGAATCAAATTTACATTCAATCAACTACAAATCAACCAAATTCGAATTCTCAACAGTACGACTTGCGGGTTCTTCCAACTTCTTCAAATTTTGACCATTTTCTAAAATCTTTGTTTGCTCTGATACCAATTGTTGTCTAGCTATCAAGCTCAATCAGATTACAATACAAGATCTAGTCACAAAGTCATTTGTCATTGATTTGAAAGATTTACAATATTTTCTCACTCTCAGCTCTATGACTCTCTCTCTCTCTCTCTTTTAAACCATAAATCTCACTTGTACAATTATGACTCTCTCAATGTACGTGGTTACTCTGTACACTCGTGGTTACAAGATTTACTAAGAAACAAGGTATTTGTAACTAGTCAACAAAGTTTACTTTACAACACAAGGATATTAAAGGAAAGTCAACTTATACAACACAACTAAAACAAACATTTACACTTTAAACCCTTTAATCTTGAATACAACATTTAGGCTCAACAGGTATCTATGAAACCAGCATCAGCCTAAGAAACAATAACAGTTCAATCCGAAATGTTGATTCGACATTATCCAAAAATGGTTTCGATAAGACATATTTATGGCACTGTCGTCTTGGCCACATTAACAAGAAACGCATCACCAAACTCCAATAGGATGGGATTTTGGAATCATTTGATCACACATCTTTTGATGAATGCGAATCTTATTTACTAGGGAAGATGACTAAATCACCATTTACAGGAAGCTGTGAACGGGCCAAAGATCTGTTGGACCTTGTACACACTTATGTATGTAGACAGTCAAAATCACCCACAAGACAAGGCGAAAGATACTTCGTTACATTTACAGATGATTTCAATAGATACGAATATGTTTATTTAATTAGACATAAGTCTGATTACCATTGAAGTGTTCAAGACATTCCAGAATGAAGTGGAGAATCAATTGAATAAAAGGATTAAGATCCTCAGATCTGATAGAGGTCGTGAGTATCTTATTCTAGAGTTCAATGATCATCTTAGAAATTGTGGGATTATCTCACAGTTAACTCCACCAGGGACACCACAACACAATGGTGTGTCCGAGAGAAGAAACCGAACATTGTTAGATATAGTTGGTTACATGATGAGTCGCACTACGCTTTCGATCAATTTCTGAGGTTATGCCCTAAAGATTGCAACAAAAATCCTTAACCTCGTTCCAACCAAGATGGTTTCCAAAACACAATCTGAAATATGGAGTGGTAAAGTTCCTTCATTAGCATATTTAAAAATCAGGGGCTGTGAGGCTTACGTTCGTCGTGAATCTCAGGACAAGTTAGAGCCCATATCAGAGAAGTGTTATTTTATTAGATATCCTACAGGATCTTTTGGGTATTTGTTTTACAACCCTTTTGAAAACAAAGTCTTTGTTTCTAGAAGGGCAGTATTCCTAGAGAGGGGAATGATATCCAAAGAGGCCAGTGGGAGCCAAATTGATCTAGAAAAAGTTTAAGAATCAAGATGAAGGACTCGAAGAAGGGGTTTTTGCCTATGCGGCATGGTATGGGACTGAGCAAGTCTTAGTGTACTAATTCAGCTGAGGAATTGGACGAAATGAGTTGGGTTCCATATGCTTCGACTGTGGGATCGATCATGTATGCCATGATTTGTACTAGGGTTGATGTATCATATGCCTTAAGCATGTGAAGCAGATATCAGGCTAATCCTAGTGAAGCTCATTGTATAGCAGTCAAGAACATTCTCAAGTACCTGACAAGGACAAAGAACATGTTCTTGATCTACAGTGTCCAGGAATAGCTATGTGTGAAAGGATACACAGATGCCAACTTTCAAACTGAGAGAGATGATTCCTACTCGCAATCAGGGTTCCTGTATATGTAAAATGGTGCAGTAGTCACTTAGAGAAGTTCCAAATAGAGCACTGTAGAAGATTCGACACAGGCTGAGTATATTGCATTCAACGAGGCTGCAAAAGAGGCCATGTGGATGAAGAAGTTCATCAGGGATCTTGGCGTAGTTCACACTATTCATGAACCTATAGAGATCTTCTGTGACAATGAGGGTGCAATCATCTTGGATAAAGAACCTAGGTTACAGAAGCGTATACGGCATATACTCAAGAAATTTCATTACATTCAGAAAGTTGTCGAAGATAAAGACATTATCATTAGTAGAGTTGACTTGAGTAGGAACTTGGCTGATCCATTCACCAAGCCCTTACCATAGACCAAGCATGATGCTCATACAAGGTTTATAAGCATAAGAGTTATTAGAGATTTGGCTTGACTATATTTTAGTTGATCTAAGATTTCGAAACATAAACAATTTACATTTGCATATGACATGAAGATTATTATGTTGAGATCATAATATATGCTTAGAGCAATAATTTCATTGGTGTATCACTGTGTTCTTATTTGCAAGCTTATAAACTTCTTTTGAATGCCATCTTATTCGAAAATTTTCCACAATCGTTTATTCTCCAGAGGAAGGGAGTAATAAATTAAGACTGATATGCGGTGTGAGTTAATAATCCATAGAGATGGATATTCCATTGGATGCAACTACATTCATATGAACTTGATTGAGATCATGTTTTGGAACGACCAACACTTAGAAATTACTTCATGGTTTCTGTCACAAGTAATTCTAAGATGCTAATATCTTTTATCCTAGAGTGGAGATGCATGAGACTCCTGACACAAAGTATGTTATGTTTTGACCATTCTCCAACGTTGTCCGTAAGAGGCAGCCATAAAGGGACTGACCAAATATAACATGATTAATGGGGAAGTCTATGTAGTCAAAGCAATTTGTTCCTTTTTCCTCATGGTGAAAGTGATATCCCTGGGGCCCTTCGATGATTTGGTGTTGACATTTAGATGTATGGACATACTCAGACTGAATTGATATTGGATCAATTTTGCAATCTACTTTAGGTCACCACAAATCTCTATTAAGAAATATAATATTGAACGATTTGAAGATTGACACTATACCATGTCTCGCGCTCATATGGATATCAAGAACAAAAGGATAATCGGTCACTTACCTACGGGGTTGTTTCATACCTTCTGGTTTTGATAACAGAAATAGTGTCTTGGATGACACACGTATGCCACTATATAGTTGTTATGTCAAGTGAAAGTGGGAGTTTGTTGGAGATATGTTCGTTGACACAACATAATTAATTATTGCCATTCGCACACAAAGTCCAAATTAAATGCAAGAATTATTTGAGAAAATGCTAGTTATCATAAATGATGGTTTAACTAGAAACAAAGGTATGAGGAGTACCCAGTCTTTGGGCCGGTCCAGTCGTTGACCGGGCTACCCCCCAACCCAGTCTTAAGACTGTGGTTGGGCTCTAGGTTCAGCGTAAGTTGGGCCGGGACAGCGGCGGATTAGTGGGTTGCCCGTGGATGCCCGATACCGCCGGGGAGGTGTGCGTGTGTACGTATGTATGTTCGTGGTAGTCGTTCGTTGGTTCGATGCCGCTATGCCTTCCAAAAAAAAAGTTGGGGACCAATATTGTAAATAGGAGGTTGATTCTTAGATACAAAAGTAACATGCCATTAATTAACTTAATGACAACATTCCATCTCTTTCTCACCTTTTGATAAAAGGCCGATCTCTCCCCTCTCTCCTCAATTTTTTTGGCCAAAAACATAGACAAGTGTGTGTGTGTGTGTGTGTGTGTGTGTGTGTGTGTGTGTGTTTGTGTGTTAAATGCTAGAAAAATTATAGTTTTTTATAAATAAAAAATAGTCCTTTGGAGAAGAAGGATTAGTCTTGCAAAATATGGAGCTTTGGGTGTGCACTTGATAGAGGAATTCTACCTTGGATCCTCCATAGTCTTTAAGGGTATGTTTCATATTTACCTTTCTTTAATCCTTTTTAGTTGCTATTTTCTTTGTACAATGGATCCTCTCAAAGAAGAATAAGTTCTTTTTGTTTTGCTTCCGTTGCATGTCTTGTTTACCAATCTTCTTCTTCCGATAGATCTTAAATCCGGATATCATCAAATTACCATCAAAGAAAGTGATGAATGGAAGACCACTTTCAAAACAAAGTTTGGCCTTTCCGTCATGTTTAACCCTAAACGCACTACAATTGGATGCTTATCGTTTGAGTCAAGGCATGGTTAAACATCTGGTGTGTTTTCAGCTTATGTCGAAAAGGAAGCAGCAAGCAGCTCAAATTGCAAATCGACTAGTTTGAAATGTTTGAAATTTTTAAATGCATCCAAACTATGAAGTTGACTTGTTCCTAGTATATGTACTCTAAAACCTATGTCCTTTTGATTATAACAATGAATTCATATTATTATGTTAAATCAAGTTGTTTTTCTTTAATAAATGTTTAAATCGATTTTTTTATAATTAGAAGTCTTTTATTTAACATTTTTATCAAACGGTTGTTTTACTCAGACAAAAATAAAGATTGGGGGTAAAATGGTCATTTCTGACATTTAGACTGTTTATTTAGCACAACAACCGAAGAACAACTTATCTGTTAACATACAGACAACTTTATCAATACAGACAGCTAACGAACCGAACAACACCTTAGTTGAATACCAAAAGGGCACCTCAAGATAAAAAATCCTTGTGGACCATAATGATCACTAACCCAAAATCTATGTTTCTAATTTTCAATGTGAAACAGTTTTTGGTTTCAGGAAAACATAGACTAATCTTTCTGATTGTGAATCAGAAACAGGCTTTTTGTTTATTAATTATATTTTATATTTGTTTTTATAATATAAAGATATCTTGTTATAATTTGACGAGCGGCCAAGTGCAAAGGTGTTTCCCTTTTACCGTCTCTTATATTCACAAATCCAGAAAAAAAATAAACCTGAAATCCCCAATTTATTTTACACTAAGTCTTTTTAATTCTTTCATTCAGGCAAAAAAAATAATTTGCTACGAAATAATAAATCTAAAGGGAAAGAGAGATAATCACTGTTGGGAACTGAAGAAAAGCTTAAGTATGGTTAATGTTGCTAGTTCAGAATTACTACTGCTAGAGGACTTCAAAGTTAATACTGCTGAGTATTACTACTGCTAGTAGAATTAATATTGCTAGTCAAAGTTAGTGCTGCTTGAACAAAGTTAGTACTGCTTAGCTAGTTAGTACTGCTAGTGGTTAGTGCTGCTTAGTAGTTAATGCTGCAAAGACTCAGTTAATGATGCTTCTAAGATAATATGAAGATAATGATGAATAGATCGTGGTTAAAGATAAACATGGAAAGCTGAAGATATTCATGGAAGATATACTGAAGATATTTTTATTTATTGTAATTATCTTTTATTCAGTATATGTATAGAATGTATAGAATAGTTTAGCAATTAATTATTCATTCTAAGTTTTGTTCAGAAGAGAATCAACCTCAAGGAATAGATCCTAATTCTAGAGAAGTAGAATTCGTCTTGAAAGAGCTTGTTCTTCAAGATTGAGGTTGAGTGTGTAATCTTGTGATTTTAATCATTCAATACAAGGTTACAAGTTGTTAATTATATACTGTTTGTTTTACTGTTACATCGAATATCAAAGTGTTATTCCGCAAACTTCTTTGATATTGTTTCTGAGTATTTATTCTTGTTAAGAAATCGATCCTGACAAGTGGTATCAGAGTCTGTTCTCTCAGAAACATCTATTCATTCATCATGGAAAACTTTGCAGAATCAAACAGTACTCTGGTCTCAAAGGTTCCAATGCTCAGACCCAATTAATTCGATATGTGGAAGATCAGAATCAAGCAGTACATACTCCTCACTGATTATTCTATGTGGGACATCATAGAGAATGGTCCTTCTGAAGCAGGAAAGATTGGTGTAGATGGAAAGAGAACTCCACCAAAAACTGATGCAGAAAGAAAGACTAGACAGACAGAGATGAAAGCCTTGAGCACCTTGCTCTTGGCTATTCCCAATGAATATCAATATCAGTTCTGCAACTGCACTGATGCAGAGATGCTCTGGAATGCTCTGGAGAAGAGATTCTCAGGTACCAAAAGTACCAAGAGAAATCAGAAAGCCATTCTGAAGCAACAATATGAGAACTTTATGTCAACCAAGAATGAGTCCATGACTCAAACTTTTGACAGGTTCAACAAACTTATTGGTGAACTAGCTACAATGGGAGTACAAATTGATCAAGATGATCTGAACAGAAAGTTTCTAAGGTCCTTGAGTGATGAATGGACCATGTATAATGTGTCTTTAAGACAGAATGATCAACTGGAAGAAAAGGAACTTGATGATCTCTATAATGATCTAAGATTTTTTGAATCTGAGGTAGAGGCTAAAAAGAGGCCTTCTAGGTATGTTCACAATACTGCACTCCTTTCAGCATCAACTGATTCTACTTCCAACCCTGAATCAGTTAGTGCTGCCAATGGAGCAAATCAAGAGAAAGGCACTGAAACTGTATTTGAAGCCTTTGTGACAAGTCATGGAAATTCTTCTCTCATTAATGATGACTTGGAACAACTCCATCCAGATGATCTTGAAGAGATGGACATTAAATGGCAGATGGCCATGCTCTCTATGAGAGTTAAGAAGTTCATCAAAAGAACTGGGAGGAACAACTTCTCCCAAAGAAGAGAAGATGGAGTAGGTTTTGACAAGTCTAAGGTGGAATGCTATAAATGCCATAAAAAGGGACACTTTGCTAGGGAATGCAGAAGTGGAGTGTCTCACAACAACAACCACCAGCAGACACAATCTGGAAGTTTCAATAATAATAGAAACTCTGCACAAGCCCTTGTCTCTCAACAAGGTATGGGGTTTGATTGGAGTGATAAAGCTGAGGAGGCCATTCAAAACCAAGCTCTAATGGCAGAGGTATCTGATCTCCCAACAGAGGTAACTTCTAATCTATGTTCTCAAAAGTGCATTAACACTGTTAAAAGGTATAGGGATTACAATCAGAACATGAGTGATGACCTTAAGAGATTGGAAAAGGACATAAAAGATTATGTGAGGATAGTTGAGAGATTTGAAGAGCAGATTAAGGGTTTTCAAGCCAATGAGCTTCAACACTCTTATGACACAAACTACTGGAAGTGGGAGAAGAATGACTTAGAACTGCAACTGACCAGATCCAAAGAGGAAAGTGAAAAGTTAAGAGGAGAGCTAGCTAAAGTCAAGCTAGATGTAGAAAAGTTTTTCAATGCCTCCAAAGCAATGGATTCTTTGCTACAAACTCAGATTCATGATAAACTAAGAAGAGGAATAGGGTACAATACCACACCACTACCCTATAACAACAACTACATCCCTCCTAGTTCAGATTTGTTAGAAACAAAGGATAGGAAGGACCTACCTAAGGGAGCCACTGAGATTGATCCCTTAGATGAAGTAGTTGTTAAGGATAAATCTGAGAAAGAAGTTGGCAAGAATAAGAACAACACTGTGACTGGAGAGATTCCTATAGAAAATCACATAATTACCAATGAGGGATGTGGAAAGCAGTGGGTAAAGTCAAAAGAGATAGAAGGGACTGAGGGAAAGAACAAGAAAGTTCACTATAAGCAGACTACTGTTGTGAACCCTATCCCTTGCAAGCAGTGTGCATGCAATAAATCTGAGCCCCAAAAACATGATAAACCAATGGGAAATCAGAGAAACTGGAATAACCAATGAGCACAAAAACAAGGCATTGATCTGAGTAAAATCAATAGACCAAAGCCTTGTTTCATATGTGGAAAGTTAAGCCATTTGGCTAAGCACTGTTTCTTTAACCTTATTAACCAACAGATGAACTTTCAAAGATTTGTGCAAAAACCTGTTGGTTATAGGAACGCTGGAAAGAAACATGTGATGAAGAAAACTGTTGAAACCATAGGCCCCATAAAGAACAAGGTTTTAAAAGAAAGTATTAAAATGTGGGTGCCTAGAAGCACTAAAACTGTTAGTACTACTGACAGAGATAGTGCTGCTAGAAGTATTACTACTGCTGAAAATGTTAATACTGCTAACACAGTTACTACTTCTAACAAAGTTAGTACTGCTAAGCATGTAAGTGCTGCTAATGCAGTTAGTACTTCTACAAACAATACTGCTTCTAGCAAATGTGTTTCAAAACCTATCATTGTGACAAAGTACTCCAGAAATGAGGAGTCAAAGTTTAAAAATATTGTCAAGAAAGAATGCAAGTATTTTGATGAGAAAGGGGTACCCAAGACCACTTTGGCTTGGGTTCCTAATTCATACTAACTGATTTATCTTATGTGCAGGGCAACCAACAGCTCAAGGGAAAGAGCATATGGCATGTTGATAGTGGTTGCTCTAGGCACATGACAAGCAACATGTCATGCCTTCAGGATTTCAAGCATATCATTGGAGGACATGTTGCATTTGGAGATAATCTTACTGGGGGAAAAATAAGTGGCAAAGGTAATGTCACCAAAGGTAAGATGACATTTGAGGACGTCTACTATGTTGATCAATTGAAGTACAACCTGTTAAGTGTATCACAGGTTTGTGACAAACAACATAGCATATTATTTACTAATACATAATGTATGATCCTTGCTCCAGGGTTCAAGGTAGTTGATAAAAGCATGATACTACTTAGAACTCCAAGAAAGGACAATGTGTATTGTTTAGATATGGACAATGTTGATTGTGATTCATCCCTGAACTGTCTTGTTTCAAAAGCTTCTGTGGATGAATCCTCTCTTTGGCACAAAAGGATGTGTCACATGAATTTTAAGACAATGAACAAACTGGTTAAAAACAACCTTGTAAGAGGTTTACCATCAAAAGTTTTCTCATGTGATGATCATTGTGTTGCTTGTCTTAAAGGCAAACAGCATAAAACTTCTCATAAGACCAAAGAGATAAATACAATTTCTTCTTGTCTCCAGTTACTTCATATGGATCTGTTTGGTCCTACAAATGTTATGAGTATAGGCAAGAAATCTTACTGCTTGGTTATTGTTGATGATTACTCTAGATTTACCTGGGTATATTTTCTAAGGACTAAGGATGAGACAAGTGGTCTGATCAAATCCTTTATCCTAAGAATTGAAAACCAAACTAATCAAAAAGTAAAAGTCATTAGATCAGACAATGGAACTGAATTTAAAAATCTTGATCTAAACACCTTTTGTGAAGAAAAAGAAATTGAGAGACAATATAGTGCACCTAGGACTCCTCAACAGAATGGAGTTGATGAGAGGAGAAATAGGACACTAATAGAGGTTGCTAGATCTCTGTTGGCTGATTCAAAACTGCCAATTACCTTCTGAGCTGAAGCAGTTAATACTGCCTGTTATGTTCAAAACAAAGTTCTAGTGGTCAAGCCAAAGAACAAGACCCCATATGAGCTTTTAAATAAAAGAAAACCATTTATTGGATTTTTCAAACCTTTTGGGTGTCCTTGTACAATTCTCAATACCAAATTTCACTTAGGTAAGTTTGATAGTAAGGCAGATGATGGATTTCTTGTTGGGTATTCATCTCAGAGTAAGGCCTACAGAGTTTTTAACTCTTCTTCTAGAATAATTGAAGAAAGTGACAATGTCAAATGCAATGAGAACACACCAAATCCTATTGGGTCTGGTCCTTAGTGGTTGTTTGACATTGACTCACTAACTAACTCTTTTGGTTTCAGTAGTAATGATTATGCAGGTTCAGGGAGTGGAGGATCAGGGACTACCCAAGTCCAAGACAGTATATCTAAATTTGTGATCTTTCCCATACCCAAAGTGGATCCTGTTGAAGACTGTGAAAAGGAACCATCTACTGGACCAAGTCAGAGTGAAGAAGAAAGTAGAGATGAGGAGACTCAAGACAATAAAGAATCAGAAGTAGCTGCTGAAAACACCTCAGTTGAGTTGAATGACTCTAATCTAGAGGTGGGACTTAATGAAGAACCTAATCATCACACTGGAATTCAAAAGAATCATCCTCCACAGCTGGTAATAGGAGATATATCTTCTCCTATGATGACTAGAAATCAAAGCAGGCTTCAAGAAATGCAAGATCAAAAGCATATAGTGCTTTCTTGCTTTTTATCCCAGCTTGAGCCTAAGAAGGCACATGATGCTATGAAAGAGTCCAGTTGGATAGAAGCAATGCAAGAAGAGCTATTGCAATTCAAGCTACAAGATGTTTGGGATCTGGTAGACCTTCCTAAAGGCCAAAGAGCAATAGGAACAAAATGGGTCTTCAGGAATAAGAGAGATGAAAGGGGCATAGTGATAAGGAATAAAGCAAGGCTGGTTGCACAAGGGTATACACAAGAAGAAGGGATAGATTATGAAGAAGTATTTGCACCTGTGGCTAGGATAGAAGCAATTAGATTATTCCTGGCTTATGCTTCTTATATGAGATTCAAAGTCTATCAAATGGATGTAAAAAGTGCATTTCTATGTGGCTCAATTGAAGAAGAAGTATATGTCTGTCAACCACCAGGGTTTGAAAACCCAAGCTATCCAGACAGGGTATACAAATTGAAGAAAGCACTTTATGGACTGTATCAAGCTCCAAGAGCATGGTATGACACTCTGTCATCCTATCTCTTGGAAAATGGCTTTGAAAGAGGAGTCATTGATAAGACTCTATTTATCAAGAGAAAGAAGAAGGATATCTTGCTGGTCCAAATCTATGTTGATGATATTATCTTTGGATCCACAAGAGACAACATGTGCAAGGAGTTTGAGGAACTAATGCATCAAAGGTTCAAAATGAGTTCCATGGGGGAACTTACTTTCTTCCTTGGACTCCAAGTTCAACAGAAGTCAGATGGAATTTTTATCTGTCAGTCCAAATATGTGCAGGACATTCTAACCAAGTTTGGTTTCTCATATTCAAAACCTGCCAGCACACCTATGGAGACACACAAGCAGATAACAGCAGATCTTGAGGGGGAGGATATGGATGTGCATCATTATAGATCCATGATTGGCTCTCTCATGTATCTTACAACCTCTAGGCAAGATATAATGTTTCCAGTCTGTGTATGTGCAAGATTCCAAGTTAGGCCAAAGCAATCTCACTATCAAGCTGTTAAGAGGATATTCAGATATCTCAAAGGGCAACCCAGATTGGGACTTTGGTATCCTCATGACTCATCATTTGACCTACTTGCATACTCAGACAGTGATCTAGGTGGGGAAAACTTGGACAAAAAATCTACTTCTGGAGGATGTCAGTTCTTGGGTGCAAGACTAGTCTCATGGCAGTGCAAGAAACAAACCACAGTGTCCACATCTACAACAGAGGCAGAGTACATAGCAGCTGCAAGTTGCTGTTCTCAAGTCTTATGGATTCAGAATCAAATGCTGGACTATGGGGTAACCTTTCTACACACTCCAATTTTTATTGATAATAGCAGTGCTATTAGCATTGTGAATAATCCTGTCAAGCACTCAAAGACAAAGCACATTGAGATCAGGTATCACTTCATAAGAGACTGTAATGAAAAGAAACTTATTCAAGTTGTAAAAGTTCATACTGACAACCAGTTTGCTGATCTATTCACCAAAGCCTTTGATGTGGGTAGATTCACTTTCTTGGTAACAAGTGTGGGAATGATCAACTCTGAATAAGTATCTTCTCAAAAAGTGGTTAAATACCTGTATATTATTTATTCTTGGTGTTACTAATCTTTCTTTTCAGGGAATACATAGCAGTACTCAGTTCATCACAAGCTTAAAAGAGTAAGTATGGTTAATACTGCCAGTACAGTTTTAATACTGCCAGTGCACAGTTAATACTGCTAGTGGTTAATACTGCTAGTTTGTTAATACTGCTAGTGGTTAATACTGCTCTCAGTTAATACTGCTAGTTAGTTAAGACTGCTAGTGGTTAATACTGCTCTCAGTTAATACTGCTAGTTCGTTAATACTGCTAGTAGTTAATACTGCTCGCAGTTAATACTGCTAGTGGTTAATACTGCTCGCAGTTAATACTGCTTGTCCGTTAATACTGCTCTAGGTTAATACTGCTTATGTCCCGAATACTAAAAATATCCTTTGCCCGCCTAAAAGTTCATAACGACTCTTTGCATACTGTTCACTTGCGCTCTAAACCCTTTCTCTCTCAAGTTCAAAGAATTCAGGCAAGAACTTTCAAAGATCAATGGCATCAATGGCTTTCATAGACGAGCACAATGAAATCGCGATGCTATAGAAGCCTAAACAAGCTGCTGTTTTCCACCAGATTGTGGATTTCCTCAAGTCAAGCCATATTGCCCATGCTCTCACTGTATCGCCTTCAATCTATATCGAGCATCAAAGGCAATTCTGGGCAAATGCCACCATTGTTACTGAGAATGATGTGCAAATGATCAAGACAAGGGTGTGTAACAAATCCTTGACAGTTACTGAAGAGGTAATTCGCATCAGTCTACGTCTAGACGATGCCTCTGGTATAACTTCTATTTCTAATGATGAACTGTTTTCTACTCTTACAAGAATGGGGTATGGAGGCCCATTGGGTGTGTTCAAGTTCTCAAAAGCAAAATTTTCACCTCAATGGCGTTTCTTTGTCCATACCCTTATGCACTGTATCTCTAAAAAGACTACTGGATGGAGTGAGTTCAGTATCACCATTGCTTATGCTTTGGTATGCTTGGCCACTGCCAGAAAGTACAATTTTTCTAAAATGATTCTCAGTGATCTTGTCTCAAACTTGGGAAGCAAAAAGAGCTTTTATATGTATCCCAGGTTTGTCCAAGAAGTTATCACCCACGAATTGACGGATATGCCTCATTGTGATGGGGTATATGTACCTAAACCCCCTAAAGGCAAGGTTTTCTCAAATATGAGAAGATCTGCTGGGGACTCAGAAGAAGTAGACACCCCATTGTTCTCTACAATGATGGTGGTGTCCCACACTGATGAAGGTATGGCAGCAGGGTCAAGGCCCCCATTAGACCATCCCACTGCTAGCCAATCCCAACCTTCCCACTCTAAATCAATTCCCCAGTCTCTTCTTGATAAACCAACTTCACCAATCTCCCAAACATACAAAAGGAAACAGGTAAAGAAGGGTCCTTCCCTTCTTGTACCATCAACTCCTAAGCCTTTAAGCCCTCTAAGGGAGAATTCTCCTTTAGAGAATATCAATAGGGAAACCACAGGGGTGTCTCCCAACCCCAAGGAGGTGCTCTCTTAGGAGGAGGAAGAGCATATAGGTGCTGAGGCTACCACTACTCCTGCTAGCACAGAGGAGGACAGTGGTAACATACCTAAGACCTCTCCCATGGCAACTTTGAATGAGACATCATTCAAAGGTCCCAGGTGCCAAGAAACCAAGGGGGTGGATAGTGCTTCTGTTCGGCAGAAGGCTTCCACTACAAAAAATCCCATGATCCTTCAAAAGAGGGTAACACTTCTAAAGAAGGTGAGGACAGATATAACTATCTAGAATTGATGGATACCATGGGAAACATCAACTTAGATGTTATTAAACAAGGAAAAGATATAGAGGAGATGAAGCTGGTGATCCTGTCCCAACAAGTTTAGATTGCAAAATTACAGAAGATGGTGACCAGGCTGATTCAAAAGAAGAGAAGGAAATAGTTTGTGCTAAAGAGAAGGGAACCAGTATCTGATGCTCCCAAAAAGGGGGAGTCAGAGGCTGAAGATAACTTGGAAGAGGAAAAAGAGAAACACGGTGTTGAGGGGGAGCTAGAAGCAGAAACTGAAAGAAATTCAGAACAAGCAGCAGTAAGTGAGCAAGCAGCAGAAACCATTAATGTTGCTAGTTCAAGTGGAGCAGCAGAAATGGTTACTACTGCTGACATGAACAAAGCAGCAGAAACAGTGAAAGAAGTACTAACAGAGCTGGAAATTGCAGAAACTCTAATCAAAGCAAAACATGATACTTCAAAGGCCAAAGGAGTTATCATAAAAGAAAGAGGTGATGTTGCAATGAAATCCAAGTCTGAGAAGGTGATAAGCAAAGAAAAGGGTAAAGCAAAGCTAGTTGATTCAGAATCTGACCAACCAATGAAAAGGCAAAAGTTGATTGAGGCAGATGAAGCTTTGGCAAGAAAGATACAAGCTGAATTGGAACAAGCAGAAAATATCCAAGTGGAAAAAGACAGAGAGATAGCAAAAGCAATGGCTGCAGAGCTGAATAAAGCCTATCAACAGAGTCTGGCAACTGAAATGGCTAAAAAGAAAGTCACATCTCTAAGGAAGATTGGAAAATTCAAAATGGGTGCAAAGAAGAAGAGACAACCCTCAAAGACATTCCTTGGTACACAAGAGAGAAACAAGATGATCACTTTCCTCAATGGTGCTGTAGGAGTTAAAAAGGAAATGTTTTCAAAGATGTCTTTTGAGAAAATCAAAGGACTATATGATGCAGAGATGAAAAAGCTTCATGAGAATGACACTGCTAGGGTGGAAATGGAGAAAAGGATGAAGGAGAGCAATGACTTTGTAATACAAAAGCCTTTTCCAGATGAGCAAGAAACACCACCAAAGAAAGAAGCAACTCTTGGTGAAAGTCTAAGGACTTTAAAAAGAAACAAGATGATGGCAAGAAGAAAGCCTACAAAGAAGCTTAGAATAGTGGAAGAAGAGGCTGAAAAGGTTGCTGAAGAAGAAGAGGCACCTGAGTTATCTAAAATGCAAGAACCTGTAAGTACTGAGGATGTTAAAATGTACATGGTAGTGATGGACAAAGTTCCTGAACCAATTTTAGCAGAACCTGTAGGGGTTAAACCTCCTGAAGTCATTCACTGGGATGTTATGGAGGTGGATGGCAAGGAGTACATCAGACTGGAGAGAAAATATGAGAAATATGAAGTGTACAACACTTGGAATAAGATTGTCAGAACCTGCTCAAGATCTGATATTGAAGAAATAGGGATGAAGTTATATGCAGATGAACTGAAAGCTCCAGAGATTTCAATTAAAAAGCTGGTAATGGAGTATCTGTGTATGATGTTCAAGCCTGATGAAGTAGAGGAGGTAATAAGGAATGTTTTTCAATCAATAAATAATTGGACTCTATATGAAACTAGTGGAGTATATGCAGTGACTTTGGATTTAAATCACACTGAGTACTTCCTAGTGGATAGAGTGTACAACCATAGCAGATTGAAGCTTCATGCCATGCTGAAGAAGAAGCTAGGGTGTATTCCAGATTCAGAAATGGCTAAATATTTGATCCAAAGAACAATTAATCAGAGTTTGGGGTTGGATGCAAATACTGGAATTTAGGCCATGATGGAGTTTTGGGAGCATCTTGAAGAAGATCTGAAGAACTTGACTTCTCTTCCTAAAAGTCAAGTTAGGGGGAGATTGTTGGGAACTGAAGAAAAGCTTAAGTATGGTTAATGCTGCTAGTTCAGAATTACTACTGCTAGAGGACTTCAAAGTTAATATTGCTGAGTATTACTACTGCTAGTAGAATTAATACTGCTAGTCAAAGTTAGTGCTGCTTGAACAAAGTAGTATTGCTTAGCTAGTTAGTACTGCTAGTGGTTAGTGTTGCTTAGTAGTTAATGCTGCAAAGACTCAGTTAATGCTGCTTCTAAGACAATATGAAGATAATGATGAATAGATCGTGGTTAAAGATAAACATGGAAAGCTGAAGATATTCATGGAAGATATACTGAAGATATTTTTATTTATTGTAATTATCTTTTATTCAGTATATGTATAGAATGTATAGAATAGTTTAGCAGTTAATTATTCATTCTAAGTTTTGTTCAGAAGAGAATCAACCTCAAGGCATAGATCCTAATTCTAGAGAAGTAGAATTCGTCTTGAAAGAGCTTGTCTTCAAGATTGAGGTTGAGTGTGTAATCTTGTGATTTTAATCATTCAATACAAGGTTACAAGTTGTTAATTATATACTGTTTGTTTTACTGTTACATCGAATATCAAAGGGTTATTCCGCAAACTTCTTTGATATTGTTTCTGAGTATTTATTCTTGTTAAGAAATCGATCCTGACAATCACCAAGAAACCGCAACGTCGGAGGTTCGAGCAAAGGAAAGAATGGTCTGGAGACAATCCGAATGGCCATAATAAGCAGCATAGTGCAAACATGTTCTTCCATTTAGTGAATCAAACATCAAAATCTGAAAAAAAAATTACAATTTCATCATCAATTTCTACTTTATTTAACAAATATATGTGTATTAAGGATGATGAATGTGTTGAAAAGAAAAAGTTTGGCATCCATTAAGAATCAATATGCAGGAAACCAAATTTGCAAGCTATATACAATTTGCATCAAGAATCAATATAAAGAACTATATATGCAAGATATTTGAAATTTACAGAAACCAATTTGAATATTTGTAGTCAAAACAGTGTAACACCTTAGAATTTATATTCTTGTATTCTGTCATGTTTAACCCTAAACGTACTACAATTTAAACCTCTTTTGTGTTTACATCTTAAGTCGAAAAGGAAGCAGCAAGCAGCGACTTGTGTAACCTTTCCCGCGGCCTTAAATCGCGTGGTAAGTCGCGCAACTCGATGTGGGTTCGATCGTAGTAACACGCACGGCCTTCATCGCGACTTCAAGTCGCGTGTGAAACCGCGGGAGAGCCCTGGTCGAATTTTTAGGTCTTAACCCCAAGACCCTCATTTAATTCCCCATTTTCTTTCCAGCTTTCTTCCTCCCTCTTCTCCCTCTTCATTTACTCCTCAAGAAAGATCAGTTGAAGAGCATTTATTGTGATGGCTTTGTGTTATTGACCTCCTAAAGTGAAGAAATCAAGATCTCAAGCACCCTTCTTCATCTTCTTCCCCAAAATCTATGGTTTCCTCTATTTTCTATGTTTTTTCTCAAAACCTAGAATGTGAGTTTCTTAAATCCTTTGTTAAAACAAGATACATGTCATGAGGTGCCCTTCATCTCTATGTTGCGTTATTTTGTGGAAATATCCATTTAATGGTGAAATGTTTATAACTATATATTTGAAGAACTTTTGGGTTTCAAGAGAAATGGGATATTGGAACTTTAAGGGTTATTGATGGCTTATCTGTAAACTAAATGTTGGTATATAATCCTTATATGGAAATGTTCATATTTTAGGATTTCAACCTAATTTGTGATTTTGACCATCCATGAAGTATTTGACGATCATATATATTCTATGTTTTGGTATTGAGCTTTATTCCATCTATATTAAGTGGGGTGCTAATGATACTATGAATATTGCGTAAAGATTGCTAAAGATATATGGAGCATTGAGTCCACAATTTACCTATGTTGGCTTAAGACACCCTTCACTTACATACATGTACTTTTGGCCTACACAAAAGTTGTTGGACGAACGAAGTCAAGTATACACTAGAAGGATATAGTCTTGGGTGCCACCTTAATGGTATGTACCTAGATCTTCGCCATCCAGGTAATGCCATGGTTGTAGTCCTCGGATGTGCCGGGCCATTTGGTGTCGCTCATGGGAGCTTGATACTTAGGTATATCGACTCTTTGGGTCGAATTTGATTGGTGCTTTCGGTCTCCCCCATTAACTTCGACTGTGGATTAAATTCTCGAATAATTTCCCTACATGCTTCATATGAATCTTTGATTATATCTTGTTTAACTCACTAGGATTTTTGGCCTAACATTTACTTGGTGTCGACATGTATCTCAGGTTCTAGCGGCGTCGCCCCTAAGAAGACTTAGGTGGATTTTAGTGCGAGCTTGGGGACATACTTTTGGGAACCGTTTTTGGAGAAGATTCGTTAGAAGTAGAGACGACACACCTTTTGTAATCTTATTTCGATGTAGAAATTAGATTAGATGGTCGTTGTTTATCTTTCGTTATATTAAAAACCTTGTAATTAAACAGCTATACTTTATTTCCCCTCTTTGTGAGGCTCATGCTATGGCAAATTTATACCATACTTTTGTCTCTTGGAAGTTTTTGTTCGTCCCAATTTTGGGGGTGTTACAAACAGGACTTCTTCAGATGTAAGAAATTAATGGATTTGTTAGAAAGTGGACGCTAAAATTCCCCAAAAATCATTGTATTTAAAAAATTTGAACTTATCAACTCATTGAAATCGGTGAATCTGAACAACTATTGTACTGCTTAGACTATACAAGAGAAATAGGGTTTACATGTATACATACACCTTTCATTCCTTTACGAAGAATAATAAAATATGCAGTTATTGAGCTCTTGTGAGTTCTGGGATTTCATCACCCATTAATTCCTCCAAAAACTTAAGCATCATAACCTGTCTCAAGTCTCTTAGAACACCTTGACAACAAAAGAGATACATGATTAAGAAGCATACATAACCAATCAAGTGGATCAATGCACAAACGGAATTTGAGGACAAAAAATAAGAGTAGAAGAGGCAGTGACCAAATCGAAAAATGGATAGAGCATAGAGATAGTCCCTGAACAAATATTAATCCAAACAGAACATAACAAAAAGATGATCCACCGTAGAAGAACCATTTTTGAATTAGGTTTAGGTTTGAGAATTTTAAAGTTCAAGACAAGAGCATACCAAAAACAAGGAATGGGGATTGAAATTCTCATTCAAAACTAAAGGGAGGGCGGGTGGTCTTGTGAAGAGGGGTGTTTAGTTCCAAATGGGAGAGAAATCGGGGAACGTGGGAAAGGGGAAGGAGGCATGTGAGGGAGAGAGGGGTGTGGGAAGTTAGTTACAAAATTGTGCGACATGGGGAAGTTAAGTTACGATGTTGCTGTGAGACTTGTACAATAAACATAAATTTTGTACAATTTAACTTTCAGTAGGCTGGAAAATAGGAGTGGAGTTGAAACTCCATGAACATAGAGGACTGAAGGTTGAAGGCGGAGAGTTCGTGTGAGAGAAATAAGGGTGCGAGGGGGATCGCAATCGAATGAATGGGCTAAAGGAGTGGGTTGGGTAGTTATAAGGTTAATATAAAATGAGTTTAAATTGTCCAGATTGAATCTCACATTAATTTAAACTGTCCATATTAACTCTAGAAGCAGTTGACTCACCTAGCTCAGTATAATATATAATATGTTTTTCTCCCACATGTATAGTTTTAAATTGCACATTGAAGGAGATTTTTTTTGAGGAAAAGAGAACATATACCAACCTATATTTCAAGTATAATCATAAATTACATATTATAGATCTTCTCTAGAAAAAAAATAATAACATAGATGTACATGTGTTTTTTTTCGTTTTTCTTTTTTTGTCAAAAATCACTTAAAGGCGATTTAAGGCTGGGACATTTGGACTACGACTAGAGTTAAGAATTGAATAATAGACAATCTGGAACAAGCAAATTGATGATGCTAAAAAGTCCAATAAGACGTGATACAGGGAGAATTCAAGAGTTAATAAGTATTATCGAAAATAATTGGAAAAGAGGAAAACGAGATCGAAGAGAAAACGAACTCGAAAGAGCCATAATTTGGCATCGAAAAAGAAACAAATTTGAGAATCATAAACAGCGGCCGACGTAAGTTTCATACAACCTAACTAGCCTTAAACTCGCCTCAAACACTGCAGAAACTGAAGCGACTTGCGTGTGAGTTGCATGTGGCCTAACCCACATGAAACTTACCTCACACACTGTTTGGCATCTAGCATCCACGTGACCACCATCATCTTTTGATTATTATTATTATTTCTTTCTTTATTTTTTCTAATGATCATTTCCTAGTTAAATTAGGATTAGTTTGATTCTCTCATGATTATCTTTAGTTTTAATTTAAATTTCGTAATTATCTTTTTTCCTAGTTTAGATTATAATTAGGGTTTATGGTTTTTATTGTTTTAGGAAGTAATCAATTAATCAATAAAGCTTTGTTCTTAAGAGTTTTTTCTTGAATTTTTCGAGTTTTACAATTTGTAATCTCGTTATCAAAAGGATTTAGACGTTTGTCGATCTTTCCGCACACCTACGCTGCGTCAGTTGGTATCAGAGCAGGATTCGTCTGTCTTTTCACTAACATGGCATATCAACAACCCGCTACACTAAAGCACATTTAGCCGAATTGAACGTGACCTTTACTGCGACACTCCCTGATCTGACAGCGGATGTTAACAGGCTTCAACCCAACATCGTCAACGACAACCGTTAGAGAAGAGACAGGTTTGAAGGACCAGTTATGGCGCCATGCAATGGTAACCGTAACCGGGTCGATCTCTTGAGTTCCAAATCCGAAGAGGAGGAGGAAGAAGACTGCCAAGAAAAGATCAATATCGTACTCTAACAAATACTCCTTTCGTCAAAGGAAGAAAGCCAACACGAAAATCATTGTTCTGTGCACAAAAAGGTATGTAACCTAGTTATCGATAACAGAAGTTGTGAGATACTCGTGTCCTGGAAATCGGTTGATTACTTTAAACTACCCACTCAACCCCGTGAAGCTCTTTATTCTCTTGGGTGGGTCAAGAAAAGTTTTCAAATTAGATTCACACAAAATTGTCGGGTACCTATTACAATTGGCAAACAAGATAATGAAGAGGTATTATGTGATGTCCTTGATATAGACGCTTCCACATTCTATTGGGTCAACCGTGACAATTCGATAATAATGCCACTTACAAGGGCCGAGACAACATTATACTACTCCGTTGGGGCGACCGAAAGATCGATCGCCATAACCCCGGTGAACAGCTTCGAGGAAAGCACCGATAAGGAAAGCAACAACTATAACCGTATTATACAATCAGTTTCTTCCCTAGTCAAACAACCACCAATTACGGAAAATCCATCTGAAAAAGACAAAGTCTTGTCGAACAAATTCGAAGAGAAAGTCATCCCCGTCGCGATCGAGCCACAACAAGAAATCTTGACCGAGACCAAAGTGTACGAACTAGATCTCGAACCAGCCACCAAAGAAATTGGAAGTGAACCGCTTAAAAACATTCTCGAGCCAATGAAATCTTTGTTGTGAGAAGTCAAGAATCCCGAAGATTTTGTTTCCATTATTATCACACCTGAAGCTTCGGTTTGATAAAATATCAAGGTAAAGTTACTTTAATCTCTTACCCTTTCGAGTTTGATAAAATATCGCTCGTATGGAGACGATCACAACAACTTCTGTTGGGATTTGAAGACTAGTCAAATTTTTTGAATTTTGGAGGCCAATTTGTGAATCCAAACGTTTTGAAGAAACGAATGTTCTAAGAGTCGGATGAATATTATTTTCAAGTGAACTCGAGGACGAGTTATTTTCAAGTGAGGGTAACTGAGACAGGGAGAACTCGAGAGTTAATAAGAATTTTTGAAAATAGTTGGAAAAGAGGAAAACGGGATCGAAAAGAAAAACGAGCTCGAAAGAGGCTCAAAATTTGGCATCGAAAAAGAAACCAATTGAGAATCATAAACAGCGGCTGAAGCGAGTTGCATGTGAGTTGCATACAACCTACCTAGCCTTAAACTCACCTCAAACACTAGAGAAACTGAAGCGACTTACGTGTGAGTTGCATGTGGCCTAACCCACATGAAACTCACCTAACACACTGTTTGCATCTAGCATCCACGTAACCACCATCATATTTTGATTATTATTATTTATTTCTTCTTTCTTTATTTCTTTTAATTATCCTTTCCTAGTTAAATTAGGATTAGTTTTATTCTCTCATAATTATCTTTGGTTTTAATTTAAATTTCATAATTATCTTTTCTCCTAGTTTAGATTATAAATAGGGTTTATCGTTTTTATTGTTTTAGGAAGTAATCAATTAATCAATAAAGCTTTGTTCTTAGGAGTTTTCTCTTGAATTTTTCGAGTTTTACAATTTGTAATCTCGTTATCAAAAGAATTTAGACGCTTCTCGATCATTCCGCACACCTACGCTGCGTCAGTCGGGAAAACCACGTGTGTTATGAGACACCTCTTTTGGCACTATGACTAGAGACAGATGACACCAAATATGGATGACATCCTTTTACAATAATGTCATATGTTAAGACACAGTCTCATTGGATTCAAGATCATCCAAACTGAAGATCGCAATCTTAAGCTAAAGCCGAAACGTCGACTCTCGATATTAAAGTCTATGTCGTTTTTAATAAATGTCAATGTAATTGTTTGTAATTGTAATATTTAAGTTAATATCTAGTTTGTTAGATATTAGTTAACTTAGTTTTCTATTAGATACAAAATCTAGTTTAACTTAGTTAGTTTCTAGTTATTGTTAGTTATTAGAAATAATATCTAGATATTATCTTAGGTAGTGTGTTAGACACACTTTAGATTAGATTTTGTGATATCTCTCAAACTCTCTCAGATTAGACAAGATAAGATCACATACAAACACACACTAAAAGGTGTAAAAGAGAGAAAACACAGAGAACACAAATAGCTTGAATCGATCAACCTTGTAACCTTTTGTTATAATCAATACAGGTTGGTAATCTTTATGTGTTGTTTTAATCTAAGAACTTGATATAAACATTGTGTGGACCGACAATTGGTATCAGAGCCTGATTAAGATCAAAATCAAGTTTTTTCAGAAAACGACTCTGTGTTCTTCAAGAAAAATCATTTTCGAGTGTTAAAGTGTTATAGGTGTTAAAATCGATCAAGTTGTGATCGTTTAGGTTGCTAGATAGAGTTGTGAGTGTTTAATTTCAGTATAAAGCTTAAATCGAGTTCCATTTTGGTGATTTAGTGGTCTGAAAATCGAGTTAAAAAAATCACTGTGCCATCGATTTTATTTCCAAAAAGTGATTTTTATAGAGATCGAGTGGTCACATTCAGTTCTAGAAGTGTTTCTAGACATATTGGTAGCATTTGGGTCTGTTAATCTTGGAAAAACAAGTTGAAAAGTCGAAATTCTCGAAGTACAGACAAACTTGCGCAAACCAGAAGACGAACATACGCAAAGTCCAACTTTGCGCGTCCAGCATCATACGAAAAGTTCACTTTGCGCACCCCAAGTGATACGCAAAGCTCAACTTTGCGAATCTCAAGCCATATGCAAAGCATACTTCTCGGATTCAACAGCATACGCAAACCTCGACCTCACTTCTCGCAACAAGTAGGAAACGCAAACCTCAGTTCACGTGTTCATCTCTTCACGAAAATCCAAGTCAAGTTTGCGCAACCCTCCTGAAACGCAAACTAAACTTTGTGCATCCCACGTGAAACGTAAACTCAACTTTGCGCATCCCACGTGAAACGCAAACTCAACTTTGCGCATCCCACGTGAAACGCAAACCTCACTTTGCACGCCCCCCTTGACACGCAAACCTCTCTTTGCTCCTATCCAGACTTAGAATTTTCTTCAAAATGACATCAAGAGAAGCCCTTGCAATAGGAACTGACACCAAGGCACCAGTTCTCTTTAAAGGAGAATACGAACAAAGGAAAGATAGGTTCCCGAACTTTGTTGACAGACATGAGCTGGGTGAATTCATCAGGAAATCTATAGAAGAAGGGGTTATGAAACCAGTCACGACAACTCGCTTGGTTGGAAATGTGCCGACTGAAGTTGAACTTAAGTTTCATGAGCTAGGAGATGATAACCTCAGAAGAGCCAAAGGCGACAGATTAGCTAAGTCATACATTTTACAAGGAATTCCAAACAAAATATATGTAAAGATTGACAGCTACAAGGCCTCCGACAAAGAAATGTGGGATCAGCTTGAAAAGATGATGTTGGGTTCAAAGGTTGGGAATCAGCTTAAAATCTCCAACTGCCTGAACAATTACGAAGAATTTAGAGGCAGAGTGGGAGAGAATTTAGAAGAAACCTATGACAGGTTTGTGACTTTGCTGAACGAACTTAGCAAGAACAAAGTCCACAAATCTCAAATTGAGCTGAACGTCAAATTCCTGAGTATTCTTCAACCGGAATGGAAAAGATTTGCTAGGCAGATGAAGCAAATCAAAGATTTGAATGAGATTCCACTTCATGAGGTGTATGAAACCCTTAGACAAAATGAAGAAGAAGTGGATGAAATTCTAGATGAAAAGAGGCAAAAAGGAAAGACAGTTGAAGACACAGTCGCTCTTGTAGTAAGGAAGAAGAAGAACAAGACGATTGTGTATGAATCAGAAGAAGATGAAGGTTATGCAAACTCTGACATGGAGGAAAATGAACAACTGAAATAAGCAATGATTCTGATGTCAAATCCTTTTCAGAAAAGTTCTACACGAAGCCAAGTTCAAACAGTCAGAGATATTCTTCTGGTCCGAACAACTGCATCCACAAGGAAAGGGTTGAAGGAAGTAGGTATGAAGGAAAGAGATTTGAAGGGAAAAGGATAGAGGAAAGAAAACCTGAGGAGAGAAGATATCAGTCTGAAGGAAAGAGATTAGAGGAGAGGAAACCAGAAGAAAGAAAGTTCAAAGCTGAAGGATCCAGTCAGCCAGAACCACCAACGTGCTACAACTGTGGCAAAACAGGTCACTTTGCCAAGAACTGCCGAAAGCCAAAAGTCAGAAACTCTGATTATTACAAGAACAAGATGCTTCTTGCAAAGCAACAGGAGGCTGGTAAGGCACTGATGGCTGAAGATGAATATTGGCTTGATCATTCAGATGATGAAGAAGAGGATGAAGAGAGAGATGAAGCAGTCAACATGTTCTTGATGGGAAAGATAGAATCAGATGCTGACGCTGATTCAGATAATGAAGACGAGGAGGTATGTAATTTATCAGATTCATATTTAATGAATAAAATGCATGCCATGAGTTTAAAACAAAAAGAGTTAGAATCTAATCTTGAGATAGAAAATGGTGTTAATACTGACAAAAACCAACTGATACAGAAACTTAGCAATGAAATTGCTGAGAAGAAAGTATTGGTTGAGGTTTTACATAAAGATAATGACACCAACGCAAAGGAAAAGACAATAATTCTTAAAGAGAATTTTGATCTCAAGTCTAAACTACTAAAAAGTGAGATTGATAAATATGAGCTTAAAGAATTGCATTCTTCATGTATCAAAGAAAACTTTTCTTTACTTGGAAAATTAAAAGGTTTGGAAGAGAAGTTATATAAAATGGGTCAAACTGAACATACTATTCATCTGAATAAACCCAAAGAGGAAATAGAGAGATGGGGAATCGGTTATAAGAATCCTCACTGTCTACAAAAAGGGATGTCTGAAGTGCCAGGACTTTATGATCGTCTTTCCATGCAATTAGCTCGCAGAATTCCTGAGTTTAAAACTTTCTGGACTAAACTATCTGAAAAGGATGAAGCCAACGAAACTGAAAAACGTTTGAAATCATCTAAAGTTCATCTTCCATTTTATTATGTGAAATTGAATAATAGTTACGATGAAAATCCAATATATCAAAAGAAGAAAACTCTTTCAAGTGATTTCTTTCAAAGTTATACTGAAAAGCAAATGAAGGCGAAGCCTATTCTAGGTAAACTATATGTCCCTCCTCTCGTTTTAGAAAGTAAAATTTCTGAACTCGAGAATTCTTTATCAAATAAAAGACTTTTGATGAATATTGAGCAAAAAGTTTTTTCAACTTTGTTTTCAAATTCTGTTATTTCTAAAGCTTCAAACTCTGAGGACATGTCTGGTCTAGCTAATAAAGAGCTTGATTTTCTGAACTCTAACGATGGTTTAGATGATTGTTCTGAACAATTTGATTTTAATGCAAAACTTCCTAACCATTCATCTTTTGTTAAGAAATCTTTGAACAAAACCAGTATGCCTGTTAATAGTGCAAAATCAACGAAAGTTGATAACTCAGTTTCTGTGAAAGCTAAAACTGCTAAAGGTAAGAATATATCTCAGCATTCACAGAAACCGAACACTATTGGTAATCCGAAGAAGAAGCAATCGCTTGTTGCTCAAAGGTCTAACTCACCAGTTTCACATGTTTCAGATCTGAGCAAGCAAAGGCCAGAAGTAAATTCTCAATGGCAACCTAAACGGAAGCCTGAAAAGACTGTTAAATTGTTGATGTTGCTCTTTTGAACTCTAAACTTGCTGTTTCTCGTAAACAATATACAATGAAGCAATTATTTCAGTTATCTTTATCTGCTAGAATGTCTTCTATTTATGATAAACATGTTTCTATCTCTTGTCAAGATTCTGGAGATTGGTTTGGCAATTACCATGTGAATTCATCTCATACTAATTCTTCCAATGCATTTCAAAAGAAAATAGGACCCAATTTGAAATGGATACCAAAATCTTGTGCTAACACAGCAGGACCCAAATTCCAGTGGGTACCTAAGGCTAAATATGTGTTGCAGGCACACAAAGCTTGAAGAGAATTCGACTTCTGATTATGTACAGATCAGGACTCGTTCTTCAATGTCAAAATAGGTTTTTGGATAATGCAGTTCAAAACCTGAACATCAAAGTCAAAAGAGGCTTTTGAACAAATCAGTTCAAGACCCGCACTTCGATAATCAAAGTGAATATTCCAATGTTGTCGTATGAAGATCTAAATTTGTAATTTCTCTTATGCAGACTCGTCATACGTGGTTCTTGGACAGCGGATGTTCCAAGCACATGACAGGGCAGAAAGAGATGTTGTCCAATTTTAAAGAGAAATATTGCGGAACAGTCAGATTCGGAAACGACCAGTTTTCTCCAATCATGGGATATGGTGATGTAAAACATGACAATGTCACGATCAAGAAGGTGAGATATGTAGAAGGCTTACGACACAACTTGTTCAGCATAGGCCAGTTCTGTGACAAAGACTTAGAGGTCAACTTCAAAGCCCAGAGATGTTCAGTTCGCAATGAAGAAGGCGAAGAACTCTTGGTCGGTACTCGAGAATCAGACCTCTACAGAATCAATTTATCAAATGTCCAGACTGACAAACAAGTTTGTCTACTAACGAAAGCCTCGATGCAACAAAGTTGGTTATGGCATCGAACTCAACTTCAGGTACATCAACAATCTGGTCAGTGGAAAGCTCGTTAAAGGACTTCCAGAGCTCAAATATGAAAGAGAACAACTTTGTGCAGCTTGTGAAAAGGGCAAGATGAAGAGGGCACCTCATAAACCAAATCCTGAACCAAGTACAAGCGCTCCGTTAGAGTTATTGCATATGGACTTATGCGGTCCGATGCAAACTCAGAGTCTAGGCGGAAAGAAGTACATACTCGTGATCGTGGACGATTACTCGTGATACACATGGGTCAAGTTTCTACGTTCAAAGGATGAGACACCAGATGTCCTCATCACATTCCTAAAGACGACCCAGGTGAATCTGCAGAAATCGGTCGAGTTTCTACGAATAGACAATGACACAGAGTTCAAGAACAATAAAGTTGAAGAATATCTCGAATCTGTCGGGATTTCACATCAATACTCTGTTGCTCGTACGCCTCAACAAAATGGAGTGGTCGAAAGAAGAAATCGAACGCTAGTCGAGGCTGCTCGTACTATGCTAAGTCAATCAGACTTACCTCTATTTTTGTGGGCAGAAGCTGTATCGACCGCGTGCTATACACAGAATCGCTCCATGATACATCGCAGATTCAAGAAGACTCCTTATGCTTTAATCAACAACCGAACACCGACAATCAAATATTTCCATATATTTGGATGTAAGTGTTTCGTTCTAAATGATAGGGAGAGTCTCAACAAGTTCAGTGCTAAAGCGGACGAAGGAATCTTCATTGGTTATTCCTCGACATCAACTGCATTCCGTGTTTATCTAAAGAAGTCAAAAACGGTGATTGAAAGCATCAACGTCTCGTTTGATGAAGAAATGGCTTCCGAACAACAACGTTCAGAACCCGTTATAACAGGAATACTAGCTTCTGGGCAACTCAGTCCAGAACCTGCGTCTCAACAGAATAAATCAGATGAAGCATCAACGTCAACTAATCATATATCTGATTTAGATTTATTATTTGAATTGTTTTATGATGAATTTCTTGGATCTAATGTAAAGAAATCTGTTGTGGTTGACAGGATGGAAGACTTAATGACTACTCATCCAACCAGTTCAGATGTTCCTATTGAATCCAACGCCCCGATTCAACAAGAGATTCCAATTCAAATGCCGACTCCAACAGTTGAAGAAGTTCCATGTGATGAAGAGACAGAAGTAGCTGAACCAGTAGGATGTTCTATACAGATCCATCCACAGCCGGAACAAGCTGTACCTGCTGAGCCTTCTGAACCTACCACTTCAACTGCAATCATCATTCCTCCTGAACAAACAGAAGAAGGTACAAGTGGATTTGTAGATGATACAACTGGTATACATTCATCTAATCCACTGCCTCATGAAAATAAATGGACCAAAGAGCACCCGCTAAGCCAGATTATTGGCGATCCATCAAAACCGGTGCAAACTAGGTCAGCATCTATGAATATGGGCATGCATGACTCCTTTCTGAGCAAGTTCGAGCCAACTCGCGTATCAGAGGCACCTGCTGATCCAGAATAGGTGATCTCAATGCAAGAAGAGTTGAATCAGTTCGATGCACTTCAAGTATGGAGATTCGTACCAAAGCCTAAAGGTAAAACAATTATAGGTACGAAGTGGGTTTTCAAGATAAAGAAAGACGAAGATGGTACCGTTATCCGAAACAAGGCAAGACTAGTATCCAAAGGATACGGACAAGAGGAAGGAATCAACTATGACGAGACATATGCTTCTATGGCGCGATTAGAGGCAATCAGAATGTTTCTAGCCGACGCAGCCCACAAGAACTTCACGGTCTTTCAAATGGACGTGAAGACAGCATTCCTGAATGGAATTCTGAAGGAGGAAGTCTACGTCTCTCAGCCAGAGGGTTTTGACAATCAAGAGAAGCCAAATCACGTTTACATTCTCGACAAAGCACTCTACGGTCTGGAACAAGCACCTCGAGCCTGGTATGATGTCCTTTCCAATTTTCTAGTCAAGTCTAGTTTTTCAAAAGGAACGGTGGATACCACTTTGTTTATCAAAAAGGAAAAACCCGATATCATTTTAATTCAAATCTATGTAGATGATATTATCTTTGGCTCTACAAATACAAAGTACTGTAAGAATTTTGCAAACCTTATGGTGTCTAGATTTCAGATGAACATGATGGGAGAAATGAATTTCTTTCTCGGTTTACAAGTAAAACAATTTTCATCAGGTATTTTTATCAATCAATCAAAATACATTTTGGATATTCTTCGGAAGTTACAAATGGAAAATTCAAAACCGATTGGTACCCCAATGGCACCAGGTACTAAGATTGGCACCGATCCTTCGGGAAAGGCTGTTGATGTTAGGACTTATCGAGGAATGATAGGTTCTTTAACGTATCTTACTTCCAGTAGGCCAGATATAATGTTCTCAACATGCTTATGTGCAAGATATCAAGCCAATCCTAAAGAAATCCATATGTCTGCTGTGAAGCGCATATTTAAGTATCTAAAGGGCACTGCAGATCTTGGTCTGTGGTATCCTAAAGATACTAGTTTTGAACTAACATCCTACACAGATGCAGATCATGTAGGTTGTATGTTATACAGGAAGAGCACGTCGGGACATGTACAGTTCCTCGGTGACATGCTCGTCAGTTGGGCATCGAAGAAGCAACTTTGTGTTTCAACCTCCACGGCCGAAGCAGAATATGTAGCTGCTGCTAGCTGCTATTCTCAGGTCTTATGGATGAGAACTCAATTGCGCGACTATGGTTTCCACTTCAACAAGATCCCGATATACTGTGACTCCAAGAGCGCCATCGCAATATCAGCAAATCCTGTTCAACACACCAAGACTAAGCACATAGACGTCAGGTATCATTTTATTAAAGATCATGTTGAAAAAGGAACAATTGAACTTTTCTTTGTAAAAACTGATTATCAACTTGCCGATTTGTTTACCAAACCTTTAGACGAAAAGAGGTTCAACTTTCTTGTCTCTAAGCTTGGTATGCTAAATCTTAAAATCTAATCAGTAGTTACCTATAAAATTTTTCTAAATTGTATAATTTTTCATCATTTCTTCATTCTTAACTCTGATTGATATTTGCACTTGTATATTCTATTCATAATCCAAGGGGGGGAATGAGAAGAAATTGACAAGTGGTCAATATTACTTCGAGGGTGAGCTCATAAAATTTTGCATGTATCTTTTAGTGCCAAATTTTTTTGGTAATGCAAGAATTTAGGGGGAGCTCTTCAAGACAAACGGGAGTACGGATATGACTTCTGATTATTTCTGATCAGAACTCGTACTTTAAAAGTTTTATTGCTTTTTGTCTTTTCAATTTAAGGGAATAAATTTTAGTTTGACTTGACATAAGACTTTTGCAGAATTTTTGAGAAATACTTACAAGTTCATATGTTTATGACTTTAAGCTTAGCTACATGAGATGGAAGATCGTACGTAGAGGTATAATTCTATCTTCATCTCATATATGGTTGAAAGAAGAACAACTTTCAATCATTGGAAAACATTGTTTTTAATGTTCAAAACACTTCCCGATTTTTCAACACATTTTATATTTTGGGAGTGTATTTTAAATGTTTTCATGATCAATATTGTGCTTTAACTGAAATAGTTAAACCAATCTGAGCATCTCGTGCATCATAGGAAAACAAAGAATCATTGTGCTAGGAATTAACACAACTTCAATGGAATCACCTTAACCAGTGATTTCTACCCAATAAGTTAATCCTTAGTGTTTGAGTGTACAAAGCGAAAAGAAATGAGTGTGATTAGAGAAAGCAAAACGTTTAAAAGAAAGAGCGTGTGAGAACAGACTTAAAAGAATATCACAACTCTGCACCAACTTTTTCTGAGCCGGGTAGCCACATTACTAGTGTTTCACAATTCTTTGGTGAACATTATTGAAACAGGCAACTAACCCATGCCAACTCTTGATCAACCTCACCATCTACTCATTTTCTTCTCAAATAGAAAATGTTTCACATTTTCTAAGGGGATGCAGCACATTTGCTATCTGATTTTCATTTGGAAAATCTAGGTATTGAAAAGAAGGAAGTCTGCGCCACCTTCACACTTCAATCATGCACATTGAGTCTGTGTTTAACTTACTGTTGTCTCAGTAGTTTACATAATTTTGAGCCAAATAAGCAATCATCCGTGCTTAATTCTTTCAACACAAGCACGAACACACAAGGAATTAGTTTCTTTGTCATAACGTTTATAGAAATAACCTTTGTGGTGTTTCGATGATTAAATGGAAGCCCTGGGGGAGTCAACATCAAACAGCTCCTTTCCAATGTGTATTCGTTACATACAGTGACTTAGTGTTACTGACAGACATGTTAACTGATTCATTTGTTGATTCAGGTGTTACACGACTATTTGGTCTGGATTTGGGAAGATCTGGATGAATATCTATTGAATTGACGGATCAGACGCTCCAAGTGGTTGACATTTCTTACAAAAAGTTTTAATGAAGTCGTTGCACTTATCATCAAAAAGGGGGAGAATGACTACACAAGAAATGGCAAAGATCACATGTTTTAAGAATCACGTCCAAGATTGAAATCTTCAAAAGCAAGTATTCTGAAGACATGCTGATTTCAGAGCTAGAGAAAGAGATTGCATCTTCTGAGCTGAACAAAAAGACTAAATTGCTAAAATCATTTTCGTAATGATCTTGATCTAAAGGGGGAGATCGCAATCATTTTCGTAATGATCAAACTAAAGATCGCAATCTGAAGTTAAACCCGAAACGTCGACTCTCGATATTAAAGTCTATGTCGTTCGTAACAAATGTTAATGTAATTGTTTGTAATTGTAATAGTTAAGTTAATATCTAGTTTGTTAGATATTAGTTAACTTAGTTTTCTATTAGATACAAGATCTAGTTTAACTTAGTTAGTTTCTAGTTATTATTAGTTATTAGAAATAATATCTAGATATTATTTCTAGATATTATCTTAGGTAGTGTGTTAGACACACTTTAGATTAGATTTTGTGATATCTCTCAAACTCTCTCAGATTAGACAAGATAAGATCACATACAAACACACACTAAAAGGTGTAAAAGAGAGAAAACACAGAGAACACAAATAGCTTGAATCGATCAACCTTGTAACTTTTTGTTATAATCAATACAGGTTGGTAATCTTTATGTGTTGTTTTAATCTAAGAACTTGATATAAACATTGTGTGGACCGACAATTACAAGCAAGTCAAAAGAAATTAAAAAAATTGTCATAAGAAATATAACAATGAACTCAAAAACCTCCCTTATAAAGAAATTATATGTGGAAAGCAATGTCCACACGATTATTTGGTGTTTGAGAATTTGTACTTTCTAAAATATAATTGTTGCTCATAGTCATAACGTCCTCAATGGAATTTTAGATGATAATTAATATTCACATGATTGTTGGAATTCGT
Source organism: Arctium lappa (assembly GCA_023525745.1). NCBI lineage: Eukaryota > Viridiplantae > Streptophyta > Magnoliopsida > Asterales > Asteraceae > Arctium > Arctium lappa. The sequence continues at coordinate 33,363,934 of CM042062.1, forward strand.
TAATATTTGATCTTTAAATAAGAAATAAGTTGTCAACATTTTTGTCTTTATTACATCTTCAATTTGAGCGATTACTTATTAGATGAGACTTTAGACAATATCTTTTATGAAGTTGATCGTCAATCGTCTGTATGTCTAGTTGGTCGTAAGATCTTTACTCGATTGTAATATCTACAACAATCAGAAGTCTGTTCAGATTCGAACGATATTGTAAGTTTCAAGATTTTTACCCAAAGAAGGTGCAAGGTCACTTAGAATAATTGGGTACTTCACAACAAAAATGTTTAAGAGATTACTTGTAGAATTTCTGTAAGTCTTTGGCTAGAATAATCAAAATAGAGATTTTTCTTCATATTCATAAATTATATACAGAGTCATCAGTCTAAAGGATTTATTTGAGTTTGTCTCAAATATGATATGTTTTGCTTTATGTGACTTTAGTGTGCCTTTTTTTATTGTGGGTGTCTGCATCTACTTGCGAGCACCTCGACTAATCCATCAACTTGCGAGCACCTTGACTAATCCCAAAGGCCTTGGCGAACAACGAGAAAGAAAAATCACAGTGGCTTTGCAAGACTCGAATAAAATGGAGTCATGTAGCAAAAGTTATGCAGGTTTAAGCACGACACTCATTTTTGGCTGATACACAGAGGGGGGGGGGTACCCTTTGGGTTTCCTCGTCCGGACCGACCATGCCGGATTTGCATGAAAATTTACATGGGACATATACAATGTTAATAAGAAGGTTTGCACTAGAAAGAACTTGAAAAAACCCGCTCTCGTGCCAGATATTGTCGGAGTCACGCATTGGTCATGTCGAACGAACGTACGTCATGCAGGTGTTGTAAAACCACTCAATTCATGGTGTATTTCCAGAAAAAGATCTACCCATGACATGATCCTCTTTTAAAGGTTCGTTTTGACTAGTCATGGGCCTAAAACGGAGTCTCATAGCAAAAGTTATATAAATATGTTTTTCTCCCAAAAAGAACCAAACAAGAACAAGAGAAGTTCAAGTTTCAACAAGATGCAAAAACCCATATTATAGGAAAGAACTCTAACAACAATAGACAACCAAACAAAAACCACACAAATTCCAAAACACAAACCAAATTGACACAAAAAAAATCAGTCCCCAACGAAGCTGACTAGACAAGAAGATTTCAAAATAACGCCACCACGACCCACAATAAAAACAATACGAACATGGCCTTAAGGAGAGAGAAAACTCAATCCCCCCTGGACATGGCAAGTTAGGGACCGAATTGAACCGGAGCAATTGAATGTAAATCGGCCACACCACCATCCTTACCAACATACCACATATACTAATCTGGAAGGACAAAAACCAAAAAAAGAACACTGAAGCCTTAAAAGGGTACACAACAGCAGTCAGACCATAAGTACAAACCATATTTTAGTCGATTAGAGACCTACAAAAACGAGAGTAGTTGTACTTTATACCCCAGATCATGATTGGAGAAATCGGAAGCTGCAAAGACCTTTTTGTTCCTCGAGCACCGAATGGTGTACAGAGCTATCCAAATGATAGCCCACTTGATCAACGACACGAGTTTCCCCCTTGAAATTTCTAAGGAAAAAAGAAGATATCATCTAAAAAGTTCAAGGAAGGAGGGTCACATCTCCACCATATCCATATACTCGACCAAATTTGAGAACTTGAAGGGCAACTGAAACAATCTTCAATCGACTCATATTTGGAATTACATCAAGGACACAAGACCGTATGCAAATTGACCCCCATTTTGTCCAAAATCTCATGAACCGGAACTCTACCACGACTAAGTCTCCAGAAAAAAATGTTAACTTTCGAGGACCACACCACACCAACGACCAATATTTTTTTGAGATGCATCACTAAGGATCCTACTATCACTACACCAAATGTTGTCTTAGACAACATATGCTAATTTTCTATGTTGCTTAAGATAAGCTTAGACAACAAAGGCTAATATATGTTGTCTAAGTTTCCTCTTAGGCAACATGTAGTTCTATGTTGCCTAAGTCAGACCTTATGCAACATATGAATAATTATATGTTGCCTCAACTATCTTAAGCAATATTTTCCTAATGTTCTTTTTATTTTAATAAATGAAAGTTATCTTAGGCAACATATTGTCTTGTTTATATGTTTAATTTGGTTGTTGCTATCTTCATAAGAATTGGGCATTATCATGACATTTGACCTTAAGATTAGTGAAACAATCTTAAAATTGATCATGCTTGGTTCCTTAGATGCTTTGAATAATCTTATAAAAGAGAGTTTGAAAAGGAAAAAAAACATATTGATGTTTTAAATTGAGTTTCTGTTTTCTTTTTAGATCCATATGGAGGTGAAGATGAAACAGTTTCTGATGCCCTTTGTTCTTTTGTCTCAAATGGTTAGTGTTTCTTGTTTTGCCCACAAAAACCGATATAAACACGATATGATTCTTTTTGGTTTTGATTTACTGAAACAATATGTTGTGATGGAAGCAGTATTAGGTTATCTCGACACCTTAAAACCATCCCTGTTGAAGGTCATCTCCCTTGGCAAAACGACGACATCCCTCTTGCCTTTATCCCCGATGATTAATAGCTCCTCATCGAATGATATCTTGTCTTTGTTGTCTTATACTTGTTTTGACATGGAATCATTTTCATTGCCTTATTATTCATCTTATTATCTTACTTTGCCTTCTTATTGCATATGGACATTTACAGGTGAAACTGGTCGTTTTTGGTGCTGTGTTGTCAGGATTCCAATGCACAAAGAAAATTTGCTTGGTAACAAACATACTCCCTCTTGTTCTTAGATTTTTTTGATGCATCAAAGAGCCAATCTCACATTAGATATTTTGATTTTAAATAGGATGGAGAGATGAAGGGACTAGTTAAAAAAAGAAGTTGGTTGATTTTGTATTCAAACCAACAAGCTTGTTATGACAGGAAGACATTTGAAGAGCTTCGATTTGGTCATTTGAATTTGTATATTGGTTTTTTGAACATATGTAATTTGTAATATTATTTTTTATTGGATAAAATTATAATTAATAAAAATTTTCAATATATTTTTCTTTGTAAATTATGTTCCTGGTAAAAGTTTTTCCGACTGACAAATCTGCCAAAAATTTGTTGGTAACCATGTTTTTCCGACGGATTCTTTTGATAGTAAACAAGTTTTTCCGTCGTTAAAACAGGTCTGTCTCATAGTGTAAGGCAACATACGCAAATAGAATATGTTGTCTAAGTTGATATCTTAAGCAACACATACATAAATTTAATGTTGCCTTAATGTTTGTTTGGTGCAACATATGTTTTTTTCATAGGCAACATAACCTGTTGTGTGTTGCTTAAGGAGTTTGCTTAGGCAACATATGATGTTTGCCTATGTTGCCTAAGTTCTTATGCAACATTGAGAAGACAACATTGAGAAGGCAACATAGACATGTTGCCTAAGCCTTAGGCAACACATAAACCCCTCTTAGGCAACATTTTTCATTTGTTGCCTAAGTGACATTTGGTGTAATGTATCTATCAACGATTTCAAAATTTTGCCAAAAACTTACCATCCTCCAATAAAAACCAAACTCATTTGTCACCCTCACTGATTTTAAATTGCAAATTAAAGGAGATCTTTTTGAAGAAAAGAGAATACCCCAACATGTATTTCAAGTATGATTTTAAATATATTACCATCTAGACGTTCTGGACGAAAAGAGAATAACAACATATATATTTGTGGCATGATGCTGGTCACTTATATATAAACATCGGGTACTTCTCAACAAAAATGGTTTAGAGATGTACTTTGGGTAGAATATCTATCTGCGGCCGGTCTTTATAGCTACAACAATTTATATATAGATTTTAATTCACGTTCAAAAATTATATTTATAAAGAACCATCTTGACCTCAAATCTTTGATAAAGTGAGAAATATATATATATATATATATATATATATATATATATATATATATATATATATATATATATATATAGGGTTGGGTTGGGTTTACGTGAGACCAACCTGTTTTCGTGAGACCGGTGAGACCAGAAAATAACACTAAAACTTCACATTGATTCATTGTGAAGGAACGAAAAACAGCAAACCTTCAAAACAAAAACATAGTGTTATTTTTGTGGTCTCACGGGTCTCACGGAAATAGTTTGGTCTCACATGATCTCAAGTCTATATATATATATATATATATATATACAAATATTTAATTATTTGTATATACAAATATTATATACTTAAAAAATACTATAATTTTGACTGTTTCAATGTTTCATAATGGGATCACATAAAAATAAAATTACAAATAAATCATATTTTTAAAAGTTACTATTAGAAGTGTCCAAATTACATAATTCAAAGAATTTAGGCTCAGAATATAAATACGAAAAATACAAAAGAAAATAAATAAAAGATTGTTTCCATACCCATGGTTTTAAACATACCTACAGGTAAGCTCGCCAACATTTCTTCCACCAGCGTGGCCTCTGGACGCTTCCTTTCTCATCACCGGTCGGCTTTTTAGACGCACCAGCACCAACAACGGTAATAGCCGTTTTCGAGTCCAATCTTTCGACTACCACTTCCCCACCACCTCTTCTATCATTATTAGCAACATTCTCAACCGACAGTCGTCGAGTCCTGCCACCACCACCATAACTAGCAATTCCTTTGAGATTATCGTCTCCATGGAGATTAAAAGGGGTGACTTTGAAATAATCAAGTATATTCTTATCCCGCCTAATGTCTAGGCTTCCCACTCTTTCACTTTTTTCGGGAAAAAACCTATCACGTTCTTCACGAACCTTGTTAAAGATGTCGGTATAGGTTTCACCCCAGGAGTATTCAAACCTAAAAAAAAATTCCCCCAAACGTAAAAAAAACACACAAACCATAATATTTTTCACACTATTTTTTAAGGGACCAAGGATTTACCAATCAATCATTAGTTTTCAAATCAAAGACGAATCCACCATGGGTCGGCCTCTTGTACATCATTTTTTAACCGTCAACATTTTCGATGAACGTAAGTATGCAACAAATTGCTAGATATGTAGCAGAATGTGTGATTTAAAATACTACTAATATAGATTGTGAACTGCACACGAAAAAACTAAAATTATTTAAAAAAGATTTTGAGAATATATTGGACAACTTTATGAGATAGCTAAGGATCTAGAAAAACATCTTTTAACATGCTATAGGAATTAGTGTTTATAAAACCATTTTGTCAAACAACTCATTTGGCTGTGAAACATTGAGATGAATATGAATTAACAAGGTTAGACATCTCCAATAGCTTCTCCAAAGGGATTTTGGGCCATTTTTTATTCCAACACATTCTTCAAAATAGAGAAAGTAAGAAAGAGAGAGAGAGAGAGAGAGTAAATTGCCTAAATTTGGAGAATTCTCCAAAAATAATTACCATGAGAGATAAATGATTTTTTTCATTAAATTTCATCATTAAGATTGAAACATTGAAATAAAATGTTTAGGAAAAAAAAATAATATTTTATTAAATATATGTAATATTTTAATAATATAAATAATGATATAATCTCTAAAATACAAAATTTGTTGGAGCGTTAGAATACAATTTTTTAGAAATTTTGGATTTTGGTTCTCCATTTTGGAAAACCTTTAGATAATCTATTGGAGATGCTCTCATGTATACTCATTAAATGAAATTATAACAATGTCAATTACTAGAACCTAAATCAACTCGAGGTGCTCTATTATCTCTAGTAGAAACATATAAGAGTAGAGAAACTAGCAAATCATGTATATATAATTATCAACTATAGGCTTCCTATTAACCATCATGTTGTAATTACCGTGACTAAGACATAACACCTAATCACAGAGAAAACAAGTAAAATAATTACTTTTAAGATTAAGAATCGAATTATGTAACTAATTAAGTTTTCAATATTTTATATTAAACTAACAAGAATAACTTAGGGGTTGTGTTCGTGCCATTTCATCGAAGGTTGGAGGGTATTATCAATCTTGGTAATCTTATAAACATTGAGCAACAAATGAAACCACAAATATAACGAAAATAACAAAGAGAAACCAAGATAGACACATTAACAAATTAGAAAAGACATAAACCTTAAATCAAATATGGAAAAAAAAGCCTTAAATCAAGAATCATGAGAAGGAATTGGGAGTGGGAAACTAGGAAATCAATAATCATAAGTCGAAATGAACCTAGGGAGATTTGGTGGTGCCGCTTGGGCTTTGATATCGATTACCGTTGCCCCGTCTTCTCCATCTCTGACTTCTCCCGTACTTATTTGATCTGCAATGAGTACGTCATCACCACTACTGTCTTTCCCTTCAACATCCTCGTCGGCGTCAATTATTTCACCACCACCACCCACCTTTAGGATTTTCTCGTCTATGTCTTCTCCACCTCTTTCGTCCGCCATGAGTCGGAAGATTTTGTGTTTTTGCTTCCCCCCTTTGCCTTCATTATTTATTTATTCATTCCTGGATAACAAAGTCCGGGTTACCTAACCACTACGAGTACTTGAATATTTCAACCACACATATCACTTTCTTGAAATCACGGTGGACTTTGCTTCTTATTACTAACCATAATTTTTACATGCAAAAATGCAATTAAAGAAAACATATATTAAAACTTACTAATTTTTTTTATTTTTTACGAGCATTCTTAATTTGTTTATTTTTATATTCAAAATTCCCATTTTTCTATTTTACCAGCATCATGCTTTTGTTTATTTTTTTCTCGATTAAAAATCATTTAACATGGTTTGTTTATCAAAACCAATTAGTTTGTAAGAATATCTCAAACAATTGTTTATTACAATTACTAACTTCAAAAAAAAAATTCAAAATTTTCAAAAAAATTCAAAGTTTCTAAAAGATTAGGGCCTTTTACTAAACGTTTACCCGGTAGATGTTTATCAGGTAATTTTCCTCACCAGATGAACATGGCATGGGCCAAGAATTTTACCCGGTAAGAGCAAATGATGAGGATGGAGAGTCTTACCCGGTAATTGAAGGTGACGATTGTATGCAACAATTTACTCGGTTACCCGGGTAAGCGCTTACCGAGTAAATTGTTGCATACAATACCTTTTCGATGTACCTCAATCTTATCCGATAAAATAAATTATAGAGTCGACTTCTACCGGTAATCGCTTACCGGATAAGTATTTGGGTAAACGTCCCCTTACATTCAACTTTAACAAAAGTTGTACATTTTGAAAATCTAAATATTATTTATACTATTAAAATATTCAATAATATTACAAAAGTCTTTTATCTTGCTTTTTATATTTGTTTCGTTAGTTGCTTGAAGATGTTTATTTTGGGAATTACTAAATGAAGATTTTTGGAAAAATCTTTAATTAAATATGTACAAATTTGCATTTTCTCCTACTTTAGAGAAAGTTTTAGGGAAACACTTGTGGCATGAGAATAACTCCAAAAACATTTTTTTTTATTTAATTTAAAAAAACGTTAGAGATGTTTTAATAAATCATTTTCAAAGAGTCCATATCCTAAATGTTAATTACGTCATTACTGATGCTTGCAAAAGATTAATTAGAAACAATAATGCCATGTTACATTAATTCATACAAATATTTAAGAATATACAGATGGTTGTAGACGTGGATGACAAGTTTTCGAGTTATTTTGAGGAAAAAGAAAACGACAAGAAAAGGATTGGATCACCTAGTGATTGGGAGAATGCTTCTATTTTTGTCAATTTTTTGTCCACATATTACGAAGTTACATTAAAATTTAGTGGCACATTGCACGTGACTTCCAACAATTTTTTTCATGAGCTTTGTGAGATTGATTCTCAAGTGAGTTACTTAGGCTCATAACAATGGATCATTGTTATACAAAATGGCTAACAATGGATCATTATTTTTGGCGGTTGTACTTGATCCGAGGTATAAGTTGAACTATTTGAAGTTTTGCTTTGAGTCTTTATATTGATATTCAAACTGTTGCTAAGCTTGTTGTCAAGGTGGAACAAATCATTCATCGATTGTACAATAATTATCCAAAAGGTGGACAAGATAGTGATGAGGTTAGTTACTTAGTTTTATGCATGATTGTTTTTAATATTTTTATTACACATGTTAATATGTTATCGTTTGTTGAGCTTATGTTCGCATTTATTTTTAACTATATGTATAGGTTACAAAACATGATTCACGACCAAAAGATGATTGTAAAGAATCTTTTTTTTTTGGAAAGGGTGTCCTAGGTTATGTCTAAACTAATCCCTTGGCAAATTATGACTGTAAGACATCAACACCGATTAAACCTCAATGACCACAATTGTTGTGTACGCCTGGATTCGAACCCTATGTAGATAGGATATTCCACCACATCCCCCAGGACCTTAATCAGTACGCCATAACCGTTGTGGTTGATTGTAAAGAATCTTATAGGAGAAAGTTATTGGACTCGTTTTTGCAACAACAACAAACAGATGTGCCCAATAATATGATGACGTCGATAGGTATTTGGTTGATGAATCTATCAATCCAAAGACTCCATCATTTGATATGTAGTTTGGTGGAAAGATAATGGTAATAGGTATAGCATTTTGTCTATGATAGCTAAAGATGTTTTTGTTATACTTATATCTACCGTAGCATCCGAGTCCACCTTTAGTACTAGCAGTAGTACTTTAGACTCATTTAGAAGCTCTTTGAGTCCAATGATGGTGGAGGCCCTTGTATGCACACAAAGTTGGTTGAAAGACAATAATGAGGGGATTCAAATAAATGAATATTTGGATGAAATTGCATCTTATGACTTTCTTGAAGAAGGTAAATTTAAGAATGGTTCTTTTTTCATGCTTATATATTCTTAATAAATTATTTAACTTTTGTTTTTGAATTGTAGACAAACTCAAGGAAAATGCAACATTGGAGTCATAGAGGTCCAACACGGTCGTATTTGATTGATATTGATTATTTGAATCAGATGTTAATTCAAACTTTTGAAGTGCAATTCTAAGATTTAAGGATTTTAATATATTTGGATGATTATAGTAACTAATAACTTTGTTGGGTATGTTTTAGTATTATTGTCTTTCATGCGTCTACTTTATGTATATTACTAACCCACCAACCCAATCCAACCCACCCTAACCTACAAGGGTTGAGTTGGGTTGGGTTGGGTTATAGGGTTGGGATTTTTTAAACTGCCATAATTAGGATGGGTTGTAAAAATGTCAAAAACCGCCCAATCCAACCCGCGTACACCCCTACCACACACCAAGTCAATGGACGAGTTCTCGCTCGATTGGTCTTGATGGGTTCTCGTTTAGTCCCGATTGGTCTCAATCGGTCTCAATGGGTTAAGTTCTCAATCGGTCTTGATGAGTTGATACGTTACCGATCCGTCTCGATACAACCTGAAAGTGGTAGGCTATTGTAACACCCCAAAATATGGAAATTGACGACTAATTTAGAATTTTTATGATACATAATTAAAGAATAAATTCTTTTTAAGGACAACACTCGAATTACCTAAAACGACAATTTAAGGATTAATGTCAATAAATTGCAACCAAACCTTTCACAAGGACTAGGATATGGACATATGTTACTAAAACCAATAAAGTCGCTATCTCCAAAATATATGGGATGCATGCAAATACGATCTGGGTTTTTGGACTTCTTTCGAGCTCGTTTTCTTCTTTTCCAAAGATTTGTGAAAAAACTTGTTAACTATCTGTCCCTACATCACTATTAGTCTCTACTTGTCCTAGTCTTAGTGCTAAGTCGGTCACAGGGTGGGCTAGGACCATTTTGGTCATCTCTATTGGGATATATTTTGTTTCGTATGTTTAATTGTCGTAAAAATGGTCATTTTATTATATAGATAGATAGATAGATAGATAAACTTCACACTTCCATCACTTTAACACTTAGGGGTCGTTTACCCAAACGCTTACTCAGTAAGAGTCAACATTTTCACTTAACTTACCACATAAAATTTTAATCCATTAAAACGGTATCGTATGCAAAATTTGTATTCGGTATGTGCTTATTGGGTAAGAGTCATCACTCTTACCGAGGGTAAGATTTTCAATCATTGTCATGTTCATTCGATAAGATGAAATGATGTGGTAAGCAGTTACCGGGTAATTATTTAGTAAACAGTCCATTACTATCTGGATTTGGAACTCCCTCATAATTATTATGTAACACCCTCAATTCTGGAAATAACAACTAATTTAAAATTTTCTAAATACATCAATGAATTATTCATCTATAATCACAAATTAAGATTTAACCTCAATACACACATTCATTCTACACAGACAGTCTATAATAAGGACGTGTGTTACTAAAACCCAATAATAGTCGCTATCTCCAACTGCGGAAGACTTCACCAAACTACTTACTCTCGTGTAAGTCTAATGCTCAACTCCTCAAAGCACTGCAAGAACCAAACCCCAACTGGAACCTGATGCACATACCGACAAATAAAAAGGTTAGACTTAATGCCTAGTGAGCTCAAGAGTTTTCATTAGATATAAATAAAGCATAAACTGTAAGAATGTTATTTAAAATCATTATTTCCAAACACTGAAAACGTAGATAACTCCAACTCCCAAATCATCCCAATAACTCGAATGAGTTTCATTAACTAAAACCTTAAAACGTAGATAAATACCCATACTCAAACGTCTCCGAAAACATGGATTATAAAACTCCATAACCAAAACCACACCTATTGGTGACGTGGAAGACCCGATTACATTGTACGTGACGGAACACAACGTAGGTCACATAATTATGTAGGAAATCAAAACATGTGGGTTACACAAATAAAAACCCACCGAGCTCAACTCCTCTGAGTCTATCACTCGAAAGCATGAAATCAAAACATGTGGGTTACACAAATAAAAACCCACCGAGATCAACTCCTCCGAGTCTATAACTCGAAAGCATCAAGTCAACTCCTCTGAGTCTATTCCTGAAAGTTCCAAAACAGGGGAACTTAAGCACAAGGGAATTACACCTTACTGCCCATGAGACGCTGCCCGACCGTATAGGTCCACACCTTTCTTATCATGGTGACCCGATGCCTATTCCGTGCCAAGTGGTGAACCAAATGTCCAAAACGGGGACATAGGAAGATCGTGCCTATGGATCCATTGCACTAACTAAACCATTACATGACTGAAAACGAATGAACTAATGCATTCAAAACATGTAATTCTCAACTAAGATGCAGAAAATGCAAATCATAACCAAACGCTCAACATTGAGCTATTAAAAGCGGACAAGTGTCCTCAAAACCCAACAAAATCCAAACCGAGCCATAAGCTCAACAAATCCAAAGACCCAACGTTGAAATTCATAAAATGAAATCATACATAAACAACCCATACTTATGTAAACCCATGCTCCAAAACATATAATTAACTCCAACGTAGTTTAGATTGGGACAAATCGTTTTCCAAGTGAGTTTATAACATTTACCTTTCAAAACGTCCCATAACACAAAACCATGCATTTCTCCAAAACACAAAATGAAATACATCTATACTCAAAATCTACTTTCATAAAATAAATCATTAAAATACCAAAATATATGATTTATTTATCATAATGCCCAAAATCCCAAAAATGTGTGCTATATAAGCTTATAAAGTTAAACACTTTCAAAATAACCAAACTTATCAGCAGTTAACAATTTCGTGTATGACACAAAACACTTTCAATTAAACATTTTGGCATGTACACCGTTTTCACAAATCAACTTGAACTCACCTTGCTAGATTTTGGCTAAATATAAATTTTACCCCATTTTGAGCTCCTTTGAATAACACTTGAATCCAGAAGCAAAACCTTCCAAAACCTATATTCACAAGTTTCCAACCATGAATATACAGATCCAACTATTAAGAATCAATCCTCAAACATTTTACATCAAAATCCCAATCTTGACCAAAACCCCAAATGTGACCTAATTTCACCAAACTATTAAATCTGAAATTTGAGAAACCAATCACTAGGAAATCATCAAAGAAACATTTATATCTTATATTACGGTTTAGAAATGGAAGGAATACACTTACCACTTAGGTTTTGATGAAAACCTAGAAAACTTAGAAATCTTCAAGAAATAGTGGAAGAACACATGAACTAGCATATGAGGTTGAGGTCACAAGCTTAATGGTGAAGAAGCACCTTGAAATCCATGGAAATGGCTTTAAAATGAGTTAGAATTTGTGGGTAATGAAGAAGAAACGATTTGAGAGAGAATGGGGAAGACTTGGAGAAGAGAATGAGAAAGAAAACTGGAAATTCGTATTTGACAGCACTCTGGTGCCCTGGTGCGACATTGACCAGTGGCTCCTACCTGGCCACTGTTTTCTGCTGCGACAATGACAGGTGCGACTATGCCACTGTCATAGTCGCCGGGCATTGTAGCCGTGCCCGAACCAAGCCCCGAAACTCGACTTCTTCAACGCCAATACCCCCGATACTCTAAGGGACTTTACAATACATCTCCCAACAAAACCCCGCTGTTTACAAGTCACAGAAACGTCCGGGTGACATTTAATTATCGAAAATTGCGGGTGTTACATATTAGCATAAATAGGAACTTGGGATTATTAGTCAAATCAAATTGCCACTCAAATATAAACATATACATCAGGTAACTTTCTGTTTGTTTTACTGACCTTCCTATTCTACACCACCGTCCATCCTCGTCCAGATGCTCCCTCTTCAAAAATCGAGTTTTCTTGGTCAACCTCTAGTTTTGAAGGTAAAACTTATATCTTTCACCTTCAAGGTGTGGGATCATGTGAGAAGTGCTTTTTTTGTGAGAAATGGTTTCTCACCGTTGATCTCCTTTAATCTCAAGCCCTCCCATGAATTGTGTCTTAGAAGTAATTGATCTGGTGTATCTCAGTGCATCTTATCTTGGTGCATCTCATCCTAATGTGCGTCTATTTCTCATCCAACGGTCAATAACCACTTTTCATGCTTCTCATTATTAACTCTACTTATCACCGGAACCCAATCTTCTACTTTAAATGGGTAAATGAATGGAAATGAATTTTTTGTGTCCATTTCTGGCCTTCTACAACTTTTGGCTACCCTTCATCTACATCTTTGGGCTTTCCATCTATATAAGATGCCAAAATCATTTCTTTTACACCATTTATCTTTTTAAGCGTTTTCTTGGTATATATTTTTGTGTTCGTTTTTTTATTGTTCCTTATCATCATAAATGTTGTTTTTGCAGCACCACCGTTAGATTCCTTGATAGAAGGTTGAGGTTAACCATCTATTGGACAAATTATTGCACCATCATCAATAAAGGGGCATTACTTTTATTTTATTGAGTTATTGAAGATTCTCATCTTTGTTATAAGTCCTTCCTTCCTATCAATACTTCGTGTTGTGGAGAAATTACATGGTATTTGTTTTTTATATTCATGGTTTAGTTTGTGATATCTCTATTTGTAGTTGTTTAGGTAAATGTACAATATATAAAGAAAATACGCATTTTAAAATTTAACTTTTTAGAAAATACATAAAACTTTTCGATGAAATTTCGTCTAAATTCCTATAAAACTCTGTCGAAGAGGGCCAACTATGTTGGGTTTTATGTTTTAATTATTTCTGGCCCATGAGGAATAGTTAAAATAACCCAACAATAGTGGCCCGATACAAGCTATATATTGCCTTGTATCCTAGGGTTTTACAACTAGAGAAGAGAGGGTCCATAAAATATTAAAGTGGGAGAAAAGAGAGAAAAGTCGTCTACAATTTTCAAGCAAGTGCAACCATGCCGTTTCGTCTATTCCCGGAGTTTGAACCGTCGGATCTCCGTGATTTTCACGACATCTTTATCTACATTCTCAACGGTGGAGATCGGTTTTCGAGATCTAGAAGTCGCTATTTTTCTGTTCAATAGTTTGCTGTTTTTCTGGGTGATGTTTCTTCCTCTTTTCTTTTTGGTTTTGATTTCATACTTCTTGATGATTTGTTCCAAGAGTATGATGATTATGGTTTGCCTCTAGTTTTATCTAGAGAAGACTTTTGAATTGTTTATTGGTGATAGTGGACTGTAAGCGGCCTAAGGGTCCCGTGGTTTTACTCTCGCCTCGAGAGGTTTCCACGCTAAAATCCGTGTGTGCATGATTGTTGCTTATTTCTGCTTTTGGTAGTTGATTATCATTGAATTAATATACCTATTTGTTTGCATCATCAAAGGTTCATATAAGTCGGGAAAGTTTTGTCCAACGAAGGTTTATTCCGCATTTATCGTTACCGTTGTGACGTATTTTTCCCATCAGAGTGGTATCAGAGCTTTTGGTTATTATAATTGGGTGACTGGTTTGAACAATGGAAGCTAATACAAGTAGGATGATAAGTCTAAATGGTTCTAATTATCATGTTTGGAAAGGAAAGATGGAAGACCTTCTTTATGTGAAGGATTTTTATTTGCCTGTCTTTTCAACCGACAAACATGAGAATAAAACAGATGCAGAATGGAATATTTTGCATAGACAGGTTTGTGGGTATATTCGGCAATGGGTAGATGATAATGTTTTGAACCATATTAGTGGGGAGACTCATGCTCGTACTTTGTGGAACAAGCTCGAGCAGTTATATGCTCGAAAGACTGTAAATAATAAGTTGTTTTTGATTAAAAAGATAATCCAACTTAAATACCATGATAGAACTCCTATCACTGATCATTTGAATGCATTTCAGGGAATTATTAATCAGCTTGCAGAAATGGGTATCAAGTTTGAAGATGAAATCCAAGGCTTATGGATCCTTGGTACTCTACCGGATTCGTGGGAGGCTTTTAGGAGATCATTGTCCAACTCCGCACTCGATGGTGTTATTTCCATGGAATTGGCTAAAGGCAGTATTTTAAATGAAGAGATGAGAAGAAATTCGCAAGTTTCATCTTCATAATCAGATGTCTTGGTTACAGAAAGACGGGAGAGAAGTCTGAGTATAGCTCCAAGTAATATAGGTAATCATCGAGCAAATTCGAAAGGAAAGTCGTTGACTTTGAGTGCTACCATTGTGGTAGGGAGGGGCACACTGTACGGTTCTACAGACAGTTGAAGAAGAAGAACAAAAAGGGAATTCACAACAATCAAAAGAACAATTATAAGAAAGATAATGGTGGTAATGACAATGCTGAAGTTAACACTACCTTTGAGGAGTTCTTTCCTTGTTGTGATGATGATATGGTAAACCTTGCAGAAGATGATTCGAGTTGGGTTGTTGACAGTGGTGCTTCGTGTCATGTTACATAACGAAGAGATTTTTATTCATCTTACACTCCAGGTAATTATGGTACTTTTAAAATGGGTAATAATAATCTATCAAAGATTGTTGGAATTGGCAATGTATGTTTGAAATTTGACACTGGATGGAATTGGTTTTACAAAATGTAAAACATGTCCCGGATATGAGACTTAATGTTATTTCTACAGGCTTACTCGATGATGATGGTTACAACAACAACTTTTGTAATCGTATATGGAAACTCACTGTGGTTCCTTGATTTTGGCAAGAGGTAAGAAATGTCCAACGTTGTATGTGACACATCCGAAGATCTCCAACAACATTATAAATGTTGTGGAGAATATTGATATGATTGATTTGTGGCATAAGATACTTGGTCACGTGAGTGAAAAGGGGATGTCCTTTTTGTCAAAAAGAAAGGTGTTACCGGGTGTGCACGCTATTCATTTGAAGAAGTGTTCTCACTGTTTGGCAAGAAAACAGAATCGAGTTACATTTAAGAGCCAGTTTCACTCTCGAAAGGATAATATACTTGATTTGGTGCATTCCGATGTTTGTGGTCCTATGAAGACTAAGACGCTTGGTGGTTGCTCATATTTTGTCACATTCATCGATGATCATTCGAGGAAGGTATGGATTTATAACTTGAAGTCTAAAGATCAAGTATTAGATGTGTTTAATCAGTTTCATGCCTCAGTAGAGAGACAGACCGGGAAGAACCTCAAGTGTATTCGAACAGATAATGGAGGTGAATACATTGGGCCTTTTGATGCTTATTGTAGAGAACAAGGTATTCAGCACCAAAAGACTCCTCCGAAGACACCACGGTTGAATGGTTTAGTAGAACAGATGAATAGAACATTGGTTGAGTGAGTTAGATGTTTGCTCTCACATGCAAGGTTGCCAAGTTCCTTTTAGGGAGAAGCTTTGAATACGGCGGTACATGTTATTAATCTAACCCCTTGTGTTCCTTTGGATTGTAATGTTACTGACAGGGTTTGGAGCGGCAAAGAAGTTTTGTACCGTCACTTACGCGTCTTTAGATGCAAGGCGTTTGTGCACATTCCCAAAGATGAAAGGTCGAAGCTCGATGTTAAGACTAAGCCATGTGTGTTCCTTGGTTATGGCTGTAACACCCGTATTTTAGATAAGCCTTTATCTTGCCCCTCCTTTACTAATTTCTAATTGAAAACCCTTAATTATAAACTTCTCGTGAAGTTAGAAGTTTGGATCGGGAACGCTTCAGGTTGAAAGGTCAGCAGATTTGACCTGGGTACGTCTTGGGAGATTGTGCCCGCGATTGTGACAGAGTGTCACTCTCGTGGCCCTTGTAGCGAGAGTGGGGAGAAGCGGGCGATTGTGCCCGCGATTGTGACAGGGTGTCACTCTCGCGGGCAATGTCGTCGATGAGTAGCAGGCCTCTTTAAAATTCAGGTTTTCAGCCATATCTTTCTTCTCACCTATCATACTCCTCCATTTTCTTCCCCAAAATGAATTTTCACCCTTCCGTTTGAACCCTACCACATTTTTGGGGGTTTTCTCCTAAAACCAAGTATCCATTCACCATCTATGCTAGTGGTTCCATCCCTCGAAAGAAGATCAAGACTTCGTCTCAAATACTAGAGATTTTTGGATTTCCTAGGGTTTTATCAAAACCTATTTGGTAAGTTCATCCTCCTCTTCTCTAAACATTTATGTAGGTTATAAATGTTCATTTGATGATTTCCTAGTGTCGATATTCCTCAAATTTTGGGTTTGATGATTTTGGAGAAATTAGGTCAAAATCAGGGTTTGGGCCATGTTGGGGGTTTTGATACAAAATGTTTGGGGAATGATTCTAAATGGTTAAATGTGATTGTTTATGGGTAGAAATTGTGTATCTATGTTTTGGAAGGATTTGTCTTGCAGATTCGGAAATTTTCAAGGAAGCTCAAGTTGGGGTAAGATCTGGATTTAGCCTAAATCTAGCAAGATGAGTTCAAGTTGATTTGTGAAAATAATGTACATGCCAAAATGTCAAATCTAAATGTTTATATGTTTTGCATAAAGTTATCAAATGTTGTGTTACTTGATAAGTTTGGGTTACTTGAAGTGTTCAACTTTATAAACCTTGTAAAACACCCACTTTGGGGATATTAGGAATTTTAACAAATAAATCTCAAGTATTTGTGTTTTAATGAGTTATTGTGTAGAAGTAGATGTTTTGAGTATAAATGTCCATTTAAAGTGTGTTTTGGGAAAATAATTGATATTGTGTTATGGGACGTTTTTGAAAGAATAAACGGTATTGACTCATTGGGAAATTGATTTGTCCTAATCTAAATTGTGTTAGAGTTATTCATGTATTTTGGAGCATGTGTTGCATGACGTGGGTCGAGTGCGTTGGTCATTCCTGTGAAGTCATGAAATGTTAGACTGTGTTGCATTGGATCCATAAGCACGTAAGTTAGTCTGTTTTGATGGTCAATTGGGTATTGCGGGGTTGAACTCCAATACCCATGTTTTACGACCAGAAAATTTTCAAGTAAGCGTCAATTGGGTATTCTGTTTTAATGAGTTATTTTGTAGAAGTAGATGTTTTGAGTATAAATGTCCATTTAAAGTGTGTTTTGGGAAAATAATTGATTTTGTGTTATGGGATGTTTTTGAATGAATAAACGGTATTGACTTATTGGGAAATTGATTTGTCCTAATCTAAATTGTGTTGGAGTTATTCATGTATTTTGGAGCATGTGTTGCATGACGTGGGTCGAGTGCGTTGGTCATTCCTGTGAAGTCATGAAATGTTAAACTATGTTGCATTGGATCCATAAGCACGTAAGTCAGTCTATTTTGATGGTCAATTAGGTATTGCGGGGTTAAACTTCTGTACCCATGTTTTATGACCGGAAACTTTTCAAGTATGCGTCAAAGAGGGTTGAGTCTAGTAGTGCTACCGAGGAGGTAGGCATTATAGAACCTCTGCCGCTTGAAGTGATGCCTTGATGGTAGTCTGTAAGCGTGTTGGGCCTTTTATGGTCGAGTTCTTTGTAATGTTCATCAAGGTCAACTGTCTCGTGAGGCGAAACTTGTTAAGAGTCGTAGGGACACTTGGGTTGTTATGTCGTGAGGTGTCATTCGATTAACGTTGTATGGGTGATCTACTTTTGTGTTTCCCCCACTCTCAACAGATACGGGTCTCCCCTGTCGTCGGCCAACAGTATTTTAAATGTTAACGTCTTATCTTACTATCATGGGATTTGGGTGGTCGAAGGTAGATGATGACCTTAATATTGGGTTTCCCCCGCGTATATTAAGGTTTGAATGAAATACGTCATTCCCATGTTTTGGTATTTGGTTTTCTGCCATTTATGGTTGCGTGAGTATTAGTCCTAGTGTCCATGTTATCGGTGATGTTTTGTATAAATGGGTTTTACCCTTGATTTATGAGTTGAGTATTATGTTTCACCCGTGTTTGGGTGTTTCGGGAAATAAAGTTTTATCTACGCTTTTAAAAATTGAGAGTTCAATTCCTAATTAATGTTTGAGTGAGTTTTGGGTTTAACTCTATTTTACGATGGAATATTTTATGTTGGGGTATTCGTCTTTAAAGCGTGCATATTTGGAAAAATGAGTCGTCTCATATTAAGGTAATCATTCTAGAAGATCATGATTTAAATGGCACTCTTTACTGTTAACATTATGTATTCTTTCATGTTGAAAACTCTTGAACTCACTAGGCGTTAACCTAACTCACTATTCTTTCATCTCCTTCTTTTGGATAAACAAAATTATCTTTCAGCATCATAGAACAATCTCCCCTTTAAGAATAAGCAGTCTTCAATGTTAAAGCACAGTTTTATTGGATTCAAGATCATCATTATCTGAAGATGGAAATATGAAGTCAAAGCTGATAAAGTCGTCTCAACAAATAGTCTAGGGTCCTTTTGTAATAAATAGTCAAAGTCTGTTTAAGTATTTTCTTTATTAGTCTTTATTGTTTTTAATAAGTTTTTGTTATTAGCTCTTGGGCCCATGTCAAGCCCATTTAGCTAAGCCTTTGTTAATGTTAGGTATGTTTACATGGGGAGGAACATATTTACTAGTTATATCATCCGCAATCGCCTGAATCTCGTGACGCTCTTCAAACCAATCATAGACTTTATTGAGATAGGTGCGATCCCCCCTCCGAGAACCGTATATGAGACTTTCATCTCGTACAGAATGAGTGATTAATTAGGGGTGAGAGATTTGTATGCGTGTGTGAGCCGTAAACAGAAAAACAGAGAGAGAGAGAGAGAGCCGTGAGATAGAGAGAAAGTCAGAGAGAAAGAGGTTGATCTTCAAGCTTGTAATCGTTCAATTCGTTGGTATAATCGTATCAGGTTTGCATATTGTTATTGTTTATTTGATTTACTTTATTGATTCGTTAATTATTGGGACGCACAATTGGTATCAGAGCCTAACTAATCAAGTTTATTGAATTATATTGTGGTTATCGACTTCTCACTGTGCGCCTATCTAAAATCATGACTTAATGTGTTTTTATGCTTGAAATCGATCTGATTAGATGAGTTTTATGCTATTGAATATCTTCTGATAGTTTAATTGCACTTTAAAGCTTCAATTGATTGATAATTTGTTAATTTTGTGCTCTCTGGGTTCGACATCTTCATATATTTGTCGACCACTGTTTATTCAAAATTGGATGAGTAAAAGTTGTGTTTAAGTGTTGTTCTTGATTGGGATTTGGTCGATTTATGTATGTGGACTCAAAAGTTTGATTATTGCATTCATATTCTGTGTTATCGATTAGTTTTTGGGTTGAATTTTTGATTTATGGGTCGATAGTTTCAAGAACATACCGGTCGCTCGTCTAACACGCAGTCCATATCGGTCGCCCGACATACATAAGTTTTTTTTATCGGTCAAAGCCAATACCGGTCGACCGCATTCTATCGGTCTATTTTACCGGTCGATCCTTTCTTTCGGTCAATTCTCTTTACCGGTCGACCGAATAACACACAGTCCACCCCGGTCGAATTACCTTAGAGTATATCGGTCGAAGACCTCTATCGATCTAAGCTATATCGGTCTAAGACCAATACCGGTTGAAGACCTATATCGGTCGAATTTTATCGGTCGAATATCTCTCTTATATCGGTCGAATCTTAATTCTGGTCAAAGCTTTCTATCGGTCGAATATTATCGGTCCTCTGTTTTTACCGGTCAAGCAAAGTACCGGTCGTAACATCTTATCGGTCGTTGCAATTTCCTAGTCGAGCAAGGTATCGGTCAAGCTAGATCCCGGTCCATCTCACTTTGCGTCACACACGGCTCGCGCAAATCTCACTTTGCGCGACCCTCTTCTCACGCAAAGCAAGATTTGCTCCATTCAAGTGAAATGCAAACTTTTGTTTACGCCACCCAAGGCTCACGCAAACCGTAGATTGCGTGACCCACTGCTCACGAGAACCTCAATTTTGCGCCACGGTCTTCTCACGCAAACTGTACTTTGCGCTACTGCCTTGTAACGCAAACTTTTCTTTTGCGTGACCAAAGTCTTCCGAGAACTTCTACTTTGCGCCATCTGTGTCTAGCGCAAACCTCTCTTTGCGCGACCTGCCTCTCGCGCAAACCGTCCTTTGCACCACTGTCCTTGGCATATATCTGATGTTTATACCTGTTTTAACTGTGTTTAATCTATTTGTGCTTTTCTATGTGAGAGGACTGCATTTAATTATTTTTTGAAAATTTATTTTCTGAAAATATTGAGTGTAGTTTTTATCCAACTTTTGATTCTAACGATCTCATCCAGTTGATTGTTTAATTGTATCAGATAAGTTTGATTACTAATCGTATAAGTAAAGATGTCTCGGGAAGCTCTTGCTATTAGAATAGATGTGAAGCCACCAGTACTCTTCAAGGGGGAGTACGAGCAATGAAAGGACAAATTCTTGGACTTCATCGATCGACATGATTTGGGAGATTATATCAGAAAATATCTGAAAGAAGGAATCATGACACCTCCGACCAAAGTTCTCACTGTAGCCGGAGAGAATGGTGAAGAAGAAGAGACAGAGTATAAATTACCGATTGGTGAATATTCGGAAGATCAGCTGAAGAGACACAAGGGTGACAAGCTGGCAAGATCATTTATTCTCCAAGGCATACCAAATGAAATATATGTCAAGATTGATAGCTACAATGCTACCGGCAAGCAAATGTGGGATCAATTGGAGAAGATGATGATTGGATCAAAATTCGGCAACCAGCTTAAAGTTTCCAACTGCTTGAATAATTATGAAGAATTCAAAGCAAAGCTAGAGAATCACTCGAAGCCACTTATGATAGATTTGTTACATTGTTGAATGAGCTCAACAAGAACAAGATCAACAAATCTCAAGTTGAGCTAAATGTGAAATTTCTCAGCAACCTTCAGCCAGAGTGGAAGAGATTCACCAGACAGATGAGGCAGTTGAAAGATCTGAACGACATTCCACTTCATGAAGTTTATGAAATCCTCAAACAGAATGAGGAAGAGGTGGATGAAATCAAGGCTGAGATGAAGAAGGCTGACAAAGAAGTTGCTGATCCAGTTGCTCTTGTGGTCAAGAAAAAGTCCAAGAAGAAGAAGGTGATAGCATCTGAATCTGAAGAAGCTGATAATGAGGCAAAGTCTGACTCTGACGATTGTGAACAACTGAAGGAATCCATGCTAATGTTAACCAAGGCTTTCCAAAAGAAGTTATATAAAAAGCCAAACTCCAACAGTCAGAGGTACTCGTCTGGTCCGAATAACTACAAGCATAAGGAGAAAGTTGAAGAAAAGAGACCAGAAGACAAGAAGAAGGATGGAGCTGATGAGTTCAAGAAGGAAGAACCGATGAAGTGCTACAACTGTGGCAGATTCGGTCACTTTGCCAAGGACTGCCGAAAACCTAAAGTCCGAAACTTCGAATATTACAAGAACAAGATGCTTCTAGCCAAGCAACAAGAGGTTGGAAAAGCATTAATGGCGGAGGATGAATACTGGCTCGACCATTCGGATCAAGAGTCTGAAGAAGGAGAGAAGGACGAGACAGCACACCTGTGCTTGATGGGGAAGAACCAGTCAGAAGCCTAAGCTGATTCTGATGATGGAGATAATGATGAGGTATGTAACTTAACTGAATCTGATTTTCTGAACCAAATGCATGCCATAATGTCTAAACTCCAAGAATTAGAGTCTAAACTGAAGCGAGAGAAAGGTGTCATAAATGAGAAAAATCAATCTATACATAAACTTAGTATTGATATTGCTAAGAAAAATGTATTAATTGAAACTTTGCACAAAAATATAGACACCTGTGCTAAAGAAAAGAGTATAATTCATAAAGAGTTATCTGAAACTGTTTCTAAATATAGAGAATGTGAGTTTTAGACTATAGAGCCTTCTAAAAGGTATTTTTCTACTACAAAAGAAAAGAATTCTTTAATAGACAAGGTGAATGCTTTGGAAGAGAAATTACATAATTTAGGTCAAACTGAACACACTATTCATTTGAACAAACCTAAAGAGAAACCTGATACTTGGGGACTTGGTTACAAGAACCCACATCATCTCAAAAAGGGTATATCTGAAGTGCCTGCACTTTATGACTTTGGGTTTATGTTATTGGCTCCTCGACATCAGGAACTCAAACCCTTTTGGACTAGTCTGTCTGAAAAAGATAAAGCCAAAGAATATGATAAATGAAAGAACACAACTAAAGTTCAACTTCCATTTCGATACGAGAAGTTGAATAACAATTATAGTTCTAATAAATCAAAATTTCTTTCAAATGATTATTTTGAGAGTTATTATGTAAAAGAGTTGGAGGCTAAACCCATCGAAGGTAAGCTTTAAGTACCTCCTCTAGTTTTGGAAAGTAAAATTTCTGAACTCGAGAATACTCTTACAGAAGAAAGAATTTTGATGAACTTAGAACAAACTGTATTTTCAACAGTGTTCAAAAATACTAATTTTCTTAAATTCTCCAAGGCTTTAAATTCGAATGACAAGTCTGGTTCACTTGAGAATGATCTTAATTTCTTACACTCTGATGGTATTTTGAATGATTGTGTTGCTCAATTTAACTTTACTTCCAAACTTCCTGACCATTCATCTTGTGTTGTTAATTCTTTTGGTCAACCCAGTGTGTTTGAAAAAGGTAAAACATCAACGAAAGTTGATAAATCGGTTTCTGTGAAATCAAAGAAAGCAAAAGGTAAGAAACAAAAATCTCAGCTTTCACAGAAACCGATCACCACGGGTAAGCCAAAGAAGAAGCATTCTTTTAATTCTCATCATTCTAACTCTAAAGTTTCAAATGTTTCAGATACGAGAAAGCAAAGGGTTGGAGTTAAGACTGCATGGATACCGAAACAGAAGATAGACGAGAAAGCTAAATCTAGTTCTAGTTTTATTTTGAATAAAAAGACTTCTAGTAAAGATGATGTGATTCTGAATGTTGCTACTTTTAAATCTAATCTTGTTGATTCTCGCAAGAAGTACACTATAAAGCAATTATTCCAGTTAGCACCATCTAATAATAAAAAGTTTTTAAATCATGGTGAATATGATTATGCTTCTCGTAAATATTCAGATGTTTGGTATGGTTCGTATAATGTTTCATCTTATAGTTATCATTCGTCTTATCATGCTTATAGTTTTCAAAGAAAAAACGGGCCCAAATTTAAATGGGTACCAAAATCAAGTACTAACAGTGGAGGTCCCATTTATAAATGGGTTCCTAAACCTCTCCTTTCCTGATTTGTGTTGTGCAGACCCGTCATATGTGGTACTTGGTTAGCGGTTGTTCCAAGCATATGACCGGGCAGAAGAGTATGTTGTCTAATTATACGGACAAATACTGCGCCACAGTTCGTTTTGGGAATGATCAGTTTTCACCAATTCTGGGATATGGTGATGTTGTACATGAAAATCTCACGATCAAGAAGGTGAGCTACGTTGAAGGCTTAGGGCACAACCTATTCAGCATTGGCCAGTTCTGCGACAAAGACTTAGAGGTTAATTTCAAGGCCAAGACATGTTCAGTACGCACTGAAGAAGGAAAAGAACTATTGGTCGACACTCGCAAGTCAAACCTCTACACCATCAACTTGTCAAAGGTCCAGGCTGACAATCAGGTCTGTCTACTATCAAAGGCCTCGATGCAACAAAGCTGGTTATGCCATAGACGACTTTCTCACCTCAACTTTCGGTACATCAACAAGCTGGTCTATGGAAAGCTAGTAAAAGGACTTCCAGAGATGAAGTATGAAAGAGAACACCTGTGTGCAACATGTGAAAAGGGAAAGATGAAGAGAGCCCCCCACACAAACCAAAGCATGAACCAAGTACCAGCTCTCCTTTAGAGTTGTTGCATATGGACTTATGCGGTCCTATGCGAACGCAAAGTTTAGGAGGAAAGAAGTATGTGATAGTTATCGTGGACGACTATACGTGATACACTTGGGTTAAGTTTCTACGGTCTAAAGATGAGACTCCCGATGTTCTCATTACATTTCTGAAGACGACCCAAGTCAATCTGCAAAAACAAGTCAAGATTCTCAGGACTGACAACGGCACAGAGTTCAAGAACAAGATAGTTGAAGAATATCTCGAGTCGGTCGGGATATCACATCAATACTCTGCTATTCGTATGCCTCAACAGAACGGAGTCGTCGAAAAGCAAAATCGTACACTTGTCGAGGCCGCTCGGACAATGCTCACCCAATCTGACTTACCTTTATTTTTGTGGGCTGAAGCTGTATTGTGACAACTGTCTGATAACCAACATGTTAAGGTTAGCAATCTCTGACCTATTAGAATTTATTTATGAAGTTAAATTCTAGTTAGAATGATTAAATTAGAAGTTTACCCGAAAAATTTCGGAAGTCGCGTAAAAATACCCGGTTCGGACTGATAACTGACCATTACATCTCAAAAATGGCAGAAATTATGTTGAAAATCTAAAATATTTGAAATATTAGGATTTTATTATTTTCAAAGTAAATTATATTTATTTATTATTAAAACTCATTTTTAAGCTTTAACTGAGAAATTAGGGTTCCGGTTCTCAATTCTATCTGATTTTTAATTAAAATTGTCATCATAATTGTAATATTTTATTTAACAAAATTAATTGATGAGTCACATGGACACATGGCTGATTTCTATGATGCCCCTCTCTTTTAATTTTTAATTAAAAATCAAATTTAGAAGAATTTACTCACATTTTCAAAAACACAACCTAACTCTTCAACTCCTTCTTCTCTCTACTCCATAATCGGCCAAGAACACACACACACACACTCCATTGATTTTTTTAAGAAATTTTAAAGGAGAAATCAAGTTTAAACATCATCCTACTTCAAGAAATCAAGTCTTCATCTCCAATTGAGAAGGTAACCATCTTTATCCCCAACTTTTCAAGGTTATTTTCAAAGAAACTTACATGTTTTTCATCATCTCATGTAGTGGTTGTATAATTTTGTTTTTGGAAGTGAAATGGAATGCATTTGGTGAAATAAACATTTGCAAAGTAAACCATTGAATAATCTTCCAATAAAATTTGATGTTTAAGTGTGATTTTTGGGGATTTTTATGAAAATGTCAATTTTATGATATGTGGTATTTTGGTCCACGAAATTGTGATGATTTTAAATAGAAATTTATGTATTGCATCAATCTTGAGTATAGATGAACTCTTAGGATGAGATTATTCAATCTCATATGATTAAGAGCATCAAAAATGGTATATTGTCACTTGTTTAGTGATTTTGTTGTAATGCATGGGATTGGATGAGCAATGGTGATTGCTATGAGTCCATGATGCATAAATTGATTGTTTAAATCATGGGATATTGTTTAAAGATGTGAAGTCATGTGTTATTTCTAAAAACCATGGCTAAATGATCATTTTATTACATATTGCTAGTTTAACTTATTCACAACTTGCTGTCAAAATTATGCATTCACTTTTGAGTATTATAAGTTAGTTTATAAGTTGTAAAAATTTGGGCTTTTTGTTACTAAAACTCAGTTTATGGTGTTAGTGAGCCATAGCATTAAGAATCACTCAAAAATTTGGAGATTTGGTCACTCAAATGCATTTTAGAAGTAAGTGGTGTAATCTGTCCAAAATTGACAGATTCATAAACCTACTTTCTAAGGACCATAAGTCCCTTAATTTTTGTCCAAATTGAGAAAATTATTTTTATATAGTAGGTTTTTGAGTTAGATTTCCAACCATGTATGGCTCATTTCATAATTCTTAGTTTTAGTAGCTCAAAAACGGTCTGCAAGTAAAGTGTGTCATTGGATTGAAAATCGGTGACCTTCTGTTTTGTGGAATTTATTTGGAGTATCAAAACTTCTCTAAAAATTATGAAATTTTGCAGATTTGTTCATAACTTAGTAGTGTAGTTTCTGTAAAAATTTGGTGATCATTGGTTGTTGGGAAGTATCATTTTGAAACCTATTTTATGATCATAGTTTCTGGACAGCAAGTGCTGAATCCAGAAAGAAGGTTTTCAAAACCTTAAATACTTATGTTTTGATGATTAATTTGGTAACGTAATCCTAAATTTCTATTTTAGACAATAAAGTAAACATAATGGCATATATATATATATATTGAGATGTAAGAATGGTCAAGTTAGGATTAAGGATGGGTATTGACATATTGTATCCTTTGGTTCAAATTACTCTATAGGGATTAAAGATCCGGACTAGAGAATTGTGTTGTTTTATTCTTGCATCGTCATCAAGGTGAGTATTCACAGCCCCACTTTTATCGTTTTAATTGATTTTGGGGTGGAAAGCATGTTTAAATTGCGTATTTAAAGATTCATGAGAATTGTTTGAAAGTATTGCGAATTGGCAATTTATAAGGCTTTGTTAAAAGCGTTTGGAATTATAAGCTATATGATAAGTATGCAATTGATGTGTTGAGTTTTTAATGTTAAGACCCCGTGACACTACTATTAACTCGAAGAAAATCGGGCCTATAGTATTAGTGGGTAGCGCTATTTGGTGTGACAAACCCACCTTAATGCTGACGAGCAGGGGTGCACTATAATAGAGAAGATGACTAAACATGTGGCAAGAACCACCGCTGCGTTAGTTCATCGGGGGCGTTGAAATTGGTCAGGGACGGCTTAGTAGTGGCTCAACGTAATATTGTCTTTGCATACACTTATCATAAAGAAATTAAATTGTGGTACTCATGAATCAAAGAATTGAAGTTGGTTTATACGTATGTTTTACAAATGATAACTTGCATATAAAAATGATTTGTGCATATTTAAAACCTGTGAACTCACCAACTCTTTGTAGTTGACCTTGGTTTTTATTCATGCTTTTCAGGATTTGAGAAGGTAATTCCATGATGTTTTAACAGTGCACCTCATATTTTGAAGCAAGACTATTTTTGCTTTATGTGTATCGTTATATTTAAAAGATTTGGGATTTGTAAACAATGACGATACTATGTTCTTAAAAATGTAATGTATTTTGAATGTTAAGTAAATGTTGGTATGTTTATAATCTTGTGCTATGACATCGGAGCTGTTATGCCTCGTGTTTCCGCTTTAGTGGGGTGTGACATGTATCGACTGCGTGTCACACTCAGAATCGCTCCATGATACACCGCCGATTTCCGAAGACTTCGTATGCGTTGATCAACAACCGAACACCAACCATTAAATATTTTCATGTTTTTGGTTGTAAGTGTTTTGTTCTAAACGACAGAGAGAATCTGAACAAGTCCAGTGCTAAGGCGGATGAAGGCATATTTGTTGGTTATTCCTCTACATCTTCTGCATATCGTGTTTATTTGAAGAAGTCGAAGACAGTGATCGAGAGCGTCAATGTTACATTTGATGAGGATATGGCTTCTGAGCACGTCAGTTCAGAACCCGTAATTACCGGAGTTCTAGCTTCTGGACCAACCAGTCCAGGACCTGTACCTCAAGAGAACAAATCAGATGGCGCTTCATCGTCTACTTCTAAATTATCTGATTTGGATTTATTATTTGAACTGTTCTATGATGAATTTCTTGGATATAAGTTGCCTAACTCTGTTGTGGTTGACAGGATAGAAGACTCGATGACTACTCATCCGACCACTTCCGATATCTCTACTGAATCTAATTCCCCGATTCAGCAAGAAATTCCAGTTCAAAAGCCTACTCCGACATTTGAAGTTGTGACCAACTCCGCTGAGACAGAAGTAGCTGATTCAGTAGGATGTACTGTAAGGACTGATCAACAGATTGACCAAGTTGTACCTACTGCAACTTCTGCAACGACTCATTCAACTGAAACCCCCGTTAATTCTGAACCATCTGAAGGAGATACCAGTGGGTTCCTAGATGCGGACAATGATCAATCTACATCTAATCCACTCCCTCATGAACATAAGTGGACCAAAGAGCACCCGGTACATCAAATTATTGGAGATCCTTCTGCACCGGTGCAAACTAGGTCTGCAACATCAAATCTATGTATGTATGAATCCTTTCTGAGCAAGATCGAGCCAACTCGCGTATCTGAGGCCCTTGCCGATTCAGATTGGGTAACTTCGATGCAAGATGAGCTGAATCAGTTTGAAGCATTGAAAGTCTGGAGACTCGTACCCAAATCGCAAGGTAAAACCATTATTGGTACGAAATGGGTGTTCAAAAACAAGAAAGATGAAGATGGCACCGTTATCCGAAATAAAGCACGACTTGTTGCCAAGGGATATAGGCAAGAGGAAGGGATAGACTACGATGAGACTTACGCTCTAGTGGCGCGTATAGAGGCAATTAGGATGTTCTTAGCCTACGCAGCTCACAAGAACTTCACCGTCTATCAAATGGACGTGAAGACAGCTTTTCTAAATGGAGTACTCAAGGAAGAAGTTTATGTCTCTCAGCCAGAAGGGTTTATAAATCCAGATAAGCCGAACCACGTCTACATCTTGGATAAAGCTCTTTATGGTCAAGTCTGGTTTTACAAAAGGTACGATTGATACCACTTTTTTTATTAAAAAGGATAAAGGCGATATCATTCTTATTCAAATATATGTGGATGATATTATTTTTGGTTCTACAAATCCTAAGTACTGTAAGAACTTTGCAAACCTCATGGTGTCACGTTTTCAGATGAGCATGATGGGAGAGATGAACTTCTTTCTTGGATTGCAAGTCAAACAATTTTCAACGGGGATTTTTATCAATCAATCTAAATACATTCTGCATATTCTTCGGAAATTCAAAATGGAAAATTGTAAACCGATTGGCACCTGGTACTAAGATTGGCACCGATCTTTCGGGAAAGGCTGTTGATGTTAGGACTTATAGAGGGATGATAGGTTCTTTAATGTATCTTACTTCTAGTAGGCCGGATATAATGTTTTCTACATGCTTATGTGCTAGATATCAGGCCAATCCTAAAGAATCCCATTTGTCTGCTGTTAAGCGGATTTTCAGGTATCTGAAGGGGACTGCAGATCTTGGTCTGTGGTATCCTAAAGATACTAGCTTTGAACTAACAGCTTATTCAGACGCAGATCATGCTGGTTGCATGTTAGACAGGAAGAGCACCTCGGGTCATATACAATTCCTCGGAGACAAACTCGTCAGTTGGGCTTCGAAGAAGCAATTATGTGTCTCCACATCAATGGCCGAAGCGGAATATGTAGCTACTGCTAGCTGCTGTTCTCAGGTCTTGTGGATGAGAACACAACTGCGAGACTATGGATTTCATTTATTGTGATTCGAAGAGCACTATTGCGATTACCGCTAACCTTGTTCAGCATAATAAGACCAAACACATAGATGTCCGGTATCATTTTATAAAAGATAATGTAGAAAAGGGAAAAATTGAACTTTACTTTGTAAAAACCGATTATCAGCTTGCAGATTTGTTTACCAAACCTTTAGACGAAAAGAGATTTAATTTTCTTGTCTTAAGACTTGGTATGCTAAATCTTAAGACCTAATCGGGGGTTACCTATTAAAGTTTCTTATTGTGTTTCTTTATCATTTCTTTATTATTATTTCCGCATGATACCTGCTCTTTAATAGTTTGTTCATGATCTCAGGGGGAGTGTGAGAAGTATCTTATAGATGGTCAATATTATTTTGAGGGGGAGCATAATGCATTGTACTTACTGAAAAATTGTTCGTAATGCATGATTTTAGGGGGAGCATACAAGTAAAGAGTATGGCGATGACTTCTGATTATTTTTTATCAGAACTTGTACATTATTTGTTTTACTACTTTATGTCATTTCAATGTCAGTGAATAAAGTTACTTTGACTAGACTTTTAGACTTTTGTAGGTTGAGAGATGCTTCAAAGATCATATATTTATGACTTTAAGCTTGACTTCGTGAGATGTTAGACTGTACTCAAAAGGTATAATTCTTAATCTTCATCTCATTCATGGTTGAAAGAAGGACAACTTTCAATCATAAGAAAACATGTTCTTAAATGTTCAAACCACTTCCCGATTCTCAACCAGACTTTTTGAATTGGAAGTGTGATTTTAAATGTTTTCTGCTTCATCTATGCACTTTAACTGATAAAGTTAAACCATCTGAGCATCATATGCTTCATAGGAAAACATGGGATCAGTGTGCTAGGACTTATTTGAACTTCTATAGATTCATGTTAACCAGTGTTTCCTACCCAAGAAGTTAATCCTGTAGTGATTGAATGTGAGGAGTCCAAAAATAAATGAGTGTGGGATGTGGGATGTGTGATGAGGGAAAATGTTAAAAGAGAGTTTGGTTAGTTGTGAGCTTAAATATTAAAAGAAAGAGGGTGAGAGATCAGAGTAAAAGAATAACTAACTCTGCACCAACTACTTTCTAAGCCGGGCAACCACATTTCTAATGTTTCACAATTCTTGGTGAATATTATTGAAATAGGTAACTAGCCCATGCCAACTCTTGACTTTACCCCACCAGCCACTCATTTTCTTCTTAACAAGAAAATGTTTCATTTTCAAAGGGGACGCAGCACATATGCTATCTGATTTTCATTTGGAAAATCTGGATATTGAAATGAAGGAAGTTTGCCCCACCTTCGCACTTCACTAATGCACATTGAGTCTGTGTTTAACTACTTGTATCAGTGGTTTACACTTTTTGAGCCTTATAAGCAATCATCATATGATTAATTTATTCCATCACTTGCACGAACACACAAAGAATTTGTTTCTTTGTCATAACGTTCATAGAAATTACCTTTGTGGTGTTTCAATGATTGAATGGAAGCCCTGGGGGAGTGAACATCATAAAATCTCCTTTATAATGTGTATTAGTTACACACAGTGACTTCGTGTTACTGACAGGCATTTTTAACTGGTTCATTGGTTAATTCAGGTGTTACCTTTCTATTTTGTCTGGATTTGCAAAGATTTGGATGCACATCTTTATGAATTGACGGATAATCGGTGGTTATGTTTGCAAGATCAATGGTGGAAGACATTTCTTGAAGACACGTTTTGATGAACTCTTTGCTCTTTTCATCAAAAAGGGGGTGAAGCGTCAATCAAGAAATGGAAGATATTCTGAAGATTTGCTGAATTGAAGAATTTTTCTTTGAAGATGATTTTGTGAAGCACTCCGAAATGAAACTAGAGATAATTTCTTTTCAAGAGATCTTTATCATCATCGATTGGGGAGATTGCTACATTTTGAAGGCAAAGAGGAAGATTGCATTTTCTTAGCTTAAAGAGAAGGATTAAATTGCTAAATCTTTTTAGTAATGATCTTGATCCAAAGGGGGAGATTGTTAAAGCACAGTTTTATTGGATTCAAGATCATCATTATCTGAGGATGGAAATCTGAAGTCAAAGCTGATAAAGTCGTCTCAACAAATAGTCTAGGGTCCTTTTGTAAAAAATAGTCAAAGTCTGTTTAAGTATTTTCTTTATTAGTCTTTATTGTTTTTAATAAGTTTTTGGTATTAGCTCTTGGGCCCATGTCAAGCCCATTTAGCTAAGCCTTTGTTAATGTTAGGTTAATGAGTGATTAATTAGGGGTGAGAGATTTATATGTGTGTGTGAGCCGTAAACAGAAAAATAGAGAGAGAGGGCCGTGAGATAGAGAGAAAGTCAGAGAGAAAGAGGTTGATCTTCAAGCTTGTAATCGTTCAATTCGTTGGTATAATCGTATCAGGTTTGCATATTGTTATTGTTTATTTGATTTACTTGATTGATTCGTTAATTATTGGGACACACATTCAAAAATTCTGAAATCTCCCCAAAGTCTTTGAACAATATCTTTTTTAATAAGCTTTAACAATCTCTCCAAAATGTTGTAGAAACCTCTTTCAGACTCCAGAAAGAAATTATCTTCAGATTTAGCTCAGTTTTATTCAACAAAACATCTTCAAAGAAAATTTCAGAAATCTTCAGCAAACTTTTTGAATTGTTTGAAATATGTCTTTCAACTCTGTAAAATATCCACATAACTTTCATTCTTTGACAAAACTTGCAATAAACTTTCTTCAAATCATCTTTCTTGAAATAAATTTCTCCATTTCTTGAGTCTCTCCCCATAACTTTTACAAACTCTTCATCATCCAACATTTCTTGAAAATAACTTCTCCATTTCTTGAGACTCTCCCCCTTTTTGATGACGTTGAGCAAAGAAATCATCAAAACTTTACCAAGAAATGTCATGAACATTTTCTGATCATTGATCTGTATCACAAGAGCCTCTGATCATCCGTCAATTCATAAGGTATTCATCTGAATCTTTTCAAATTCAGACAAATATGAATGTAACACCTGAATCAACAAATGAATCAGTTAAAATGTCTGTCAGTAGCACGAAGCCACTGTGTGTAACAAATACACATTGGAAAGGAGATTTTTGATGTTCACTCCCCCAGGTCGTCCATTCAATCATCGAATAACACAAGGTTAAACTATGAACGTTTTGACAGAAAAACGAATTTCCTGTGTGTACGTGCTTGTGTATTAAAGAATTAAGCATGATGATTGCTTTATCATTTAGGCTCAAAATGTGTAAACCATTGAGACAACAACAGTAATAAACTGACTCAATTGTCCATGATCGAAGTGCGAAGGTGGGGCAAACTTCCT
Source organism: Arctium lappa (assembly GCA_023525745.1). Lineage (NCBI taxonomy): Eukaryota > Viridiplantae > Streptophyta > Magnoliopsida > Asterales > Asteraceae > Arctium > Arctium lappa. The sequence continues at coordinate 33,397,369 of CM042062.1, forward strand.
TCTTTTTCAATATCCAGATTTTCCAAATGAAAACCAGATAGATTATGTGTTGCATCCCCATGAAAAATTGAAACATCTTCTTTTTAAGAAAAAGATGAGTAGCTGGTGGGGTTTAAGCAAGAGTTGGCATGGGTAGTTGCCTATTTCAATGATGTTCACGAAGAATTGTGAAACAACAGTAATGTGGTTGCCCGACTCAGAAAAAGTTGGTGCAGAGTTTGATATTCTTTTACTCTGATCTCTCACCCTCTTTCTTTTTAACATTTAAGCTCACATCTAACCAAACTCTCTTTACATTTTATCTCATCACACATACCCACACTCAGATATTTTAACTCCTCGCCTCTCGATCACTCAAGGTTAACTTCATGGGTAGGAAACACTGGTTAACGTGAATCCATAGAAGTTCTGTGGAGCTCACACAATTCCCATGTAATTTTCCTATAAACAAAATGGTGCTCAGATGGTTTAACTTTTCAGTTAAAGCACATAAAGAAATACATGTCAGATATATGTATGCTCATGAAGATAATCATGAATTTTTGAGCATTTTAATCATGGAAGATATTTCAAAACAAGTATATTGAATGAATGAAACGAATACAAGAAACTTGTTAGAAAATCTGACATTGTATGAAAAGATCAAATAGGAATGATATAGCAAGAAAAGCTTAGGTCAAAAAAATTTGGATATTGTCTATACGAATCAAATATATACATTCTTGAAAGAAATGTTTTAAATCAATCAACGCTCAAATAGTAAAGAATTTCAAACGGGGTGTATCACCATCGAAAAATTGGTTAACTTTGAGACATAGTGATAACATTAACAACAAAATGCTAAACCGGTGTGTGTGAATACTTGAAAGTATATATAAAAGATAATACACAAGTATTTATCTTTGGAAACACACGGTTTGTGTAACAATTTAGCTCATGAAAAATGAAAACATTTAAAAATCACACTTCTAAATTCATGGAATCATTTTGAGAATAAGAAGTGGTTTAAAGGTTTAAGAACATGTTTTCATATCTGAAAATCGTCCTTCTTTCAGACATGTATGAGATTAAGTTTAGAATGAACCTTACGCTCAACTTAAATCTCATGAAGTCATCTCAAAAATCATGATTGATGTGATCATGTAAGCTCCCCCTCAAAATCTGCATTCAATCAATAATTGTCAAAGCACAAAGTCTTATTCACAAAAATGTATTGAAAAATAAAAGACATTAAAGCAATAAAACTTGTTAAGAACGAGTTCTGATCAGATGTAATCAGAAGTCAATTTCCTTATACCCCCTTAAATATGCATCATAACATATATCAGTGTAAGAAATATGCAAAATTTTCTAACTTCCCCTAAAATGTAGATCATCTTATCTTTATCTTACACTCCCCCTGAAATCATGAACAAACTTCAGTGTAGATATCTTTCAGATTAAAAATAAAGAAATGAAGAAAAATAACAAAATCTAAACTGTAGTAGGTAATAACAGATTAAGTTTTGAGATTTAGCATGCCTAGTTTTGAAATGAGAAAATTAAATCTCTTTTCGTCAAGAGGCTTGGTAAACAAATCCGTAAGTTGATAATATGTGTTTACAAAGTAAAGTATGATTGTACCTTTTTCAACATTGTCTTTGATAAAATGATATCTTACGTCGATGTGCTTGGTTTTCGTATGTTGAATAGGGTTTGCAGATATTGCAATGGCGCTCTTTGAATCACAGTAGAGCGGGATGTTGTTGTACTTGAAACCATAATCTTGGAGTTGTGTTCGCATCCACAGGACTTGAGAACAGTAGCTAGCCGCAGCTACATATTTCGCCTCAGCTGTTGAAGTAGATACACATAGTTGTTTCTTCAAAGCCTAACTCATGAGTTTATCGCCTAAGAATTGTATGTGTCACAAAGTACTCTTCCTGTCAAGCATACAACCTGTATGATCTGCGTCTGAAAACGATGTGAGTTCAAAACTTGTATCTTTAGGATACCACAGACCAAGATCTGTAGTGCCTTTTAGATACCTAAATATACGCTTTACCACAAAGAGATGGTATTCTTTAGGTGAAGCCTGATATCTAGCATTTAATCATGTAGAAAACATAATATCTGGCCTACTAGCCGTCAAGTATATCAAAGAACCAATCATACCTCTATAAGTTCTAACATCGACAACTTTTCCCGAAAGATCAACTCTGATCTTAGTTCCTAGTGCCATCGGGGTTCCAATCGGAGGACAATTTTCCATTTTAAATTTTCTCATAATATCATAAATGTACTTCGCTTGATTAATAAAAATCCCCGTGGAAAATTGTTTGACTTGTAATCCGAGAAAGAAATTCATCTCTCCCATCATACTCATCTGAAAACTGGACACCATGAGGTTTGAAAATTTCTTACAATACTTTGGATTAGTGGATCCAAATATGATTTCATCTACATATATTTGAATTAAGATGATATCAATTTTCTCCTTTTTAATGAAAATAGTAGTATCGATTTTACCTTTAGAAAAGCCTGACTTGACTAAGAATTTGGATAGAACGTCATACCAGGCGCGAGGAGCTTGTTTCAAACCATAAAGAGCCTTGTCAAGGATGTATACATGATCTGGTTTATCTGGATTGACAAAACCTTTAGGCTCAGAGACGTGGACTTCCTCCTTGAGAATGCCATTCAGAAAGGTAGTCTTCACATCCATTTGATATACCGTGAAGTTCTTGTGTGCATCGTAGGCTAAAAAAATTCTGATTGCCTCTATACGCGCAACTGGAGCACAAGTCTCGTCGTAATCTATGCCTTCCTCTTGCCTATATCCTTTAGCAACAAGTCTTACTTTGTTCCTTATGACGATACCATCTTCATCTTTCTTATTTTTGAAAACCCATTTCGTACCAATGATTGTTTTACCTTCAGGACGTGGCACGAGTCTCCAAAATTTAAGCGCTTCGAACTGATTAAGCTCTTATTGCATTGCTGTTATCCAATCTGAATCAGCAAAAGCTTCAGATACTTGGGTTGGCTCTATCTTACTCAGAAAGGAATAATGTATGCACTTGTTTAATGTCGCAGACCTAGTTTGCATAGGCTTGGATGGATCTCCAATGATTTGATGTATTGGGTGCTCTTAGGTCCACTTATGTTCATGAGGGAGTGGATTAGATGTAGATTGACCATGATCATCATCTAAGAATCCACTTTCTTCTTGTTCTTGTAGGGGTTTAGTTGATGTAGTTTGTGAAGAAGCTTCATTTGGTTGGACAATGGATGTCTGTTGAGTAGGCATTGTAGTATATCCAACTTATTAAGTTACTTCTGGCTCTTCATTAACATTCACAGCTTCAACTGATTGAGCAGGTGTTTGAATTTGAGTTTCTTCCTGAATCGGGGGAACATGATCAGTTGAGACATCTGAAGTGATTGGATGATTATTGCTTGATTCTTCAGATCTGTCAATCACAACAGGTTTAGTCAAATTAGTACCAAGAAACTCATCATAGAAAAATTCAAACAATAAATCTAAATCTGTTAAATGAGATGTCGACGTTGACGCTTTATCAGATTTAGTGACATTAACCGCAGGTTATGGACTGATTTGCCCAGAAGCTAATACTCCGGTAAGAACGGGTTTTGAACTACTTTGAACAGAAGCCATCTCCTCATCAAATGTTACGTTAACGCTCTCCACCACTATCTTCTACTTCTTCAGATAAACTCTGTAAGTTGCACATGTTTGAGAATAGCCGATAAAAATGCCTTCATCAGCCTTCGGACTAAACTTGTTCAAGTTCTCCTTGTCGTTAAGTACGAAACACCTGCATCCAAATATATGAAAATATTTAATGCTAGGTATTCGATTATTAATCAAAGCGTATGGCGTTTTACCAAACCGGTGATGAATAATAGAGCGATTTTCAGTATAGCATGCAATAGACACAACTTCAGCCCACAAAAATAGAGGTAGATCTGACAGACTTAGCATCGTGCGAGCAGCCTCCACTAGAGTTTTGTTACGCCTCTCTACAACTCCATTCTATTCAGGTGTTCTCGCAACAGAAAATTGATGTGTTATCCCGACCAATTCGAGATAATCGTCAGCAATTTTGTTCTTGAATTATGTGCCATTGTCAGTTCTGAGCAGCTTGATTGTCTTCTGCAGATTCAATTAAGTGGTCTTTAAAAATGAGATGATGACATCGGGCATCTCATCTTTCGATCTTAGAAATTGGACCCAAGTGTATCTTGAATAATCGTCTACTATTACTAAAACATATTTCTTGTCGTTGATGCTTTGAGTTCACATTGGACCACAGAGATCCATATGCAGCAATTCCAATGTAGAACTTGTACTCAGTTCAGGCTTAGGCTTATGAGAAGCTCTTTTCATCTTGCCTTTCTCACACGCAACACACATATGTTCTTTTTCATATTTTAGCTCTGGAAGTCCTTTCACCAAGTTACTAGTCACTAGTTTATTGATGTACCAAAAGTTGAGGTGAGATAGCCGTCTATGCCATAACCAACTTTGCTACATAGAGGCTTTAGTGAATCGACACACAATATTATCAGTTTTTACTTTTGACAAATAGATCATATAGAGGTTTGACTTTCTCGTCCCGACCAAGAGTTCTTTTCCGTCTTCAGTTCTAACGCAACACCTCTTGGCCTTGAAATTTACCTCTAAGTCATTGTCACAGAACTGACCAATGCTGAATAGGTTGTGTCCTAGGCCTTCAACGTAGCTTACCTTCTTGGTCGTTACATTTTCTTGCACAACATCTCCATAGCCCAATATCGGTGAATACTACTCATTTCCAAAATGAACGTTCCCGTAAAATTTCTCTGTATAATTAGTCAAAATATCTTTCTACCCGATCATATGCTTGGAGAAACCAGGATCCAAGTACCACATATGACATGTCTGCACAAGAGAAATCAGGAAACAATAGGTTTAGGTACCCATTTATAGATGGGTCCTACAGTGTTAGCAAATGATTTTGGCATCCATATGAATTTGGACCCTCTGATATTTTGAAAAACTTTTGAGACAAATGAACTATATACATGATATGTACCAAACCAATCATCAGAATATTGTCGAGTCACAAAATCATTTCGACCACGTGTAAACAACTGAGTAGTAAACGGAGATAATTGGAACAATTGCTTTATTGAGTAAGTCTTGTAAGAAGTTACAAGATTTGTTTTGAAAGAAGCAATATCACCAACTAAATCACTATCACTAACAGAAATCCTATTACAGTCAGAATCAGGAAATGATTTTGTAAGCTCTTCAACCATCTTCTTAGGTCGCCATTCAAATCTCACTTCAGACCTTTTCTTGCTCAATTCTAAAACAAAAGATTTAACTTTGTTAGGAACATGAGATTTCTAAGGTTGTCTTGTCATTTGCTTACCTTTGTTAGTCTGTTTCTGTGAGCGCCTTTTCCTTTGCTTTTTACCTTTAGAAGAATAGGTACTCACAGGAACTGATTTATCAACCTTAGTTGATGATTCACCTTTCTCAAACACACTAGGTAAAGCATCAGAATTGATAATAAATTCAGAATGATCTGGAAGTTTTGAAGTGAAATCAAACATCTCAACACTTTCATTAACACAACCATCACAATTTAAAAAATCATTTGCATCCGCAAATAAGTCATCAAAATCATCATCAGAAACTTGAGGTGCCTTGGAAGAATTTGAGCACACCTTTTGATCAGATTTAAAAACAGTGTTCTTCATAATTGTAGAAAACACAATTTCTCATTTTCAACCAAAATTCTTTCATCTTCTAAAACATTTGAAGCTCAACAATTTTGCTTTCTAAAACGAGTGGAGGAACATAAATTTTGGCTTTAACAGGTTTTGCCTCCAACTCCTTAGTAGAATAGCTTTCAAAATAATCATTTTTTTCCTTTTTTTTTTGGGAAATGGTATCCCATACCACATTGGGCCCAGACTAATCTCTAGAAAACAGGCCTTTGGCCCGCGGGCATTCATCCCGTTTGACAAAAGCTTCGGTTGTACAGAAAGATAACTATCATTCAGATTTTTGTAGCAGAATGATAGTTGCATTCTTGTTGTATTCTTTCTTTTCTCATCTTCCTTGGCCTCAACCTCATCAGAAGATTTGGTAACAAATTTGGGTTTCAAATGAGGATGTTTATCAGCCACTTGTAGAAAATGAAAATTGTATAAAGTTGCTGTTTTCTGATTGCTTTCTTCAAATAGTGTGGATTATCGTAACCGAGACCCCACTTTTCTTTAAAATCATCTTATTCCTTTGGTGTACTTAGAAAAATGGTTTGATCTGTTTGACCACGAGTGTAAAGTTTTCTTCCAACCCATTTACCTTTTTCTGCAAATTTTTATTATCAACCTGCAATTTGTGAACTTTTAGTACAAACTCTTGTTTCTCACATTCAGAAGAATTTAATTTTGAAACAGTTTCATAAATTTGAGATTCAAGACAAGCTTTTTGTTTTTCAAAAACAACAGTAGATTTGTTTAGAGAATCAAGCAACTTTTTGTTCCCAACAATTTCCTTGTTGAGATCAAAAATTGTTTGACGCTTCTTAGCAACTCTACTTTTCTCCTTTTTGAGTTTTTCTTGAAAGTCTTGAAGCTCAATCATCATGGCTTCCATCTGTTTTAAAAAGTTAGATTCAGAACTAAGTTATACCTCATCGGAAGTTTCTTCATCAGATTCGTCATATTTCACTTCCTTTCCTATGAGGCACATGTGTGTAGTCTCATCCTTTTCCTCATCATCTGAATTATCCAACCAATATTCATCCTCCGCCATCAAAGCCTTTCCAACCTCTTTTTGATTTTCCAGAAGCATCTTACTCTTGTAGTAATCTGAGTTTCCAATAGTTGGCTTCTGGAAATCCTTGGCATAATGGCCCACTTTACCCCAATTATAGCACTTTATCATCTCTTCAGATTTATTCTCTCCATAATCATTCAAATATCTTTTCTTCTCCTCTGGTTTACTTTCCACAAACTTCTCCTCCTCATACCTTCTACCTTTAATTCTTTCTTTGTGATCAAAATTTCTCGACCCTGATGAGTACCTCTGGGTATTGGATCCCGGGTTCTTGTAGAACTTTTTCTAGAATGCACGAGTCAGCAGTAGCATAGCTTGCTTTAAGTTTTCCCCATCATCAGAGTCAAAATCAACATCTTCAGAATCAACAGACTCAGAAACCACAACTTTCTTCTTCTTTTTCTTGTCCTTCTTCTCTTTCTCTTTCTTTGCAACTACCAAGTGAAAGTGTAAAAATCCCAATTCAATTCAAGCACAATCAATTAAAGATTTGACAATCAAGATTCTAGAGAGAGAGTAGAGAGAGAAACTCAAGTCATCTGTGTATTGAAATGTAACAGTTACAATGCTTAGTTACAAGATTCCCTTACAAACAATTCTATTTAAACCTATGAACTAAAACTCTCATAAGACTAAACTCTCAAGACACTAAAGTTGACGTTACAAAACTTTACTATTTGACTTTACAACACTTTGACTTTTCCTACTAAATCTTGGATACAATTATACACTAACAATCTCCCCTTTGTATTCAAGATTTAATAAAAATTTGACAATCGTCTTCAGCGCTTTGATTCTTCAAACTTTTACTTTGACAACTTTTAAACTTTGTAACTCTGACAGTCTTTCGTCTCTGATGCTTTGAAGAATCTTGAAAAGTCTTTCACATTTAGTATCTTTGGAAAATCAACAAGTCTTGAACACGAATCTGAATTCTTGAAAATCCTTTGAATCTTCAACTTTGAAACATCTTTGAAATCTTCATCTTTGAACTTTGAGGAATCATTGATCTCATATCTTCATCTCTCTGATCTCTGAATTGTCTTCAGAAAACCAACTTTCTCGAATCATTTTGACTTGTCTTTGAATTATCTCTGATTGATTTCTTTTCATCTGTCTTGAATGAATTGAACTTTCAGAAATTCTCCACAAGTCTTTTCACTTTGAACTTTCTTCATGACTTTGAAATTGAACTTTGTAAATTTCTCCCCCTTTTTGATGAATGTGAGAATCAAAATCATCAAAACTCATTTCAATTTCAGACCAGTCTTTGAAACTTCTCCCCCTTTTAAACAATGTAGAACAGTCTTCATGATCTGAACATTCTCCTCCAATTAATCTGATAACGAGTCGTCAATTCATAAATGTATTCATCCGAATCTTTTCAAATTCAGACAAATTATGAGTTGTAACCCTGAATCAACAAATGAAACAGTTAGGAATGCCTGTCAGTAACACAAAGTTACTGTGTACAACGAATGTACAATTTAAGGAGCTGGTTTAATGTTGACTCCCCAGGACTTCCATTCAATCACTGAAAAACACAAGCTATTTTCTATGAATGTTCTGACAGAAAAACAGATTTTTTGTGTGCTCGTGCATGTGTTATGAAAGAATTAACACAATGATTGTGTTTCATAAGGCTCAAAGTATGTAAACCATTGAGACAACAATGATTATACATAGACTCAAATGTGTATGAGAAAGGGTCGAAGGTGGGGCAACTTTCCTCCTTTTTCAATATCAGTATCTTCCAAATGAAGAACCAATAGATTATGTGCTGCTTCCACAGAAAATGTGAAACATTCTCTTTTTAAGAAAAGAATGAGTAGCTGGTGGGGTTGTATGCAAGAGATGGCATGGGCTAGGTGCCTTTTTCAATGTCGTTCACGAAGAAATGTGAAACAACAGTTTATGCGGTTGCCCGACTCAGAAAGAAGTTTGGTGTAGAATCTGATATTCTTTTACTCTGGTCTCTCATCCTCTTTCTTTTAAACATTAAAGCTCACTTCTAACCAATCTCTCATTTCCATTTTACCTCTTCACACACCACTATCAATCTTTTGACTCCTCTCCCCTCAATCACTCAAAGGATTACTTTCGGGGTAGGAAACACTGGTTATCGTGAATCCATGGAAGTTCTGTTAAGCTCACACATTGAATCCCATGTATTTGTCCTAAAAGATTGTGTTGCTCAATGATTTTCTTGACATATAAGTGCAAGAAATCATTTGTCAGTATATGTATGCTCATTAAAGATAAGAATGAAATTTGATCATATTAAGCATTTAAGATTTCTCAAAACTTTGTATGAATAAATAATCATGAAAGAATATAAATGTTTTGAGAATATGACAATGATTTAAATCAGATCAAAATTCATGAAGAAAGAAAAAAATAATAATAAGGGATGTCCAAGACGAATGTTGTTTATATGAACAATATATAAACATTTTAACAATGAAAGTACATTTAATGATGAAATGATGTATGATTCAAACAACAATGAATATCAAACGGGAGTATTACCATAGAAAGATTAAACTTTTAATACATGGTAATAACAAAATCAATATGAAGTACTGAACCAGTGTATATGAATACTTAACAGTATATAGACAAGATAATACACAAGTATTGATCTTTGGAAACACACGGTCTGTTAAACATTGAAGCTTCATAATGAAAAACATTTATAGCCACGCTTCTAAATTCATGAAATCTTTTGAGAATAAGAAGTGGTTTGAACATTTCAGAAAACATTTTTCATGTTCAAAAGTTGTTCTTCTTTCAAACAATCAGAGATCTAGATCAGAAGATATTTACCTTTAAGCTCCCCCTCAAATTATGACAGAATGATTTATATTATGATAAGCTCCCCCTGGATATTTGCATAATTTCCTCATTTTAAACATTTAAGAACGGGTCCTGATCTGTTGTAATCAGAAACCACACTCTTGACATTGAGGTGCGGGTTTTGAACTGTTTTGTTCAAAAGCCTTTGTCTTGACTTTGAAGTCCGAGTTCTGAGCTGATTTACTCAGAAATCTATGTTCTTTATCCCCCTTAAACCTTGGGTGCCTGCAACAAAGATTTAGCTTTTGGTACCCACTTGTATTTGGGTCCTGACATGTTAGTTGCAGTTCTTGTGGGGGTAACATAATAAGAACCATACCAGTAATTAACAAAATTATTGCTTACACAGTCATTTGATTCACAGTAAGAACAACAAATCTTCGTCTGAGCAATTCTGATCAAATGATTAGTAGAATAAAACATATCAGAATTACCAAAAGATTTACCTTTGTGTGCTCTGTTCTTTTTGGCATTGGATGTAGATGCAAATGATTTGTCATTCTTCTTCTCATCCGAAGAATCTTTAACCCTCCAGACCATCTTCTCTTTCTTAGATTGCTTTCCAAGAGATTTTACATAAAAGTTCGTTGGACTATCACCAGACTTGGCATAAAATATATTAGATGGTTGGATCTGATTTGATTTGACAATGTTTGGTTTAACACTTTTCTTTTTTAAAACATTTTTCTCATAAATGGAACTAGAAGCAGTTTTGAAAGAACAGACTGATTCTGTTGAATTATCAACAGGTGATTGGTCAATCACATCAGCTGATACTTTATCTGACAAATCAACGTTTGCAGCTTCCAAGTCCTTTATCTTTTTGGACAAAATGTTTCTTTAATCAGAAAGTGTGTCAAACTTTTGTTTCAAATCATTTCTTGCCATCTGTTCTTTAAGAATTTCTGAGGATAGATCAGATATCTTGGATGTGAGCATAGATATTTCAGATTCAAAAGTTAAACGTTCTAGTTCAAAATCTTTTTCCATGTTCTTGGTTTTATCATAAATTTCATTGAAGATCCTAACATTTCTCTTTTCAGATTTCTTCTTTTCAATCTCAAAAGACTTTTTCTTTTATTGAAAAGCTTTTATTTCTTTCTCAAGTAAGTCTTGTAAAATAGAGATCTGTTTGGGAAGTTCAACAGTTTTATCTTCAAGAACTTTTCTCTCTTTGGCAAAAGTATCCCTTTCAGTTATAATAATCTTTTCAAACTCGGATACTTGCTTTGAGAATTTAAGGCATCTAAGCTCAAAATCCTTTTTCTCTTGGTTAGCTTTCTTGGAAATATCAGACAGTTGTTGAGTAGAAGATCTCTCTGAATCAGCTTTAACTTTATCTGTTTTGAGACTTTTCTTTAGATCAACATTTTGTGACTCCAAAACAGATATCTTGTCTTCAAAAGCCTTAAACTTCTGTTGATGCTCAACTGATTCAGCTTGTTGTTCAGATGACTTTTGTTCAGTTGACTTTGAAGATTCACAATCTTTCTCTCTTTGAGTTTTAACTCTTTCTCACATAGGTTCACATATGAACTCGTCCCGCATATTTTACAAAAGTACCCCTCTATCTTCTCTATAGACCACACAAGGAATTATCCGGTGCTTCACGATCGAAGCCACAAATGTTGACCAGATGAAGGGCTAGGATCATTTCTCTATTTCTCACACACTTAGCATTTCTTATTTGGACCTCCTCCTATATATATATATATATAGGCTCCTTCAAATAGAAACTTTTTATTAGTAGAAACTATGCAACCTAAGGGTATTTATGTCTTTTTATAAATTTTGTATTTTTAGGGAAAACCTAACTTCCTTAATTATCTCTCCATCTCTCTCTCTCTCTCTCTCTCTCTCTCTCACACACACACACAACCACACACGATCCACCGTCACCATCCACTTCCGGCGACATCCTCTCCATTGACGGCGACCTCCTCCCACTCCGGCGACCTCCCCTATTTCCGGTGAGTTTCATATGAGAAAGAACCTAAGAAACTAGCTTTGCATTTTTCACGATTCATATGAGGAAAAACATATGAAACTTCAAAAATATATGATTATTTCGAAAAAAAATCTGAATATTCTTATACAAGAAAATATATGAAACTTAAAAATCTGATTATTTATATAAGAGAAAAATATATGAAACTATTTATGAAAAAATATAAAACCGTTTATGATAATATATATGAAATTATATAAAAATATATGATTATTTCGAAAATTTTCACATTTCATATAAGAAAAAATATATGAACCCGTTTATGAAAATACAGAAAACCCACCGGAGTTTAGAATGATTCGCTGGAGTTTGACATCCCTTTCGAGTTCACTTTCTTGTTCATAATGGTAACCGGAATTTTTGAGAGAGATACGAGTTCACTTTCTTGTTCATCATGATGGCCGGATTTTTGTTCATCATGGTGGCCGGATTTTTGAGAGAGAAAGAAAAAGATGGTGGCCGGATTTTTGAGAGAGAAAGAGAGATGGCCGGAATTTTGAGAGGGAGAGAAAGAGAAAGAGAGAGAGAGGGTTAGGTAATTATGGAGAGATAATTAAGGAGATACTCTAACCATAAATAGATTAATTTAAATTAATTAATAAAATAAAAATTTTAAATAGTTAAAATTATTCCTAAACTACCCTTTTCCTATTTTTTTAAAAAATTTAAATCCAAAAAATCCTCAACCGTTGATCAAAAATTCGGATGATGTAGATGGGTTTGTAAGTTTGCATTATTTAAAAAGTTTTCAAATGATTGTCCCTCTCTCTCTCTCTCTCTCTCTCTTTATATATATATATATATATATATATATATATATATATATATATATATATATATATATATATATATATATATATATATATATATAGGGAGAGGTTTATTTGAGAAATGGTAAATATATGAGAAATAGAGAAGTAATCTTAGCTATTCATCTGGTCAACATTTGCGGCTTTGACCGCGAAGCACCGGATAATTCCTTGTGTGGTCTATAGAAGGTAGAGGGGTAATTTCGTAAAATACACGGGATGAGTTCATATATAAATCTGTATGAATCACAAAGATTCATATATGAATCTGTTAATTAGTTCAACTGATTCATATATGAATCTTTGTGATTCACAAAGGTTCATATATGAATCTTTGTGATTCATACAGATTCATATATGAATCACAAAGGTTCATATATTAATCACAAAGGTTCATATATTAATCTGTTAGTTAGTTCAACTAATTCATATATGAATCATAAAGGTTCATATATGAATCTGTTAAAAGAGTTCAGTTGTTAATTGCACTGGTTCATATATGAACATATAGTTCATATGTGAATTATACATGTTCATATATGAACACAGCCCGTGTGTTTTGTAAAATTTACGAAATTGTCCTTCTATTTTTGGGATAGCCGCAACTTTTGACCGGTCAAAGCCTCAATATTTAACTAGTCAAATCCGATCTTGACCATATGAATGGCTAGGATTACTTCTCTATTTCTCATATATTTACCATTTCTCAAATGAACCAAACACTATATATATATGTATGTATATATATATATATTTATATATATATACATACGTAGCACATATTCCATCTATATATATTATAATAAAATAAATAACAAGAAAAACAACATCAAAATCCTAAAACTATTTTTTATATATATTTGTTGTAAAAGACAAGAACTTTTCAAAACAAACTATATGCTTCAATGAGCCAACAAATGTGTTCAAATTTATCAAAAAAAAGGGAAAAACACCCAGAATCATACTACAACCATCCAAGATCTTCAATGTGCCAATTCCTCTCCCTGCAACAAGTCAATATGACATCAAAGCAACTTCATGTCATACTAGCTTCGAGACCTCATAAACCAAAAAAAATCTTCGTCAGAGGCTATAAAGGCAAAAGTAATGATCGAGACTACGATGAAGAATAAGTTGTTAGTCAGAGGCTAATACAACTAATTACTTCTAACAAATATGATCAAGTTGCTATTCAAATATCCATTTCAACCATTTTCTGCTCCTTTGCTGGAGAGTTGCCAAATGAAACAATCTTGATCTAACAAATTATGATTCACCACCAATCTAACTTTGTATCCTAAGCGTACCTGTACCAAGATGTGGAGTTGCAACTGTTATGAAATTAATTGGTTGTCGACCAACAATTCTAGCTTCATAAATTCATCAAGTTGCTCTTCATTGGGTGACCTAGTTGCACGATATACTATTGGAAGACTCTATGAATTTTTTTTGTAGTTGGATGCTCAGTTCCAATGGGAAGGATGCAAGCAATTCCGAACAATGCCATGACATGCAACTTAGACAAAATCTTGTGATATAAAATTATTAAAGATAATTAGAAAATAACCTAGTATTCTTGAACCATGCATTTTGAAAAAATTGACTATGTTACAAAGATCAATAAATAATTCACTGTTTGCTAATAATAAGCAAAACGTAGAAAGAATCAAGAGGAATACCTCTTCCGCCAACCTTTCACCCATGCGGCCTACCCCATCTAAAGTCAAAGTCGCTAAATTGCACACACACACACACACACACACATATATATATATATATATATATTAATAAAGAATAAAAAAGATGTCTAGATATAAATAGCAAGATAAAAACCATTGTCCAATAAAATCTAACTAAACATTGATTCATTAACACCGATTTAGTTGAAAGTTTAGCTGCTAGATGCACGACCGAATATTGAACACCAACATTGCTCCACATGATAAGAGACATGGCCCCACCTCCACTTTAAAGAGTGTAATAATAATATAGTGGGGAAAAATAACAGGGACAAAAATCTACATTAGTATTAAAACACCACATATATCAATCAATAATCTATTCAATAGAGCACGAGAGGAATGGATCACGAACCTATATTTGAAATAGAGGTTATTATCTCAGCAAAGAATAATCTTCAACCAGGTGCTTCATGTTTCTCAAACCTATATAAACCTACATATATATATATATATATATGTCTGAAACTCAGATGGCTTGTGCTAGTGGAAATATATTTTATATGAAGTTGAACCTAAACAAAAAAGGAACACCTGAAGAGCATTATATGTATGTGTTTTGGATTAGAGTTGAGATTTCTGTAAAAACATTCATAAATTACTAATATAATGACAGAAACAAAAACTAAAATATGCAAGTGTTATGGCAGGAATCACCGAATCAACAATATTAACTGTCATCTAGCTACGCCGTGTAATATGTGACAATGTTTAAGAACCAAATAATTTAACAGCCAAGTATTGTAAGCATCAGGTTATGATATATTGGATCCATCAAATTAAAAATACTAGAAATTGCATACCTTGCTTCAGTTAAACTATATTAGTTGAGCAACACACTGCTATGAGCATCAACATTGATTTTCATGTACAAATTCTGGATCAAATTTGATAAAATGACCGTCTTCATAATAATTATAGTTCTGCAATATCTCGATGTAGTTCTATTGCAATATTATGTATATAAAAAATGATATTTATTATAATATATGTAAAAAGAATTTATAATATGCAGATCATTGACTATCTATTCACATGTTTTGCATTAGTGTGCTCCTAATTTGCTTGTATTCCCCTTGGGCTCTAGATTCATGGTTTTCCGTAAGCGAGAACTAAAAAAGTAACAATCCAAAAACGTTTTCACTTTGTCCTTTGTAAGATAGAAGCACTAGAAAACAACTTACCTTGCCAAGTTACGTTAGTATTGGTGGCACCACATCATGCTGTTTTGAAACCTAAAGCAATTTAATACAAAGAAAAGGAAAAAGAATAAGAGTCAGATAGATCGAGATCCTGTCTAAGTGACATGAAAGAAACTAATTGCATTATAAGATGTTTGGTGCTAACCAGCTGGAACAGAGGATCATTAGACAAGTGTTTCAATGCAAATTCTCATTGGCACATATGTTTGGGATCCGTTTTTTGAAGAACACCATGGCCAAATCCAGGAATAGCCTATATTTCATTTCAGAATGAGAGGTGAAAAATAAAATGAATATACTGACATACCACGAAGAAGAAATTTAGGATTGATTAAAAAAGGCTACTAGTTGCACTTGTTTAGCAACTGAAAACAATCCAAAGCATTAGTAGTAAAATTTGTTTCTAATGTGAAAAAACCAAAAATGGTATTAGCTATCCTGTAGATAAAGTCATCTAGCAAAATTTTACAGTTTGATGGAACCATCAAAACTGGATCATATGCAATTTTCCCTTAATTGCCAACACTATGAATGTTTATATGCTGGATCTAGGGGTGTTCAAATTTCCGACCAACCCAACCCGAAAAAACGCAAAAAATCTCAAACCGAGGTAACCTGATATATAATCGATACAAATTTTGTCCAAACCGCATCTATTGGGTTGGAAACGGGTTGGGCCCAAAGTAACCCGACCAACCCATCAACCCGAACAAAACTTGTATGTTTTTACTATTTTTTAATGGTTTTAGACTTTCAGCGGCTCTTCTTTCTATCAATTATCAAGTCTTCCTATCTTAACATAGTTTAGATCTGTCTATGAGACCACGTCGATAAATATCGTACGAATCAAATCTTTAAGTCTTCAAAAATCTTAAATATCGATAAAATCAAGAGGTAAGAGATACTCTACTTCTACTCTTTCTTATTAGTCTTATTTTTATATTTCCAATTTGATTTTAGTTTTTTAAACGGAATCACTTAGTTACATTGTAAAATGATGTATTAAAGTTTCAACCCTATCAACCCGACCAACCCAACCCAACCCAACCCACATGGTTTTGGTTGGGTTGAGTTGGGTTGGGTTGGGTTGGGTTGCACTTTTGATTGGGTTGGGTTGGGTTAAGATTTTTCACACCGTAAATATTGGGTTGGGTTGTTCAAGTTCTTTCAACCCGGCCAACCCAACCCGTGAGCAACCCTAGCTGGATCAGACCAAAATCCCCGCAATTATAACAAACTTACAGTTACTACTTGTGCACTCAATCTTTTCCTCTCCGCTCCAAGATCTTCAAGCACCTGTCAGGTTTCCTGATTCGATATTAGAAGTATATTGATTTTTTTAACGAAAGATCCTCCCTGACTCACCCCACTCACATATCACTATGATGACCACTCGCTTAACCACAACAAGGCTCTCACACTTGCAACTGGAAGCAAAAGTTCTGTTAACTCTATCTATGAAAAGTACAAGGAAAGTAATGGGAAGAAGGTCGTTAATTATCACTTCCAGAAGATTCCAGCTCCATGTATGTGCCTAAAATAAGTGAACAAAGACAAACGAGCAACAACAATCAACAAGCTATCTCGAGGAACAAGGTCATCCCCCAATCCAATTAATAGCCACAAAAACTTCCTACCAAATCACAAAAAGTTTTTGATTCAAATAATCAATGAATGGAAGTTACTAAAGAAGAGCCATTTGCACTGTCAATAATCCGAGCACCAATACACTACTAGGAAAACCCTTAATACCGACCAACATGATGTAACCTATTGCGGCGAAAGAAGTCGTTGCTAAAGATCTAGCTTTCGTTGCTATACGTCTATTGCGACGACGATCGTCGCTGTAGAGCTCGTCGTTGTTGGCTCGTAGCTTCCTATAGTGACGACAAATTGTCGCTAAAAGCCAAAAAGCCAAAAATATAAAAATTCTATTTTTTATCTACTACGACTACTTGTCGTCGTTGCTATAGGTGAATTTTTTTATTTTTTATTTTTTCTCTACTGCGACGACATGTCGCTGCTATAGGCAAAAAAAAAATTATTTTTATCTACTGCGACGACTTGTTGTCGCTATAGGTAAAAAATTTAAAAAACTATTTTTTATCTACTGCGATGACATGTCGTCGCTATAGGTGAAGATTTTAAAATTTCCATTTTCATCTACCGTGATCATAGGTTATATATAATTATATGTATATATATATATTTATATATATATATATATATATATATATATATATTAGCTATTTTAATTTTTAGTAATCTAACAATGTTTAAAAGAAACGTATGTAAGTAATAAATTTTATTATGATAAAAATTGTGTAAATTTTAAATTATTTAAGACATACATAGAATATATTTTGTTGGAAGGAATGTACTTTAATACATTACTACTGCATGAATAAACTATTAAATCAATGGTTGGTACACCAATTCAGTCCGCTAAGGAAATTTGGAGTTCGTTGGAATTCAAATACAACACGAAGAAGCAAGGGGCAAATAAGTTCATAACATTTAAGTTCTTTGAGTTTTCTATGGCTGATAATATTTCTATTCTAGATCGAGTGCATGAGTTTCTAATCCTTATTTCCAAGTTTAAGGATTTGAAGGTAACCATTCCCGACCAAGTGATTGTTGGTGGAATCATTGCCAAGGTACCACCATCTTGGAATGATTACCGAAAGAAACTTCTGCACACAACTGAGGATTTCACTTTGGAACAAATCCAGAAACATCTCCAGATTGAGGAGGAAACACGTAACCGTGAGAAGGATCTCAATGGTCCTTCAAGTTCCAAAGTGCACTATGTAACTCAGAAAAATCAGAAGGGAAAGAAGAGAAAGACCAATGAACCAAGTACTTCAAGTTCAAACAACAAGAAAAGAAAGAGGGATTTTTCAGAAATCGCGTGTCACAAGTGTGGTAAGAAAGGACACATAGGACGATTTTGCCGAAATCCCAAGAAGGAACAAACTCAAGGAAATGAAGCGAGTGGAAGTGATTCATATCACGTTCTAATCGATTGCTTTCCTACATCTTTTCTTTCTTTGCATAACTTATTTCTAACAGATTGAAGTCGTCGCTTGATTGAAATCGATGATCTGAGTATCCAATATGAGTCGATCGATTGAAAGTGATGATATGAGTATCCAATATGAGTCGATCGGTTGAAAGCAATGATATGAGTAATATCCAATATGAGCGATCTATCGAAGCCTTGAAGAAAGATTGAAGTCGCCCCCTTGATTGAAGTCACCGCTTGTATCAGGGCTTTAGAAAGGACGCGTTAATGAACTCCTTCACGATTTGGATTCCAAATCCAGGCCGAATGCCAAGGATTTCCTAATCCATCATATGAGGGATTTTAAAATGGTCAAACGGATTTGAAATTCGGTCAACGAAATCCTTTCCTACAAACCGAACACATGATTGAAATGGATTTGAAATCCAAATCCCTCCAAATTCATTCCAATCCCGCAAGCCAAACACGCCCTAAGGGTCTGTTTGTTTTGTAGGAATGGAATGGAATGGAATGGATTGGATTTCATATATGGATTTGGATTTGGATTTGGATTTGGATTTGGATTTGGAGGGATTTGGATTTGAGAGGATTTGTAATCCTTTTTGTACGTTTGGTTTGTAGGATAGGAATGAATTTGAATTCCATTATTTATAAAAAAATCACTAAAAAGTTATAAAAATAATATAAAAATAATTAAATTAACTTTATTTAACTGATTATTAGAAAACAATTGTTTTTAACATAATTTTAAACATTATTATATAAAAATCCTATGAAATCCCTTGAAATCCTAGCCATCCCGTTGGATTTAAAAATCTTATGTTGGAGGGATTTCATAGAAATTTTGGGATTTCATAGAAATTTTAGGATTTCGAATCCAAACAATCCTGTAAATCAAACACGGGATTGGAATAGATTTGAAATCCAAATCCTTCCAATTTCAATCCATTCCGGCAAACCAAACGCGACCTAAGAGGACGTTTGGTTTTATGGAATGGTTTTGAGTGATTAGGATTTCATAGAAGGATTTGAAATAAGAGGAATTTGGATTTTTTGTAAGGATTTGGAATTGGAGAGATTTGGATTTGGAAGTATTTGGATGTGTGTTTGGTTTTTAGGATTTGGAATGAAATTGAGTTTCATTCT
Organism: Arctium lappa; assembly: GCA_023525745.1. Lineage (NCBI taxonomy): Eukaryota > Viridiplantae > Streptophyta > Magnoliopsida > Asterales > Asteraceae > Arctium > Arctium lappa. Next base: position 33,416,992 of record CM042062.1, read on the forward strand.
TTATTAATAATTTATAAAAATAAATTACAAATAATTATAAAAATAATTAATTACCTTATTATTAATTGATTTAATGAAAACATAAATTTATTAAAAGAAAAAAAAGAAAGAACATAGCCAAGTCTTGCTTACTATCTTTTAAGAGAAGTGAGTACGCCATGCTAATGTGCCTTGGATTATCCACATCTCAGGGTCAGGCGTCGATGAGCACATTGAACTACGTTATTAACATATTTTAAGTTTTTAACATATATAAATCCTTCGAAATCCCTTGATCCTAACTATCACCATGGGATTTCAAAATCCGATGTTTGAGGAATTTCAAAAAAATTCTACAATTTCAAATCCGAGCAATCTGTAAACCAAACATGAAATTGAAATGGATTTGAATTCCAAATCCCCCAAATCCTTTTCATTCCTGCAAATCAAACGGAACCTAAGAAATTTTAAATGATAATATATATGGATGCAACAATTTGATATTTAGTATTGTTTTGTTAATATTAGATGTTTATAATAACTTGTTGATTTCAAATAATTGATATTTGGTATAATTTTAGCATGGGGGTTCACACCCAATGATTCCAATCCAAAGTAATCTAATTAATCATTCATTAGAGCATCCATAGTGTATGTGTTTTTTACCAAGCTTTTTCATAGTTTTTTTTTACACATTTTTGCCACATCAATAACTTAAAAACCTTTATATACCTCCAGTATGTGAAAAACTCACCCAAGCTTTTTCATTACTTTTTTAAACTATTCAGGGTCCTATTATTTTAACTTTATATCATTTTTATTCTTATTTATAAAAATAAATACATTAAAATTCATACAAATACATATTTATTTATATCAAGAAAATATTATTAATTTAATTATGTATTTATTTTACATAATTTTTTTAAGTATTTTAATACAATATATATTGTATATAAATTTCTTATTGTAAACAATTAACCTCTCAAATAAATCTAAATTAAACAAAATTTATATTACAAAAGTTGAAATTAAACAATACTATATATTACAATACTTGAAATAATAAAATTTTCATTCATGATCACTAAAAGACCAAATGTGTTCGACCAAGTCGGAACGAAGGTGATGATGAAGTTCGTTTGAACGTATCTCATAATTATTTGAAGGTACTGGTGGAACTCGTTGGTGGAACCTTGAAATATTTGTGTATCGTAAAAAATATGTAAAATAAAAATTAAAAAATGTTAAACTTAAAAGTATGTATAACCGAAAATAAAAATTGGGTCATTATATATGTTAAAATTGTATAAATATGTCAAATTTGAGATATTATTTTAAAAATATAAAAATATAATTACTTTCATTATGTATTTATTTAATAATTATATTTAAATAGAAATACTTTAAATATATTAATAAATAAAACTGGTTAATAAATAAACTGATTAAATACGAAACTTTTATAAACTTTTATAAAGTTAAAACTGATTAAATACGAAAAAGCAGGTTGTATAGTTACGACCTATGACAAAAAATCCTCACGAAAAACCTCAATTGAAAAACCTCTCCACTATATTAAAAAACTCAAAAGAAGGTTTTTACTTTTTGGAAAACCTCATAAAAAGCTCCCAAAACCTCTCAACGAGCACACTGTAGATGCTCTTAGTTATTAGTTGTTGAATTGTCATAACCAATTCGATCCAATTAACTTTGAACATGACTAAATTCAATCAAATACAATTAGACTTTGCTATTCATTATTTAATGGATCACATAAAATTCATTTAAGAGTTTAAAACAAATTATTCAACATTCTTATTATAACAACAATTATGATATTTCAAACTCTTGTTTTTAAATCATTAACATCAACCTCGTATAATATCCACAATTCTCACTAGGCTGTAAACTTTAACTCAAGTTTATAAATATTTTGCAACCCATAAATTTATCAGATGGATAAATAGCAGCAATGGGCAAAAAAGTTATTGAAAGCAAAAAACATGCCATATTTAAAACAAAATAATTGCAACATCTTGCTTTATATTATTATAATTATTTCCACAAAGCCAACAACAACCACCAATTATTCCACCATTCTGCCACCACCAAACCTCCTCCTTCCTCCTCATCGATCCACCTTTCAGAACCATCAACAGTAGCGGCACCACCCCTTTCCTGCTCCAATCTTTGGACTACCACTTCGCCCCCGCCAACGTCATTGTTAGCAAAAATCCCGACGGCCACTTGTCGAGTCCTGTCTCCACCACTTGCACCGGTACTTCCCATTTCCCGATACAGTCTTGGGCCTACCATCTCACCGCGACCACTTCTACCATCGCGACAACCACCGCCACCACGTCCATTATATGAAGAATTTTCGACGGACACCTGCCCAGTCCGGAAACCACCGCCATAATTAGCAATTCCACGGAGATCATTGCTTTCATGGACGTCAAAAGGAGTGACTCTGAAGTAATCTAGTCTATTCGTATCCCGCCCAAAATCTAGGGATCCAACATTCTCTTTCGTGTCCAAACCATCCCAGCCATCACGGCCCCAAAGGGGGCGGTGCAAGTGTACTCTCCGAATAGCCGAACCACCACAAAGGTCTACGATTCTTTTAGCAAGAGAATGAGCACGACCAGAATGAAAAATTGGTTGCATCATTGTTCGCCAGTCGAGTTCAATGCTATCAGCACGTAAACCATCAATTGTTTCACCACCATCACTAGCAATTCCGCTGAGAATTACGCCTCCAAGAACATCCCAAGCACCAAAACTGAAATCATCGGGTCTTTTTGTGTTCCGATTACTAGGTAGGTTTTTGAAATACTCTACCGAAAAAATGCCACTACTGCCACGGCCTCCGCCACTGCTCTTTCCCTTCCTAACATCCTCGGTGTCTTTCGGTGTTTCACCACCGCCCCCAAACTTTAGGTCTTTCTTATCATTGTCTCTTTGATCAGCCATGAGTAGCAAGTTTTTAGTTCATTTGTTTGATTGTTTTTCTCCTTTTTGCAGCCACTATTTATCCTGTGGATAACACTAGACCAATCCGCGTACGCCATAATTCCAGACCCACACACTCATCTACCACTTGCCTACTTGGTTCCTTTTTTTGACCCAAAGCTTTTATAGATTATTAGTAGTTAAATAAATCCAAAAGCAAAAGAAAGGAAATGGTCTCCAAGGATGACTTGGTATTCGATTTTTTTAAGCCTACATGGAGAAAAAGAAACAAGCCGCCGATCTAGAAATGGGTCGAAAGTGAATTTTTGAGCAAAAAATTATATTTTAAACTGTTTGTGTGATGATCTTTATGACTGCTATAACGTGAAACCATATGTTGTGAGTCGTTATCTCAAGATTCAAATGACCAGCGACAAATCAAGTGTAGACACAATCTCATGAACTTTAGAATATTGGCCATGAGATAATTTTTGAAAATGTCACTCGATAAACAATTTCAAGTTGTTATATTGTTGACAAATTATCCCATTCGTGGAAATATTTTAAAAATGTTCTCTGATAAATTTTCCTTACAAAGTTCGATCACTCGTTTTCGCATCGAGGAGGAAGCTCGTAAGAAAGACTAGAATGAATAAATGTTTGTTATCTCTAACAACCTTGAAAGATCCACCGCTTTTCTGAAAACAAATCAAAATGATTTTAAAAATCAAAATTGAAAACTGAATCTAAACAACAACTTCCAAACTCGAGAAATGAATCATAATTGGAACTAAAACAATCCATCACAAATAAAAGTGACCACAAACTTCTTTGGTACAATTGTGGCAAACCGGTCATATGGGATGAAAGTGTTGGAGTAGGCCAAACGCTACTCCAAGTGATGACCTACCGAAGGTTATAATCGAAATATGTTTAAAACACATATTGTTGCTCCTGAGTGTTGGTCCCGATTAGGGTTCTAAAAGGGTTTAAGTTTGTAGAAAGGGGGAGGGGATGAATACAAACACAAAATTTACTTTTAAATTTGTTTATTGACTATTGAGTAAATCAAAAACAGATTTTAGAGATTGTTGCGGAATTAGATAAGGTAAACCAAATCTAAACAATCTAAGAATCACTAAGCTTTCTTGCACAAGAGTGAGAGATAGAGAGAAGAGATTTTGCAGAAAAATAGAGTTTCTACAAGTTTCACAAAGATGATTGAGGACTCTTCAAAATGAAGGTTTCTCTCTTATTTATACCCTATGCATTAAATGTGTGGCAGAGGGTATAATCTACGTGTCCATCTCCCATTCGCTTCATTTTCCTTGACTTTAACTTTTGCATGTTTTCGGTCGTATGGTGAACAGTGTAGTTGAAAGGGGTGGTTGTACGATTATGGACAAAAGCAAGTTTGGTTTTGTACCTTCGTATTTTTTGTGCAGAGGATAGGACAAACAAATCTTGATAAACAAGCTTCATATCAACTATAGCTAGTGATCAGTGATCAGTGATCAGTGATGCTGAGAGGCAATAGTTGAGGCTTGATCTTGATTTGTCATGCATTGTAGACGTGTCTTGGTTTCACTGAATGCCGCTTCAGATCATTAGTAGGCTTGTCTTCATCTTCAGTTTAGTCTTTGATGTCAGCGATGAACTTCTTAAGCGTGAGGCTTGTATTCAGAGTGTACATAAACTGATTACATAGTAAACCACTCAACGATAACTGAACAGACTCAGTGTGATCGCTGATGGTGAAACACTAATACATACAACAATTTAAGGTAATTTACTAAGTATAAAAGGATCATCATCAAATCCGAGAGAGTTTAGATCAGCAATCTCCCCAATTTGATGGTGACAAAGCAACAAGAGAAAATTGCTAGATGCTAAAACATAAGGATAAAGAGGACTCGTAAAATACATGTCCCATTTACCGTTTTAGGGATCTTTTTAGTACTGATGGAGTTAAGTACCTCACTGAAAACTTTCATTAGAGCATCCACAATGTGTTCGTTTAGAGCTTTTTGAGAGCTTTTTCAAAAAAACAAAAACCCCCTTTTGAGATTTTTCACATAGTGGAGAGCTTTTTTGGGTGAGGTTTTTCGCAAGGTTTTTCGTTATAGCTCGTAACTGCACGACCTGCTTTTTCATAGCTTTTTCGTATTTAATCAGTTTTAACTTTATAGAATTTTATAAAAGTTTCGTATTTAATCAGTTTTATTTATTAATATATTTAAAGTAATCCTATTTAAATATAATTATTAAATAAATAATATAAATAAATACATAATGAAAGTAATTATATTTTATATTTTTAAAATAATATCTCAAATTTGACATATTTATACAATTTTAACAGATTTCTTAATGACCCACTTTTTATTTTCGATTATACATACTTTTAAATTTAACATTTTTTAATTTTTATTTTACAAGCTTTTTATACAACTTTTATATATTTCTTAATAATCTAATTTTTATTAATTTTATTGTACATAATTTTAAAATAACTTTTTTTCTTGATATAACTAAATATGTATTTGTATGAATTTTAATGTATTTATTTTTATAAATAAGAATAAAAATGATATAAAGTTAAAATAGTGGGACCCTGAATAGTTTAAAAAAGTAATGAAAAAGCTTGGGTGAGGTTTTTCACATAGTGGATGTATGTAAAGGTTTTTAACTTGTTGATGTGGCAATAATGTGTAAGAAAAAAGTTATGAAAAAGATCGGTGAAAAGCTCGTACACTGTGGATGCTCTTAATTTCGTAATAAGTTTACAAAGGGAAATTGAAAATTTACAAGTACAAGTGAGTACAAAACAAATACTAAAGTTTACAAGCTGACAAATTACAAGAGAACGAGATAATCTATTAGCTAAAGATCTTCTTCTTTTACATATCCAAATGGAACTTTATTCAGGTATCAGGTGGTCAGGTACTTCTTCACCTCTTTTTCTTCTGGCTTTGCATTGTAGAAGGATTTGAGATTTAAACAATTTACTATAAGGTGTCAGTTCATACCGGTAGTTTAGATCCTTGAGGTGACTAAGTGGGCAGAGATGAAGTTCAAGGAATCGCTGAAATCTAACTTGTCCTTCGTGATCATGGAAGATAATACCATAAGGGTCACCAAGCACTTGACCAGGAGTGAAGGGACGTACTTCTGACAGTGATAGGTCAATAACTGATAGATCAGGTGGTGGTCCAGTAGATGCTTCCTCTGAGAATTCAATGCCTGTTTCATTTCTGTGAGGAGCTTCTTCTTCTGAAGTAGATGCTCGTTGCCTTTTTCGTGTAGGATTTTGAGAGATTAATGGAATGTTTAGAATCGTTGAGACTCATTCAATGAGTTGATTTAGAATGGACTCTACATAGCTCTTGTAATTGGATCTTGACTTCTTAAGTACGTCTTTGATTTCTATCCTTTCAGAGAACACAAAATTCTCTAACTTTGACAGGAATATTGTCTTCGTTGAGGCATCTATTCTGAAGATAGTCATTGTGACCATTACCGACCCTATGATCTTCTCTGGATCTTGTCTTCTTTCCATTCTCTTTCTAGAACATTCAATCTCTGCATCTTTGGTGACTCTTTTTTTTTAGCTTCCTCCCTAGCTTCTTGCAACAGTTGAGCTTGAACCTTAATAGGATGTTTCTTTAGATGTTCATCAGATACTGAGTTCTTTTCAATATTTCGAGCAACCCATGCATCATTTTTACATGCCTAAAAAGTTGCTCAACCCTGCTTGATTCTTCTATTTCTTCCTTGGAGAGGAAGTTGAGATCGTTGTCATCGGATGTTGATTAGGAAGGGATCTTTATTTGCTGACTCTCGAGTTCAACGATGAGAGCATCCTTTCTTTGTTTTTCTTCATCAGTCTCAACAACATGGACTATGATTATTGGATCTTCGTCTCTTAGTGATTCATCAACGTTAAAAAGTGCTAGAATATCACTTAGGGGAGAGGATGGGCTGGAAAAGGAAGTATAAGGAGAAGGAGATTCAGGGAAGGGAATCAATTTTAGTGGTTGTATATTTAGCGGGGAGTAAGGTTGAAGGACAAGGTATACCTCTGAGTTTTGATTCAGCTCCCCCTCAGAAGTGTATAGAATATTTAGATTCCCCTCAGCAGCGAGATATTTTTGTTTTCCTTGCTGAGGAGTCTTCTTCTTGGTCTCTGAGGCCCTCTCCCCTGATTCCCTTATGACAATGCCTTTGATCGAAACACTAGTGGTAATACGAATAATGCGTCTATCATCATCATCATAATAATAATAGTCATTGTCATTGCCTCCGATATCTTTTCCTGTATCTACGATATCATCATCAACATTGTCTTCTTCACCCTCTTCATCGTCGTCCTTAACCACTACGGTTTTTCAACCTCAACATTTGATTGAGCTGGTTCAGTCGTTGGTTGTTAGATGAATTTTGACCCATCATCGTCATCATTATCGGCTTTAGCGTTTACTTGCATCTCCCCCTCAGCTGTTTTCTCCTCTTTAGCTGTAGACTTTATCTCCCCCTCTTTGTCATCATCTGTGGAGGGAAGGGAAAACGCTTCTTCAATGCGTCGAGGGATATTCGATCATCACAACTGAAGGAAGAACAAGCAACAGCAACATCAGTGATTACATCCCCGACGTTGTATCCTTCCTTCAAATACCTTCTTACCAAATTTCTTGTTAAACTGATGAGTGATTAATGCAAGAGATTTGGCAAAGGCACTTATATCTTCATCAGAGTCTGAATCAGTATGAGTTTCTTCTGCTATCAAAACCTTTTTGGATCTTCTTTTTGTTTCCAAACATTTTTGTGACTCTTCACAGTTGTTTTCTTTCGATGTTTGTTTTGAAACAAGTGCAAGGGGTCCACCCAAAGAGGTTTTTGATTTTTTCTTCATAACTTCTTTTTCATGTGCAACAAGAGTACCATAAATGTCAGTCAATGACCATGACTCAAGTTCTTGATTAGCCTGTATAGACATGGACAGTTGTGACCATTCTTCATTCAAGCTTTTCAAAAAAAGAACGTTGTTTTCCTCTTTTGTTCTTATCACTCCAAACTTTCTACATTTGTTTATTAGAATGTTGAATCTTGAGTAAGATTGGTGTAACTTTTCTTCTGGTAGAGCATGAAAATCATGATATTCATTGATGCATAGATTTCTTCTATTTTTCTGAGTTTGTAGGCCACCTTCAAGTTGATTTAACAACTGATCCCATATCTCTTTTGCAGTTTTGCAAGAATCAAGTTCTTGAAAGATATCATTGGGAATGGCCATTATGAGTAATCTAACAGCTTTTGAGTCATTATCCATCATATTATTTTCTTCATCAGTGAAGTTTGTGGTTTTCTTTTCATAATATGCAGGTATTTCGGCAGTATCTGCTGTTGCAGGAACTCTTGGTACCAACACCATTGGAATGTGAGGTCCAATGTTCACAGATCTAAAAAGATCCCTGTCCATACCTTCTAGAAAATTTACCATCCTTATTTTCCATTGGGGATATTCATCCCTTAAAAGTGTAGGAGGTTTTGTTAATGACCCAGCTGTATACATGGCACTTATGCTTCAGTTTGCCATAATTTTTTTTTAAGAACTGATGTTTTTTGTAATGAACTGCGATTTACTTTCAAATCTAGAGCATATGATGTTCTTGAATAAACTGGGTTTATATGAACATGCACAGATATTGAAAGTTTTAGAATCAATGAGATGTAAATCTATCCGAGTATGCAGATATGATCTTTCTTTGTTTTAGAAACAAAGGAGGCTCTGATACCAATTGTTGGATCCCAGATTTAATCTCGTAACAATGATATAAATAATAAGAGTAATGACAACGGAAGTAATACAGTTTAATATCAAAGCAGATTCAAATATCACGGTTCATAAAGCAGATAAAGATAAACAAGATATTCTTAGAATAAAGTATTCAACTTATATTATCAGATATATAACTTCTTAAGCACACTTTGAACAATAAGGTGATGGTCCTATTTATAGGACCATAAAGTAAGCAGTGTACTTGTATGACGAAAAAGAGCATGCTGAACAGTGACCTACTCTAGAAAGTAAATCTTATCACTAAGTGACATGTCATCTGTTCTTCTGTTCATTCGTAGAAAACTTGTGTGAACATCTTCAGAGAGAATGTCTTCAGAGCTCTGACGTTGTCTTCAGAGCCTCTGATGAAGCCATCTCTGATGAAGCCATCTCTGATGTCTTCTCTGAATGTTGCAATCTCTGATAAGTACTTCAGAGGCAGGTTTGTCCTCTGAAGTCTTCGTCCTCTGACGTCTTCTTCCTCTGACGTCTTCGTCCTCTGAAGTATCTTCTTGAAAGTCCTCTGAAATAGGACTTGTATTTTCAACACTTTAACAAACAGATGATTTGGAGCTAACAGAATGATATCATGCAAATATCCAGGGGGGCTTATCTGAGTATAAATCATTTTATCATGATTTGAGGGGGAGCTTAAATGTAAGTATCTTCTGATCTATATCTTTGATTGTTTGAAAGAAGAACAACTTTCGAACATGAAAAATGTTTTCTTAAATGTTCAAACCATTTCCCTATTCTCAAAAGACTTCATGAATTTAGAAGTGTGAATTTTAAATGTTTTTCATTATTCAGCGTTAATGTATAACTGACCTTGTGTTTCTAAAGATTAATACTTGTGTATTATATTGTCTATATACTGTCAAGTATTCACACACCGGTTCAGCACTTCATATTGAATTTGTTATTACCATGTCTCATAAAGAAATTTTTTTTGATAGTAATACTCCCATTTTTAATTCAATGTTGTTGAGCATAAATCATCATTTCAATCTTTGAGCGTTCATTGCCAAATTGTTTATATTCGTTCATATAAACAAACTATCAAGTTCTTTGATACCCCAACTATTTCACGTTCATATCTCATGATATTGATCTTATTGATACATTGTCAGATTCTCAAAACAATTCTCTTGATTTCATTTCATTCATTCAATATCCTTGTTTTGAGAGATCTTCAAAGTTTAAATGCTCAACTTTCATTCATATATTTGATGAGCATACATTTACATGACAATGATATCATGTGCTTTATTTGTTCAAGCTAAACTGCTGAACAACACATCTTTTTAGAAAAATTACATGGGATTCGTGTGAGAGCTTAAATATAACTTCCATGGATTCACGTTAACCAGTGTTTCCTACCCTGGAAGTTATCCTACAGTGATTGAGGGGTGAGGGGTCTTAAATCACAGAGTGCGGGAGATAACTCATCCGATTGAGTTTTCCTCAGTGTGTGGAACGGAAAAATGGAAAAGAGAGTTTGGTTAAAAGTGAGATTTAATGTACAAAAGAAAGAGTGTGAGATCACAGTTAAAAGAATATCAAAACTCTGCACCAACTACTTTATGAGTCGGGCAGCCACATCTACTGATTGCTTCACAATCTTTGGTGACCATCATTGAAACAGGCAGTGAGCCCATGCCAACTCTTTCTTTTAACCCACCAACCACTCGTTTCATTCTCAACAAAGAAATGTTTCAATTTTCTTTGGGGACGTATCATATCTACTATCTGATCTTCACTCGAAAGATTTAGATATTGAAAAAGAATAAAAGTTGACCCACCTTCGCACCTCTTTCATGCATATTGACTCTGTGTAATACTTGTTATTGCCTCAATAGTTTACACAATTTGAGCCTGAAAGAGCTTAAGTAGCTTCAATCATTTCTACACTTTCACGTACACACAAGGAATATGTTTTCTTATCATAACATTCATAGAAATTCCTCATGTTTTTCAATGATTGAATGGAAGCCCTGGGGGAGTGAACATAAAAAAAACTCCTTTCCAATGTACATCCGTTGTACAAAGTGGCTCCGTGCTACTTACAGGCATACTAACTGTATCATTTGTTGATTCAGGGTTACAACGTTTATTATATCCGGATTTGAAAAGATTTGGGTATATACATTTCTTATGAATTGATGGATACACAGATCAAAAGAGTGAAGATTGTCATTTTATAAAGGGGAAGATTGTTATTGTATCATAAAGGGGGAGAATGTTAGTAGATCATAAAGAGGAAGATATAATTTCAAAGACAATGACTTGAAAAAGGTTTTGATGATTTTTTTGCTCACAATTCATCAAAAAGGGGGAGAATTTCCGAGATTTCAAGTCAAATGAAAGATATTCTCGATTTTTTTTGAGAGTCTACCTATTGAAATTCAGACGAATTGATTGCATCACTTGGATCGATTTATTGATTTCTCAAGAATGCGCAGACGAATTTTCTGGGTTTCTTTATTTTGATCGAATTCACACGTGATAGTTGTTGTTTGTCTGTAAAAATGGTTAAGTAGTGATCAACTATTGATTTAGAACACTTTGTATTCACATAATTTTACGAATCAATCACTAGAACATATTCAATTTTGGAGTTTCTTGATTTTTTCTTAAAAAAAGGTTCACAAACATTGTTTCAATGGATTGCACTGTAATCTTGTAGTTTTTAGACTTTTCAGTGTATTAGAAAAGAGTTCCAATTTGTTTTTCGAGCATATTGGTGCATTTTTGGAATCAAATTGCAGGTTGAATTGGTTTTTGGATTGAATCCTTGAGACTAAGTGAAAAACGCGCAAGATCTGTGATACGCGCTAAGCAAGAACACACATGTCCTGAAGAACACGCACGATTTTGATGATCATGTTTTCTGCGAGTTTGATTCTATTTCACGCATAGTATTTTATGCGAGAAGAGGATACGCGCATAGCAAAACCTGCGAGTTTGGATTTTGCGAGTTTTGGTTTTGCTGAAATTTTTCTATGTGTGGTTCGCGCACTAGGGTTATGCGAGTTTATCAACCTTGAGAGTTTTCATTTAGCGAGTTTATGTTGTGTGAAAAATTGACAAATTTTGCAAACTCTAATGAGATGTTTGCCTCTAGTCTGACCCTTGGTAGAAGTTCAGGAATTATCGTAGAGGGGTCTGCAGGTGCCTTCGATAATTTCCTTGTTGGTTCAGAGGATGTAGCTGCAGAGGGTTCTGTAGAATTCTTCTTTTGTTGAGAACTTCACTCTGGCGCATGGGGACAGCGGATAGGGGAGCAATTGAATTGGGTTGAGCTTGAGAAGTCATAACTTTCTCCCCCTTATGATGACTAGAAGAACTAGAGGCATCTGACCCTTCGTCATCATACTTCTACTTAGTCGTTGCCTCTTCTTGGCAAGTAGCAGGTTCCTTCCTTTTCTTCTAGTTCTATGGCTTAAGATTTGTCTATATGTTATTCTCGATCATTCTAACAATGTCACCCGCTATAAGGTTGGCTTTGTTGACCTCGACGTCACACTTGAACCTCATCAGAGCCACGTTTTTCTTTATGGATTCTGCAGCAGTGTTGGTCGATGAAGTAAACTTGTCACCAATAATATCAACATTTTGTAGAAGACGGTCTCCAAGTTTGTGTACTTCGACTTTGGTGATGTAGTCAGAGGCTGGATGCATTGCATACATGACAATGGCTTGAATGTTTGAACAAAGTTTGGTCAGAACTTCCTCTGAGGATGATGCTGGTTGTGCTTGTTCTGCATCCTATCGATTGATGGCCTCTGCTAGGCTTTTAATTTCTTCAATGTTTGCCTTGACAACTTCAGCCAACGTGTTAAATTGCTCTTCAGTTGCAGCAGAGCTCTAAGCGTTTGTAACTTGGAGTACAAGTGCATCCAGCTTGGTAGAATTAGCCGCAGAGACTGATTTCAGAGCTTCAACTCTGTTGGAAAGAAGGGTTATAGTGGATGGTATGGCCAAGCTTTTCAACTCAGCCACCGTAAGAGTTCTCACGGGATGGGTTGATCGGGTTAAAGATATTTGAACAACCCAACCCAATGTTGCCGGTTTGAAAAATTTCAACCGAAACCAAACAAAATTGCAACCCAACCCAACCTGTTCAGGTTCATCGAGTTGGTCGGGTTATGTTTAAACAAAGTAAAAATAACATTGAAAACATAGAAAATAAGGAAAGCCTCATTTGAAATACGATCAATCGTTCAAGATAATATATGAGTTCATCAAACATTTATGTATTAAATATAACTGTCTAATAATGTTCTCTTACGACTTCCATTACTCGTTATTGCTTACTTGTTTTTGAAACTTATACATCTTAAAGAGAAATACAAATATTTTTATAGAAGTCGCTAAAACTTTTATCGAGTCATCAGATTGGTTGGGTTACTTTGGGTTGATACGTCGGGTTACCACGGGTTGATTTTTTTCGGGTTGGGTTGATCGGTTTTTTGAGCACCCCTAAGCCACAAAGGCCTTCATATCAGTTACAAAGGTTTGGAACCCATCCTTTGTATGAGGAAGACGTAACATTTGGTTCAACACATTGACCAAATTTAATCCCTGTTCCTGGGATTTCTAAAGAGCGTGCATCGACGTTGCGCTCTATAGGACTTCCATATGGTCCTTGCAAATCATCATCAGAAGATGTTGAGGATGCTACAGATGTTCTGATAACATCACCAACAAGTGGGGGTCCAGAGCCTATCTCTTGTGGTATGGAGTGTTTACTTAGAGGTAGTTCTAGAACCTCCTCGTCGTTGTGCACATTTAGTGACGATTGCTCTAGACAATCGTTTTGGTTTTTCAAGTTTGGTGGAGAGGCAACACATGCCTCTGTGTTGGTTGGTGGCGTGTTGGTAGGTAAATCAACATTTCTTTCAATGATTGTGTCCTTTTGAGAGGACACAACCAGAGGAGTGGTTTCCCAGTTTAATGGAGCAGAGGTGGAAGAAGGTTCCTCCATCCGGTAGGTTGGGGTAGGGTTCGAGGTGTGCACAACGTGGTTTGCACAGGGAGGGGGTTGGGGTGTGTGCCATCTTGGGCATATTTTTCTCCTATATCCTCCTCCGAGTGTTCACTCTCATTTACCTCTTCGATTAGTGGGGAGTGCCCATCTCCCACTTGTCTATCTCTGAAAACCATTCCTTCTGTAGATTCGATCTCTGAAGCTTGGTGCAAAGGTTTTGATGATTGCACCAGAGGCTTTTCTCTTACCTCTGAAGGACTTGGTGTTTCATCATACTTTGAGGCAATGTTCGCCAGAGCCTCTGTTACTTGTTGCAGGTGCTCTTCACTGACTTGTTGGGGGATGGAAGATTCAACCACTTCCATTGCTATTTCAGCAGCTATAGCGATTGGTATTTGGGGGTTCTGCAATGGTTATTATGGAACAATAGGCTATTCGACAACTTTTTTTTATCCTTCTCCTCTTCTGTAGAGGTTGGTCTTCAGGGACCTCTAGATGTGCACTCACCTCTTCAGTGGAAGGTTCCTCTGCTGGTACTTGTACTTGGGGGATGTTCTGATCTTCAACCCTCTGCCCTCTACTCTAGGACTCTCCTCTCTCTTCTCATGCGTGTTTCCTCTACTCTAGCCTCTCCTCTTCTCACTCTTATGTTAGTAACCTCTCCTTGTACTCCCTCGAGTCTTTCCTCTCTCCTCTCAACCACTTGCTCACCGGGGGCCATACCTATTCTTGGAGGGGTAACAGGACTCGACTGTGGAGTCTTGAACCCACGTATGTACTCCCACCACACACTCTTATCAGTTACATATGCGATCATTTTCTCCGGCAGAGGTCGAGCATTCGGGTATTCGGTGGAGAGGATAGTGTGCTTGTGGGTCGTCATGGAAAATGTTTTGATTGGGTTTCCATATAGGGGAAAACCATCATCAATGATGAACTTGGCAAGTAGAACTATGATGAACCTCTGGAAGGAGGTTTAGATGGAAACCTGCGTGTTCAAGTGATTGGAGTCAGCTAGCAATTCTTTGGTTTTTGTATTCAGCGGAGTTTGAGTGTTGTTATTCGTCATTTCGTGGAGAAAGGGGGTTGTTCTATACTAAAGCAGAGTTGGAAGTCATTCGTTCTTGTGAAAGAGAGTTGCAGGTTCTTGATTGAAGGAAGGTTTGGAGAAGAAGAAAGCGTAAATTGAAAAATGAGGGAAATTTGGGGTTTTAAAGCGGATTTCAAAATAGTACTCAAGTGGAAAGGCGTTTCTCAAATGACGGTTTAGGGACATCCAATGAGAAAACGACATGCGTCCATAGACGTTTCAGAAATGTGGGACGTGTGTATACGTCATGGTACACGCGCATGAGTTTAATTGGAATAACAGGGTTGTGCCTTTCAAAAATAACCCGCATCTTAGAAGAAGATAAAACACATAAGTGTTTTTATCTGCAGAAGAGGTTCTTTTCAAACAAACCTATGACTCTAAGACCGGAACCTCAGTCCATATGGTTACACTTTTATTTACCTAAGCATTTGAAAACCAATTGAGTTGTCGAGAATGAGTGTCACAGAGGATATCTTTTTGGAGGATTTTGGAAGAAATAACATACTTGAATGATGATTGTAGACTTCTGAACAAATAAGCCATCTCAAAACTATTGTTTTGTGCAATAAAAGTTTTGTGCTATCCATGTAGAAGCTCTATTGTGCATAAGGAATTAGCTGCTCCTCGAATATAGGGATTTTCTGCTCCCCCATGAACTATGCTTTGATCAAATGAGATAAGTGTAGCAAAAGACATAAAACAAGTAATGAAGAGGATATGTACCCTATTGCAGAAGTTCTGACTAGGAGTGCAGAGACTGCGATGACTATAGACAAACATACAATATACTCTTGTGAAATAAAGAACATGATGAAGAATAATATAGAGAGCAGCACTCCTTTTATTTGAATCAGAGGCTTTGATCACCTTAAACTCATCCAAGCATGTTGAGCATACCCAACTTACTGATCAAGAAATTGAATATCTTTTCATCAAGAGCCTTGGTAAATATACCAACAAGTTGGTAGTATGTGGAAACAAATACATTTATATTGTGCCTTTCTCTACATGATCCTTTATAAAAGGATACCTTACATAAATATGCTTTGTTATGGATTGTTGCACCGGGATTGTAGAGATAGCTATAACACTTTTGGAGTAACAGAGGATGGGAATCTTGTCAAACTCAAAGCCATAGTCCTTGAGTTGAGTTTTCATCCATATCACTTGTGAGAAACAGCTTACGACAACCACATATTCAGCTTCTACGATTGATGTTGACACACAATTTTGTTTCTTTGAAGTCCAACTCACCAATTTTGTTGGGAACTGAAGAAAAGCTCAAGTGTTTAATGCTGCTAGTTCAGAGTTACTACTGCCAGAGAATTTCAAAAATTAGTACTGCTAAGTATTACTACTTCTAGTAGAATTAATACTGCTAGTCAAAGTTAGTGCTGCTTGAACAAAGTTAGTACTGTTTAGCTAGTTAGTACTGCTAGAGGTTAGTGCTGCTTAGTAGTTATTGCTGCCAAGTCTCAGTTAATACTTCCAAGGTGATTAGTGCTGCTTATGAGATGGAGATTCGATTTACAAGAATGACAGCTGGATAGACTAAAGATATCAATGGAAGATATTCTGAAGATATTTTATTAATTGTAATTATCTTTTGTTCATTATATGTATAGAATTGATAGAATAGTTTATAATTGAATTAATTCTAAGTTTTTGTTTTAGAGAGAATCAACCTCAAGGCATAGTTCCTAATTCTAGAGAAGTAGAATTCGTCTTGAAAGAGTCTGTTCTTCAAGATTGAGGTTGTGTGTGTAATCTTGTGATTTCAAGCATTCAATACAAGTTTACTAGTTGTTCATCATATTTACTGTTTGTTTACTGTTTCATTAAATATCAAAGTGTTATTCCGCAAACTCCTTTGATATTAGATTATGAGAATTTATTCTTGTTGAGAATTCGATCCTGACAAGTGGTATCAGAGCTTGTTCTCTCAGAAACATTTATTCACTCATCATGGAAAACTTTGCAGAATCAAACAGTACTCTGGTCTCTAAGGTCCCAATGCTCAAACCCAGTGAGTTTGACATGTGGAAGATCAGAATCAGGCAATACATTCTACTCACAGACTACTTAATGTGGGACATCATTGAGAATGGCCCCTCTGAAGCAGGAAAGATTGGACCAGATGGGAAAATACCTCCACCAAAGACAGATGGTGAGAGGAAAATCAGGCAGACAGAGATGAAGGCCTTGAGCACTCTGCTCTTAGCCATTCTCAATGAATATCAGCATCAATTTTGCAACTGTACTGATGCTCAGATTCTCTGGAATGCTCTAGAGAAAAGATTTGCTGGAACTAAAAGCATTAAAAGAAATCAAAGAGATGTTCTGAAGCAGCAGTATGAGAACTTCACTTCTTCAAAGAATGAGTCTATGACTCAAACCTTTGACAGGTTCAACAAGCTTATTGGTGAACTGGCTACTGTTGGAGTGAAGATGGAGCAAGATGATATCAATAGAAAGTTCCTCTAATACTACTGTCAACCCTGAAGCAGTTAGTGCTGACAGTGGAGTGAATTCAGAAAAAGGCACTGAAACTGTGTTTGAAGCCTTCTTGTCCAGTCATAGCAACAACTCTTTGATTAATGATGATTTGGAACAACTTAACCCTGATGATCTGGAGGAGATGGACATTAAATGGCAGATGGCCATGTTATCTATGAGGGTAAAGAAGTTTATTAAAAGAACGGGGAGGAACAACTTCTATCAAAGAAGAGAAGATGGAGCTGGTTTAGACAAAACAAAGGTGGAATGTTACAAGTGCCACATGAAGGGACACTTTGCTAGAGAGTGCAGAAATGGTGTGTCAAATAACAACCACCAACATGCTCAGAATGGAGGCTACAATCAAAACAAGAACTCTGCTCAAGCCCTTGTTTCTCAACAAGGAATGGGATTTGACTGGAGTGACCAAGCTGAGGAAGCCATTCAGAACCAAGCTCTTATGGCAGAGGTGTCTGATCTCCCCTCTGAGGTATTTTCTAATCTTTGCACTAAATCTTGCATAGACACTGTGAAAAGGTACAGGGATCACAACCAAAGCATGTGTGATAACCTCAAAAGATTAGAAAAAGACAGAAAAGATTATGTGTTGATAGTGGAGAGGTTTGAAGAACAAATCAAAGGCTTTCAAGCCAATGAACTTCAACACTCTTATGACACAAATTACTGTAAGTGGAAAAAGAATGAGTTAAAGACCAAACTGTCTAAGTCAAAAGAAGAGAATGATAAATTGAAAGAAGAATTAGATAAGGTTAAGCTTGATATAGAAAAGTTTTCATATGCTTCCCAAAAAATGGATTCTCTTCTAAAGGCTCAGATTCATGATAAGATGAAGCCTGGTGTTGGATACAACAACACACCCCCTCCTTACAACAACAATTATATACCTCCTACATCAGATTTGTTAGAGACCAAGGAGAAAAAGGACTTGTCTGAGAAAGCATTTAAGATAGATCCTTTGGATGAGGTGGTGGTTAAGGATTTGACTGAGAAAGAAGCCAGTGAGAATAGGAATAATGCTGTGAGTAAAAAGATAACCTTAGAAAACAACATTATCACCAATGAGGGATGTGGAAAAATATGGGTCAAGTCTAAAGAGATAGAGAAGAACAAAGGAAAGGCTAACAAGGTCCATTACAAACAGACCACGGTTGTGAATCCTGGCCCTTGTAAATAGTGTGCTTGTAATAAAACTAAGAGCCCAAATTCTAGTACAAAGAGAGGTAATCAAAGAAACTGGAATAATCAATGGGCTCAGAAACAAGGAGTTGATCTGAGTAAGATAATCAGACCAAAACCTTGTTTTATATGTGGCAAGTTGAATCATTTGGCTAAGTACTGTTTCTTCAATCCTATTAACCAAAGGATGAACTTTCAAAGATTTGTGCAAAAACCTGTTGGTTATAGGAAGACTGGAAAGAAACATATGGCTAAGAAATCTGTTGAAACCAAAGGCCACATGCAGAATTTTTTTTAAAAGAAAGTATTAAAATGTGGGTGCCTAGAAGCACTAAAACTGTTAGTGCTGTAACAGGTTTAGTGCAGCTAATAGCAATACTGCTGAGAATATTAATGCTTCTAATACTGTTAGTACTTCTTCAAAGGTTACTACTGCTAACACAGTTACTGCTGCTGACACAGTTACTACTTCTAACAAGGGTAATACTGCTAAACATGCAAGTACAGCTAATGCAGTCAGTACTTCTAAAACCAGTACTGCTTCTAGCAAATATGCTGCAAAACCCATCATTGTAACAAAGTACTCCAGTTATGAGGAGTCAAAGTTTAAAAATCTTGTCAAGAAAGAATGTAAATATTTTGATGAGAAAGGGGTACCCAAGACCACTTTGGATTGGGTTCCTAATCCATACTAACTGATTTATCCTATGTGCAGGGCAACCAACAGCTCAAGGGGAAGAGCATCTGGCATGTGGATAGTGGTTGCTCTAGGTACATGACAGGCAACATGTCATGCCATCAGGATTTCAAGCATATCAATGGAGGACATGTTGCATTTGGAGACAATCTCACAGGTGGTAAAATAAGTGGGAAAGGTAATGTTACAAAAGGTAAGATGACATTTGAGGATGCCTACTATGTTGATAAGCTAAAGTACAACCTGTTAAGTATATCACAGGTTTGTGACAAACAACATAGTATATTATTTACTAATACAAAATGTATGATCCTTGCCCCAGGGTTCAAGGTAGTTGATGAAAGCATGATACTACTTAGAACTCCAAGAAAGGACAATGTGTATTGTCTAGATATGGACAATGTTTCAAGTGATTCATCCCTGAACTGTTTTGTTTCAAAAGCTTCTGTGGATGAATCCTCTCTTTGGCACAGAAAGATGTGTCACATAAATTTCAAGACAATGAACAAACTTGTTAAAAACAATCTTGTAAGAGGTTTACCATCAAAGGTCTTTTCATGTGATGATCATTGTGTGGCTTGTCTTAAAGGCAAACAGCACAAAACTTCTCATAAGTACAAGGATTTAAATACAATTTCTTCTTGTCTCCAGTTATTGCATATGGATCTGTTTGTCCCTACAAATGTTATGAGCATAGGGAAGAAATCATACTGCTTAGTTATTGTTGATGATTACTCTAGATTTACTTGGGTATATTTTCTAAGGACTAAGGATGAGACAAGTGGACTGATCAAATCCTTTATTCTAAGAATTGAAAACCAAACTAATCAAAAAGTAAAAGTCATTAGGTCTGATAATGGAACTGAATTTAAAAATCCTGATCTAAACACCTTTTGTGAAGAAAAAGGCATTGAGAGACAATACAGTGCTCCTAGGACTCCACAACAAAATGGTGTTGCTGAGAGAACGAATAGGACACTTATAGAGGCTGCTAGATCTCTGTTTCCTGATTCAAAACTGCCAATTACTTTCTGGGCTGAAGCAGTTAATACTGCCTGTTATGTCCAAAACAGAGTACTAGTAGTCAAGCCAAAGAACAAGACCCCATATGAGCTTTTAAACTAAAGAAAACCCTTTATTGGATTTTTCAAACCTTTTGGGTGTCCTTGTACAATTCTCAATACCAAATCTCACTTAGGTAAGTTTGATAGCAAGGTAGATGATGGATTTCTTGTTGGTTACTCATCTCAGAGTAAGGCTTACAGGGTATTTAATTCTTCTTCTAGAATAATTGAAGAAAGTGACAATGTCAAATGCAATGAGAACACACCAAATCCTATTGGGTCTGGTCCTCAGTGGCTGTTTGACATTGATTCACTGACTAACTCCTTTGGTTTCAGTAGTAATGATTATGCAGGTTCAGGAAGTGGAGGATCAGAGACTACACAAGTTCAAGAAAGTATACCTCAGTCTGTGATTTTTCCCATACCTAAAATGGATCCTGTTGAAGACTGTGAAAAGGAGCCAACTACTGAACCAAGTTAGAGTGATGAAGAAAGAGGAGATGAGGAGAGTCAAGAAAATAAAGAACCTGAAGTAGCTGCTGAAATCACCTCAGTTGAGTTAAATGACTCCAATCTAGAGGTGGGACTCAATGAAGAACCTAGCCATCACACCAGAACACAAAAGAATCATCCTCCTCAGCTGGTAATAGGAGATATATCTTCTCCTATGATGACTAGAAATCAAAGCAGGCCGCAAGATATGCAAGACCAACAGCATACCGTACTTTCTTGCTTTCTATCCCATCTTGAGCCTAAAAAGGCTTATGATGCTATGAAAGAGTCCAGTTGGATAGAAGCCATGCAAGAAGAACTGCTACAATTCAAGCTGCAAGATGTTTGGGATCTAGTAGACCTTCCTAAAGGTCAAAGAGCTATTGGCACAAAATGGGTCTTCAGGAATAAGAGAGATGAAAGAGGGATAGTAAAAAAGAACAAAGCAAGGTTGGTGGCACAAGGGTACACACAAGAAGAAGGAATAGATTATGAAGAAGTATTTGCACCAATGGCTAGGATAGAAGCAATCAGATTGTTCCTGGCCTATGCTTCTTATATGAAGTTCAAAGTCTACCAAATGGATGTAAAAAGTGCATTTCTATATGGCTCAATCGAAGAAGAAATATATGTCTGTCAACCACCAGGGATTGAAAACCCAAGCTATCCAGACAGAGTATACAAACTAAAGAAAGCACTTTATGGACTACATCAAGCACCAAGAGCATGGTATGACACTCTGTCATCCTATCTATTGGAAAATGGCTTTGAAAGAGGAGTCATTGATAAGACTCTGTTCATCAAGAGAAAGAAGAAGGACATCTTGTTGGTCCAAATCTATGTGGATGATATCATCTTTGGATCCACAAGAGAAAGTATGTGCAGGGAGTTTGAGGAACTAATGCATCAAAGATTCAAAATGAGTTCCGTGGGGGAACTTACCTTTTTCCTTGGACTCCAAGTCCAACAGAAGTCAGATGGTATTTTTATCTGTCAGTCCAAGTATGTGCAGGACATTCTAACCAAGTTTGGTTTCTCAGATTCAAAGCCTGCCAGTACACCTATGGAGACATACAAGCAGATAACAGCAGATCTTGAGCGGGAGGATATGGATGTGCATCACTATAGATCCATGATTGGCTCTCTCATGTACCTTACAGCCTCTAGGCCAGATATAATGTTTCCAGTCTGTGTGTGTGCAAGATTTCAAGTTAGGCCAAAGCAATCACACTATCAAGATGTTAAGAGGATATTCAGATAGCTCAAAGGGCAACCTAGGTTGGGACTTTGGTATCCTTATGACTCATCATTTGACCTACTTGCATACTCAGACAGTGACCTAGGTGGAGCAAACTTGGACATAAAATCTACTTCTGGAGGATGCCAGTTTTTGAGTGCAAGACTAGTATCATGGCAGTGCAAGAAACAAACCATAGTGTCCACATCTACAACAAAAGCAGAGTACATAGCAGCTGCAAGTTGCTGTTCTCAAGTCTTATGGATTCAGAATCAAATGCTGGATTATAGGGTAACTTTTCTACACACTCCAATCTTTATTGATAATAGCAGTGCTATTAGCATTGTTAATAATCCTGTCAAGCACTCAAAAACAAAGCACATTGAGATCAGGTATGACTTTATAAGAGACTGCAATGAAAAAGAAACTTATTCAAGTTGTAAACGTTCATACTGATAACAAGTTTGCTGATCTATTCACCAAAGCCTTTGATGTGGGTAGATTCACTTTCTTGTTAACAAGTGTGGGAATGATCAACTCTGAATAACCCCCTTCTCAAAAAGTGGTTAAATACCTGTAGATTGTTTATACTTGGTGTTACTAATCTTCTTTTTCAGGAAATGTATAGCAGTACTCAGTTCATCACAAGCTTAAAAGTGTAAGTATGGTTAATACTGCCAGTACAGCTTTAGTACTGCAGTACAATTTTACTACTGCCAGTGTTCAGTTAATACTGCTAGTCAGTTAATACTGCTCCCAGTTAATACTGCTAGTTAGTTAATACTGCTAGTGGTTAATACTGCTCTCAGTTAATACTGCTAGTTAGTTAATACTGCTTTCAGTTAATACTGCTCACTGTTAATACTGCTTTCACTAATTTTTTAAGGTTAATACTGCTTTTAATCCACAACCTATAAATACCCTTTTCCCGCCTAAAAAGTTCATAACGACTCTTTGCATACTGTTCACTTGCGCTCTAACCCTTTTCTCTCAAGTACCAAGTTTTCAGGCAAGAACATTCAAGTTCAATGGCATCCATGGCATTCATCGACGAACACAATGAGATCGCGATGCTCCAAAAGCCAAAACAAGCTGAAGGGTTTTACCAGATAGTCGACTTTTTGAGGACAAGTCACATTGCGCATGCTCTCACCGTGTCCCCTACAATGTACATAGAGCATCAGAGGCAATTCTGGGCCAATGCCACTACTAGCACTGACAATGGAGTGTCGTACATCAAATCAAGGGTGTGTGACAAACCCTTGACAGTTACTAAGGAGACCATTCGCATCTGTCTACGTCTAGACGATGCTTCAGGTATATCTTCTATTCCAAATGAAGATTTGTTTTCCAACCTCACCAGAATGGGGTATGAAGGCCAATTGGGGATTTTCAAGTTTTTCAAAGCTCAATTTTCACCCCAATGGAGGTTCTTTGTTCATACCCTGATGCACTGTATTTCAAAGAAAACTACTGGCTAGAGCCAATTTAGCAGTCCAATTGCCTATGCATTGGTATGTTTATCCACTGCTAGAAAATACAATTTTTCTCTGATGATCTTCAATGATCTTGTCTCCAACCTGGACAACAAGAAGAGTTTCTTCATGTATCCCAAGTTTGTTTAGGCAGTTATTACTAATGAATTGACGGACATACCTCACTTTGATGGGGTATATGTACCTAAACCCCCTAGAGGTAAGGTCTTCTCAAATATGAAAAGATCTGCTAGGGACTCGGAAGGAGTTGACACCCCATTGTTCTCAACAATGATGGCGGTGTCCCAACCACAAGAAGGTATGGCAGCAGGGTCAAGGCCCTCACTAGACAATCCCACTGCTAGCCAATCCCAACCTTCCCACTCTATATCTATTCCCCAGTCTCTGCTTCATAAGCCCACATCTCCACTTACCCAAACTTACAAAAGGAAACAGGTAAAGAAGGTTCCTTCCCTTCTTGTACCTTCACCCACTAAGCCTTTAAGCCCTCTATTGGAGCATTCTCCAATAGAGAATATCCAAAGGGAATCCAATAGGGTGTCTCCCAACCCTGAGGAGGTGCTCTCTAAGGAGATGGAAGAGCATATGGGTGAGAAGGCTGCCACTACTTCTGCTAGCACAAAGAAGGACAGTGGTAACATCTCTAAGACCTTCCCCATGGCAACTTTGGATGAGAAATCAACCAAAGGACCTCGGTGCCAAGAAACCAAGGGGGTAGTAGGTGCTTCTGCTAGGCAGAAGGCCACTACTAAAAGGTCCAAGGATCCCTCAAGGATGGGCAAAACATCCAAAAAGGGTGAGGACAGAACTGAAACTGATGAATTGATGGCAAAACATTCCAAGGATCCTTCAAGGGTGGGTAAAACACCTAAAGAAGGTGAGGATAGATATACTTACTGGGAATTGATTGAAGCATTAGCCAACATTAATGTTGATGTGGTTAATCAAGGAAAGGAAATCAAAGAATTGCAGCAAGTGGTCATCTCACAACAAGAGCAGATTTCAAAATTCAAGCAATTGGTGGGAAAACTTATTGCCAGGAAAAGACGAAAGCAGTTTGTTTTAAGGAGGAGAAAGGGGGCAAACAAAAAGGAGGAGAATGCTTCCAAAAAGGGGGAGAATTCAAGCTCAGAACAGATAGATCAACAGATTGAGGGGGAGTTTGTTGAAGAAAAGAAAGCAGCAGAAACAACACCAGCAGTAGTAACAACCCTAGAAGCAGAAACTGTTATTACTGCTGAGCCAAAACAAGCAGCAGAAACTGTTAGTGCTGCTGAAACATCACAAGCAGCAGTAACAGAGTTAACACCAGCAGAGATTGAAGTAGCAGAAATGCTTGTCAAAGCAAAGAATGACACTCCCAAAGCAAAGGGAGTGGTCATAAATGAAGGGGGAGCAAAAAGAACAGAAAAGAAAGACATGGCTGAAGATGCAAAAAGAAAAGGAAAAGAGAAGATGATAGAAGCTGATCAACCAACTAAAAAGCAAAAGATGGTTGAGTCAGATGAAGCATTAGCCAAGAAAATGCAAGAAGAGTTAGATCAGGCAGAGAAAGAGCAAGTTGAGAAAGACAGAGAAGTAGCCAGAGCACTTGCTAATGAATTAAATGAAGCATTTCAGAAAGGGTTGGAAACAGAGAAGGCAAAGCAAAGAGCAATGAGCTTGAGAAAGGCTATGATGGCCAGAACAAGTGCTAAGAAGAGAAGACCTTCACAAACTTACCTTGCAACTCAGGAAAGAAACAAGATGATAACTTTCTTGAGGAGTGCAATTGGTGTATAGAAAGAAATGTTTGTGAAGATGACTTTTGCTCAAATCAAGGACCTCTATGAGAAAGAAATGGGAAAGCTGAAGAGCAATGAAAAGGATAGAGTGGAGTTTGAAAAGAAAGCCAAGGAGAGACATGATGTGAATATCAATCAACCCTTCCCTGAAAGTGAAGAGGGAACTCCAACAAAAGAAAAGGTAGAGATAAAGGCCGAAGAGAAGAAGGAAGCTACTATAGGACAAAGCCAAAGGATTCTGAAGAGAACTAAGATGATGGTCAAAAGAAAGAAGATTGAAAAGAAGCCTAGAGTAGAAGAAGAGAAAAAGGTTGCTGAAGAAGAAGAGGCACCTAAGAATGAAGAAAAGAAAGCTGAAGTTCAGGAAGCATCACAGTGTTCAAATATAAATATGTACATGGTGGTAATGGATAAAGTTCCGAAGCCTATTACAGCTGAACCTGTTGGATTCAAACCTCCTGAAGTTATCCACTGGGATATTATGGAAGTGGATGGCAAGGAATTTATCAGATTGAAAAGGAAGGATGAGAAGTACTATGTATTTGCTACATGGAACAAAATTGTCAGAGAATGTTCAAGATCTGATTTGGAAGAGATGTTTGAAGTTGGAATGAAGTTATATGCAGATCAGTTGAAAGCTCCAGGGTTACCAATAGTGAAGCTGGTCATGGAGTACTTGTGTATGTTATTCAATCTAGAAGCAGTGAAGCACTTAATTAGAGATGTGTTCAAAACTGTTAGAGGATAGACTCTATATGAAAGAAGTGGAGTCTATGAATTATCCTTGGATACTTTTCACATGGAGTATTACTTAGTGGATGGGGTCTACAATCACACTCATTTGAAGCTTCATGCAATGCTAAATAAGAAGCTGGGTTGTGCAACAAATTCAGAAATGGCAAAGTACTTAATTCAGAGAACTATCAATCAGAGCATGGGATTGGATCCTAATATTGGATTGGATCAGTAAAAGTTTTGGAAGCATTTGAAGAACTTGACTTCTCTTCCTAAAAGTCAAGCTAGGGGGAGATTGTTGGGAACTGAAGAAAAGCTCAAGTGTTTAATGATGTTAGTTCAGCGTTACTACTGCCAGAGGATTTCAAAGATTAATACTGCTAAGTATTACTACTTCTAGTAAAATTAATACTGCTAGTCAAAGTTAGTACTGCTTGAACAAAGTTAGTACTGCTTAGCTAGTTAGTACTGCTAGAGGTTAGTGCTGCTTAGTAGTTAATGCTGCCAAGACTCAGTTAATACTTCCAAGGTGATTAGTGCTGCTTATGAGATGGAGATTCGATTTACAAGAATGACAGCTGGATAGACTGAAGATATCAATGGAAGATATTCTGAAGATATTTTATTAATTGTAATTATCTTTTGTTCAGTATATGTATAGAATTGATAGAATAGTTTAGAATTGAATTAATTCTAAGTTTTTGTTTTAGAGAGAATCAACCTCAAGGCATAGTTCCTAATTCTAGAGAAGTAAAATTCATTTTGAAAAAGTCTGTTTTTCAAGATTGAGGTTGTGTGTGTAATCTTGTGATTTCAAGCATTCAATACAAGTTTACTAGTTGTTCATCATATTTACTGTTTGTTTACTGTTTCATTGAATATCAAAGTGTTATTCCGCAAACTCCTTTGATATTAGTTTCTGAGAATTTATTCTTGTTGAGAATTCGATCCTGACAAACTTGTTTCCAAGCAGTTGACGCCTCCCATAAGTGCTCTTTCGATGAAGTTTGCATCCTCTATGATCTACATATGTATACGATATTAGATCAAAGCCAAAGTCTTTAGGGCACCAGAGGATAAAATGTTGGGTCCCCTTAAGATACCTAAAGATCCTCTTGACTGCAATTAGGTGAGACTCTTTTAGTTTAGATTGAAATATGGCACAAAGATAAGTGGCAAACATAATGTCTAGTCTACTTGCAGATAGATAAAGAAGTGAACCAATCATGCCTCTGTAGAGTTTTTATTCTACATATTTTCCAAAGCGATCAGAGTCAAGCTTGAACCCTGTGGCCATTGGTGTTTCAATCGAAGAAGAGTCAGAGAGCTTGTATTTTGCCAAGATGTTAGAGACAAACTTAGACTGGTTGATAAAGATATCCTCTGTGGTTTTTTTAACTTGAAGTCCGAGGAATAATGTTTCCCCCATCATACTCATTTCAAAATCACTCTTCATTAACATAGATAACTTTTCACAATAGGTTTGATTTGTAAACCAATCATCCATATAAATTTGCACCATAAGTATATCCTTCTTATGTCTCTATATAAACAAAGTAGTATCGATGGTACCGTTTTTGAACTTGTTTTGAGTAAAAAGGAAGATAAACACTCATACCATGCTCTTGGTGATGACTTTAGCCCATATAGAGTCTTGTCAAGATAGTACACATGGGTGGGATGCACAGAACTTTCGAAACCAGGTGGTTGTTGATCATATACCTCTTCTTGCATCTTACCATTTAAGAAGGCGGATTTAACATCCATTTGATAGACTCTGAAGCCTTTGTGTGTACCAAAGTCCAAAAAGATTCTGATGGCCTCTAGACTTGCCATGGAGCAAAGGTTTCATCATAGTCTATTCCTTCTGCCTGGCAATATCCTTTGGCAAGTAACCTAGCTTTATTCCTAATTACTATGTCATCCTCATCCTTCTTGATTCTGAACACCCACTTAGTCCCAGTAGCAGTTTTATCTTTTGGCAATGGGATTAAGGACCATACATTGTTTTGCTCGAATTGTAGAAGCTCTTGTTGCATAGCTTCTACCCAGATTGGGTCTTCATGTGCTTCAGAAACCTTCTTAGGTTCAACCATTCTATGAAAATTGACAAAGTAACACTCATTAGAAGTAGTTGATTTAGTCTTAATATCATCAGAAGGATTACCAAAAATTTGGATTGAGGTATGGCCCTTCGTCCATTTAGTCATTCGGGGTTGATGTATTGAGAGAGTGTTAACCTTTGCATTTGAGGTAGTAATTATGTTCATCGTTGAGCTTACTATTGGCAAGGTAGTCTTTGCTTGCTCTTGCTCGACAGAATGACCTGCAAAAGTAGTCATTGATAGTGAGTCAATTGATGGTTCAGTAAACGTACCAGACTCTAGAGTCGTAGGATCTTCTACCGCAGAAGCTCTGTGATGTTCTATAGAGCCTTCTTCATATTCAAGTACATCTTCAAATAATGTAGCAAGTTCTACTTCACTTGACGATGATGAGCCAATTAAGTTCTTCTATGGATCGAGTCCTGGGCTGAATTGCTCAGAAGTCTTTGGTGTAATTTCATTGAAGGAGACATTTATGCTCTCCAAGATCAACTTCATCTTCAGAATGAAGACTCTGTAAGCTTTTGAGGTTAAAGAATAGCCAAAAATTTTGCCTCATTAGTTTTTTTGTCGAATTTCCCAAGTTGATCCATGTCATTGAACACGAAGCATCTGCAACCAAATACATGAAATAATTTTATGTTATCTTTTCTTTGGTTTAGAAGCTCTAAGAGTTCTTCATGTGTCTTTTTACAATCAACGATATGTTCTAGATAAAACACACAGTCGATATGGCTTCTGCCCAAAAGCAAGTAGGTAGTCCTTACGCTGCAAGCATGGTTCTGGCAGCTTCAACTAGTGTTTTGTTTCTCCTCTCAATAACGCCATTCTGTTGAAGTGTCCTAGGTGTAGAGAAGTTCTAGGAGAGTCCTTCGTTGGCTAGATAAGCATTTATATTGGGGTTTTTGAATTCAGTCCCATTGTCACTTCTCAACTTTTTAACGTTGTTGTCATACAAACCTAGATCATTTTCAATAGATTGATTAGTAAATCAGGGACATCATACTTCTTACGTATAAACTCTACCCAAGTATATCTGGAGAATTCATCTATTAATACCATAATATTCATTTTTCCTGACAAGCTATGCACTGCAATGGGACCACAGAGGTCAACATGTAGGATATGCAGAGGTATTGTACATGAGATGTCAGACTTTTGTGTGTAGTCCTTTTTAAGTTTCTAAATTCACAAGCAGAACATAAGTGATCTTTGTCAAATTTGAGAGAAGGGAGACTGATGACTAGATTATTATTTATCAGTTGATCAAGAGTAGGAAAGTTTAGATGAGAGAACCTGTTGCGCCAGAGCTAAGCTTCTTCATTCTTTTTCGAGACAAGACATAGTTTCCCTGTGTTGTTCATGGCATTGAAGTTCATAAGGTATAGATCGCCTTTTTCTGTTAAGAGAGAGCAGTACATTCTCTTGAACTTGATATCGAATCCACTATTCAAAGTTGACTTACGCTTAAGAGATTGTGCTTGAGTCCATCAACATAAGCAACCTTGGATACGGGTACATCTCCTCTTGAAATGGCTCTAGAGCCTTTTATTTGACCATTTTTATCATCACTAAATGTTATTGATCCTCCATATTTATCTTTGTAAAAGGATGGAAACTTCTTATTCCCTGTCATATACCTCGAGCATCCGGAGTCAAGGTATCATACTAGCTCATGTTGTTTCTGCAAAACCGATTAACAGGTTTTAGGTACCCATACCCACATGGGTCCTTTTTTATTAGAAGCTTTTTGTTAGATATCTAAAGCCTTAGGCTTTTCATTTTGGATAGAGGTCTTCTGTGGTTGCTTTTTCTAGCGCTTGAATTTTCCATTCTTTGTATTGGGCCTAGAAAGGAAGTAAGTGGAGGTTGACAAATGCTTTTTCAATTGATGCAGTAAGTTAAGACAATGATAATTGTGAATGCAAGAACGTTGCTTAAAATTTTCATTTGATTTCTTAAAAGTAGGTACAGAAGTTTTATTTGTGTCCTTCCTAGCATAAGAAGTTTGACTAGGATTCCTATCAAGTTTGGATTTATTTTGAAAGTTCTTCTTTCCCTGCTTGGGTGTCTACTCAAACCACTTTCTCTTTCCACATAATTCACTGCCACAGAAGGAACATAATTATCATTTACAACCCATTTACCTTTTTGTTGTCTTGTGAACTTGATAGCTTTGAACACAAAAGGTTTAGAAACTAATGGAGTTGTTTTGACAAAAGCCCTCTCTTTTAATTATTTTTCAAGGTCTAAAGATGTTTTGCTTTTAAACACATATCAAAGAAATTTGGGCAGATATGTACTCTGTTTTTAGATTTTTTTTCCGCAGAAATAGGTCTGTTTGGAATACCATATGGGAGCTTGGTCTCCTCTGATTCCTTGACAACTACCTCTGGTTCTTCGAAGCCAATCTCTGGAGTGACATAAGATGAATCATCATCAGAATCAAGAAAGTCCTTTTCAACATTTCCAGAGTCTAGATCTCCAGGATATATATCATATCCATTTACATCCCTTTCTAATGAATTTTTTACCTATGTCAATGTGCAAGGCACAACTTCAGGTTCTTTAGACTTACATTGCCTCAGAACTTCCAATACGCCATTTTAAAAAACATTTTTCACTTCTGTTTTAGAGGGAACAAATTCAGTTGCCTCAACATTAAGTACAAAGATGTTATGATGTTGTGTTTCTGGATGACCAAACATTGCTACTTAGTCAACCAATGAAGCTCTGCCACGTCAGCTCAAAGCAGTTACCACGCCTTTACTCATGGCAGTACCTGATAGGTTATTGGTTTGACTTTGTATTGATTCTCCTAATTATAGTGGATTTGTGTATGAGATTTTGTACGGTTGTATGCAATATTTGCTCAACAGATTTACACACACAACTTAACACGGTGGCTAAAAGTTGTGGTGAGTAAGAGAGAGAATACACATAGTCAGTGTGTGTTCTTGGTGTTCTTCCTATAATCAATCCTCTATTCATCAAATATAATGACATTTGTGGCTCAATCACAACTTGTTATTTATTGTTGATTGTCATTATCTTTCTACTATTGTTTCTACTTGCAATCATTATATATTCACTCAGCTTTCGCACCAAACTTTGATATATATATATATATATATATATATATTGAATATGGATTATTTGAGAGACAAATCTGGGATAACAATTGGTATCAGAGTAGATTGATTCACTGGAATCAAATTGGTTAGTCTCTCGATTCATACTAGTCCCTGTTTTTGCCTATTTTTCGTGAAGTTCAATTTGGGTGAAATCAGTGCACTGTTTGTTGTTTAGAAAGTGATTGTGCGTGTGTGTTTACAAAATCATTGTTTGTTCCTTGATATGAGCCTAAATCATTACCCCATTTCTTTTATATTTCCCTAAATCATTTTCGTTCCTGAACTTACCCTTTTTTTTTGAAAATGGCGAATATGAATGTTATTTATATCGCCAGTTCCCAAACCAAACCTCCTACTCTTTTAAGAGATGATTATCTTTAGTGGAAGATACGAATGATAAAAATCTTCGATGGTATTGATAAAAATCTCTATCAAGCAGTTCTAAGGAAACCTCATGTCCCGATGATGATTGTTCCTCGAGTCCCTACCACTGCAACCATATAAGAGATCCCATCTTATGAAAAGCCTAAGGATCTGCTTCTTACAATGAAAATGATTGGACATTGATTGAGGCTGAGAAAAAGGCCAAAAGATTGTTGATCATGGCCATTCCTAATGATATCTTTGCTTCACTTGATGCATGGGACACAACAGAGAGTTTGTGGGTTGAACTGGAGAAACAATTAGAGGGAGGCATCAGAACCCAAAAGAACAGAATGTCACAATGCCTTAATGAGTATTACAAGTTTTCTGCCAAACCAGAGGAAACTCTGCAACAGACTTACAATCGATTCAACGGATTGATCAACAAGTGTAGGAAAGTGGGCATTTTGTGTACCAATGAAGAAAACAATGTTCTGTTCCTCAAAAGTCTCATAGATGAATGGCTTTGACTCTCTATGTCTCTGCAGTCTAACCAAGATCTCTATGCTTGGTCTTTACATGACATTTTTGGTACTCATGTAGCACAGGAAAAGCACATTTTGAAGTCAAAGCATGTCTTAGAGGCCCTCTGACCTTAGTCTCTGACTCGATAGAGTCTCTGGGCCAGAACCGAAAAGAGAAAGTTTCTGAAGGAAGTTCCAGACGGCAGGCCAAGAAGAAAGGAAAGAAGGCCTTGGTGGTTGAAAGTGAAGGAGATGATGAGCGCAAAGAGGAGGATTTGGACAGCATGAGCTCTATTGCTAAATCTTTAGATCTATTAACAAGGGAACTCGGTAGAGGCAACTTCATGAAGCATGGTAACTACAGAAGAGGGAGAGACGGAGAAGATAGGTTTCAGCAGACTGCCCAGTATACCCAAGGAAATATGGACCCCCAAAGTCCTATGAGGCAAGGTATGTTTACAGGGAAGAAGCTAATGAGCCAAGTGCAATGGAATAGAGGTCGTATGAACATATGTCAGTTGAGCACATAGCCTCTAAACTGAAGTATCAACAAATGATAGTGTTGAGTCTGATTTTATAGTAATCATTGTATTTATAGGCTTGGTCTTATACTGTGTTTAGTCTCTCATACTCTATTGTATCTTACCAGGGTATTTAAGTCCCTTTGGTCTTGTGTCTTTGTAACACTTTACACACTCATATCAATACATCATACTTTGCGCCTTGAACTCCCTCTCTCTAGGATTTAGAGATCTTGGATTAACAATTGGTATCAGAGCCAATCTAGATCTTGAGAGAATTGAGAAAATCGATTTTTGTATCTGAATTTGTAGTTTAATTCGAAATTTTGATTGATTTTCTTGAATTTTTCAAGAAAATCTCTTTTTTGAATTTTTCATCAAATTCGGTTGTGTTTTTGAACGATTTCTTGTATAAATTAGTTTGTTGGATTCGATTTTTATAGAAGAAATCTTTTGATTCATATTGATTTTCAAGAATTTCAAGTTTTGGTGTTCGATTTTGAAAAATTTCAAGTTTTTGTAAAAACGAGTTTCACGTACTGTTTCATTTTCGAAATCTTGAAATTGCGGTTTTTAATCGAAAAGTTTGTTTGAAAAGTGTTAGAATGTTGTTTTCGATCTTATCTGTGAAAGATTTCATCTGAAAATTCTAATCTGTAATCGAATTTTGGTGATTTTTATTGTTTTTCAGGTGGTTTGCACTAGATCTAATCTTTGCGCGAGTTCATAGCGATTTGCGCGAGTTCATAAGTTTTGCGCTAGTTCATAATTGTCAGTTCAGTTCTCGTATTCCTCTACTCACGCAAAGAGTGATTTGCGTCTTTTCTAGGTCACGCAAAATCCTAGTTTGCGTCTCCTTCTACTCACGTAAAGTTGGTTTGCGTCTCCATCTGCTCGCGAAAAGATTGGTTTGCGTCTTCATCGCTTCACGCAAAGCTCGTTTTGCGTCTCTCTCAGCTCAAGAAAAGTCAAATTCTTGCCACGTTCTCATCACGCAAAGCTCAGTTTGCGTCATTAGCTCTTCACGCAAAGCTTACTTTGCGTCTTCATTGCCTCACGCAAAGCTCAGTTTGCGTCTCCTTCTGCTCGAGAGAATCTCAGTTTGCTTCTTTTGTCTCTCACGCAAATCTCAAGTTTGCGCCAGTTCGAAATCAAGACTTAGAATTTTTCTGAGTTTCTGAAATATGGATTCTGCGAAGTTTGCTTTCCAAGCTCAGTTTTACAAGAGTGATATGATGATGCAATTAGGCACAGAAACTCGTCCTCCAGTTCTAGTTGACGAAAATGAATTCACTCAATGGCAAGATAGGTTCTTGAACTTCATCAAGCGTCAAACTAATAGAGATAACATGATGAAATCTCTAACTGAAGGACCTTTCATAAAGCCTAATAGAGAGACTCCTGCAACAAATGAAGAGGCTTTGCGAATGAAAGCTGATCGAGAATTAAAAGCTAATCTGATGTTAGCTTTACCAAACTCTGTCTACAACCGGGTTGATCACTGCAAGGATTATCCAAATCTGTTGTGGGCACAATTGGAGAAGATCATGCTTGGTTCATCAGTCGCAACTCAACTAAAGAGTGTTTTCGACAAATTCTATACAGTGCTGAATGATCTGCGAAAGATAAATGTGAACAAGACAGAGCTTGAGACGAATCTAAAATTTTACAATGCTCTTCAGCCTGAATGGAACAAATCGTGTCACAAACTGAGGAACGATATTCGGGTCTCTACTATGCAGATTCAGGAATTATATGAGATTCTGATGACTGATGAGAGCTTGTTGCTAGAAAAGAAATCCAAACTGGAGAAGAAGTACAAAAAGTCAGTGAACCCGATTGCTCTCATCACGAAACAACTGAAAGAACAAGCATTGTCTGAAAATGCTTACAACGGGTCAACTGATGATGATGGCGAGACACTGCAGAAAGCAATGATCCTTCTCTCACAGCATTATCAGAAAAAGTTCCAACCATGTTCAAGTTCCAACACTTCTCTCTTCACTTCCGGTTCAAGAGTCAAAGTGCCCGAGCCAAAGACTATTGCCTGCTATAACTGTGGAAAGACGGGTCACATATCTAAGGAGTGTAAAGTGAAGAAAGTTAGGAACTCAACTTACTATCGAAAGAAACTGGAACTGGCCAAGAAAAGAGAGAATGGAACTGCTCTTCTTGTTGAATAAGAATTCTGGCTGGATCACTCTGACGATGAAGCTGCAAATGTCGAGATCGCTCAAATGTGCTTTGTTGGAGATGATTCTGACACGGATGAAGACGAGGTAATTTCTGAATTTGATTATAAATTCATTTCTTCTCAAATGGATGTTATAATTACTGCTCTGGATGATCTTCGTTTAAAGTTATTATCTGAAAAGAATTTAAATTCTGAAAAGTCAGATTTGATTGTCAAATTGAAAATTTGTTTGAAAGATGAAAAATCTATTTTAGAAAATACAAAAGACATCTTTCAAAAGAAATTGGATGATTTGGAAAATTCAAATAAGACTTATCTTGAATCTTTGACTGTTATGACCAATTTAAAAGACAGTCTTTCGGATAAAATAAATAAATTAGAAGAAAAGTTATATCGAAGGAACCAATCTGAACAAACAATTTTTATGAATAAACCACGGAGTGAGGAAGCTTTAAAAGAAAAATGGGGACTTGGTTTTAAAAATCCACATTGTTTAAACAATGCGATTGAAAAATCCCCTACTTTATATAAATATGATTATCTAACACTTGCTCATTATGCTCCTTAATTTAAAATTGATTGGATGAACGAAAAGCAAGTGTTAGAAATCGAAAATGAGAAAAGGACAAATAACAAGAAAAATGAAATTTCTTTTGTTTACACGAGAGAAAATGCAAAATATTTTCCTGACAAATCGAGAAGAGGCAGAAAAGGTTTAAATGATATATCTCCCGTCAAATCTTCAGTATCGGATGCGGATATCAGATGAATTTCAGATTGATGGGGATAGATGTATAGACAAACTTTATAAAAGTGATTCATTTGCTACTTGTAATAAAATTTCAAAATACTCTAGAAAGCAAATGATTCGATTATCCAAACATGTCTCATCTTCTTCCTCTGATTCTAGTTCAGATGATTATGTTTTGTATTCATCTGATGAATGTGCTTATTTTTCTGATAATCTTTTTCATGCTTCTCGTGTCAAATCTAATCATTATTTCCCCATAAGAACTACAACTAACAAACATGAGCCCAAATTCAAGTGGGTACCAAGATCTCAATCTGATTCAAAGTTGCAGGCACCTCATGTCAAGGGGGAATAAGAGAAAAAAATGGCTTTTGAATAACACAGTTCAAGACCCGCATCTCAATGTCAAATTTGGCTTCTAAGTACTTCAGCTTAGAACCCGTTCTTCAAAAACTATGACTTCTAGACATGTCAGTCTAGGACTCGTTCTTCAATGTTTTTAAGCTTCTCACTAATGAGAAAATGTGAGTACATCTACTTTTTTCCGCTGCATTTATCTCTGATAATGATGTTGTTCCAGTTTTCTCAAATGTTTTTAAAAGAATCTGAGCTATTTTATTCAAACTCCTGTTTTTGTTCAACCCAAAAATTTTCAAAAGACACACAAATTTTCATTTTTACATTATGTGGAAGATGATATTATTGAATTATATTTTGTTTCAACTGAATATAAATATGTCGATTAAATGTTTCTATTTTTTTAAATCTCAGCATGTTGTTTTAAAAGTTTAAACATTTACAAATTTTATTCTATATAGTAAAAGTTTTACAATTTTTGTTTCTTTTGAATAAAATGTGTGTCTAGGATAAATTTTCAAGTTGCTTTGTTTGAAGTTTTATATGTTCAAACTTTCAAGACTTTTAAAAATCGAAAAGTCAGCAACATGTTTGTAGCTTTTGATCTTGCTTTAAAGTTGTGTGATTCGGAATATTTATAGTTTACAATGCTTAGAAAACCTAAAAAGTCGGAATTTAGGATTGTAATGAAAATATGGGCTAATCATTTAGACGTAAAACCTTGTGTTTGAGATGATTATTAAATTCTTATAAATCATAAATCTCTAAGTTTAAAAGTTTGTACCTGTGACCTTTCTGGTTTGGGAAAGTAAGTTCTGTGGGATGCTTCTCATCTGCTCCCCTATGGTCATTTGGTCTGGGAGTAATCGAACCCAAATCCTTCTATAGAACCAGATCGAAAGTCATGTTCTACTGGTATGAATGGGTTTAGGATGTGTCTATGTAGCCTTTCTGATCTGGGAAAGTATGTTCTAAGGGGTGCTTGACACCTAGTCCCCTAAGGCGAACTGTTCTGGGAGTGGCTGACCCAAATCCTGCAATAGGGTCAGATAGAAAGTTACGTTTACGACATGTTCTTTACTTAATAAGATTTTTGATTAAAAGATGCCAAAGTGCACAAGCTTAAAAGATTCCAAAGAGCACACTCATGTAAAGATGCCATAGTGAACAATGCTAAAAGACGCCAATGAGCACACGTCTCATCATACTTGGTGATATGTTTGAGTTGCAATAAACCTGTAAGTTTGTGAAAGTCTGAATTTTTGATGGATTAGTGTGATTACATGCAAAGTTCTCTATTATATTTTTAGAATTGCATTTTCTTGAAGCTAATCGGAGTTCTCATGCGAGCACACTGAATAGATTGATGAAAGTTTTTGAAACTGAACATGTCTTAACTTGATATGCAATAAAACTTGTTTCTGTATCCAAATACATACATTTGATTTCATCTGATGAATTTATTGTGATATTTTACTAAGTAGAATTTTATTTGTTTCTGTTTAAATTTTTATATATTTAGTCGTTTCAAAATACATATTCAGTATAATTTTCTTTCTACATTGATGTTTCATTTCTTGTGTTCTCATATTTTTCTTTTTAAATAGGTTTGTTCATTATTCAAGGGGGAGTGAATAAGGAGATTTTTCTTAATGATCATATCTGTTTTCGAGGGGGAGTATCTGGTATTCTATGCAAATGCTAACTTGAATTGTCATATCTAGTGCATTTGTGTAGGGGGAGTCAAAGAGCTTAAAAAGGTAAAATTTTCTGAGTTCAAGTCAGATTTGCGCCAACAGTTGGTCGCGCAAACCTCACTTTGCGCCACCTTCGTCTAGCGCAAACCTTACTTTGCGCCACCAATGGTTAGTGCAAACCTCTCCTGTTTTCTCCGTTTCTTTGATTTTGCAGATCTTAAGCTGTCTCGTCTCCAACATTTGCATGACCAAGTTGATCCCGATCATCAAGGTCATGAGGGAGAGAAGATTAAGGAGATGTTAAAGAGACAAAGAGCTCCAAAGATTATTTGCTGATCAAGATTTGCTCAAGATTCTATTTTTCTCAGCCATACTAGTCTTTTGCTATTCCTGCTCCGACCACCACTGTTCCTTTTAGGTCATTTAAAGGAGGTGTGTCGTCTAGAGCACAAGTTGATGAATCAACCGTTCTTTCAAGTTTATTCCAAACTTGTCAAGTCTTGTCAAGGCAGCAAAGATAACTCAAACTGAAAGTTGCTGAGAAGAAATTTTTCTTAAAAATTCAGAAAGCTTTGCAAAGTCACTTAGATGGTATGTGCTAATTTAGAAGATTGATTTTGAAGACCACATCGCCAATGATTACTAAGGGGGAGATTGTTGAGTATGATTTTATAGTAATCATTGTATTTATAGGCTTGGTTTTATACTGTGTTTAGTGTCTCATACTCTGTTGTATCTGACCAGGGTATTTAAGTCCCTTTGGTCTTGTGTCTTTGTAACACTTTACACACTCATATCAATACATCATACTTTGCGCCTTGAACTCTCTCTCTCTCTCTCTACTTTCTCTCTCTAGGATTTAGAGATCTTGGATTAACATATAGTTCATATGGATGAAGGTTGAGCTGAGAGACCACAGAAGACTGATAATAAGTGTTATAAGTGTAGGAAACTAGGTCATTTTACTGCCAACTGTCGGAACACTCAAGTAAAAGATGTTGCCTTCTTATACTGTGTTTAGTGTCTCATACTCTGTTGTATCTGACCAGGGTATTTAAGTCCCTTTGGTCTTGTGTCTTTGTAACACTTTACACACTCATATCAATACATCATACTTTGCGCCTTGAACTCTCTCTCTCTCTCTCTCTCTCTACTTTCTCTCTCTAGGATTTAGAGATCTTGGATTAACAGATAGTTCATATGGATGAAGGTTGAGCTGAGAGACCACAGAAGACTGATAATAAGTGTTATAAGTGTAGGAAACTAGGTCATTTTACTGCCAACTGTCGGAACACTCAAGTAAAAGATGTTGCCTTCTATAAGAAGAAAGCATAATTCTATGCTCAGAAGAGCCTGATGGCAGAGCAAGAGAAGTGGAAATCCGATGAAACCTCTAATGAGGAATGTCGATAGGCTATGTTTTGTGGCATGAAAGTGGTTAGCAAAACCGACTCTGGTGATGAATCTCAGGTACTTACTACTTCTGAACCTTCAATTTTATCATGTTCAGAGGTTGCTAACTCTTTTCAGGAAGATCTCAAGCTCATGGAACAGAAGCCCTCTGAAAACCAAAAACAGTTAGATTTTTATAAAGAGAAAAAGAGCTTCTGGAAAAAGAGGAACATGATATCTTTGTGGAAAAGGAAGATTTGTTTAAAAATAAATGTTCTAAGGAACTTCTACTAAAGAAAAGACTTGAGGAACTTGAGAAGGATTTGAAAAACCACAGAGAAGTAACTAAAAGAGTCCAAATCTGACATAATGAATACTCTTGCCTTAAAACTATTTTTTCAAAAGGAAAGAGAATTCTTACATCAAGATTGACAGAGAAAAGAAATCATCATTAAAAAATATCAAGATGTTCAAGATGTACACCCAAAGATAAACTCTCAAATGGATACGCAAGGGTTGGGTTTCAGTGGCACTGATCCCTTCACTAGCAAGAAGAAAGACCCTTTGATGTCCACCTTTTGCATTGGCAAAACTCAAAAACCTTCATTTCTAGTTATGCCTTCTGTCTTTAAGAGGTTGAAGACTTCTGATGGCACAAGAACAAGAAACCTACAAAGGTTTAAAAACATTGTCTATCCAGAATAACAGAAGCAAGTCACCTCTGCACTCAATGATTAGGCTACTGAATTTGTTCCGTTAAAGGTAGAAGAGAAACCAGTTCTTGAAGATGATCTTCTAGAAGTTTTGAGGCATAGTAATTCAATTAAACATGATGTTGTACCTTGCACAATAACAGAGGTAAGTAAAACAGTAGAAAAAGCAGTTGATAGACTTGACACATGTCCTGAAATTCAAAGATATTTTTGATTCAGGATCATAGTCTGAGGATGAATCTTCCTTTGTCACTCCAAAAACTTTCTTTGAAGTTCCAGAGGTTGTTGGAAACTCTTACTCATTTGAGCCTAAGTTAATTCCAAAGGATATAAAAAGAACATGTCAAAATGAGAGTTCTAATGAACTTGGTAAATATAGTTTAGTGCAATTATCCAAAGAAACAATTCACAAGAACCTTCTTGAGTTCAACCTTCATTCAGATGACTCATCCACTGAGGATGAAGAAATAACCAAAGCTTTTCTCTATGATCCTAAACAAAATCATTTCTATCAAAAGTATGTACCAAAGATCACAATATATCCTGACTTTATAGACATATATTTAAGTGCCAAAACTTCTTTAGATCTTGAAAAAGAGCAAAAAGAGAAAAGTTATGTCGTGATTCCTCAAGTAACTAAACCTTATGTTTTCAAGACTATCAAGTTCCCAAGAGAACAAAAGGGAAAATGGGTTGAAGCTGATAAATCTGATCCTTCTGTGGCAGTAAAATCAGTGGATGTTGGGAAGAGGACAGAGCAGAGACCTCTGTAGGGAAATAATACATTTGAAA
Source organism: Arctium lappa (assembly GCA_023525745.1). Taxonomy (NCBI): domain Eukaryota; kingdom Viridiplantae; phylum Streptophyta; class Magnoliopsida; order Asterales; family Asteraceae; genus Arctium; species Arctium lappa. The sequence continues at coordinate 33,457,589 of CM042062.1, forward strand.
ATAAATCTACACTCGATTGGAAGTTTACCAAAACCTCGGATGCTAGGAAAGATGTTACTAAATCTTCTGTAGTTGTTCTTGAGAAATCAAATGAAAAGTTTAAGTAACATTCTTGGATTCATAACTGTCATTGCATAAACTTATTATATCAATTGAAGAATCATTTCTCAAAGCCCAACTATTTCCTCTCTCGGACCCATAAAAGGAATAAAAAATCCATGGGCTAGAAGAAACAACCACAGAAGACCTCTGTGCATAAAGAAAAACCTAAGGCGAAAGAGGTCAAACCGAAAGCTCCTAATATAACAGAACCCATATGGATATGGGTACCTAAAATTGTTTAATCGATTTTGCAGAAGCAGCATGTGCAGTATGGTACCTTGACTCTGGGTGCTCGATGCACATGACTAGCAATAAGAAGTTGCTATCCTCATACGTAGACAAATCTGTAGGATCAGTGACTTTTGGAGTCGACGAAAAGGTCAAATAAAAGGCTATGGACCCATTGCCCGTGGAGACGTGGCCATGTCGAAAGTTGCTTATGTTGATGATCTAAAGCACAATCTTCTGAGCATAAGTCAACTATGCGACAGTGGCTTCGATGTTAAATTTAGGAGAAGGTACTACTTTTTACTCAAAAAATTAGGTGAAGAACTGCTCAGAGCCAATATAGAAGGTGACCTCTATCTCATGAACTATAATGCTATGAGCATACAGAGAAGCTCTGTCTTGTCCCAAAGAAAAATGAGGAAGCTTGGCTCTGGTACAACAGGTTCACATATCTCAATTTTGATACACTTGATAAACTTGTGAAGCACAATCTTGTTAGCGGTTTACGCTCTCTTAAATTTGACGGAGACCACTTGTGTTCAGCATATGGATATGGAAAATCTAATAGAGCCACGCACAGAACCAAGTCGGACATCACTTGCACAAGACATCTTCACATGTTGCATGTCGACCTATGTGGTCCAATTGCTGTATAGAGCTTGTCTGGCAAGAAGTATAATTTGGTACCAATCGATGAATTCTATAGATATACTTGGGTAGAATTTGTTCGTAAGAACTGAGCTATTAATCAATTTATTGAAAATAATCCAGGTACTGTATGATAACAAGGTTCAGAAGCTGAGAAGTGACAATGGGATTGAGTTTAAGAATGCCAAAATTAATGAATACTTGATAAGTGAAGGCATATCCCAGAACTTCTCTGCAAGTAGGACACCTCAACAAAATGGGGTACTTGAAAGGGGAAATAGAACATTGAGCACCTTGCTCTTGGCTATTCCCAATGAATATCAACTTCAGTTCTGTAACTGCACTGATGCAGAGATGCTCTGTAATGCTCTGGAGAAGAGATTCTCTGGTACCAAAAGTACCAAGAGAAATCAGAAAGCCATTCTGAAGCAACAATATGAGAACTTTATGTCAACCAAGAATGAGTCCATGACTCAAACTTTTGACAGGTTCAACAAACTTATTGGTGAACTAGCTACAGTGGGAGTACAAATTGATCAAGATGATCTGAACAGAAAGTTTCTAAGGTCCTTGAGTGATGAATGGACCATGTATACTGTGTCTTTCAGACAGAATGATCAACTGGAAGAAAAGGAACTTGATGATCTCTATAATGATCTAAGAGTTTTTGAATCTGAGGTAGAGGCTAAAAAGAGGCCTTCTGGGTATGTTCACAATGCCGCACTCCTTTCAGCATCAACTGATTCTACTTCTAACCCTGAATCAGTTAGTGCTGCCAATGGAACAAACCAAGAGAAAGGCACTGAAACTGTGTTTGAGGCCTTTCTGGCAAGTCATGGAAACTCTTCTCTCATTAATGATGAGTTGGAACAACTCCATCCAGATGATCTTGAAGAGATGGACATTAAATGGCAGATGGCTATGCTCTCCATGAGAGTTAAAAAGTTCATCAAAAGAACTGGGAGGAACAACTTCTCCCAAAGAAGAGAAGATGGAGCAGGATTTGACAAGTCTAAGGTGGAATGCGACAAATGCCATCAAAAGGGACACTTTGCTAGAGAATGCAGAAGTGGAATATCTCAGAATAACAACCACCAACAAGCTCAATCTGGAAGCTTCAATAATAACAGAAACTCTGCACAAGCCCTTCTCTCTCAACAAGATATTGGGTTTGATTGGAGTGATCAAGCTGAAGAGGCCATCCAGAATCAAGCTCTAATGGCAGAGGTGTCTGATCTCCCAATAGAGGTAACTTCCAATCTTTGTTCTCAAAATTGCATTAACACAGTTAAAAGGTATAGGGATCACAACCAGAACATGAGTGATGACCTTAAGAGATTGGAAAAAGACATAAAAGATTATGTGAGGATTGTTGAGAGATTTGAAGAGCAGATTAAGGGTTTTCAAGCTAATGAGCTTCAACACTCTTATGACACAAATTACTGGAAGTGGGAGAAGAATGACTTAAAGCTTCAACTGACCAGATCTAAAGAAGAGAGTGAAAAGCTAAGAGGAGAGCTAGCTAAAGTCAAACTTGATGTAGAAAAGTTTTCTAATGCTTCCAAAGCAATGGATTCTTTGTTACAAACTCAGATTCATGATAAACTGAGAAGAGGAATAGGGTACAATACCACACCACCACCCTATAACAACAACTACATCCCTCCTAGTTCAGATTTGTTAGAAACAAAGGATAGGAAGGATCTACCTAAGGGAGCCACTAAGATAGATCCCTTAGATGAAGTGGTTGTTAAGGATAAAACTGAGAAAGAAGTTGTCAAGGATAAGGACAATACTGTGAGTGGTAAGATTCCTATAGAAAACCACATAATCACCAATGAGGGATGTGGAAAGCATTGGATCAAGTCCAAAGAGATAGAAAAGACTGAGGGAAAGAACAAGAAGGTTCACTATAAGCAGACCACTGTTGTGAACCCTATCCCTTGCAAGCAGTGTGCATGCAATAAATCTGAGCCCCAAAAACATGATAAACCAAGGGGAAATCAGAGAAACTGGAACAATCAATGGGCACAAAAACAAGGGGTTGATCTGAAAAAAATTAATAGACCAAAACTCAGTTTTATCTGTGGAAAGCTGAACCACATTGCCAAATACTGTTACTTTAATCCTATGAACCAAAGGATGAATTTTCAAAGACCTACTCAAAAATCCTTTGGTTATAGGAAGAAAGAAAAGAACCATGTGGCTATGAAAGTTGTTAAATCTAAAAGCCACATGAAGAAACAGAATGTGGAAGATAATGTCAAGATGTGGATTCCAAAATGTACTAAAACTGTTAGTGCTGCTACTACAAATAGTGCTGCTAACAGTGATAGTACTGCTAGAAGCAATACTGCTGCTAGCAATGTTAGTACTGCTGACATTGTTAGTACTTCTGTAAATGTTAATACTGCTAACTCTGTTAGTGCTGCCAACAAGGTTAATACTGCCAAACCTGTTAGTACTGCTAACTCTGTTAGTACTTCTAAAGATAGTGCTGCTTCTAGTATTAGTGCTGCTAAGCCAATAATCTTGACAAAGTATTCAAATACTAAGTGTTCTGATTTTAAAAATCTTGTCAAGAAAGAATGCAAGTACTTTGATGAGAAAGGGGTACCCAAGACCACCTTGGCTTGGGTTCCTAATTCATACTAACTGATTTATCTTATGTGCAGGGCATATGGCATGTTGATAGTGGTTGCTCTAGGCACATGACAGGCAACATGTCATGCCTTCAGGATTTTAAGCATATCAATGGAGGACATGTTGCATTTGGAGATAATCTTACTGGGGGTAAAATAAGTGGCAAAGGTAATGTCACCAAAGGTAAGATGACATTTGAGGATGTCTACTATGTTGATCAGTTGAAGTACAACCTGTTAAGTGTATCACAGGTTTGTGACAAACAACATAGCATATTATTTACTAATACTGAGTGTATGATCCTTGCTCCAGGGTTCAAGGTAGTTGATGAAAGCATGATACTACTTAGAACTCCAAGAAAGGACAATGTTTATTGCCTAGATATGGACAATGTTGATAGTGATTCATCCCTAAATTGTCTTGTTTCAAAAGCTTCTGTAGATGAATCCTCTCTATGGCACAGAAGGATGTGTCACATGAATTTTAAGACTATGAACAAACTTGTTAAAAACAACCTTGTAAGAGGTTTACCATCTAAAGTCTTTTCATGTGATGATCATTGTGTTGCTTGCCTTAAAGGCAAACAGCATAAAACTTCTCATAAGACCAAAGAGATAAATACAATTTCTTCTTGTCTCCAGTTATTGCATATGGATCTGTTTGGTCCTACAAATGTTATGAGTATTGGCAAGAAATCTTACTGCTTGGTTATTGTTGATGATTACTCAAGATTTACTTGGGTATATTTTCTAAGAACTAAGGATGAGACAAGTGGACTGATCAAATCCTTTATCCTAAGAATTGAAAACCAAACTAATCAAAAAGTAAAAATCATTAGATCAGACAATGGAACTGAATTTAAAAATCTTGATCTAAACACCTTTTGTGAAGAAAAAGGTATTGAGAGACAATATAGTGCCCCTAGGACTCCTCAACAGAATGGAGTTGCTGAGAGGAGAAATAGGACACTAATAGAGGCTGCTAGATCTCTGTTGGCTGATTCAAAACTGCCAATTACCTTCTGGGCTGAAGCAGTTAATACTGCCTGTTATGTCCAAAACAGAGTTCTAGTAGTTAAGCCAAAGAACAAGACACCATATGAGCTTTTAAATAAAAGAAAACCCTTTATTGGATTTTTCAAACCTTTTGGGTGTCCTTGTACAATTCTCAATACGAAAACTCACTTAGGTAAGTTTGATAGCAAGGCAGATGATGGATTTCTTGTTGGGTATTCATCTCAGAGTAAGGCCTACAGAGTTTTTAGCTCATCTTCTAGAATAATTGAAGAAAGTGACAATGTCAAATGCAATGAGAACACACCAAATCCTATTGGGTCTGGTCCTCAGTGGCTATTTGACATTGATTCACTAACTAACTCTTTTGGTTTCAGTAGTGATGATTATGCAGGTTCAGGATGTGGAGGATCAGGGACTACACAAGTTCAAGAAAGTATATCTAAATCTATGATCTTTCCCATACCCACAGTGGAGTCTGTTGAAGACTGTGAAAAGGAACCATCTACTGGACCAAGTCAGAGTGAAGAAGAAAGAAGAGATGAGGAGACTCAAGAAAATAAAGAATCAGAAGTAGCTGCTGAAAACACTTCAGTTGAGTTGAATGACTCTAATCTAGAGGTAGGACTTAATGAAGAACCTAGTCATAACACCAGAGTTCAAAAGAATCATCCTCCACAGCTGGTAATAGGAGATATATCTTCTCCTATGATGACTAGACATCAAAGCAGGCTTCAAGAAATGCAAGATCAACAGCATACAGTGCTTTCTTGTTTTCTATCTTAGCTTGAGCCTAAAAAGGCACATGATGCTATGAAAGAATCCAGTTGGATAGAAACAATGCAAGAAGAACTGTTGCAATTCAAGCTACAAGATGTATGGGATCTAGTAGACCTTCCTAAAGGTCACAGAGCAATTGGCACAAAGTGGATTTTCAGGAACAAGAGAGATGAAAGAGGAATTGTCATAAGGAACAAAGCAAGGCTGGTGGCTCAAGGGTATACTCAAGAAGAGGGAATAGATTATGAAGAAGTTTTTGCACCTGTGGCTAGGATAGAAGCAATCAGATTATTCCTAGCTTATGCTTCTTACATGAAATTCAATGTCTATCAAATGGATGTAAAAAGTGCATTTCTCTATGGCTCAATTGAAGAAGAGGTATATGTCTGTCAACCACCAGGGTTTGAAAACCCAAGCTATCCAGACAGGGTATACAAATTGAAGAAAGCTCTTTATGGACTGCATCAAGCTCCAAGAGCATGGTATGACACTCTGTCATCCTATCTCTTGGAAAATGGATTTGAAAGAGGAGTCATTGATAAGACTCTATTTATCAAGAGAAAGAAGAAGGATATCTTGCTGGTCCAAATCTATGTTGATGATATTATCTTTGGATCCACAAGAGACAACATGTGCAAGGAGTTTGAGGAACTAATCAAAGGTTCAAAATGAGTTCCATGGGGGAACTTACTTTTTTCCTTGGACTCCAAGTTCAACAGAAGTCAGATGGAATTTTCATCTGTCAGTCCAAGTATGTGCAGGACATTCTAACCAAGTTCGGTTTCTGAGATTCAAAACCTGCCAGCACACCTATGGAGACACACAAGCAGATAACAGCAGATCTTGAGGGGGAGGATATGGATGTGCATCATTATAGATCCATGATTGGCTCTCTCATGTAACTCACAACATCTAGGCCAGATATAATGTTTCCAGTCTGTGTATGTGCAAGATTCCAAGTTAGGCCAAAGCAATCTCACTTTCAAGCTGTTAAGAGGATATTCAGATATCTCAAAGGGCAACCCAGATTGGGACTTTGGTATCCTCATGACTTACCCTTTGACCTACTAGCATACTCAGACAGTGATCTAGGTGGGGCAAACTTGGACAGAAAATCTACTTCTGAGGATGTCAATTTTTGGGTGCAAGACTAGTTTCATGGCAGTGCAAGAAACAAACCACATTGTCCACATCTATAACAGAGGCAGAGTACATAGCAGCTGCAAGTTGCTGTTCTCAAGTCTTATGGATTCAGAATCAAATGCTGGACTATGGGATAACCTTTCTACACACTCCAATTTTTATTGATAATAGCAGTGCTATTAGCATTGTGAATAATCCTGTCAAGCACTCTAAGACAGAGCACATTAAGATCAGGTATCACTTCATAAGAGACTGTAATGAAAAGAAACTTATTCAAGTTGTAAAAGTTCATACTGATAACCAGTTTGCTGATCTATTCACCAAAGCTTTTGATGTGGGTAGATTCACTTTCTTGGTAACAAGTGTGGGAATGATCAACTCTGAATAAGCATCTTCTCAAAAAGTGGTTAAATACCTGTATACTATGTATTCTTGGTGTTACTAATCTTCCTTTTCAGGGCATACATAGCAGTACTCAATTCAGCACAAGCTTAAAAGAGTAAGTGTGGTTAATACTGCTTGCAGTTAATACTGCTAGTTAGTTAATACTGCTAGTGGTTAATACTGCTCCCAGTTAATACTGCTATCAGTTAATACTGCTAGTTAGTTAATACTGCTAGTGGTTAATACTGCTCGCAGTTAATACTGCTTGTCCGTTAATACTGCTAGTTAGTTAATACTGCTAGTGGTTAATACTGCTTGTCCGTTAATACTGCTTGTCCGTTAATACTGCTTGTAGTTAATACTGCTCGCAGTTAATACTGCTTGTCCTTTAATACTGCTCGAAGTTAATACTGCTAGTTAGTTAATACTGCTAGTGGTTAATACTGCTCGCAGTTAATACTGCTTGTCCGTTAATACTGCTCTAGGTTAATACTGCTTATGTCCCGAATACTATAAATACCCTTTGCCCGCCTAAAAGTTCATAACGACTCTTTGCATACTGTTCACTTGCGCTCTAAACCCTTTCTCTCTCAAGTTCAAAGTTTTCAGGCAAGATTTTCTCAAAGATCAATGGCATCAATGGCATTCATAGATGAACACAATGAAATCGCGATGCTACAGAAGCCCAAACAGGCCGCTGGGTTCCACCAGATTGTGGATTTCCTCAAGTCAAGCCATATTGCCCATGCTCTTACTGTATCGCCTTCAATCTATATCGAGCATCAAAGGCAATTCTGGGCAAATGCCACCATTATTACTGAGAATGGTGTGCAAATGATCAAGACAAGGGTGTGTGACAAACCCTTGACAGTTACTGAAGAAGTTATTCGCATCAGTCTACGTCTAGACGATGCCTCTGGTATAACTTCTATCCCACATGATGAACTGTTCTCTTCTCTTACAAGAATGGGGTATGGAGGCCCATTGGGTGTGTTCAAGTTCTCAAAAGCCAAATTTTCACCCTAATGGAGTTTCTTTGTCCATACCCTTATGCACTGTATCTCCAAAAAGACTACTGGATGGAGTGAGTTCAACAGCACCATTGCTTATGCTTTGGTGTGCTTGGCCACTGCCAGAAAGTACAACTTCTCTAAAATGATTTTCAGAGATCTTGTCTCAAACATGGGAAACAAAAAGAGCTTCTTATGTACCCCAGGTTTGTCCAAGAAGTTATTACTCATGAATTGACGGACATACCTCATTCTGATAGGGTATATGTACCTAAGGTGGTGTCCCACACTGATGAAGGTATGGCAGCAGGGTCAAGGCCCCCATTAGACCATCCCACTGGTAGCCAATCCCAACCTTCCCACTCTAAATCTATTCCCCATTCCCTTCTTGAAAAACCAACCTCACCAATCACCCAAACATACAAGAGGAAACAGGTAAAGAAGGCTCCTTCCCTTCTTGTACCATCAACCCCCAAGCCTTTAAGCCCTCTAAGGGAGAATTATCCTTTAGGGAATATCAATAGGGGGTAACACTCCTGGAGAAGGTGAGGACAGATATGACTATGATGAATTGATGGAGACAATGGGTAACATCAACCTGGATGTCATCAAACAAGGCAAAGAGATAGAAGAAATGAAATTGGTAATCTTGTCCCAACAAGTACAGATTGCCAAATTAAAGAAAATGGTGACAAGGTTAGTGCAAAAGGAGAGGAGAAAGCAGTTTGTCTTAAAGAAGAGGTTAAATAATAAAGATGCTTCCAACAAGGGGGAGAAAGAGGCAGAAACAGAGAAAGAAAGTACAGCTGAGAGGGCATTTGAGGTTGAGGGGGAGGAAGAGGAAGAAAAAGAAACAGAATTTGCTGAAGAAGTAGAAACTGTTAATACTGCTAAAGCAGCAGAAACTGTTAATACTGCTGAAGCAGCAGTAACAGAAGCAGCAGTAACAGGGCTTTCTATTGAAGAAATGGAAATTGCTGAAACATTGGTCAAAGCAAAGAATGATACTCCTAAGGCTACTCAAAAGGCCAAGGGAGTAGTCATCAATGAAGGAGGAAGTCAACAGAAGGAGAAAGAAAAGGCAAAAGAGTCAAAGGGAAAAGGAAAGGAGAAGATGGTTGAAGCTGAAATGCCTGCAAAGAAGAAGTCCCAAATTGAAATGGATGAGGCAATAGCAAAGCAGCTTCAAGACCAAATGGAAAAGGAGGAACAATTGCAAACAGAAAAGGATAGAGCACTTGCAAAGATCATGGCTAGAAAGTTGAATGCAGAATATCAGAAAAGCATCAAAGAAGCAGCTCAAGCCAAGAAACTTCAAGTCAAAAGGATGCCAAAACAGAAAAGACAACCCTCCAAAACATTTTTGGCCAATTAGGAAAGAAGAAAAATGATAAATTTCCTGAAAGGTGCAATTGGTGTTAAGGGGGAGATGTTTACCAACATGGCATACACTCAGGTTGAAGAGTTGTATCAAAAGGAAATGGCCAAGCTCCAAGGGGATTCAGCACAAAGGGAGGAGGCTGAGAGAAGAATGAAGGAAAGGCATGACCTGAATATTCAAAACCATTCCTTGAGGAGACCATACCCTCAAAAGATAAAGCAGAAGAAAAGAAGGAAGAACCTGAGAGTGTTGGTGTAGAAGCCAAAGCTGGAAAAAGGGTGAAGACAATTGCTTCCAAAAAGAAGTCTAAAAGGCCAGAGTGGAAGAAACAGCTAGTACTACAGCAGAGCATTCAGAGGTACATATAGCAGAATCAGTACAACTTCCAGAACAGTCAAGTAAGCCAACTGATGAGAGTATGGATCTGTACATGACAATAATGGAACCTTTGAAGGTTGTTCCAATCTCTATGCAAGCTCCAGAGATCATCTTCTGGGATATTCTAAGAGACAGTGGAAAGAATTTCTTCAGAATCAAGAGAGCTGATGGTTCATTTGAAGCTTATTCAACATGGGGGAGAGTTATCAGAAGTTGTTCAAGAGCTGATATAGAAGAATTATACAAAGTAGGGATGAAACTTTATGAACCTGTGTTGAAAGGTACTTAAGAGAATCTTCTCAAAGTGACATTGGAATACTTGTGCATGATGTTTGATCCAGAAAGAGTGAATTATAGGATTAAAGATCATAAGCATGAGTTATGTGTGTTACAGATTCTAGTTCCTATTCGATAACAATCAAAACAAACAAGATTTAACTATTGAATTACCTGTTTTGATTACTTCTTTAATCACAAAATACACTTTGTCTCTCTAGAAGTCTTTCTCTCTCTCTAAAACGAATTCTATCTCTCTAACTTTTATCTCTTGTAATTCAACTCACTTATGAAAATACAAAGAGAAAACTATTTATACTACCCTCTAAAACAAGGAAACAACAAATACAAATACATTGACTTTTATTAAGAGACTTTGACTTTTAATGAGATTTGACTTTTGCAGCTTTGACTTTCTCAACTTTGACCTTCAGTATGCTTGACCTTGTATCCAACAGATTTATGCTCTAACAATCTCCCCCTTTGGATTCAAGATCACTGTTGAAAAATCTAGCAATTCAGTTCTTCTCTTTAAATTCTGTTCAAAATAATCTCCCCTTTATCATTGATAGTCTTCTTTCCAAAGTTGTCTTCAAAAAATAATGAACAATCTCCCCAGACTTTCACATAGAACTCTTTCAGACTTTTGGAAAGAAATTATCTTCAGAATCATTTCGAATGCTTTAGCAAATAATCTTCAAAAAAAATTCCTCAAAATCTTCAGAAATTCTTTGATCATCTTCAAATCTTTATCATTTCTTTGAAACCATCTCCCTTTAACTTCAAAAACTTTAACATTTCTTCATACCATCTCCCCCTTTTTGATGATTTGAGCATCTGATATCATCAAAACTTTTCGCCAAGAAATGTCATTTACCATTCTGATCTGTCATACTGAGCCTCTGATTCTGTCAACTCTTCATGATATTCATCTAGATCTTTTCAAATCCAGACAAAATAAGAATGTAACACCTGAATCAACAAATTAATCAGTTAACATGCCTGTCAGTAACACAAAGTCACTTTGTGTAACAAATACACATTGGAAAGGAGCTTTTTAATGTTCACTCCCCCAGGGCTTCCATCCAATCATCGAAATACCACAAAGGCAATTTCTATGAATGTTATGACAAAGAAACAAATTCTTTGTGTGTTCGTGCACATGTAGAAAGAATTAAGCACGAATAATTGCTTTCATAAGGCTCAACATAGTGTAAACCACTGAGACAACAGTAGATAAACACAGACTCTAAGTGCATGATTGAGGTGCGAAGGCGGGGCAGACTTCCTTCTTTTTCAATATCCAGATTTTCCAAATGAAAATCAGATAGATTATATGTTGCGTCCCCTTGAAAATGTGAAACATTTTCTTTTTGAGAAGAAAATGAGTAGTTGGTGGGGTTTAAGCAAGAGTTGGCATGGGCTATTTGCCTGTTTCAATAACGTTCACCAAAGAATTGTGAAACGCTAGTAATGTGGTTGTCCGACTCAGAAAGTAGTTGGTGCAGAGTTTGATATTCTTCTACTCTGATCTCACACCCTCTTTCTTTTTAATCATTAAGCTCACTACTAACCAAACTCTCTTTTCCATTTTACCTCATCACACCCACACTCATTTCTTTTAGACTCCTCACACTCAATCACTAATGGATTAACTTCATGGGTAGGAAACACTGGTTAACGTGAATCCATAGAAGTTTCAATTAATTCCTAGCACAAAGAACCCATATTTCCTATAAGGCATGAGTTGCTCAAATGATTTAACTTTAACAGTTAAAGCTCATATACAAATGTCAGACATAAGTATGCTCAGTGATATAATCATGAAGATATGAGCATTTTATACCATTGAAGTATTTTCAAACAAGGAAATTGAATGAATGAACATGAATGCAAGAAACTTGTTTGAAAATCTGACATTGTATAAAATGATCAGAAATGAATGATATATCAATTAAAGCTTAAGGTCAAGAAAAATTGATATTTGTCTATACGAAACAAGATATATACATTCTTGAAATGACCGTTTCGAAATGAAATATCGCTCAAAATTCTTTGAATACAAGCAGAGTGTCTTACCATCGAAGAAAAATTGTTCCAATTTAGAGACATGATAAGAAGATATTGAACAAAAATTCAAACCAGTGTGTGTGAATACTTGAAAGTATATAGAAAAGACAATACTCAAGTAATTATCTTTGGAAACACACGGTTTGTAAACATGTAAGCACAAAATAAAATTGAAAACATTTAAAATCACACTTCCAAATTATAAAATCTGATTAAGAATTGAGAAGTGGTTTGAACAATTAAAAACATGTTTTCTATATCTGAAAGTTGTCCTTCTTTCAGATATATGTGAGATTAAGATAAGAAATTTACCTTGTCGCTCAATCTTAAATCTCAGAAAGTCAAGCTGTAGTCATGTAGATATGATCGTGTCAGCTTCTCTCATCCTGTATAAGTCTCAAAGTCTAGTCAAAATTTATTCACAAAATTTATTCGAAAATAAACGACGGAAAAACAGTAAAACAATTATAAAACGAGTTCTGATCAGAAGTAATCAGAAATCATAGTCTTACTCCTTTTGACTTATAGGCTCCCCCTAAAATCATGCATCAAAAAAAAATTGTCAGTTAAGTATAATGCATAAATTAATTTTGCTCCCCCTCAAATGAATATAGATCATCTAAAATCTTCTCTTACTCCCCTGAGATCATGAGCAAACAATTAAAGTGCAGGTATCTTTCAGAAATAAACATAAAGAAAATGACGAAAAATAACAATTTGTAACTTTAGTAGGTATCAACCGATTATATCTTAAGATTTAACATACCAAGCTTAGAGACAAGAAAATTAAATCTCTTTTCATCTAAGGGTTTGGTAAATAAATCTGCAAGTTGATAATCTGTTTTTACAAAATAAAGTTCAATTGTTCCTTTTTCAACATTATCTTTTATAAAATGATACCTTACATCAATGTGTTTGGTTTTGGTGTGTTGGACAGGATTAGCAGATATGGCAATCGCACTCTTCGAGTCACAATATATTGGGATTTTATCATACTTAAAGCCATAATCTCGTAGCTGTGTTCGCATCTACAAGACTTGAGAGCAGCAACTAGCAGCAGCTACATACTCCGCTTCAGCAGTCGATGTGGAAACGCATAACTGTTTCTTTGAAGCCCAGCTAACGAGCTTGTCTCCAAGGAATTCTACGTGACCAGAAGTACTCTTTCTGTCCAACATACAACCTGCATGATCTGCATCTGAATATGCAGTCAGTTGAAACCCTGTATCCTTAGGATACCACAGACCAAGGTCTGCAGTCCCCTTCAGATATCTAAAAATCCGTTTGACAGCAGCCAAATGGGATTCTTTGGGAGCAGCTTGATATCTAGAACAAAGACATGTTGAGAACATAATATCTGGTCTACTCGAAGTAAGATACATCAACGATCCTATCATACCTCTATAGGTTCTAACATCAACACTTTTTCCCGAAGGATCAGTGTGGATCTTAGTTCCTGGTGCCATCGGGGTGCCAATAGATTTGTGATTTTCCATTTTGTACTTCCGAAGAATGTCCAAAATGTACTTAGATTGATTTATAAAAATCCCCGTAGAAAGTTGTTTAACTTGTAATCCGAGAAAGAAATTCATCTCTCCCATCATACTCATTTGAAAACGTGACACCATGAGGTTAGAAAAGTTTTTACAATATTTTGGATTAGTAGAACCAAATATTATATCATCAACATATATCTGAATAAGTATAAAATCAACTTTTTCCTTCTTTATGAATAAAGTAGTATCGATCTTACCTTTAGAGAAACCAGACTTGACCAAGAATTTGGATAAGACGTCATACCAGGCTCGAGGGGCTTGCTTTAATCCATAAAGGGCTTTGTCCAATATGTAGACATGATCTGGCTTATCTGGATTAACGAACCCTTCTGGTTGAGACACATACACTTCTTCTTTAAGAATGTCGTTCAGAAAGGCTGTTTTCACATCCATCTGAAAGACTGTGAAGTTCTTATGAGCGGCGTAGGCGAGAAACATTCTGATTGCCTCTATGCGCGCTACTGGAGCATATGTCTCGTCATAATCGATGCCTTCCTCTTGCCTGTAGCCTTTGGCAACAACTCTAGCTTTGTTTCTGATGATGACACCATCTTCATCCTTTTTATTCTTGAATACCCACTTAGTTCCTATCACGGTCTTTCCTTCAGGCTTAGGAACTAATCTCCAAACCTTTAGGGCTTCGAACTGATTGAGCTCTTCTTGCATTGCAGATACCCAGTCCGAATCAGCAAGAGCCTCAGATACTCGTGTTGGCTCAATCTTGCTTAGGAACGAGTCATGCATACACTGATTAATTGTCGCTGACCTTGTCTGAACAGGCTTGTCAAAATCTCCAGTTACTTGATGTAATGGATGGTCCTTGGTCCAACGATGCTCATGTGGAAGTGGAATAGATAAATTTTGAACATGATCATCATCTTGAAATCCACTTTCAAAATCTTCAGTTTGAATTACAGGAGGGGGGTTTTCAGTTGAAATATCAGTTGAAGAAGTATCAGTTGGGACAGCAGATTCAGGCTGTTGAGTAGACAAAGTATTACACCCAACTGAACCAGTTACTTCTGACTCAATATTTGCTTGTGGAACTTCAACTGTAGGAGTAACATCAGAAATGTGAGTTTCTGACTGAACGGGGGATACTTGTTCAGTAATGACCTCTGAAGTGACTGGATGATGACAACTTGTATCTTCAAACCTGTCAGTCACAGCAGATTTAGGTATATTAGATCCTAGAAACTCATCATAAAAGAATTTAAATAACAAATCTAAATCAATTAAATGTGAAGTAGATGTAGAAGCGTTATCCGAATTTATCGCTGTAGACACAGGTTCTGGACTGATCTGCCCAGAAGCTAATACACCAGTGATAACGGGTTCTGAGCTAAGATGATCAGAAGCCATTTCTTCATCAAATGTAACATTGACGCTCTCCCCAACTTTCTTTGACTTCTTTAGATAAACCCGATATGCAGCAGATGTTGAAGAATAACCGATAAAGATGCCTTCGTCCGCTTTAGCACTGAATTTATTCGGACTCTCTCTGTCGTTAAGCACAAAACATTTACACCCAAATATGTGAAAATATTTGATAGTTGGTGTTCTGTTGTTGATTAGCTCATATGGAGTCTTCTGAAAACGGCGGTGTATTATGGAACGATTTTGCGTATGCCATGCAGTCGACATAGCTTCCGCCCACAAGAATAGAGGTAGATCCGATTGACTAAGCATAGTTCGAGCGGCCTCGACTAGCGTCCGATTACATCTTTCTACTACTCCATTTTGTTGAGGGGTTCTAGCAGCAGAATACTGATGTGAAATCCCAACTGATTCGAGATATTCATCAACAATCTTATTCTTGAATTTTGTGTCATTGTCAGTTCGAAGGAACTTGACTTGTCGCTGCAGTTTCACCTGGGTCGTCTTTAAGAAAGTAATGAGAACTTCCGGTGTCTCATCTTTAGATCGAAGAAATTTGACCCACGTGTATCTTGAATAATCGTCCACAATGACCAACACATATTTCTTACCTCCCAAACTCTGAGTTCTCATTGGACCACATAAATCCATGTGTATCAGTTCTAATGGAGAACTAGTGCTTGGTTCAGGCTTCGGTTTATGAGCGGCTCTCTTCATCTTACCCTTCTCACAAGCTGCGCATAAATGTTCTTTCTCGTATTTCAGCTCAGGAAGTCCCTTTACTAATTTCCCACGAACCAACTTGTTGATGTAACGAAAGTTCAAGTGAGATAAACGTCTGTGCCAGAGCCAACTTTGCTGCAACGAAGATTTTGTCATCAAGCATACTTGGTTGTCAATATGAACTTTGGACAAGTTGATGGTGTAGAGGTTTGTCTTTCTATGTCCACCCAAGAGTTATGTTCCGTCTTCAGTACGAACTGAGCAACTCTTAGACTTGAAGTTGACCTCTAACCCTTTATCGTAGAATTGACCTATGCTGAATAAGTTGTGCCCCAAGCCTTCGACATAACTCACTTTACTTATCGTTATGTTGTCTTGAATGATGTCACCATATTCTAAGATAGGTGAAAGCTGATCGTTTCCAAATCTGACATGTCCACTGAATTTCTCTGTATAGTTAGACAATAAAGCTTTTTGCCCAGTCATATGCTTGGAACATCCACTATCCAAGTACCACATATGCCGGGTCTGCAAGAGAAATCAGGCAATAATAGATTTAGGTACCCATTTAAAAAACGGGCCCTAATAGATTAGCACAAGATTTTGGCATCCACTTGAAAATGGATCATCTGTTCATTTGAAAACCTTTAAAATCATTTGATCTAGAAGAATATAAATGATAAGATCCATACCAATCAGAAGAATCATGAGAATAAGCAAAGTCAGTTTTCCGATAATTATAATGAAATTTAGTAGTAATAGAAGATAATTGAATCAACTGCTTTATTGAATAACGCTTGTAAGAAGTTACAAGGTTTTGTTTATGAGAAGCACATTGATCAACTACATCAGAATCACTACTAACAGATTTAGTATAAGAATTATCAGTAACTGATTCAGCTATCTCAGCATCCTTCTGTTTTGGTCTCCATTTGGATTGAGCTTTCAGCTTTTTCTTCCTTAAATCTGAAACATAAGATGTAGATTTATTAGGAAAAATAGATTTCTGTGACTGAGGTTTCTTTTGTGTACCAGTGTATTTCTGTTTCTGTAATCGCTGCTTCTTATGTTTCTTACCATTAGCATAGTAATCAGCAGATACAGAAACTTTGTAATTTCTAACACCACTTGGTAACACTTTGTCATTTTCAAGACAAGTAGAATGATCAGGAAGTTTAGAATGAATGTCAAACATATCAGATTCTTCCATGCTCCCATCATCAGAATTAAAAGAATCATTTGCAGACTCAAATAAGTCATCAGAATTATCAGAGAAAATTTGAGGTGCCTTTGAAACTGTAGAACACTTTGTTGATTTTTCTTGAAAAACAGTGTTCTTTATAACTGTAGAAAACACATTTTGTTCTATATCAAACAAAAGTTTTTCATCAGATAAAACATTTTCAAGTTCAACTATTTTGCTTTCAAGAATAGATGTAGTAACATAAACCTTTTCGATCGCAGGTTTTGCCTTCATCTCAGATGCGGAATAACTAACAAAATAGTCTTTTGAAAGAACTTTCGGTGTTTCTGAAAGATAACTATCATTTAACTTGACAATTTGGTAACAAATTTGGGTTTCAAATGAGTATGTTTATCAGCACAGGCAAGAAAATCATAGTTATAAAGTGCCGACTGTTTTCTGATAGCTTTCTTAAGATAATGGGGATTATTAAAACCAAGTCCCCATCTTTGCTTAACATCTACCTCTTCATTAGGAGTATTAAAAAAGATGGTTTGATTTGTTTGATCTCTTTTATAAAGTTTAACTTCCAAACCATTTACCTTCTTGTTCAAATTCTTGTTTTCAACCTGCAGTTTATAAATAGTTAGTGCAGATTCATTTTTCTCAAATTCATATCTATTTACTTTACCTTCAAACTCAGAAATCTTCTTTTCAAAATTATCTACTTTAGATTTAGAATCAGAATCAGATTTGCGTAAAGAATCAATTAGATCTTTGTTTGAAATAACAGAAGTATTAAGTTCAAAGATCTTCTTGTTCTTTTTAGCAACCTTTTCCTTTTCATTTTTCAGATTATTTTGTAAATTTTGTAGCTCAACCACCATGGTTTCCAATTTGGTAATAAGATCTTTTGGAGTTAAGTTTAATACCTCATTAACGTCTTCATCATCTGACTCATCATTCTTATCCTCTTTGCCCATGAGACAGATATGAGCATTTTCTTCTTTATCTTCTCCTTCATCCTCGGAATGATCCAACCAAAACTCATCCTCGGCCATCAAAGCTACACCAGCTTCTTGTTGTCTTGCCAGAAGCAACTTGTTCTGATAGTACTGAGAGTTGCGTACTTTCGGCTTCCGACACTCTTTAGCATAATGACCCAACTTGCCACAATTATAACATTTGATTGAATCAGTTGCTGGCTTCTCAACAGCTTTGTAATCATTCACAAATTTCTTCTTCTCATCTGGTTTCTTCTCACCATACTTATTCTCTTCAAATCTTTTGCCTTCCACCCTCTCTCGGTGCTAATGGTTCTTTGAACTTGATGACGAATAGCGTTGAGAATTTGATCCCGGCTTCTTATAAAATTTCTTCTGAAATGCACGGGTCAGCAATATCATAGCTTGTTTCAAACTTTCGCCATCATCACTGTCAGACACAGAATCAGACTCTGAACTTGAACCCACTATCTTTTTCTTCTTCTTCTCAATCTTTTCTTTCTTTTCTTTCTTTGTTTCTCCAACCAAAGCAATCGGATCAGGAACTTGTACTGCCTTCTTCTTCTCAGCTATTTTCTCTTCAACCTCTTCTTCATTTTGTTTCAGAGTCTCATAAACTTCATGAAGAGGAATTTCATTCAAGTCTTTCATTTGCTTCATCCTTCTCGTGTGCTTTTTCCATTCAGGACGAAGAATGCTCAGAAATTTTACATTGTTTTCCAGCTGCTTCTTCTTAACTTTGTTCTTTGTGAGTTCATTCAGAAGCAAAGTGAATCTTTCATATGTGTCTTCTAGACTCTCATTCTCTTTTGCCTTGAATTCCTCATAGTTATTTATGCAGTTGGCCACCTTTATCTGATTCCCTATCTTTGATCCCATCATCATCTTTTCCAATTGATCCCACATCTGTTTAGCATTATGTTTGAAGCTGTCAATCTTGATGTAGATATCATTTGGAATGCTTTGGAGTAAAAGAGATCTTGCTTGCTTATCAGCTTTAAATCTACTCTTTTGTTCTTCTGAGTACTGAGAGAAGTCAACTTTAACTGGTTTTGTCTTTATTTCCTTTTCTCCATCTCCATCATCACTTTCACCATCAACATGATTACCATCATGATCATCAACAGGTACATGAATTGTGATTGGTTTCATGGGACCTTCAGTAATCGATAGAAGTATGTTCTCTCCATTTGAATGTCTATCTATGAAATCCAGGAATCTGTCTTTCCATTGTTCGTATTCACCTTTGAACAAAACTGGAGGCTTGACATCTGTTCCGATTGAAAGTGCATCTTTGGAAGTCATCTCGTTTAACCTGTTTTGAAAAACATTTCAATAAGAAACTAGAATTGATCGTTAGTCCAAAATATGAAATCACAAGAAAAATCTTGAAATCTAGAAAAATCAGAAAATTCAAAAAATTTGACTAAGTGTCAGAACTCGCAAGCCCTAAAACTCGCAGACTGAAGAACTCGCAGACTAAGACTTGCGCGTTCTATAAATTCTCAACCAAACGCGCAGACAAACTTGTAAGCAAACTCGCAAGAAAACTCGCAGAAATTTGTGCGTTTTGAGAAACTCGTAAGCAAACACGGAGATAAAACTCGTAGATGAAACACGCAGATCGACGAAACTCGCAAGCGCCTGAAGTCGCTAACCACTGTTCATACTAGAACTCGCTAACTGTGATGTGCGCGTTTCCCAAACTCGCAGATCGAAGCTTGCGTGTTTGAACAAAACTCGCTAGCTACTCTTGCGCGTTTCAACACTTAGAATTATTTCTTGAATTTTCAAACTCGCAGGTCGATAAACTCGCTGATCACCAAACTCGCACGTCGAAGAACTCGCTAAACACTATTTCAGCTCAAACTCGCACCCTTTGATTAGCGCGTTTGTAGAACTCGCAGATAACTACGTGTGCGTTCTAGTCCTTAGAAAAAAATTTCCTCACTTTTCCAAACTCGCAGAATCTAACTAGCTTGTTTCTAGAACTCGCTAGTCATTGCTTGCGCGTTTTGACCAAAAACTTCCTTCGACTTGCGCGTTCTTGCGGATGAACCTTGCGCGTTCCACGAAGAACTTGCGCGTTCTAGCAATCTAGCGCGTTTTATCGTTTTTCGACCCAAAAACCATATTTTTCGTCTGAAATCGATCTTTTCTTGGTTTATATGATCTGAAACTCTGGATTGTTGCTCTATTACAACTCTAGAACGAATTACAATCAAAGAAATTTACAAACAACAACTTTTACAACTCAAACTTCGATGAAACAGTAACTTTACAACTTCGAACAAAACTCAAAAAAATCAATAAAATCGAATGAATTACAGTGTAAAAACTTGCAATTGATTACAAAGACTCAATCTATTACACATTTCGACCATATCCTAACCAAAACATGCTCCAAAAACTCACTTAAACTCAGAATCTCGAATTTTCTGCACATGAACAGTGACGAACTCGTTTCTTGATTTTCTTGAATCGATTTCACCTTTTGGATCTGCTCTGATACCAATTGTGTGTTCCAGATTCTAGTTCCTATTCGATAACAATCAAAACAAACAAGATTTAACTATTGAATTACCTGTTTTGATTACTTCTTTAATCAGAAAATACACTTTGTCTCTCTAGAAGTCTTTCTCTCTCTCTAAAACGAATTCTCTCTCTCTAACTTTTATCTCTTGTAATTCAACTCACTTATGAAAATACAAAGAGAAAACTATTTATACTACCCTCTAAAACAAGGAAACAACAAATACAAATACATTGACTTTTATTAAGAGACTTTGACTTTTAATGAGATTTCACTTTTGCAGCTTTGACTTTCTCAACTTTGACCTTCAGTATGCTTGATCTTGTATCCAACAGATTTATGCTCTAACAAGTTCATATTCAAGAGGATTGATAAATGGATACTGTTTGAAAACTGTGGAGTATACATGATTACTATTGACAACTGTTATCATGAATACTACCTGGTGGAAAAAATCTATGAGCATAGCAAGGAGAAGTTAGAAGGGATGCTTAAAACTACACTGGTATGTACAAAGGATTCAGAGATGGCCAAGATTGTGGTGAGAAGAACTGTAAATCAAAGTTTGGGCCTAGATCCAAATTTGGGAAATTGAACCTGAGGTGTTGAAAGCATCTTGAAGAACATCTGAGAACTTGACTTATTTTCTTAAAAGTCAAGTTAGGGGGAGATTGTTGGGAACTGAAGAATTTACCAAGTATGGTTAATGCTGCTAGTTCAGAGTTACTACTACTAGAAGACTTCAAGGTTAATACTGCTGAGTATTACTACTGCTAGTCAAAGTTAGTACTGCTTAGCTAGTTAATATTGCTAGTGGTTAGTGTTGCTTAGTAGTTAATGCTGCTCATGATTAGTACTGCTTATGAGATCCGTATGGAAAGGATGACAGCTGGATAAACTGAAGATTATGGGAAGCTTAGAGATATTCATGGAAGATATACTGAAGATATTTTTATTTATTGTAATTATCTTTTATTCAGTATATGTATCGAATGTATAGAATAGTTTAGAAGAGAGATTAATTCTAAGTTTTGTTCTAGAGAGAAATCAACCTCAAGGCATAGATCCTAATTCTAGAGAAGTAGAATTCGTCTTGAAAGAGTCTGTTCTTCAAGATTGAGGTTGAGTGTGTAATCTTGTGATTTCAATCATTAAATACAAGTTTACAGTTTGTTCTTCATATTTACTGATTGTGATTACTGTTTCATTGAATATCAAAGTGTTATTCCGCAAACTTCTTTGATATTGTTTCTGAGAATTAATTCTTGTTGAGAATTCGATCCTGACATCAAAAAGCTTTTGTTCCATATTTTTTAGATCCTTCTGAAGAGTCTTATCAGCAACCTCTGAACATGACACAATAGAGGGATCAGAAATAGAAGGTACCTGAGACTCATCCTCAGTGACGGTTCAGAAAACCTCTGCCATGACACAAAATAGTGTGTGTCTGCAATCCTCATCAGAGGTATCATCGGAAACCCATTTCTCTTGTTCAGCCATTAAGCTCTTTTAAGCATAGAATTCAGCTTTCTTTTGTAGAAGGATGCATCCTTGGCTGGAGGGCTTCTATAGTTTGCAGCAAAATATCCAGGCTTACCAAACTTGTAACATTAGTCGTCTTGAGGATTTTGCTTATGGGACCTCTCTTCTCCTCTACTATCTTCCTTCGAAACAAACTTTTGTGCAGGCTTAGGTTCAGAGGCTCTTTGATCCTAGTACCTTGGCTCATAAGACTTATGTTCAGTCACTCGCTTCTCATAAACTTTATCTATATGTTTATACCTCAACTCCTAGGACTTTGGGGTCCGTATAGCCTTTGCTACCCAAGGGATGATCTCTAAAATCGATCACTTCTCTCTACTTTCTCTCTTCCGCTGTGAGTAACCTACCTCTTTAGGTATCCCCTTCTAAACATTTTGGTTATACGAGCCAATGATTTGGCAATAGAACTCATGCTATCACTTTCCTCCTCGTCTTCACTCTCCTCTTCCTCACCACTCTCCACGATCAACACTTTCTTGCTCTTCCTTCTGACTTGTGCTTTAGAGCTTCCCTCAGAGGCTTTATCATTTAACTTCTTAATCAAAGCCTCTGTAGACTCTAAGACTAAGTCCACATGTCCACCTATAAGAGGTTTAGCCTTCACGATGTGCTTCTATTGGGCAACAAGAGTTCCAAATATATCATGCAACGACCATGCATCAAGATCTTGGGTGGATTAAAGAGACATGGATAGCTGAAACCACTCATCACCTAAACTTTTGAGGAACAGAACATTGTTTTCCTCTCTAGTCCGCAGAATACCCACCTTTCTACACTTATTGATCGATGAATTGAATCTATCATATGTCTGTTGCAGAGTCTCTTCTGACTTGGCAACAAAGTTGTAGTATTCATTAAGGCATTGAGACCTTCTGTTTTTTTGGGTCTTTACACCACCCTCTAATTGTTTCTCCAACTCGAACCAAAGTTTTTTAGTAGTCTCGCACGCATCTAACGACTGAAAGATATCATTCGGGATAGTCATTATCAGAAGTCTTTTAGCCTTTCTCCCAACCTCAACCTTTTCCCAGTCCTTATAAGACCAGGGCGCCACATCTTTTGGCTATGTATATGCCGAAATTTCAACCATGGTTTCCGTGACCGAAACCCTTGGAACAGTGCGAGTAGGGACATAAGAACCATTTAATTTACCTTTGAATAAATCATTACTGATTCCTTCAAAGAAATTAATCATACGAATCTTCCATTGGGAATATTCATCCCTTAGGAGAGTAGAAGGTTTTCTCTAGGATCCCGCAGTATATATGGCATTAATGTTGGCCATATAAAAAACATGATAAATAAATGAAATCTAGATCGAGAGATTTATGAGATTAGAGAGAAAATTGAACAGAAAACTTTGCTCAAATTTTAGAAAACAGATTATAGAAACGAACACACACTCAGATTTACCATCTAATTGAAGAATATATCTCTGAATTCACTGTAGATTGAACTAGTCAATAAACAGTAAAAGAAACAGGGACTAATTTAATTGTGAACAAATTTAGAAAGAAAATTTTTCTACCAATGAGCAATCAACAATTCTGAGAATGATCGAATCAATTACTAAGAATCAATCCGACTCTGATACCAATTGTTGTCCCAGATTAGCTCATGATTAATTAATCAAGTGTAAAAAACAGAGTAGAGTGCAGAAGCTATATAAAACTGATTGACTAATGGTACAAACGGTGAGGAACTAGAGAGATAACACCATAGAAACAAACTAGAAGATTTGAGCCATCATCATCGTCATACTGTATTAGAATCTGAGGTATTAACATTGAGGAACACCAAGAACACCTACTCATTATGTGTAGAGTTATCTTTCAGACTCACGTCTCTCTTTAGCTACTGTGTGTAGTTCACAATGTTGAAATGTGTGTAATCTGTTAATCCGTATCAATTACAAAACAAATCTCTCAATTTATAGGGCAATATTACACAAAGTCAAGACTAGAACAAATGAGGGACTGCCACCTGGAAAGGTGTAGAAACCGCTTCTTTTATACATGGTAGATGTTCATAGGCTGATTGGATCATAAAGAGAAGACATCCTTTGTTGATCTTCAATGTGTTGGTAGCACAGAGGTGGCTTCCACAGAGCATAGGACAAAGGCTTTGTGGTCTAAGGTTCATATTCAGGTTTGGCTCCTCTATGTAGAGCTTGCCATAAGCTCTGAAGTGAACATGCTTTCTACGATAGAGGTCTTCTTGCTCTGAGGACTTGTCTTCTTTTACTAAACTTTTACATTATAAGGAACTAGGGCTAACATAACCCTTCTATGTCCATTTGAGATTTTATCTTGGTATGTACATCATGAGCATCTTGGTATTTTTTTAATCAAAATTTCTTTCCTCTAGAGGTTCTGATGAAAAATTCTCTTTCTTTTTGAAAATATAACTTTAAGGAAAGAGTGTTCATTCTGTCAAATTCGGACTCCTTAAGTTTCTTCTCCTTGTATTGCAAGTCCTTTTCAAACTCATCACATTTATTTTTAAGCAGAAGCTCACTTGAGCTCATTTTCTTTTCCAAATTCTCTTTTTCAATGAAAATTTCTTTTTTCCCTTGTTCCAGAAGCTCTTTCTCCCTTTTGTAAAAATCAAGTTGTTGTTGGTAATCAAAGAGCTTTTTTTTCCTATATTTTAGATCCTTCTAAAGATTGTTAGTAGCAACATCTGAACAAGACAAAATAGAGGTATTAGAGATAGAGGGCACCTGAGACTCATCCTCAGTGTCATTTCAGTAGACCTCAGTCTACAAAATAGTGCCTGCCTGCAGGTCCTCGTCATAGGTTTCATCAAAAACCCATTTCTCTTGTTCAACCATTAAGCTCTTTTGAGTATAGCTTTCAGCTTTCTTTTTGAAGAAGTGTTCATCATTGGCTGGAGGGCTTTTGCAGTTGGCAGCAAAGTGTCCGGGCTTACCACACTTATAACACTTGTCATCCTGAGGAATTTTCTTTTGTGACCTCTCTATTCCTCCAAACTCCTTCTTCAGAACAAACTTTTGTGCATGCTTGGCTTCAAAGGTTCTATGGTCATGATACCTTGGTTAATACGTCTTTTGTTCAATCGCCCGCGGCTCATATGCTTATTCTCTGTGTGCATACCTCGGCTCGAGGGCTCTAGGGGTCCGTATTGCCTTTGGTACACAGGGGTTGGTCTCTGAAATCGATCACTTCTCTCTTCTCTGTCTCTTCCTCTATGCGCAACCTGCCTTTTAGGATATCCCCTTGAAAATTCTTTTGTCATTAGAGCCAATCACTGGGCTATAGAACTCATGTTGTCTCCTTCTTCCTTTTCACTTTTGCAACCAATTCTTTTTTTCCCTTCCTTCTGGCTTGATTTTTAGAATGACCTTCTGTGGCTTTATCCTTTGATTTCTTTGCTAGAGCCTCTGTGGACTCTGAGACCAAGGCCAAAGGTCCACCCATGGCCTTAACAATGTGTTTCTCTTGAACAACTAGAGTTCAAAATATATCATGCAAAAACAATGCATCAAGATCTTAATTGGATTATAGAGACATGGATAACTGAAACCACTCATCTTGTAGATTTTTGAGGAAAAGAACATTGTTTTCCTCTCTAGTCCGCAAAATTCCTACCTTTCTGCACTTGTTGATTAATGAGTGAAACCTATCATAGATCTGTTGTAGAGTCTCCTCTGGTTTAGCAGCAAAGTTGTAGTACTCATTAAGGCATTAGGACCTTCGCTTATTTTAGGTCTTCACACCATCCTCTAGTTGTTTCTCCAATTCAAACCAAAGCTCTTGAGCAGTCTCACAAGCGTCTAGAGACTGAAAGATATCATTCAGAATAGCCATTATTAGAAGCCTTTTGGCCTTTCTCCCAACTTTGACCTTTTCCAAGTCTTCATCAGACTAGGATGCCACATCTTTTGGCTGAGTATATGCCGGAATTTCAGCCGTAGTAGTGTCGGTCCGTGATATTATCAAGTTCTTATCAAAAAACAACAACACAAACAATATTTAATTACCAACCTGCTTGAATAACAAACAACGGATTACAATGGTTGATATGAGTTCTCTTTGAAAGCTCTCTCTGTTTTTACACCTTTGAAATGTGTTATGTGTGTTTTCTATATCTGACTCAACACACTAACATACATAATATCTAAACTAACTAAAATAATATAAAATCTAATAAATAGATATTTAGGATATAATATAAAATACTAAAAACTATACTTTGACATTTTATTACAAACGACTTTAGACTAATAGAGAGTGGCTTTTCAGCTTTAGCTTCAGATTCCAAACTTCAGATTGGATGAGCTTGAATCCAATAAATTTGAGATCTAACAATCTCCCCCTTTAGATCAAGATCATTACTTAAATGATTTAGCAATTCAGTCTTCTCTTTCAGCTCAGAAGTTGGAATCTCCTTCTCTGTCTTCAATATGTAATAATCTCTAGGTTTTAGCTGAGATTGCTTTAGCAAGGTATCTTCAAAGAAAATTTCTCTAAAATCAGCATGCCTTCAGAATACTTTCTCTAAGCAATTGATCTCTACCATTTTTTGGTTAGCTCTTCTCTTTTCCAATCTTGTAATGTAATCGATATTTCTTCAAGCTTTAGGTTCTCCCCCTTTTTGATGAATAGAGAAACGATTTCATCAAAACCCTGAGTAAGAAATGTCTTTCATTTGGAGCCTCTGATCCGTCAATTCAAAAGATATTCATCCAGATCTTTGCAAATCCAGACAAACTAATCGTGTAACACCTGAATCAACAAATGAATCAGTTAAAATGCCTGTTAGTAACACTAAGTCACTGTGTGTAACGAATACACATTGGAAAGGAGCTTTTATGATAGTCAGAGCACTGCAAAAGGAATCTGGGATGAACTAGAAAGGCAATTTGAAGGAAGTGAAGCCTCTATTCAAGCTAAGCAGAATCTGTGCATAAATGCTTACGAGGGATTTAATGCAAAAGAAGGAGAGCTTCTTTTAGATACCTACAATAGGTACAACATTATCCTCAACGACTTGCGGAGGAACAACATCGCCAAATCTGCTTCTGAGATAAACTACAAGTTCATCAAGAATCTGAATCCAGATTGGAAGAACTTTGCTATCAACCTCCAGATGTCGAAGAATATGGCTCAAGAAAATGTCACAGATATCTTCTCTACTCTTGCTCAACATGAGGATGAGGTGAGATCCATTAACAATGAGTCGAATCATCTGAAGGATTCTGTGGCCCTCATAGCTGGCAAAGGTTCTGTATCCTCTGCAAGGTCGAAGAAAAAGGCATCTAAAGCTCTAGTTACTGAAATTACTGACTCTGACTCTGATTCAAGTGAAGAAGAAATGGAAGTTGATTCTGATCCGGATATTCAAAAGTTCTTTGAAGACTTGGCTCTCATTACGCGACGATTCAAGAAGAGCTTTGGCAAGAAAAGATTTTACTCAAAGCCAAAGTATGATGGATATAAGAAAGAGAAGTCTGAGATGCGATACAAGCCGAGGCATGGAAGGAGAGAGGAAGGACGAGAAGATCGGAAGGAAGATAGAAGAGAAGGAAAGAGAGAGGAGAAGCGAGAAGAGCAAAAGGATGAACCAGGAAGATGCTACAACTGTGGCAAATTTGGGCACTTCTCAAGGGACTGCAAATTCAAGAAAGTGAAGAACTCAGAGTACTACTCAAGAAAGTCACTAATTGCTAAGAAAGCTGAAGAAGGAAAAGTACTAATGGCTGAAGAAGAGAACTGGCTGTTCCAAAGTTCTGATGACGAGGAGCAAGCACATTTCACCCAAGTTTCTTACATGGCAAAGCTGGAAGGTGACGATGAAGACTCTGAGACATAATCCGAAGAAGCAAACTCTGAGGTAAGTGAAAATTCTGAACTTATTGAATCTTTAATGGCCCAAAATACATGGCATGAAAGATTAATTTGCTTTACTGAAAGGCAAACTTAGCTCTGCACATCAATCTGTTTTAAGCTTTCGTGATGAAAATGCTATTTTAAAAGTTGTTGTGGAAGAAAAGGAAAAGGAAAAAGATGATTTAAAATCTGAAAAAGAGTCTTTGAAAGAAAAAATATCTGGTTTAGAAACAGATCTTGTGAATCTTAATGCTGAAAAGGGTGAGTTTCAAATCAAATTTGAAGTTTGTTATAAAGAAAGAAATGAAGCTTACACTAAAATAAAGCAACTGGAGGACATTAACATGAAACGCGGTCAGACTGAACAGACATTAAATCTGTTGACCAATAAACTCCAAGACGAAAGGTTTTACAAACTTAAACCAGGTTTGGGTGTGCCAATTAATGAAATTTTGAAAAAGGCACCGGAGCACCTATATAATTTTGATAAATTTGGCTCCACAATAAAACCCATTCCTGACATTCGCGCTACTTTTGTTGGAGCAAGTTCTCCTAAACCTTCTGAAGAGACCAAAGGTCAAGAAGAAATGGGAAAGAACAAGTCTGGTGACACTGATTCTCAAAATCTTTTTAAATCTGTTGGTTTTACATATGGTGATTTAAACGAAAGCTATGCAACTCGAAAGATCGAATTTACTGAGTTTGAATCACTATTTACCACACCTTCTAAAGAATCAGTGAGCACCAACACAGTTCTACCTGAGACTGCATGCAAATTTGATGAGTATGAATCGGATGTTGATCCATCTACTATACCATCAGTCTCAACTCCCATTGCTTCTAAACCTTTACTTCCTGAAGAGGTTGAAAAAGTTACCGCTACCATGGATGAATCTTGTGTTCAAAATGATAAAACGGAGTTTATTGAGTCCATGACTGAAGAGATATTCTCTGATATGATGAATGCATCAGGCTCTGATCCTGTTTCCGATTTAAAGGGGTCAAATTCTGGGGATAGTAATACATCTGAATTGATGAAGCAAATTGACTTGTTGCAACAGTCTCTTGATGAGGTTGAAGATGAAAACTTTGATCTCAAACATAAACTTGAAAAGTCTTTAAAAGTAAATCAAGAGCTTTGCATAGAGATCAATGATTTGAAAGTTACTATGTTTAAAAATGCTTCAAGTGATAAACAGATGTTCAATGATCCAAACTGGAAGGTAAGAACCAATCCAGAATTTGATGCTCCTGCAAAACCTACAGTTGTTTACTCTGATTGTCCTGAATATCCACCGAGTATTTTTGAAAAGGGTGAGACTTCAAAGAGTACTAGAAAAGAACCACCTTCTAAGTTAGAGACTAACAAGGTTCCTGTTTCTGTTTCAGATATAAAAGGAAATGGAGTTGGGAGGAGTAAGAAGAATAAAGATCTTAGTTTGAATAAAAAGAATAGTTTGAATTCTAGTAGTTGTCCTACAGACAGTGTTATTTTGAATAGTACTTCTTTTGATAAACATGAATGTAAGATTTGTTCCGATAAATCTAAGTTTATGAATTTTGCTCGAAAGAATCTTTATTGCAAACACTGTTGAGAAAATTCATTCAAATACTACTCCCCTCCTAAGTCCAAAAAGAATAAAAGCAAAGCTAAGCTGAACTCTAAGTCTAATTCTAATTCTGATTCTTCTACACAACCAAAAGTGTATCGTGCTAAGGTTGCCAATCCTACTTCTAAAAAGCACTTTCAGGAATTAAATGTTAAGATGGTTTGGAAATGGGTTCCAAAACCGCGTTATGAATGGAGAGTGAAAGTCAAACCAGATGATATTCCTGAGTTGCTTGATGCTAACCGCGAAGGACCCATCTTGATATGGGTGCCTAAGCAAAACTAATTGTCTCTTTTGCAGGCCTGTCGATTGTGGTAATAGATTTCGGATATTCACGCCACATGACAGGATTCAAGCACCTCTTGCATAACTATGTGGAGGAGCCTGCCAGAGCAGTTAGATTTGCCAATTATGAAGCCGAAGGCCACGTCAGAGGATATGGAATGCTCGATAACGGTGTTGTGAAGATTCAAAAAGTGCTATATGTTGAAGGACTTGATCACAATCTGTTCAGTACCAGTCACTTCTGTGACATGCAATATCAAGTCCGCTTCACAACCACTCATTGCTATCTAGAAGATCACGATGGTTACGAAGTCTTCAAAGCTGAGCGCCATGGAAATCTATACTATGTAGATTTCCTTACACTGTCTGCCACACGTCCAGTATGCCTACTAGCCAAAGCTTCTAAAGCACAATCGTGTAGGTGGCATCGACGCTTGTCTCATCAGAATTTCCGATCTATAGCGAAGCTACAAAGACAAGGTCTGGTCAAAGGTCTACCAGAAATGAGGTTCGAAAAAGACTCACTCTGTTCCGCATGTGAGTTGGGCAAAATGAAGCGTAGCTCCTTCAAGTCCAAAGCTGAATCATCGACCTCATCAGCACTGGAACTTCTTCATATGGACCTTTGTGGCCCAATGCGCACAGCATCTATCAACGGAAATAAATATGTGTTGGTAATGATAGATGACTACTCAAGGTATACATGGCTCGAGTTTCTTCGCAACAAGTCAGATGCGCCAGAGTTGATTATCGCTTTCATCAAGCGCATTCAAGTACGCCTTCAACTGCCAGTCAGAACCATTCATAGTGATAATGGCGCAGAGTTCAAGAATGACACCCTGAAGAGTTATCTTACTTCCGTGGGTATTTCACATAATTTCTCCGCTGCCTACACTCCGCAGCAAAATGGCATTGTTGAACGGAAGAACCGCACTCTGGTTGAAGCAGCTCGGACTATGCTTGCTTACTCAGATCTACCCATGTACCTTTGGGCTGAGGCAGTCGCTACAGCATGTTTTACACAGAACCGTACCATTGTGGTCCAGCGCTTTAATAAGACAGCATATGAGTTAACCAACAATCGTACACCTAACATCAAGTTCCTTCGTGTTTTTGGTTGCAGGTGTTACATTCTAAAAGAGCGTCAAGGATTATCAAAGTTTGATAAGAAAGCGGATGAAGGATATCTCGTTGGATACTCTCTGACATCCAAAGCTTATCGAATTTACATTATTCGAACAAAGACGGTTGTTGAGAGCATGAATGTCTCCTTTGATGAGAATTCAACAAGGACTTCTGGACACAACAGTTCAGAACTCGGTCTTAACGACAAAGCTTCTATTCAAGCAAGAATAGAACCAGCTATAACTGGATCATCTTCTTCAAACTCTAACTCTACTTCATCTGAGTTAGATTTATTGTTTATTGATGCCTTTGATGATATATGTGCAGATTTTGAAAAAGGCATATCATCATCAATAACAAGTGGTACAAACTCGGAGGTCCCTACTATCTCTGAAGACATGCCTGGACCTTCCGACGAAGTCACTGACACTTCAACTCCATCAGGTACAACTACACCGTTAGTTTCTGACTCTACTAATACTGAATCTGTCTCTACAGATAGTTCATCTGAAAACGAAGTCCTGAGCACTTCAACCGCTAGTCCAGAAGCTTCAGTGTCAGAAACACCAGTACAAGATGTCCCGAATACATCTATGGAGCAACCTGCCGTACAAGATGACAACGATGCATCAAATACGCAACAAGCAGTTGATGCACTACCAAGCACACATCGTTGGACTAAGGATCATCCCATGGAAAACGTGATAGGTGACGTACAATCTGGTGTCACAACAAGATCTGCAACAGCTAACTTCTGCATGTTTTCAAGCTTCCTCAGTTCCTTAGAGCCAAAGAAAGCGGCTGAAGCTCTACGTGATCCATTATGGATTTCTACTATGCAAGACGAGCTTCTACAATTTGAACAGAACAAGGTATGGCGCTTGATCCCACTACCTAAAGGTAAATCCGTTATAGGAACAAAGTGGGTTTTCAGAAATAAGAAAGACAAAGCCGGAGTAGTCGTGAGAAACAAAGCTCGATTGGTCGCAAAAGGGTATTGTCAACAAGAGGGCATTGACTATGATGAAACATTCGCCCCGGTTGCAAGGATCGAAGCCATCAGAATCTTTCTAGCCTATGCAACGCACAAAAACTTACAGTCTATCAAATGGATGTAAAGTCGGCTTTCCTGAACGGCGTTCTGCATGAGGAGGTCTACGTGGCTCAACCTGAAGGTTTCGTTGATCCTCATCACCCTGATCATGTCTATGTTTTAGACAAAGCGCTTTATGGTCTTAAACAAGCACCGCGAGCCTGGTATGAAACTCTCACTAAATTTCTACTTGCTTCTGGTTTCAAGAAAGGTACTGTTGATACAACCTTATTTCTTAAAAGGCAAGGTGAGGACTTGATTCTTATTCAGATTTATGTTGACGACATAATATTTGGGTCGACAAATCCAAAATTTTGTAAGAACTTTTCAAAGATAATGGAAACAAAATTTGAGATGTCGATGATGGGTGAATTAAATTTCTTTCTTGGTCTACAAGTAAAGCAATTACCCGAAGGCATATTTATTAATCAAGCTAAATATATAAAAGATATTTTGAAAAAGTTCAATATGTCAGATAGTTCAGTCATGAAAACACCAATGGCTACTGGTACACTCTTAGACGCGGATCCCTCCGGGAAGCCTGTTGATCAAAAGGTGTATCGTAGCATGATTGGATCTTTACTTTATCTGACTGCCAGTCGCCCGGATATAATGTTTGCCACATGTTTTTGTGCGAGATATCAGTCTAATCCTAAAGAGTCGCACTTAACTGCTGTTAAGCGAATCCTTAGATATCTCAAAGGTTCTCCTAATCTAGGCCTTTGGTATCCAAAGGATTCTCGTTTTGAACTAACTGCCTTTACAGATGCTGATCATGCAGGATGTAAGCTAGACCGGAAGAGCACCTCTGGGTCATGTCAATTCATAGGTGACAAACTTGTGAGTTGGACTTCAAAGAAACAAAACTGTGTTTCAACATCCACTGCCGAGGCTGAGTATGTAGCTGCTGCTAGCTGCTGTGCTCAAGTCCTCTGGATGACGACACAGCTGAGGGACTTTGGATACAACTACAAGCGCGTTCCGATTTATTGTGATTCCAAGAGTGCAATATCTATAACTGCTAATCCGGTACAGCACTCGAAGACTAAGCATATCGATGTACGCTATCATTTCATCAAGGATCATGTAGAAAAAGGTAATATTGAAATGCACTTTGTTCAAACTGACTTCCAGTTAGCTGATCTTTTCACCAAGCCGTTGGATGAAAAGCGTTTTCAATTTCTAATCAGCAAACTTGGTATGTTGAACATGTCTTAAACCTTTCTCATGATTCTAGGGGGAGTATTCTACGTTTTTATCTCGTGTGTTATTTTCCAACTGTTGTTAACGAGAAAGGAATCATTTTCATAAATGATTACCATTGTTTCTTTCACTTATGCAGGTTGGTTCAAGTGACTATGGCTTCTAATCACATCGGATTAGAACCCGCACTTCAGTGCTCTATCTATTTTTTATATGCTTTCTTTCCTTATTAATTAAAAAAAACCCTATAGTGATTTAAGGGGGAGAATATCTGTGATATTAACAGATTTTTGGATACTTAAATGCTTATCTGATCGTGTGTTCTTAAAGATAAATACTTGCGTTTTATCTTGTCAATATACTTTGTCAAGTATTCATACACATAACGGTTCAGAAGATTCTATTTTGACTTTGTTATTACCATGTATCAAAAATTAAATCTTTCTATGGTAATACTCACGTTAGTTGTATTCACTGTTGATTGAATCAAACGTCATTTCATGTGCTTTCATTGAACATATGTTTATATATTGTTCATATAAACAACATTCGTTTTTTATTCTCCAGCATAGTATTCTTCATGACAAATCGTCTATAAGCTTAATTGAAAACTCTTTAAGAGCTTAAATCGTCAAACTCTTTTAGTTTGAGGGGGAGAATTGCATCGTCAAACATCTTCTGTTTTGACACCTCCGAATATTATATTCTTCATGTAACAAGTGGTATTTGTGCTTACATGTACAAATAGCCTGTTGAACATCATGTTCTTTTAGGAAAATACATGGGATTTTGTGTGAGAACTTAACAGAACTTCCATGGATTCACGATAACCAGTGTTTCCTACCCAGGAAGTATTCCCTGAGTGATTGAGGGGAGAGGGGTCAAAAGAATTGAGTGTTGGTGTGTGAAAAGAGGTAAAATGAAAAAGAGAGATTGGTTAGAAGTGAGAATTAAAAGAAAGAGGGTGAGAGAAAAGAGTAAAAGAATATTAAACTTTGCACCAAATTTCTTTCTGAGTCGGGCAACCACATAATCTGATTGGTTCACATTCTTTGGTGACAATCATTGAAAAAGGCAACTAGCCCATGCCATCTCTTGCATACAACCCCACCAGCTACTCATTCTTTTCTCAAAAAGAGAATGTTTTACATTTTCTGGGGACGCAGCACATATGCTATTGGTTCTTCATTTGGAAGATACTAATATTGAAAAAGAAGGAAAGTTGCCCCACCTTCGAACTCTTTCTCATGCACATTGAGTCTTTGTAAAATTTGTTGCTGTCTCAACAAGTTTACTTACTTTGAGCCTAAATTGAAAAGCAATCATCTATGCTTAAATTTTTTTCATACACATGCACGAGTACACAGAAATTTGTTTTCTGTCAGAACGTTCATAGATAACCATGTGTTATTCGATGATTGAATGGAAGACTTGGGGAGCCAACATCAAAACCAGCTCCTTATATAGTAACTTTGTGTTACTGACAGGCATTATAACTGAGTCATTTGTTGATTCAGGGTTACACTTTTTAACTGTTTGAATTTGAAAAGATTCGAATGGTTACTACTTTCTATTTTAATCTGAAAAGATTGAGATAATCACTCTTTCCATCTGGGAAGACTGCTCTTATTTCATACAGGGCTCGTTACATGATGAAGACTATGCTTACATGATGATCATACACAAAAGGGGAGATTGTCTTGAAAAGGGGGAGATTATTTTGCCAAGTTTTGATGATGTTGATTCTCACCACTCATCAAAAAGGGGGAGAAGATATAAAAAGGGGGAGAAGATACAAAAAGGGAGAATACAATCTGAAGATTTTCAAAATTTTAAAGATTTGAAGATTATTTAAAGATATCAAGTTTTGAAGTTTTGAAGCTATCAACGACATATCTGAAGAAAAGTGAAGACCCGAAGACAATTGCAAATTTTTTTTAATCCTGAATCCAAAGGGGGAGATTGTTGGATCAAATAATTTATTCAAGATTAAAGTTAAAGTTAAGGGTTTAAACTGCAATTGTGCTAAAGTTAATTAGAGGGTTTATTATGTAATAAGTCAATAGTTATTAAGCTATTGGGCCCAAGCCCATTAGAAAGCCCATTAAGCTTAAAGCCCATATGACTTAGGTATTTAAAGTTTTGTTTAATTAGTTTTAGGAAACAAAAATCCTCACAATTACTTTCATAATCATAATAAAGTGAGGTGAAGGTTTCTCTGTATTCAAAGGGTATCAAGAACACTCAAGGGTTTCATTATTTATTCAAGGGATTGGTATGTTACTCTGATTTATATATCTCTTGATCTTATTGTGTTGCTTGATTACTTGATTGATTATTTACCAACTAGATTAAATCTGGGATAACAGGTAGCACAGAGGTGGCTTCCACAGAGCATTTTACAGAGGCTTTATGGTCCAATGCTTACCTACAGGTTTGGCTCCTCTGTACAGAGCTTGGTAGAAACTTTGAAGTAAATATGCTTTCTGTTATCCCAGTTTAACCTAGTTGATAATTAAACACACAAACACATATAGATCAAGAGATAATAAGATCAGAATAACATACCAATCCCTTGAATAAACAATGAAACCCTTGTGTGTTCTTGATACCCTTGAATACAGAGAAAAACGGCTACCTCTCTCTAAACAATAATTATGATAATGAGGATTATGAGAGTTAACCCTTAAACCTAAATAACTAACACTTTAAATACCTAGGCCTTATGGGCTTATGGGCTTTCTAACAGGCTTTAGGCCCATTTACAAATAACTATTAACATATTACACTTTAAACCCTCTAATCTTTAACTATCAAACAAATACAGTTTAGATCATTTAATCTTGAATACTATTATTTGATCCAACAATCTCCCCCTTTGGATTCAAGATTAAAAAAAAATTGCAAATGTCTTCGGGTCTTCACTTTTCTTCTCTTTTCTTGAAAAACTTCAGATATGACGTTGATAGCTTCAAATTTTCAAAACTTCAGAACTTGATATCTTTAAATAGTCTTCGAATCTTCAAATCTTTGATATCTTTGAAAATAATCTTCAGATTATGTTCTGCCCTTTAAAATATTCTCCCCCTTTTTTATGAGTGGTGAGAATCATCATCATCAAAACTTGTCAAAACAATCTCCCCCTTTATGGAAAAATCTCCCCCTTTGTCTTTATAGACTTCAACTTAGCACTGTCTTCATGTATCTAGCCCTGTGTGAAATAAGAGCAGTCTTCCCAGATGGAAAGAGTGATTATTTCAATCTTTTCAGATTCAAATAACATAAAAGTAGTAACCATTCGAATCTTTTCAAATTCAAACAGTTTGATAGGTGTAACCCTGAATCAACAAATGACTCAGTTAGAATGCCTGTCAATGACACAAAGCCACTGAGTAACACAAAGTTACTATATAAGGAGTTGGTTTGATGTTGGCTCCCCAGGTCTTCCATTCAATCATCGAATAGCACATGGTTATCTATGAACGTTCTGACGGAAAACAAATTTATGTGTGCTCGTGCATGTGTATGAAAGAATTAAGCAGAAATGATTGCTTTTCAATGTAGGCTCAAAATATGTAAACTTGTTGAGACAGCAACAAATTATACAATGACTCAATGTGCATGAGAAAGGGTTTGAAGGTGGGGCAACTTTCCTTCTTTTTCAATATTAGTATCTTCCAAATGAAGAACCAATAGCTTATGTGTTGTGTCCCTAGAAAATGTTAAACATTCTCTTTTTGAGAAAAGAATGACTAGCTGGTGGGGTTGTATGCAAAAGATGGCATGGGCTAGTTGCCTATTTCAATGATGGTCACCAAAGAATGTGAACCAATCAGATAATGTGGCTGCCCGACTCAGAAAGAAGTTTGGTGCAGAGTTTAATATTCTTTTACTCTGATCTCTCACTCTCTTTCTTTTAATGCTCACTTCTAATCAATCTCTCTTTTCTATTTTACCTCTTCACACACCATCACTCAATTCTTTTGACCCCTCTCCCCTTAATCACTCAGGGAATACTTCCTGGGTAGGAAACACTGGTTATCGTGAATCCATGGAAGTTCTGTTAAGCTCACACACTGAATCCTATGTAATTTCCTAAAAGAACATACTGTTCAACAAGCTTTTGTACATGAAAGCACAAATAAGCACAGAGTTACATGAAGAATGAAAAAAATTTCGGAGAAGTCAAAACATTAGATGTTTGACGATGCAATTCTCCCCTTCAAACTAAAAGAGTTTGACAATAATGTTCTAAGGAGTCTTTCAATTAAGCTCTTTTTCTAATTAAGATCCCCTTTAACTGAAGATTTTTTTTTTAAGATCAAGTAGGAAAAATAAAGCACTGAAGTGCGGGTCCTAATCTGATGTGATTAGAAGCCATCTTTTCTTTGAGGTACGGGTTCTAAGCTTATTTACTTAGAAGCCTTTGTTCTTTCTCCCCCTTAAACCTTGGGTGCGTGCAACACAGATTTAGCTTTTGGCACCCACTGGTATTTGGGTCCTAATGGATTAGTTGCAGTTCTAGTGGGAGATATGAAGTAAGAACCATAACAGTTATTTACATAATATTTTCTGACAAAATCATTTGAGCCACAGTAG
This sequence comes from Arctium lappa, assembly GCA_023525745.1. Taxonomy (NCBI): domain Eukaryota; kingdom Viridiplantae; phylum Streptophyta; class Magnoliopsida; order Asterales; family Asteraceae; genus Arctium; species Arctium lappa. The sequence goes on from CM042062.1 coordinate 33,495,330, forward strand.
GAACAACTAATTTTCTTTTGTGCTAACATGATCAGTTGATTAATAGTGTAAACCAGATTAGGTTTGCCAAAAGTTTTACCTTTTGAGGCATAGTTCCATGTTGCATTTGATGTATGAACAAATGATTTTTCTTTCTTCTTTTCCTCTTGAGATCCTTTAACTCTCCAGATCCAATTTCCTTTATCTTTCTCATCATCCCTTCTCCATAAGCTTTTCTTTTGAGACTTAGTCTTCTTGAAGTTATCTAAACCATCAACATTTTTGTCATAGAAAAGGTTAGAAGGACGAATCTGATCAGTAGATTTAGAAGTAAGACAATCATCTAAATCATAGAAAGGATTATAGAAAACATTTGAAAAATGTGAATTTGAAGCTGTTTTTAATGAACTATCTGAATCAGCTAGAACATCTCTTGGTGATTGAGCTATTGACTTTGGCTTCTTGTGCTCAGTCAGCTTCACCTTGAATACGATATCTTCAAGTTCCTTTATCTTTGAAGACAAACTGTTTCTTTCCTTTTCAATCAGATCAAACTTCTTATGCAACTCAGATTTTGCATTCTTCTCCTTCATGATGTTTGTTGATAATTCAGATAGCTTTCCTGGCAGTTTAGCTATCTCGGTCTCAAATATCTTCTTTTCTTCAGAAAAGTCTGTATTTGTATCCTTCAGCTCGGCTTTCTTCTTCTCATTCTCAGCCTTTTCTCTTTCAAGAATGATAACCTTATCAAAGTCTGAAACTTGTTGAGAAAGTTTAACACGTCTAAGCTCTAAAGATTTCTTTTCTTCGAAGGCTTTTCTGGAGAAATCAGAGAATTTCTTAGCAAATTCTTTTCTCTCTTTCTCAATTTTCAACATTTCATCTTGAGCTAGTGTATTGTCTCTGTTTTGGGTTGCCTTTTCTTTCAGCTCATTGATCTCAACCTCAAGACTGAGAACTTTATCTTTCAGTTTGTCTCTTTCAACAAAGACTTGAGAATTTATCGGTCTTAGTCCTATACTAGTATCCTTTGCAACACTTGTACTCCTTCTAAGTTCCTCAATCTCTATTTGCATTGCATCCTCCTTTGACCATGTAGAGATGGACTCAGATCTTTTCAACTTTGCTTGAAGATCTAAGATCGCTTTTTCTTTAGACTCAATTATTCCTGCAAAGTCAATTATAGAATCAGAATCTTTTTAATTTTCTTTTAAAGCATTGATCTGAATAAGAAGAGATGAGTTCTGAATCTGTAAAGCCTTGTTCTCAGCTTTAAGAGATGATATCTCGGATTTGAACATTTTTTCCTCTATGTCATACTCATCAACCATGCGAGAAGATATTGATAACCGTCCAGCAAGTTGTTTAGCCTTTGCTTTTACTTCAGAAAGAGTCATGTTGTTAAAATCAAGGCTGTAACCTTCAGACATCTTTAGCTGTACGGTTAGTAATCAAACTTTTCTGTACCAAGACAACCAACTAGATGAGATCGTTAGAATCAAGATAAAAACCACACTAAAAAATTTTCAGAAAAATAAATTTCCAAAAAATAATTAAGTGCAGAATTTGCACAGTATAAAACACAAAGAAATAATACTGAATAATGAAATTAGGAAAATTTTGATCAAGCACAAAACTTTTGTCCCCCTTCGCAGACTTAGCGGGTGGGGTCAAGGGGCAACGCCCTTGCGGGGGTATGGGGGCAGCGCCAATAGAGAAATAAAATTTGACTTGTAGAGGCCATATTACAGTTTGCAAAATTTTGTCTAAGTATGCAAAAAGACAAATTTTGCTCGACCGGTAAATTCGACCGGTATCTAGCCGACCGGTATCTAGAGTTGACCGGGGTGGAGCGGTCGACCGGTAAGATGCTTCAACCGGGAAACTTCTTTGACCGGTATTGGTCTTGACCGGTAAGTTGCTATGACCGGTAAAGGACTAAGACCGGAACCAAAAATGGACCGATATACCTTTCGACCGGTGTTAATGTGAACTGATATAATCTATGGACCGGTAATGGTCTTCGACCGGAATTGGGCTTCGACCGATAAGATAGACCGATAGAAAGCGGTCGACCGGTATTGGCTTTGACCGATACAAAGTATTGACCGATAACAGATATAGATCGAAAAACTACCTTCGGACGATAATGATTATTCGACCGATATGTTCTTGAACCAGCCCAGAACGTCGATGAACAGAAGCAATAATCAACCCAAAAAATCAATCAAGAACTCAAAATCAAATGAAAAAATCAGACTTTGGTACTTATCAGCACGTATCGATCACAACCCAATTAACAATAATGATTAAAGAACACTTTTGATTACTCAATTTTCCAACCACAGTGTTTGACCGGCTTATTGAGTTTGTCGAACCCAGATTCCAACAATCATCAAAAACCAATCAATTGATGATTTATAATGCAATTGAACTATCAGATAGCATTCAATACCACAAAACACACCTAATCAGATTGCTTTTAATAATAAAAACACACAGATTCAAGAAATCAAATATCGCACAGTAAGGTGTTGATGAACAGTAAAATCGATGAACACAGAATAATCGATAAACTTGATTTTAATCCAAAAACTTGATTCTTTTGGCTCTGATACCACTTGTTATCCCAGTTTAATCTAGTTGATAATTAAACACACAAACACATATAGATCAAGAGATAATAAGATCAGAATAACATACCAATCCCTTGAATAAACAATGAAACCATTGTGTTCTTGATACCCTTGAATACAGAGAAAAACGGCTACCTCTCTCTAAACAATAATTATGATAATGAGGATTATGAGAGTTATGAGAGTTAACCCTTAAACCTAAATAACTAAAACTTTAAATACCTAGGCCTTATGGGCTTATGGGCTTTCTAACAGGCTTTAGGCCCATTTTCAAATAACTATTAACATATTACACTTTAAACCCTCTAATCTTTAACTATCAAACAAATACAGTTTAGACCCTTTAATCTTGAATACAATTATTTGATCCAACACTTTCTTCAGCAGAGGTCCTCTGTCTCTAAGGACTTATCTTCTTTTAGAATACTTTTACATTTCAAATAAGTAAGGTTGTCACAAAACAATATAATTGGACGATAGTTAATAACCAACCAATCTAAATCCTTTCTTTATCTAGATTACACTCGAATATCACTACAATATTCAAAAGAATTGGTGCATCACTAGTAACTCTATGATTTGCACTTCAAATTACTTCAACCAAAAATTCCATCACAGGCTAATAACGCTCCACTCAAATCTTAGGAGCCCCGCCGCTAGAAGATCCTGATATACATGTCATTTTAAGAAAGTGTTAGTCTTGACGCTAAGTGACAACAAACAGTTATTTGATAAAGCTATAAAATAGTAAAACGGATAACATAGTTGTTAGTACATATTTGTTGGACACAAGATAATGAAGACTGAAAGTCAATCACGTCAAAGCTAAAGTCAACTCTCAAGCAAAGTCAAAGTCTCTTTGTAATAAAAGTCAAGCCAAAGTGTTGTAATTTGTTTTGTTTTTAGTTGTGTTGTAAGCGTGTGTTTAAATAGGTATATGACTAAGAGTTAGAAGTTGGTCATTGTAAGCATTCTGAGATTCTAGAGAGAGAAAGTGTCAAAGAGAACTGATTGTATACGAATCCTTGTTTTGAATCAAATAACAGGTTGATTGATTCTCTTGTTCTTAGATTGTCATCTTGATTAAATTGCAATTAGAACTTGAATCTAGGGACTAATAATTGGTATCAGAGCAGAGTTCGAGTTGAAATCTTTCAAGAAAATGGAGTCGCACTATGTCGTCTGAGTTTGGATCGATTTTTGATTTTTCGAGTGTAATTGTGATAGTAATTGATTCGATTATGTTCGTATAATGTATTAGAACAATCTTGTATTGGTTTTCTAGTGATATTGCACTGTAATTTTCATCAATTTTGAATTTTCTGTGTGTTACTGAGTTCACGAGTTCGAAAAACACTGGATTAGATCAATTTGTAAGTTTGAGTGAATTTCGTGGAAATTCATATGTCAGGATCTTAATTCTAAACAAGAATAAACTCTCAGAAAACAATATTAAAGAAGCTGCGGAATAGCACTTTAATATTATGAAAAACAGTGCAACAGTAAATCAATGATCACAACTTGTAAACTTGTATTGAATGATTGAAGTTACAAGATTAAACACACAACCTCAATATTGATGAACAGACTCACCAATACGAACTCTACTTCTCTAGAATCAGGGTTCTAACCTTGAGGTTGATTCTCTCTTAAAAAGCTAATACTCAGAATGAATAATAATAATCAACTATTCTAAACAATTCTATACATATACTGAAGATAAAGATAATTACAAAATAATAAAAGATCTTCAATATAGACTTCCATCTTTATCTCCAAGCTTTCCATAATCTTCAGTCCATCCAGCTGTCATCCTTTCCATACGAATCTTCATCTCAAAAGCAGTACTAATCATTAGCAGCATTAACTCTGAGCAGTACTAAGTTCAGCAGTACTAATCATGCTCAGCAGTATTAATTTCTTCAAGCAGTACTAACTTTGAACTGGTAGTACTAAACTTGTTGAGCAGCATTAACCTACAACTAGCAGTATTAATACCAGAAGTACTAACTACAAGTAGTAACCATGTTCTTCTAGCAGCATTAACTGTACTTAGCATATTATCAGTTCCCAACAATCTCCCCCTAACTTGACTTTTAGAAAGAGAAGTCAAGTTCTTCAGATCTGATCTTCAAGATGCTTTCAACACCTCAGATTCAGTTGCCCAAATTTGGATCTAGGCCCAGACTTTGGTTGATAGTTCTTCTCACCACAATTCTGGCCATTTCTAAATCCTTAGTACATACTAGTTTAGCTTTCAGCATCCCTTCAAGTTTCTCCTTGCTATGATCATATATTTTGTCAACTAGGTAGTATTCATGATAACATTTATCAATTGTAATCATGTACACACCACAGTTTTCAAAGAGTATCCAATGATCAATCTTTTTGAACACATACTCATGATGAAGATCTTTAATCCTATACACCACATTCTCTGGATCAAACATCATACACAGATATTCCATAGCTACCTTGAAAAGGTTTTCTTCAGTACCTTTCAACACTGATTCATAAAGCTTCATTCCAACCTTATGCATCTCTTCTAAGTCAGCTCTGGAGCAACTTCTGACTAATTTCCCCCAAGTAGAATGTACTTCAAATACATCTCCAACTCTTTTTAGCCTGGAGTAATCCTTTCTGTTGTCTCTTAAAATGTCCCAAAAGATGATCTCTGGAGCCTTCATGGAGATTGGGACAGCCTGAACTAGTTCTAGAATTGTCATATACAACCCCATATGCTCATCTGATTGCTTATTGGACTGTTCTGGGTTCTGCACAGATTCTGCTGAAGGTGTGACTGAAGGTTCTGCCTCCTTTTCAGCTTCTTCCACCCTTGGCTTCTTGAATTGTTTCTTGGAAGCAATAGTCTTTACCCTCTTTGCAGATTTAGCTTCTACACTTACATTCTCAGGCTCTTCCTTCTTTTCTTTTGTAGGTGTGACTTCCTCAGGAAATGGTTGTTGAATGTTGAGATCATGTCTCTCTTTCATTCTTCTTTCAGCCTCTTCCCTTTGTGAGGAGTCCCCTTGAAGCTTAGCCATTTCTTTCTTATACAATTCCTCAACCTGACTGTATGCCATATTGGTAAACATTTCCCCTTTGACACCAATTGAACCTCTCAGGAAATTAATCATTTTTCTTCTTTCTTGATTGGCCAAAAAGGTCTTGGAGGGTTGTCTTTTCTGCTTTTGAATTGACATTCTTTTGACAGGTAATTTCTTGGCCTCAGCTGCTGCTTTTAAGCTCTTTTGATACTCTGTATTGAGTTTTCTGGCCATAATCAGTGCAAGCTCTCTGTCTGTTTCAGTTTGAAGTTGTTCCTCCTTTTCCATTTGCTCTTGAAGTTGTTTTGCCACTTCCTCATCCATTTCAATCTGACTCCTTTTCTTTAAAGGCAGTTCAGTTTCAACAATCTTTTCCTTTCCCTTTCACTTTGTATCCTTCAAAGTTGCTTTACTTGTTTCTATTCTTTTCTTTGAGATTCCTCCTTCAGTGATGACCACTCCCATGACCTTTTGACTAGCCTTAGGAGTGTCATTCTTGGCTTTTACTAGTGTCTCTGCAATCTCCAATTCCTCCACAGAGAGTTCAGTTACTGCTTCTTCTGTTTCTACTGCTTCTTTTGCATCAGCAGCATTAACTGATTCTGGTGCTTGAGCAAATTCTTTCTCTTTTTCTGCTGCTGCTTTAGACTCTATTTCATCCTCTTTCTCCCCCTCAACTTCAGCTCTTTTTGCATATGAACTATCTTTCTCTGTTTCAGCCACTTTCTCCCCCTTGTTGGAAGCATCTTTTTCATTTGATCTTTTCTTCAACACAAACTGCTTTCTTCTCTTCTTTTGCACCAACCTGGTCACCATTTTCTTCAACTTTGCAATATGTACTTGTTGTGATAGAATCACCATCTTCATCTCATCTATCTCCTTTCCCTGTTTGATCACATCCATGTTGATGTTTCCCATGGTTTCCATCAATTCAAAATAGTTATACCTGTCCTCACCTTTTCCAGAAGTGTTACCCTCTTTTGAAGGATCATTGGATCTTTTTGTAGTGGAAGTCTTCTGCCTAGCAGTAGCACTATCCACCCCCTTGGTTTCTTGGTACCTGGGACCTTTGGATGATTGCTCACCCAAAGTTGCCATGGGGAAGGTCTTATGTATGTTACCACTGATCTCCTCTGTGCTAGCAGGAGTAGTGGCAGCCTTAGCACCTATATGCTGAACCTCCACCTCAGTGAGCACCTCCTTGGGATTGGGAGACACCCCTGTGGTTTCCCTGTAGATATTCTCTAAAGGAGAATTCTCCCTTAGAGGGCTTGAAGGCTCAGTGGGTGATGGTACAAGAAGGGAAGGAGCCTTCTTTACCTGTTTCCTTGTATAAGTTTGGGTGATTGGAGAAGTTGGCTTATGAAGTAGAGACTGTGGAATAGATATAGAGTGGGAAGGTTAGGATTGGCTAGTAGTGGGATGGTCTGATGAGGGCCTTGACCCTGCTGCCATATCTTCTTCAGTGTGGGACACCACCATCATTGTAGAGAACAATTGGGTGTCAACTCCTTCCGAGTCCATAGGGGATCTTTTCATGTTTGAAAAAACCTTACCTTTGAGGGTTTTTTGTACATATACCTCATCAAAATGAGGTATATCCGTCAATTCATGGGTTATTACTTCTTGTACAAACCTGGGGTACATATAAAAACTCTTTTTACTTCCCAAGTTTGAGACAAGATCATTAAAAAGGATTTGAGAAAAATTGTACTTTCTGGCAGTGGCCAAGCACACCAAAGCATAAGCAATGGTGCTACTGAACTCACTCCATCCAGTAGTCTTTTTAGAGATACAATGCATTAAGGTATGAACAAAAAAACGCCATTGGGTAAAAAATTTATCCTTTGAGAATTTAAAAACGCCCAACTGGCCTCCATACCCCATTCTTGACAAAGTTGAGAATAATTCCTCATTAGGAATAGAGGTTATACCTGCAGCATCGTCTAGACGTAGACAGATGCGTATCACCTCTTCAGTAGCTGTTAGGGGTTTTTCACACACCCTTGTCTTGATCATTTGCACACCATTCTCAGTAACAATGGTGTCATTAGCCCAAAATTGCCTTTGATGCTCTATGTAGATACTTGGCGATACAGTGAGAGCATGGGCAATGTGGCTTGTCTTGAGAAAATCCACAATCTGGTGGAATCCAGCGGCCTGTTTGGGCTTCTGTAGCATTGCAATATCGTTATGCTCATCGACGAATGACATGGATGCCATTGATTCTTGAAAGTTCCTGCCTGAAACTTACTAAGGAGCTTGAGAGAGAAAGAATTAGAGAGACAATGAACAGTATTCAAAGAGTCGTTATGATCTTTTAGGCGGGCAAAGGGTATTTAGAGTATACGGAACATAAGCAGTATTAACCTAGAGCAGTATTAACCTAGAGCAGTATTAACTGACTAGCAGTATTAATTGAGAGCATTATTAACCACTAGCAGTATTAACTAACTAGCAGTATTAACTGAGAGCAGCAGTATTAACTGAGAGCAGTATTAACCACTAGCAGTATTAACTGTGCACTGGCAGTATTAAAACTGCACTGGCAGCACTTACCAAAATAGCAAGTATAGGAGCACTTTTTAAAACATGAGCTCATTCAGAGTTGATCATGCCCACACTTGAGACCAAGAAAGTGAATCTACCTACATCAAAAGCTTTTGTGAATAGATCTGCAAACTAGTTGTCAGTGTGAACTTTAGCAACTTCAATGAGCTTCTTTTCATTGCAATCTCTGATAAAATGATACATGATCTCAATGTGCTTTGTTTTGGAGTGCGTGACAGGATTGTTAACAATGCTTATAGCACTGCTATTGTCAATAAAGATTGGAGTGTGAAGAAATGTTACCCCATAGTCCAGCATCTGATTCTGAATCCATAGAACCTGAGAGCAGCAACTTGCAGATGCAATATACTCATCTTCTATTGTTGATAAGGACACTGTGGTTTGTTTCTTACACTGCCAAGGCACTAATCTTGCACCCAACAGTTGACATCACCCTGAAGTAGACTTTTTGTCCATGTTAGCACCACCCAAGTCACTATCTGAATAAGCAATCAAGTCAAATGAAGATTCATGTGGATACCAAAGACCTAATCTAGGTTGCCCTCTTAGGTATCTGAAAATCCTCTTCACAACTTGAAGATGTGATTGTTTTGGCTTGACTTGGAATCTGGCACAAATACATACTGGAAACATGATGTCTGGTCTTGAGGTTGTGAGATACATGAGAGATCCAATCGTTGATCTGTATAGATGGACATCAACATCCTCCCCCTCAAGATCAGCAGTGATCTGTTTGTGAGTTTCCATTGGTGTGCTTGCTGGCTTTGAGTCTTTTAAACCATATTTCTCCATGATGTCTTGCACATATTTTGATTGGCTAATGAAGATCCCATCTGTCTGCTGTTTCACTTAAAGTCCAAGAAAGAAGTTAAGTTCACCCATTGAACTCATTTTAAAGCTCTTGTGCATTAACTCTTCAAAGTCTCTACACATCTGATCTTTTGTGGATCCAAAAATGATATCATCCACATAGATCTGAACTAGTAGGATGTCCTTCTTACTTCTTTTAATAAACAGGGTCTTGTCAATTATGCCCCTTTCAAATCCATTCTCCAAGAGATAGGTAGACAGAGTGTCATACCATGCTCTTGGGGCTTGATGTAGACCATTGAGTGCTTTCTTCAGCTTGTATACTCTGTTAGGATATGTAGGATTTTCAAAACCAGGTGGCTGACAGACATATACTTCTTCATCAATTGTACCATACAGAAAGGCACACTTTACATCCATTTGAAAGACCTTGAACTTCATGTATGAGGCATAGGCTAAGAACAACCTAATTGCCTCTACCCTTGCCACTGGGGCAAACACTTGATCATAATCTATGCCCTCTTCTTGAGTGTACCCTTGTGCCACAAGCCTTGCTTTGTTCCTAATCACAATACCTCTCTCATCCTTTTTGTTCCTGAAAATCCACTTGGTGCCTATAGCTCTATGACCTTTTGGAAGGTCCACCAAGTCCCAAACATCCTGTAGCTTGAATTGAAGTAACTCTTCTTGCATGGCTTCTATCCAACTTGAATCTTTCATTGCATCATAGGCCTTCTTAGGCTCAATCTGGGATAGAAAGCAGGAGAGTACTGTGTGTTGTTGATCCTGCAGCTCTTGAAGTCTGCTTTGATTCCTTGTAATAATAGGAGAAGAGATGTCTCCTATTACCAGCTCTAGAGGATGATTCTTTTGTGTTATAGTCTGAAAACTAGGTTCTTCATGGATTCCTTCCTCTAGATTGGAATCATTTAAGTCAGCAGAGGGGAACACCTCAGCTACTTCTAGCTCTTTATGCACTAAAGATTCTTCTTTACTTCTTTCTTCTTTCACTCTGAAATGGCTTAGAAGTAGTTTCCTTTTCACATACTTCAACAGGTTCTTTTGTAAGCATAGGAAAGATCACAGACTGAGGAATAATGTCTTGAACTTGTGTTTCCCCTGATCCTCCACTTCATGGACCTGCATAATCATCACTACTGAAACCAAAAGAGTTAGTTAGTGAATCAATGTCAAACAACCATTTGGTATGTTCTCATTGCATTTGACATTGTCACTTTCCTCAATTATTCTAAAAGAAGTATTAAAAACTCTGTAGGCCTTACTCTAAGATGAGTAACCAACAAGAAAACCATCATCAGCCTTGCTATCAAACTTTCCTAAGTGAGATTTGGTATTGAGAATTGTACAAGGACACCCAAAAGGTTTGAAGAATCCAATAAAGGATTTCCTTTTATTTAAAAGCTCATAAGGTGTCTTGTTTTTAGGCTTGACTACTAGTACTCTGTTTTGGACATAGCAAGCATTATTAACTGCTTCTGCCCAGAAAGTTATTGGAAGTTTAGAATCTGCCAACAGAGATCTAGCAGCCTCAATCAGTGTCCTATTCCTTCTCTCAGCAACACCATTTTGTTGTGGAGTCCTAGGAGCACTGTATTGTCTCTCAATTCCTTTTTCTTCACAAAAGGTGTTTAGGTCAATATTTTTAAATTCAGTACCATTGTCTGACCTAATGATTTTTACTTTTTGATTAGTTTGGTTTTCAATTCTCAGAATAAAGGATTTGATCAGTCCACTTGTCTCATCCTTAGTCCTTAGAAAATATACCCAAGTAAATCTAGAGTAATCATCAACAATAACTAGGTAGTATGATTTCTTCCCTATGCTCATAACATTTGTAGGGCCAAACAGATCCATATGCAATAAATGAAAAGAAGAAGAGATAGTGTTCATCTCTTTGGACTTATGAGAAGTTTTGTGTTGTTTGCCTTTAAGACAGGCAACACAATGATCATCACATGAATAGACTTTAGAGGGCAAACCTCTTACAAGGTTGTTTATAACAAGTTTATTTATTGTTTTAAAATTCATGTGACACATCCTTCTATGCCAAAGTGATGATTCATCCAGAGAGGCTTTTGAAACAAGACAATTTAGGGATGAATCAGATGAAACACTTTCCATATCTAAACAATATACATTGTCCTTTCTGGGGGTTCTTAGTAGTATTCTTATTTTCATCAACTACCTTGAATCCAGGAGCAAGGATAATACATTCAGACTCTGTAAACAATATGCTATGTTGTTTGTCACAAACCTGTGATACACTTAACAGGTTGTACCTTAACTGTTCAACATAGAAAACATCTTCAAAGGTCATTTTACCTTTGGTCACATCACCTTTACCACTGATTTTACCTCCATCTGGAGTATTCCCAAAAGCAACATGTCCACCATCAATCTTCTTGAAATTCTTGAGGCAAGACATGTTCCCTGTCATGTGCCTAGAGCAACCACTATCAACATGCCAGATGCTTTTCCCCTTGAGCTGTTGGTTGCCCTGCACATAAGAATAGACAATTAGTATTGATTGGGAACCCAAGCCAAAGTGGTCTTGGGTCTCCCTTTCTCATCAAAATACTTACATTCCTTTTTGATGAGGTTTTTAAAATCAGAACACTTAGTGTTTGAGTACTTTGTCAAGATTATTGGTCTAGCAGCACTAATACTGGAAGCAACACTATCTTTAGAAGTACTAACAGAGTTAGCAGTACTAACAGATTTGGCAGTATTAACCTTGTTGGCAGCACTAACAGAGTTAGCAGTATTAACATTTGCAGAAGTACTAACAATGTTAGCAGCACTAACATTGGTAGCAGTAGTATTGCTTCTAGCAGCACTATTACTGTCAGCAGTACTATTTGTGGTAGCAGTACTAACAGCTTTAGTGCTTTTAGGTACCCAGATCTTGACAATGTCTTCCACATTCTTTTTCTTCATGTGGCTTTTAGATTTAACAGCCTTCTTAGCCACATGGTTATTTTCTTTCTTCCTACAACCAAAGGGTTTTTTATTAGGTCTTTGAAAGTTAAACCTTTGGTTCATAGGATTGAAATAGCAATATTTGGCAATGTGATTAAGCTTTCCACAAATAAAACAGGGTTTTGGTCTATTGATTTTACTCAGATCAATCCCTTGTTTTTGTGCCATTGATTATACCAGTTTCTATGATTTCCCATTGGTTTATCATGTTTTTGGGGCTCAGATTTATTCCATGCACACTGCTTGCAAGGGATAGGGTTCACAACAGTGGTCTGTTTATAGTGAACCTTCTTGTTCTTTTCCTCAGTCTTCTCTATCTCATTGGACTTGACCTAATGCTTTCCACATCCCTCATTGGTAATTATGTGGTTTTCTATAGAAATCTCACCACTTACAGTGTTGTCCTTATCCTTGACAACTTCATTCTCAGATTTATCCTTAACAACTACTTCATCTAAGGGATCAATCTCAGTGGCTCCCTCAGGCAGTTCCTTTAACCAAAGGGGTTTTTATTAGGTCTTTGAAAGTTAAACCTTTGGTTCATAGGATTGAAATAGCAATATTTGGCAATGTGATTAAGCTTTCCACAAATAAAACAGGGTTTTGGTCTATTGATTTTACTCAGATCAATCCCTTGTTTTTGTGCCATTGATTATACCAGTTTCTATGATTTCCCATTGGTTTATCATGTTTTTGGGGCTCGGATTTATTCCATGCACACTGCTTGCAAGGGATAGGGTTCACAACAGTGGTCTGTTTATAGTGAACCTTCTTGTTCTTTTCCTCAGTCTTCTCTATCTCATTGGACTTGACCCAATGCTTTCCACATCCCTCATTGGTAATTATGTGGTTTTCTATAGAAATCTCACCACTTACAGTGTTGTCCTTATCCTTGACAACTTCTTTCTCAGATTTATCCTTAACAACTACTTCATCTAAGGGATCAATCTCAGTGGCTCCCTCAGGCAGTTCCTTCCTATCCTTTGTCTCTAACAAGTCTGAACTATGAGGAATGTAGTTGTTGTTGTAAGGTGGTGGTGTGGTATTGTACCCTATTCCTCTTCTCAGTTTATCATGAATCTGAATTTGTAGTAAAGAATCCATTGCTTTAGAAGCATTGGAAAACTTTTCTACATCAAGTTTGACTTTAGCTAGCTCTTCTCTTAACTTTTCACTCTCCTCTTTGGATCTGGTCAGTTGAAGTTCTAAGTCATTCTTCTCCCACTTCCAGTAGTTTGTGTCATAAGAGTGTTGAAGCTCATTGGCTTGAAAACCCTTAACCTGCTCTTCAAATCTCTCAACAATCCTAACATAGTCTTTTATGTCCTTTTCTAATCTCTTCAGGTCATCACTCATTTTCTGGTTGTGATCCCTGTACCTTTTAACAGTGTTAATGCAATTTTGAGAACAAAGATTAGAATTGACCTCTGTTAACAGATCAGACACCTCTGCCATTAGAGCTTGGTTTTGGATGGCCTCTTCAGCTTGATCACTCCAATCAAACCCCATACCTTGTTGAGAGACTAGGGCTTGTGCAGAGTTTCTGTTATTATTGAAGCTTCTAGACTGTGCTTGTTGGTGGTTGTTGCTGTGAGACACTCCACTTCTGCATTCCCTAGCAAAGTGTCCCTTCTGATGACATTTATAGCATTCTACCTTTGACGTGTCAAATCCTGCTCCATCTTCTCTTCTTTGGGAGAAGTTGTTTCTCCCAGTTCTTTTGATGAACTTCTTAACTCTCATAGAGAGCATGGCCATCTGCCATTTAATGTCCATCTCTTCAATATCATCTGGATGGAGTTGTTCCAAGTCATCATTAATTATAGAAGAGTTTCCATGACTGGACAGAAAGGCTTCAAACACAGTTTCAGTGCCTTTCTTTTGATTTGCTCCATTAGCAGTACTAACTGATTCAAGGTTGGAAGTAGAATCAATTGATGCTGAAAGGAGTGCAGCATTGTGAACATAACCAGAAGTCTTCTTCTTAGCCTCTACCTCAGATTCAAAAACTCTTAGATCATTGTATAGATCATCAAGTTCCTTTTCTTCCAGTTGATCATTCTGTCTGAAAGACACAGTCTACATGGTCCATTCATCACTCAGGGACCTTAGGAACTTCCTGTTTAGATCATCTTGATCAATTTGTACTCCCACTGTAGCTAGTTCACCAATTAGCTTGTTGAACCTGTCAAAAGTTTGAGTCATGGACTCATTCTTGGTTGACATAAAGTTCCCATACTGTTGCTTCAAAATGGCTTTCTGATTTCTCTTGGTACTTTTGGTACCTGAGAATCTTTTCTATAGAGCATTCCAGAGCATCTCTGCATCAGTGAAGTTGCAGAATTGATGTTGATATTCATTGGGAATAGCCAAGGGCAAGGTGCTCAAGGCTTTCATCTCTGTCTGTCTAGTCTTTCTTTCTGTATCAGTTTTTGGTGGTGTCCTCTTTCCATCTTCACCAATCTTCCCTGCTTCAGATGGGCCATTCTCAATGATGTCCCACATAGAATAATCAGTGAGGAGTATGTATTGCTTGATTCTGATCTTCCACATGTCGAAATCATTGGGTCTGAGCATTGGAACCTTTGAGACCAAGGTACTATTTGATTCAACAATGTTTTCCATTATGAATAAGATTTCTGAGAATACAGGCTTTGATACCACATGTCAGGATCTTAATTCTAAACAAGAATAAACTCTCAGAAAACAATATTAAAGAAGCTGCGGAATAGCACTTTAATATTATGAAAAACAGTGCAACAGTAAATCAATGATCACAACTTGTAAACTTGTATTGAATGATTGAAGTTACAAGATTAAACACACAACCTCAATATTGATGAACAGACTCACCAATACGAACTCTACTTCTCTAGAATCAGGGTTCTAACCTTGAGGTTGATTCTCTCTTAAAAAGCTAATACTCAGAATGAATAATAATAATCAACTATTCTAAACAATTCTATACATATACTGAAGATAAAGATAATTACAAAATAATAAAAGATCTTCAATATAGACTTCCATCTTTATCTCCAAGCTTTCCATAATCTTCAGTCCATCCAGCTGTCATTCTTTCCATACGGATCTTCATCTCATAAGCAGTACTAATCATTAGCAGCATTAACTCTGAGCAGTACTAAGTTCAGCAGTACTAATCATGCTCAGCAGTATTAATTTCTTCAAGCAGTACTAACTTTGAACTAGCAGTACTAAACTTGTTGAGCAGCATTAACCTACACTTAGCAGTATTAATACCAGAAGTACTAACCAGAAGTAGTAACCATGTTCTTCTAGCAGCATTAACTGTACTTAGCATATTATCAGTTCCCAACATCATAAGTCGAATTCGATTCTAGATGTACTAGTGGTCAAATTGTCAAAGTTTATTGATCAAAAATCGAAGGATTGATGGGTTTATCAGTCGATTAGAATGATTTTTAGTCGAAGATCTGAAGAACTCGCATGAATATCAAGAACTCGTAGATTTATTTGATTTCGCATAATTGTTTTGTCTGAAAATTTCTTAAGTACAGATTTCGCACATGTGTGTTACGCTAAATGAGCAGAATTCGCATGTGTGTATGTTAAGAATTTCTCAGGATTCGTATAGGTTCATATGCGAAATGTCAGAATTCACATAAGACTTTTATACGAAAAGTTTTTTTTGTGAAAAACCTTCTATGGCAAGAATTCGCATAAGGCTTCTATGTGAAAAGTGAATAACTTGCATATCACTACATACGAATCCCTAGAATTCGCATAAGAGTGAGATACCTCAGAATTCGCATCCAACTTCATATGAATTCCTCTGTTTTCGCATAAAGAATTTGAAACTTTTCTAAGTGTAGAATTCGTGTGCGTCTGTTGTGCGAAAAGTTGTATGCGAAAAGTGTTTTTCAAAAAAAATTCTAAGTCTAGTTTTCGCATAATGTTGTATGAGAATTCCTAGAATTCGCATATAATTACGTGTGAATTCTGAATTTTTACTTGTGTGCGAATTCTGAAGTTTGTTTTGTGTGCGAATTGTGCCTGCGAATTATGTATGCGAATTGTTTGTGACTCATCATAGTGTGCGAGTTCCATACTTAGGAGATTTTTGGAAATTTATTTTCTGAAAATTCTTTCTAAGATTTTATGTATTGTGATTTCACTTGAACTAACGATCATTTTCAAGTTCTTATTGTACATTTTTGTAACAGGATGACTTCCAAAGACGCACTTTCAATCGGTACAGACGTAAAGCCTCCGGTACTGTTCAAAGGGGAATACGAACAGTGGAAAGACCGGTTCCTCAATTTTATCGACGTACATGCCAACGGGGAAAATATTTTGTTGTCAATCATGGAAGGTCCTATGGTACCCTTCACTATGGAAATACCGGATGACGAGTCTTCTGATAGTGAAGATGGAAACATGGACAGAGCTTAAAAGACAAAGATTGTTCCGAAAGACCTTTCTCAGTATACAGAAGAACAAAAGAATAGATACAAAGCTGACAAGCAAGCTAGATCTCTACTCTTACAGAGCATACCCAACGAGATCTACATCAAAATCGACATCTACAAGGCTAATGCAAAGAAGATGTGGGATCAACTCCAAAAGATGATGGGATCAAAGGTTGGAAACCAAATGAAGGTTGCTAACTGCATAAACAGCTACGAGGACTTCAAGGCTAAGGAAAATGAGAGCCTTGAGGAAACAAATGAAAGATTTGTTCTTATACTAAATGATCTTACAAAGAACAAAGTCAAGAAGAAGCAAATAGAGAACAACGTCAAGTTCCTCAGCATTCTTCAACCATAATGGAAAAAGCATACGAGAAGAATGAAACAGATGAAAGACCTCAGTGACATTCCTTTGCACGAGGTATATGAAACAATAAGGCAGAATGAGGAGGAGGTAGAAGAGAAAAGAAGTGAGAAGAAAAAGGTTGAGAAAGTAGTTGATCCCATAGCTTTAGTGGTTGGTCAGAAAGAGAAAGAGAAGAAAGAAAAGAAGAAGAAAAAGAAAGTTGTGGTTCTAAGTTCTGAAGATTCTGATAATACTGATTTTGAATCTGATGACGAGGAAAATCTAAAGCAAGCGATGCTACTTTTAACACGATCCTTTCAAAAGAAGTTTTACAAGAAGCCAGGTTCAAACACTCAAAGAAACTCATCAGGGTCTAAGAATCATGAACATAGAGAAAGAGTGGAAGGAAGAAGATTTGAGGAGAAGAAGTTTGGAGATAGAAAGCCTGAGGAGAAGAAAAGGTTTATCAATGATTATGGCGGTGAGAAGAAGTCAGATGAGTTGATTAAATGTTATAACTATGGGAAAGTAGGTCATTTCGCCAAAGATTGTCGAAAGCCTACTGTGAGAAACTCCGCTTACTACAAGTAGAAGATGCTACTGGCTAAGTAGAAAGAAGAGGGAAAAGATTTAATGGTCGAAGACGAGTTTTGGCTTGACCACTATGACAATGAAGAAAAGGAAGAAACCGCACATATCTGTTTGATGGGAAAAGAGGTGAAGTATGATGAGTCAGACGAAGAAACATCTGATGAGGTACTAAACTTTTCTGAATCTGATTTTATAAATAAAATGGAAGCTATGATGATCGAACTTCAAGACCTTCAAGCTAAATTGAAAAAGGAAAAGAGCAGAGTTGCAAAGAAACGTCAAACTATTTTTTATCTCAACAAGGAACTTGTTGGGAACAAAAGTCTGATTGACTCTCTAAACAAATCTGCTTCTGAATTTAAACTTCAAAAAGATTGTTTTAAAAATAGGATTTCTGAAATTGTTTCTAAACTTTCAAAGTCTGATATTGAGAAACAAGAATTTGTACTAAAAGCTCATAAACTACAAGTTGAAAACAAGAGTTTGGAGAAAAAGGTAAATGGTTTGGAAGCCAAATTATATGCTAGAGGACAAACAGATCAAACCATTTTCTTAAACAACCCTAATGAAGAAAATGTTGTTAAAGAGAAGTGGGGACTTGGTTACGATAACCCACACTATCTAAAGAAAGCAATCAGAAAACAGCCAACCTTGTATAACCTTGATTTTCTACAAGCGGCTACCAAACATCCTCATTTGAAACCCAAATTTGTTATCAAATCACCTGATGAGGTTGAGGCCAAAGAAGATGAGAACAGAAAGAAAACAACGAAAATACAACTACCATTCTACTATCAAAAGCTGAATAATAGTTATATTTCTGAACAACCAAAATTTATTTCGAATGATTATTTTGACAACTATTCTACTACAGAGTTGGAGGCCAAACTAATTAAAGCAAAATTTTATGTTCCTCCACTTGTGTTAGAAAGCAAAATAATTGATCTTGAAAATGCTTTATGTGACGAAAGAATTTTGGTTAATATTGAACAAGTTGTATTTTCTACTGTAATGAAGAACACTGTTTATAAATCTGAATCCAAAGAGTGTTCAAAATCTTCAAAGGCACCTCAAACTTCGAAAGATGATATTGATAATTTATTTGCATGTGCAAATGATTTTCTAAATTCTGATGATGAGTATGTTAATGAAATTGATATGTTTGACTTCAATGCTAAACTTCCAGATCATTTTGCTTTTATCATTAACTCTGAAGTTTTACCTAGTGTGTTTGAAGTAGGTGAATCATCAACCAAGGTTGTTGAATCAGTTTCTATGAGTACTGACTATTATGAAAAAGGTAAGAAGCAAAAGAAACGGCGCTCGCAGAAACGGACCAACACAGGTAAGAACAAGAAAACACAAACTCAGAAATCTCATTTTCTTAACAAATCTAAATCTTGTGTTTCAGAGTTGAAAAATAAAAGGTCTGAAGAGCGAACTGAGTGGCGACCAAAACAGAAGATTGATGAGAAAGCAGAATCATGTCCTGATATTAGTTGTATTAGGATGACTGATAGTATCTTTGATATAGTTGGTACTGTTGCTTCTGATAAACAAAAACTTGTAATTCCTTACAAGAAATATTCAATAAAGCAATTACTCCAACTATCTCGGTCTACTACTAAGTCCTCTATATATGGACAGAATGACTTTGTTTCTCGCCGAAATTCTGATGATTGGTTTGGTACTTATCATGTTTATCATTCTAAATCTTCTAATGTTTTTCAAAATAAAAGAGGACCCAAATTCAAATGGGTGCCAAAATCTTACGCAAATATTATAGGACCCAGATTTAAATGGGTACCCAAAGTTATTGTTCCCTGATTTCTCCTGTGCAGACCCGTCATATGTGGTACTTGGATTCTGGTTGCTCCAAGCATATGACTGGGCAAAAAGATAATTTGTCAAATTATACAGAGAAATACTGCGGGAACGTGCGCTTCGGGAACAACTAGTTTTCACCAATTTTGGGCTAGGGTGACGTTATTTAAGACAACATAACGATTACGAAGGTGAGCTATGTTGAAGGTTTAGGACATAACCTCTTTAGCATTGGACAGTTCTATGACAAAGACCTAGAGGTTAATTTCAAGGCCAATAGATGTTGTGTGCATACAGAAGATGGTAAAGAACTCTTGGTCGGCACGAGAAAGTCAAACCTCTACACGATTAATCTGTCAAAAGTCAAGACTGACAATGAGGTGTCTTTACTGTCAAAAGCCTCGCTGCAACAAAGTTGGTTATGGCATCGAAGGCTTTCTCACCTGAATTTTCTTTACATCAACAAACTGGTCACGGGAAAATTAGTAAAAGGACTTCCAGAGCTTAAGTATGTTAAAGAACATCTGTTTGCAGCGTGTGAGAAAGGAAAGATGAAGAGAGTTGCTCACAAGCCAAAAGCCTGAGCCTAGTACAAGTTCTCCACTAGAACTGTTGCATATGGATCTCTGCGGTCCAATGCATACTCAAAGCATAAACAACAAGAAGTATGTACTAGTGATTGTGGACGATTACTCGCGGTACACTTGAGTTAAATTTCTGAGAACAAAAGATGAGACGCCCGAAGTCATCATCACATTCTTAAAGACTACTCAAGTGAATATTCAAAAGACAGTCAAGCTTCTACGAACAGACAATGGTACAAAATTCAAGAACAGAACTATAGAATATTATCTCGAATCGATCGGGATAACACATCAGTTTTCTGCTGCAAGAACGCCTGAACAGAATGGAGTTGTAGAAAGATGGAACTGAACGCTAGTCGAGGACGCTCGAACTATGCTAAGTCAATCAGATCTACCTCTATTTCTATGGGCAGAAGTTGTATCGACTGCTTGCTACACGCAGAATCGATCCATAATCTACGGCCAGTTTGGTAAAACGCCATACGCTTTGATAAATAATTGTACACCTATCATTAAACATTTTCATATTTTTGTATGCAGATGCTTCGTACTAAACGACAAAGAGAACTTGAACAAGTTCAGTCCAAAGGTTGATGAAGGCATTTTCATCGGTTACTCTCAAACGTCTGCTGCCCACAGGGTGTATTTAAAGAAGTCAAAGATCATGGTTGAAAGCGTTAATGTTACATTCGACGAAGAGTTGTCTTCTGAACAAAACAGTTCAGAACCCGTACTTATAGGAGTACTAGCTTCTGGACAAATCAGTCCAGAACCTGTGGTTAATGCGACTAATTATGATAAACCATCTACTTCTAAATCTCATTTATCAGAATTAGATTTATTGTTTGAATTCTTTTACGATGAGTTTATTGGTTCTAAAGTGCCTAAATTTGTTGTGATTGACAGACCTGAAGAGTCAAGCAGTCATCATCCAATCACTTCAGATGTGTCTACTGAATTTTTTCCCCCGGTTCAGCAAGAAACTCCGATTCAAACACCTACTCCTTCAGTTGAAGTTGTACATGAAACTTCCAAGATAAAAGTTACTAACTTAGTTAGTTGTACTATAACGACTAATCAACAGCCAAGTAATGTTGTACCAACTGATGCTTCTGCACAGAATCCTTCATCTGAACCCCTCCCTGAACAACAAGAAACTGAAAGTGGATACTTAGATGAACATCACGATCAATCTACATCAAATCCACTCCCTCATGAACACAAGTGGACCAAAGAGCACCCGATACATCAGATCATAGGAGATCCATCTAAACTAATGCAAACTAGGTCTGCTACACTTAATAAATGTATGCATGACTCATTCCTGAGCAAGGTAGAGCCAATACGCGTATCTGAAGCTCTAACCGACTCAGTCTGGGTAACTACAATACAAGAAGAGTTGAATCAGTTTGAAGCATTAAAAGTCTGGAGACTAGTGCCTAAGCCTGAAGGTAAAACTATTATTGGCACAAAATGGGTGTTCAAGTACAAGAAAAACGAAGATGGTATCGTTATCAGAAACAAAGCAAGACTCGTGGCTAAAGGATATAGGCAATAGGAAGGTATTGACTATGACGAGACCTATGCTCCAGTGGAGCGCATCGAGGCTATACGGATGTTTCTTGCATATGCCTCCCACAAATACTTCACCGTCTACCAAATGGACGTGAAGACTGCCTTTCTCAACAACATCCTAAAGGAGGAAGTCTATGTCTCTCAGCCTGAAGGGTTTGTCAATCCAAAGAAATTGAATCTTGTTTACATTCTGGACAAAGCTCTTTATGGTCTGAAGCAAGCCCCTCAAGCCTGGTAAGAAGTGTTATCCACATTTTTAGTCAAGTCTGGCTTCTTAAAAGGTAAAATCGATACTACTCTTTTTATCAAAAAGGAAAAAGTCGATATCATTTTAATTCAGATTTATGTGGATGATATCATATTTGGCTCAACTAATGCAAAATACTGTAAGAATTTTTCTAACCTCATGGTCTCTAGATTTCAGATGAGTATGATAGGAGAGATGAATTTCTTTCTCGGATTACAAGTCAAACAATTTTCCACGGGGATTTTTATCAATCAAGCTAAGTACATTTTTGATATTCTTAGAAATTTTAAAATGGAAAATTGTACACCTATTGGAACCCCGATGGTACCAGGAACTAAGATCGGCGTTGATTCTTCTGGAAAAGTTGTCGATGTTAGAATCTACTGAGGTATGATTGGTTCTTTGATGTATTTAACATCTAGTAGGCCAGATATTATGTTCTCTACATGTCTATGTGCTAGATATCAAGCTTCTCCAAAAGAATCCCATTTGTCTGCAGTTAAACGTATTTTTAGATATTTGAAGGGCACTACAGATCTTGGTCTGTGGTATCCTAAGGATACAGGTTTTGAACTGACAGCATATTCAGATACAAACCATGCAGGTTGTATGTTTGACAGGAAAAGTACGTTGGGTCACATATTATAGGCATTAAACTCGTGAGTTGGGCTTCAAAGAAACAACTCTGTGTATCTACATCAACAGCTGAGGCAGAGTACGTCGTTGCGGTGAGCTGCTGCTCTCAAGTGTTGTTGATGAGATCACAACTCCGAGACTATGGCTTCAAATTTAACAAGAACCTGATCTACTGTGATTCAAAGAGCGCCATTGCTATGTCTGTGAATCCTGTTCAACATACCAAGACCAAACACATTGATGTAAGATATCATCAAAGATAATGGGGAAAAAGGTACAATCGAACTTTATTTTGTAAACACAGATTATCAACTTGTTGATTTATTTACCAAGCCTCCTGATGAAAAGAGATTTAATTTTCTTGTTTCAAAACTTGGTTTTTTAAATCTCAAGACTTAATCTGTGATTACCTACTAAAGTTTGGTTATTGTTATTTTTTTTCATTTCTTTATTTCTAATCTAAAAGATATATGCACTTAAGTTTGTTCATGATCTCAGGGGGGGGGGGGGGTGAGAAGAGGATAAGAGATCTACATACATTTGAGGGGGAGTTTATAAAGTTTGCATATGTTTAGTACTGATAAATTTTCTGATGCATAAATTCAGTGGGGTAAGACTTAAGGTGTAAGAAATATGACTTCTGATTACATCTGATCAGAAATCGTACATTCAAAGTTTTATTGCTTTATGTCATTTACTTTTCAATAAATTTGGTAAATAAAGCTTTGTACTTTGATAGACTTGTGATTTTTGCAGAATTGAGAGAGAGCTTACATGATCATATCACATAAGACTTAGAGCTGACTTTATGAGATTTAAGACTGAGCAAAAGGTTTATTTCAAATCTTAATCTCATACGTGTCTGAAAGAAGGACAACTTTTAGATATGAAAACATGTTCTTAAATGTTTAAACCACTTATTGATTCTTAAAAAGATTTCATGAATATAGAAGTGTGATTTTAAATGTTTTAAAGCTTAATTGTTTATACAAACCGTGTGTTTCCAAAGATAAATACTTGTGTATTATCTTTTCTATATACTTTCAAGTATTCACACACACTGGTTTAACTTTTTGTTGAATATGTTCTTACCATGTGTCAAATAGAAACAAATTTTCGATGGTAAGACACCCCGATTGAACTTCAAAGTTTGAGCGTTGATTTCATTTCAAAACGTTTCCTTCAAGACTTGTCTATATTTTGATTCTTATAGACAAATATCCTTTATTCTTGACCTAAGCCTTAATTGCTAAATCATTCGTATTTGATCTTTTCATACAATGTCAGATTTTCAAACAAGATTCTTGTATTCATTTTATTTGTTAAGACACAGTCTCAATGGATTCAAGATCATCCAATCTGAAGATCGCAATCTGAAGCTAAAGCCAGAACGTCGACTCTCGATATAAAAGTCTATGTCTATTTGTAATAAATGTCAATGTAATTGTTTGTTTATTATATTAGTTAACTTAGTTTAAATATCTATTTCTATTAGATATTAGATCTAGTAACTTAGTTAGTTTTTATTTATTTAGTTAGTTAGTTAGTTATATAATAACTATTTGTTAGATATTATGTAGGTTTATAGTTTTATAATGCAACTTTTTGTTGCAAGTAGATTAGGTAGTGTGTTAGACACACTAGCTAGATATCTTTGTGATATCTCTCTATTATCTCTTACAAGATCAGATCATAATTTCACACACAAAAACACACACTAAAAGGTGTAAAATCAGAGAGAACACAAGAGAGCTTCAAAGATCAATACCGAACCTTGTAATCGTTGTTTGATATATCAATACAGGTTGGTAATCGTTATTATGTTGTTTCTATAAAACTTGATAGTAGTAGTACTGTTAAAGGACCGACAATTGGTATCAGAGCCTGATTAAGATCAAAACAAGTTTTTTTCAGAAAAACGTCTCTGTGTTCTTCAAGAAAAATTGATTTTGAGTGTTTGAGTGTTTTAGGTGTTAGAATCGATCAGGGTGTGATCGAAATACATGCTAGATTGAGTTGTATGTGATTAGTTTCAGTATTAAGCTTCAATTGAGTTCCAATTTGTGATTTTTGTGAGTGAACTGTCGAGTGTAGAAGGTCACTGTGCGATCAAAATAATCTTCAAAAGGAGTGTTTTAGTGAGATCGAGTGCCTACAATCTGTTCTAGAAGTGTTTCTAGACATAAGGGTAGTGTTTGTTATTGCTAAATCGTTTCAATACAGATTTTAGACGAATTTTCGAAGTACAGGTCGAATAAACCGCAAACCAGCGGAAGAATAACACGCAAAGTCCCACTTTGCGCGTCCCACTACAAACGCAAAGCAGACTTTGCGGCTCCAACTTCAAACGCAAAGCATACTTTGCGGTTCTCAAAAAACCCGCAAACCTCAAGCCTTTGTGTTCATCTCTTCAAAAGACAAGTCAACTTTACGCTCCCAACTAGAAACGCAAAGCTCAAACTTTGCGCATCTCAAGACAATCGCAAACCTCAGTTCTCGGGTCCTCAAGCAAACGCAAAGAAAACTTCTCGCATCAAGTTAGACCCGCAAACCTCCATCTTGCGCGTCCAACTAGACTCGCAAACCTCAACCTTGCGCTTCCCACTAGACCCGCAAACCTCATTTTGCGCGTCCCATTAGAAACGCAAACCTCAGTTTGCGCACCCCATTTGACACGCAAACCTTGAAACGCAAACCAGACTTAGAATTTTTTTTTCTGAGATTTTTTCGAAACTGTAATAGGGTTATTAATTGTCATAAATTTTTTTCTCTAGGGACCCCCGTGCTAAGTCTGCCTAGGGGGACAAAATTTCTTGTGTGATCAAATTTTACCTGGGTTAACGATCATATCTGTCAAGTTTTTCTCATATATTCAATACAGGATGACATCCAAAGAAGCTCTCGCAATAGGAACCGACACCAAGCCACCAGTTCTCTTTCGAGGGGAATACGAACAGTGGAAGGATAGGTTTCTAAACTTCATTGAAAGACAGGATTTGGGTAATTTCATTATACAATCCCTAGAAGAAAGCCTAATGGAAACAGTATAGGGAGCCAGCAGCAGGAACTCAAGAAGTAAGAGTTGCACTTTCTTATACAGATCTAACAGGTGATGCTAAGCTAAGAGCAAAAGGCGACAGGTTAGCCAAGTCATACATTCTACAAGGGATTACAAATGAAATCTATGTAAAGATTGACAGCTACAAAGCCTCGGCCAAACAAATGTGGGATCAATTAGAGAAAATGATGTTGGGTTCAAAGATTGGGAACCAACTAAAAATCTCTAACTGCCTGCACAGTTTTGAAGAATTCAAAGGCAGAACTGGAGAAACTCTAGAAGGAACATATGATAGGTTTGTGACATTGCTAAACGAATAGAGCAAGAACAAGGTCAACAAATCTCAAATCGAGCTGAATATCAAATTTCTGAGTATTCTACAACCAGAATGGAAAAGTTTTGCCAGGCAGATGAGGCAGATAAAAGACCTGAATGAGATTCCACTTCATGAGGTATATGAAACCCTCCAACAAAATGAAGATGAGGTGGATGAAATTCTAGCAGAAAAGAGAAAAGGAAAGACAGTTGAAGACACAGTCGCCCTTGTTGTGAAGAAGAAGAAGAACAAGACGATTGTGTATGAATCAGAAGAAGCTGAAGCTGATGTTGTCTCTGACTCGGATGAAAATGAACAAATGCAGCAAGCAATGCAGTTTCTAACAAATGCATTTCAGAAAAAGTTCTACAGGAATCCAACGTCAAACAGTCAGAGGTACTCTTCTGGACCCAACAACTATGAAGGAAATAGGTACGAAGGGAAAAGATTTGAAGGGAAGAGATTTGAAGGGAAGAGACAAGAGGAGAAGAAATCTGATGAGAGAAGAAATCTGATGAGAGAAGATATCAGACAGAAGGAAACAGATTGGAAGAGAAGAAACCGGAAGAAAGGAAGTACAAAGCTGAAGGATCAAGTCAGCCAGGACCACCGATGTGCTACAGCTGTGGCAAAACCGGTCACTTTGCCAAGGATTGCCGAATATCAAAGGTTAGAAACTCTGACTTCTATAAGAACAAGATGCTTCTTGCAAAGCAACAGGAGGCAGGCAAGGCGCTGATGGCTGAAGATGAATACTGGCTGGATCACTCAGATGAAGAAGAAAAGGATGAAGCCGTCAATATGTGCTTGATGGGCAAAATTGAATTAGATACTGAAGCTGATTCAGAAAATGAAGAAGAGGAGGTATGTGATTTATCGTATAAAGATTTAATGAATAAAATGCATGTTATGGTTTTAAAACAAGAAGAGTTAGAATCTAATCTTAAGCGAGAAAATGGTGTTATTATTAATAAAAACCAATTGATACAGAAACTTAGCGATGAAATTGCTGAGAAGAAAGTATTAGTTGAGGTTTTACATACAAACGTTGACACCAACGCAAAAGAACAAACTATAATTCTAAAAGAGAATAGTGAGCTCAAGTCTAAATTGACAAAAAGTGAGATTGATTTTTAGCTTACTGAAGTGCATTCTTTATATACTAAAGAAAACAAGACCTTAATTGCTAAATTAGATGTTTTGGAAAAGAAGCTATACTCATTAGGTCAAAGTGAGCAAACCATTCATCTTAACAAACCGAAAAAGAACAAAGAAAATTGGGGAATCGGTTATGTGAAACCTCAACGTCTTCAAAAGAGTATAAGAGAAGTGCCTGCACTTTATGACTATACCTCTATGCTTGTTTCTCACCGAATCGACTCATTTAAAGTTTTTAATACTAAACTATCAGAAGAGGATGAAGCCAATGAATTTGAAAAACGAATGAAGTCAACTAAAGTTCACGCTCCATTTTATTATGCGAAGTTGAATAATAGTTATGACTTTCCAAATGATGAGAAGAAATCTCTTTCAACTGACTACTTTCAAAGTTATTCTGAAAAAGAGATGGAGGCGAAGCCTGTTATAGGTAAAATTTATGTCCCTTCTCTCGTGTTAGAAAGTAAAATTTCTGAACTCGATACCTCTTTATCAGATGAAAGACTTATGATTGAGATTCAACAAAAGGTTTTTTCAACTGTTATGAAAAATGTTGTTTTTACAAAGGCTTTTACTTCTAATGACATGTTTGGTTCATCAAACGAAGAGTTTAATTTTCTTAATTCTGACGGTGGTTTAGATGGTTGTTTTGAACAAATTGATTTTAATGCGAAACTTCCTAACCATGCATCTTTTGTTAAGAAAACTTCAAGAAAAACCAGTTTGCCTGTGTTCAGTGCAAAATCAACGAAAGCTTTCGTTGATAAATCAGTCTCTGTGAACGCTAGGAGTGCTAAAGGTAAGAAAATATCTCAGCATTCACAGAAACCAACCACTACTGGTAATTCTAAGAA
Source organism: Arctium lappa (assembly GCA_023525745.1). Lineage (NCBI taxonomy): Eukaryota > Viridiplantae > Streptophyta > Magnoliopsida > Asterales > Asteraceae > Arctium > Arctium lappa. The sequence goes on from CM042062.1 coordinate 33,523,010, forward strand.
GAAGCATTTAGTTGTTGCTCAAAGGTCTAACTCACCAGTTTTACATGTTTCAGATATGAGCAAGTCAAGACCTGAAGCCCATTCTCAATGGCAACCAAAACGGAAGCTTGACAAGGCCGTTTTATCGTCTAGTAGTGTTAATTATAATAAGACTTCGCTTACTAAAGATGTTGTGATTGCTGAAATTGTTGTTTTGAATCCAAAACTTGTTGTTTTCTCGTAAACAATATACAATGAAGCAATTATTTCAGTTATATTTATCTGCTGGAAAGTCCTCTATCTATAATAAACATGTTTCTATTGCTTGTCAAGATTCTGGAGATTGGTTTGGAAATTACCATGTGCATTCATCTCATACCAACTCTCATGCTTTTCAAAAGAACAAAGGATCCAATTTGAAATGGATACCAAAATCTTGTGCTAACACAGCAGGACCCAAATTCCAGTGGGTACCTAAGGCTAAATCTGTGTTGCAGGCACACAAAGGTTAAAGAGAAACCGACTTCTGATTATGTACAGATCAGAACTCGTTCTTCAATGTCAAAAATAGGTTTTTGGATAATGCAGTTCAAAACCCGAACATCAAAGTCAAAATAGGCTTTTGAATAAATTAGTTCAAGACCCGCACTTCGATAATCAAAGTGAATATTCCAAAGGTGTCGTATAAATATCTAAATTTCCAATTTCTCTTATGCAGACTTGTCATACATGGTTGTTGGACAGCGGATGTTCAAAGCACATGACAGGGCAAAAAGAGATATTGTCCAACTTTAAAGACAAATTTTGTGGAACAGTAAGATTCGAAAACGACCAGTTTTCTCCAATCATGGGATACGGTGATGTACAACATGACAATGTCACTATCAAGAAGGTGAGCTGTGTAGAAGGCTTAGGACACAACTTGTTCAGTATAGGCCAGTTTTGTGACAAAGACTTAGAGGTCAACTTCAAAGCCAAAAGATGTTCCGTTCGCAATGAAGAAGGCGAAGAACTTTTGGTCGGTAAACGAGAATCAGACCTCTACACAATCAATTTATCAGATGTCCAGACTGACAAGCAAGTTTGTCTACTATCGAAAGCTTCGATGAAACAAAGTTGGTTATGGCATCGACGTCTTTCGCACCTCAACTTTCGGTACATCAACGATCTGGTCAATGGAAAGCTCGTCGAAGGACTTCCAGAGCTGAAATATGAAAGAGAACATCTATGCACAGCTTGTGAAAAGGGGAAGATGAAGAGGGCACCTCATAAACCGAAGCCTGAACCAAGTACAAAAGCTCCTTTAGAGTTATTGCATATGGATCTATGTGGTCCAATGCGCACTCAAAGCTTAGGCGGCAAGAAGTACTTACTCGTGATCGTGGACGATTATTCGCGGTACACATGGGTCAAGTTTCTACGTACAAAGGATGAAACACCAGATGTTATCATTACATTCCTGAAGACGACCCAGGTGAATCTGCAGAAACCAGTCAAGTTTCTACGAACAGATAACGGCACAGAGTTCAAGAACAACAAAGTTGAAGAATATCTTGAATCTGTCGGGATTTCACATCAATACTCTGCTGCTCGTACGCCTCAACAAAATGGAGTGGTTGAAAGAAGAAATCGAACGCTAGTCGAGGCTGCTCGTACTATGCTAAGTCATTCCAACTTACCTCTATTTTTGTGGGCAGAAGCTGTTTCGACCGCGTGCTACACACAAAATCGTTCCATGGTACATCGAAGGTTCAAGAAGACTCCTTATGCTTTAATCAACAACCGAACACCGACAATCAAATACTTCCATATATTTGGATGTAAGTGTTTCGTACTAAACGATTAGGAGAATCTTAACAAGTTAAGCGCTAAGGCAGATGAAGGAATCTTCATTGGATATTCCTCGACTTCAACTGCATATCGTGTCTATCTAAAGAAGACAAAGACGGTGATTGAAAGCATCAATGTCACCTTTGATGAAGAAATGGCTTCCGAACAACAACGTTCAGAACCCGTTATAACAGGAATACTAGCTTCTGGGCAACTCAGTCCAGAACCTATGTCTCAACAGAATAAATCAGATGAAGCATCAACTTCTACTAACCATTTATCTGATTTAGATTTATTATTTGAATTGTTTTATGATGAATATCTCGGATCTAATGTAAAGAAATCTGTTGTGGTTGACAGGATGGAAGACTTAACGACTACTCATCCAACCAGTTCAGATGTTCCAATTGAATCAAATGCCCCGATTCAACAAGAGATAACAATTCAAATGCCGACTCCAACAGTTGAAGAAGTGACAAATCAAAAGGAGATAGAAGTAGCTGAAACAGTAGGATGTTCTGTACAAATCAATCTACAGCCAGAACAAGCTGTACCTGCTGAGCCTTCTGAACCTGCCACTTCAACTGAAATCACTCCTCATGAACAAACAGAAGAAGGTACAAGTGGATTTGTAGATGATACATCTGACATACAATCATCTAGTCCACTTTCTGAGCAAGTTTGAGCCAACACGCGTATCAGAGGTACTTGCTGATCCAGAATGGGTGATCTCAATGCAAGAAGAGCTGAATCAATTCGATGCACTTAAAGTCTGGAGACTCGTACCGAAACCTCAAGGTAAAACCATAATAGGTACGAAATGGGTGTTCAAAATAAAGAAAGACGAAGATGGAACCGTCATCAGAAACAAGGCACGACTAATAGCCAAAGGATACAAACAAGAGGAAGGAATAGACTATGACGAAACATATGCTCCTGTGGCGCGATTAGAGGCAATCAGAATGTTTTTAGCCTACGCAGCCCACAAGAACTTCACGGTCTTTCAAATGGACGTGAAGACAGCATTCCTGAATGGAATTCTGAAGGAGGAAGTCTACGTCTCTCAGGTAGAGGGTTTTGCCAATCACGAGAAGCCAGATTATGTTTACATTCTCGACAAAGAACTCTACGGTCTGAAACAAGCACCTCGAGCCTGGTATGATGTCCTTTCCACTTTTCTAGTCAAGTCTGGGTTTTCCAAAGGTACGGTGGATACCACTTTGTTTATTAAACAGGAAAAAGCCGATATCATTTTAATTCAAATCTACGTAGATGATATTATCTTTGGTTTTACTAATACTAAGTACTGTAAGAATTTTCCATCAGATGAACTTGATGGGAGAGATTAATTTCTTTCTCGGATTGCAAGTCAAACAGTTTTCTACGGGTATCTTTATCAATTAATCAAAGTACATTAGGGATATTCTTCGGAAGTTCCAAATGGAAAATTCAAAACCGATTGGTACCCCAATGGCACCAGGTACTAAGATTGGCAGCGATCCTTCGGGAAAGGCTGTTGATATTAGGACTTATCGAGGGATGATAGGTTCTTTAATGTATCTTACGTCGAGTAGGCCAGATATAATGTTTTCAACATGCTTATGTGCAAGATATCAGTCCAATCCTAAAGAAATCCATTTGTCTGCTGTGAAGCGCATCTTTAGGTATCTGAAGGGCACTGCAGATCTTGGTCTGTGGTGTCCTAAAGATACTAGTTTTGAACTAACAACCTACACAGATGCAGATCATGCAGGTTGTATGTTAGACAGGAAGAGCACGTCAGGACATGTGCAGTTCCTCGGTGACAAACTTGTCAGTTGGGGATCAAAGAAGCAATTGTGTGTTTCAACTTCCACGGCAGAAGCAGAATATGTAGCTGCTGCTAGCTGCTGTTCTCAGGTCTTGTGGATGAGAACTCAATTACGCGACTACGGTTTCCACTTCAACAAGATCCCGATATACTGTGACTCCAAGAGCGCCATCGCAATAAAAGCGAATCCTGTTCAGCACACGAAGACAAAGCACATAGACGTTAGGTATCACTTTATTAAAGATCATGTTGAAAAAGGAACAATTGAACTTTTCTTTGTAAAGACTGATTATCAACTTGCCGATTTGTTCACCAAACCCTTAGATGAAAAGAGGTTCAACTTTCTTGTCTCTAAGCTTGGTATGCTAAATCTTAAGATATAATCGGTAATTACCTAACAAAGTTTTCTATTGTATAGTTTTTCATCATTTCTTCATTCTTAACTCTGACTGATATCTGTCATTTTATCAAATTGTTCATGATCCAAGGGGGAGAATGAGAAGAAATTGACATCTGGTCAATATTACTTCGAGGTGGAGCTCATAAAATGTTGCATGTACCTTTTAATGCCAATTTTTTTTTGTTATGCAAGATTTTAGGGGGAGCTCTTCAAATCAAAAAGGGAGTTCGGACATGACTTCTGATTATTTCAGATCAGGACTCATACTTTAAAAAGTTTTACTGCTTTTTGTCTTTTCAATATAAGTGAATAATTATTACTTTGACTTGACATTAGACTTTTGCAGAATTTTTGAGAGAAGCTTACAAGTTCATATGTTTATGACTTAAAGCTTAGCTTCATGAGATGTAAGATCTCACGTTAAGGTATAATTCTATATCTTCATCTCATATATGGTTGAAAGAAGGACAACTTTCAATCATTGGAAAACATTGTTTTTAATGTTCAAAACACTTCCCGATTTTTCAACACATTTTATATTTTGGGAGTGTATTTTAAATGTTTTCATGATCTATATTGTGCTTTAACTGAAATAGTTAAACCAATCTGAGCATCACATGCATCATAGGAAAACAAGAATCTTTGTGCTAGGAATTAACACAACTTCTATGGAATCACCTTAACTAGTGATTTCTACCCAAGAAGTTAATCCTTAGTGATTAAGTGTAAGAAGCGAAAAGAAATGAGTGTGATTAGAGAAAGCAAAAAGTTTAAAAGAAAGAGCGTGTGAGAACAGAGTTAAAAGAATATCACAACTCTGCACCAACTTTTTCTGAGCCGGGTAGCCACCATTCTAGTGATTCACAATTCTTTGGTGATCATTATTGAAACAGGCAACTAACACATGCCAACTCTTGATCAAACCTCACCATCTACTCATTTTCTTCTCAAAAACAAAATGTTTCATTTTCTAAGGGGATGCAACACATTTGCTATCTGATTTTCATTTGGAAAATATGGATATTGAAAAGAAGGAAGTTTGCCCTACCTTCGCACTTCAATCATGCACATTGTGTCTGTGTTTAATTTACTGTTGTCTCAGTGGTTTACACAAATTTTGAGCCAAATAAGCAATCATCAGTGCTTAATTCTTTCAAACACAAGCACGAACACACAACGAAATTGGTTTCTTTGTCATAACGTTTATAGAAATTACCTTTGTGGTGTTTCGATGATTAAATGGAAGCCCTGGGGGAGTCAACATCAAACAACTCCTTTCCCTTGTGTATTCGTTACACACAGTAACTTAGTGTTACTGACAGGCATTCTAACTGATTCATTAGTTGATTTCAGGTGTTACACGACACATTTGTCTGGATTTGCAAAGATCTAGATGAATCTCTTATGAATTGACGAATCAGGGGCTCTAACCGAAAGATTGACATTTCTTACCACTAATTTTGATGAAGTCGTTACACTTAACATCAAAAAGGGGGAGAATGACTACACAAGAAATGACAAAGATCACATGTTTCAAGAATCACGTCAAAGATTGAAATCTTCAAAAGCAACTATTCTGAAGACATGCTGATTTAAGAGCTAGAGAAAGAGAATGCATCTTCCGAGCTAAACAAGAATCGTAATGATCTTGATCCAAAGGGGGAGATTGTTAAGACACAGTCTCATTGGATTCAAGATCATCCAATCTGAAGATCGCAATCTGAAGCTAAAGCCGGAACGTCGACTCTCGATATAAAAGTCTATGTCTATTTGTAATAAATGTCAATGTAATTGTTTGTTTATTATATTAGTTAACTTAGTTTAAATATCTATTTCTAATAGATATTAGATCTAGTAACTTAGTTAGTTTTTATTTATTTAGTTAGTTAGTTATATAATATCTATTTGTTAGATATTATGTAGGTTTGTAGTTTTATAATGCAACTTGTTGTTGCAAGTTGATTAGGTAGTGTGTTAGACACACTAGCTAGATATCTTTGTGATATCTCTCTATTATCTCTTACAAGATCAGATCATAATTTTACACACAAAAACACACACTAAATGGTGTAAAATCAGAGAGAACACAAGAGAGCTTCAAAGATCAATACCGAACCTTGTAATCGTTGTTTGATATATCAATACAGGTTGGTAATCGTTATTGTGTTGTTTCTATAAAACTTGATAGTAGTAGTATTATTAAAGGACCGACATTATTCATTCAATATATTTGTTTTGAAAAATATTCAATGTTTAACATGCTTAAATATTCATGATTACATTCATGAGCAAACACATCTGACATGTATTTAGTGCTTTAACTGAAAAGTTAAACCATTTTGAGCAACCTTGTACTTTTAGGAAAACATGGGTTTATTGTGTGAGCTTAACAGAACTTTTATGGATTCACGTTAACCAGTGTTTCCTACCCAAGAAGTTAATCCTTGAGTTATCGAGAGACGAGGAGTCAAAACAACTGAGTGTGGGTATGTGTGATGAGGTAAAATGAAAAAGAGAGTTCGATTAGAAGCGAGCTAAATGTTAAAAAAAAAGAGGGTGTGAGAACAGAGTAAAAGATTATCAAACTCTGTACCAACTTTTTTTGAGTCGGGCAGACACATTGTTGGTGTCTCACAATTCTTCGTGAACATCAGTCAAACAGGCAACTAGCCCATGCCAACTCTTGATAAAAACCCCACCAACTACTCATCTTTTTCTCAAATATAAGATGTTTCATATTTCAAGGGGACGCAACACATAATCTATCTGATTTTCATTTTGAAAATCTGGATATTGAAAAAGCAGGAAGTCTACCCCACCTTCGCATTTCGATCATGCACAATTGAATCTGTGTTTAACTTTTGTTGTCTCAATGGTTTACACAATTTTGAGCATATCAAAATCAATCATTTGATTTAATTCTTTCATACACAAGCACGAGCACACAGGAAATTCGTTTTTCTGTCTAAACGTTCATAGAAATTCTTTTGTGGTTTTTTGATGATTGAATAGAAGACCTAGGGGAGTGAACATCAAAAAGCCCCTTCCATTGTATATTCGTTACACATAGTGACTTCGTGTTACTAACAGGCACTTCTAATTGATTCATTTGTTGATTTAGGTGTTACACTCTAATTTTTCTAGATTTGAAAAGATCTAGACAAATATCTTATGAATTGACGGATGGTCACAGGCTCATTCTCAAAAAGATCAGATCAGGTCAACGACATTTTTTGAGATAGTTTTGATGATTTCAATGCTTTATCATCAAAATGAGGGAGAGATAATCAAGAATGTGGGATATGATCAAGAATAGTTGCAGCTTAAAGGAGAAATTTACGTCAAGACAGTTCTCTTGAAGAAATTTGTTGAAAGCTGAAAAAGCAAGTTCAAAGATTTAAGAAATGTGCAGAATTTTACTGAAATTTTCTTTTAATATAATTTGCTGAAGCAAACTGAGCTGAATTTGAAGATAATTTCTTTCTGGAGTCTGAAAGAGGTTTTTACAACCTTGGGGAGATTGTTACTATTTTTGAAGACAGGCTTTGGGGAGAGTACAAAAAGTTTGTAAAGACAGATTTATCAAAGAAAGGGGAGATTGTTTTGACCATAAAAGGAAGACTGAACTTCAATGATGATCTTTATTGAAAAAAATTTACAAAGGGGGAGATAATCTTATTTGTACATAAAGGGGAGATTGTATTGCAAAATATTTTAGAGATGATCTTGAATCCAAAGGGGGGGATTGTTAGTACATATATTTGTTGGATACAAGATCATGACGACTGAAGACTGAAAGTCAATCAAGTCAAAGCTAAAGTCAACTCTCAAGCAAAGTCAAAGTCTCTTTGTAATAAAAGTCAAGCCAAAGTGTTGTAATTTGTTTTGTTTTTAGTTGTGTTGTAAGCGTGTGTTTAAATAGGTATATGACTAAGAGTTAGAAGTTGGTCATTGTAAGCATTCTGAGATTCTAGAGAGAGAAAGTGTCAAAGAGAACTGATTGTATACGAATCCTTGTTTTGAATCAAATAACAGGTTGATTGATTCTCTTGTTCTTAGATTGTCATCTTGATTAAATTGCAATTAGAACTTGAATTTAGGGACTAATAATAGCTTAAATCAATGTGTTGGGTAAGAATTGATCATTTTGACCCTTGGAGGGTATCAACACCATAAGGTGACGGGGTAGACCCGATTTACCATTTGTTGTGACGGAACATAAAAGTAAGCCACAAACCAATGTTAAATTAGCATTACTTAAGGATGAAAAATCATTGACATCAACCCTATCCGGGTCTTTAGCCAATGTGATAATGAGCTCAGCTCTATCCAAGTCTTTCGCTTTAGTAATCACTAAGTTCAACCCTATCTAGTTCTTTACCTTGGGATCTCACCATCCAAGATAAGTGTGTTCATTTAGAAATTATATTATATAACCAATACCTATTTCCAAGTCACAACTTGGGAATCTCATCCCAAATATATACAATCAAACCGACTTCTATGCCTATGGATCCATTGCATTCAAATCATATATATATATATATATATATATATATATATATATATATATCTTCTAGATATATCAAAACTTACCAATCATATAAACATTTGTTTACAAATACCCATCAAGTGGGTAAAATTCCCATTTTATCAACAAAACCCAATATATGAACATGATAAGCTAAGTTCCAAATCTCATCAATATTTTACAATAAACATCCCTCATGCATTTAAATCCATCCCCCACATTTGTTTTTATCAAAATATGTCGACCCCAACTTTGACCTAGTTCGTCCAAAATCAGCCAAGCATGAAATACTTAAAATGGAAGTTTAGAGGATGTAAAATACATCATTTTAACATGTATATAGTTTGTAAAAGTGTAGGATGAACTCACAATGCTAAGGTTTGGATAAAAACCTAGAAACCTAGAAATTCTTAAGGATGGAGATGGAGGGCTTGAATCTGTGGCTCTAGCTTTAAATCTCTAGTCTTGAAAATGCTAAACCCTTGGAAGATATTGGGATTGCGCTTTAACTACTTTCCAAAACGTAATAAATGAACGATAAGTGAAAAGGGTCAAGTATAAGAGTGATGGTGATAAAATGAGAGTTAATGGTTGAGTTTTTAGGTCTTTAATGCATATGTCAGAGCTCAACGCGAATTTGGACACAAGTTTAAACTTGGGCCAAATGTCGCCCAAGCCCCATTCGATGACCATCCAGTGATCACCACGACTTTCATCGCGACTTTAAGTCGCGGGAAACTCGCGTAGGACAATGTCTCTGTCTCAAATTGACTAGAAAATTTAGGTTTTTAAGCACCAATTACTCTTCCTCTCTACAACGTTTATAGAAGTCTAATTTGACCAATTGGAAGTTCGAGAAAGAAGGACGAAGCCTAACTTTATGTAAAAATGAAATTCCATGTGTTACAAAATGTGTATTCGGTACCGAGTATGTGGAGTACCTTGGCAATATTGTTTTAGGTCAAGGAGTAGCAATGGACCTAATAAGGTAGAGGCGTAACGGCTTGGACGACGGTGAAAAGCCAAAGACAAGTTTGCGGCTTCTTGTGTCTCATAGGGTACTATAAAAGATTTATCAAAGGATACACAACCTTGGTAGCACATCTAACAAATCTTCTATGAAAAGGTGGGTACCAATGGGGGGAAGTAGATGAAAAAGCACTTACCAAACTTAAACCATTGTTGTCTAGCGCTCCTTTGCTATGACGCATCGAGTGTGGGCATTTGGGCCATTTTGCTTCAAGATGGATGCCCCATTAGGTGTTTCAGCAAAAAGTAAGGGTCATAGATGCAAGTAGCCACAACTTATCAACAAGGATGATTTTCCATCGTTGAAGCAGTCTTCCAGTGGCACCAATATCTACTAGGCGAGAAGTTTGGGATTCGTACGGACTAGGTAATCCAAACACATTTACATCAAATGTACGTTCGAAGTCCCTCGGGTTCGATTTTGTCATTGAAAACAACTCGGAAGCATAACCAAGCAACTGATGCTTTATCACGGCAACAAGAAGAAGACAAGCTACTTCATTCAACTCTTATAGCTCTGAAGACGCCCATGTGACTCGGATAAAAGAGTTGCGAGATGAGAACTCTTTTTTACAAGAAATGCATACGATGAATGAAATGAACTTTTGAAGCTAGCTAATTTTAGGAATCCAACAACAAGGGGGCGTATTGATCTTCAGAAATCTCTATTTCCTAGTGAACATTCAAGGCTTAAAACCGAAATACAACTGGGATTTTCACGACAACCCTACTGCAAGACATTGTGGGGTGAAAGAAATGATGGTTCGTTTTTTGCATTATTCTATTAGAAAGGAATGCGGAAATCAGATGAATAGTTTATCATTCCTGACATGGTTTATCAACAAGCAAATAATTCCACCCAGGAACCTAAGGGACTATTGCAACCATTGCCAACACCGAATGCATTCTAAGAAGATGTTATGATTGAATTTATAACGAGATTTCAGACTTTCAAAGGGGAACTCGGTCATACTTGTGGTGGTAAATAGATTAACAATATATGCCCATTTTGGCATGCTTACTACTCATGATAATGGCAAGAAGGTTGATGAGTTATTCCTTGACATAGTAATCAAACATCATCGGTTTCCAAAATCTATTGTATCAAATCGAGATGCCAACTTTCTTAGTAAAATCTGGAATCAAAAGTGTTTGAATTAAGTTGAATACAACTTAAACATAGAACTATATACCACCCTCATACAAGGGGAAATTGGGACTCGCACCTACCATTAGTATAATTTACCTATAATAATATCTACCATTCGAGCATCGGAATGGCTCCATTTGAAGCTCTTTACGGCCGGAAATGTAGGACCCCGACTTGTTGGCTAGAAGCGGTGGAAAAGCAATTCGTCGGACCGGAAATCGTTCAGCAGACTGTGGATAAGGTGAAAGACATCGGAGAGAGGTTAAAAGCGGCCCAAGACCGATAGAAAAGCTACGCGGATAAGAAGAGGAGGCCGGTTGAATTCCAAGTAGGTGATCGGGTGATGTTGAAGGTGTCACCGTGGAAAGGGTAATCCGTTTTGGAAAACGCGGAAAACTTAGCCCCCGTTTCCTTGGACCCTTTGTGATCTTAGAGAAGGTTGGACTCCAAGCGTACCGGTTGGACCTACCACCGGAAATGGACGGGATATACTCTATGTTCCATGTTTGCTACCTTCGCAAGTGCCTGGCCGAGGAAGAAAGGGTCATCCCTTTGTCAGAAATTCGAGTGGATAATGAAAACCGGTGCGTAGAAAAACCAGAAGCGATATTAGAATCCAAGACGAAGAGGCTTCGTCATAAGGAGGTAACAATGGTCAAGGTTCAATGGGAGCTTCATCGAGGTTCCAACGTCACTTGGGAATCGGAGGAGGACATGCGATGGCGTTATCCTCACTTATTTTAGCAGAGTGGGATTTCGGGGACGAAATCCTAATTAAGGTGGGGAGGATTGTAAAATCCGGAATTTTCAATTAAGTAAGTCTTAAGTCTCACTGTTCCTTTTATCGCTCAATTTTGGTCTTATCTGATTTAATTTTATTCTTAACCATAGAATGGATTCCATAGGTCACTACAATCGGTTAAACGAGACTTTTTGGATGGGAAATCAGGTGGCCAGACACTTTCGGTGACATTGCCGGCAACTGTGACACATGTCAAAGTCGTGAGGGGCAAAGTCGCGGGGTGCTCGTGGGGTACGGTACGTCCCGCACGAGAGTGACATGCGATTGTGCCATTGGGCACTCTCGCTGGTCACAATCGCGGGGATTGTACCGCGAGTTGTATGGATTCGGCGACAATGCCCTGGCGATAGTGACCAGGGCATTGTTGCGGGGCATTCTCGCCTGCGGGGTCTGCTCGATTTAAAACACATCTCCAGCCCCTTTTTCATTTGTTAACTTCACAATCAGATCTAGGGTTCGTTGGGAGCTTATTGGGGGGCGATTTTCACTCTTCTCCACACTTTTTCTTCATTTATTACACTAGAGGTTGTTGGAGATCTTTAAATCTTCAACAAACCACTTCAAGGGTACATTCAAGAGCTAGTAATCAAGCTTTGGGATCTCAAGACTTCATTTCCTTTTCATTTCATTTATTTTCTAGGGTTTTACGTAAAACCTAGGTTGTAAGTATTCTAAACCTTTACGAATGAGATACATGTATTTATTTGCATATTGGTCAATATTTCCATCAAATGAAAACTAGGGTTTCTTTATACTTGTTTATTTGACCCTATGAAACTTGGAATATGGAATGGGAACTTGGATAATAGAAATGTGTAGTTGTTGGTAATATGAGTAAATGAAAAAGGATATCTTATTGATACAATTTTATGGTATGGTTATTTTGTGTGTTGGGAAATATTCATCACCTTATGTGTAATTGTCTCCATGATTAACCATATATGATTGATCAAGGTAGGAATGTGATCATAGTTCCTTGTATGTAATTGTTGGAGATAAAGATTTGGGCAAATGGTTTACATTGGTGTTGAATGCACATTGTAAGAGTTATACTACTCTTTGGACATACATAAGAAGTATGGATGAACCAAGTCAAATGGTCACTAGGAGGACATAGTCTTGGGCGTCACCATGTTGGTATGTGCCTAGACCTTCGCCATTTGGGGCAATACCTTCGTTGTACCCCCGAATGTGTCGGGCCTTGAGGTGTCACTCTTGGAGCTTGACACTAAGGTATCTCGTCTCTTAGGTGGAATTTGTTTAGTGTTATAGGTCTACCCCATTGATCCCAGTTGTGGAACCAATCATGGGCACTTAAATGTTGTAATAATATTGCATGCATATATTAGTTGTCATATTACGCACTAGGATTTTTGGCGTAACACTTGCTTGGTGTATATGTGTATCTCAGGTTATAGCGTCGCCGTTGCCAAGAAGGCTTAGTTGGGGCTGTGTGAGCTTGGGGAGATCAAAGGATCATTTTTGTGAAGACCGACATTGGATTATAGACGACACCTTTTTTGTAATCTTGTTTCCATTGAGGAATTAGATTAGGTGGTTGTTGTTTTATTTTCCCTTATAATTACAAACTGTAATTAAACAGGTATTTTATTTCCCCATTTTTGAATGGCTCATGCTTTGGCATTTTACACCACATTTCTAGTTTTTCGGAAATTTTTGTTAGCCCGTTTTTAGGGTGTTACAGTAATCCAAACACATTTACATCAAATGTACGTTCGAAATCCCTCGGGTTCGATTTTGCCATTGAATACAACCCGGAAGCATGGCCAAGCAACTGATGTTTTACCACGGCAACATGAAGAAGACAAGATACTTCATTCAACTCTTATAGCTCTGAAGACGCCCATGTGACTATGTTAAAAGAGTTGCGGGATGAGAACTCTTATTTACAAGAAATGCATATGATGAATGAAATGATCTGTGGAAGCGAGCTAATTTTAGGATTCCAACAACAAGGGGGCGTATTGATCTTTAGAAATCTCTATTTCCTAGTGAACATTCAAGGCTTAAAACTAAAATACTACTGGGATTTTCACGACACCCCTACTGCAATACAGTGTGGGATGAAAGAAAAGATGGTTCGTTTTTGCATTATTCTATTAGAAAGGAATGCGGAAATCAGTTGAATAGTTTATCATCCCCGACATGGTTTATCAACAAGCAAAGGATTCCACCCAGGCACCTAAGGGACTATGTCAACCATTGCCAACACCGAATGCGTTCTAAGAAGATGTTATGATTGAATTTATAACGGGATTTCCGACTTTCAAAGGGGAACTCGGTCATACTTGTGGTGGTAAATAGATTAACAATATATGCCCATTTTGGCATGCTTACTACTCATTATAATGGCAAGAAGGTTGATGAGTTGTTCCTTGACATAGTAATCAAACATCAACGGTTTCTAAAATCTATTGTATCAAATCGAGATGCCAATTTTGTTAGTAAATTCTGGAATCAAAAGTATTTGAATTAAGTTGGATACAACTTAAACATAGAACTATATACCACCCTCATACAGATGGACAATATAAAGTGGTAAATGGGGGCCTAGAGTAGTACACATCAATGGGCTTCAATAATAAACAGGGTTATATATTGCTACCACTTGAGTTGCCATAGTAGCATAAAAATGTTTCCTCACGAGGCATTATATGATAAGACATCGCCCTCAATAATCCCATATGTGCCAAGGACATAAAAAATGGTCGGTCAGCATGAGTTGTTAGTTAAACGTGAGGCACTATTGCACCACCATGTGCAAATGATGGGAAATAGTAAGCGTAAGGAATTTGAATTTAGAGTGGGGACAAGGTGTGGGTGAAGTTGCAACTGTATAGACTGTGGCCTCACGACTTTCTAACAAGTTGTTCAAAAGATTTTATGATCCTTAATTTTACCATAGTGGAGGGCATTGCATGGGGTTGTATCATACAAGTTGGAGATGCCAATGTCTAGCTGAACTCTCCCTGTGTTTAATGTATCTCTTCACAAACCATACAAAGAATCAACAAGGAATGTTGTTGAGGAAGTACCAGCTTCACTGGAGAATGGATAACCGATCTGTGGGGTATGAAGGGTGCTACGAAATGGGCAGGGGAGGAGCAAGTTTAGGTGCAATAGGCATGCAAGAAGTCCACCAAAAAAATATGCCTCTTGGGAATGGCTACAAGAGTTTCAATGAGCTTACCCTCATTACCACCTTGAGGACAAGATGATTTCAGAAGGTCAGGGGAATGTAACAACAAATGGGGTTGAAGCTGAAGAGAAGACAACAACTGAAGTAAGCCGTTCCAAAAAAGTTGTGGTAGTTCCGGTTTAGTACACGATTACGTGGTGGGGGTTGGATATTAGGATCAATAATAGAGTAGATAAATAAATATTATTATTTAGGCAATATTTATCTTATTTAATGTTCATAGGAGTTGGGTTTATATAGGATTACAAATGTGATAGCTATTTATGGGTCAAGCATTGATGAGTATATTACTTTTTGGCAATTCCTCTCATACTTTATTGATCTTCACTCGAAGAGTGCAGGGTAATATACCATTGATGATCGTAACAAAATCTTACTTAAAGTAATAAATGTATATCTATACTATATTATAAAGCATGGATAAAAAACTCTTAGATACAAATTATTAGGCATAAGATACCATCATTTTATGCAATATTTTAAAAATCTCTTAATTTACAAGTATCAAAGCACAAAATAGTTATTAGTACTGCAGTCTTCTAACACCCACCAATTTGTTATGTGCAGAATCTTCTTTTTATACAGACATTTTCATACTATATTATAAAACACGGATAAAAAAAACTCTTAAACACGGATAAAATAGAGATTTTAAAGCTTTAAGAGTAAAATGTATTTAAAATAGAGAAAATGTAGAAATCTTCAAATTTAAGAAATATCGAGTAGAGATCAAGATATATTACTTTCATTGTTCTACCAATTAGGTTGAATGTGTTGCAATTTTTTATTAAAATTTTTAAAAACTAGAAGTGTATTCGCGCAATGCAGCTAGATACATCACGATTTTAATGTTTCATTTTATTTTCTGTTTTTTGTCGATTTACATTACGATTTTGGATGGTTGTGAGAGAGTGATAATGATTTTTTTACATAAATTTGTTTAATTTAGACTTAATAATATAATGTAATTTATTTTGGTTTAATAATATAATTTTTTTATAAATTATTCTGTAAGATTTGTTAATTATATTTTAGATTTTTTATATCTAAAATATGCTGAAAGTTATTTTAGGGGAGTTAAAGTTGTTAGAGATAATGATTGAAAATTAATGAATAACATTAAATGTAGTACATACAACTTTTATGGTTGTTTTTAAGTAATTAGCATTAAATAATGGTATGTTAAGCTTTAAGACTTATTTTTAAGAGTTTTTTATGTCATCTTTATAATATAGTATAGATATGTATTAGGATCGATGATGAGACTGTAGAACATTATAATAATATAATTAATTAATATTGAAATTGATAAAAAAAAAAAAAAAAAGGTTTAATGGCAGGGACCCAATGCCCCGTGGTCCACTTTTGTGGACCCTACATACCCTAGCCCCTTAGGTATGCACTGGAAAAGTCCTCCTGTCCCCCCCATGATTCGAACACTAGGCCTCTTCACATGTAGGAGGCATTTACGGAGTAGAGCTGGCCACCAGACCAAAGACCTGATGGTTAGAAATTGATAAATAGAATAGTTATTGGAGTTTGTGTAAATTTCTTTCGAAAATTTTGAATTTTCATTCTCGTTTTTAAAAAAAATTAAAAAAAGGTTTATTGGCGGCGACCCAAGGCCTCGTGGCCCACTTTTGTAGACCCTACATGTCCTACCTCTATAAGCCTGCACCGGAAAAGACATCCTGTCTCCCCTCGGATTCGTTTTAAAAAAATTATAGCATAACTTTTGGAGATTTTCTAGTTATTTGCATATATAAATTTACATATTAAAAAAAATGATTTTGGCTAATTTCATATGAGATCACATAAAAATTAAATTAAGGGGTTGTTTGTTTGATTTCTATTAAGTTCTGTATTGATAAAATTGTAGATGTGGATCTGTATGTTTGGTAGGGTTTTTTCATAAATCAAATAGTGTGTTTTTAATTGGGAGGGACATGTTTGGAAAAAAAAAACACTTGTCTTTCTGCATAAAGTTTTCAATTAGAAACTTAAGCATTCTGACCACTTAATTATTCTGCATCAAATCATTCAGCAACTACCAAAAAACTCCTAAGTTGTAAATCCTACTAAGTTCATTAAGCTGTAAACAAATAAGTCCTAAATCTAACTTAAAAAAATATCAAGTACAAGTATTTAAAATAATGGTTGGCTGGCCAAAGAATTTATGATGTGTTCTTGAGTAGGGAGAAAAGTAAAAAACAAATTTGTATTTAAAAAAATTAGAGGAGAAAGAAATGGAAAGAAAATAAAAGATAATAATAAATTTATTTCAAAACTTTTCTCCCAAATGTGGGAGGAAAGAGAAAGAAAGAAAATGAAAAAAATTAGAACTAGTTAAAAATATTATCAATTACAAAACTACGCAACCATTATTTTAAATAATATATTTTAAAAATATGAAAATTTGTTTTTTTTCTTTTTCTTTCCTTCCCTCGTGAAAACACAAATAAAAATATTTTTTTTTCTTTGTTTTTTCCTTCCATTTCTATTATTTTTTCCCTTAAATCCAATAACACAAGTATAGATTCACAAAATATAAATACAAAAGAAAACAAGTAAAAATGTGTTTCGTACCTATGTTTTAAACCGACCTACACGTCAAACTAACCAACATTTCTTCCACCATCGCCGTCGTTGGATGCCTCCTTTTTCACCAGCGATAGACTTTTCAGAAGCACCATCAACAACATTGGTAATAGTCGTTCTTTGGTCCAATCTTCCAACGTAACTACCACTTTAACACCACTGCGTGTATCGTTATTAGCAAAATTTTCGATCGCCAGTTGTCGAGTCCTACCACCGCCACCATAACTAGCAATTTCGTTGAGTTTATCGTCTCCATGTAAATTAAAAGGGGCTACTTTAAAATAATCAAGTCTATTTGCGTCTTGCCCAAAATCTAGGTTTTCCACATTCTCATCCGTGGAATAAAATCGGTCTTTGCGAACCTTATTAAAAATGTTGGTATAGGGTTTTGCATCCTCGTCGGCTTCACTCCAGTCGCCAAACCTAAAAAAATGCCCCTAATGTAAATGTAAATGAAAACACACAAAATATAATATTTTTCGTTCTACCTTTAAGGGACCACGGGTTTATCTTGAATCGTTTCTTTGGAAATGAAAATCAACAACAGTCTCCATGGGCCACTTGTATATCGTTTTTAAACCGTCAATATTTTCAATCAAAGTAAATATGCAACAAATCACTAGATATGTGACATAATTAGTGATTTAAAAGACTATTAATATAGGTTGTGAGCAGCAAAAAAAAAGAAAAAGCCTATGGGCATGTTTGATAATTAAACATAAGCTAGCTTAATTTTGAGCTTATCGCAGAAGCCCATCTTTAATAAAATATTTAATTTAATTATTTTTTTTTGAACGACATCAATACACACACGTTCCCGGGGTATCCGGGCACCCACTTAAGGGTGTCACCCGACTAATCCACGACGACCATGGGTCGGCCCAATTAAGGGAACACGGGCCTATGATCTGGATATCGCCATATGCTTGCCACGGGGTTCGAACCCTGTCAGGGATACCATCCACTGATCCTTCAAGGATGTTACCTTGCCACTGGGCTAAACATGCTTTGATATTTAATTTAATTATTATTTTAATATATTTTTATTATAAATATTTTTATTTCGTTATACAAATCCAAAATTTATAATACTTATATATATATATATATATTCAAATTGAAATTCTATTACTTAATATATTAATTTTAATTTTTTTTACCATCTAGTTTGCATTAGTTAACATATTATATCATCAGTAATTTTTTTTAAATATATTATAAAATGTTAAAATTGACTAATTTTTTTAACATATATTTTTGGTCATTTTACATTTTCAACTAGTTTTTGTCGAACATGATTAATTCTCCAATTGGTTTTTCCTAGGGGCAGACCTATCCATGCTCGAGCAAGGTCCCATGCACTCGTTCTATTGATTTCGCAAATAATTTTTTTTCGTATAAAAGGTGCACCTACTAAACTTTGAGTGATGTTCGGGATATTAAAAAACACAAGGAACATCAAAAAAAAATCGAAAAAGTTTCTCGAAATCAACCAAAAACCTAAAGAAGTTAATTAAAATCAACAAAAGAACTTAAAAAATCTCTCGAAATCAAAAAAAAAACTTTTAAATTCAAATTTTCACATCGAGCGACTTTATGAGCCTTTGATCCACTTTAAAGGTGCAGTCGCTCGACAAAATTCATGAATCAACCACTGACAAGGTTATATACTCGTTAAATGAAATTAAAGTAACTAGATATATTTTATTTCCCTTAGTAAAAGCATATAAGTATTATATATATATAGGGGACGTATCTTTTGCAAACCAGTTAAATTGTGCAAACTTTGTGAATCAATCTTAGCCGTTCATCAATACTAATGAATATATGATTTTATTATGTTTCTTAATTTAAAATCATGATTATAATGAATAAACTTAACATTTCCTAATTTAAAATCATGATTATCTATACTATATTATAAAGATGGCATAAAAATCTCATAATTACAACTCATTAAGCTTTATGTACTATCATTTAAAACTATTTACTTAAAATCTCTTAAAAATAAATACTAAAGCCTAATGTACTACCTGTAAATTTTTTAACCTTATTAATATATTTCATCCTTATCCCATAAAATCTTTATCTCTAATTTCCAAACCCTAAAATTATGAAATTTGAATTATGATAAACATAATCAAAACAGGATAAACATCTCAATTTAAATATAAGAAATTTAAAATATATAAGATAATTAATGAATTTTAACAAACTACTTAATTTTTTTTATATAAAAAACATTATATTGTTAAGCCTAAATTAAACAAATTTATATGTAAAAAACCATTATCACTCAATTAAAAAACAATTAATGAAGCAATATGTACTACTTTTAAATGTTTTTAACCCTAATTAATAAATTTCATCTTTATCCCCAAAATCCTTATCTCTAATCCCCAAATCCTAAAATTATGAAATTTGAATTATGATAAACATAATCAAAACAGGATAAACATCTCAAGTTAAATATAAAAAATTTAAAATATATAAGATAATTAATAAATTTTAACAAACTACTTAATTTTTTTTATATATAAAACATTATATTGTTAACCCTAATTTAAACAAATTTATATATAAAAAAACTATTATCACTCAATAAAAATCATCCCAAATCTTACTGTAAATCAATAAAAAACAAAAAATAAAAAGAAACATTAAAATCGTGATGTATCTCGCTGCATTGCGCGAGTACGCTTCTAGTAATGAATAAACTTAACATTTTCCATATGTATCACAATCATTAGTAATGAATCATAATCATTATCCATAAATATATCTATTGTTTCCTAAAATAGTGGTTTGCATAGTTTGTACAAATTGTTTGTTTTGCAAAAGAAACGCACCTTATATATATATATATATATATATATATATACTAGGCATATACCCACGCGATGCAACGGAATATAAGTAAAGAACGAACAACTAATGTTACTTTCTTATATAATGTCATCAACAATCAACCATGACCTAAGAATCACAATTTATGAAACCCTAAACCAATAAAGGTATTCAATAATTAGTTTATATTACAATTATTGAAAAAAATTATAATGATATAATTTATAATAAGAATGAAACGTATATTACGATTATGTATTTTTAATGTGCTAATGGTGGAAACAAATAAAACGTATGGATAGAAAACAAATTAATTTGTAGATATTAAAGATATTAAATAATACGGTTAAATTAAAAAATATTTAATATTGGGCTCCTTTTGAAGGTATTGACGAGACCATTATAATGGTATAATTTAAAAAAAAATAAACATATTTTTTTCATTACATTTGTGTTCATATACGA
The DNA here is from genome assembly GCA_023525745.1 of Arctium lappa. Classification (NCBI taxonomy): domain Eukaryota; kingdom Viridiplantae; phylum Streptophyta; class Magnoliopsida; order Asterales; family Asteraceae; genus Arctium; species Arctium lappa. The sequence goes on from CM042062.1 coordinate 33,543,671, forward strand.
TTATTTGTGTTAAATTGATAATGATGTAAACGAAAAATGAAAAATGAAAAAACAAGAGATATAAAATAAATTAAATAAGTAAGTGTAATGTTGGTAAATGTAACATTGTACAAGAAACACTTTGTACAAATAACCGTTTTAGAATCTTTATAATATAATATATATATATATATATATAGGGAGAGATCAAATGGAAACCACTCTAATTTTGCAAACCGTGTAAACCATCAATTTCATTAGTTAAGTTAATGAAATCGGTTCATGAAATTGTTTAATTTGATAAATTTTGTTATATAATTCTTTTGTTGATGAAATTGTTTCATATATTTGTGTTTTTTTATGTAAAAATGAAATTGTTTCATGTATTTTTCTCATTATAATGAAATTGTTTCATGTATTTTCTCAATCTGATTAAAACCTTTTCATTTTCAAATAAAAAAACATAAATATATGAAACAATTTTATCAAAAAATTATATAAAACAATTTATCAAGTTTTACAAATTTATATATATATTTATATATATATATATATATATATATATATATATATAGTTATATGCCTGCGCAATGCGGCGGGTGTAAAAGTTTATTTTTATCTTCCAAATTTATTTAAAAAGTTAAATAAAGGGCAAAAGGGGGCAGTTGAAGATAGACATAAATTCCAATAATTTCATGCTTATAGTACTAGAAGCGTACTCGCGCAATGCAGCGAGATACATCACGATTTTAATATTTATTTTTATTTTTTGTTTTTTATTGATTTACAGTACGATTTGGGATGGTTTTTATTGAGTGATAATGGTTTTTATATATAAATTTGTTTAATTAGGTTTAACAGTATAATATTTTTTATATAAAAAAAATTAAGTAGTTTGTTAAAATTCATTAATTATCTTATATATTTAAATTGAGATGTTTATCCTGTTGTGATTATGTTTATCAGAATTCAAATTTCATAATTTTAGGGTTTGGGGATTAGAGATAAGGATTTTGGGGGATAAGGATGAAATATATTAATTAGGGTTAAAAGCTTTACAGGTAGTACATTAGGCTTTAGTAGTTATTTTAAGAGATTTTAAGTAGATAGCTTTAAATGATAGTATATAAAGCTTAGTGAGTTGTAATTAAGAGTTTTTTATGACATCTTTATAATATAGTATAGATAATCAAATCAAGGATAACAAATATTACTTCGCTATACGAAATTCGCTAGTTGGTGATTTATGTGAACTATTTCAATAATTTGTTATATGTGTTACAATGTACCTTAATAAAATGAATTGATGAAACGTGTTTTTAATATATTTTAGTTGGTTTACGTATTTTTAATATGTTAAAGGTGAAAATAAAATAAAGTGTAAGGATATAAAACAATCTTATTTGTAGATATTCATGATATTTAATAGTACGGTTAAATAAAAAAAATATTCAATATTGGGTTTGCTCGTATATGATTATTTATTTTAACATGATAAGGGTATAAAATGGAAAATAAGAAAACAAGGTATATAAAATAAATTAAATAACTAATTGTAAGAGTTCAAAGGTTTTCAAAGGTTTGTAAAAAAATGTATTAGATTTTTTATAATATAGTAGAGATTATAGTGATGTAATTTATAATAAGAATAAAACGTATTTTTAATATATTTTACGATTATGTATTTTTAATGTCACAACGGTGAAAAAAAATAAAACGTATATATATAAAACAATTTAATTCGTAGATATTCATGATATTTAATAGTACGGTTAAATTAAAAAATATTTAATATTGGGTTCGGTTTGAAGGTTTTGACAAGACGATTATAATGGTATAATTTGTAGAAAAAGGAACTAATTTTTTCATTGTATTTTTGTTCATATATAATTATTGGTGTTAATATAATAATGGTGTAAAATGAAAAATGAAAAAGTAAGGATATAAAGTAAATTAAACACGTAATTGTAAATGTGCTAATAGTTTTAGAATTTTTATAAGAAATTAAACTGTATATAACTAAGTTTTCATTATTTTAATTAAAATAACAAGAATATCATAGAGGTTGTATTTTGGCATTTCATTGAACAGTAGGAAGGCATCATCAAGTTTGGTAATATTATAAACAAAAACAAAAAATCAAACCACAAACATGAAAAAAAATAACAACGAGAATGACATAAATTGGAAAAGTCATAAACCTTAAATCAAAGATGAAAAAAAAAAAAAAACATATCAAGAATTGAGAGAAGAGAATGACATAAATTTAAGATCATAAAGTCAGAAATAAACCTAGGTAACGGTTGGCCTTTGTTGTTCCATGCCGTCGCATGGGCAGTACGTGGCGGACGCCGGCCCTGAACCTCACCTCCGAATGTTTCACCGTCGCCACCAAACTTTAGATCTTCTCCATCTCTGACTTCTTCAATACCTCTCCGATTGGCCATGAGTACGCGCCACTGATGTCTTTTTTCCATTAAACATCCTCGTCGGCGTCAATTGTCTTTTTTCTTTTGTCCGCCATGAGTTGGAAGATTTTGTGTATTTGCTTCCCCACTTTGCCTCCATTATTTAATTATATCTGATTATTCAACGACGGTCAGTACTTGAATATTTCAACCACACGTATCACCTTCTAGAAAACACGGTGGACTTTAATTTGCTTCTGATTTCAAAAATGCAATTAAAAAGAAAACGTACATTCAAACTTTAATTTTTAATTTTAACTTAGCATCATAATTAATATTTCAACCATTATCTTTACATGCAAAAAATGCAATTAAAAAGAAAACATATATTCAAACTTTTATTTTTATTTTTACTAGCATCATAACTAATTTTGTTTATTTTTATTTTCAAAATTCCCATTCTTATTTTCTTACCAGCATCATGCCTTTGTTTTTTTTTTCTCGATTAAAAATCATTTAACGTGGTTTGTTTCTCAAAACCAATTAGTTTGTAAGAAAGGGCGGAGTCAGGAATTTTGTTAAGGACGGTCCTCATTAATAAAAACAGGAAAATAAATATAACCTTGTCCACACAAATTTGAAGATACTCAATCCATGTCTTGAAAACAAATCATCAAGTGTTGCTTTGAGTGAAATAGATGTAGTATTCGGGACATGTTCAATACCAAGAAAACGTTCAATAATATGTCCTTTTGTATCTACATAACGCACCACAACACTCATTTGTTCTTTGATTGAAACGTAACGAGATTTATCAACAAGTACCGAGAAAAAATCATCGCAAATATCACTTACAATGAGCTTTGTTGTTTCAGTTGTTGCAGCATTAACAATGTCCTTTTGGATATAAGGTGAAATCAACTTGAGATTCTCTGATGCATTCTTAAAAGTAACAGTTTCAATGCTTTTATTATGATCTGCAAGAAATTGCAATAACTTTATGAAGTTCCTTCTGTTCTTTGAAGTCTCACCCTCATCGTGTCCCCAAATCCAAGGCCCTGTCTTAAGAGAAACCGAACACAATCAATTGACGCATTCAATTGTATCTTATAGTTTGTCTTACTTTGCTCAAAATGTTTGATGATCACATTTTCAATGTCTTGTTTGTTGGACAGTAAAGCAACACACTTGGCCCAAGCTTGGTTGTGAGCACTATTAACATTTCCAACATGAATCCTTAACTTATCTTTCCTCGACCAATTCTTAAATCCTAAACCAACAAATGAGTCACCACCTGTTTGAGCTCCTACATTTTGTTTCAAGATATAGCAACATAAACAATATGCAACATTCTGATTTACACTATATTCCAACCAAGAAGGATATTCATCAAACCAAGCAGGCTTAAATCTTCGTTGTCTCCCAAAAGAGTGTAAGGAAATTCGTGATTGCAAGATTGGCAAGGCCCTTTTAAGAGATACGATCTCCGAACTTCATCTCTAATATTAGGATTATAATCCAAAATCCTAATCCGCATTCCAGGGTCTTATGGAAGATCTGCTAAGTTAACTTCCATACGACTTTGTTTAGAATTATCAGGATTACTCGGCTCCGAATCAACAATTTTTGTTTTGTTAAAAACTTATCCGTAGTAGTCAAATATCCTAAAAAAAATATCAAATATAGTCAAACATCAATATTCAATAGAACAATTATGCCAATTTGTGCCAAATACTCAATAATCAAATTCAAATACTTAATGTCTCAATAATCAATAATCAAATTTCTATTTCTTATGAATCATAATCAAGTACAAAATTACATAACAAACAAAATATGAAAGTGAAAATATGAAGGTGAAATCAGAGATTAAATTATGATACTTATACAATAGAAATCAGAAATTACATAGTCAAATTCTACCCATTATGTATTTTACATTTCTCATACTCATACAAAACAGAATATGAAAGTGAAATCATAAATTAAACCCTTGAAATTTGAAACTCACAAGTCAGTGAGTCACACGAGAGTCGAGAGTCGAGAATCGAGAGTCGTACGAGAAGTCGAGAAGCATTCGTTGGTGACTTGGTGAGAAGTCGAGTAGTAGGAGAAGTCGAGTAGTAGGAGAAGCGAGAGTCGATGAATCGTGGTGTCGTCTGTTCTGTCGTACAAATGAGAAGCGAGAATCCCTCATGCGGCCTCTAGACTTTTTATTCCAAGCGAGAGAGATGAGAGAGCCCATGTAGTGATGTACAAACTTTTATTGGGCTGGATTAACTGGAATGGAAGCCTGGAAGTATTTTAGGCTAAAAAATTTGGGCTTAATTTTTTTTTTCTAAAAAAATATAGAAGTTGAGGGTGGGTCGGTGCTGGTCCTGGGCAGGCATGGCTCCGCCGCTATTTGTAAAGGCACTCAAAGAGTTATTTACAGTTACCCTACAATTGAGAAAAATAAAAAAAAAATCAACAAAAAGTCTACATTTAAAAAATTTAATATTAATTATATTATTAAAATATACAATAATATAATAAAATTATTTTCTTTGGTTTTCTCTATTTATCTCGTTAGTGGCTTGAACATATTTACACGAGTAATAACAAAATGAAGTTTTTTGAAAAAATCTTTAAATTTGTAAAAAATTGCCTTTTTCTCCTACATTTTGCACAAAGTTTTGGATAGGGGTACACATTGGTTAAAATCTAATGGATTTAGGTGGATCGGATCCAATCCAATCATCCAACGAATGTTAGATTTGTCATCCAATCCCATTAACATCGGACATTTGATCCAATCAAATTCAAGAGATAATTGGATCGGATTTGTTCCATATATCAAATATTACTATTTGTTATCCATTAGATCAGGTAGGATCCATCCAATACTTTGATACAATTTGAACCAATTAATCAATATTTTCAACCAAAATTTCATATATTTTGTTAATTTATTAAAAATCACTACGTATAAATATCAACTAAAAACTAATATCGTAAAATGCTAATAATTATACATAGTTATTCATTGAATAGTAGTTGGATGAGTAATTGGATGATCATTGGATTTGGAATGGCTCAGTATTATTGGATTTCGGACTGTCATCCAAGAACCGACCGATCCAATTTGGATGTTGAAATTCTGGATCCGATCCGATCCAATAACAATTGGATATTTGATTATGGTTGTTGTTCCCAAAATCAAGCAATATTAATCCAATAATGCAAAAATAATCAAGAACATCAAGATATAGAGAGAATCTAGTGAGAGAAATATCTTGTCATATATCTCACAAATAGTCAAATGCTTATAATACAATTCAAGTTACAAAATACAAATGGACAAGGGTATTTATATGGTCAACAACTAAGACCACATATTACATGCAAAAGACTAACTTTTACAAGTAAGTTTACTTTCAAAGAACAAAACAATAAGACCATTGATTCCAACAATAAATGCTCTAAAAATCTCCCCCTTTGGAATCAATATGTGAAGCGTCTTATTCTTGTGTTCCGTATGCCCAGATAACTCTTAAAACACCTGATAGCCTTCCTGAATTCAATTCTGTCTCCCAGAGCCTCAATCGCTTTCTCTAGAGTCAACCTTTCTCTTTTTGGCATAAAGTCACCTTTAGCTTGTCTTGTCCTTTCATTCTGATCACACCGGCTTTGTAGTTGTAGCTGAATCACCTTCAAAGTACCATCAGAGAACTTTGGAACCTCAAAAAACCTCAGGAATCTCTTTTCATTGTTCCCATTCTTATAGACTACCCCAAAGTCAGGTTCTTTCAGAATTGTGAATAAAGGATAACTTTCCAAGTCTGTTAACTTCAAATTTGGCTTTATCATGTTGATCTTCCTTTGGTTACTTTCTATGCCAAGCTGGAAATCATAATAATAGTTAAAGTTGATATGCCATCTCAGAAATCTCTTAATAGCCTCCAGAGCAAAGGTGATATTCTTCATTCTGATAGACATGTCTATGAAAAGACGATACATAAACTCAAAGTCGTCAACCTGAAGATAATGAAAATTTGCTTCTGTGAATGTGTACTCTAGAGTATTTTGCCTCTGAACAACGAAGTACGAATACCATATTATGACAAACTTCTTCAGGATAACTTCTTTAACAGAGACAATCTTACTCTTGGTCTTCACATAACATTCCCGCTGTTTGAGAGAGTTGATCATACGAATGTATTCATCTTGGTATTCTATGGGATTATCTTTGATACCCAAGACAAGACAAATATCTAGCTTTCGAATGTGATGCACATAAATTTTGTTGGCTAGTTCAAGAAATGGAACTTTGAGAGCATTTCTATAACACATTTCTTCAACTTATGAAAGAGCAAGTTCTGGTGCATTGGAAGGACCGGCTTGATTTAAAGGATCGGCTTCATCTTTGGTTTGATTAGTTGGTTGCTTTCGTTGACTTTGTTGAACTGGTTGAGAAGTTGGAAGCTCTTGACTTGAAGGAATATCTAGAAATGTAGTGAATTCATGGAACTCATGAATCTCATTTCGAACAGGGATGAGACGAATGTCTTCTGGAGTTTCAGGGCCATACAGTTCAAGAAGTAACTCTGTATCCACATCATCAAATAAATGTTTCTCCTTGATCTACAACAGTAACTCCTTGATCTTGTTCGTCATCAGAAAAAATCGATTAGTTGTTCAAACTCTTCTTTAACTTTCCAGAACTTATCATACTGGTCTTCTGGTCATCCTCATCATCTGAACTAACATCAAACACATCAGGATTACCACCAATAAGCAGTAATATCTCCTCTCTTGTATGTCAGGATCGAATTCTTAACAAGAATAAATTCTCAGAAACTAATATCAAAGAAGTTGCGGAATAACACTTTGATATTCAATAAAACAGTAAACCAGAACAGTATATAATCAATAACTTGTAAATTTGTATTGAATGCTTGAAGCTACAAGTTTACACACTCAACCTCAATATTGATGAACAGACTCACCAATACGAATTCTACTTCTCTAGAATTAGGATCTATGCCTTGAGGTTGTTTTTCTCTTTATCAAAAATTTTCAAAAGTTAATTCTATCTATTCTATACATTCTATACATATACTAATGAAAAGATAATTACAAAGAATAAAACAAATCTTCAGTATATCTTCCATGTATATCTCTAAGCTTCCAGATGTATCTTCAGAATATCCAGCTATCATTCTTTCCATTCGGATCTCTTAAGCAACACTAATTATGCTCAGCAGCATTAACTTCTTCTAGCAGTATTAACTACTAAGCAGCACTAACTACTAAGCAGCACTAACTACTAGCAGTACTAACTAGCTAAGCAGTACTAACTTTGTTTCAAGCAGCACTAACTTTGACTAGCCGTATTAAATCTACTAGCAGTAGTAATACTCAGCAGTATTAATCTTCAAAGTACTCTGGCAGTACTAACTCTGAACTAGCAGTAGTAATCAGCAGTAGTAATTCTGTATTAGCAGCATTAACCACACTTGATAGAATCTTCAGTTCCCAACAATCTCCCCCTAACTTGACTTTTAGGAAGAGAAGTCAAGTTCTTCAAATGCTTTCAAAACCTCATGGTTCATGCTCCTATATCTGGATTCAGTCCCAAACTCTGATTGATTATCCTCTGAATTAGGAACTTTGCCATTGCTGAATTTGGTGCACAACCCAACTTCTTCTTTAACATGGCATGAATCTTCAGAGGTGTATGCTTGTATACCTTGTCCACTAAGTAATACTCCATGTGAAAGGTATCCAAAGCTAATTCATACACTCCACTCCTTTCATACAAAGTCCATCCTCTGACAGCTTCAAACACATCTCTTATTAAATGACTCACTGTTTCTGGCTTGAACAGCATGCACAAATACTCCATGATCAGCTTCACAATTGGTAACCCTGGAGCTGTCAACTGATCTGCATGTACTTTCATTCCTACTTCAAACATTTCTTCCAGATCAGACCTTGAACATTCTCTGACAATTTTACTCCAGGTGCTGTAGACTTCATATTTTTCATCCTTTCTTTTCAGTCTAATGAACTCTTTACCATCCACCTCCATAGTATCCCAATGAATAATTTCAGGAGGTTTAATTCCAACAGGTTCAGCTGAAATGGGCTTTGGAATTTTATCCATTACCACCATGTACATGTTTACATCTGAACTCTGTGGTACTTCTTCCTGAGTTTCAGCTTTCTTTTCTTCTTCAACTCTAGGCTTCTTTCCAACTTTCTTTCTGTTTTCCATCATCTTTGTTCTCTTCAGTATTCTTTGCCCTTGCTCTACAATAGCTTCCTTCTTCTTTTCTTCCTTTATCCTTTCTTCTGATCTAGGACCTTTAGAAGCAATAGACTTCACTCTTTTTATCTTCTTGATCTTCTGAGCTAGAGTCTCTTCTTCCTTAATCTCTGCCTTTTCCTTTGTTGGAGTTCCCTCTTCACTTTCAGGAAAGGGTATATTGATATTTACATCATGTCTCTCCTTAGCTTTCTTTTCAAACTCCACTCTGTCCTTTTCATTATCCTTCAGCTTTCCCATTTCTTTCTCATATAGTCCCTTCACTTGTTCAAAAGTCATCTTTATGAACATTTCTTTCTTCACACCAATTGCACTCCTCAAGAAAGTTATCATCTTGTTCCTTTCCTGAGTTGCAAGGTAAGTTTGTGAAGGTCTTCTCTTCTCTTCTTTGCACTTGATCTGGCCATCATAGCCTTTCTCAAGCTTATTGCTCTTGCCTTAGCCTTCTCTGTTTCCAACCCTTTCTGAAATGCTTGATTCAGTTCATTGGCTAATGCTCTGGCTATCTCTCTGTCTTTCTCAACCTGTTCTTTCTCTGCTTGATCTAACTCTTCTTGCAGTCTTTTGGCTAATGCTTCATCTGATTCAATTAGCTTTTCCTTTTTGTTTGGTGGATCCGTTTCTATCATCTTTTCTTTCCCTTTTCTTTTTACATCTGCAGCCATGTCTTTCTTTTCTACTTTCTTTGCTCCCCCTTCATTTATGACCACTCCCTTTGCTTTGGGAGTGTCATTCTTTGCCTTTACCAACATTTCTGCTACTTCAACTTCTTCAGATGTTAATCCTGTTACTGCTGCTTGTGAAGTTTCAGCAGCACTAACAGTTTCTGCTGCTGCCTTTTCTTCAACAGATTCAACACTTTCTTCAACAAACTCCCCCTCAACTTGTTGATCTTTTTGTTCTGAGCTTGAATTCTCCCCCTTTTTGAAAGCATTTTCCTCCTTTTTGTTTGCCCCATTTCTCCTCCTTAGAACAAACTGCTTTCTCCTTTTCTTGGCCATTAGTTTTCCTACCAAGTGCTTGAGTTTGGAAATCTGCTCTTGTTGGGAGATGACCACTTGCTGTAATGCTTTAATTTCTTTCCCTTGATTAACCACATCAACATTGATGTTTGCTAATGCTTCAATCAATTCCTAGTAAGTATACCTATCCTCACCTTCTTTAGGTGTTTTACCCACCCTTGAAGGATCCTTGGAATGTTTTGCCATCAAATCATCAGTTTCAGGACTGTCCTCACCCTTTTTGGATGTTTTGCCCATCCTTGAGGGATCATCGGATCTTTTAGTAGTGGCCTTCTGCCTAGCAGAAGCACCATCTACCCCCTTGGTTTCTTGGCACCGGGGTCCTTTGGTTGATTTCTCACCCAAAGTTGCCATGGGGAAGGTCTTAGAGATGTTACCACTATCCTTCTCTGTGATAACAGAAGTAGTGGCAGCCTTCTCACCCATATGCTCTTCCATCTCCTTAGAGAGCACCTCCTGAGGGTTGGGAGACACCCTGTTGGTTTCCCTTTGGATATTCTCTAAGGGTGAATTCTCCCTTAGAGGGCTTAGAGGCTCTTGGTTAAAGGTAGATACACCAAGGGAAGGAGCCTTGTGTAACTTTCTTTTGACATAAGTCTTGGATATTGTGGGAGTGGGTTTAGCAGTAAAGGACTGAGGGAAAATTTGAGAGAGGGAAGGTTGGGATTGGCTAGCAGTGGGTTGGTCTAATGGGGGCCTTGACCCTGCTGCCATACCTTCATTTGTTTGGGACACCACCATCATTGTAGAGAACAATGGGGTGTCAACTCCTTCCGAGTCCCCAACAGATCTTCTCATATTTGAGAAAACCTTGCCTTTGGGGGGTTTAGGTACATATACCCCAACAGGTTGAGGTATATCCGTCAATTCATTGTTAATAACTTCTTGAACAAACCTGGGGTACATGAAGAAACTCTTCTTGTTATCCAGATTTGAGACAAGATCATGAAAAATCATTTGAGAAAAATTGAATTTTCTAGCAGTGGATAAACACACCAATGCATAAGCAATGGGACTGCTAAATTGGCTCCAGCCAGTTGTTTTCTTTGAAATACAATGCATTAAGGTATGAGCAAAGAACCTCCATTGGGGTGAAAATTTTTCTTTGAAAAACTTAAAAAATCCCCATTTGGCCTTGATACCCTATTCTTGAAAGAGTTGAAAACAGTTCATCACTAGGGATAGAAGTTATACCAGAGGCATCGTCTAGACGTAGACTGATGCGAATAACTTCTTTAGTAACTGTTAGGGGTTGGTCACACACCCTTGTCTTGATCATCTGCACACCATTCTCAGCAACAATGGTGGCATTGGCCCAGAACTGCCTCTGATGCTCTATAAAGATGGTTGGGGACACCGTGAGTGCATGAGCGATGTGACTTGTCCTCAGAAAGTCGACAATCTGGTGAAATCCTTCAGCTTGCTTTGGCTTTTGTAGCATTGCGATCTCATTGTGCTCGTCGATGAATGCCATGGATGCCATTGAACAAGGATGTTCTTGCCTGGAAGACTAGGTACTTGAGAGAAAAAGGTTTAGAGAGCAAGTGAATAGTATGCAAAGAGTCGTTATGAACGTTTGGGCGGGCAAAGGGTTTTTATAGTATTCGGTTATAAGCAGTATTAACCTAGAGCAGTATTAACCACCTAGCAGTATTAACCGCGAGCAGTATTAACCGCGAGCAGTATTAACCGCGAGCAGTATTAACCGCGAGCAGTATTAACTACGAGCAGTATTAACCTAGAGCAGTATTAACTGCGAGCAGTATTAACTAACTAGCAGTATTAACTAACTAGCAGTATTAACTGCGAGCAGTATTAACCAACTAGCAGTATTAACCAACTAGCAGTATTAACCAACTAGCAGTATTAACCACTAGCAGTATTAACCACTAGCAGTATTAACCAACTAGCAGTATTAACCACTAGCAGTATTAACCACTAGCAGTATTAACTGTACTTACTCTTTGAAGCTTAGGCTGAATTGAGTACTGCTATGTATGCCCTGTAAAGGAGGATTAGTAACACCAAGAAACTATAATAGACAGATATTTAACCACTTTGTGAGAGAATGCTTATTCAAAGTTGATCATTCCCACACTTGTTACCAAGAAAGTGAATCTACCCACATCAAAAGCTTTGGTGAATAGATCAGCAAACTGGTTGTCAGTATGAACTTTGACAACTTGAACAAGTTTCTTTTCATTACAGTCTGTTATGAAGTGATACCTGATCTCAATGTGCTTTGTCTTAGAGTGCTTGACAGGATTATTTACAATGCTGATAGCACTGCTATTATCAATAAAGATGGGAGTGTGTAGAAAAGTTACCCCATAGTCCAACATTTGATTCTGAATCCATAAGACTTGAGAACAACAACTTGCAGCTGCTATGTACTCTGCCTCTGTTGTAGATGTGGACACTGTGGTTTGTTTCTTGCACTGCCATGAAACCAGTCTAGCACCCAAAAACTGACATCCTCCAGAAGTAGATTTTCTGTCCAAGTTTGCCCCACCTAGATCACTGTCTGAGTATGCTATTAGGTCAAAGGGTGAGTCATGAGGATACCAAAGTCCCAATCTGGGTTGCCCTTTGAGATATCTGAATATCCTCTTAACAGCTTGAAAGTGAGATTGCTTTGGCCTAACTTGGAATCTTGCACAAACACAGACTGGAAACATTATGTCTGGCCTTGATGCAGTGAGATACATGAGAGAGCCAATCATGGATCTGTAATGATGCACATCCATATCCTCCCCCTCAAGATCAGCTGTTATCTGTTTTTGTGTCTCCATAGGTGTGCTGGCAGGTTTTGATTCTGAGAAACCAAACTTGGTGAGAATGTCCTGCACATACTTGGATTGACAGATGAAGATACCATCTGACTTCTGTTGAACTTGGAGTCCAAGGAAGAAAGTAAGTTCCCCATGGAACTCATTTTGAACCTTTGATGCATTAGATCCTCAAACTCCTTGCACATGTTATCTCTTGTAGATCCAAAGATAATGTCATCAACATAGATTTGGACCAGCAAGATATCCTTCTTCTTTCTCTTGATAAATAGAGTCTTATCAATGACTCCTCTTTCAAAGCCATTTTCCAAGAGATAGGATGACAGAGTGTCATACCATGCTCTTGGAGCTTGATGCAGTCCATAAAGCGCTTTCTTCAATTTGTATACCCTGTCTGGATAGCTTGGGTTTTCAAACCCTAGTGGTTGACAGACATATACCTCTTCTTCAATTGAGCCATAGAGAAAAGCACTTTTTACATCCATTTGATAGACTTTGAAGTTCATGTAAGAAGCATAGGCTAGGAATAATCTGATTGCTTCTATCCTAGCCACAGGTGCAAAAACTTCTTCATAATCTATACCCTCTTCTTGAGTATACCCTTGAGCCACTAGCCTTGCCTTGTTCCTTATGACAATTCCTCTTTCATCTCTCTTGTTCTTGAAGATCCACTTTGTGCCAATTGCTCTGTGACCTTTAGGAAGATCTACTAGATCCCATACTTCTTGTAGTTTAAACTGCAACAGTTCTTCTTGCATTGCTTCTATCCAGCTGGATTCTTTCATTGCATCATGTGCCTTTTTAGGCTCAAGCTGGGATAGAAAGCAAGAAAGCACTGTATGCTGTTGATCTTGCATTTCTTGAAGTCTGCTTTGATGTCTAGTCATAATAGGAGAGGATATATCTCCTATTACCAGCTTTGGAGGATGATTCTTTTGAACTCTGGTGTTATGACTAGGTTCTTCATTAAGTCCAGCCTCTAGATTAGAGTCATTCAACTCAACTGAAGGGTTCTCATCAGCTGCTTCTGATTCTTTATCTTCTTGATTCTCTTCATCTCTACTTTCTTCTTCACTCTGACTTGGTCCAGTAGATGGTTCCTTTTCACAGTCTTCAAAAGAATTCACTGTGGGTATGGGAAAGATCAATGATTTAGATATACTTTCTTGAACTTCTGTAGTCCCTGACCCTCCACATCCTGAGCCTGCATAATCATCACTACTGAAACCAAAAGAGTTAGTTAGTGAATCAATGTCAAATAGCCACTGAGGACCAGTTCCAATAGGATTTGGTGTGTTCTCATTGCATTTGACATTGTCACTTTCTTCAATTATTCTAGAAGATGAGTTAAAAACTCTGTAGGCCTTACTCTGAGATGAATATCCAACAAGAAATCCATCATCTGCTTTGCTATCAAACTTACCTAAGTGAGATTTGGTATTGAGAATTGTACAAGGACACCCAAAAGGTTTGAAAAATCCAATGAAAGGTTTTCTTTTGTTTAAAAGCTCATAGGGAGTCTTGTTCTTTTGCTTGACCACTAGAACTCTGTTTTGGACATAACATGCAGTATTAACTGCTTCAGCCCAGAAGGTAATTGGCAGTTTTGAATCAGCCAACAGAGATCTAGCAGCCTCTATTAGTGTCCTATTTCTCCTTTCAGCAACACCATTCTGTTGAGGAGTCCTAGGAGCACTATATTGTCTCTCAATCCCTTTCTCTTCACAAAAGGTGTTTAGATCAAGATTTTTGAATTCAGTCCCATTGTTTGATCTAATGACTTTTACATTTTGATTAGTTTGGTTTTCAATTCTCAGGATAAAGGACTTGATCAGTCCACTTGTCTCATCCTTATTCCTTAGAAAATATACCCAGGTGAATCTAGAGTAATCATCAACAATAACCAAGCAGTAAGATTTCTTGCCAATACTCATAACATTTGTAGGACCAAACAGATCCATATGCAATAATTGGAGACAAGAAGAGATAGAATTTATCTCTTTGGTCTTATGAGAAGTTTTATGCTGTTTGCCTTTGAGGTAAGCAACACAATGATCATCACATGAAAAGACTTTAGAAGGTAAACCTCTTACAAGGTTGTTTTTAACAAGTTTATTCATAGTCTTAAAATTCATGTGACACATCCTTCTGTGCCAAAGAGAAGATTCATCTACAGAAGCTTTTGAAACAAGACAATTTAGAGATGAATCACTTTCAACATTGTCCATATCTAGGCAGTAAACATTGTCCTTTCTTGGAGTTCTTAGTAGTATCATGCTTTCATCAACTACCTTGAACCCTGGAGCAAGGATCATACACTCGGTATTTGTAAATAATATACTATGTTGTTTGTCACATACCTGTGATACACTTAACAGGTTGTACTTCAATTGATCAACATAGTAGACATCCTCAAATGTCATCTTACCTTTGGTGACATTACCTTTTCCACTTATCTTACCACCAGTAAGATTATCTCCAAATGCAACATGTCCTCCATTGATATGCTTGAAATCCTGAAGACATGACATGTTGCCTGTCATGTGCCTAGAGCAACCGCTATCAACATGCCATATGCTCCTTCCCTTGAGCTGTTGGTTGCTCTGCACATAAGGTAGATCAGTTAGTATGGATTAGGAACCCAAGCCAAAGTGGTCTTGGGTACCCCTTTCTCATCAAAATACTTGCATTCTTTCTTGACAAGATTTTTAAAATCAGAACACTTAGTATTTGAATACTTTGTCAAGATTTTTGGCTTAGCAGCACTAATACTAGAAGCAGCACTGTCTTTAGAAGTACTAACAGATTTAGCAGTACTAACAGGTTTGGCAGTATTAACCTTGTTGGCAACACTAACAGAGTTAGCAGTATTAACATATATAGAAGTACTAACAATGTCAGCAGTACTAACATTGCTAGCAGCAGTATTGCTTCTAGCAGTACTATCACTGTTAGCAGCACTATTTGTAGTAGCAGTACTAACAGTTTTAGTACATTTTGGAATCCACATCTTGACATTATCTTCCATATTATGTTTCTTCATGTGGCTTTTAGTTTTAACAACTTTCTTAGCCACATGGTTCTTTTCTTTCTTCCTATAACCAAAGGATTTTTGAGTAGGTCTTTGAAAATTCATCCTTTGGTTTATAGGATTAAAGTAGCAGTATTTGGCAATGTGGTTCAGCTTTCCACAGATAAAACAGGGTTTTGGTCTATTAATTTTTTTTAGATCAACCCCTTGTTTTTGTGCCCATTGATTGTTCCAGTTTCTCTGATTTCCCCTTGGTTTATCATGTTTTTGGGGCTCAGATTTATTGCATGCACACTGCTTGCAAGGGATAGGGTTCACAACAGTGGTCTGCTTATAGTGAACCTTCTTGTTCTTTCCCTCACACTTTTCTATCTCTTTGGACTTGATCCAGTGCTTTCCACATCCCTCATTGGTGATTATGTGGTTTTCTATAGGAATCTCACCACTCACAGTATTGTTCTTATCCTTGACAACTTCTTTCTCAGTGTTATCCTTAACAACCACTTTATCTAAGGGATCTATCTCAGTTGCTCCCTTAGGTAGATCCTTCCTATCCTTTGTTTCTAACAAGTCTGAACTAGGAGGGATGTAGTTGTTGTTATAGGGTGGTGGTGTGTTATTGTACCCTATTCCTCTTCTCAGTTTATCATGAATCTGAGTTTGTAACAAAGAATCCATTGCTTTGGAAGCATTAGAAAACTTTTCTACATCAAGTTTGACTTTAGCTAGCTCTCCTCTTAGCTTTTCACTCTCTTCTTTAGATCTGGTCAGTTGAAGCTCTAAGTCCTTCTTCTCCCACTTCCAGTAATTTGTGTCATAAGAGTGTTGAAGCTCATTAGCTTGAAAACCCTTAATCTGCTCTACAAATCTCTCAACAATCCTCACATAATCTTTTATGTCTTTTTCCAATCTTTTAAGATCATCACTCATGTTCTGGTTGTGATCCCTATACCTTTTAACAGTGTTAATGCAATTTTGAGTACAAAGATTGGAAGTTACCTCTGTTGGGAGATCGGACACCTCTGCCATTAGAGCTTGATTCTGGATGGCCTCTTCAGCTTGATCACTCCAATCAAACCCCATCCCTTGTTGAGAGACAAGAGCTTGTGCAGAGTTTCTATTATTATTGAAGCTTCCAGATTGAGCTTGTTGATGGTTGTTATTCTGAGACATTCCACTTCTGCATTCTCTGGCAAAGTGTCCCTTTTGATGGCATTTGTAGCATTCCACCTTAGACTTGTCAAATCCTGCTCCATCTTCTCTTCTTTGGGAGAAGGTGTTCCTCCCAGTTCTTTTGATGAACTTTTTAACTCTCATGGAGAGCATGGCCATCTGCCATTTAATGTCCATCTCTTCAAGATCATCTAGATGTATTTGTTCCAAGTCATCATTAATGAGAGAAGAGTTTCCATGACTTGCTAGAAAGGCCTCAAACACAGTTTCAGTGCCTTTCTCTTGGTTTGTTCCATTGGCAGCACTAACTGATTCATGGTTGGATGTAGAATCAGTTGATGCTGAGAGGAGTGCAGCATTGTGAACATACCTAGAAGGCCTCTTTTTGGCCTCTACCTCAGATTCAAAAACTCTTAGATCATTAAAGAGATCATCAAGTTCCTTTTCTTCCAGTTGATCATTTTGTCTGAAAGACACATTATACATGGTCCATTCATCACTCAAGGACCTTAGAAACTTTCTGTTCAGATCATCTTGATCAATTTGTACTCCCACTATGGCTAGTTCACCAATAAGTTTGTTGAACCTATCAAAAGTTTGAGTCATGGACTCATTCTTGGTTGACATAAAGTTCTCATATTGTTGCTTCAGAATGGCTTTCTGATTTCTCTTGGTACTTTTGGTACCAGAGAATCTCTTCTCCAGAGCATTCCAGAGCATCTCTGCATCAGTGCAGTTACAGAACTGATGTTGATATTCATTGGGAATAGCCAGGAGCAAGGTGCTCAAGGCTTTCATCTCCGTCTGTCTGATCTTCCTGTCTTCATCAGTTTTTGGTGGTGTTCTCTTTCCATCTGCACCAATCTTTCCTTCTTCAGAAGGACCATTCTCTATGATGTCCCACATAGAATAGTCAGTAAGGAGTATGTACTGCTTGATTCTGATCTTCCACATATCGAATTCATTGAGTCTAAGCATTGGAACCTTTGAGACCAAAGTACTGCTTGATTCTGCAAGATTTTCCATGATGACTAGATGTTTCTGAGAAATCAGGCTCTGATACCACTTGTCAGGATCGAATTCTTAACAAGAATAAATTCTCAGAAACTAATATCAAAGAAGTTGCGGAATAACACTTTGATATTCAATAAAACAGTAAACCAGAACAGTATATAATCAATAACTTGTAAATTTGTATTGAATGCTTGAAGCTACAAGTTTACACACTCAACCTCAATATTGATGAACAGACTCACCAATACGAATTCTACTTCTCTAGAATTAGGATCTATGACTTGAGGTTGTTTTTCTCTTTATCAAAAATTTTCAAAAGTTAATTCTATCTATTCTATACATTCTATACATATACTAATCAAAAGATAATTACAAAGAATAAAACAAATCTTCAGTATATCTTCCATGTATATCTCTAAGCTTCCAGATGTATCTTCAGAATATCCAGCTATCATTCTTTCCATTCGGATCTCTTAAGCAGCACTAATTATGCTCAGCAGCATTAACTTCTTCTAGTAGTATTAACTACTAAGCAGCACTAACTACTAAGCAGCACTAACTACTAGCAGTACTAACTAGCTAAGCAGTACTAACTTTGTTTCAAGCAGCACTAACTTTGACTAGCAGTATTAATTCTACTAGCAGTAGTAATACTCAGCAGTATTAATCTTCAAAGTACTCTGGCAGTACTAACTCTGAACTAGCAGTAGTAATCAGCAGTAGTAATTCTGTATTAGCAGCATTAACCACACTTGATAGAATCTTCAGTTCCCAACATTGTAGCAACCTCGGGCTTTTCAACCGTTGGTTCTATATCCAGATCCATATAAAGTACTAACTCCATACCACTCACATGCCTTTGATCATCACCTTGAAACTGTTGTTGAGCTAAATCTTCTTGACTTGCAGATTCTATGCTATGAAAATGTTGATCAAAACTTCTAGAAGTTCTTTGTCTATTCTGTCTCTCCCCTTCATGGTCATGATCTGAATCATGATCATGTCTCTTCTTAGAACTTTCTGATTGAGCTTTGCAAGAAGTCTCCTTTGATAACTCTAAGATCTGGTGTTGTATAGACTCTAGGGAATTAAGGACATCTTGCTTGAAAGAATTGAACTCGGAGGCACGAACACTATTAGATTGAACCTGGGGAACCACTGGAGCAGCTTGCGGTTGCTGAGATCTTAGAAGACCAAATAAATCTGAATCTAACTGATCAACTGGAGCTTGAGCCAGCTGCTTGGAAAACAGTAAAGATTTCAGTCATCAATGGACATATCTGCTTGTTGAACAGGTGGAGGTGGAGCTGTAGTAGGTTTCTCTGGTTCAACAACTGATCCTTCCCTTTCGGTATCCTTTTTACTATGGAGATTTCATCAGTAAAATGATCATGTAAACGGTCCTCAACAACCTTTAAGGCGCTGTTGAAATACTCATTTGACACAAAATCAGGGAAAGAAACTCCGGTGCCACTTAGGCGTTCTGTTGACACAAAGTTGACGAAGCAGCCGTGTGGCCTGTGTTCAAATATGGAAAGGCATTAGCAATGACAGGATTTCCACCTAGTCCTTGTAGTCCAACAGATGGATCTACTCCAGGTGTTCCGACTGGGTCACTAAGACTTCCGACATTAGCTGATGTAGGTATTTGTGTCCTAGGAATAGAAAAATATATATCAATTGGCTGTAGACTCGACTGTGCACAAAATAAAGTCGAGAACGGGGGCTGGTGTCCTCTTGTTTCAATATCCACACTCTATAGGTAAGAGCTGGATAGTTGTTGTGCTAAATCCCCGTGTAAAAATGAGACTAACACCTTTTGATAGGTGATAGAATGGTTGGTTGAGGTGTGCAATTGTGTTAGTGGGTGACTAACGTCTTCTTCAATACCGGTGTAACACCCGTAAATTCCTGTCTGTGAAAGCCAACCCTTAGAAATTCTTGTTTCTTATCGTAGAATTTCATCCCCTATATCTTACCTATTTAAGCCTTATCGCGTCATGAGTGGTCTGTGCGTAAAATGGGAAGAAACGAGCCTCGGTACACTCTGGGCGATAGTGCCTTGGGCACAATCGCCGGGCACAATCGCCAGCGGGGGTGTGCCCGCGGTACATTTTGGGCGATAGTGCCCTGGCGATAGTGTCCTGGCACAATCGCCGGGCACAATCGCGGTCGGCCCCAGGGTCTTTTAAGAGTCGTGATTCTCAACCATTTCCCTCACTCTCACTTCTATCTTCTTCCCTTTTCTCTCCCAAACACCAAAACCGAACCCTAACCTATTTTGGGGGTTTTTCCTCCTCAAACCACATGTTTCTTCACCATCTAACTAGTTGGAACCTTGAACCACAAAACCTCCATCTTCATCTTCCTCGTCAAGTGCAACGGTCGAGAGCTCGGGTTGAAGTGTTGGATTGGGTGTTCTTGGAAGCCTCTTTGCCTTCAAGGGTAAATTTTCTTGTAATAAGGTTATAAATGCTCCATTGGTGGTTTCTTAAGGTTCGATATCTCCAATCTTGGATTTGATGGTTTTAGAAAATTAGGATTTTGATCTTGTTTGGGATCTTGGTATTTTATGATTGGAGAATGTTTCCTTGTGGTTGGTTATGGTTACTTATGGTTATTTTTGGGTTGGAATGTTGGATCAAGGTTTTGGAAGTTTTCGGCTTGAGGATTCAAGCGGCCTTCAAAAGATCTCGTTGGGTAAAATCTAGATTTAGCCTAAATCTAGAAAGGTGAGTTCAAGTTGATTTGTGAAAACGGTGTACATGCCAAAATGTGTATTTTAAAGTGTTTTACATGAAATGGTTAACTGCTGATAAGTTTTGAGTTTTAGAAGTAAAATATGTTTTACTTAGTTATTCGTCAAAGTGAGTATTTTGATAAGTTTTCATACTTGGTAAACTTGGGTGGTGTTAACCTCTTAAAATGCTTCTATTGGGTTTTGAACGTTTCCCACGACTAAATAACATGAATTACGTATTCTTGGTGATTTTGTACAAGTAAGGTCTATTTATGAGTTATACGTCTTTGACGATTTTGTACAAATGAAGTCTAATTCACGTTATATGCATTTGGTGTATGTGCATTCATAAACACTTTGGAAATCTTGAGTCCCATCTCGTATGGAGTTTTGGGTTAATCTCGTCTTTGAGATATGTGTCCTCATGAACGTTGTTTAAAGACATTTCATTAGTTGGGGAACCGGTAATTGTTGGTCAAATAGATTTTGAGCATCCTAGCTCGGTATTGGCTTAAAAAGGGGGTTTGAGGATATTTGTCCGGGTTTAATGGCTCGATGTAGAGTCCCATTTCATGGTTTACGTCTTAATGCATTTTATTGCATATTTATAATTACAGGCTCGAGTGCTGTTGTCACTCAGGTATAGTCGAGTAATTTTAGACTGTGTTGCATTGGATCCATAGGCACATGAGTCAGTCTTTTTTTTATGGTCATTTGGGTGGTACGGGGTTGGACTCCAGGACACATGTTTTATGACCTTGTCCGTTCAAGGAGTACACTAAGAGGACTGAGTCCGGGTGGTGCTATCATGGCGTGGAGTAGCCATTGGATGGGCGTTTTGGACCTCCGTCGGGTGTGGCAATGCCTTGGTTGTATTCCCTTTAGGCCGGGCCTTGGAGCGGTATTTTCGTTAATATATCGCTAAGGTCAGTTGACTCTTTGGTGTAGCGTGGAGGGAGTCGTAGGACACTTGGGCTTGTGTGTCGTGAAGTGTCATACAAATAACGTTGTATGAGTGGCATAATTTTGTGTTCCCCCACTCTCAACGGATACGAGAAGCCCCCGTCGTCGGCCCGTCGTATTTGGATATTTAATTGTCCACGTTTTAATATTTCGAGTTCATTCTATTTTATGGTCGTGTGGGTATTATTTCGAGGTGCGGGTTTTCCATGACGCACCATATCTTTATGAATTGTCCTCCGTTATTTAAGGGTCGATTATTATGCCCCACCCTCGTTTTGGGTGTTTTGGGATATGGCGTATTGTTTACATTTTAGTACATTTGAGTATGGAACTATTTCCCCGTTTTGGATGAGTTGCTGGTTGCATCGTTTTATAAGAAATGCATGTTTGGGAGGCATTGTCTTTAAAAGTGTATATTATGGGGAAATGTGTCGTTTTCATTTTTAAGTATAATATATTAGAAGGATCTTGCTTTAAATCTGATTTACTGTCTTCTAAATATTTATACATTCATGTTAAAACTCTTGAGCTCACTAGGCGTTAAGCCTAACCTTTTTATTTGTCGGCATGTGCATCAGGTCCAGTTTGGGGTTCGGATTCTAGTAGCCTTATGAAGAGTTGAGCCCTAGCCTTACACAAGAGTAAGTAGTTGGTGAAGTCTTCCGCAGGTTGGAGTTAGTAACTGTTTGTTGGGTTCAGTAGCACCCGTCCTTGTCATAGATTGTATGTATAGAATGAATGTGGCTATTGAGGTTAATTCTTAAATTATGTTTGTAGACGAATCAATTATTGTTGTATTTAGAAATTTTTTAATAAGTTGCTATTTCCAGATTTGAGGGTGTTACAACCGGAACTAGAAACATGAGTTCTAGTAGTAGATGTGGCTGCCCTTTTGGATCTGTAGGTTATGTTACACACACTCTCACCATGTTCTTCTTCGTCCCTTCCACTCAACCTGTCAATATAATTATTTTCCACCAAGTCTCCCTCAAGACTCCTTATATCTTATACCACTTGATGAATTATAGTTTCAACTTCCATATCAATGGCATGATCATTTTGATCATTGTTATCATCATCATCTGAATCATCATCATCACTAGCATCAACAATATTCACATGATCATTATCATCATCATTATTGTAATCATCATCATCATTCTGATCAACATCATCACTTTCACTTTCTGATTCATCAACACTTGTCGTGTTATCTAACACAGTTTCATAATTCGAACTTTCCTTGCCGTTCTCAACCTGTGGGCCCCATGGTGAAATGATTGTCGCCTCAAGTCTAGATGTGGAATCATCTTGATGTACGACATTAGTCTGTGATTCCACAACCTCTAGTTCAATATTCTGACCCCCACCATCTATTCCCCTCTCGGAGTTTTCCCTCTGCTCACCCCGTTCAAGTACCCCCATGGTAGCATGAACCCTCGTAGACTCCTATCTTCTAAGTTTTAAGTCCTGGGGAGGAACAGCTGGCTCTGGCCGTCCCCTAGACTCTCTATATTCGTGAACACACTCGACTGTCGGATTGGCGTATGAAAGCAATGCCTCAGGAATTGGCATACTAAAGTTGAATGCCCTCTTTTGCTACGGCACAAAGATACTTCTCTTTGTAATTCGTTTGGCAATGACCCGTTCGTAGAGCTCTATCCTGAAGATAAAGGAATAATCCACGTGAGATCGTACACAATGGCATGAAAGAGCTTCAATATGTTCATCCTAGAGTTATCAACTCCAGTGTGCTTAGCGTTTAAGCATCGATTGATCACAAGAAACAGAGTGTACCAGAATGGTGGCAGATTGTTCTTGTTGAACTAACTTATCCTTGTAAGTTCACCAACATATCCCAGTGCTTGGATTCCTTCAAACACTTCAATATTAGTTAAATATATGTCAAATGTATCCCTTCCTTCCCGAGAATTTACTTCTGGTAGCTGGAGTATAAGTAGCAGTCTTCATAGTTTAGAATGGAGGTGAAGTGATCAATCTGGATCAAAAAGATTGGCTAATCATCTGATTTTCAAATTTGATTGATCTCCATGTTTGTTACAGATAGATGACTTATAAGACTCGGTTTAAAAACATGTAATTATTTCTTACCCGAATTAAACCGTAATTAAAATAGAAATCAAAGATAATTGAGGGGTTAAAACCGTCAATTATTCAAACTCATTATCTATACTACTTTATAAAGCATTTGGGTTACTTTTCTTAAATACAATTTTTTAAGCCTTATGTACCATCATTTAAAGCCACGTTACTTAATTTTCAACTTTACAACATTACAATGCTGAAGTACAACACCTTTAATGCATGAAGTCTTTGATTCCTTTTAACACCATTCCTTCTCTCCATGTATTCCGTCTCTCGAAAAGACTATTCATACTCCCGATGCATTCCAGTTGCCAAGGTGCCATATAACTCTCCAGGTTCCATCTCTTGCTTCAATAAAAATCAACGCATACTTCAAAATTCCATCTGTCTCTTTATTCTGGAAATCAAAATACCAGTTCAATTGTTCTTCGTCTGTCTTTGTTTGTTTCTGATTTGTTCCTCTTCGGGTGAGTTCAAAATTCCATCTGTCTCTTTGTTTGTTTGTTTCTGATTTTTTCTTAGGTTAATTTCTTATTGATTGTTCTTCATTTGTTTTTGTTGAACCATTTTCATCCCTTCATCTGTCTTTGTTTGTTTCTGATTTGTGCCAAGACTTTCTTCATCTTCAAGATTTCGATAGGATCGTTCCTCTTCAGTCGAGTTTTAGTAAATTTTTCTCATGTTTTTTGAACCATTTCCATCGATTGTTTCTCAGGTTAGGTTTTTATTTCTCTTCCTCTTCAGTTGAATCTGTATCCATTTTGCTTGCGAGGTGTTCGCTGAAATGCTTCAACCAAAATATGATGTGAGACCCTTTTTTTATATTTATTATTAGTGTAATGTATGTTTTATGTTTTTGCATTCTTCTCAAAAAGGGTTTTACTGTTTGGGTTTACCTTCATATTGATTTTTACTTTTTTCCTACAGGTTTGGTTGTAGCAATATCTTAGGCTGTTGTACAACTCATTTTGGGCAGATTTGTTTGAAGATGTGAAATCTTTTTTATTTCTTAATTGGTTGTTACTTGTTGCTTACTCTTGTCTATTTGCATTTTTCCTTCTCTAGGATATGGTTTTGGGTATTGACGGTGAGAAAGACCTCGACTCTTCAGATGTGATCCAGGCTACTTCTTTGCTGCTAAGGTATGTGAAAGATGGATGTTGTTTCATTTAATGTATCTGGTTATGGAAATTATTTTGATCATATTTGGGGAGACTGGGTTTGTTATGTGTATAAAAAACATTTGGGATTCTTGCCACTGGCAAAGTATGTTGTATTTAATCACTATCTAGCCCGAGTTGATATCAAACTGCCTGTTGTCATGTATTCCACTGAGCAAAGAGAATAAGCGGTTGATGGTGGTAAGTAGTACTACCACTCACTGTTGTTTTCTAAACTGTATTTTCAACTAAAAATTGGCATGGTTTGAAACTTCTCTTTAGTGTTATGTGAAAACAGTAAACATCTTCACAAATGATAGAAACTTGCCTCAAATTTTCAATAGAACTATTCATGATTTAAGCAATGAGATACATGTTCTTGCTTTAAAGTTGCAATATTTTTTAATACAAATATTCATGATATAACCAAAATGTTTATTTATTCTTTCTTTAAGTTGATTCACCATTAACGATTTAATGAGCCTTACCATTAACGTTATTTTAGGATAAAAAAATCATCAAGTTTAAATATTATTTGTTTTTGTCCTCTAGGAGATTCATGAATGTATTGTCAAGATTATAAAGTTAATGGTAATTATTCGTAAAGAAGTTTATGGTCTTTCAAGTTTGTGATGTAATTCTCTTTTTACAAGTAATGACATTTCATCAATGGCAGGTTGCTCACAACTACTATAGGCCGGATTTGAAGAAGGCTGCTCTTGCAAGAACTTTATTATCGTAGATGTTAGATTTGTAAATGAGTGGCAACCGTCCAAATCCAGTTAAGTGCTTACCGATAAAATTTAACACTATCACTTATTTATCGGGTAAGATTTTAGTTCACCAAAATGGTATCGTATGCAACTTTTTTTCCCGGTAAGCACTAACTGTGGTAAAAATCTTTGCCCTCACTTAATGGTTAAGACTTTTGGTCCTTGCCTTATCTCTTAATGGGTAAGATTCTATTCTTGGTCTTTGCCATATCCATCCGGTAGGGTAATGTGATTCGGTAAGCGTTTGGTAAACGACCCTTAAGCTTTGGTTGAATTTGTTGTATGCGAAGGTTTTGAACTTATTCTTCTTCAGTGGCTTGATGAGATTCGGAGTGTCAACATGTTGCTATTTCTTGTTCCTTGAAGCTTATAATAGGTAAAATCTGTGTAGTTTTATTCTTTTATTTGAATATTAAACGGTTTTTATATAGGTGGATCTTTATTAATTTTGGCAACAGAAGCTAGATGGGGGAAAGTTGATGTTATTAAATCCTTCATTTTCCCATTTTGTCTATTCACAGCCCAGTAAACATCGTTGTTGCAATCCTCACCTGCAAATTGTCTTCTTTTTTGGTAATATATACTTTTATATAGATCACTGTTTGACTTCAAATTTTTCACATGTTAAAACTTCTTTAATATGACTGTAAAATTGGCGAAATTAGTGTGATCCATTTCATTATTGAGTAAGGTTTTAACTAAATGGGATCTTTAAAGATTTTTTACCATCACACTGCAAGTTCAAGTGAATTGGTTATTCAATATTGAAAAGAAGAGTCAATCATTAGGTAATTGTCTTTTTGACAAATACCTTGGGTTGTTTGTTTTATGAAATTGAAAGGAATTTGAAGAAATTTGAATGACCAATTCCATTGACCAAATTACAAGCCCATGTTTGATTCACGGAATGGAAATTATGGAATCCTTCCAATTCCATTGAATTCCACAAATTAAGGAATTCATCATTTCTTAGCTTAAGTGAAGGAGTTGAATTCATACAACCAAACGCGTGTTCAAATTCCATCAAATTCCATTCCAGTCCTTTTAAAGTCAAATTCTTTTTATGTATTCCAGTTCCATCAAATTACATTCTCTGAAATATAATACTAAAGAAGGCATTTAATCACTTTCACATAAAGAAAAGTTTTTCTCACAACCATAACACCATTTTGTTTTTCTACTGGGTTTCATGCACCACGTAAGATGGGTTACACCATAAGAAATGCATCATTTTATTCATACTTTATGTCCCGCTGCATTGCGTGGGTACACTGCTAGTAATTATATATATATATATATATATCATAAGAGTAAATTACAATGTATCGTCCCCGAGATTCAATTTCTTCACCGCCATCATTTTTTTATTTTTCTCTCTCTAATCTCAATCTTCTCTCTAAAAAAATCCATCAATCCGTTGAAGTAATCGAGTAAAAATTACATATTCGGAATTTACTCTTCGAGCCTTTCTTAGATGAATAAAGTTCTTTTTATGTTATTTAAGTTGGTAGGTTAGGGTAGTTGAAGTTGGTTGGTAGATGATGATTTCATATTGCAAAGCTATGTTAAAATACATATTTAGGAATGTTTGTTTTTGTCAAAATTACAAACGGGTAAAGTTTAGAATCAAAACGGTGATATTTGTATATAGATGTTTAACCGCACACCAAGTGTTTGGTTTAATGTCTAAGCGAATATAATTTTGTGATTAAGCTTAGGATAATAAGCTTTGAGTTTTAGGTTATGCGACTAATAATAATTGGTGGTTTAAATAGGCAATCGAACGGGTTAAAGTTCGTCGTCAATCTCGATTGACCATGTGTTACGTCTCAATTTGGTTAAGGTATGGATTTTATTTCTTTTGAATCGTGGGCAACTAGTTGTTGTAGATGACCCTTCCTAAAGGTGGTTCACCACCTTATGATTGATCAACTGAATGTGATCAACGAATGTGTAATTATACACACACATACACATTGATTTTTGGTCTAAATCTTATGTTTGAACATTTTCGTGTTTTGTTGTCTCATATTGAGATTTGGATTATGAATCATTTCTTGAAACTGTTAGCGTTTAATTAAAATGTTCTCTTATGGAATTGTTGTCAAACTTGTGAAGTATATTAACTAAAATTTCTGTGAACGCCATTTGGGTAAGTGGCATATGTTTAGTTTTCGTTGATTTTAGAATAACCCAATAAATGGGCACATTATTTGGGATGCTTTCTATGGCGGCTTTGTTGTCATGGCGTCCAACAGATGACGATCCACCAGAGTTAAGCCTTAGTGGCTTACGTGAACCCACTCTGGGGGACTTGGCCGACCTTGTTGGCTCCAGGGCGGATGGATCGATCTTAGAACTTTACCCACAGGATATGTGACCGTGGTTAAATTCTCGGGGGATTCGTTGTTTGTGTCTGCATGCCGACCCATTAGTTCGTGTGGTTTGGCCACCCACGAACACAACAGGAATTGACATACTTTATTTATATTACATTTTGAAGTTAAAGTGTGAACTGTTCTTGAGATTATTGCTTTTGATTATATTACCGAACGTTTCTTTTGATTTAAATGAACTATAAACTTCAGTCTCAAGAACTTTCTTCGAATTGAATTTTTAAGTCTTCCGCTTCGTTATCGATGTTTTCATTATTATTTACGAATTTATATTATAATCCATTCACTGAGCCCTGTTCTCAGCCGTGTTTTTGTTTTATGACACGACAGGTTTGAAGTGACGTTTACGGGGACGGGACTTGAGATCGAGCGTGATATTTTGGATTTCTTAGACTCACCTTGTTTTATAACTTTCTCAGTTTATAAAAACTTTTGAGGTATGATAGTTTGGATTGTAATATATGTTTAGAATTTATTAATAGCTCTGAATTTAGCTTTGTATTTATGTTAAGTCCTGTTCGTGACATCACCCGTTCCGGACCACGGGGACGGGGGATGTTACAAATGTGGTATCAGAGCATAGGTTTCAACTTGTAGATTAACCAGGCTTGTCCTGTGAGGATTGAGTAAACATAAGAATGGTTAGACTAGAATTTAATTTTATTTACCGATTTTCTATCTGTAACTGTTTTGAGTTCTGATCTTGATATTGTTCTGTGTTAGAATGTCGAGACGTGGTCACCCACGCAAATCTAGCTCTTAACATGAGGATAACCCAAACCCCAGCCTAGTGAGAGATGCAAGTGAGCTTAATATTGTTGATGTGGTTCATCAGACCATGTCAGTATGATCCCTATATTCCTTGAGCAGGACATGTTAACTTAATTGATTCATCTGTTTCTGCCTTGTTTGATACCGGAGTAACACACTCTGTTATTTCTGAATAATTAGAATCCCTGTTAAAACCTTATGAAGAAACCACCGAATTTCCAGTCGTGATATCTACCCCTATGGGTGGTTCAGTCTGTGTGTTAACCCGATTTTCAAATTGTCCGTTATTTATTGGAGACCACATACGGGAGGTGACTTTACTTCCAATGCATATGTCCCACTTTCAATTAATATTGGGTATGGACTGGTTGTCACACCACCGTGCAACTATAGACTGTAACGCCAAACAAATATTGTTTGAGGATACTGACAAACCAGAGGCAATCTTCCAAGGAGGTACTCCAAAAGAATATGTTAGTGCTTTAGCCTCTATTACTGTGAAAAGTATACTTGGCAAATTAACGAAGGTTTTCTAGCATCGTTACAAGATCTTGAACAAGTAATCCCTACTTCTGTACCCATACCTGTTGTTTCCGAATATCTTGATGTGTTTCCCGACGATCTAGCGGGTATACCACCTGTCCAGGAAGTCGAATTTACCGTCGCTCTAGTTCCGGGAGCTTCTCCTAATTCCAAGGCTCCCTACCGAATGGCTCCAACTGAAATGAAAGAAATCAAAACTCAACTCGATGATTTATTGAAGAAAGGTTTCATTCAACCCAGTGTCTCACCCTGGGGAGCTACGGTTCTCTTTGTTAAAAAGAAAGACGGTACGATGAGTCATTGTACTGATTATCGGGAGCTTAATAAAGTAATGACTCGTAACAAGTATCCGTTGTCGAGAATCGACGATCTGTTCGATCAATGACAAGGGGCATGATACTTTTCCAAAATTGATCTTCGATCCGGGTACCATCAACTTCGTATCCGAGCTTGTGATATTCCGAAAACTGCATTCAGAACTCGCTATAGGCACTACGAATTCTTAGTATTGCCTTTCGGGCTAACTAATGCTCCAACGGTATTTATGGATCTTATGAATCGGGTTTTGACAGATCATCTCGACGACTTTGTTATCATATTTATTGATGACATATTGATATACTCAAAGTCAAGAGAGCAACATGATCAACATCTTTACATCGCCTTGGAAACTCTTCGAACGAAAGAGTTATACGCAAAACATTCCAAATGTGAATTTTGGATTGATCAAGTATCTTTTCTCGGACACGTAATCTATGAGGAAGGTGTCAAAGTTGATCCAACAAAAATTGAAACAATCACTAAATGGCCTCGACCTACGAAGGTATCTAAAGTTCGAGGTTTTCTGGATCTGGCCGGTTATTATAGACGATTCGTTGAAGGATTTTCTAAAATATCTCTACCGTTAACCCGATTACTCTGAAAAGGGGTCAAATTCACATGGGATTCCAAATAAGAATCTAGTTTCGAGGAACTGAAGTATCAATTGGTTACCGCGCCTGTTCTTGTATTACCGTTTGGCACCGGCGGTTTTCAAGTTTACAGTGATGCTTCAAAGAAAGGTCTCGGTTGTGTTCTTATGCAAAACAGAAGAGTGATTGCATATGCTTCACGTCAATTAAAACCTTATGAGGTCAATTATCCGACTCACGATCTCGATTTGGCTGTGGTTATCTTTGCACTCAAAATTTGGCGTCATTATTTGTACGGTGAGACATGTGAAATTTTCACTGACCACAAGAGCCTTAAATATATATTTACTCAAAAAGAGTTAAATATGCGTTAGCGGAGGTGGCTCGAACTTCTAATAGATTATGATGTTGATATACAGTATCATCCGGGTAAGGCTAATGTAGTTGCTGACGCCTTAAGTCGTAAAGCCATGGAACATGTTTTTTCTTTACTTGTTCCTACAGAGTTGGCTTTGGAGATCGAAGGGTTCGGATTGGAAATCTATCCGAGTTCGCAAATGGAAATTCTATCGAATCTAATGGTAGAACCGACTCTAATCTCTTGGATCAAAGAAGCCCAACAAGACGACAGTGAATTGTGGGCAAACTTCCAACAAACACAATAAAATGTTAGTTTGGATTTCAGGATCGATGATGATCACGTGTTGTGGTTTCGGGATTGTCTTTGTGTTTCGAATAACTCGGAGCTTAAAGATGAGATTGTTACCAAAGCTCATAAATCTATGTTTTCTGTTCACCCGTGTACAACAAAAATGTAACACGACTTACATACCCATTACTGGTGGGTTGAACGGAAGTGAGATATCTTCGACTTTGTATCTAGTTGTCTCACTTGTCAACAAGTTAAAAGTGAACATCAACATCCGGGTGGTCTTCTCCAATCGTTGAACATTCCCGTATGGAAAAGGAAACACGTAACTATGGATTTTGTAATCGGACTACCCCACATGACCTTGAAACACGATGCAATTTGGGTAGTGGTTGACTGACTGATGAAATCGGCTCATTTTCTTCCTATCTGACAAATTTGGTCAATTGATAAATTGACAGAAATATTCCAAAGTGAGATTATACGTCTCCATGGCACTCCTGTATCGATTACCTCCGATCGAGACCCACGTTTTACATCTCGATATTGGAAAGGTTTACATAAAGCTTGGGGTACACGTTTGAATTTTAGTACAGTCTTTCATCCGCAAACTAATGGGAAATATGAACGTACGATTCAATCATTGGAGGATATGCTCCGAGCTTATGCGTTGGAATGACATGGAAGTTGGGATAGTTACTTGTACCTAATCGAGTTCTCCTATAATAATAGTTGGCAGTCAAATATCGGCTTGGCCCCATATGAAGCACTGTATGGTCGAAAATGTCGAACAACAACTTGTTGGAATGAAGTTCGAGAACGTATTCTCGAAGGTCCAGAATTGGTACAAGTTACTACCAAAAAGGTCGAGATTGCTCGTCAAATGATGAAAGAGGCTCAGGCTCGTCAAAAGAGCTATGCCGCTAAGCGACGACGACCTATCGAGTTCCAACCAGGAGATAAAGTTTTCTTAAAGGTTTCCCCAACTCGTGGCATCAAACGTTTCGGTCTCAAAGGAAAGTTGAGCTCGAGATACATTGGTCCCTTTGAAATTCAAGAAAAGGTTGGAGTTGTGGCTTACCGGTTAGCTTTACCGCCACAATTACCCCATATGCATAATGTGTTCCATGTCTCTTCATTTTGAGGGTACAGATATCATCCCTTACACGTCATTGAATATCCCTTGGAACACATAGAACCTGATTTTTCTAAACGCAAGGAACCTGAAGCGATTATTGATCGTGATGAGAGAGGTACACGAAAAAGAGTGATTCCTTTCATAAAAGTTCTTTGGAAAAATCACTCGAAACGTGAGGCAACGTGGGAAACTGAGGAACACATGCAACGAGAATACCCCAAGCTCTTTAATCGATGTAAGTTTCCTATCTAAATTCGATTTCGGGGACAAATTCTCTTTTAATAGGGGGAATAATTATAAGACTCGGTTTAAAAACATTTAATTATTTCTTACCCGAATTGAACCGTAATTAAAAATAGCAACCAAAGATAATTGAGGGGTTAAAACCGTCAATTATTCAAACTCATTATAATTATAAATAATATATATATATATATATATACATACATATCATAGGAGTAAATTACATTTTATCGTCCCTATGATTCAATTTCTTCACCGCCATCATTTTTTTTATTTTTCTCTCTCTAATCTCAATCTTCTCTCTAAAAAAGTCTATCAACCCGTTCAAGTAATCGATGAAACAATTACATATTCGGAATCTACTATTCGAGCCCTTCTTAGAGGTATAAATTTCTTTTTATGTTATTTAAGTTGGTTGGTTAGCGTAGTTGAAGTTGGTTGGTAGATTATGATTTCATATTGCAAAGTTATGTTAAAATACATATTTAGGAATGTTTGTTTTTGTCAAAATTACAAACGGGTAAAGTTTAGAATCAAAACGGTGATATTTGTATCTAGATGTTTAACCGCACACCAAGTGTTTGGTTTAATGTCTAAGAGAATTTAATTTTGTGATTAAGCTTAGGATAATAAGCTTTTAGTTTTAGGTTATGTGACTAATAATAATTGGTGGTTTAAATAGGCAATCATTTGGGTTAAAGTTCGTCGTCAGTCTCGATTGACCGCGTGTTACGTCTCAATTTGGTTAAGGTATGGATTTTATTTCTTTTGAATCGTGGGCAACTAGTTGTTGTAGTTGACCCTTCCTAAAGGTGGCTCACCGCCTTATGAATGATCAACTGAATGTGATCAAGGAACGTGTAATTATACACACACATACACATTGATTTTGGTCTGAATCTTATGTTTGAACGTTATCATGTTTTGTTATCTCATATTGAGATTTGGATTATGAATCATTTGTTGAAACTTTATGGCTCGCTTGAGCCCAACTGGTTTGCATGGACACGCAACTAGAAATAGGATTCGCAGCTTGGTTCGCGTAAGCTCAATGCTTAGGGCAGAGTTATGGCTTTACTCAGAAGGACACAACCCCGACCAGCCGGCCTGTACTGCTAAAGAAAATGGGCTATGGAGATGAATGTCAGTCTTGATTTGACGCCCAGCTTGACTCGAGATCAAGACTCCTTACAACTCGCACCAATAGCGGAGTGGCCTTTTGCGTTTAATTAAAATGTGTCTTTTATGGAATTATTGTGAAACTTGTGAAGTATATTAACTATAATTTCTATGAAAGCCATTTGGGTAAGTGTCATATGTTTATTTTTCGTTGATTTTAGAATAGCCCAATAAATGGGCACATTATTTGGGATGCCTTCTATGGCGCCTTTGTTGTCATGGCGTCCTGCAGATGACGGTCCACCAGAGTTAAGCCTTAGTTGCTTACGTCAACCCACTCTAGGGGACTTGGCCGACTTTGTTGGCTCCAGGGCAGATGGATCGATATTAGAACTTTACCCACAGAATATGTGACTGTGGTTAAATTCAGGGGGGATTCGTTGTGTGTGTCCGCATGCCGACCCATTAGTTTGTGTGGTTTGGCCACCCCACGAACACAACAGGAATTGACGGACTTTATTTATATTACGTTTTGACGTTAAAGTGTGAACTGTTCTTGAGATTATTGCTTTTGATTATATTATCGAACGTTTCTTTTGATTTAAATGAACTATGAACTTCACTCTCAAGAACTTTCTTCGAATTGAATTTTTAAGTCTTCCACTTCGTTACCGATGTTTTCATTATTGTTTACGAATTTATATTATAATCCATTCCCTGAGCCCTGTTTTCAGTCGTGTTTTTGTTTTTTGACACGGCAGGTTCGAAGTGACGTTTACAGGGACGGGACTTCAAATGGAGCGTGATATTTTGAGGTTCTTAGACTCACCTTATCTTATAACTTTCTAAGTTTATAAAGACTTTTTGAGGTATGATAGTTTGGATTGTAATATATGTTTAGAGTTTATTAATAGCTTTGAATTTAGCTGTGTATTTATGTTATGTCCCGTTCGGGACATCACCCGTTCCGGACCACGGGGACGGGGGATGTTACATGACTGGAACAGTTGCTGTGGCAGTAAGTGCATACACCAGTGGATGATATTTGAGAATTTCCAAGACAATCGGGTCAATATTGAGATGGTCAAAATCCATGATGGTTATTTGGAGACAGCAACAGGTAGTCATTTCTGTGAATCAGTGTCAAATCAGGATTTTCTCCATGTTGAGATTGGTGGTGGATCGTGATGATGGAATGGGGCGTCCCTAGTGACTTGGCGAATATTTTCATCTATCACCACTCTTTGGTCAACTGATTGATCAATATTCTCCATGTGAATACCTGAAAGTTGAAAAAGTTTGGACCGGTGTCCAATTTGTCAGTGAAAGCTCAAAACCATTTTTCAAAAAAAAAAATCTAGAAAAATTTTCTAAGTCCAGAAGTCACAAGACAAAGGACTAGAGAACTTCTCGCAAGTGCCTGAATGATAAGCACTTGTCGCATGCCAAATGATAGACTCACTTGTCGCAGGCCAAAGCTTGCAACAAGTAAACTTAGCAAAAATTGAGGCTTGACCAGGAGACCTCGCAGAGCACTTGAAATAAGAACTTGTCGTGTGTCACTAGATCAAACCAAGAACTCGCAAGTTTCATCATATGATGAACTTGTCGCAAGTTCATATTTTTGAAAAAAATTCTAAGTGCAAAAACCATAAAATCTAAAATTGTGTCTTTTAAGTCCAAAAATTTATACTCAGATTAGGTCGAAAACACATTTAATCAACATTTTAACAATTAAATTTCCATTAAAGTCCCCAACATTCATCAACAGACCACGAACTCGTTTGAAGAGTTCGAAAGGTCAAAAATCAAAATCAGTCCACAAAAATGCGATTAAGTCCAAAATTAAATTGATGCTGGTGTTCGAAATCCAAAAACCATATGATTTATCACTTTTAAGTCCATGATTATAACCAGATTCACAGTTCAAATTCCATAAATTTCAAGAAATCGGTTCAAAGAGGGTTTAGAAGATGAACAATTAGAACAACTCAAAACTCTAATTTTTTCTTGAAGATTCAAAATTGATGATCAATATCAGTTTACAATGAAGAATGAAACACAAAATATAAAAAATAACAATACAAACCCACCAGAAATCTGGATTTGAGACCTAAGATGACAGTCGTAAAATATGAGTTATGAGAGAAAAATATGCTACGTGATGAAGGCATAAACAATTGCTAGAGACAAGTGGGAATACTGAAAATTTGAACGTGTATATATACTCGAGAAAAGGATTGACACGTGGCACAAATGGATTCGATCATCCACTTGTCGCAAGTTATTGAAGCAGTGACTTGTCGCAAAGGATGACAACTCGTGTATGAACTTGCCGTAAGGTTCAATTTACGACAAGTGTGCAATGGAAAGGGTGTCGCACATCAGAGTTTGCGAGTTGGTTACTTGACGTACGCTGAAGTCTACGAGAAGTTACTTGATACACGCAACAGTTTGCGTCAAATTACTTGTCGCAAGCTTCGATTTACGTCAAGTGACTTTTCGCAAGCTTTGCTTTGCGTCAAGTTACTTGTCGCAGGCAATGCTTTGCGTCAAGTAGAGTTGTCGCAAGCAACGGTTTGCATCAAGTAGACCAAATGGTATCAGAGCTAGATCGAAGAATTTTTCTTTGATTCGATCGTATTCCAACAGTTCATGATTTTACAGCTCAAGGTTTTTGGTAATCGATTGATTTGGATTTGATTTGGTGGAGTTTGAAGCTGCTGTCACCGATACTATAAATCTATTGCCATCCATTTTTTAATATTTAAATTGTCAATTGGAAGCAAAATTGTTAGTGGATCGGTGCTATGGTTTTTCACAGTGAAAGTGGTGGCTTTGATTTTCATATGAGAATGGCATGGATTTCAATTCTTAAAGTTGTCATCCTTAAGTTTTAAGTTTAAATATGATTGGATGTTACTTCATAATGGCTTGGTGGGATTCTTAAAAAAAAAATTGATGGTCGGCGGTGGAGTAATAGATTTGAGAACGGCTGTTGTTGCTCAATTTTGTGGTCGGCCGATGTTTAATGTGATTGGAACGAACTTGCAGTTTGTGAATTAGAAGGTTGTGAATTATTGTTGGCGACTGTTTTATGGTGATCGATTCTTTCACAATTGGGATTTTCCACCAAATTTTTTTATTGGACCGTGTTCTACCAAATTTTGAGCTTACATGTTAAATTTTTGACAAGTGATCATGTCGTCCGACTCTTTGAAGATTTTATTTTGCAATTATCGAGAACCGATTATTGATCCGAAGAACGTATAAACCAGATTTAATTTTGCGCTTTGACCGTGTAATCCGTGATATAGATTCTTCAATAAATATTTTTATATCTGTTCCAGAATTTTCTCGTTCGGTTTTTCTCGACAATTGTTGAACAGTTGTTGATTGCTTCTTCTATCCCTTGTCGAGTAGTGTTTGCTACAAGATGCTTCTCCTACGAGCTGATCAATACAAATTCTTAAGCTGAACTCCTATTCAACTCGTGGGTCAAAGACAAATTTGTTGTTATAAACTGAAGATGCACTGTGGTTGTCACGCAAAACTCACACATTTCTTTCTTGTGGGCGTAACGAATGTGTTGAGTTTCTAGAGATAAAAGTTGTCTTTAGTACACTCAGTCGAGGTTATTGCGCACATCGAATCTGGTGTTTTAAAGTTGAAACTTTGAAGGATAAGAGCTTCATTCAAGGGGGAGCTTGAGCTATCTTAAAGATGCGCAACACTGAAGTTTTTCAAAGAAATCAAGGGGGAGAAGAGCTGGCGTTTCAAAGACGATGATTCCTTTACAAAACTTTCTAACATGGACAATTTATCTCCTCACAAACAACTTTCCAAAAAAATTCAACTTTGACTTTTCACAATTACTAAAAATAGAAACTTTTCACTTTTTATCCTTTAAAGCTCAAAACTGTTTTCTCACTTTTCAAGACTTAGATTTCTCAAAAACTTTTGTACACACACAAGCTTACAAACTTTTCTCATATACTCCCCCTTGAAGTATGCATTGTAAGTCCTGCAAAACCAGATATATCTTGGTACTCATATTAACATGATTCCTTACTGGTTAGAAGTATCTCTCTCAAAAACTTACTCCCCCTTGACAAAATCATTAATAAAACATATCAATCTATATCTGTGAAATCTTTAAAAAAATCCTTACACTAACCCTTGATATGAGCATTGACTTCACATCATTGATATATGAGTCCTGAGCTGATTTACTCAAAAGTCAAAATCCTTTGAAGTGTGAGTCCTAATCTGATATGATTAGAAATCATTGTCCTTACTCCCCCTATACAACTGATTCCTGCAAAACAAATGTAACAGGTTTTGGTACCCACATAAACGTGGGTCCAGATTGGTTAGATTTTGGTATCTACTTAGCATTGGATCCATATATGTTAAATGCAGTATCGTGGGAAGTAATTATATAGGTTCCATACCAATGATGAGAAAAGTCTTTTTCAACAAAATCATTTGCCCAACAATAAGAACAACAAATATTCTTTTGTGCTAACCTGATTAATTGTTTTACAGAATATATAAGATCAGGCTTAGCAAAAGATTTACCTTTACGAGCATTGTCCTTTCTAACCTTGGGTGTGGTTGCAGATGATTTCTGATTCCCTTTATCATTAGCAGAACCATTTACACCCAAACTATCTTCCCTTTCTTGAGATCATTTTTATCTTTAAGAGCACAAATATGATTATTTGAACTATGGAATAAAGTATTATTGAAAAGATTAGAAGGGCAAAGCTGATATGTCAAAAAACTTTTTGTTTTTGAAGAAATGTTTGCATAAAGTGAACTTGAAGCAATTTTAAAAGAATGTACAGAATTAGTTGAGTCATCATATGGACACTGAACAATAGTAACCTTAAAGTTTATTTCTTCAAGTTCTTTTACTCTGTTAGGCAAAAATCTTTTTCCTCAAATATTAAATCATATTTCTTTTGCAAATAAGACTTTACCTTCTGCTCCTTCAGAATCTCCGTAGATAACCAGATAATTTCTTTGTAAGTTTAGAAATTTTAGTTTGAAAAACTTCTCTTTATTGAGATCTTACTTTTAGTAGAAATCTCCTTGAAAATCCCACCATTCTTTTTCTCAAAAAAATTCTTTTCAGATTCAAAAGGAATTTTCTTTTCCTGAAAAACTTTTATTTATTTTTCAAGTAAATCTTGTAAAGTACAAATCTGCTTGGGAAGATCAACAATTTTTTCTTCAATAACTTTTCTTTCTTTGGCAATGTTGGATCAGTAAATTGTATTCAAGATTAAATTATCAAAAGGGGTTTATTTTGTAATAGTGTTTAATACCTTAGGGGGTGTTTAGTAGATTTGTAGAAATGCCTAGGTCATGTTGACCTACGTATAAAAGGCATTGTTATTCTAGGTTTTGGAAGTGAACAATATTGTTGAATAGGAGGTCGTAAACTCTGGATTTGCACGCTCAGAGGTATTGAACTGCACACCAAGAACACACACGTATTTATCTGATTAATCAAGAGATCTGTGGTATGTTGATATGATTTATTCATCTCTTGTTCTTGTTGTGTTGTGTGATTGTTTATCAACTATAATATGGGTTTAACAAGTGGTATCATAGCCAAAGAATCAAGCTTTTAGATTAAAACAGTGTTTTTCGAAAATTCTACTGTGTGAAAATCGATTTCATTATTTACTGTGTTTTTATGCATAAAATTGATTTGATTATGTGTGTTTTATGTTATTGAAATATATTAGATTGCCTATTCACTGTTAAAAACATCAATCGATTGGTTTTTGATGATTTTTGAATACTGTGTTCATGAAACTATCGACTACTGTTTCACTCGAATTGAAGCATAAAAGTTGTTTTTAATCATTGATTTTGATTGGGTTTTGATCGCAGTATGTATGTGGATGATTTGTGTGAAATTTACACTGTGTATTAACCTTTTGAAGTGTTTTCTGGATTGAAAATCGAGTACAGGATCGAACATTTGAAGAACTCGCAAAACACCCAACTCTCGCAGGGTGTTAATTTTTCTTAAGTATAAGTTTCGCATGAATGTGTGTAGCGAAACCTCTGAATTCGCTAGATCTGTTGTTTACGAAAAGTCTAGGATTTGTAGGGTGCTTAAAAGTTGAAAATTCTTACTGAGTGTAAGTTTCGCAGTCATCTTGGTTGCGAAAACCAAAGAACTCGCAGACCATTAACTTACGAAAGTTTAGTTTTCGCATAATTCTTAAAAGTTGAAAATTTTCAAGTGTTCGGTTCGCAGACCTTTGGCTAGCGAGTTCTCTAAGATTCGCGAGTGGTGTTTACGAATCCTTGTTCATTGTATTTCAAAATTTTCACAAGTATAACATTCGCAGGTTCTTAAAATTATATCCTTCTTTCAGGTTGCGAAAGTTAGTTTGCGAAAGTTGAAGTAAAAAGCTCAAAACATTCTAAGTCTAGGATTCGTGAATTGATCGTTTGCGAATTCTTTCTTACGAATTCTTTGCTTTGCGAAAGTTAAATTCTCTTGAATTCTTTTTAAGTATAGAACTTGCTAGTCTATACTTTGCGAATTCTACTTGCGAAAGTTTGTTTTCTAAATTTTTTAAGGACAGAATTCGCTAGCTACTACTTCGCGAATTGTCAACATTTCACAGGCTGTGTTTTTGCGAATTCTAAGTTTCTTGATTTCTCTTATCTGCGAATTCTAGCCATTTATCTTTGCGAATTTTTAAAGTTTAGCAGGTTTGTTGATTGTGAATTTCACTTATCTACGAATTCTAATCTCTTTAAGTTGCGAATTCTAGAGTTTTTTCTTTATTTTTGCGAATCTTTGTGCGATCCTTACTGTTTGCGAATTCTGCACTTGAGTTTTTTGGAAATTTATTTTTCTGAAATTTTTAAGTGTAGAGTTTTCCAATTCTTGATTCAAAAGATCTTATTAGTTGATTCTCTTTGTACATATAAGTTTGCTTTCTAATCATACAACCAAAGAAGTCGAATCAACTTCTCTCAATAGGCTCTCAGTCCAAACCTCCTGTCCTCTTGGCTAATGAGTATCAGCAATGGAAGAAGAGAATGATTCTGTTCCTAAATCACAAAAGCAAATATTACATGGAATCAATCACTTATGGTTCAGTAAATCCAATGATTAGAGTACCTGGTCAAGCTGCAACTGAAACCTCTCAAGAAGTCCCTGATAGATTTGTTCCTAAATCGTATCAGTACTTCACTGAAAAGGAGAAAGAACTGTACAAGATAGATGAAGAGGCTCTCATTTATCTGACAATGGCAATTCCAAATGACATCTACAATCGTGTAGACAGTCGGAGCTCTGCTAAAGAAGGTTGGGATGAGTTATCAATACAGTTTGAAGGAAGTGAAGCCTCAATCCAAGCCAAGAAGAATCTATGCATAAATCCCATTGAGGGATTTCACACAAAGGAAGGAGAGACGCTGCTGGATACTGACAACAAATACGATATCATTCTAAATGACCTGCGGAGGAACAATATCTCTAAATCTCCTTCCAAGATAAATTATTAGTTCATCAAGAACTTGAATCCTGAATGGAAGAACTTTTCCATCAACCTACAAATGTCAAAGAACATGGATCAAGAGAACGTAACTGACATCTTCTCTACTCTTTCTCAGCATGAGGATGAGGTGAGAACTATCAATAATGAGTCCAAAAATCTGAACGATTATGTGGGTCTCATAGCTGGCGAAGGAAAGAGTTCAAGTTCAGGTCCTATATCCTCTGCAAGGTCAAAGAAGAAAATGTCTAAAGCCTTTGTTACAGAGATTACTGAGTCAGATTCTGCTTCAAGTGATGAGGAATTAGAGATTGACTCTGATGATGATATACAAAAGTTCTCTAAGAACTTGGCCCTGATAACTCGTCAATTCAAGAAGAGCTTTGGCAAGAAAAAGTACTATTCAAGGCCAAAGTACGAAGGGTACAAGAAAGAGAAGTCTGAGATGAGATATAAGCCAAGGTATGGAAGGAGAGAGGAAAAACGAGAAGAGAGGAAAGGTGAAAGGAAGGAAGAAAGAAGAGAAGAAAAGAGAGAGGAGAAGAAAGAAGAGAAAAAGGATGAACCCGGCAGATGCTATAACTGTGGAAAATTCGGACATTTTTCCAGAGACTGTAAGTTCAAGAAAGTAAATAACTCATAATACTATGCAAGGAAATCTCTCATTG
The DNA here is from genome assembly GCA_023525745.1 of Arctium lappa. Lineage (NCBI taxonomy): Eukaryota > Viridiplantae > Streptophyta > Magnoliopsida > Asterales > Asteraceae > Arctium > Arctium lappa. The sequence goes on from CM042062.1 coordinate 33,585,112, forward strand.
CCAAAAAAGCGGAAGAGGGAAAGGTGCTTATGGCTGAAGAGGAAAATTGGCTGTACCAAAGTTCTGACGAAGAAGAGCAGGCGCACTTCACCCAAGTCTCTCACATGGCAAAACTTGATGGTGATGATGAAGCTTCTGAGGCACATTCCGAAGATGAAAATTCTGAGGTAAATGATAATTCTGAACTTATTGAATCTCTGATGGTCCAAATCCACAATATGACAGATGAGTTTAAATTGTTGAAAGGTAAACTTAGCTAAGAACACCAATCAGTCTTGAGTTTTGGTGATGAAAACGCTTTTTTGAAAGTTGTTGTGGAAGAAAAAGATGATTTAAAAGCTGAAAAGGAATCGTTAAAAAGGAAAATATCTGGTTTAGAAAAGGACCATGTAAATCTAAATGCTGAAAAGGGTGAGTTTAAAATCAAATTCGAAGTCTGTTTTCAAGAAAGAAATGAAGCTTACACCAAGATTAAGCAATTGGAGGATATTAACATGAAACGAGGTCAGAAGCAAGTCCTTCTAAACCTTTTACAGAGACCAAAGGTAGAGAAGAAATGGGAGAGGACAAGTCTTGTGGGACTGATTCTCAAAACTCTTTTAAATCAGTTGGTTTCAGATATAGTGATTTGAACAAAAGCTATGAGACTCGAAAGATCGAATTTGCTGAGTTTGAATCACTGTTTACCACATCTTCAAAAGAATCAGTCAGCAACAACACAGTTCGACCTGAGACTGAATGCAAATATGATGAGTATGAATCAGATGTCGATCCATCAACTATACCATCAGTCTCAAATCCCATTGCTCCTAAACCTTTACTTGTTGAAAAGGTTGAAGAAGAAACTGTCATCACGAATGGATCATGTTTCAAAAATGAGAAAATGGAGTTTATTGAGAACATGACTGAAGAAATGTTTTCTGAAATGATGAATGCTTCAGACTCTGATCCTGTTTCTATCTCAAAGGAGTCAAATTCTGTAAGCGATCATATATCTGAATTGATGAAACAAATTGATATGTTGCAACAGTCTCTTGATGAGATTGAAGATGAAAACTTTGATCTCAAATTTAAACTTGAAAAATCTTTGAAAGATAATCAAGAGCTTTGCACATATATCAATGATTTGAAAGTAATTTTGTTTAAAAATGTTTCAAATGTTAAACAGATGTTTAATGATCAAAGCTGGAAGGTAAGAACTAATCCAGAATTTGATGCTCCTGCAAAACCTCCAGTTATATACTCTGACTGTCCTGAATATCCACCTAGTATCTTTGAAAAGATTGAGACTTCAAGTATCTCAAGAAAGGACTTACCTTATAAGAAAGAGACTGACAAGGTTCCTGTTTCTGTTTCAGATATGAAAGGAAATGGAGTTGGGAGGAGTAAGAAGAATAAAAATGATAGTTTGAATTTTTGTGAAACTTATGTTGCAAACAGTTGTACTACAGACTGTGATGTTTTGAAATGTACTTCTTTTGGTGGACATGAATGTCAGATTTGTTCCGATAAATCTAAATTTATGAGATTTGCTCGAAAGAATTTATATTGCAAACACTGCTGGGATAATTCTTTTAAATATTATTCCACTCCCAAGTCCAAGAAAAGTAAAAGAAAAGCTAAACTGAACCTTAATTCTAATTCTTCCACACAACCCAAAGTGTTTCGTGCTAAGGTTACTCATCTAAGATCTAAAAAGCATTATCAAGAATTAAATGTTAAAATGGTTTGGAAATGGGTTCCAAAACCCCGATATGAATGGAGAGTGAAAGTCAAACCTCCTGATATTCCTGAACTGCTTGAAGCTAACAACGAAGGACGCATTTTAATATGGGTACCAAAGCAAAAATAATTGTTTCTTTTGCAGGCCTGTGAGTGTGGGTGATAGATTCCGGATGTTCACGCTACATGACAGGATTCAAGCACCTCCTACATAACTATGTGGAGGAGCCTGCTGGAGCAGTTCGGTTTGCAAATTCAGAAGTAGAAGGACGCGTCAAAGGAGATGGAATGCTTGATAATGGAGTTGTGAAGATACAGAGGGTGCTATATGTTGAGGGTCTTGATCATAATTTGTTCTGCACCAGTCACTTCTGTGACATGAAATATCAAGTTCGCTTCACAACATCTCATTGCTTTCTCGAGGATCCAGATGGTTACGAAGTCTTCAGAGCTGAACGCCATGGAAATCTATATTATGTAGATTTTCCAACACTGTCCGCCACACGTCCCGTGTGTCTATTAGCCAAAGCATCTAAAGCACAATCATGGACGTGGCATCGACGCTTATCTCATCAGAATTTCAGATCAATAGCTAAGCTACATAGAAAAGGTCTGGTCAAAGGTCTACCAGAAATGAGGTTTGAGAAAGACTCACTATGTTCTACATGTGAGTTGGGCAAAAAGAAGCGAAGCTGATTCAAGTCCAAAACTGTCGCTTCATCTGCACTGGAACTTATTCATATGGACCTTTGTGGCCCAATGCGAACAGCGTCTATCAACGGCGAGAAATATGTCTTAGTAATGATAGATGACTATTCAAGGTATACATGGCTCGAGTTTCTTCGCAACAAGTTAGATGCGCCAGAATTGATTATCGCTTTTATTTAGCGCATTCAAGTACGTCTTCAATTGCCAGTCCTAACTCTTCACAGTGATAACGGCACAGAGTTCAAGAATGACACCTTGCAGAGTTATCTTATCTCTGTGGGAATTTCACACAACTTCTCCGCAGCCTATACTCCACAGCAGAATGGTATTGTTAAACGGAAGAACCATACTCTTGTTGAAGCTGCTCATACTATGCTTGCATATACTGATCTACCCATGTATCTTTGGGCTGAGGCAGTTGCGACAACTTGCTTCACTCAGAATCGTACCATTATGGTTAAACGTTTTGATAAAACAACATATGAGTTGATCAATAATCGTAAACCTAATATCAAATTCCTTCGTGTTTTTGATTGCAGGTGTTACATTCTACGAGAGCGTCATGGACTATCAAAATTTGATAAGAAAGCGGATGAAGGATATCTCGTTGGATATTCCCTGACATCCAAAGCTTATCGAATCTACATTATTCGAACCAATACTATTATTGAAAGCATGAATGTATCTTTTGATGAGAATTCTACTCGGACTTTTGGACACAACTGTTCAGAACTCGGACTAAAAAACAAAGCTTCTATTCAATCCAGAATAGAACCAGCGTCTAAAGCGTCTACTTCTTCTAAGCCTAACTCTATCACATATGAGTTAGATTTGTTGTTTATTGATGCATTCAATAAAGTTTGTGCAGATTTTGACAAAGGCATATCAGCATCAACACCAAGCTCGGAGGTCCCCACTCTTTCTGTAGACATGTCTGGACCGTCCGACGAAGTCACTGAAACTGCATCTCTGCAAAGATTCCTTCTAGCAATGAAGTCATGAGTACTTCAGCTGCTATTCCAGAAGCTTCAGTATCAGAAACTCCTGTACAAGATGTCTCAGCATATCTGTGGATCTACCTGCAGTTCATGATGAATACAATGAATCGAATACGCAACAAATGGTTGAATCCTTGCCAAGCACACACCGATGGACAAAGGATCATCCCCTGCATAACGTGATAGGTGACGTACAATCTGGTGTCACGACACGGTCTGCGTCAACAAATTTCTGCATGTTTTCAAGCTTCCTTAGTTCCCTAGAACGAAAGAAAGCATCAGAAGCTCTACGTGATCCCTTCTGAATTTCTGCTATGCAAGACGAGATTCTACAATTCGAACGGAACAAGGTTTGGCACTTGATCCCACTACCTCAAGGTAAAACTGTCATTGGAACTAAGTGGGTATTCAGAAACAAGAAAGACGAGGCTGGAGTAGTGGTGAGAAACAAAGCTCGATTGGTTGCAAAAAGGTACTGTCAACAGGAGGGCATTGATTATGATGAAACGTTCGCCCCTGTTGCGAGGATCGAAGCCATTAGAATCTTCTTAGCATATGCAGCGCATAAGAACTTTACAATCTATCAAATGAACGTAAAGTCAGCTTTTCTAAATGTTCTGCATGAGGAGGTCTATGTTGCACAACCTGAAGGTTTCATTGATTCTCATCACCCTGATCATGTCTACGTGTTAGACAAAGCGTTGTATGGTCTCAAACAAGCACCACGAGCTTGGTATGAAACTCTCACTAAATTTCTCCTTGCTTCTGGCTTCAAGAAAGGTAGGATTGATACTACCTTATTTCTTAAAAGTCAAGGTGAGGACTTAATTCTCATTCAGATTTATGTTGACGACATAATATTTGGGTCGACAAATCAGAAATTTTGAAAGAACTTTTCTAAAATCATGGAAACAAAGTTTGAAATGTCAATGATGGGTGAATTAAACTTCTTTCTTGGTTTACAAATAAAGAAATTACCCGAAGGCATTTTCATCAATCAAGATAAATACATAAAAGATATATTAAGAAAGTTCAATATGTCAGATAGTTCAGTCATGAAAACACCAATGGCTACTGGTACACTCTTAGATGCAGATCCCTCTGGTAAACCTGTTGATCAAAAGGTGTATCGTAGCATGATTGGTTCTTTACTTTATCTGACTGCCAGTCGCCCAGATATAATGTTTGCCACATGTTTTTGTGTGAGATATCAATCTAATCCCAAAGAGTCGCATTTTAATGTTGTTAAGAGAATCCTTAGATATCTCAAAGGCACTCCTAATTTAGGCCTTTGGTATCCAAAGGATTCTCGTTTTCATCTAACTGCCTTTACAGATGCTGACCATGCACGATGCAAGCTAGACCGGAAAAGTACTTCTGGCTCATGTCAATTTATAGGTGACAAACTTGTGAGTTGGACCTCAAAGAAACAAAATTGTGTTTCAACATCCACTGCTGAGGCAGAATATGTAGCTGCTGCTAGCTGTTGTTCGCAAGTCCTTTGGATGAACACACAGTTAAGGGACTTTGGGTACAAATATAAGTGCGTGCCTATTTATTGCTATTCCAAGAGCGCAATTACCATAACAGCTAACCCGATTCAGCATTCAAAAACCAAGCATATAGATGTACGCTATCACTTCATCAAAGATCATGTAGAAAAAGGTGATATTGAAATGCACTTTGTTCAAACAGACTTCCAGTTAGCTGACCTTTTTACCAAGCCGTTGGATGAAAATAGGTTCCAATTTCTAATCAGCAAACTTAGAATGTTGAACATGTCTTCTTAGACCTTACTCATGATTCAAGGGGGAGTCTTCTGAATCTTAATCTTGTTGTTTGTATATTGATTCTCCATCTGTTGCTAACGATAGAGGAATCATTTTTCATAAATGATTACCATGATGTCTTTTGTGTGCAGGATAGTTCAAGTGACAATGGCTTCTAATCACATCTTATTAGAACCCGTACTTCAATGATTTCATTTCTTAAAAAAAAATTATTTAAGTTTAGAGGGAGCTTAATTGTCAACCACTTTTAGTTTGAGGGGGAGAATTGCATTGTCAAAAACGAAATGCCTTTGACTTCTCCATATTTTTATTCTTCATGTGTAACTGTATTCCTTTGTGCTTTCATGTACAAAAGGCTGTTGAACAACACATTCTTTTGGGAAAATACATGGGATTTGATGTGTGAGCTTAATTAAACTTCCATGGATTCACAATAACCAGTGTTTGTTAAGACACAGTCTCATTGGATTCAAGATCATCCAATCTGAAGATCGCAATCTGAAGTTAAAGCCGGAACGTCGACTCTCGATATAAAAATCTATGTCTATTTGTAATAAATGTCAATGTAATTGTTTGTTTATTGTTCTAGTTAACTTAGTTTAAATATCTAATTCTATTAGATATTAGACGTAGTTAGTTTCTAGTTACATATATTAGATTTAGTTATAATATAGTTTGTTAGTTAATATCTAGATATTATTCTATATATTATTGCAAGTGGTAGATAGTGTGTTAGACACACTTAGTAAATTGGTGATATCTCTAGTCTCTCAAAGATCAGATCAAGATTTCACACACACAAACACACACTTCAAGGTGTAAAAGAGAGAAAACATAGAGAACACAAATCAAAGCTTCATAGATCAATCCTGTAATCGTTATTTTATATATCAAACAGGTTGGTAATCATATTGTGTTGTTGTTTCTATAAACTTGATAAGTATTGTTGGACCGACAATTGGTATCAGAGCCTGATTAAGATCAAAACAAGTTTTGTTAGAAAAACGTCTCTGTGTTCTTCAAGAAATATTGATCTAGAGTTCTAAAGTGTTATAGGTGTTAGAATCGATCAAGTTGTGATCGAAATACATGCTAGATAGATTTGTGAGTGTTTGATTTCACTTTAAAGCTTTATTTTAGTTCCAATTTTGTGATTTGGTGAGTAAACAGTCGAGTGAAGAAACGTACTGTGCCATCAAATTATTTTCGAAATAGTGTGTTTTTGAGAGATCGTGTGATAGCATTCTGTTCTAGAAGTGATTCTAGACTTAAGGGTATTGTTTGGTTGTGCTAATCTATACAGGAACAAATTTTAGTCGATTTGTTGAAGTTCAGGACGAACACCCGCATACCAAAGGAAGAACAACCCGCTAAGTCCTACTGTGCGCGTCCCAAGTGAACCGCAAACCTCAACTTTGCGGCTCCCACATCAAACGTATAGTTCTACTGTGCGTGTCTCAAAGGAAACGCATATCTTACTGGGCGGCTCCAACTACAAACGCATATCTTACTGTGCGGCTCCAACTACAAATGCATATCTTACTTCTCGGCTCTCAAAGCACCCGCAAAGCATACTTCTCGGTTCCCAAGTGACCCGCATAGTTCAAACTAGAAACGCATACCTCAGTGTGCGCTTCCAACTAGAAACGCACACCTCATTGTGCGCTTCTCACTACACCCGCACACCTCATGGTGCGCTTCTCACTACACCCGCACACCTCATCGTGCGCTTCTCACTACACCCGCACACCTCATCGTGCGCTCCTCACTAGACCCGCATATCTCAACTTTGTGCTCCTCACTTAAAATCCATACTTAGATTTCCTTTCAGAATGACATCCAGAGAAGCTCTCGCAATAGGAACTGACACCAAGCCACTAGTTCTCTTCAAAGGAGAGTACGAACAGAGGAAGGATAGGTTTCTAAACTTCATTGACAGACACGAGCTGGGTGATTTTATCAGAACATCTATAGAAGAAGGGGTTATGATACTTCCAATGACAACTCGTGTAGTTAATAATGTACCGACTCAGGTTGAACTTAAGCTTCACGAGCTAAAAGATGATAACCTCAAAAGGGCCAAAGGCGACAAATTATCCAAGTCATACATCTTACAGGGGATCCCAAATGAATATACATAAAGATTAACAGCTACAAGGCTTCTGGTAAAGAAATGTGGGATCAGCTCGAAAAGATGATGCTTGGTTCAAAAGTGGGAAATCAGCTGAAAATCTCCAACTGCCTAAATAACTATGAAGAATTTAGAGGCAGGGTGGGAGAAACCTTAGAAGAAACCTATGACAGGTTTGTGACGTTGCTGAATGAACTTAGCAAGAAGAAAGTTCACAAATCTCAAATAGAGCTGAATGTCAAATTCCTTAGTATTCTTCAACCTGAATGGAAAAGATTTGCTCGGCAGATGAAGCAGATTAAAGACCTGAATGAGATTCCACTTCACGAGGTGTATGAAACCCTCCGTCGGAATGAAGAAGAGGTGGATGAAATTATGGATGATAAAAGAAAGAAAGGAAAGGTAGTTGAAGACACAGTCGCACTTGTTGTCAGAAAGAAAAAGAACAAGGCAACTGTATATGAATCAGATGAAGAAGTTGAAGGGTGTGCAAACTCAGAATCAAATGAAAATGATCAGCTGAAGCAAGCAATGCTCATGCTGACTAGTGCTTTTCAAAAAAGGTTCTACACAAAGCCAACATCAAATAATCAGAGATATTCATCTGGTCCGAACAACTACATCCAAAAAGAAAGGATTGAAGGAAGCAGGTATGAAGGAAGAAGATTTAAAGGGAGAAGATCAGAGGAGAGGAAACCTAAAGAGAGAAGGTTTCGGTCGGAAGGAAAGAGGATTGAGGAGAGGAGACCGGAAGAAAGAAAATTCAAAGCTGAAGGATCAAGTCAGCCAGAAATGGCTACGTGCTACAACTGTGGCAAACCAGGTCACTTTGCCAAGGACTGCCGCAGATCAAAAGTCAGAAATTCATACTACTACAAGAGCAAGATGCTTCTTGCAAAACAACAAGAGGCAGGCAAGGCATTGATGGCTGAGGACGAATACTGGCTCGATCACTCAGATAAGGAAGAAGAAGATGATGAAGATAGAGATGAAGCCGTCAACATGTGCTTGATGGGCAAGATAGAATCAGATGCTGAAGCTGATTCAGACACTGAAGAAGAGGAGGTATGTAATTTATCAGACTTAGAATTCATGAATAAAATGCATGCCATGAGTATGAAACAAAGAGAGTTAGAATCTAATCTCAAGCAAGATAATGGTGTCATGACAAACAAAAACCAATTGATACAAAAACTTAGCAATGAAATTGCTGAGAAGAGAGTATTAATTGAGGTTTTACATAAAAATAATAACACCAATGCTAAGGAAAAGACAATAATTCTAAAAGAGAATTCTGATCTTAAGTCTCAACTGCTAAATTGTGAGATTAAAAAATATGAGCTTAAAAAGTTGCATGCTTCTTGTACAAAAGAAAACTTTTCTTTGCTCGGAAAATTAAAAAGTCTGGAAGAGAAGTTGTATAAAATGGGTCAAACTGAACAGACTATTTTTCTGAACAAACCTAAAGAGGAAATAGAGAGATGGGGAATTGGTTATAAGAGTCCTCACTGTCTACAAAAGGGGATGTCTGAAGTGCCAGGACTTTATGATCATCTTAATATGCAATTAGCTCGCAGACTCCCCGCGTTTAAAACATTTTGGACTAAACTGTCAAAAGAGGATGAAGCCAATGAAACGGAAAAACGGATGAAATCAACTAAAGTTCATCTTCCATTTTATTATGCGAAGTTGAATAATAGTTATGATGAAAACCCAATATATAAAAAGAAGGAAACTCTTTCAAGTGATTTCTTTCCAAGTTATTCTGAAAAGGAAATGGAGGCGAAGCCTATTAAAGGTAAACTATATGTCCCTCCTCTCGTTTTAGAACGCAAAATATCTGAACTCGAGAATTCTTTATCAGATGCAAGACTTTTGATAAATATTGAGCAAAACGTTTTTTCAACTGTGTTTTCAAACTCTGTTATTTCAAAAGCTTCAAACTCTGAGGATACGTTTGGTTCATCAAATAAAGAGCTTAATTTTCTTAACTCTAACGATAGTTTCGATGGTTGTTTTGAACAATTTGACATTAATTCAAAACTTCCCAACCATTCATTTTTTGTTAAGAAAACCTTAAGAAAAACCAGTAAGCCTGTGAACAGTGCAAAATCAAAGAAAGCTTTCGTTGATAAATCAGTCTCTGTGAACGCTAAGAGTGCTAAAGGTATGAATTTATCTCAGCATTCACAGAAACCGACCACTACTGGTAATTTCAAGAAGAAGCATTCTATTGTTACTCAGAAGTCTAACTCACCAGTTACACATGTTTCAGATCTGCGCAAGCAAAGGCCAGAAGGAAATTCTTAATGGCAACCCAAACGGAAGCTTGACAAGCCCGTTTTATCGCTTAGTAGTGTTAATTGTAATAAGACTTCGCTTAGTAAAGATGTCCTAATTGCTGATATTGCTCTTTTGAACTCAAAACTTGTTGTTTCCCGTAAACAATATACAATGAAGGAATTATTTCAGTTATCTTTATCTGCTGGAAAGTCTTCCTTTTATGATAAACATATATCTATCTCTTGTCAAGATTCTGAAGATTGGTTTGGAAATTACCATGTGCATTCATCTCATATTAATTCTTCTCATACATTTCAAAAGAAAAGAAGAACCAATTTGAAATGGTTACCAAAATCTTGTGCTAACACAGCAGGACCCAAATTCCAGTGGGTACCTAAAGCTAAATCTGTGTTGCAGGCACACAAAGCTTAAAAAGAAAGCGACTTCTGATTATGTACAGATCAGGACTCGTTCTTCAATGTCAAAATAGGTTTTTGGATAATGCAGTTCAAAACCCGAACATCAAAGTCAAAATAGGCTTTTGAACAAATCAGTTCAAGACCCGCACTTCGATAATCAAAGTGAAAATTCCAAAGTTGTCGTATAAATATCTAAATTTGCAATTTATATTATGCAGACTAGTCATACATGGTTCTTGGACAGCGGATGTTCCAAACACGTAACAGGGCAAAAAGAGATACTGTCCAATTTCAAAGACAAATTTTGTGGAACTGTAAGATTTGGCAACGACCAGTTTTCTCCAATCATGGGATACGGTGATGTACAACAGAACAATGTCACTATCAAGAAGGTGAGCTATGTTGAAGGCTTACAACACAACTTGTTCAGTATAGGCCAGTTCTTACACAAAGAGTTAGAGGTCAACTTTAAAGCCAAGAGATGTTCAGTTCGCAATGAAGAAGGCGAAGAACTCTTGGTCGGTACTCGAGAATCAGACCTCTACACAATCAATCTGTCAAATGTCCAAGCTGACAAGCAAGTGTGTCTACTATCGAAAGCTTCGATGCAACAAAGTTGGTTATGGCATCGACGTCTTTCTCACCTCAACTTTCGGTACATCAATAATCTGGTCAGTGGAAAACTTGTCAAAGGACTTCCAGAGCTGAAATATGAAAGAGAACATCTCTGTGCAGCTTGTGAAAAGGGCAAAATGAAGAGGGCACCTCATAAACCAAAGCCTGAACCAAGTACCAATGCTCCGGTCCGATGCAAACTCAAAGTCTAGGCGGAAAGAAGTACATACTCGTGATCGTGGACGATTACTCGCGATACACATGGGTCAAGTTTCTACGTTCAAAGGATGAGACACCTAATGTTCTCATTACATTCCTAAAGACGACCCAAGTGAATCTGCAGAAACCGGTCAAGTTTCTACGAACAGACAACGGCATAGAGTTCAAAAACAACAAAGTTGAAGAATATCTTGAATCTGTCGGGATTTCACATCAATACTCTGTTGCTCGAACGCCTCAACAAAATGGAGTGGTTGAAAGAAGAAATCTAACGCTAGTCGAGGCTGCTCGTACTATGCTAAGTCATTCGAACTTACCTCTATTTTTGTGGCCAGAAGCTGTTTCGACCGCATGCTACACACATAATCGATCCATGGTACATCGAAGGTTCAAGAAGACTCCTTATGCGTTAATCAACAACCGAACCCCGACAATCAAATATTTCCATATATTTGGATGTAAGTGTTTCGTTCTAAACGATAGGGAGAATCTCAATAAATTCAGTGCTAAGGCAGACGAAGGAATCTTTATTGGTTATTCCTCAACATCAACTGCATATCGTGTCTATCTGAAGAGGTCAAAGACGGTGATTGAAAGCATAAATGTCACCTTTGATGAAGAAATGGCTTCCGGACAACAACGTTCAGAACCCGTTATAACCGGAGTACTAGCTTCTGGGCAACTCAGTCCAGAAACTGCGTGTCAACAGAATAAATCAGACGAAGCTTCAACTTCAACTAACCATTTATCTGATTTTGATTTATTATTTGAATTGTTTTATGATGAATTTCTTGGATCTAATGTAAAGAAATCTGTTGTGGTTGACAGGATGGAAGACTTCACGACTACTCATCCAACCAGTTCAGATGTTCTTATTGAATCAAACGCCTCGATTCAGCAAGAGATTACAATTCAAATGCCGACTCCAACAGTTGAAGAAGTGACAACTGATAAAGAGATAGAAGTAGATGAAACAGTAGGAGATACTTTACAGATCAATCTACAGCCAGATCAAGCTATACCCGCTGAGCCTTCTGAACCTGCCACTTCAACTGAAATCATCAATCCTCCTGCACAATCAGAAGAAGGTACAAGTGGATTCGTAGATGATACAACCGACATACAATCATCTAATCCACTACCTCATGAACATAAATGGACCAAAGAGCACCCGATAAGCCATATTATTGGCGATCCATCAAAACCAGTGCAAACTAGGTCAGCATCATTGAATATGTGCATGCATGACTCCTTTCTGAGCAAGTTCGAGCAAACGAGAGTATCAGAAGCTCTTGCTGATCCAGAATGGGTGATCTCTATGCAAGAAGAGTTAAATCAGTTGGATGCACTTCAAGTCTGGAGACTCGTAGCAAAGCCTAAAGGTAAAACCATTATAGGTACGAAATGGGTTTTCAAGATAAAGAAAGACGAAGATGGTACCGTTATCCGAAACAAGGCAAGACTAGTAGCCAAAGGATACATACAAGAGGAAGGAATAGACTATGACAAAACATATGCTCCTGTGGCGTGATTAGAGGCAATTAGAATGTTTCTAGCCTACGCAACCCACAAGAACTTCACAGTCTTTCAAATGGACGTGAAGACAGCATTCCTCAATGGAATTCTGAAGGAGGAAGTCTATGTCTCTCAGCCAGAAGGTTTGGTCAATAAAGAGAAGCCGAATCATGTTTACATTCTCGACAAAGCACTCTACGGTCTGAAACAAGCACCTCGAGCCTGGTATGATGTCCTTTCCACTTTTCTAGTCAAGTCTGTGTTTTCAAAAGGTACGGTGGATACCACTTTGTTTATCAAAAAGGAAAAAGGCGATATCATCTTAATTCAAATCTATGTAGATGATATTATCTTTGGTTCTACAAATCCGAAGTACTGTAAGAATTTTGCAAACCTTATGGTGTCTAGATTTCAGATGAATTTGATGGGAGAGATGAATTTCTTTCACGGTTTACAAGCAAAACAATTTTCATCGGGTATTTTTATCAACCAATCAAAATACATTAGGGATATTCTTCGGAAGTTCCAAATGGAAAATTCAAAACCGATTGGTACCCCAATGGCACCAGGTACTAAGATTGGCACCGATCCTTCGGGAGAGGCTGTTGATGTTAGGGCTTATCGATGGATGATAGGTTCTTTAATGTATCTTACGTCGAGTAGGCCAGATATAATGTTTTCAACATGCTTATGTGCAAGATATCAAGCCAATCCTAAAGAAATCCATTTGTCTGCTGTGAAGCGCATCTTTAGGTATCTGAAGGGCACTGCAAATCTTGGTCTGTGGTATCCTAAAGATACTAGTTTTGAACTAACAGCCTACACAGATGCAGATCATGCAGGATGTATGTTAGACAGGAAGAGCACGTCAGGACATGTACAGTTCCTCGGTGACAAACTCGTAAGTTAGGCATCGAAGAAGCAACTTTGTGTTTCAACGTCAACGGCCGAAGCAGAATATGTAGTTGCTGCTAGCTGCTGTTCTTAGGTCTTATGTATGAGAACTCAATTACGCGACTACGGTTTCCATTTCAACAAGATCCCGATATACTGTGACTCCAAGAACGCCATCGCAATTACGGCGAATCCTGTTCAACAAATAAAGACCAAGCACATAGATGTCAGGTATCATTTTATTAAAGATCATGTTGAAAAAGGAACAATTGAACTTTTCTTTGTAAAAACTGATTATCAACTTGCCGATTTGTTCACCAAACCCTTAGACGAAAAGAGATTTAACTTCCTTATCTCTAAGCTTGGTATGCTAAATCTTAAAATCTAATCAGTAGTTACCTATAAAAAGTTTTCTAATTTCTTAACTCTGATTGATATCTGAACTTCTATCTAATGTTCATGATCCAAGGGGGAGAATGAGAAGAAATTGACATCTGGTCAATATTACTTCAAGGGGGAGCTCATAAAATTTGTGCATGTACGTTTTAATGTCAAATTTCTTTTGTAATGCAAGATTTTAGGGGGAGCTCTTCAAGTCAAAAAGGGAGTACGGATATGACTTCCAATTATTTCTGATTAGAACTCGTACTTTAAAAGTTTTACTGCTTTTTTGTCTTTTCAATTTAAGTGAATAAATTTTACTTTGACTTGACATACGACTTTTGCAGAATTTTTGAGAGAAGCTTACAAGTTCATATCTTTATGACTTTAAGCTTAGCTTCATGAGATGTAAGATCAAACGTTAAGGTATAATCCTTTATTTTAATCTCATATATGGTTGAAAGAAGGACAACTTTCAATCATAGAAAACATTGTTTTTAATGTTCAAACCACTTCTTGATTTTTCATCAGATTTTATATTTTGGGAGTGTATTTTAACTGTTTTCATGATCTAAATCGTGCTTTAACTGAAATAGTTAAACCAATCTGAGCATCACATGCATCATAGGAAAACAAGGAATCATTGTGCTAGGAATTAACACAACTTCTATGTAATCACCTTAACCTGTGATTTCTAACAACGAAGTTAATCCTTAGTGATTGAGTGTGCAAATAAAAAAGAAATGAGTGTGATTAGAGAAAGAAAAATGTTTAAAAGAAAGAGCGTGTGAGAACAGAGTTAAAAGAATATCACAACTCTGCACCAACTTTTTCTGAGCCTGGTAGCCACCATTCTAGTGATTCACAATTCTTTGGTGATCATTATTGAAATAGGCAACTAACCCATGCCAACTCTTGATCAAACCTCACCATCTACTCATTTTCTTCTCAACAAGAAAATGTTTCACATTTTCAAAGGGGATGCAGCACATATGCTATCTGATTTTCATTCGGAAAATCTAGATATTGAAAAGAAGGAAGTCTGCCCCACCTTCGCACTTCAATCATGCACATTGAGTCTGTGTTTAACATATTGTTGTCTTAGTGGTTTACACAATTTTTGAGCCTATAAGCAATCATCCGTGCTTAATTCTTTCAACACAAGCACGAACACACAAGGAATTAGTTTCTTTGTCATAACGTTTATAGAAATTACCTTTGTGGTGTTTCGATGATTAAATGGAAGCCCTGGGGGAGTCAACATCAAAAGAGCTCCTTTCCAATGTGTATTCGTTACACACAGTTACTTAGTGTTACTGACAGGCATGTTAACTGATTCATTAGTTGATTCAGGTGTTACACGATTATTTTGTCTAGATTTGCAAAGATCTAGATGAATCTCTTATGAATTGACGAATCAGGGGCTCTAACCGTAAGCTTAACATTTCTTACAACTAATTTTGATGAAGTCATTGCACTTAACATCAAAAAGGGGGAGAATGACTACACAAGAAATGGCAAAGATCACATGTTTCAATAATCACGTCCACTCTTCAAAGGGAGGAGATTGTTAGATTGAAGACATGCTGATTTCAGAGCTAGAGAAAGAGATTGCATCTTCCGAAGCTGAAGAAGAAGACTGAATTGCTAAAATCATTTTCATAATGATCTTGATCCAAAGGGGGAGATTGTTAAGACACAGTCTCATTGGATTCAAGATCATCCAATATGAAGATCGCAATCTGAAGCTAAAGCTGGAACGTCGACTCTCGATATAAAAGTCTATGTCTATTTGTAATAAATGTCAATGTAATTGTTTGTTTATTGTTCTAGTTAACTTAGTTTAAATATCTAATTCTATTAGATATTAGACTTAGTTAGTTTCTAGTTACATATATTAGATTTAGTTATAATATAGTTTGTTAGTTAATATCTAGATATTAGTGCAAGTGGTAGATAGTGTGTTAGACACACTTAGTAAATTGGTGATATCTCTAGTCTCTCAAGATCAGATCAAGATTTCACACATACAAACACACACTTCAAGGTGTAAAAGAGAGAAAACATAGATAACACAAATCAAAGCTTCATAGATCAATCCTGTAATCGTTATTTTATATATCAAACAGATTGGTAATCATATTGTGTTGTTGTTTATATAAACTTGATAAGTATTGTTGGACCGACAGTGTTTCCTACCCAGGAAGTATTCCCTGAGTGATTGAGGGGAGAGGGTTCAAAAGATTTGAGTATTGGTGTGTGAAGAGGTAAAATGAAAAAGAGAGATCGGTTAGAAGTGATATTTAATATTTCAAAGAAAGAGGGTAAGATATCAGAGTAAAAGAATATCAGACTTTGCACCAAACTCCTTTCTTAGTCGGGCAGCCACATTATCTGTTATTTCACATTTCTTTGTGAACGACATTGAAAAAGGCACCTAGCCCATGTCATCTCTTGCATAAAACCCCACCAGCTACTCATTCTTTTCTCAAAAAGAGAATGTTTCACATTTTCTGGGGACGCAACACATAAGCTATTGGTTTTTCACTTGGAAGATACTAATATTGAAAAAGAAGGAAAGTTGCCCCATCTTCGACCCTTTCTCATGCACATTGAGTCCTTGTATAATTTGTTGTTGTCTAAACAAGTTTACATACTTTGAGCCTAAATTGAAAAGCAATCATTTGTGCTTAATTTGTTTCATACACATGCACAAGCACACAGAAATCTGTTTTCGGTCAAAACATTCATAGATAACCAGGTGTTACTCGATGATTGAATGGAAGTCCTGGGGAGCCTACATCAAACCAGCTCCTTATATAGTAACTTTGTGTTACTCAGTAACTATGTGTTACCGACAGACACTTCAAACTGAGTCATTTGTTGATTCAAGGTTACCACTCATTACTTATTTGAATCTGCAAAGATTGAAATAATCACTCTCTCTATTTGGGGGAGATTGTTCTTATTTCCACAATGGGATCTATATATGAAGACTGTGCTTATTTGTTGATTTGGGGGAGAAAATTCCTTAATCATTTTGTAATGTTTTGATGATGATGCTTCTCACCACTCATCAAAAAGGGGGAGAATACAAGAATTTTTAAAATGTTAAGATTGATTGAAGACTGCTGAAGAATTTAAATATAACAAAGTGTCTGAATCTATCTGATTCATCAAAAGCCTGACTGAAGATGATCGTCAGAAGGACACTTCATTTAAAGAAAAAGCTTAAAGTTGTGAAGACTGTATAAAGCTACAAGCTTTGAAGCGTTTATCGTCATATCTACTACAATTTTCAAGAGAAGTGAAGACCCGAAGATAATTGAAATTTTTTTTAATCTTGAATCCAAAGGGGGAGATTGTTGGATCAGTAAATTGTATTTGTGAATTCAAAATCCCTATCAATCAAGCATAATCTCATTCAAGAATTAACAAATAAGAACTAGAGAGAGAGAGTAGAGAGAGAAAGTAGATCTGATATCACACGTCTCTTGAATTATTACAATAAAGCTCTTATAAAATTACAAGGCAAACCCTTATTTATATCATAAGCTATGTAAAGACTTAAAAGCTAAGGAAACTTAACAACACTTAAACAACTTTGACGTTGACATTGTTGACTTTACAACTTTGACTTTCCTATTAAATCTTGGATACAATATTATGACCTAACAATCTTCCCCTTTGTATTCAAGATTTAATAAAAACAATTTGACACTAGTCTTCAGCTCTTGATTCTTCAACTTTTGTCTCAAACAACTTTGAACTTTGAAGCTTTTAACAATCTTCAGTCTTTCAGCTTTTGAAGAATCTTGAAAAGTCTTTTACACTTTGCATCTTTGAAAGTCAACATGTCTTGAACACAAATCAGAATTCTTGAAACCCCTTTGAAACTTCAACATTTGAAACATCTTTGAAATCTTCATCTTTGAACTTTGAAACTTTTGAGACTTCGAGGAATCTTTCAAAAAACTGTATCTTCATCACTCTGATCTATTGACTGTTTTCAGAAAAACAAACTTTCTTGAATCATCTATCTTCAGAATCTTTTAAATTCTTTCCAAGTCTATCTTCACTTGGACATCTTCTTGATGGCTTTGAAATTGATCTTTCAGAAATTTCTCCCCAATTTTGATATTTCGGCTTTGAAATTGATCTTTGTAAACATCTCCCCCTTTTTTTTGATTGTGAGCATCATGATCATCAAAACTTCTTCAATTTCAACAGTTTCTTTGATTTCCCCCTTTGTAATGATTAACAATCTCCCCTTCATAATAATTTGACATTCTCCGCACTTTGATCTGAGTATCCATCAAGTCATGAAATGTATATATCCAAATCTTTTCAAATTCAGACATAATGAACGTGGTAACCCTGAATCAACAGATGATACAGTTAGCATGCCTGTAAGTAGCACGAAGCCACTTTGTACAATGGATGTACATTAGAAAGGAGCTTTGGTGATGATCACTACCCCAGGGCTTCCATTCAATCATCGAAAAATCACAAAGAAATTTTCTATGAATGTGATGACAAGAAAACATATTCCTTGTGTGTACATGCAAGTGTATGAATGATTGAAGCTACTTAGCCTTTTCAGGCTTAAATTGTGTAGCCTGTTGAGACAGCAACAGATATTACATAGACTCAATGTGCATGAAAGAGGTGCGAAGGTGGGGCAACTTTCCTTCTTTTTCAATATCTAAATCTTCCGAGTGAAGACTAGATAGCATATGTGTTGCGTCCCCAATGAAAATGAAAGATTTCTTTTTCGGGAAAGAAATGAGTGGCTAGTGGGGTTAATGCAAGAGTTGGCATGGGCTCACTGCCTTTTTCAATGATGGTCACCAAAGAATGTGAACCAATCAGTAGATGTGGCTGCCCGGCTCAGAAAGTGGTTGGTGTAGAGTTCTGATATTCTTTTAACTCTGTTCTCACACCCACTTTCCTTTTAACATTTAAAGCTCACTTCTAACCAAACTCTCTTTTCCATTTTAACGCTCCACACACTAAGAACAACTCAACCGAATGAGTTATCTCCCCCACTCTTTGATTTATGACCCCTCACCCCTCAATCACTCAAGGATAACTTCCGGGGTAGGAAACACTGGTTAACGTGAATCCATGGAAGTTCAGTTTAAGCTCACACAAGAATCCCATGTAAGTCCTAAAAAGAATAGATGCTCAACAGTTTAACTGAATAGTTAAGCTCAAAATTTATGATAACATTGTCCAAATGTATGTTCATGATATTTGAACAATTGAACTTTGAAGATTTCTCAAAACAAGGATATTGAATGAATGAAATGAAATCAAGAGAATTGTTTTGAGAATCTGACAATGTATCAATCAGATCAAATAAAATGGTTAGGGTAACAAAGAATTGGATGATTTGTTTATATGAACAAATATAATCAATTTAACAATGAAAGCACAAGACTAGAAATGATGATTGATGCTCAACAACATTGAATTTCAAACGAGGATATTACCATCAAAAAATTGTTTCGTTATGGGACATGGTAATAACAAATTCAAATGAAGTACTGAACCGGTGTGTATGAATACTTTACAGTATAAAGACAAGATAATACGCAAGTATTGATCTTTGGAAACACACGGTGAGTTAAATATTAAAGCTCAAAATTGAAAAACATTTAAAGTCACACTTCTAAATTCATGAAACCTTTTGAGAACCAGAAGTGGTTTGAACATTTCATAAAACATTTTTCATGCTTGAAAGTTGTTCTTCTTTCAAACAATCAGAGATCTAGATCAGAAGATTTTTACCTTTAATCTCCCCCTCAAATCATGATAGAATGATTTAGGTCTATTAAGGTCCCCTTGGATATTTGCAAAATATCCAAGTCTGAACATTGAAGAACGGGTCCTGATCTGTTGTAATCAAAAGCCATCACCTTTACTCCCCCTATAAATTATGCATCTAAAATCTGTCAGTGAAAAAGCACAAGATAGAGATCAAATACAACTATCTTTTGAAGTGTAGACTTTCATATCTTCCAAATATATTTTCAATTAAAAATCACATGATAGAGATCAGATACAACTCCCTTGCGAATTATAGATCATCATATCTTATCGGATGCAAAATATTAGAAAAGAATGTACTCCCCCTTGGTGGTTGATTTCCTCATTCGAGTAATTGAGTACAATCTCTTATCATGACAGGAGTAAGGTCTTTTGATCACTGAAGTACGAGTCCTAAACTGTTTTGTATAGAAGTCAAACTCCGTTGAAGAACGGGTCCTAAGTTGATTTGCTTAGAAGCCTTAGTCTTTCAACTTTGAAGTCCGGGTTTTGAACTGCTTTGTTCAAAAGCCTTGGTTCTCTTACTCCCCTTTGACTTGAGGTGCCTGCAACACAGAATCAGTTTTTGGCTTTGGTACCCACTAGTATTTGGGTCCATGGATGTTAGTTGCAGTTCTTGTGGGGGTAATCGAGTAAGAACCATACCAGAAATGATCACTGATCTTGTGAATAGGATCATGTTTACAGCAATAAGAACAATAGTATTTCTTTCCTGACAACCTGATTAATTGATCTCTCGAGTAGATATGATCAGATTTACCTTTATGCGCATTGTTTTTCTTGGCTTTGTGTGTATGTACACATGATTTCTTTCCTATCAGCTCATCTTTCTTCTCACCATCAACTGGTTTCTTCTTCCAGACCAATTTCTCTTCTTCATATCTTCTTCTTCTTCAATGTGTACCTGAACCATCTAAATTTCTATCATAGAAAAGGTTAGTACTACGAATCTGATCAGAAGATTTAACTGACCTCTTGAAAGAAACAGTTTTCTGATTTGAACTTGAAGCTGTCTTTTCAAGCTCTTTAATCTTTGAAGCAAAGTTGTCTATTTCTTTGACATGTAAGTTAATCTTTTCCTTGAATTCAGACTTCGTTTTCTGCTCTTTCAGTGCATTCGCAGATAGTTCAGATAACTTGACAGTCAACTTTTTAATCTCAACCTCAAACATGCTTCTTTCTTCTTCAAATCCCTTCTCAGCATTGTTTCTCTCGCCTGATATCTCTTTAAAAAATTCCAACATTCCTCTTTTCAATTGCCTTCTTCTCTTTGTCAAACCTTTCCCTTTCCAGAATGATCACTTTCTCAAAATCAGAAACTTGCTGAGAAAGTTTTATACACTGAAGCTGAACTGCTTTCTTCTCATCAGCACTCTTCCTGGAAAATTCTGAAAATTTCTTAGCAAACTCTTTCTTTTTACTCTCAAAATCAGATTTGTCTTTGACCATCGTTTGTTCCAAATCATATATTTTCTTTAGAAGCTAAGCATTAACATCTTCCAGACTCTTAATCTTCTCCTTATAGATTTCAACAGAGACTGCTTGCTGATTTTTATCTTCCAACTCAAAAATCTTTCCTTTTAGCTCAGACACAACCTTTGGCCCTTTGATCAACCATTCCATACAATCCCACAACTCTTTACCTGTCATTTTGTAGATATTTATTTTATCAGTAATTTCACGAGAAATATAAAGAGAAAATTCACGTATCATAAAATGTCGAGAAATATTATCAGCTCTCTGTCTTTTCTCTTGTTCCTCAGTACAATTTTCCATTGGAATTTGAGGTTTCATCTCTCCTTCAGTCAAAGATAATCTGATATAGTAACCCATCTCATGTTTATCTACAGAGTTTAAAAAATTATCTCTCCACTTTTCGTATTCTCCTGTGTACAACTGTGGTGTGTTTAACCTGTTCCAAAAAGAACCTATAATCATCATCTTGAATGAAATATCAGCTTGATATGAATGATCGTTCCCAAACAATTCAGAAAAGTTTGACTAAAAGTCAAACTTAGCTCACTACAAAAATAATCTCAGAAAAATCCAATCTCTGGAACTCTTCAAATCACTTGAATCAGATCACTTGGAATTGAAATTCTCAAATCTCATATGGCGCAAAATTTGATGCTGGCTCAAATCGATTAACCTGGAACACTTAAAGCACACAGATTAAACAATAATCTTGCAAACCCAAAAGATTTGAAACTCTATAAATTGCATGCTGCGTTTTGAACTCGAAAAACTGGAACACGCTAATCAATTAACAGTGTTAGTGTAAAAGATGAGATTTGCGCTAGTTGTGAATGGTGCAAAGTTTATTGAAATGGGTGGCGCAAAACTGAATTAGTTGGTGGTGCAAAACAATTCACATGAGTAGCGCAAATCACAAATACAATCTCATTTTAGTGGCGCAATTTTGAATGTGTGGCTCAAACTTCGAAGAATGGGTGGCGCAAATCAGTTTTATTGGTGGCGCAAAAAAAGACTTGATTAGCGCAAACCTATTGACTGAGAATGAAATTGATTTCCAATTTACAGTCGTCGGTCTCTGACTGAATCACCATCACCGACCCATTAAACTTTCTCTTCCAATCATATTCATACTTCACCAATTTCCAATTGAAAATCAAGACTGCATCCACCGATTTCTATTAATTTCACCGACCCATTGATCATTTTGAATCCAATCACAACCACCATTATAATCTGCAGTCCCCATTATAGCTTTGACATCCAATCATATATGAGCATTTCACGCAGATTTCACATCGGGTTCACCAATTTGAATTTCAATTGGAACTCAAAACAACTCTGTGTTTTGAGCTGATATCATTTAAGATTACGCCATCTTCAGTAATGTTTGCGCTAGGCTCATAAACCTTTGCGTCAGTATCAAAGAATTTTGCGCCAACATCAAATTGAGTTCACGGATTCAAACCAAATCCATTCAAACCTGAAAATTGATTTTCCAATTTATCCACAATGATCGAAATACAACCTGTAACACTTTTCAAAGCATCAAACATGTCTAAAAACATCAAATTACAGTGCAATTTATGAATTACAGTGCTCGATATCTATGACCGCAAAACCCAAGAATTCAAAAATTGAAATCAAACAAGTGAATAATCTGTGATCGAATTGAGACAAGAATCATTCTAACATAGAATTCGAACACAATACAATCAGATTCACACACAAACAACAATGATTCAAATTAAATTTGATTAAATTAAAAAAATTACGAACTGCATGTTCTTGAAAAATTTCAAGAAAAACCAACAGTGTGATCCAAAAATTCCAGATTTCAATCCAAACTAATGATCCAAAAACTTCTGAATTGGTTTGGTTCGGCTCTGATACCAATTTTGAATTCAAAATCTCTATCAATCAAGCATAATCTCATTCAAGAATCAACAATTAAGAACTAGAGATAGAGAGTAGAGAGAGAAAGTAGATCTGATATCACACGTCTCTTGAATTATTACAATAAAGCTCTTACAAAATTACAAGGCAAACCCCTATTTATATCACAAGCTATGTAAAGACTTAAAAGCTAAGGAAACTTAACAACACTTAAACAACTTTGACTTTGACATCGTTGACTTTACAACTTTGACTTTCCTATTAAATCCTGGATACAATATTATGACCTAACAGTATTCAAGATTAAATTATCAAAAGGTGTTTATTTTGTAATAGTGTTTAATACCTTAGGGGGTGTTTAGTAGATTTCTAGAAATGCCTAGGTCATGTTGACCTACGTATAAAAGGCATTGTTATTCTAGGTTTTGGAAGTGAACAATATTGTTGAATAATAGCCCGTATACTCTAGACTTACACGCTCAGAGGTATTGAACTGTACACCAAGAACACACACACGTATTTATCTGATTAATCAAGAGATCTGTGGTATGTTGATTTGATTTATTCATCTCTTGTTCTTATTGTGTTGTGTGATTGTCTATCAACTATAATCTGGGTTTAATAGGCAAAAATATCTCTTTCAGATATTAAAATATTTTCAAACTTAAAGACTTTTTTCGAAAATTTAATACATCTTAGCTCAATATATTTCTTTTCTTGAGAGGCTTTCTTTGAGAAATCAAATAATTTTTGGGTGTAAACTCTCTCCAAACCATTTTTATCTGCATGGAAATTCTTCTTTAAATCAGCATTCTTTGTTTCCAATGAAGTTATCTTCTCTTCAGATTTCATCCATTTTTCTTTAGATGTGTAATCTCTTTCTTTCTTGATGCAATCATATCTACAAAATCAATTTTAGAGTTAGAAATGCATTTTAAGTACTTAAATTTTTTCTCTAAAATTGTGGAGTTCTCTTTCAATTTCTTGATCTGATCATGACGAGACAAATTTTGATCTTTAAATTGTCTCTTTCAGCTTCAAGTGCAGGTATTTCAGGCATGCCTGCAATTGCACAATCTGTCTTTGACATCACTTCTTGAATAAGTAGACATCTTGGTAAGAAATGGAAATTATGCTTGAAAAATCGTCTGAAAAATTCAGAAAAAGTTTTACTAGAGAAGTCAAATATGGTCAAATAGTCAAGTTGTCGCAGACTGAAGAAGTTGACTTGTAGCAAACACTTGTCGTAGCCTAAATAAAGCACTTGTCGCAAGATACTATGAATGAACAATAACTTCTTGCAAAGCACTATGTATGAGAAGTAACAATTCGCACGCCACAGTGTGCGAGTTCCTACTTGTCGCAAGACACAGTGTGCGAGTTCTGCACTTGTCGCAAACAAAGGTACACGAGTTCTATACTTGTTGTATGCTGAAGTATACGAGAAGTAACAACTCGTAAGATGAGACGTACGAGTTTTGAACTTCACGCAAGCTGAGATGTACGAGTTCTAAACAATCCGCAAACCAAAGGGTATGAGAACTTAGAAGTCGTAAATCACTACGTGTGAGTTCTGTACTTGTCATGAACACCTTTCTGCGAATACTATCCTTATCCAAATCACAACAACACACAACTCAAATGAATCTGGCGAATTCTAGCATGATGCTTGCGAGTTCTTCAGATCTTGCGAGTTCTTCACTAAAAACAACAAATTCAACCATGGATTCTTCGATGCTTGGAATTTGAATCTGAGATTTTGCAGGGTTGCTTGAAAATCAAATTGGAACACTTTACTTTCACCATAATTCCTCCAAAAACCATAGGATTTCAAACTTCGATCGAATGTACAGTTTCTTTAAACTTCAAAACACCAAAAATCCAAAATTCATAGCTATTTGTTGTGAACTTGATTGAGAGTTCTAAACAAGATTTCTTCCAATATCAAAATTGAATCAAAAGCAACCAATCTTGAATCCAAATTTCAACAAGATCACAAAACTTCGAATCCAAAAATAACATTCCAGAATAGTTTGCGAGTTCTTTGAAAATTCTGCAATTCTTTCCGGTTTGATCAAAAATGCTATCAATCCATGAATTCTGAATGACTCGTTTATCTCTGATACCAAATGTTGTTCCCAAAATCAAGCAATATCAATCCAATAATTCACAAACAATCAAGAACATCAAGATATAGAGAGAATCTAGTGAGAGAAATATCTTGTCATACATCCCACAAAAAGTCAAATGCTTACAATACAATTCAAGTTACAAAATACAAAGGAACAAGGGTATTTATATGGTCAACAACTAAGACCACATATTACATGCAAAAGAATAACGATTACAAGTAAGTTGACTTTCAAAGACCAAAACAACAAGACCATTGATTCCAACAATAAATGCTCTGACAATGGCAGGTCGGTTTAAATTGGATCTTACTACACACCCCTAGTTTTGGGGAAGCTCTTTGAGCACAAGAAAAACTCCAAAAAATGTTATTTTCTCAATTTTAGAGAAGCTGTTGAAAATGTTTTAATAAAACCAGGTCCATATCCTACATGTTAATTACGTCATGACTGAAGCTTGCAAAAGACTAAGGGCGTGTTTGGTTTGCGGGATTGGAATGGATTTGGAGGGATTTGGATTTCAAATCCATTCCAATCCTGCGTTTGGTTTGCAGGAAAGGATTTCGTTCACTGGATTTCAAATCCGTTGACCATTTTAAAATCCCTCATACGATGGATTTGGAAATCCTTGGCTTTGGGCCTGTATTTGAAATCTAAATCCGACGGATTCTAATGCGTGATCTAGACCAATGTTTTAAAAACCAGTTTTTTGATTGACCCGGTGTGGTAACCGGGTCACGGTTCACCCGGTTCAACCCGGTTTCAAGAATTTATTTGTATTTTTCATTTTCATGCATATATATATATATAACCAAAATATTGATGTCCACAAGTTAAAACATTAAAAAAAACACATACCAACAACTTTTACATCAATCTAAAAACATTAAATAAACACACATAAGCATAAGTTTTTTATCAATTCAAATACATCCAAACGAAATATAACGATCAAACGTAATCATTGATCTTGAGACATTGGAGTGTTGGTTTTTAACGCTAATATGTATTGCCTATTGGACGATTCGTTTTTAACTTTTGTTACCGGGTCAACCAGTTCGTTATGACCAGTTTAACCGGTTTTTTAATAGAACCGGTCGGTTCAATCCGGGTCATAAAATGGCATAAACCCGGTCTCTTCAACGGTTCGACCGGTCGGGTCTACCCGGTTTTTAAAACATTGATCTAGACGTCAAATTGTATCGATCCAAATCTAACGTTTACCAATAAAAATAATTATTTATAAAACAAAAAAATAATTAAAAAAAATCCAAATCCAAATCCAAATCCTACAAACCAAACAAGACTTGTAAAGGAAAGGATTTGAAATACATTCCAAATCCTACAAACCAAACACATGAAGGGATTGGAATGGAATGGATTGGATTTCAAGGAGGGATTTGGATTTGAAGGGATTTGGATTTGGGAGAATTTGAAATTCTTTCATGTGTTTGGTTTGAAAGATTTGGAATGGATTTCAAATCCATTCCTTTACAAGTCTTGTTTGGTTTGTAAGATTTGGATTTGAATTGAGTTTTTTTTTTATAAAGAATTTATTTTTATTGGTAAATTACTTTTTTTTATTGATTTTCCTAAAATTGTATATTTTTATTGGATTTAGAAGGAAGCGACTTAAAATCCATCCGGATTGGATTAGAAATCCTGACCCACCCCAAAGGATTTCCAAATCCATCAAACATTGGATTTTAAAATAGTCAAAGGATTTTAAATCCAGTCAAAACTTTTCATTCCCACAATCCAAACACAGGATTGGAATGGATTCAGAATCCAAATCCTTCCAAATCCATTCCATTCCCGCAAACCAAACGGGACATAAGGGTGCATTTGGTTTGCCGGAATGGATTGGAATTGGAGGGATTTGGATTTCAAATCCATTCCAATCCCGTGTTTGGTTTGCAGGATTGTTCGGATTTGAAATCCTAGGATTTCTTTGAAATCCCTCCAACATAGGATTTTGAAATCCCAAGGGAATTGCTAGGATTTCAAGGGATTTCGTAGGATTTATATATAATAATGCCTAAAAATATGTTAAAAATACTTGTTTTCTAATAATTAGTTGAGTAAAGGTAATGTAATTACTTTTATATTTTTTCATAATTTTTTTAATGATTGTTTAATAAGTAGTGGAATTCAAATGCATTCAAATCCTACAAACCAAACACACAAAAGGATTCCAAATCCTCTCAAATCCAAATCCCTCCAAATCCAAATCCAAATCCCTCCAAATCCAATCCATTCCATTCCATTCCTACAAACCAAACAGACCCTAAGGGTGCGTTTGGTGTGCGGGATTGGAATGGAATGGATTGGATTTCAAGGAGGGATTTGGATTTGGGGGATTTTGATTTGGGTGGATTTCAAATCCCTTCATGTGTTTGGTTTGTAGGATTTGGAATGGATTTCAAATCCATTGTTTTACAAGTCGTGTTTGGTTTCTAGGATTTGGATTTGGATTTGGATTGAGTTTTTTATTTTATTTTATTATTTTTTTGTTTTATAAAGAATTTATTTTTATTAGTAAATTAATTTTTTTGTTCGATTTTTCTAAAATTATATATTTAATCATCAACTTGAAGTCTGGATCACGCTTTAGCAATTTGAAGTCTGGATCACGATTTTTCTAAAAGTATATATTTAATCATCAAGTGGTGGTTTGGTTCATGGATTTTGAAAGAATTGAAAGGAATTGGAATGGATAATTCCTTTAACCAAATTCCAAATCCTATTTTTGGTTCACATGATGAAAATGATGGATTCCTTGAAATTTCATTGGATTCCTCAATTTAAGAAATTCATCATTCCTTTGGCTTAAGTGAAGGAATTGAATTCCTTACCAACCAAATACATGGTCAAATTCCGTTTTAATTCCTTCAAATTCAAGAATCCTTCGATGGATTCCAATTCCATCAAATTCCATTCTGTGAACCCAACGCTCCTTAGGGTGTGTTTGGTTCGCATAATGGAATTTGACCACGCGTTTGGTTGGTAAGAATTGGATAGAATTCAATTCTTTTACTTAAGTCAAGGAATGATGAATTCCTTAATTTGTGGAATTCAATGGAATTCAAAATGATTCCATCATTTTTCATTATGTGAACCAAACATAGGATTTGGAATTTGTTCAAAGAGATTATCCATTCCAAAACCTTCAAAATCCATGAACCAAACACCCCCTAATTAGAAACAATGTCATGTTACATTTAACTTAGATCGTAAAGACTTTTACAAGCATATTCACCCAGATGTCGGAAAATTTGGAAATTGATACAACAGAATTTGGAAGGAAATTAATAGCAATAGTGAAAGTCAGCAAGTATGAGTGTCCGCAATAGAGATGACAAATAGGTTTTGACATACATAATTATTACAATTTTTTGTAAACCAAATGATAACTTTACCTTTAATTAATTTCCCTCTCTTCACAACTCATAAAAATGTATGCATTAATTAATTAAGTGTAGATTTAAAAAGGTAATTTTCTATTCGTATTTTTTAAATCGAACATTTATTTTCGGACAAATAAAAAAAAATATTGAGACACTAATTTTAAAACGGAATAGTATTTCTTGTTATAAAAGTAATCATAGCGGACGAGAGGCAAAACAACTCGTCAAAGTTTTTTATATTAACCAAATACTTAAATCACAAACAAGCGACCATCAAAATCCACACTAGAAAAATAACCACTATCAGCAAAGGAAAAACCCTCGCTAACACTTAGATTAGTAGTTGATCCGTCGCTGATAGTCGGTGGCTCTAAAAGGCGTATGTAATGCTATCAGCAACGGATCAGCGACGGATTAGCGAAGGACTAGTATCGGTCACGGATTAACGAGGGACTAGTATCAATGATGGATTAGCAGGGATTTGTATCATCAACAAATTAACGAGGGATTAATATCCCGACGGATTAGCGAGGGAAACTATTAGCGACAGATTAGCAAGGGTTCCTATTAGTGACGAATTAACGAGGGATTCTATTAGCGACGGATTAGCAAGGGTCCCTATTAGCGATGGATTTTTGACATACCCACTAACTTTTAGCAACGGAAATCCGTTACTAATCCCTCACTAATACTTTTATTAATTTAAAAAAAACAATTGGAAAAACTTTACAAAAATAACTAAATTTTTTATTCAAACACACACACACACAGACATATATATATATATATATTATTGATAGGTGGGTTTACACCCCATTGTACGGGTTGAATCAAGTAATAAGTACTGGAAGTACGAGTATCGAAACAAGGGAACTAGGAACTAAGTATCACAATTACTATATTCACTATTAACTGAATGGTCCAAAAAGATTGAATTGTTGGGAATGATTAACTGAATACTAATAAAAAGAATTAAAAACACTCTTCAAATAACGACTTTGGAAACTATTTATGGAGACAAATAGTTGAGGGTTGGAAATCTTATGGTTTTCACTAATGAACAATATTCTCAAAATGACTATCAGTTAAACCCTTTAATGAATATCTAATCTGTAAAATCATCGTTGTTCTTTCTCAAGCAACAACGGATGTTATTTTAAAAACACAAGTCTCATATCTCGATCTTAACATATGAGCTCAAAACACATTAAGTTCCAGATTATAGCGATACTAAGGTTTAGTTGGTATATCTATATCCAATTTCTCACCTTAGGCATATAATTCTAGTTCTTGTTAACAATTAATTCTCTAGAATTCAATTTCTAGCGAACAAATCAGATGGAAGTTGATCAGACTCACAAAAGCATTACAACCTAAATCATATGCTTCATTAATTAGGAAAAATTAATAAAAATCCCAAGTTACATGTTCATATGCTTAAACCAAAGTCAAACCAACCCCCAACACCTAAAGATTAGTTCATGTTGGGGGTATTAACAAAGAAAATAGATGAAGAGTTCATAGATATAGGAAAGGTTCTCTCAAACATCAAAGATTATAAAACTCCCCTTGTTTATGTAATACCAACGAAGAATTGGAAGAAATGGGAGTAAGACTTCCCCAATCATTTCCTTGCTTAAGATATGTGTTTTTTCCCTTGCAAAAATCTCCCAAAATTGGTCTCCCCTTTTTCCTCAGCTGCCAAAGCGAAGAATGAAAGAATTATCAGTCAAAACCCTAGGTGATAAGTGTTAAAAGCGTCCAGCCCTTTTCTGGCAGGTTATCCGCTAGTTCAGCATCAACAACTAGCATGAAAGTTTCCCTTTTTCCATTCTGGTGAGTTGCAAGCTAGTTTAGCTTCAGCAACTTACTTCAAAGTCGCTTTGGCCACTGATTTTTGGCACACGAAAATTGCTTTTCTCTTTAAACTTCACCTTTTCAACCGGTCATTTCTCGGGTTTGGAACTTGATAATGATTATGATCGATTATCATTCGGTAAACTTACTTTTCGCATTCATTATTGGCTATCTCATTACATGCTGCAATTCTTGAAACACTTGATTTAAATCATAAAAATTCCGCTTAATTCACTTGGAAAAAGCAATTTTACCCGGTTAGTGTTATGAAAATAACACCAAAAATTGGTGTTATCAATTATGCATATTCCATTTACTGTAAGATGTTAAAGACTATATCTCGTTAAGCCACTATATAGTAGTTGTGTACAAGTAAGATGCAACGGGATGCAAAACTTAATTGTAAATCAGTAATAAAAAGTCAAAACAATTATGCTTAATTTAAGAAACATAATCTAATACATACATGAATACAATAGGACCATACAAAGAAAGAATTACAAAACAGGAAAGAATTGCAAAACTACAATGATATATTTTTCCTTCATCAGTTGATCTGCTTAATCTTTTTAATTTCCTTCATCAGTTGGTCTACTGTTGTAAAACATCAGTACCTGCACAACGGCCATAAAGTGCCCATATAGAGGGACTGACAATCATAAATTATATACTCTTGTTAGTTTCGGCATCAAACAAGTAACATGTCAATCGCCCCTTTCAGCTATCTTTTGCAATGAAGAAGTTCGCTTATATTTTCTTGACTACCCCTCGGTTGATTGTTACACATACTCCATATTGTGGAAAGAACTATTCAATATTTAGGGAGTTAAAGGTCTTAATAGTTTTGTCAATATTTAGGAGTAGTAAATGAAAGTATAACATACATTGACCTGTTCTTGGAGCGAATTAACGTAGTTGATAATCTCATGAAGCATTACCTTGACTTACGATAACTAAAATAGGAATTTCGTGATTAAGATGGAACCAACAAACAAAACGTGTAACACCCTAAATTTTAGAGAAATAAAAATTCGAAAATTTCGCAATATGACGACTATAAACTGGGTAAAACAGAGTGAACTAAAACCTGTCATAACAAACCCAATGTATCATTCCGAGAACGGGGAATATGGTTGTAGCCTTTACAAATGAATCAAATGAAGAATAATGCTTAACAACCTAATAATCTAATTTAAACAAGAAAGATTAATATCGGGTGTTGCTATTCTTCCAAAAGGTATAATCACTATCACCATCATGTCGGTCCATAAATCAAACTCAAAAAGACCGCTCTCGTCCTCTAGGCTATCCGCTCAATCCCGCGGACTCCCATCGCTAGATTGACCTGCTATACATGTCATTTTAAGAAAAAGTGTTAGGCTAAAGCCTAGTGAGATCAAACAGTTATATTGAGATAAACAATGTTAAGCGTAAATAAAGGAACTGGAGTTATGAAGGGAATAATAATGCTTTTTACCATAACAGTTACCTCTTGTTTAACGGGGGAGACTCGCTTACTAATGCAAGTGACGGAACATAAAAGTAGGCCACTTGACAGTCAGTAAAGCCAATACACATAAAAGTACACGCAAGGGATGTTAGGCTCAGTGGCTTTAAACGTACACCCGCGGAAGGTCAACTCCAACCCAAAAGGGATCTTACATTGAGATCCTCATCCAATATCGTAATACCTAGCACATAGGACCTATTTCCCAATCCGATGCCTAAACGTGCCTCAACGAAGGAGACTAATGTCCCAACGTCAGACCAAATTCACAACAATAACGGGGTCATAACTCCCAATGCAACCAAATATGTCACATAGAGCTAAAAGCTAACCGGTATTTCCACATTAAGATATGATGTCCACAATATTGATAAAGAAGATTTTTGCATAAATACTTGCAAAATCTTACCAAGAGGTTCCAAATATTCAGTCCAAGGTTATAGTAAAACAAGTTCCCAAAGTACAAACTTATCAACGGTTAGATGAAAATAGTATTTACCCATCATTTACAAATCTTTAAAGCTAGAGGATGGAAAACATAGTGATAAGCTTTCTTCATACATATATCCAAGATATCCTCTTTCTTTTCTCAAAATTCTCTCCACACATATGAACCCTAGACTCTCCAAAATAGGGTGTTGGGTGAAAATGCACCTCAAGTTACATAATGAAAATGGAGATGTCTATTAGGTTAAAGATAAGATTTAAACATGTATAGAGTTTTATGAAAAGGATGAACTCACCTTGTAGGGTTGTATTCCAAAACCCTAAAACTCAAAAGCTTAAGGAGATGAAGCTAGCATCTTGAGGAGGCTTACAATGGATGCTTAAATACCACCAAGTTCTTAGGAGGAAAATGTAGCCTCCAAGAGTTCCTAAAAGTTGAGATTGGTAGAAATGAGGGTTTTGGCCGAATTTCTTCATTTAAATGAGGCCTGCGGTGCTCACCCGCACCGTGAGCCATGCGGAACACTGAAGTTGCGGATTGACAGAGACTCGTGCGGCTCCACCCGCGTGGTAAGTCGTGCCAAGAACTGTCGATCTTTCCATTTTTCTATTCTTCTACCTTGGCTAACCAGATCGCAACACCATTAAGACTCCAAATTCGGGGTGTTACAATCCTCCCCACCTTGGAATGGATTTCGTCCCTGAAATCCCAATCTAATCAAACAAACGAGGATATCGACGCTTCATGTCCTCCTCCGCTTCCCAAGTCACATTTGCCCCACGATGATGTTTCCATTGCACCTTCACCATTGCCACTTCTTTATGTCGGAGCTTCTTGCTTACTTTTTCCAAAATGGCTTTAGGATCTTCAACACAACGGTTCTCGTCCAGTCGGATTTCGGACAGCGGTATGACACTCGCTTCTTCCGCTAAACACCTCCGTAGATAGCACACATGAAACGTGGGGTGAATTCCATCCATTTCTGGCGGTAGATCTAGCTTGTAATCTTGTAACCCAACACGCTCAAGGATAGTGAACGACCTAAGGAAACGGGGACTTAGCTTCCCTCGCTTTCCAAACCGGATCAAGCCTTTCCAAGGAGACACTTTTAACATCACATGATCTCCTACTTGGAACTCCATCGGTCTCCTCTTCTTGTCGGTGTAACTTTTCTAACGATCCTGCACCGCTTTCAAACGCTCACGGATAACTTTGATCTTATCGGTCGTCTCTTGCACAATCTCTGGGCCAGCAAATTGTTTCTCCCCCACCTCTAACCAATACACGGGAGTCCTACATTTCCGCGTGTACAAGGCTTCAAATGGTGCCATCCCGAGGCTAGAGTGATAACTGTTGTAATATGCGAACTACTCCAAAGGCAGATGAGTATCCCAACTACCTCCAAAGTCGATCACGCATGACCTAAGCATGTCCTCCAAAGTTTGAGTCGTCCTCTCGCCCTGTCCGTCCGTCTGTGGGTGGTATGTCATGCTCAAGTTCACCCGTGTGCCCAACTCTTGATGTAGGGATCCCCAAAATCTCGATGTGAAACGACTATCACGATCGGAGACTATAGACAAAGGTATACCGTGCCTAGAGACCACATCGTCTATTTAAAGCTTTGCCAACTTATCCATTGGCAAAGTTTCCCGCATTGCTAGAAAATGCGCACTCTTCGTCAACCGATCAACGCTCACTCAAATGGTGTCGTTCCCTCTCATAGTCTTCGGTAGCTTGGTCATAAAGTACATAGTAATCTTGTCCCATTTCCACTCGAGTATTTATAACGGTTGAAGGTTCCCATAAGGTCGTTGGTGCTTGGCCTTCACTTGCGAACAAGTCACACATCGCTCTACATAACGTGCCACATCTAATTTCATACCTGGCCACCAATATAGTAACTACAACTCCCTATACATCTTTGTACCCCCCGGGTGGATAGAGTATTTGGACTTGTGTGCGTCTTCCAACAGTAGCTCCCGGTTCCCACCAATCTTTGGCACCCAAACTCTTCCATCAAAAATACTTAATCCCACGACTATCTTCAGTCAAGAGTAGGCATTGCTTGTCCATTACTTCATCTTTGAGGTTCTCTTCCAACAAGGCCTCGATTTGCGATGTCTTAATCCTTTCCAAGAGGCTTGACACTAACTCCATCCTCGTAAGCTTGGATTGAAGCCTTCCACTATACTCTTTCTGACTCAAGGCGTCGACCACTACATTCGCTTTTCCCGGGTGGTAAAGTTGCTCGCAATCGTAATCTTTGAGCAGTTCCAACCATCTCTGCTGCCTCATGTTGAACTCCTTCTGATCGAAGACGTACTTCAAGCTTTTGTTGTCCGTGTACAAGGTACACTTCATGCCGTAAAGATAATGTAGCCACAACTTCATGGCGAACACTACTACCGCTAACTCCAAGTCATGAGTGTGGTAGTTCTTCTCATGCACCTTTAGTTGCCTAGATGCATAGGCAATCACTTTTCCCCTTTGCATGAGCACACACCCAAGCCCCATCTTAGATGCGTCGCTATAGACTACAAAGTCTTCCGATCCTTCCGGCAAGGATAAAATTGGAGCCTCACACAACTTCTTTTGCAATGTCCGGGAAGCTTCTTCTTGGGCTTCATTCCATACAAATTTTACATTCTTCTTGGTCAATGCAGTCAACGAAGAGAAAATTTTGGAGAAATCCTATATGAACCTTCGGTAGTAGCCTGCTAGACCCAAAAATCTCCGGATCTCAGATGGGCTCTTTGGAGGTTCCCAATTCATCATAACCTCTATCTTTGCCGGATCCACCTTCACTCCGACTTTTGTGACCACGTGCCCTAGAAACTGCACTTCCTTCAACCAAAACTCACACTTGGTGAATTTTGCATAGAGCCTTTCCTTTCTGAAAACTTCTAAAACATCTCGGAGATGGCGCGAGTGATCGGATTCGTCTTTGGAGTAGATCAGAATATCGTCGATGAACACGATGACTGACTTATCAAGGAAAGGTCGACACATGCGGTTCATCAAGTCAGTGAACACCTCCGGGGCGTTCGTCAAGCCAAAGGGATTGATTGTCCCTGAAAAGTCAGTTTCTTATCACATAATAACAATAAACAACAAGAGATTTAATCAAAGCTGTTTTGATATTCAATCTAAATGATTACACAAGTTTTCTCTTGAAGGTTTTGTCTCTATGAGCTCTCTCTCTCTAGAATAGTATATCTATTTTCCACACAAGAAAAGGTGGCGGCTGATTCATCTAATTAGGCACTCCCTTGCACTCAACAACCCTAGAGCCAAATAGGCCCACACACCTATTTTAGGAAAAAGCCATAATGGTCCAAAATACAAGGAAAAACATTCTTTGACATTTATTACAAAATAACCTAGACTATTTAATGAAAGTTGACTTTTCTAGCTTTAACTTCAGATTTCCGTCTTTAATATTGATGATCTTGAATCCAATAAAATTGTGATCTAACAATCTCCCCCTTTGGATCAAGATCATTACAAAAAAAATATTTAGCAATTCATTCTTCTCTTTAAGCTCAGAAAACAATCTCCCTCTTTGTCTTAAAAAAATAGCAATCTCCCCAAAAGATGTAGATGAAATCTCTTTCATATGATGGAAAGAAATTATCTCCCGATTTAGCGCAGAATGCTTTAGCAAAGTATATTCAAAGAAAAATTCTCAAAAACTTTGAACTTTCTGACTTGGACATTTCTTAAATCTTGAGTTCTCCCCTATTTCTTGATTAGCTCTCCCCCTTTTTGATGAATTGAGCATCGAAATCATCAAAACTTCTTCAGAACAAGAAATGTCTTTGACCATGCTGATCTTCCACGAGCCTCTGTTTCACCGTCAATTCGAACAATGTATTCATCCAGATCTTTTCAAATCTAGACAAAATAGGAATGTAACACCTGAATCAACAAATGAATCAGTTAAAAAATGCCTGTCAGTAACACGAAGTCACTGTGTGTAACGAATACACATTGGAAAGGAGATTTTATGAAGTTCACTCCCCCAGGGCTTCCATTCAATCATCGAAACACCACAAAAGCAATTTCTATGAACGTTATGACAAAGAAACAAAATCCTTGTGTGTTCGTGCATGTGATAGAAAGAATTAAGCACGTCATGACTGCTTATAAGGCTCAAAATGTGTAAACCACTGAGACAACAGTTAGTTAAACACAGACTCAATGTGAATTAGTGAAATGTGAAGGTGGGGCAGACTTCCTTCTTTTCAATATCCAAATTTTCCAAATAAAAACCAGATAGTATATGTGTTGTGTCCCCTTTGAAAATGTAAAATATTTTCCTTTTAAGAAGAAAATGAGTGGCTGGTGGGGTTTTTGTCAAGAGTTGGCATGGGCTAGTTTCCTGTTTCAATAATGTTCACCAAAGGATTGTGAAACATTAGTAATGTGGTTGCCCGACTCAGAAAGTAGTTGGTGCAGAGTCTGATATTCTTTTACTCTGTGCGCACACCCTCTTTCTTTTTATCATTAAGCTCACATCTAACCAAACTCTCTTTTCATTTTACCTCAACACACAACACACACTCATTTCTTTTGGACTCCTCACACTTAATAACTAAAGGATTAACTTCTTGGGTAGGAAACACTCGTTAACGTGAATCCATATAAGTTTTATTTAAGTCCTAGACAAAGAAATCCCATGTTTTCCTATAAAGCATGTGTTTCTCAGATGATTTAACTTTATCAGTTAAAGCGCAAATACAAGTCAAATGAATGTAGCTCAAAAAACATTTAAAGTCACACTTCCAATTCATGTAATTTGTTAGAGAATCGGGAAGTGGTTTGAACATCAAAGAACAATGTTTTCTTATGATTGAAAGTTGTCCTTCTTTCAACCATATATGAGATGAAGATAAGGAATTATACCTTTTGCGTGCAGTCTTACATCTCATGAAGTCAAATTTAAAGCCATAAAGATATGATCTTGTAAGCATCTCTCAAACTGCAAAAGTCTTAAGGTCATAGTCAAAGCAACTTTATTCACAAAAATTAAAATGACATAAAGTAGTAAAACAATTAAAGTACGAGTTCTGATCTGAAGTAATCAGAAATCCTAGCCATACTCCTTTGACTGGTAAAGCTCCCCCTAAAATCATGCATCACTAAAATTTGACAGATAAGTAAATGCAGAAATTAGATATGCTCCCCCTCAAGATAACAATGATCATTTATGAAGTACTTCTCACACTCCCCCTGAGATCATGAACAAACAATTAAAGTGCAAATATCTTTCAGAAATAATGATAAAGAAAGGATGAAAAATTACAATAAAAGAGACTATAATAGGTAATTACTGATTATACCTTAAGATTTAGCATCCCAAGCTTAGATACAAGAAAATTGAATCTCTTTTCATCTAAAGGTTTGGTAAACAAATCAGCAAGTTGGTAATCAGTTTTTACAAAGTAAAGTTCTATTGTACCTTTTTCTACATTATATTTTATAAAGTGATACATGATATGGCGATAGCGCTCTTCGAGTCACAATAGATCGGTATTTTATCAAACTTGAATTGAATGTCTCGAAGCTGTGTTCGCATCCACAAGACCTGAGAGCAGCAACTAGCAGCAGCTACATACTCTTCTTCAGCAGTCGATGTGGAAACACATAATTGTTTCTTTGACGCCCAACTAAGAAGCTTGTCTCCAAGAAATTGAATGTGACCTGAAGTGCTTTTCCTGTCCAACATGCACCCTCCATGATCTGCGTCTAAATAAGTAGTTAGTTCAAACCCTGTATCCTTAGGATACCACAGACCAAGATCTGCAGTCCCCTTCAGATATCTAAAGATCCGTTTGACAGCAGCAAAGTGTGATTCTTTAGGGTCAGCCTGATATCTTGCACACAAGCATGTTGAAAACATTATATCTAGTCTACTTGAAGTAAGATACATTAAAGACCCTATCATACCTCTATAAGTCCTAACATCAACACTTTTTCCTGAAGAATCAGTGCTAATCTTAGTACCTGGTGCCATTGGGGTTCCAATCGGTTTACAATTTTCCATTTTGAATCTCCGAAGAATATAAAAAATGTACTTAGATTGATTAATGAAAATCCCCGTTGAAAACTGTTTTATTTGTAATTCGAGAAAGAAATCCATCTCTCCCATCATACTCATTTAAAATCGTGACACCATGAGATTTGAAAAGTTCTTACAGTATTTGGGATTTGTAGAACTAAATATAATATCCTCTACATATATCTGAATAAGGATGATATCAGCTTTCTCCTTTTTAATAAACAAAGTGGTATCGACTTTACCTTTTGAAAAACCTGACTTGACCAAGAATTGAGATAGAACATCATATCAGGCCCGAGGTGCTTGTTTCAGACCATACAAGGCTTTATCCAAGATGTAGACGTGATTAGGCTTATCTGGATTTACAAACCCTTCTGGCTGAGAGACATAGACTTCCTCCTTAAGAATGTCATTCAGAAAGTCAGTCTTCACATCCATCTGGTAGACAGTGAAGTTCTTGTGAGCTGCGTAAGCGAGAAACATGTGGATTGCCTCTATACGCTCTACTGGAGCATACGTCTCGTCATAATCTATGCCTTCTCTTACCTATATCCCTTGGCAACAAGTCTAGCTTTGTTCCTTACAACAATACCATCTTCGTCCTTCTTGTTTTTGAATACCCATTTAGTTCCAATCACGGTCTTTCCTTCTAGTTTTGGAACTAGCCTCCAAACCTTCAGGGCTTCAAACTGGTTTAACTCTTCTAGCATGGCAGACACCCAATCCGAATCAGCAAGAGCTTCTGATACTCGAGTAGGCTCTATTTTGCTGAGGAATGAGTCATGCATACATTGATTCAAAGTTGTTGACCTAGTTTGCACCGGCTTGTTAAGATCTCCAATTACTTGGTGAATAGGGTGCTCTTTGGTCCAGCGATGTTCGTGATGGAGTGGAGTAGATGAAGATTGATCATGGTTGTCATCTTAAAATCCACTTTCAGGTTCTTCATTTTGAACATCATGAGGGAGGGATTCAGTTGAAGTAATTGGTGCAAAAGCTTCAGTAGGTACAGCTTGTCTAGTCTGTTGATCTGTTCTTACATCACATCCTACTGACTCAGCAACTTTTGACTCATCATTAGTAGATACAACTTCAACTATTGGAGTAGGCATTTGAACTGGAATATCTTGCTGAATCGGGGAATTTGGTTCAGTAGAAACATCTGAAGTGGTTGGATGATCAATCGTTGAATCTTCAATCCTGTCAACCACAACAGGTTTATTCACATTAGATCCAAGATATTCATCATAAAACAGTTCAAATAACATATCTAAATCAGATAAATGATTAGAAGACGATGATGCTTCATCTGATTTGTTGGCTTGAGACATAGGTTCTGGACTGGTTTGTCCAGAAGCTAATACTCCTATTATCACGGGTTCTGAACTGAAGTGTTCAGAAGCCTTTATGTTCAT
Organism: Arctium lappa; assembly: GCA_023525745.1. Classification (NCBI taxonomy): domain Eukaryota; kingdom Viridiplantae; phylum Streptophyta; class Magnoliopsida; order Asterales; family Asteraceae; genus Arctium; species Arctium lappa. The sequence goes on from CM042062.1 coordinate 33,624,812, forward strand.
CGAATGTAACATTTACACTCTCAACCACATTCTTTGACTTCTTCAGGTATACACGGTATGCAGCAGATGTCGAAGAATAGCCGATAAAGATGCTCTCATCCGCCTTAGCACTGAACTTGTTCAGACTCTCTCTATCATTAAGCACAAAACACTTACAACCAAAAACATGAAAATATTTAATGGTTGGTGTTCGGTTGTTGATCAACGCATACGGAGTCTTTTGAAATCTGCGGTGTATCATGGACCAATTTTGAGTGTAACACACAGTCGACACAGCTTTAGCCCACAGAAATAGAGGTAGGTCGGATTTACTGAGCATAGTACGAGTGGCCTCGACTAGCATACGGTTTCGCCTTTTGACTATTCCATTATGTTCAGGCGTACGTGCAGCAGAGTATTGATGTGTTATCCCAACCGATTCGAGATACTCTTCAACTGTCTTGTTCTTAAACTCTGTGCCGTTGTCAGTTCGAAGAAGCTTGACTGGTTCTTGCAGATTCACTTGGATCGTCTTTAGAAATGTAATGAGAACTTCAGGTGTCTCATCTTTTGACCGTAGAAATTTGACCCAAGTGTATCGCGAGTAATCGTCCATAATAACTAACACATATTTCTTTCCGCCTAAGCTTTGCGTTCGCATAGGACCACAGAGATCCATATGCAACAACTCTAAAGGAGAGTTGGTACTCGGTTCATGCTTCGGTTTGTGTGGAGCTCTCTTCATCTTCCCTTTTTCACATGTTGCATACAAGTGTTCCTTTTCATACTTGAGCTCAGGAAGTCCTTTCACTAGCTTTTTACTGACCAGTTTATTGATGTACCAAAAGTTGAGGTGAGAGAGTCGTCGATGCCATAGCCAGCTTTGTTGCATCGAGGCTTTTGAGAGTAGACACACCTGATTGTCAGTCTGGACCTTTGACAAGTTAATGGTATAGAGGTTTGACTAACGAGTGCCGACCAAGAGTTCTTTCCCGTCCTCAGTACGTACCGAACACTTCTTGGCCTTGAAATTCACCTCTAAGTCTTTGTCGTAGAACTGCCTAATACTAAAAAGGTTGTGTCCTAAGCCTTCAACATAGCTCACCTTCTTAATCGTGACATTTTCGTGTACCACATCACCATAACCCAGAATGGGTGAAAACTGATCATTACCAAATCGAACTGTGCCGCAGTATTTCTCTGTAAAGTTAGTCAATAGACTTTTCTGCCCGGTCATATGCTTAGAACATCCGCTATCTAAGTACTACATATGACGAGTCTGCACAAGAGAAATTAAGAAACACGAGGTTTAGATATCCATATAAAAACTAGAAGTAAAGACTTTTGAGCATTGAAGTGCGGATCTTGAACTGTAGTATTCAAGAGCCATTGATTCTTTCACTCAACATTTACCTGACATTCCTGTAACACAGATTCAACCTTTTTCTTTGGTACCCATTTGTATTTGGGTCCAACTGTGTTAGCACATGATTTTGGTACCCATTGAAATTTGGGTCTGTTTTCTTTTGAAAACTATATGAAGAATTGGAACGATAAGAATATGCATGATAATTTCCAAACCAAACATCAGAATATTTACGAGAAGCATAATCATATCTATCATAATTTGAAAACTTTCTAGCAGACGGAGATAACTGGAATAATTGTCGTATGGAATATTTCTTGCGAGAATCAACAAGTTTTGGTTTAAAATTAGCAGCATCCACAATCAAATCATCTTTACTAGCAGTCTTTCTATTACAATCAAAACTAGAAAATGATTTAGCATTCTCGTCTATCTTCTGTTTCGGTAGCCATTCCGACTTAACTCCAAGCTTTTTCTATCTCAAATCTGAAACATTTGAAACTTTAGAGTTAGAAAGGTGAGAATCACCCAAATGCTTCTTCTTTGACTTACCAGTGGTGATCTGTTTCTGTGAATTCCCTGATTTCTTCTTCTTACCTTTGGCAACTTTGGATTTCACAGAAACTGATTTATCAACTTTCGTTGAAGTTTCACCTTTTTCACACAAACTTGGTAATCCAAAGTCAAAATCACCAACACAGTCATCTAAACCACCATCAGATTTTAGAAAATCAAACTCATTATCAAGTGACCCAGACCTATCATCAGATTTTAAAGCCTTGGATAATTTAGAAAACTCAGTATTTTTGAACACAGTAGAAAATATTGTTTGTTCTAAGTCCATCAAGATCCTTTCTTCTTTGAGAGTATTCTCGAGTTTAGAAATTTTTGTTTCCAAAATGAGAGCAGGAACGTAAAGTTTACCTTCAATGGGTTTAGCCTCCAGTTCTTTTACATAATAGCTCTCAAAGTAATCATTTGAAAGAGGTTTTGATTTGTCGGAATTATAACATTTATTCAACTTCTCATAACGAAACGGGAGTTGAATTATAGTTGTGTTCTTTCTTTTAGCATATTCCTTAGCTTTATCCTCTTCAGACAGACTAGTCCAGAAAACTTTGAGTTCAGGGTATTGAGGTGCCAGTTTCATAAATCCAAAATCATAAAGAGAAGTCACTTCAGATATACCCTTTTTGAGATGGAGTGGGTTCTTGTAACCAAGTCCCCAACAGTCAGGTTTCTCTTTAGGTTTGTTTAGATGAATGGTTTGTTCTGTTTGACCCAAAGTATGTAATTTTCCTTGCAAAGCATTCACCTTTTTAGTTAAAGTTTTGTTTTCTTTTGAAGTCGAAGAGTACATTTTAGAAAGCTCTTTAGACTTAAACTCACACTCTCTATATTTTGAAACAGTTTCAGATAACTCTTTATAAATTATGGTTTTCTCTTTCGCGCCGGTGTCAATGCTTCCGTGCAAAGTTTCAATCAGTACATTTTTCTCAGCAAGATCGTTGCTAAGTTTATGTATAGATTGATTTTTATCATTAATGACACCTTTTTCACGCTTAATTTTAGACTCTAATTCTTGGAGTTTAGTCATCATGGCATGCATTTGTTTCAGGAAATCTGATTCGGTTAAATCACATACCTCATCGTTATCTTCTTCATCTGAATTAGCTTCAGCTTCCATATGACCTATCAAGCACAAGTGTGTTGTCTCATCCTTCTCTTCTTCCACACTTTCGGAATGATCAAGCCAGAACTCATCCTCGGCCATCAATGCTTTACCTGCCTCTTGTTGCTTGGCCAACAACAGTTTATTCTTGTAATACTCAGAGTTTCTGACTTTAGGCTTGCTGTAGTTTCTAGCAAAATGACCAAATTTGCCGCAGTTGTAGCACTTTGGAGGTTCTGCCGGTTTGGTCTCTTCAGCTCTGTATTTCTTCTCTTCTGGTCTCCTTTCTTCAATCCTCTTTCCTTCAAATTTCTCTTTGTGGTTGTAGTTACTTGAGCCAGATGAATACCTCTGACTGTTTGAGCTAGGCTTTTTGTAAAAATTCTTTTGAAAAGCCTTTGTTAGCAAAAGCATAGCCTGCTTCAGGTCGTCACAGTCATCAGAGTCAGATTTAATCTCTCTTTCATCCTCATCCGACTCAGAAACTATCATCTTCATCTTCTTCTTAGAGCTTACACTCTTTTGTTTCACAACCAAAGCAACTGGATCTACAACTGCCTTCTCAGCCTTTCTCTTCTCATCCAAAATCTCATCAACCTCGTCTTCATTCTGTCTAAGAGTTTCATAGACTTCATGGAGTGGAATGTCATTCAAGTCCTTCATTTGCTTCTTTTTCCTAGCAAATCTCTTCCACTCAGGCTGCAAAATACTAAGGAACTTGACATTAAGCTCAACTTGTGACTTATTCACCATGTTCTTGCTGAGTTCATTTAACAAAGTTACAAATCGGTCATAAGTAGCCTCCATTGATTCATCCTACTTAGCCTTGAACTCTTCATAGTTATTGAGACAATTGGATATTTTGAGTTAGTTCCCAATTTTTGATCCTAGCATCATTTTCTCCAGCTGATCCCACATTTTTTTTACAGTTGCATTGTAGTTGTCAATCTTGACATATATCTCGTTTGGTATGCCTTGAAGAATGAACGACTTTGCCAATTTGTCGCCCTTGTGTCTTCTTTTCTGCTCGTCATAATATTCATCAAAAGATAATGGATACTCTCTCTGTTATTTTTCTCCGTTCTCTCCAGCTACAATTAGAACCTTGGTAGGAGGTGTCATAATTCCTTCCTTTAGGGATAATCGGATATAGTCTCCCAAGTCATTTCTATGAATGAAGTCCAAGAATTTGTCCATCCATTGTTCGTACTCTCCTTTGAAGAGAACAGGTGGCTTTACATCGGTTCCGATGGCGAGAGCTTCTCTGGAAGTCATCCTGTTTTGATAAAGATATGCAATAAGAAACTTAAAATGATCGTTAGTCCAGATAAAATCAAACAATACTGAAAATATTAGAATGAAATTCAGAAAATTTTGATCACGAACAGAACTTAGTCCCACTCCATATTACAGTTTGCAAAAATTTGTCTAAGTATGAAAAAGTGTGACATTGGCGCAAAACTCATAAATGCGTTAAGGACAGTGGCGCAAAAGAAGTTTTGTGCTAGAAGATCCTGGCGCAAAAGCCAAGTTTGCGCTAATGGAGTCTGGCGCAAAAGCTATCTTGCGCTTTTGAGATTTGCGCGAGCTGAGGCTTGCAAGATCTGGAGTTTTGCGCGAGACAAGGGTGGCGCAAGAAGGGCTTTGCGCAATGAACTGATGGTGGGAAACTTTGCACGAAGAGCTGGTGGCGCAAACTTTGTTTTGCGCGAGGAACTGTTGGCACAAAAATGAACTTTGCGCTATGGTGAGTTGGCGCAAAGGTCCTTATGAACTGGCGCAAAGACGTATGAACTGGCGCAAACTTTCTGTTCTTCACTATTCCTTCGAAAAACGACCTGATAATTCCAAAAACCTTTCTAGGCTTCGATTTACAACCCCAAACTTTGACAATATGACCTCCTAAACATCTAGAATCAATTACAAACAAGTAATTTCAATAAAAAAACACTCTAAATGAGAATCGATTGAAGAACCAGTGTACGACTCGTGAAAACTGAAAAACACCAAAATCATCAAATAGATGATCGATTACAGTGAAATACTCGATAAAATCGATACAAACTCACTCTAAAACTGTTTTCGAACAAAACCCAATAGATTTCTAAGCGAAAAACGCACCAAAAATCGAAAATCGATTTTGGAAGATGATGAACAGTGCCGACTGAAAATATTTTTCTGAAAAACTTTGATTTTAATCTGGTTTAGTTCTGATACCAATTGATTGTCCCTGAAAAATCAGTTTCTTATCACACAATAACAATAAACAACAAGAGATTTAATCAAACCTGTTTTGATATTCAATCCAAACAATTACACAAGTTTTTTCTTGAAGTTTTTCTCTCTATGAGCTCTCTCTCTCTAGAACAGTATATCTATTTTCCACACAAGAAAAGGTGGTCGCTGATTCATCTACTTAGGCACTCCCTTGCACCCTACAACCCTAGAGCCTAATAGGCCCACACACCTATTTTAGGAAAAAGCCATAAAGGCCCAAAATACAAGGAAAAACATTCTTTGACAGTTATTACAAAATAACGTAGACTATTTAATGAGAGTTGACTTTTCTAGCTTTGACTTCAGATTTCCGTCTTCAATATTGATATCTTGAATCCAATAAATATGTGATCTAACAGGGCATCAACAAGAACTCATAGTGACCATAGCGCATTCTAAATGCGGTCTTCAGTATGTCGTCCTCCTTGACTTTCACTTGGTGGTAACCCGAACGTAGATCAATCTTTGAAAAACAACCCGCTCCTTAAAGTTGGTCGAATAATAAGTCATCGATCCGAGGGAGTGGGTAATTATTCTTGTTGATCCCAGTTGTGATGTTCTTTAACTTGATTTAACCTTTTACTACACACAAATTAAAAAAATAGAGTGCGGAAGCGTTTAATACGTGTAGAAAAGATTGAACATGCAAGGTAGTAAACACACAAGTAATTAATGAAAAGGAAGTAAAGTATCACAAGAAAGTTACTCAAAGAATTGTTTCATTGATTACTCAAGAACACCAAGAACATGCACTCGTATGCGCAAAATGTGCTCAAGGATTATACAGACTGTTATTTTTTGTGTGTCCTTCTGTGCTCTAAGGTGGTGTTCCCTTAATATACAAGAGGGATGTACCCCTTAGTACAAGACAAAAACTGACATTCCATAAACGGAATGCCACCTGGAAAGAAAACATCGTGGGACGCCCATTACTTTGATCTTGAGGATCTTCGTATAGCAGGTCTCACGTGTTCTGCACGTGGTCTTGTCTTGAACTCTTAGAAAAGCTTCAACATTGATCTCCAGAGGTTGGCCTTCACAGAGGCTCTGTGATCCAAGAATTATTATCAGGTTTGACTTCTGGTAGATCTTCTGCGGAGTAACCTCTGAGCTTTGCACCTTCTGTGGTGTACTTGAGTGTTCAGCGGCAGGCTTCTGCAATTCACATACTTAGCCTATTTTTCAATACTTCTATACCATGAGAGTGGAGCTAACAATCTCCCCCTAAGTATTGAAAAATAAAAAATGGAATTTGGAGCGATGGCTAAACTAGAAACAAAAGAGGTGAAAGGAACTGAACCTCTGAAAAATGATATTCATTCGTAAAAGAAAAATTCCAGAAGGCAATTACATTAAGCATTGAAATACATGAATGAACAACAAAAGATTACAGTAGTCATTGGGGAAAATCATTTATCGGGTTGGTAAAACTTTCAGCTAGTGTTTTTCTCATCGATAGAATGAGTTCCCTGTACTTCAGTTGTGCATCAATCTGTCCGATCATTTTCTCTGCAGGTCCCGCTTGCACAGTCTCAGAGCCATTCTTCCTCAGAATCGTATTCTTTATCATCTGCAGAGTATTGTTCGAATACTTGTGACTTTGATTTGGTCGATACATCTTTTTAAGCCCATCATCGTCTCTGTAGATGAATCTGAACTCAGGCTCTGTGATTAAGGAGTTGGAAGGAACGTTCTCGATTCCGGGGAATTGGTCATGTGGTTTGGTGATCGACAGCTTCTCGACTCCGAGTTGTAGAGCTACCTCGAAGTCCATTTTGCTGTGATATTTTACATGTTCGCGCATCACCTCCTTGATCCTGCCATTCACTATCATATACTCCTTACGCTTTTCAAGTCTTTTCTCTGTGAAGGCATGTAGTTGAGGAAGATCGTAGGCACAGAGGTTCTTCAAGTCTGCATCTGTGAACGTGTATTGCTTCCCATCTTTTCTCTCAACTCAGTATTTTGCATACATGATTGACTTGTTGGCGAAGGAGTGCAGAGAGATCCTCATCACGGTTTTGATATCTTCTGTGGAAAATACTTCATCCCTTTTTAATGCAGTTTGCTCGAAGTGTCTTCTGATGTCTTCTCTGATTAAGGGATGTAGATTTGGTGCTAAGAAGACAGCTTCGGGCTCTACGCTGTAAAGATAGGTATGAATGTTTTCTTGAAATTTAAGTTCTTTTGGTGGAGGCCTTGGGATTGGAACTCTCATGGCGTCCATCGATTGAACAATCTCTTTGACTCTGTCCTTTTGATCTTTCTTCCATGGAGAGGTCTCTGAAGTATCTGCAACGTTTACTAGATCAAGATTTTGAAACTGTACAGTAGGTGTGGGTGCAGTAGGCATAAGTTCAGGACTTGAGGGTTCAACGAACTTTGCGAGTCCTTCTGCGATCTTTTTAGAGCCCACATTGACCTTCCTTTTTTGAGACCCTTCAGAGGTTGTTCTTTGGACAGTTGAAGACAGTATTGGGTCTGTAGAGGCACTAGGCAAGAGATTCTGTGATTTGTGTGCCTCTGAAGATGTTTTTTGTAAGGGCAGGGTTTGGAGAGGAGTGGCAGAGATGAAAGGTGCTTTTGGTATTAAGGCCTTCTCCCCCTCATGATGGCCAGGGCCAGAGGCATCTGAGTCCTGATCATCATGGTGAGCCCTCTTCTGTGAGGCCTCCGCTTGGCAAATGGCAGGGGCCTTTCTCTTTTTCCTTTTGCAGAGGTGGTCTTCAGCATGTTGGTTGATCTTCTGTAGGGTGTCTTCTGCAGCCAAAGTTAGGGCGTTGATTTCCACATCATACTTGAATCGAAATGTGGCTACGTTTTTCTTCAAGTCTGCTGCCACCTTCTTTCCTTGGTCGTTGAAGTGGGATCGAAGGAGGTTTTGGTTTTGCAGAAACTGATTGCCTATGGTTTCCAAGTCGGCTTTTGTTGTAAACGCAGAGGGGTCTGGGGCAGAGGTTGATACCTGTGTGTGAGCCGGGACCATAACACTGCGAGTTATGTCCTTTATTTCCTCTCTGAGCCTGGCCATTTCGACCACTCCGGTCTGAACTTCGTTCATAGCATATTTTGGAAATTCCTCTGTGCAAAGGTCCCCCAGAACTTGAATCTGATGGGATTGTGCAATGATGGCATTACCACAAGCTTGAAGATCAGCCCTTTTTACGCAGTTTGAACTGAGTGCTTGCAGAGCTTCAGTATTAGCTTTTAGGGCCTCTGCAAGGATTTGAGAGTTGGCTTGGGACTCTCTGGAGATCGAGCTTTGCAACTCGTCAAGTTTTTTGAGCACCATGTCAGCAAAGGCTTTAAACTCGACCTTTGTGACAAAGGTATCAGAGGTAACCTCTGAAACAACATATGTTCCAGATTTAGCCAACGAGTCTTTGGCACCTTTAGAGCCTGTTTTTATGATGAGCTCTGGAGGATTTCCTTCCAATCCTCGACGGTCCACAGAGGAAGCACCTATGGAAGTTCTGTTAACACGTTCTTTGGGGGAGGGTTCAGAGACTCCCTTAAGATCGATGTTGAATGGATCCTGTGGTTGTTCTAGAGCCATAGAATCATCGTGTTCTCACACCATCAACTCTGAGGTGGTTTGGGTGTCACTCTTGTGTGTGACAGAGGTAACGAATACCTCTGTGTGTGAAAGAGATGTGTCCTGGGGCAAATGGACACGCAGAGCAACACTCTCACCCTTTTGAGAGGGTGAGGTGGTTTTAGTTTCCCCGGATGGTGGCACATAGGATGAAGGAATATCCTCTGTCCGGATGGTTTGGGCGGGGTTCGGACTGTGCGGCCTGTTTCAATACCCCTTTACACTAGAACTGCAGGGGTAGAAGTGTAGGTTGCACTGGGAGTTGGTTTTGGTGGTGTACCAAGGGCATCTTTTTCTCCTATCTTCTCCGTGATTCTTTTACCCTCATCGTCAGAGCTTGACAGCCCCGTAACGTCTGTCACTACAAAATCTGCGAATTCTCCTAAGGTTCCCGAGTGCAGCTTCTGTATCTCCTCAGCTATGGCCATTGCGACTCGGAGAGGAGTGGATGGCCTTTCCTCAGAGCTTTCAATGACTTGGGCTTTTCTTCTTCTCCTCTGCAGAGGTTGCTCGGACTCTGCAGGTTCACTGACGGCTGGAGAGGGAATAGGTTCAAAAGTTGTTGCCTTGGTCAATTTCTTAGCCTTCTTCTTTGGCTTGGCAACCTCTGTTGGGGATTTTGGAGCCTCTTCTTCTGCGACTCTCTTTTTAGGAGTTCTTTTCTTTTTAAGCTTCTTTTCTCGTTTCTCACCCACAACTTCTGTCTGTACTTCAGCTCCTTCATCATCCTCTGTTCTAACAACAGCTCCTTCACCTATCTCTGTCCTAAGGTAGATTTCTATCTCACCCACTTGGAATCCTACACGTGGGGGGGGGGGGGGGTTGCAGAACTCGGTGCAGGAGTCCTGTGCCCACGAATGTAAGTTCTTACCCCATCTTCACTGTTCAGGTAGGCCAAGATTCGGGCTGGCAGAGGTCTTGCTCCAGGATACCCAGATTGGAGAAATGTGGGCTTGTGCGACTTCAAGTCGTAGACCTTGATCATCTTACCCTCTGTAGGTAACTTCCCTTCGCCTATCAGAGCGTCTCCTAGCAGAATGGCAAAAAATCTGTTGAAGACAAGATTTTTGGGTTATGTGCCTAGAGCTTGGTTCTCTTGCTTAGCTATGACTGCGTTTCTGATTTCCCTGAATATTAGAGTTGCATAGTCTAGAGGCAAATCGTAGTACACACCATACATTATTACGAGTATGGTATGGCTAGATTGGTCAGGGCTGCCTACCTTGCAGGTCAAGCAGTGATTTAGGATAGAGAAGAGAACGTTCCACAGAGGTGGAAGGTTCTGACGTCTAAAGTCGGTCCTTTTGGAAATTGGTGCATTGTACCCTATGAACCGAAGGAACTCCAGAATCTCATCATCAGAGGGCTCGTCAAAGTATCTTGTTAGATTTAGCTGGGTCTTAGTGGGAAGCTCGAAGACCTCTGCGACCCTTCTGCGGTTTATTCCAAGGTCCAGAATTTGAGTGGTGGAGGTATGGGTGGCATATCCCATGACACAGTAGCCATAACGGTCTAGTTTCTCATGCTTAGCACTCAACCAGAATTGTTGAATGTAAGTTTCAGGAATATCTGTTCTTTTAAGAGTTAGGGCTTTTGTTAGAATGTGGTTCTTTAGGATTTGGATTAAAGGAGTGTGTGTTCCAGATTCTAGTTTCTAATCAATATTAATCAAACACAACAAGATTTAACAACAATTACCTGTTTGATTACTCTTTCAATTCACAAATACACTTTCTCTCTCTAGAACTCTCTTTCTCTCTACGTATTCTTTCTTTCAAAATGTCAACTAACTACTTTCACTTGTTACATCTGAAAAATACAAAAAGAAAATGTATTTATACTAACTACTAAATACTAAGGAAACTAAAATACAACTAAGTTTGACTTATTACAAAATAGACTTTGACTTTTAATGAGATTTGACTTTCTTCAGCTTTGACTTTCTCAACTTTGACCTTCAGTCTTCTTGATCTTGTATCCAACAGATTTATGCTCTAACAATCTCCCCCTTTGGATTCAAGATCACTGTTGAAAAATCTAGCAATTCAGTCTTCACTTTAAGCTCTGTCAAAAACAATCTCCCCTTTTACTTTGATGGTCTTCTTTCCAAAGATTTCTTCAAACGAGTAACAATCTTCTCAAGACTTTCACACAACACTTTCAGACTTTGGAAAGAAATTATATTCAGAATCAGCTCGAATGCTTTAGCAAATAATATTCAAAGAAAAATTCCTCAAAACTTCAGAAATTCTTTGATCATCTTCAAATCTTTAACATTTCTTTGAAACCATCTCCCTTTAACTTCAAAAACTTTAACATTTCTTCATACCATCTCCCCCTTTTTGATGATTTGAGCATCAACATCATCAAAACTTTCATCAAGAAATGTCTTTGACCATTCTGATCTGAGCCTCTGATTCTTTGCCAATTCGAACAATGTATTTATCCAGATCTTTTCAAATCCGGACAAAATAAGAATGTAACTCCTGAATCAACAAATGAATCAGTTAAAATGCCTGTCAGTAACACAAAGTCACTGTGTGTAACGAATACACAATATAAAGGAGCTTTTTGATGTTCACTCCCCCAGGGCTTCCATCCAATCATCGAAATACCACAAAGGCAAATTCTATGAATGTTATGACAAAGAAACGAATTCTTTGTATGTTCGTGCACGTGTAGAAAGAATTAAGCACGAATAACTGCTTTCATAAGGCTCATCATAGTGTAAACCACTGAGACAACAGTAGATAAACACAGACTCTAAGTGCATGATTGAAGTGCAAAGGTGGGGCAGACTTCCTTCTTTTTCAATATCCAGATTTTCAAAATGAAAACCAGATAGATTATATGCTGCGTCCCCAGAAAATATGAAACATTTTCTTTTTGAGAAGAAAATGAGTAGTTGGTGGGGTTTAAGCAAGAGTTGGCATGGGCTATTTGCCTGTTTCAATAACGTTCACCAAAAAATTGTGAAACGCTAGTAATATGGCTGCCCGGCTCAGAAAGTAGTTGGTGCAGAGTTTGATATTCTTTTACTCTGATCTCACACCCTCTTTCTTTTTAATCATTAAGCTCACTACTAACCAATCTCTCATTTTCATTTTACCTCAGCACACCCACACTCATTTCTTTTGACTCCTCACACTCAATCACTAAGGGATTAACTTCATAGGTAGGAAACATTGGTTAACGTGAATCCATAGAAGTTTCAGATAAGTCCTAGCAGAAAGAACCCATATTTCCTATAATGCGTGAGTTGCTCAAATGGTTTAACTTTAACAGTGAAAGCTCATTTACAAATGTCAGATATAAGTATGCTCAGTGATATAATCATGAAGATATGAGCATTTTAAACCATTGAAGTATTTTCAAACAAGGAAATTGAATGAATGAACATGAATGCAAGAAACTTGTTTAAAAATCTGACATTGTATAAAATGATCAGAAATGAATGATATATCAATTAAAGCTTAAGGTCAAGAAAAATTGATATTTGTCTATACGAAACAAGATATAGACATTCTTGAAATGACCGTTTCGAAATGAATATCGCTCAAAATTCTTTGAATACAAGCGGAGTGTCTTACCATCGAAGAAAAAATTGTTCCAATTTAGAGACATGGTAAGAACATATTGAACAAAAATTCAAACCAGTGTGTGTGAATACTTGAAAGTATATAGAAAAGACAATACTCAAGTATTTATCTTTGGAAACACACGGTTTGTAAACATGTAAGCACAAAATAAAATTGAAAACATTTAAAATCACACTTCCAAATTATAAAATCTGTTTAAGAATTGGGAAGTGGTTTGAACATTTAAGAACATGTTTTCTATACCTAAAATTGTCCTTCTTTCAGATATAAATGAGATTAAGATAAGAAATTTACCTTGTCGCTCAATCTTAAATCTCAGAAAGTCAGCTGTAGTCATGTAGATATGATCGTGTCAGCTTCTCTCATCCTGTATAAGTCTCAAAGTCTAGTCAAAATTTATTCACAAAATTTATTCGAAAATAAACGACGGAAAAACAGTAAAACAATTATAGAACGAGTTCTGATCAGAAGTAATCAGAAATCATTGTCTTACTCCTTGTTATTTATTAGCTCCCCCTAAAATCATGCATTGCAAAGATTTTGTCAGTTAAGCAAAATGCAGAAATTAGTTAATACTCCCCCTCAAATGAATGTAGATCATCTAAAATCTTCTCTTACTCCCCCTGAGATCATGAGCAAATAATTAAAGTGAAGGTATCTTTCAGAAATAAAAATAAAAAAAATGACAAAAATTAACAATTTGTAACTTTAGTAGGTAACAGCCGATTATGTCTTAAGATTTAACATACCAAGCTTAGAGACAAGAAAATTAAATCTCTTTTCATCTAAGGGTTTGGTAAATAAATCTGCAAGTTGATAATCTGTTTTTACAAAATAAAGTTCAATTGTTCCTTTTTCAACATTATCTTTTATAAAATGATACCTTACATCAATGTGTTTGGTTTTGGTGTGTTGGACAGGATTAGCAGATATGGCAATCGCACTCTTCGAGTCACAATATATTGGGATTTGATCATACTTAAAGCCATAATCTCGTAGCTGTGTTCGCATCCACAAGACCTGAGAGCAGCAACTAGCAGCAGCTACATACTCCGCTTCAGTAGTCGATGTGGAAACGCATAACTGTTTCTTTGAAGCCCAGCTAACGAGCTTGTCTCCAAGGAATTGTACGTGACCAGAAGTACTCTTTCTGTCCAACATACAACCTGCATGATCTGCATCTGAATATGCAGTCAGTTGAAACCCTGTATCCTTAGGATACCACAGACCAAGGTCTGCAGTCCCCTTCAGATATCTAAAGATCCGTTTGACAACGGCCAAATGAGATTCTTTGGGAGCAGCTTGATATCTAGAACAAAGACATGTTGAGAACATAATATCTGGTCTACTCGAAGTAAGATACATCAACGATCCTATCATACCTCTATAGGTTCTAACATCAACACTTTTTCCCGAAGGATCAGTGTGGATCTTAGTTCCTGGTGCCATCGGGGTGCCAATAGATTTGTGATTTTCTATTTTGTACTTCCGAAGAATGTCCAAAATGTACTTAGATTGATTTATAAAAATCCCCGTAGAAAGTTGTTTAACTTGTAATCCGAGAAAGAAATTCATCTCTCCCATCATACTCATTTGAAAACGTGACACCATGAGGTTAGAAAAGTTTTTACAATATTTTGGATTAGTACAACCAAATATTATATCATCAACATATATCTGAATAAGTATAATATCAACTTTTTCTTTCTTGATGAATAAAGTAGTGTCGATCTTACCTTTTGAGAAACCAGACTTGACCAAGAATTTTGATAAGACGTCATACCAGGCTCGAGGGGCTTGCTTTAATCCATAAAGGGCTTTGTCCAATATGTAGACATGATCTGGCTTATCTGGATTAACGAACCCTTCTGGTTGAGACACATACACTTCTTCTTTAAGAATGCCGTTCAGAAAGGCTGTTTTCACATCCATCTGAAAGACTGTGAAGTTCTTAAGAGCGGCGTAGGCGAGAAACATTCTGATAGCCTCTATGTGCGCTACTGGAGCATATGTCTCGTCATAATCGATGCCTTCCTCTTGCCTGTAGCCTTTGGCAACAAGTCTAGCTTTGTTTCTGATGACGGCACCATCTTCATCCTTTTTATTCTTGAATACCCACTTAGTTCCTATCACGGTCTTTCCTTCAGGCTTAGGAACTAATCTCCAAACCTTTAGGGCTTCAAACTGATTGAGCTCTTCTTGCATTGCAGATACCCAGTCCGAATCAGCAAGAGCCTCGGATACTCGTGTTGGCTCAATCTTGCTTAGGAACGAGTCATGCATACACTGATTAATAGTCGCTGACCTTGTCTGAACAGGCTTGTCAAAATCTCCAATTACTTTATGTAATGGATGGTCCTTGGTCCAGCGATGCTCATGTGGGAGTGGAATAGATGAATTCTGAACATGATCATCATCTTGAAATCCACTTTCAAAATCTTCAGTTTGAATTACAGGAGGGGGTTTGTCAGTTGAAGTTTCATGTGCAGAAGTATCAGTGGGAACATCAGATTCAGGCTGTTGATTAGACAATGTAGTACACCCAACTGAAACAGTTACTTCAACTGTAGGAGTAACAATAGGAATATGAGTTTTTGTCTGAACTGGGGATGCTTGTTTAGTAATAACATCTGAAGTGACTGGATGATAACAGCTTGTATCTTCAGACCTGTCAGTCACAGTAGATTTAGATATATTAGATCCTAGAAACTCATCATAAAAGAATTCAAATAACAAATCTAAATCAGTTAAATGTGAAGTAGATGTAGAAGCGTTATCCGAATTTATCGCTGTAGACACAGGTTCTGGACTGATCTGCCTAGAAGCTAATACACCAGTGATAACCGGTTCTGAAATGATTTGATCAGAAGGCATTTCTTCATCAAATGTAACATTGACGCTCTCCACAACTGTCTTTGACTTCTTTATATAAACACTATATGCAGCAGAAGTTGAATAATAACCGATAAAGATGCCTTCGTCCGCTTTAGCACTGAATTTATTCAGACTCTCTCTGTCTTTAAGCACAAAACATTTACACCCATATATGTGAAAATATTTGATAGTTGGTTTCTGTTGTTGATCAACTCATATGGAGTCTTTTGAAATCGGCGGTGTATCATGGAACGATTTTGCGTATGGCATGCAGTCGACACAGCTTCCGCCCACAAGAATAGAGGTAGATCCGATTGAGTAAGCATAGTCCGAGCGGCCTCGACTAGCGTCCTATTACGTCTTTCTACTACTCCATTTTGTTGAGGGGTTCTAGGAGCAGAATACTGATGTGAAATTCCAACTGAATCGATATATTCATCAACAATCTTGTTCTTGAATTCTGTGCCATTGTCAGTTCGAAGGAACTTGACTTGTCGCTGCAGTTTCACCTGGGTCGTCTTTAAGAATGAAATGAGAACTTCCGGTGTCTCATCTTTTGAACGAAGAAATTTGACCCACGTGTATCTGGAGTAATCGTCCACAATTACCCACACATATTTCTTACCACCCAAATTCTGAGTTCTCATTGGTCCACATAAATCCATGTGTATCAGTTCTAACGGAGAACTAGTGCTTGGTTCAGGCTTCGGTTTATGAGAGGCTCTCTTCATCTTACCCTTCTCACAAGCTGCGCATAAATGTTCTTTTTCGTATTTCAGCTCAGGAAGTCCCTTTACTAATTTCCCACGAACCAGCTTGTTGATGTAACGAAAGTTCAAGTGAGATAAACGTCTGTGCCAGAGCCAACTTTGCTGCAACAAAGCTTTTGTCATCAAGCATACTTGGTTGTCAATCTGAACTTTGGACAAGTTGATGGTGTAGAGGTTTGTCTTTCTATGTCCACCCAAGAGTTATGTTCCGTCTTCAGTACGAACTGAGCAACTCTTAGACTTGAAGTTGACCTCTAACCCTTTATCACAAAATTGACCTATGCTGAATAAGTTGTGCCCCAAGCCTTAGACATAACTCACTTTACTTATCTTTATGTTGTCTTGAATGATGTCACCATATCCTAGAATAGGTGAAAGCTGATCGTTTCCAAATCTGACATTACCACTGAATTTCTCTGTATAGTTAGACAATAAAGCATTTTGCCCAGTCATATGCTTGGAACATCCACTATCCAAGTACCACATATGCCGGGTCTGCAAGAGAAATCAGGCAATAATAGATTTAGGTACCCATTTAAAAACGGGCCCTAACAGATTAGCACAAGATTTTGGCATCCACTTGAAAATGGATCCTCTGTTCATTTGAAAACCTTTAAAATCATTTGATCTAGAAGAATATACATGATAAGATCCATACCAATCAGAAGAATCATGAGAATAAGCAAAGTCAGTTTTCCGATAATTATAATGAAATTTAGTAGTAATAGGAGATAATTGAATCAACTGCTTTATTGAATAACGCTTGTAAGAAGTTACAAGGTTTTATTTATGAGAAGCACATTGATCAACTACATCAGAATCACTACTAACAGATTTAGTACAAGAATTATCAGTAACTGATTCAGCTATCTCATCATCCTTCTGTTTTGGTCTCCATTTGGATTGAGCTTTCAGCTTTTTCTTCCTTAAATCTGAAACATAAGATGTAGATTTATTAGGAAAAATAGATTTCTGTGACTGAGGTTTCTTTTGTGTACCAGTGTATTTCTGTTTCTGTAATCGCTGCTTCTTATTTTTCTTACAATTAGCATAGTAATCAGCAGTTACAGAAACTTTTCATTACTAACACCACTTGGTAACACTTTGTCATTTTGAAGACAAGTATAATGATCAGAAAGTTTAGAATGGACGTCAAACATATCAGATTCTTCCATGCACCCATCATCAGAATTAAAAGAATCATTTGCAGACTCAAATAAGTCATCAGAATTATCAGAGAAAATTTGAGGTTCCTTTGAAATTGTAGAACACTTTGTTGATTTTTCTTGAAAAACAGTGTTCTTTATAATTGTAGAAAACACATTTTGTTCTATATCAACCAAAAGTTTTTCATCAGATAAAACATTTTCAAGTTCAACTATTTTGCTTTCAAGAATAGATGTAGGAACATAAACCTTTGCAATCACAGGTTTTGCCTTCATCTCAGATGCGGAATAACTAACAAAATAGTCTTTTGAAAGAACTTTCGGTGTTTCTGAAAGATAACTATCATTTAACTTGATATAGTTAAATGGTAGTTGCATTTTCTTTTTATTCTTTCTGTTTTCAGTTTCTTTGGCCTCATCTTCATCTGACAATTTGGTAACAAATTTGGGTTTCAATTGAGTATGTTTACCAGCATAGGCAAGAAAATCATAGTTATAAAGTGCCGGCTGTTTTCTGATAGCTCTCTTAAGATAATGGGGGTTGTTAAAACCAAGTCCCCATCTTTGCTTAACATCAACCTCTTCATTAGGAGAATTAAGAAATATGGTTTGATCTGTTTGATCTCTTTTATAAAGTTTAACTTCCAGACCATTTACCTTCTTGTTCAAATTCTTGTTTTCAACCTGCAGTTTATAAATAGTTAGTGCAGATTCATTTTTCTCAAACTCATATCTATTTACTTTACCTTCAAACTCAGAAATCTTCTTTTCAAAATTATCTACTTTAGATTTAGAATCAGAATCAGATTTGCGTAAAGAATCAATTAGATCTTTGTTTGAAATAACAGAAGTATTAAGTTCAAAGATCTTCTTGTTCTTTTTAGCAACCTTTTCCTTTTCAGTTTTCAGATTATTTTGTAAATTTTGAAGCTCAACCACCATGGTTTCCAACTTCGTAATGAAATCTTTTGGAGTTGAGTTTAATACCTCATTAACTTCTTCATCATCTGACTCGTCATTCTTGTCCTCTTTGCCCATTAGACAGATATGAGCATTTTCTTCTTTATCTTCTCCTTCATCCTCAGAATGATCCAACCAAAACTCATCCTCTGCCATTAAAGCAACACCAGCTTCTTGTTGTCTTGCCAAAAGCAACTTGTTCTGATAATACTGAGAGTTGCGTACTTTTGGCTTCCGACAATCTTTGGCATAATGACCCAACTTGCCGCAATTGTAGCATTTAATTGAATCAGATGCTGGCTTCTCAACGGCTGTGTAATCATTCACAAATTTCTTCTTCTCATCTGGTTTCTTCTCACCATACTTATTCTCTTCAAATCTTTTGCCTTCCACCCTCTCTCGGTGCTCGTGGTTCTTTAAACTTGATGACGAATAGCGTTGAGAATTAGATCCCGGCTTCTTATAAAATTTCTTCTGAAATGCACGGGTCAGCAATATCAAGGCTTGTTTCAGACTTTCGCCATCATCACTATCAGACACAGAACCAGACTCTGAACTTGAACTCACTTTCTTTTTCTTCTTCTTCTCAATCTTTTCTTTCTTTGTTTCTCCAACCAAAGCAATCGGATCAGGAACCTTCTCAGCCTTTTTCTTTTCAGCTCTTTTCTCCTCGACCTCTTCCTCATTCTGACATAATGTCTCATAAACTTCGTGAAGAGGGATTTCACTTAAATCTTTCATCTGCTTCATCCTACGTGTGTGTTTCTTCCATTCAGGACGTAGGATGCTCAAAAATTTTACATTGTTTTCCAGCTACTTCTTCTTAACTTTGTTCTTTGTGAGTTCATTCAGAAGCAAAGTGAATCTTTCATATGTGTCTTCTAGACTCTCATTCTCTTTTGCCTTGAATTCCTCATAGTTATTGATGCAGTTGGCCACCTTTATCTGATTCCCTATCTTTGATCCCATCATCATCTTTTCCAATTGATCCTACATCTGTTTAGCATTATGTTTGAAGCTGTCAATCTTGATGTAGATATCATTTGGAATGCTTTGGAGTAAAAGAGATCTTGCTTGCTTATCAGCTTTAAATCTACTCTTTTGTTCTTCTGAGTACTGAGAGAAGTCAACTTTAACTGGTTTTGTCTTTATTTCCTTTTCTCCATCTCCATCATCACTTTCACCATCAACATTATTACCATCATGATCATCAACAGGTACATGAATTGTGATTGGTTTCATGGGACCTTCAGTGATAGATAGAAATATGTTCTCTCCATTTGAATGTCTATCTATGAAATCCAGGAATCTGTCTTTCCATTGTTCGTATTCGCCTTTGAACAATACTGGAGGCTTGACATCTGTTCCGATTGAGAGTGCATCTTTGGAAGTCATCTCGTTTAAACCTGTTTGAAAAATATAACAAATAAGAAACTAGAACTGATCGTTAGTCCAAAATGTGAAATCACAAGAAAAAAAATCTTGAAAACTAGAAAAATCAGAAAAATCGAAAAATTTGACTAAGTATCAGAACTCGCAAGTCACTATTTAACTCGCAAGCCCTAAAACTCGCAGACTGAAGAACTCGCAGACTGATTCTTGCGCGTTCTTTAAATTCTCAACCAAACGCGCAGGCAAACTCGCAAGAAAACTCGCAGAAATTTGCGCATTTTGAGAAACTCGTAAGCAAACACGCAAATAAAACTCTTAGATGAAACACGCAGATCGACGAAACTCGCAAGCGCCTGAACTCGCTAACCACTGTTCATACTAGAACTCGCTAGCTGTGATGTGCGCGTTTCCCAAAATCGTAGATCGAAGCTTGCGTGTTTGAACAAAATCTTTCCTTCGACTTGCGCGTTCTTGCGGATGAACCTTGCGCGTTCCACGAAGAGCTTGCGCGTTCTAGCGATCTAGCGCGTTTTTATCATTTTTCGACCCAAAAGCCATCTTTTTCGTCTGAAATCGATCTTTTCTTGGTTTATATGATCTGAAACTCTGGATTGTTGCTCGATTACAACTCTAGAACGAATTACAATCAAAGAAATTTACAAACAACAACTTTTACAACTCAAACTTCGATGAAACAGTAACTTTACAACTTCGAACAAAACTCAACAAAAAAACACAAAATCGAATGAATTACAGTGCAAAAATTTGTAATTGATTACAAGAACTCGATCTATTACTCTTTTCTACCACTTTCTAATCAAAATCTGCTACAAAAACACTCTCAAACTCAAAATTTGATTCTTAACAGTACAACCACAGAGATGATGAACAATAACTCGAATTCTTGATTTTCTTGATCTGATTTCACCTTTAGATCTGCTCTGATACCAATTGTGTGTTCCAGATTCTAGTTTCTAATCAATATTAATCAAACACAACAAGATTTAACAACAATTACCTGTTTGATTACTCTTTCAATTCACAAATACACTTTCTCTCTCTAGAACTCTCTCTCTCTCTCTCTCTATACGTATTCTTTCTTTCAAAATGTCAACTAACTACTTTCACTTGTTACATCTGAAAAATACAAAAAGAAAATGTATTTATACTAACTACTAAATACTAAGGAAACTAAAATACAACTAAGTTTGACTTATTACAAAATAGACTTTGACTTTTAATGAGATTTGACTTTCTTCAGCTTTGACTTTCTCAACTTTGACCTTCAGTCTTCTTGATCTTGTATCCAACAGATTTATGCTCTAACAAGGAGCAGCTTCCTCAGGATATCCCTTGGGTTCCAAGATAGCAAAATGATTGTTTGGCTTGAGGTTCAGTTTCCTGGAGTGATAGTCATGGTGTGTGAAGGAGAGCATTCTGCTTGTTAGGACATGTTCTTGTTCAACAGACTTGGAATCGTCCTTTTTAGCTTCAGAATGCATCGAGTGGTTTGATGCAGAAGATCCCTTGGAGTTCTTGGAAGAAGCAGAATGAGATGCCATGGAAAGAAATGGAGAATGAGAAATCTTTTGCAAGGGGATTCTTAAAGGAGAGAAAATAGCAGGTAAAAAGAAATTTGGAGTATGAGAGGGGTTTATAAATGAAGAGAGAGGGTAAAAAGAATGAGTGGTAAAAGATAAAATTTTCAAATCCGTGATGAGTGGTAACGGATAAGAAGACGTTTCAGAAAAACGACGGTACAGGTTACGATCCAATCAAATATTGACACGTCAGATGATGGCGGTGCACGATCTTGGACGTGCGCCACCCTATTCTCACGCGCCTGGCATTTTCTATTCTCACGTGACAGTGGGTTTCAAAAATAACCCGCAACACATATCCTGATTTTCTCAAGTGATGAGAATGACAGAAGCTCTGGGGATAAGAGGCTTCTAAGGTCATAGGCAAGGTTAAGAGGGAGAAAAGTGCGATGAAATGATCGAGTTCCTTTTAAAGTGCATTTGCTCAAGCACCCTCAGTTTAGAGGTGCAGAGACTCTGTGATAGATCACAGAGGCTCTGTGGTCGACCTCAGAGGTTCTTAGACCAAAAAATTTTCGTTTTAGGAAAGATTTTCAAAGATTTGATCATTTCAAAGTTTTGACTGTAAAATTAGTACAAAGAGGGATCTTTCTGAGGGCATAGTGCTCGAGAAAGAGTTTTGACCCTTGGTTCAGATGGACTAACCTCACTCTGTAGTCTGTTGCGCAGAACTGTCTTGCTCCCCCTTGAATAGTCACGATTGGTTTTTGATGGTTCGTTTTGCTCCCCCTTCAACTATGCTTGGATCATATAAAGATAAGATTTGCACAAGACATAGATTTGCAAAAACAATGTAATATAAAGAAAGTCAAAGAGATTATTTACAAACAAGGAATATGTTATATACAAATATGTACAACAGAGTCTCTGTGCACGGGTACAGAGGCTCTGTGGTCAACTCATGTTGAGCATATCAATCTTGCCAACTAGAAAAGTGAATCGGCAAGTTGTTAGTCTGTGGGCACAAAGTACATCTCTATTGTTCCATGCTCCACATGATGTTTTAGAAAGTGATACCTGATATCGATATGCTTGGTCTTAGAGTGCTGCACTAGATTGGCAGAGATCGCAATGGCACTTTTGGAGTCACAGAGGATAGGATTTTTTCGATATCAAAACCATAGTCTCTAAGTTGGGTCCTCATCCACAGAACTTGTGAACAGCAACTTGCAGCAGCAACATATTCTGCTTCTGCCGAAGAGGTCGAAACACAGTTCTGTTTCTTGGAAGTCCAACTTACTAGTTTCCCTCCTAGGAATTGGCAACTCCCAAAGGTACTTTTCCTGTCGAGCTTGCATCCTCCATAATCTGAATCTGTATAAGCCTTGAGATCAAAGCCAGAGCTCTCCGGATACTAGAGACCAAGATTTTTGGTCCCTTTTAGGTATCTGAATATCCTCTTGACAGGATAAAGATGAGATTCTTTGGGGTTAGCTTGAAATCTTGCACAGAGACATGTGGCAAACATTATATCGGGTCTACTTGCGGTTAAATATAGCAGAGACCCTATCATACCTCTGTAGAGTTTACACTCCACAGGCTTGCCTTCTGGATCTGCATGAAGTTTAGATCCAGTGGCCATAGGAGTCTTCATTGGTGAAGAGTCAGAGAGCTTGTATTTTTCAAGTATGTCAGAGACATATTTTGATTGGTTTATGAAAATACCCTCTGTGGTTTGTTTGACTTGCAATCCTAAGAAGAATGTGAGTTCTCCCATCATGCTCATCTCAAACTCACTCTTCATCAATGATTCAAATTTTTTGCAGTATAAATCATTTGTAGACCCAAAAAATAATGTCATCAACATAGATCTGTACAAGTAGAATCTCACCTTTTCTCTTCTTATAGAATAAAGTAGTATCAGTTGTACCTCTTTCGAAACCATTTGCAAGGAGGAAGTTTGAAAGTCTGTCGTACCAGGCTCTGGGAGCTTCTTTCAGTCCATACAGAGCCTTGTCCAAGAAGTAGACATGATTTGGGTACTTAGAGTTCTCAAACCCTGGTGGTTGTTGAACATATACTTCTTCTTGAATCTGCCCATTCAGAAAGGCTAACTTGACATCCATGTGATATACTTTGAAACCTCTGTGGGCTGTGAAGGCAAGAAAGATTCTTATTGCTTCGAGTCTTGCCACAGGGGAAAAGGTTTCTTCGTAGTCAATGCCTTCTTCTTGGCAATATCCCTTGGCCACCAGTCTTGCTTTGTTCCTGATCACCACACCATCCTCGTCCTTTTTGTTCCTGAAGACCCATTTGGTCCCTATTGCGGTTTTGCCTTTCGGCAGAGGCACTAGGGTCCATACTTCGTTTCTTTCAAACTGCAGAAGCTCATCTTGCATAGCTTCTACCCAGTTTGGGTCTTCAAGAGCTTCAGATATCTTTTTGGGTTCGATGATACTCACAAAACTTGTATAGTAACAAAAATTAGCAGTACTCGATCGAGTTTGGACCTTATCAGAGGCATTACCAATGATTTGGCTCTGTGGGTGACTCTTGGTCCACTTTATCATGCGGGGTAGGTGATGATTGGAAACTTCAGTGGTTAGTTCAGGAGCACATTCGTTTTGATGTAGATCATCTTCTGTTGAAAGAAATTGATCATTTGACTTTCCACAGGACTTGGTTGTTCATCATGAGTGGAGGTAGAGAGCTCTGCAGAGCCTTGATCTGGTGTTGACCCTTCTGAGAGGTTTTTAAGATGATCATGATCTTGATTGAGCTTGGGGCCTTGAGTTGTATTGTCCTCTGAGTGATCCCCCTCGATGGTTGCACCTACAGCATTACTGAAAGAGGGTGAAGTATTTCTAGGACCAGTTAGAGAAGTACCTGTTTGGTCCTCAAAGGCTTCGGCTTCAGAGGCTCTGTGGTCACCTTCAGAGGGTTCATCATCATTGAACATATCTTCAAATAGATGATGAAGATCATTTGTTCGTGATGATCCACCAGAATCTTCATCCTGAAGTTTGAGTCCTGAGCTGATTTGCTCAGAAGTCACCTGAAAAGAATCATCAAATGAAACATTAATACTTTCTAGTATATGCTTGGATTCGAGTACATAGATTCTGTATGCCTTGGAGTTTGATGAATAGCCAACAAATTTGGCTTCATCGGCTTTGGGACTGAACTTCCCTATTTGGTCTCTGTCGTTCAATACGAAACATCTACAGCCAAAGACATGGAAGTACTTAATGTTTGGCTTCCTCTGGTGTAGTAAATGATATGGTGTCTTTGCATGTCTCTTCACGATCAAGGATCGATTTTGGGTGAAGCATGCGGTTGAAATGGCTTCTGCCCAGAAAGAAATAGAGAGCCCTGAAGCAGTGAGCATAGTCCTTGCGGCTTCCACTAGTGTTCTGTTCTTTAGTTCAACAACACCGTTTTGTTGTGGAGTCCTTGCAGCAGAGAACTTCTGTGATATGCCTTTTTGTCGAAAGATAGGCTTCAATGGTTGAATTCTTAAACTCTGTTCCATTGTCACTTCGGATTCTCTGTACCCTGCAGTCATAAAGAACTTGTATTCTCTTGATAAGATTGATTAGTACTTCAGGAACATCTGATTTCTTTCGAACAAATTCAACCCAAGTATATCTGGAGAATTCATCTATGAGTACAAGGATGTACTTCTTGCCACCAAGACTCTGCACAGAAATGGGACCACAGAGGTCAACATGAAGCATCTGCAGAGGTCTGGTGCAAGATATGTCGGGCTTGGTTTTGTGGGCAGCCCTTTTGAGTTTGCCCATCTCACAAGCTGAGCATAGATGATCCTTGTCGAATCTAATACTTGGTAGACCACTTACTAGTTCTAATTTCACAAGTTTGTTAAGTGTGTGAAAGTTTAGATGACAGAACCTGTTGTGCTAGAGCTAAGCTTCTTCATTTTTACTTGAGACTAAGCAGAGCTTTTCTTCTCTGTTAGTTGATTTAAAGTCCATGAGGTATAAATCACCTCGTCTTTTGGCTCGCAGAAGCTCTGTGGTTGTGTCTTCCTTCAACAGAGAGCAGTACTGTCTTTTGAACATCACATCGAGTCCATTGTCACAGAGTTTACTTACACTCAGAAGATTGTGCTTGAGGTTATCCACATAGGCAACTCTGTTGACATCGATGTCTCCTTTGGCAATGACTCCATAGCCTTTTATTTGTCCCTTTTTGTTATCTCCAAAAGTCACAGATCCCCCTCCATGTTTTTCTTTGTAGGAGGAAAGCAACCCTCTGTCGCCAGTCATGTGTCTTGAGCACCCGGAGTCTAGGTACCAGATAGGCACATGTTGTTTCTCCTGTGAACAGATTAGAGAGATTTAGGTACCCATTTCCAAATGGGTCCATTTTTGTTATGAGACTTTGAAGATGCCTTAACATCTTTGGTTTTGGATTTATCCTCATTTGCAGAGGTACCAGTTTGTCTCTTCTCACCCTTGAATTTTGCATTCTTGGGCTTGGGGTGAGATATAAGACAGGAGGGCCTCGAGAAATGTTGATTCAAAGAATTCATAAGATCAAAGCATTTACAATAAGGAACATTTGAAGCAAACTTCTTGAAAATTTCATTAAATTTGTCAAAGGACGGTACAGAGCAAATTTTACTACAACCCATTTTAGATTTGGGTTTCCTTTTACAGAAAGCTTTGTCTAATCTAGGTTGAGTTTTTTCAAAAACTCTTTTTGAGTGGCTCTTTGGTTGTACTCTCCCTTGATCTTCTTTCCTTGCTTTCACTGCAACAGAAGCATCAAATTTATCAATTTTGGGCCATTTATTCTTTTGTTGCCAAGTGAGTTTTTCTTGAAAAGGTTTTAATGGTCTTGGAGCTTTTGAATCATGAGGGATCTTGTTCTTTTTAGATCTTTCAAGCTCAAGAGAAGTCTTTGCTTGCAAGCACATGTCCAGGAAATCAGGACAGATAGGTACGCCTGTGGTTTTCCTTTTGGGAAGAACTGTTCTATTAAGAATGCCAGAGGTAAGTTTACTCTTCTCTGGACCACAGGGGAGTATCTCAAGTTCCACAGAGCTTGTCTCATTTTCAACAGAGGACTCTGATTCTGACTCAGAGTCTGAATCGAGGAAGTCTCTGTGAATGAGATCTTGACCTTCTGCAAGTGCCTTGCTTTGTCCATTGGTGTCCTCTGAAGTACTTAGAGTTTTTGAAATACACGGAATGACCATAGGAGTGTTAAGACAGTTTTGTAGATCTTGCTCAAAGATTTCTCTTCCATTAGAGATAATATCAGGATGATTAAGAAAATGGTTTTCATAGGTCTTTCTCAAGTCATTTTCCAGAAATCTTTTAAAAAGTTTTTCTTCCACAGAGGCCGGAACAAACTCTGGAGCTTCAGAGGACAATTCCTTTTCATGAGTCATCATGCATACAAAAGCCATTTGAGTTTGTGTTTCTGGATGACCGAATCTGAAGATTCCTATCTGTTTTTGAGACAGATATTTCTTTGGAATATAATTTCTCTTTGATGAGAGTGAAGAAGGTAGATTATTGTTTTCATACCATGTATCTACCATCAACAGAGGATTTCTCAGATGTGGTTCTTCGGATGTTTTTCTCCTTTTAAATGTGGATAGAATGATTGGAAGACTTGGTTTTAATGATTTTCCAACGCATAAGATGTTTGCTAAAGATTTGTGTCTTTTGTTTCCAGTATAGGGATCGACATCATCGAACCCTATGCCTCTTCTGCCAATTTGGGTGTTGAACTTTTCAGTGACTTTTTGAGCATCCTGGTACCTTTTGATTTTGAGATCTCTGTCGAACAGATCTCGATGAAGAGCTTCTCTTTCCTTTTGAAAGAAGTTTTTCAAAAAAATGGCATTTAAATGATCACTCTCACATTTCTTAAGCTCTTTGACCTTTTCTTTCAAAGCTCTGTCGAGATTTGTGATTTTATCCTTGAAATCCTTTTTTGTTGAAATATGCTCAGAGCTGAGAGTTTGTGTTTTGAAGGTAAAGCTTATCCTTCTCCTCAGTGAGAAGCCTAGTTTCTCTTTCAAAGAAGGCAAGCTTTTTCTCAAGATCTGAGCATGTATGTTTGTAAGCTAGAAGATCATTTTGTATTTCAAGAAGCTTGTTTTCAAAGTCTGAGTTACAAAAGTTAGAAGTGGATACCTCACTTTCGTTGTCAGAAGAGTGGACTTCTGCCATTCCACAGAAGAGTGCGATATTTTCTTCATAAGATGATTCATCGGTTACAAGGTTCTCTTGTTCTGCCATTAGGGATTTCTGAGTGTAGTACTCCGCTTTCTTTTTATAGAAGGCAGCGTCCCTTGTGGGTTTCCCTGTGTTGGCAGAGGACCTGCACTCTGCTGCATAGTGGCCTGGTTTCCCGCATTTGAAGCATCCTTCAGTTTGCTTCGGGAATTTGTCACCAGCTCTGCCATCTAACTTCTGTCCATTTCTCTCTTCTTGCCTTGGTTCTTCAGACCACTCCTTTCTCTTTGCCTCACCATATCCTCTACGTATGTCATCTCTTTCTTCTCTTCCTCTGTACTCCGGCTTCTTCTTGAGACCACGATTGAACTGTCGGGTCATTAGTGCAAGAGTTTTGGCCAGAGCAGCCATGTCAATCTCCTCCTCAGAGTCTTCTTCACTTTCACTCTCTGCTACAAGTACCTTCTTCTTCTTCTTTTTCTGTGCCTCCTCAGCTGCCTTATCCTTCTTTCCCTTGTCTTTGCCTTCTGAGGCACTTCCCACAAGAGCCAGAGGACCTCCGACAGAGGTTGATAGTTTGGAAATTCTGTTCTCTTGGCTAATCAGTGTTCCAAAGAGATCAGATATGGACCAAACATCAAGATCCAATGTGGCTTGCATGGACATGGTTAAATGAATCCATTCATCATTTAGGCTCTGTAGAAATCTGATGTTGTTTTCTTCGGAGGTTCTGTGGATCCCATACCTCTTGCACTTGTTTATCAAAGAGTTGTATCTATTGTAAGTGCTTTGAATGGATTCACCCGGCAGAGCTTTGAATGCAAAATACTCATTTATGCATAAGGCTCTGTTGTTCTTGAGGGTTTTGGCACCACCCTCAAGTTGTTTCTCCAGTTCTAACCATAGGTCCTTTGAAGTTTCACATGAATCAAGAGATTGAAAGATATCATTTGGGATAGCCATTATGATTAGTCTTTTGGCTTTCTTTGCAAGTTCATGTTGTGCCTTTTCTTCTTCACTCCATTCAAGGACAGGTTTGGGGTGTTGATATTCAGGAATTTCAGGAGTATTGGCAGTGGCAGGAACACGAGGAACAGTTGTCATTGGAATGAAAGGAGGATTGTGAAGAAACTCAACCAAACCAGGATCCACACCTTCAAGGAAGTGCACCATCCTGATCTTCCACTGAGGATATTCATCCCTTAGAAGAGTGGGAGGTTTGGACTGAGATCCAGCACTGAAGTAGTTGACAGTGTTTGCCATTTTAGTTTAGAGAGGAAAAACAGAGTATGACACGAACCAGAAAGGGTATAACAGTAATGGTTTTAGAAATGATGAGTGTATGAATTAGTAAGAACAGATGACCAACCAACTAGCTTTGAATCTGTCTTTGAATGAAGGACACACTTGTACCTGTTTCTATACCAAACAGGTTGATATAGCTCTAGAAAACAGAATGTGACTGTAAATGGAGTTTGGGACGAAGAACAGACTCAAACTACTACCTTGAGTACTGGAAACAAGTATAGAACTGGATCCTTTGATATTGAAAATCAAAGTTTGCTATGATACCAATTGTTGATCCCAGTTGTGATGTTCTTTAACTTGATTTACCTTTTACTACACACAGATTAAATAAATAGAGTGCGGAAGCGTTTAATACGTGTAGAAAAGATTGAACATGCAAGGTAGTAAACACACAAGTAATTAATGAACAGGAAGTAAAGTATCACAAGAAAGTTACTCAAAGAACTGTTTCATTGATTACTCAAGAACACCAAGAACACGCACTCGTATGTGCAAAATGTGCTCAAGGATTATACAGACTGCTAATTTTTGTGTGTCCTTCTTTGCTCTAAGGTGGTGCTCCCTTAATATACAAGAGGGATGGACCCCTTAGTACAAGACAAAAACTGGCATTCCATAAACGGAATGCCACCTGGAAAGAAAACATCGTGGGACGCCCATTACTTTGATCTTGAGGATCTTCGTATAGCAGGTCTCACGTGTTCTGCACGTGGTCTTGTCTTGAACTCTTAGAAAAGCTTCAACATTGATCTCCAGAGGTTGGCCTTCACAGAGGCTCTGTGAGTGATCACAGAGGCTCTGTGATCCAAGAATTATTATCAGGTTTGACTTCTGGTAGATCTTCTGCGGAGTAACCTCTGAGCTTTGCACCTTCTGTGGTGTATTTGAGTGTTCAGCGGTAGGCTTCTGCAATTCACACACTTAGCCTATTTTTCAATACTTCTATACAATGAGAGTGGAGCTAACAATTCTTCACAGTTACCTTATTCAACTCCCTATAATCGATACATATTCTCATGGTTCCATCTTTCTTCTTCACAAATAAGACCGGTGCTCCCCAAGGTGACGAGCTCGGTCTCACAAATTCTTTCTCAAGAAGGTCTTGAGGTTGACTCATCATCTTCATCTCTGATGGATCCAAACGATATGGAGCTCTAGCTATCGGAGTCGCCCCCGACGTTAGATCGATCTTGAACTCTACTTGGAGATCGGGTGGTAACCCAGGCAAGTCGTCCGGGAACACATCGGGGAACTCCTTCACTACCTCTACATCCTCTAGTTTCTTCTTCTTCTCAAGTTTGGTATCTATCACGTACGCCAAAAAGGATGAGCACCCATTCGATAAGCAATTATATGCCCTCACCATGTTGATAAATGCTACCTCGCCTTTCCGCCTCTCGTCGTACACGGTTACCGACTTAACTTCTGAAATTGGGATACGGATCAACTTCTTCGTACAAAGGATTTCAGCTTGGTTATTTGACAACCAATCCATCCCGATGACAACGTCAAATCCTCCAATGATCATTGGCATTAGATCAATCGGGAATTCTCTCCCTTCAACTTCTAGCTTGCAACCCTTAAAGACGTCTCGAACTACCACTTGGTCACCATCCGCTAGCTCTACCACTAGCGCATCTTCTAAACTAGTAGTGGGCATGGATAGCTTTGGGCAAAATGAACTTGACAGAAAAGAAAATCTAGCTCTCGAATCAAATAATACACGTGTAGGTACAGAGTTCAGTAGAAACATACCCGACACTACATCTGTCGATGACTTCGCTTCCTCAATAGTCATCTGAAATGCTCTTCCAGTTGCCTTCGGAGGATCCACTTTCATTCCTCCGCTGAAGTCCGTCTTTTCCATCGGGCACTCACTTCTAATGTGCCCCGACTCCTTGCATCCGAAACAAATTTGTCCTCTGATCGGACAATCGATGAAACTATGGTCGGGCTTGCCACATTTAAAACAGGGCCCGGATCCTGAGTTACAGGGGCCGAGATGTTTGGTTCGACACTTCGAACACCAAGGAACGTCCCGTATAGAGCCCACTCCTTTTTTACTGTTGTTGTTGAACGACTTTGATCTCTTAGAGTGCATCGTACTTCCTTCCCACTTTCTCTTCTCAACTACCCCACTTCTCTCCACTTTAGTTGGGCCATACGAATCTTCACAAGTTGTGCCTCCTCGATAGCCTCCCGTAGAGTAGTCGCCTTCGACACTCGAGCCATGTTCATCATCTCAGTAGGCAAGACTTTGATGTGGGCTTTGATCTTTTCTCTTTCGGTTGGGACCAGATGTCCCACCACCCCCAGTTTATCCATAAACAACTTATTGTATTCCTTGACTGATAAGTTTCCTTTCTTCAACCCTCGAAATTCGTCGATGTGTCAATCCATGGCCCTCTCGTTACAGAATTCTTCCATTATTTTCTTCTTGAAAGTCTCCCAACTTAGTTTGGCCAACACCGTGGCCTCAATGGAAGTGGAATATACGTTCCACCATGTGAGGGTCGCCCCTATAAGCATTTGGGACCCGAAAACATATTTCTGGCTTTCCACATACTCGCTCGATCGGAAATCCTGTTCCATCTCTCGAATCCAGTTCATACATGCCACGGGGTCGTCTGAGCCTTTGAACTCCGGTGGTCGACATCGAAGAATGCCTTGAAAGTACAAGGCTTTGGCGCATGCCTCACTTCCGGGGTTGGGGTCTCATTAGAAGGGATTACGGGTCTGGAACCCCCGAATCCCACCACTACAATGTTCTTTGCGACCGCTTCGGGCCTATGGTTGCTGGCATCTCGGTCTTCCAGTAGCTTCATGAAAATTTCTTGTTGTTGAGCCATTGTCGCGTTCATGGCTTGCATCATTCTTGTCTCTGGACTCACCTCTTCTATTATTGGGTAAATCGAGGCTATATTACTCATGGGTATATGCTCAGGTCCCCCGCCCAACGCATCTACAAATGGTGGGGGTAGGTCTGCATTGGTTACTCTTGCTTGGTCGGCCGTGGATGCCGTTGTATCCTGACCCTCCTGTCGATTCCGAGTATTTACCATTTTCTGCCACACATACGCGAGAACATAGATGAGATATATATCATGGAAAGGAAGCCAAGGAAACGTACTACTACATTCATTAATCATTGTAACAACGGAAATAAGCATACTCACGTAGAACATCCTGATAATAACGTTAGCTAGGAGAAATCATGAACATGTGATACATAAGAACTTACATCCCCATTACCATAACTCTCAATTTATGTAGTTTCCGTCGACTCTAAGACCATCTTATCTTAGGAGTTCTACCCAATCTCACTCAATCATAACTTAAATTCACAGCTTAAGTCTAGGTACTCTACATTCATACCTAGTTCACTTAAATAATGCTCTGATACCAACTTGTAACACCCTAAATTTTAGAGAAATAAAAATTCAAAAATTTCGCAATATGACGGCTATAAACTGGGTAAACCGGAGTGAATTAAAACCTGTCATAACAAACCCAATGTATCATCCCGAGAACAGGGAATATGGTGTTGTAGCTTTTACAAAAAGAATCAAATGAAGAATAATGCTTAACAACCTAATAATCTAACTTAAACAAGAAAGATTAATATCGGGTGTTGCTATTCTTCCAAAAGGTATAATCACTATCACCATCGTGTCGGTCCATAAATCAAACTAAAAAAGACCGCTCTCGTCCTCTTGGCTATCCGCTCAATCCCGCGGACTCCCATCGCTAGATTGACCTGCTATACATGTCATTTTAAGAAAAAGTTTTAGGTTAAAGCCTAGTGAGATCAAACAGTTTTATCGAGATAAACAATGTTAAGCGTAAATAAAGAAAGTGGAGTTATGAAGGGAATAATAATGCTTTCTACCATAACAGTTACCTCTTGGTTTAACGGGGGAGACCCGCTTACTAACGCAAGTGACGGAACACAAAAGTAGGCCACTTGACACTTAGTAAATCCACTACACATAGAAGTACACACAAGGGATGTTAGGCTCAGTGTCTTTAAATGTACACCCGCGGAAGGTCAACTTGAACCTAAAAGGGCCCTTACGTTGAGATGCTTATCCAATATCGTAATACTTAGCACATAGGACTTATAGCCCAATCCAATGCCTAAACGTGCCTCGACGAAGGAGACGAATGTCCCAACGTCGGACCAAATGCACAATAATAACGGGGTCAGGACTCCCAATGCAACCAAATATGTCACATAGAGCTAAAAGTTAACCGGTATTTCCACATTAAGATATGATATCCGCAATATTAATAAAGAAGATTTTTGCATAAATACTTGTAAAATCTTACCAAGAGGTTCCAAATATTCAGTCCAAGGTTATAGTAAAACAAGTTCCCAAAGTACAAACTTATCAACAGTTAGATGAAAATAGCATTTACCCATCATTTACAAATCTTTGAAGCTAGAGGATCGAAAACATAGTGATAAGCTTTCTTCATACATATATCCAAGATATCCTCTTTCTTTTCTCAAAACTCTTTCCACACATATGAACCCTAGACTCTCCAAAGTAGGGTGTTGGGTGAAAATGCACCTCAAGTTACATAATGAAAATGAAGATGTCTATTAGGTTAAAGATAAGATTTTAACATGTATAGAGTTTTATGAAAAGGAAGAACTCACCTTGTAGGGTTGTATTCCAAAACCCTAAAACTTAAAAGCTTAAGGAGATGAAACTAGGATCTTGAGGAGACTTGAATCTACCACAATGGATGCTTAAATACCACCAAGTTCTTGGGAGGAAAACGTAGCCTCTAAGAGTTCCTAAAAGTTGAGATTGGTAAAAATAAGGTTTTGGCCGAATTTCTTCATTTAAATGAGGTCTGCGCGCCCGTGAGCCACGCAGAACACTGAAGTTGCGGATGGATAGAGACCCGTGAGGTTAGCCGCGTGGCTCCACCCGTGCAGTAAGCCGCCCTAAGCATTGTCGAGCTTCCCATTTTTCTATTCTTGTACCTTGGCTAACCAGATCACAACACCATTAAGACTCCAAATTCGGGGTGTTACAGAACGTACCTGCCCTAATGCTTGAATATAAGCAGCCTTGAGTACACTCCCCTACAAATCTGCAGACAGCTTCGCGTTATCATAAAATTTAAAGGGTGAATTATAAGTTGGAAATAATGTGCAAGGATCTATTGAGAAATCTTTAGCATACTTCATATGAGGTGGAACTTGGACAAGAATCTCGTTACGACAGAATTGCAGGTACCCAGATGCCTTGACCAATAAATCGACAACATAGTCATAATGTGAACAACGGTGAGTAATTCAAAACCAGGAATTTGCAGTACATATTTCCTGCATGATCAAAGTTAGAGATGGGATAAATATATATATATATATATATATATATATATATATCCAAACTGAAGAGAGAATTGAAATGAATCCTGATTTGTCGTTGTCCATCATCTAAGCTTTTACATTACAGTCTGATAACCGGCGAAGGGCTGCTATGATGGAAATGATGAGGCAGCGTGCTACTAAGGTTGCTGGCAACAGTGTGTAATAACCCCAAACCGCTGAAGATTTCAACAACAAAACTTCGTATAAAAATAAGTCAATAATTAGGTTCTAAACATATTATCCCACAAGTAGAATTAAATCTTAAAGTCATAGCAAAACCGCTAAGAGATATTATCACAAATCCCAACGAAAAGCATTAATTGCTGTAAATCAACCAAGATTCATAAATGTTTCATCCACATTCTAAACTCAGGTAAACATTCTACCTCTACCCTTACCCTTGTCGAACCCCCAACTAGCGAGTGACCTTCAATGCATTAGAGTAGGAGGAACGTGGATTAGACCGAAGGTCTACTGAGTCATTCTTGATCCAATAAGTATAAAAGATAGAAATAATTCAAAATCACAAGTAAATCCTTTGAATATGATCTCGCAAGAAATTATATTAAAAAACCCATAATTTTAATTTTCTTATTTTGATTTCAATATTGATAT
Source organism: Arctium lappa (assembly GCA_023525745.1). NCBI lineage: Eukaryota > Viridiplantae > Streptophyta > Magnoliopsida > Asterales > Asteraceae > Arctium > Arctium lappa. The sequence continues at coordinate 33,659,530 of CM042062.1, forward strand.
ATTGTTTCTTTTCTAATTTTTATCAAATTTTCTATCACAATTATATTCAGCATCCACACTAATATTGATTTTATTAGTATTTTTTATTTTGGTTTCTTTGCATTAATATTAATATTTAAGATAAAATATATGTTTTTTTAAACAAGAATTCAAATATAAATAATAACAAAAAAAAAACAAATTATTTTGTTTTAAATTCTTAAGTAGTTTTATTAATACAACTTTTTCAATAGTAACATCATTTCATATTATTTTATTATTATTATTATATAACAATAGCTTATATATATATATATATATATTTTATATAATTTTTTTTATAAATAATATAACATAAAAGAATTTATATTCAAAAGTTTTAATAAAAAGTGATGTGTTGTTATTTAAAATTTTAAATCTTGCTGAGAAACTGACGTATTATTTTTTGAATATTTAAAAACTTAAATAAGAATCTATTAACTATTATTGAAGTTTTAAAGTTGGAAAAGAAAATAGGTTATTTTCTGAATTTATAAAGTTACAGAAGGATTGATGATATATTTTATTAAAATATAGATAAAATGAAAATTATGGGTTAATATTTGAATTTTAAAGGAAAAAGTTAAAAAAAACCCAACAAACTATATGATTTTGAATGATTAAATGTTTAAACTATTTTTTTGAACGATAAAATTATTAAACATTCTAAAACCGGTAAAATACATCATTCTAACATGTTTTTACAAGTTAATGTGATAAAAATTTGGGAAAAGTATAAAAAAATCCAACAAACTATCTGATTTAATTTGAATGATTAATTTTTAGGCATAACTTTTGAATATTTCGGAATTAATAATGGAAATGGTATAATTTTTCTCTATTTAATTGTTCCATTTTACTTTGTTGTCGTTGAGAAAAACTATATATATATATATATATATATATATATATATATTGTTGGTGATTTTGTACCAAAAAAAATTGGATCGATTTGTTTAAAATTAAGTTCATGATTTTGTTTCTTTAGAAAAAACTTTTGGGATTTGTTTGTTGAAAAAAAGTTCAAAATTTTATTTGGTAAAAAGATTTAGAAAAAAGTTATAGATTTATTTGTTAAAAAAAATAGGGACTTAATCATTCAAAATCGGATAGTTTGTTTGATTTTTTATACTCTTTCCAAAATTTTATTATATTTACCTGTTTTTATAGATTACAAGATTGTATTTAACCAGTTTTAGAAAGTTTAATGACTTTATAATTCAAAAAAATAGTTTAAGGACTTAAAAATTCAAAATCATATAGTTTATTCGGGGTTTTCAGACTTTTCTTAGTTTTAAACGTACAAACCATACGACTACATACACATTGTTGAAACTTGTAAAGTTGTAAAATAAATGATATATAATTTGTTTAAAATAAATGTCTTATTTATTTATTTATTTACTTAAAATTTATTTCATATACAATACAAATAAAATAATAAATAATGTGAGCAAATATTTATTAGAGTAAATTACAAATTTGGTCCTTGTGGTTCACAATCACTATCAAGTTTGGTCCTTATTTTACACTAATTACGAAATTTGTCACTATAGTTGCCATGTTGTTGCAGTTTTGGTCCTCTGACTAATTTTAGTGAAAAAGTTCAATTAACTCAAGGATATTTTGGTCTTTTTACTTAGAGTAAACTACTATTTTCGTCCCTACGGTTTGTTGTTTATAACTATTTTCGTCCTTGATCTTTAAAAATTGTTTTTTTGGTTCTTGTGGTTTGCAACTCATTTCGCTTTTAGTCCCTGAGAATATTAGTTTTAGGGACGAAAATGGAAAGAAATTGCAAACAACAATAACCAAAAAAACAACTTTTAAAATCATGGACAAAAATGGTTATAAACAACAAACCACAAGAACGAAAATCGTAGTTTACTCTTTTACTTATTTTTGTCTCTTTCCTTTTTTGTTTTATTAAATTATAGAGTAATTTATGATTTATTCCATGTGGTTTGTCAATAGTTTCACTTTGCAATTTAATTTAATTTTTTATTTCCATGTTACAGCTTAATTTTTAAGTTACTTTTTGTACATTATAAATTTTATTTATTTTAATTTACTTTTCTTTTTTAATTTTTCGTTTATATACTATTATTTATATTAATTAATTAATAATGGTTTTAACTAAATTACATTAAAAAATATATTTTTTATTTTACAAATGAAACCATTAAAAAAACGAGTTCTTGGAATATTTTTATGTGGATATTCAGTAATTGATGTATTTTGTATATATTCATTGATGAATATACTCAAATGCATAAAACAATAACGAAGTTCATGGTTGTATATATATTGAAATAAATATTCACTGATGGTGTCAAGAATATCGAGATGGAGTAGACATGTATGTCTTGATGGACCCCGTTAAGCATACCTTGTAATGAGTTTAGAGAATATTTTGAGAAGGATATAAAAGCTAAGTATATTTCTTAAATTTAGTGTAACATTGGATATAATTTTGAAATATGGGGACACATTGAGCATATAATCTCAAACATTCCTTCAAGAATTATACTCATGTTGAATTATTGGTAAATTTTATTTTGTAATTATTTTGAAGAAAAACAATGCCGTTTTTAGTTCCAAATCTTGTTTAAAGGATTAACTAAAACTCAAAAATACCTTTTAAAACTAAATTAAAAAATATTTGACGATCAAAACTTTGCATTAAAAATCTTCATATTTTTAAAACAAATAAAAAAATTGTATTTTAGAAATGATTAATGTATTAATTTTAAAAATATTCAAAAACTCGTTTTAAAAGTATTGACAATACTTTCTTTAATGGTTTAATTTGTAATATGTATCTTTTAAATGTAATTTGGTTAAAAACATTATTAATTAATTAATATGATAATAATATATAAATGAACAATTAAAAAAGGAAAATAAAATAAAATAAAATAAATAAAATTTGTAATGTACAAAAAGTAACTTATTTAAATTGTATAGTGGGACAAAAAAATTTAAATTAAATTGTAAAGTGAACCTATTTACAAACTATAGAGACTAAAAAATCATAAGTTACTCTATAATTTAATAGAACAAAAAATTAAAGAATATAAATAAAAAAAAGACGAAAATTTTCTTAAGTTAACTAAAAATATAATTTATTCTATATCATTTATATATATAGAAGCAATAATCTCAGGGTATGACGTGACACCTTCATTGAGCAACGATCCGCAAAAGAAATTTCTAATTTTTTTTTTAATTGTTAAAATCCATAATATGTTTAAGACCATTATGCCCCAATACATAAAATGGTAGTTTCATTATGAGTCCAATCTTTTGGTAATTTTACCTACATTACCTACAAAGTATTCATCTTCTCCTAACTCTCCATCTTACTTCTTTACTCTCAATCTTTTCGTCTCCATCCTCATCCCTCCAATTTGTTCTTGATAATATTAATACATCATGGTAGTTATTGCTAATACATTCTGGATAGGACTATAATTCTTAGAATTAAGAGCAGCTCAAGTTTGCCACCAGGTATGTATATATAATTTTCAAATGAATATTATGGAAGTATAAAGATCAATAAACGTCATGATAAATATATGTATTATTGTCATATTGAAATCTATTGTCTCCGGTAATTTTTAATGATCACAGTCCTATTTCCTATTCATGGCTAACCCATTTTCAGGGATTCCCAAATCCATAGAAATGTGCAACTCTCAAAGCCTGATTTAATAATGGTTGTTATGGTAAAGGGCAGACAAATTATTTGAATGGAATAATTTTGAACCATTATTCAAGACCAACGTCCCAATTTGGTCCTGCAATGGTTGGCTTCTACTTATCCTCCTCCTCCAAAGTATATTCTCTTTATAATTCATTTTCTTATTCTGTGCTGGTGTGAAAAGTATTACAAATTGAGTATTGATTTCAAAAGTATGAAAATTTGTGTTTTTGTTTTTGGAGTTAAATTTATCATCTTTGAAAGTAATTTTAATTTACATTTTAGTTAAATTTTTAATATTTAAGGCTTGAATTATTGATTTTCATGGTTGTTAAAGTAATTCCCTTAGCAAATAATTTGAAGGAAGAGAATGGTTATTAGTGTGTCAAAACACATAACATTGGATTGAATTCTTTCTTCTACACGTTTTTATATCCATCAATGTCATAGCTTACTAGCCAAGTTTATCAATAACTGGGGATGTTAAAGGTTTGAACCACACCATGGTAAGGGAGATTTCTTTTATTCAAGCCTTTTCATTTTTTAATGTGCGCCACTTTAATTAAAACCTCAATAAATTTCATATTTATGAAACTAATCAAGAAAATAATTTACATCAATTATATCTAAAATACTTTCAATGTATTCATCGCATTCCTTTAGTATCAATAATTAACGAATTACGTGACAGTTGTTGAATGGTTTGGTGTAAAATGATTAAGTGGTCAAAATAATTAAGAGACTTTTATGATATAGTGAAAAATGGAATATGATTGTTTGCTAATTATCATAATGAAATTAGGGTGTTGGATGGTTAAGAGAGGGTCATGATACAAAATCATTCAGAGGGTCTTGGAACCATTAAGAGGCACATATTTTTTTTCCCAAACAAGATTCACCTCTTAGCGATTCAGAGATTGTCTCTTAATGGAACTATTAAGAGGTAAACAAACAGCCCCTTAACCTACTTACATGTTATGTAACAAAAAATTTCACTACCGCACAACGCACGATGCCACCCACTATTTCAATCTATTAATTTCATTTTTTTAATTGCATCCCCGATTTTTTGGGGCATGCTTCTAGGACTGATCATTTTTCTTGAATGTAGACTTTTTTGTTTCTTAACTTGATCATTTTTCTTAACTTGAATGTGATTAACTGGTTTTATAGTCGGTCTATATATATACCTTAGTCCCTAATAAAAAGGATTATTGACTAATTAAGCCAGGGGTGTTAAAAAAAATTGGAAAACCGAGAAACTGAGCCGCACTGTTTGGTACGAAACCAGAAAAATCGATAACCGAAAAATCTGAAAATTGAAAAAACCATGGTATTCACGGGTCGGCTTCGGTTTTGAACTTTAGGTAGCCGGGGTACCTGAACCGATCCAGATATAATGTATATCTAATATTTAATTCATGTTATTTATTTATATATTAACCTAAAATTAAATGAGTAAATGTCTTACGTCTTTTGTTGTTGGTTATCATGGTGGATGATTAAATTTGGTGGTATGAAATCATGAAGGAGTCGACATTAACCGGAAAATGGATGTTTTTAAACAATTAAACTTATTTTAATTTGTAGTGCCTTTATTATTTTTATTTATTGTATATATAATTGTTTTAAATGTTATATTTCGGTGCCACTTTTAAATTGTAAATGATATTTTCTTATAACTTCAAGTAACCGTCTTATTTGGGTTTGGTTTGGTGCGGTTTAGTTCAACCTACGTGTGTGTCCCTGAATCTAGTTTCTAATCAATATCAAACAAACAAGATTTAACAATCAAATTTACCTGTTTGATTACTCTTTCAATTCACAAATACACTTTCTCTCTCTAGAACTCTCTCTCTCTCTCTCTCTACGTATTCTTTCTTTCTAACTTCTATCTCTTGTAACTACTGAAAATACAAGAAGAAAATGTATTTATACTAACACCTAATACAAAGGAAACAACAAATACAAATACAACTAAGTTTGACTTATTACAAAATAGACTTTGACTTTTAATGAGATTTGACTTTAGCACCTTTGACTTCCTCAACTGTGACCTTCAGTATTCTTGATCTTGTATCCAACAGATTTATGCTCTAACAATCTCCCCTTTTGGATTCAAGATCATTGTTGAAAAATCTAGCAATTCAGTCTTCACTTTAAGCTCTGTCAAAGCAAACTCCCCTTTTTCATTGATGATCTTCTTTCCAAAACTGTCTTCAAACAATTAACAATCTCCCCAATGCTTACATAGAACACTTTCAGACTTTTGGAAAGAAATTATCTTCAGAATCAGCTCAAATGCTTTAGCAAATAATCTTCAAAGAAATCTTCAGAAATTCTTTGATCGTCTTCAAAACTTTAAAATCTTTACTTTGAACTTTTCTGATTTGAGCATTTCAGAAAAAATAATCTCCTCCAAACTTGAAAAACTTTTAACATTTCTGCATACCATCTCCAATCTTTAACATTTCTTCATACCATCTCCCCCTTTTTGATGATTTGAGCATACATATCATCAAAACTTTTCTCTGAAGAAATGTCATCGACCATTCTGATATTTCCAACTGAGCCTCTGATTCTATGATCCATAACCACGTATTCATCTAGATCTTTGCAAATCCAGACAAAATAAGAACATGTAACTCCTGAATCAACAAATGAATCAGTTAAAATGTCTGTCAGTAACACAAAGTCACTTTGTGTAACGAATACACAATATAAAGGAGCTTTTTAATGTTCACTCCCCCAGGGCTTCCATCTAATCATCGAAATACCACAAAGGCAATTTCTATGAATGTTATGACAAAGAAACGAATTCTTTGTGTGCTCGTGCATGTGTAAAAAGAATTAAGCACGAATATTGCTTTTATAAGGCTCAACATAGTGTAAACCACTGAGACAACAGTAGATAAACACAGACTCTATGTGCATGATTGAAGTACGAAGGTGGGGCAGACTTCCTTCTTTTTCAATATCCAGATTTTCCAAATGAAAACCAGATAGATTATATGCTGCGTCCCCAGAAAATATGAAACATTTTCTTTTTGAGAAGAAAATGAGTGGTTGGTGGGGTTTAAGCAAGAGTTGGCATGGGCTAATTGCCTGTTTCAATAACGTTCACCAAAGAGTTGTGAAACGCTAGTAATGTGGCTGCCCGACTCAAAAAATAGTTGGTGCAGAGTTTGATATTCTTTTACTCTGATCTCACACCCTCTTTCTTTTTAATCATTAAGCTCACAACTAACCAAACTCTCTTTTCCATTTTACCTCATCACACCCACACTCATTTCTTTTAGACTCCTCACACTCAATCACTAAAAGATTAACTTCATGGGTAGGAAACACTGTTTAACGTGAATCCATAGAAGTTTAGTTAATTCCTAGCACAAAGAACCAAGTAATCCTAAAAGAACGTGTTGCTCAAATGGTTTAACTGTATCAGTTAAAGCTCATATACAAATGTCAGATATAAGTATGCTCAGTGATATAATCATGAAGATATGATCATTTTAAACCATTGAAGTATTTTCAAACAAAGAAATTGAAGGAATGAACATGAATGTAAGAAACTTGTTTGAAAATCTGACATTGTATAAAATGATCAGAAATGAATGATATAACAATTAAGGCTTATGGTCAAGAATAATGAATATTTGTCTATATGAAACAATATACAGACATTCTTGAATGAAACGCTTTGAAATGAAATATCGCTCAAAATTCTTTGAATACAAGCGGAGTGTCTTACCATCGAATAAAAATTGTTCCAATTTAGAGACATGGTAAGAACATGTTGAACAAAAATTCAAACCAGTGTGTGTGAATACTTGAAAGTATATAGAAAAGACAATACTCAAGTATTTATCTTTGGAAACACACGGTTTGTAAACATGTAAGCACAAAATAAAATTGAAAACATTTAAAAATCACACTTCCAAATTATAAAATCTGTTTAAGAATTGGGAAGTGGTTTGAACATTTAAGAACATTTTTTCTATACCTAAAAGTTGTCCTTCTTTCAGATATATGTGAGATTAAGATAAGAAATTTACCTTGTCCCTCAATCTTAAATCTCAGAAAGTCAGCTGTAGTCATGTAGATATGATCGTGTCAGCTTCTCTCATCCTGTAAGTCTCAAAGTCTAGTCAAAAAAAAAATTTATTCACAAAATTTATTCGAAAATAAAAGAAGGAAAACAGTAAAACAATTATAGAACGAGTTCTGATCAGAAGTAATCAGAAATCATTGTCTTACTGCTTGTTACTTATAAACTCCCCCTAAAATCATGCATTGCAAAGATTTTGTCAGTTAAGCAAAATGCAGAAATTAGTTAATACTCCCCCTCAAATGAATGTAGATCATCTAAAATCTTCTCTTACTCCCCATGAGATCATGAGCAAACAATTAAAGTGCAGGTATCTTTCAGAAATAAAAATAAAGAAAATGACGAAAAATAACAATTTGTAACTTTAGTAGGTAACAACCGATTATGTCTTAAGATTTAACATACCAAGCTTAGAGACAAGAAAATTAAATCTCTTTTCATCTAAGGGTTTGGTAAATAAATCTGCAAGTTGATAATCTGTTTTTACAAAATAAAGTTCAATTGTTCCTTTTTCAACATTATCTTTTATAAAATGATACCTTACATCAATGTGTTTGGTTTTGGTGTGTTGGACAGGATTAGCATATATGGTAATCGCACTCTTCGAGTCACAATATATTGGGATTTTATCATACTTAAAGCCATAATCTCGTAGCTGTGTTCGCATCCACAAGACTTGAGAGCAGCAACTAGTAGCAGCTACATACTCCGCTTCAGCAGTCAATGTGGAAACGCATAACTGTTTATTTGAAGCCCAGCTAACGAGCTTGTCTCCAAGGAATTGTACGTGACCAGAAGTACTCTTTCTGTCCAACATGCAACCTGCATGATCTGCATCTGAATATGCAGTGAGTTGAAACCGTGTATCCTTAGGATACCACAGACCAAGGTCTGCAGTCCCCTTCAGATATCTAAAAATCCATCTGACAGCGGCCAAATGGGATTCTTTGGGAGCAGCCTGATATCTAGAGCATAAACATGTTGAGAACATAATATCTGGTCTACTCGAAGTAAGATACATTAACGATCCTATCATAACTCTGTAAGTTCTAACATCAACACTTTTACCCGAAGGATCAGTGTGGATCTTAGTACCGGGTGCCATCGGGGTTCCAATTGATTTACAATTTTCCATTTTGTACTTCCGAAGAATGTCCAAAATGTACTTAGATTGATTTATAAAAATACCCGTAGAAAGCTGTTTAACTTGTAATCCTAGAAAGAAATTCATCTCTCCCATCATACTCATTTGAAAACGTGACACCATGAGGTTAGAAAAGTTTTTGCAATATTTTGGATTAGTAGAACCAAATATTATATCATCAACATAAATCTGAATAAGAATAATATCAGCTTTTTCTTTCTTGATGAATAAAGTAGTGTCGATCTTACCTTTTGAGAAACTAGACTTGACCAAGAATTTTGATAATACATCATACCAGGCTCGAGGGGCTTGCTTTAATCCATAAAGGGCTTTGTCCAAGATATAGACATGATCTGGCTTGTCTTGATTAACGAACCCTTCTGGTTGAGACACGTACACTTCTTCTTTAAGAATGCCGTTCAGAAAGGCTGTTTTCACATCCATCTGAAAGACTGTGAAGTTCTTATGAGCGGCGTAGGCGAGAAACATTCTGATTGCCTCTATGCGCGCTACTGGAGCATACGTCTCGTCATAATCGATGCCTTCCTCTTGCCGATAGCCTTTGGCAACAAGTCTAGCTTTGTTTCTGATGACAACACCATCTTCATCCTTTTTGTTCTTGAATACCCACTTAGTGCCGATCACGGTTTTACCTTCCGGTTTAGGAACCAGTCTCCAAACTTTTAGGGCTTCAAACTGATTGATCTCTTCTTGCATGGCAGATACCCAGTCCGAATCAGCAAGAGCCTCAGATACTCGAGTTGGCTCAATCTTGCTGAGGAATGAGTCATGCATACACTGATTAAGAGTCGCTGACCTTGTCTGAACAGGCTTGTCAAAATCTCCAATTACTTGATGTAATGGATGGTCTTTGGTCCAGCGATACTCATGTGGGAGTGGAATAGATACTGATTGAATATGATCATCATCTTGAAATCCACTTTCAGAATCTTCAGTTGAAATATCAGTTGCAGAAGTATCAGTTGGAACAATAGGAACAGACTGTTGAGTAGACAAAGTATTACACCCAACTGAAACAGTTACTTCTGACTCATCATTAACTTGTGGAACTTTAACTGTAGGAGTAACATCAGGAATGTGAATTTTTGTCTGAACTGGAGATGCTTGTTCAGTAATAACTTCTGAACTGACTGGATGATGACAGCTTGTATCTTCAGACCTGTCAGTCACAGCAGATTTAGATACATTAGTTCCAAGAAACTCATCATAAAAGAATTCAAATAACAAATCTAAATCAGTTAAATGTGAAGTAGATGTAGAAGCGTTATCCGAATTTGTCGCTGTAGACATAGGTTCTGGACTGATATGCCCAGAAGCTAATACACCAGTGATAACGGGTTCTGAATTGATTTGATCAGAAGCCATCTCTTAATCAAATGTAACATTGACGCTCTCCACAACTGTCTTTGACTTCTTTATATAAACACGATATGCAGCAGAAGTTGAAGAATAACCGATAAAGATGCCTTCGTCCGCTTTAGCACTGAATTTATTCAGACTCTCTCTATCGTTAAGCACAAAATATTTACACCCAAATATGTGAAAATATTTGATAATTGGTGTTCTGTTGTTGATTAGCTCATATGGAGTCTTCTGAAAACGGCGGTGTATTATGGAACGATTTTGCGTATGGCATGCAGTCGACACAGCTTCCGCCCACAAGAATAGAGGTAGATCCGATTGGCTAAGCATAGTCCGAGCAGCCTCGACTAGTGTTCGATTACGTCTTTCTACTACTCCATTTTGTTGAGGCGTTCTAGCAGCAGAATACTGATGTGAAATCCCAACTGATTCGAGATATTCATCAACAATCTTATTCTTGAATTCTGTGCCATTGTCAGTTCGAAGGAACTTGACTTGTCGCTGCAGTTTCACCTGGGTCGTCTTTAATAAAGTAATGAGAACTTCCGTTGTCTCATCTTTAGATCGAAGAAATTTGACCCACGTGTATCTTGAATAATCGTCCACAATGACCTATACGTATTTCTTACCACCCAAACTCTGAGTTCTCATTGGACCACATAAATCCATGTGTAGCAATTCTAACGGAGAACTAGTGCTTGGTTCAGGCTTCGGTTTATGAGCGACTCTCTTCATCTTACCCTTCTCACAAGCTGCGCATAAATGTTCTTTCTCGTATTTCAGCTCAAGAAGTCCCTTTACTAATTTCCCACGAACCAGCTTGTTGATGTAACGAAAGTTCAAGTGAGATAAACGTCTGTGCCAGAGCCAACTTTGCTGCAACGAAGCTTTTGTCATCAAACATACTTGGTTGTCAATCTTTACTTTGGACAAGTTGATGGTGTAGAGGTTTGTCTTTCGATTTCCAGATAAGATTTCTGTTCCGTCTTCAGTACGAACTGAGCAACTCTTAGACTTGAAGTTGACCTCTAACCCTTTATCGCAGAATTGACCTATGCTGAATAAGTTGTGCCCCAAGCCTTCGACATAACTCACTTTACTGATCGTTATGTTGTCTTGAATGATGTCACCATATCCTAGAATAGGTGAAAGCTGATCGTTTCCAAATCTGACATTACCACTGAATTTCTCTGTATAGTTAGACAATAAAGCTTTTTGCCCAGTCATAAGCTTTGAACATCCACTATCCAAGTACCACATATGTCGGGTCTGCAAGAGAAATCAGGCAATAATAGATTTAGGTACCCATTTAAAACCGGGCCCTAACAGATTAGCACAAGATTATGGCATCCACTTGAAAATGGATCCTCTGTTCATTTGAAAACCTTTAAAAACATCTGATCTAGAAGAATATACATGATAAGATCCATACCAATCAGAAGAATCATGAGAATAAGCAAAGTCAGTTTTCCGATAATTATAATGAAATTTAGTAGTAATAGGAGATAATTGAATCAACTGCTTTATTGAATAATGCTTGTAAGAAGTTACAAGGTTTTGTTTATGAGAAGCACATTGACCAACTATTTCAGAATCACTACTATCAGTTTTAGTACAAGAATTATCAGTAACTGATTCAGCTATCTCAGCATCCTTCTGTTTTGGTCTCCATTCCGATTGAGCTTTCAACTTTTTCTTCCTTAAATCTGAAACATAAGATGTAGATTTCTTAGGAAAAGCAAATTTCCAAGATTGAGTTTTCTGTTGTGTACCAGTGTATTTCTGTTTCTGTAATCGCTGCTTCTTATATTTCTTACCATGAGCATAGTAATCAGCCGTTACAGAAACTGAATCACCAACCTTAGTTGATGTTTCACCAATATGAACAACACTTGGTAACACTTTGTCATTTTTAAGACTAGTAGAATGATCAGGAAGTTTAGAATGAATGTCAAACATATCAGATTCTTCCATGCTCCCATCATCAGAATTAAAAGAATCATTTGCAGACTTAAATAAGTCATCAGAATTATCATAGAAAGTTTGAGGTGCCTTTGAAACTGTAGAACACTTTGTTGATTTAACTTGAAAAACAGTGTTCTTTAAAACTGTTGAAAATACATTTTGTTCTATATCAACCAAAAGTTTTTCATCAGATAAAACATTTTCAAGCTCAACTATTTTGCTTTCAAGAATAGATGTAGGAACATAAACCTTTGCAATCGCAGGTTTTGCCTTCATCTCAGATGCGGAATAACTAACAAAATAGTCTTTTGAAAGAACTTTCGGTGTTTCTGAAAGATAACTATCATTTAACTTGACATAGTTAAATGGTAGTTGCATTTTCTTTTTATTCTTTATGTTTTCAGTTTCTTTGGCCTCATCTTCATCTGACAATTTGGTAACAAATTTGGGTTTCAAATGAGTATGTTTACCAGCACAGGCAAGAAAATCATAGTTATAAAGTGCCAGCTGTTTTCTGATAGCTTTCTTAAGATAATGGGGGTTGTTAAAACCAAGTCCCCATCTTTGCTTAACATCAACCTCTTCATTAGGAGCATTAAGAAAGATGGTTTGATCTGTTTGATCTCTTTTATAAAGTTTAACTTCCAGACCATTTACCTTCTTGTTCAAATTCTTGTTTTCAACTTGGAGTTTATAAATAGTTAGTGCAGATTCATTTTTCTCAAACTCATATCTATTTACTTTACCTTAAAACTCAGAAATCTTCTTTTCAAAATTATCTACTTTAGATTTAGAATCAGAATCAGATTTGCGTAAAGAATCAATTAGATCTTTGTTTGAAATAACAGAAGTATTAAGTTCAAAGATCTTCTTGTTCTTTTTAGCAACCTTTTCCTTTTCATTTTTCAGATTATTTTGTAAATTTTGTATCTCAACCACCATGGTTTCCAACTTGGTAATGAAATATTTTGGAGTTAAGTTTAATACCTCATTCACTTCTTCATCATCTGACTCGTCATTCTTGTCCTCTTTGCCCATTAGACAAATATGAGCATTTTCTTCTTTCTCTTCACCTTCATCCTCAGAATGATCCAACCAAAACTCATCCTCTGCCATTAAAGCAACACCAGCTTCTTGTTGTCTTGCCAAAAGCAACTTGTTCTGATAATACTGAGAGTTGCGTACTTTTGGCTTCCGACAATCTTTGGCATAATGACCCAACTTGCCGCAGTTATAACATTTGATTGAATCAGTTGAAGGCTTTTCAGCAGCAGTGTAGTCATTCACAAACATCTTCTTCTCATCTGGTTTCTTCTTACCATACCGTTTCTCTTCAAATCTCTTTCCTTCCACTCTTTCTCGATGCTCGTGGTTCTTTGAACTTGATGACGAATAGCGTTGAGAATTAGATCCCGGCTTCTTATAAAACTTCTTCTGAAAGGCACGGGTCAGCAATATCATGGCTTGTTTCAGACTTTCGCCATCATCACTATCAGACACAGAACCAGACTCTGAACTTAAACTCACTATCTTTTTCTTCTTCTTCTCAATCTTCTCTTTCTTTTCTTTCTTCTTTTCATCAACAACCAAAGCTATAGGATCAGGAACTTGTACTGCCTTCTTCTTCTCAGCTCTTTTCTCTTCAACCTCTTCTTCATTTTGTTTCAGGGTCTCATAAACTTCATGAAGAGGGATTTCATTCAAGTCTTTCATTTGCTTCATCCTTCTCGTGTGCTTTTTCCATTCAGGACGAAGGATGCTCAAAAATTTCACATTGTTTTCCAACTGCTTCTTCTTGACTTTGTTCTTAGTCAGCTCATTCAGAAGCAAAGTAAATCTCTCATATGTGTTTTCTAGGCTCTCATTCTCCTTTGCCTTGAATTCCTCATAGTTATTGATACAGTTGGCCACCTTTATTTGATTCCCTATTTTTGATCCCATCATCATCTTTTCCAATTGATTCCACATCTGTTTAGCATCATGTTTGAAGCTGTCTATCTTGATGTAGATATCATTTGGAATGCTTTGAAGTAAAAGAGATCTCGCTTGCTTGTCAGCTTTAAATCTACTCGTTTGTTCTTCTGAGTACTGAGAGAAGTCAACTTTAACTGGTTTTGTCTTTATTTCCTTTTCTCCATCTCCATCATCACTTTCACCATCAACATTATTACCATCATCATCATCAGCAGGTACATGAATTGTGATTGGTTTCATGGGACCTTCAGTGATAGATAGAAGTATATTCTCTCCATTTGAATGTCTGTCTATGAAGTCTAAAAATCTGTCCTTCCATTGTTCATATTCGCCTTAGAACAATATAGGAGGCTTTACATCAGTGTCGATTGAGAGTGCATCTTTGGAAGTCATCTTCTTTAACCTGTTTGAAAAATATATCAAATAAGAAACTAGAATTGATCGTTAGTCCAAAGTATGAAATTACAAGAAAAAACTTGAAATCTAGAAAAATCAGAAAATTCGAAAAATTTGACTAAGTATCAGAACTCGCAAGTCACTATTGAACTCGCAAGCCCTAAAACTCGCAGACTGAATAATTCGCCGACTGATTCTTGCGCGTTCTTTAAATTCTAAAGCAAACTCGCAAGCAAACTCGCAAGCAAACTCGCAAGCAAACTCGCAGAAATTTGTGTGTTTTGAGAAACTCGGAAGCAAATACGCAGATCAAACTCGCAGATGAAACACGCAGATCGACGAAACTCGCAAGCGCCTGAACTCGCTAACCACTGTTCATACTAGAACTCGCTAACTGTGATGTGCGCGTTTCCCAAACTCGCAGATCGAAGCTTGCGCGTTTGAACTAAACTCGCTAGCCACTCTTGCGCGTTTCAACACTTAGAATAATTTCTTGAATCTTCAAACTCGCAGGCCGATGAACTCGCTAATCACTATTCCTTCTGAAACTCGCTAGCTTTGATTAGCGAGTTTGAAGAACTCGCTGGCCACTATTAGCGCGTTTCTTGAAACTCGCAGATAACCTTGCGTGTTTTAGACCAAATTCTTCCTTTCGACTTGCGCGTTCTACCCTGATGAACTAGCGCGTTTTACGAAGAACTTGCGCGTTCTAGCGATCTAGCGCGTTCTATCGTTTTTCGACCCAAAAACCATCTTTTTCACCTGCAATCGATCTTTTCTTGGTCCAATAGTTCTGAAACTCTGGATTGATGCTCGATTACAACTCTAGAACGAATTACAATCAAAGAAATTTACAAACAACAACTTTTACAACTCAAAACTCGATGAAACAGTAACTTTTCAACTTCGAACAAAACTCAACAAAAACCACAAAATCGAATGAATCACAGTGCAAAAACTTGTAATTGATTAGAAAGACTCAATCTATTACATATTTTGAACATATCCTAACCAAAATCTGCTCCAAAAACTCACTTAAACTCAGAATCGATTTTGCTTGCATCAACAGTGACGAACTTTCTTGAATTTCTTGAATTTTCACTTTGGATCTGCTCTGATACCAATTGTGTGTCCCTGAATCTAGTTTCTTATTGGGAACTGAAGAATTTACCAAGTATGGTTAATGCTGTTGGTTCAGAGTTACTACTGCTAGAAGACTTCAAGGTTAATACTGCTGAGTATTACTACTGCTAGTCAAAGTTAGTGCTGCTTTAACAAAGTTAGTACTGCTTAGCTAGTTAGTACTGCTAGTGGTTAGTGCTGCTTAGAAGTTAATGCTGCTTGAAGAAGTTAATGCTGCTGAACATAGTTAGTGCTGCTTATGACTTGAAGATCCGAATGAAAAGGATGACAGCTGGAAATAATAAAGATATTCATGGAAGGCTTGAAGATAATAATGGAAGATATACTGAAGATATGTTTATTTATTGTAATTATCTTTTGATTAGTATATGTATAGAATGTATAGAATAGTTTAGATAATAATTATTCATTCTAAGTTCTAGAGAGAAAATCAACCTCAAGGCATAGATCCTAATTATAGAGAAGTAGAATTCGTCTTGAAAGAGTCTGTTCTTCAAGATTGAGGTTGAGTGTGTAATCTTGTGATTTCAATTATTCAATACAAGTTTACAGTTTGTTCTTCATATTTACTGTTTTGATTTACTGTTTCATTGAATATCAAAGTGTTATTCCGCAAACTTCTTTGATATTGCTTCTGAGAATTAATTCTTGTTGAGAATTCGATCCTGACAAACAAACAAACAAACAAACAAGATTTAACAATCAAATTTACCTGTTTGATTACTCTTTCAATTCACAAATACACTTTCTCTCTCTAGAACTCTCTCTCTCTCTCTACGTATTCTTTCTTTCTAACTTCTGTCTCTTGTAACTACTGAAAATACAAGAAGAAAATGCATTTATACTAACACCTAATACAAAGGAAACAACAAATACAAATACAACTAAGTTTGACTTATTACAAAATAGACTTTGACTTTTAATGAGATTTGACTTTAGCAGCTTTGACTTCCTCAACTTTGACCTTCAGTATTCTTGATCTTGTATCCAACAGATTTATGCTCTAACACTACGGTTCAATTTCGCTTCAGGTAACTAGGTATCAATCTCATATGGTTCGATTCACATTTTTCTTATTAACCAAATTGAACTGAACCATGAACACCCTTAACCAATGTGTAATCAATATAATGTATCTGATCCTCTTAAATATGTTCATATATGTATAATTAAGATCGATGTTAAAAACATTAAGGTGGTGTTTGTTTTTTAAGAGGTCTGAAATCTGAAGTTTTATTTTACTTCTGATTAATAAGAGGTGGTGCTGAAGTCTGAAATTTGATTCAACAAGATTGTATGTTTCTGTAACGTTTGGAGGTGTCTTGAGAGAATGAAGAGCATATGAACTGAAGAGGCGATAAGAGGTTTTAAGAAGTTAGACCACCACTTCTTATTTCAAACGTATTAAAGAGTTAAGAGGTTTTGAAAACTGAAAAAAACAAACAAACAGTCTAAATGTAAAAATGTTTGAACAATTATTCAGAGTTAAGAGCCATTAAGAAGTTTTTTAAAAACAAACAATCCCTAATTAATATTCATATAAGTACACTTAAAAACAAGAAGAGAACATGTTGATCCAAAATCAAATAATTGCAACAACACAATGTCTTTAGTTTTAAATTATTTCCACAAGGCCAAGAACCACCACCACTTCTTCCACCATCCTACTCCAACGACCAAACCTTCTCCTTCCTCCCCACCACACCACCATTGCCGCCATTATTAGCATAAACCCAAACGGCTATTTGTCCAGTCGTGTCTCCACCACCTGCACCGGTACTACCTGTTTCACGATCAAGTATCGGGCCTACTACTTCAGCTCCACCACCATCGCTGCTGCCAATATTAGCAGAAATTCCGATGGCCACTTGTCCAATCCTATCTCCACCACCTGCACTGGTACTGCCATTAATTGAATTCCCACCACCCCTACCACCACCGTAATTAGCAATTCCAGGGAGATCATTGCCTCCATGGACATCAAAAGAAGTTACTCTAAAGTAATCGAGTCGTCTATTTACGTCCCACTCTAGGATTTGTCGGTAATCAAAGCTTAGGATCTGCTAAACCCAAATACAAACTCAAAATAAGACAAGTAAAAGAAAACAGATTGAGGAAGAATTTTCTGGTAGTTTTTTTTTTTCTCAACTCAAAATACGATTCAATACAAATAAAATGAACAACAACAACGTTATTTAAACTCTTACTGGGAATAACAAACTAGCTAAAATATTGGAAATTTACTAGCTACCACTAACCACAACTTCTAAAGACCAGGATGCCTCCAACGTTTACCTCCCACAAACTTGGTCAACCCTTGACCACATAGAATTACCGTTAACATTCTCCCCCTAATTCTAATCTTCCATCGTCTTCATTACTAACAAGCTTCTCATTTCATCGAATTTGACCCGATGCAGTGCCTTGGTCAAAATGTCAGCCAATTGCTCCTCTCCGCTAACATGCTCCACAATAATTAACTTTCATTCTCTAATGAAATGATACTCAGTATCTATGTGCTTGTTGCGTCCATGAAATACCGGGTTTTTCATTAAGGCGATTGCCAACTTGTTATCGATATACAACCTAACACTTGAGCTTTCCCAACTGGTTAGGTTCTTGAGCTGATTTTTCAACCACACAGCTTGGCACGCCGTCGCCGTTGCCGCCATGAATTCAACTTCACAAGAAGATAGGGCCACCATAAGATGCTTTTGTGACGACCAACTAATCGGGTTATTTGAGTAGTAGAACATAGTTACTGTTGTGCCATTCCCATCATCCCGATCCATGTTGTGACTACTGTCACTATACCCACTCAGCTTCCCGTCCCCACCTCTTTGATAAATTAGACCAAGCTGCAAAGTACCTTTCACATAACGTAGAATCTGTTTCACCGCTTTCAGGTGACTCTCTTTTGGCGTATTTGTGTGTCCGATTCTAGTTCTATTCACAAACAATGATTAACAAACAAGATTAGAATAAATTAAACCAACCTGTTTTGATTGAATCAATTCAATAGTTTACAACTTTTTCTCTGTTGCTCTCTTTCTCTCTCTAGATTTCTCTCTCTAGTTCTTGATACAATCAACGTGTTATGACAACTAACTAAAACAACTAACTAAACAATTATTCATATACCTACTAACAAGGAATTAAAAGAAACAAGGTATTTGACATTGACTTATTACAAAACAACTTTGACTTTCACTAAGCGTTGACTATCCCAGCTTTGACTTTCTTGAACTTTGACTTCAGACTTCATGATCTTGTATCCTAAATAATTCATGCTCTAACAATCTCCCCATTTGGATTCAAGATCATTGTTGAAATATTTTACAAATCAGTCTTCTCTTTTAAGCTCTGTCAGGTGCAATCTCTCCCTTTAACATTGTAATCTTCCCAAGTCTGTCTACGAAGAATATAACAATCTCTCCAAATATGATAGACAAGGTTTTCAACAATATCTTAAGTACTACCACAATACTCTTTCAGACTTCGGAAAGAAATTATCTTCAGATTCAACTCAGATTGCTTTAGCAAATAATCTTTGAAGAAAATTTCCTCAAAATCAGCACATCTTCAGAAATTCTTTGATCTTCTTCAAATCTTTACTTTGAATTTTCAGACTTGGACATTTCTTTAAAAAAATCATCTCCCCCTTTTTGATGAAATGAACATCGATATCATCAAAACTTGCAATAAGAAATGTCTGTATCCGATCTGACCACTGATCTATTTATGAGCCACTGATTCGTTGATCCACAACCAAGTATTTATCTAGATCTTTGCAAATCTAGACAAAAAATAAGAACATGTAACCTCTGAATCAACAAATGAATCGGTTAAAATGTCTGTCAGTAACACGAAGTTACTGTGTGTAACGAATACATATTAGAAAGGAGCTTTTTTAATGTTCACTCCCTGAGGGCTTCCATTCAATCATCGAAACACCATAAAGGCCATTTCTATGAACGTTATGACAAAGAACCGAATTCCTTGTGTGTTCGTGCTTGTGATAGAAAGAATTAAGCACATGATGATTGCTTTAAGGCTCAAAAATTGTGTAAACCACTGAGACAACAGTAGTATAAACACGGACTCAATGTGCATGATTGAAGTACCACTGAGACAACAGTGGGGCAAACTTCCTTCTTTTTCAATATCTAGATTTTCGAAATGAAAATCAGATAGCAAATGTGCTGCGTCCCTTTGAAATATGAAACACTTTCTTTTTTAGAAGAAAATGAGTGGCTGGTGGGGTATTAATCAGGAGTTGGCATGGGCTAGTTTTTTTTGGAGAGGGTATCCCAGGCCACATTGGGCCCAGACTAATCCCTGGCAATATGGGCCGGAGCCCGACTGCTAAAGC
Organism: Arctium lappa; assembly: GCA_023525745.1. Classification (NCBI taxonomy): domain Eukaryota; kingdom Viridiplantae; phylum Streptophyta; class Magnoliopsida; order Asterales; family Asteraceae; genus Arctium; species Arctium lappa. The sequence continues at coordinate 33,679,736 of CM042062.1, forward strand.
ATGCAGCCCGGGGTCGAAGCCCCCGTACCTCCAGGATGCGTCCCCCAGGGTTCGAACATGAGACCGCTACTAGCTAGTCCACATGCCTTACCACTAGGCTAACACCCCTTTGGTGGCATGGGCTAGTTGCATGTTTCAATAATGTTCACCAAAGAGCTGTGAAACATTAGAAATGTGGCTGCCCGACTCAGAAAGTAGTTGGTGCAGAGTTCTGATATTCTTTTAATTTTGTTCTCACACCCTCTTTCTTTTAATCATTAAGCTCACTTCTAACCAAACTCTCTTTTCCATTTTACCTCATCACTCATCCCACACTCATTTTTTTTGACTCCTCACACTCAATCACTAAAGGATTAACTTCTTAGGTAGAAATCACTGGTTAACGTGATTCCATAGAAGTTCATTTAAGTCCTAGCACAACGATCCCATGTTTTCCTAGAAAGTATGTGTTGCTCAAATGATTTAACTTTACCAATTAAAGCTCAAAATACAAATGTCAGATGAATGTATGCTCATAAATATAATCATGAAGATTTGAGCATTTGAAACATTGAAGTATTTTCAAACAAGTACATGAAATGAATGAACATGAATACAAGAGACTTGTTTGAAAATCTGACCTTGTATGAAATGACCAAATAGAAATGATATAGAAATTACGCTTATGGTCAACAAAAACAGATATTGTCTATATGAAACAAAAGATAGACATTCTTGAAATGAACGTTTCGAAATGAAATGACGCTCAAAACATTGAATAACAAACGGAGTGTCTTACCATCGAAAAATATGTTTCTATTTGAGACATGGTAAGAACGTTTTGAACAAGAATTCAAACCGGTGTGTGTGAATACTTGAAAGTATACAGAAAAGACAATACGCAAGTAATTATCTTTGGAAACACACGGTTTGTTTATCAGTTAAGCACAAAATAAAATGAAAACTTTTAAAATCACACTTCCAAATTATAAAATTTGTTTAAGAATCGGGAAATGGTTTGAACATTTCAGAACATGTTTTCTATATCTGAAAGTTGTCGTTCTTGCAGATATATTTGAGATTAAGATTAGAAATTTACCTTTTCGCTCAATCTTAATTCTCATAAAGTCAGCTGTAGTCATTAAGATATGATCGTGTCAGCTTCTCTCGTTCTGCAAAATTCTCAAAGTCATGTCAAAGACAAATTTATTCAAATGTAAAAGAAATAAAGCATTAAAACAGTTAACAGTACGAGTTATGATCAGAAGTAATCAGAAATCATAGTCTTACTCATTTTGATTTGACTTATATGCTCCCCCTAAAATTATGCATCACAAAAATTTTGTCAGTGTAGTAAATGCAGAAATTAGATAAACTACCCCTCAAAAGAATGTAGATCATCTTAAAGTTCTTCTCACTCTCCCCCTGAGATATGAACAAACTATTAAAGTGCAGATATCCTTCAGAAATAATGATAAAGAAAATGATGAAAAATAACAATACTTACTTTATTAGGTAACTACCAATTATGTCTTAAGATTTAGCATACCAAGTTTAGAGACAAGAAAATTAAATCTCTTTTCATCTAAGGGTTTGGTAAATAAATCTCCAAGATGATAATCAGTTTTTACAAAATAAAGTTCAGTTGTTCCTTTTTCTACATTATCTTTGATAAAATGATACCTGACGTCAATGTGTTTGGTTTTCGTATGTTGGACATGATCAGCAGATATCGCGATTGCGCTCTTCGAGTCACAATAGATCGGAATCTTGTTGTATTGATAGCCATAATCCCGTAGTTGCATTATCATACACAAGACCTGAGAATAGCAGCTGGCAGCAACTACATATTCTGCTTCCGCGGTCGATGTAGAAATACAAAGTTGCTTTTTAGACGCCCAACTAACGAGTTAATCGCCCAAAAATTGAATGTGACCTGATGTGCTCTTTCTGTCTAACATACAGCGTGCATGATCTGCGTCTGAGAAGGCTGTTAGTTCAAAGCTAGCATCTTTATGATACCACAGACCGAGATCTGCAGTCCCCTTTGAATACCTGAAAATACGTTTTACTACAGACATATGGGAATCTTTAGGATTAGCCTGATATCTAGCGCATAAACATGTAGAAAACATTATGTCTGGCCTACTAGAAGTTAGATACATTAAAGAACCTATCATTCCTTGATATGTCCTAACATCCACAGCTGTTCCTGAAAGATCAGTGCCAATCTTAGTACCAGGTGCCATCGGGATACCAATCGGTTTACAGTTTTCCATGTTGAACTTCCGAAGAATGTCCAAAATGTATTTTGATTGATTGAAAAAAATCCCCGTTTGAAATTGTTTGACTTGTAATCCGAGAAAGAAATTCATCTCTCCCATCATACTCATCTGAAAATGTGACACCATAAGGTTTGAAAAGTTCTTACAGTACTTAGGATTTGTAGAGCCAAAAATAATATCGTCTACATATATTTGTATAAGAATGATATCATCTTTCTCCTTTTTAATGAATAAAGTAGTATCAACCGTACCTTTCATAAAACCAGACTTGACCAAGAATTTAGATAGCACATCATAACAGGCACGAGGAGCTTGTTTGAGTCCATAAAGGGCTTTATCCAAGATGTAGACGTGATTAGGCTTATCTGGATTTTCAAACCCTTCTGGCTGTGTGACATATACTTCCTCCTTAAGTAAGCCATTCAGAAAGGCTGTCTTCACGTCCATTTGGTAGACGGTGAAGTTTTTATGAGTTGCGTAGGCTAGAAACATCCGAATCGCCTCTATACGCGCTACTAGAGCATACGTCTCATCATAATCTATGCCTTCCTCTTGCCGATAGCCCTTGGCGACAAGTCTTGCTTTATTACGGATTACGATACCGTCTTCATCCTTCTTGTTTTTGAACACCCATTTCGTACCGATAATTGTTTTGCCTTCAGGTTTAGGTATGAGTCTCCAGACTTTGAGTTCTTCGAACTGATTTAGCTCTTCTTGCATAGCTGTCACCCAATCGGAATCCGCAAGTGCCTCAGATACTCGAGTAGGCTCAATCTTGCTCAGAAAGGAATAATGCATACACATATTTAAGGTAGCAGACCTAGTTTGCACTGAATTATGTAGATCTCCAATAATTTGGCTTATCGGATGCTCTTTGGTCCACTTTTGTTCGTGAGGGAGTGGATTAGATACAGATTGATCATGATTATTATCTTCAAATCCACTATCAGGCTCTTCAGTTTGAGTAGTTGGAGGGGGGGTTGCAGTTGAAGTTTCAGGTGCAGAAGAAGCAGTTGGAACAACAAATTCTGGCTGTTGAATAGACAATGTATCACACCCAACTAATACAGTTACTTCTGGCTCAGCAGTTACTTGTATATCTTCAACTGTAGGAGTATTCGATGGAATGTGAGTTTCTGACTGAACGGGGGATTCAGGTTCAGTTATGACTTCTGAAGTGACTAGATGATTGCAACTTGTGTCTTCAGACCTGTCAGTCACAGCAGATTTAGGCAAATTAGATCCTAGAAACTCATCATAAAAGAATTCAAACAACAAATCTAAATCAGATAAATGTGAAAGTGAAGTAGAAGCGTTATTTGAATTGTTCTATGTAGAAACAGGTTCTGGACTGATCTGCCCAGAAGCTAATACTCCAGTTATCACGGGTTTTGAACTGAGTTGTTCATAAGCCATTTCTTCATCGAATGTGACGTTTACGCTCTCGACGACTGTCTTGCACTTCTTGAAGTAGACTCTATATGCAGTAGATGTCAAACCCTCATCCGCCTTGACACTGAACATGTTCAAACTCTCTCTGTCGTTAAGAACGAAACACTTACACCCAAATATGTGAAAATACTTGATTATCGGTGTTATGTTGTTGATCAACGCATATGGAGTCTTTTGAAAACAGCGGTGTATCATGGACTGATTCTGAGTATGACATGCAGTCGACACAACTTCTTCCCACAAAAATAGAGGTAAGTCAAACTGGCTCAGCATAGTCCGAGCGGCCTCAACTAGCGTCCAATTTTGCCTTTCGACTACTCCAATTTGTTCGGGCGTACGAGCAACAGAGTATTGATGTGAAATCCTGACCGATTCGAGATATTCGTCAACAATCTTGTTTTTGAACTCTGTGTCGTTGTCGGTTCTAAGAAGCTTGACTGGTTTCTGCAAATTCACCTGGGTCGTCTTTAGAAATGTAATGAGAACTTCGGGTGTCTCATGTTTTGATCATAGAAATTTGACCTATGTGTATCGCGAATAGTCATCCACGATAACCAACACGTATTTCTTTCCGCCCAAGCTATGCGTTCGCTATGGACGACATAGATCCATATGCTACAACTCTAACGAAGAGCTGGTACATGGTTCAGGCTTCGGTTTATGCGGAGCTCTCTTCATCTTTCCTTTTTCACAAGCTGCACATAAGTGTTCTTTGACGTACTTGAGCTCAAGAAGTCCGTTGACTAACTTTCCACTGACCAGTTTGTTGATATACCGAAAGTTGAGGTGAGAGAGTCGTTGATGCCATAGCCAGCTTTGGTGCATCGAGGCTTTTGAAAGTAGACACAATTGATTGGCAGTCTGTACTGTTAGACCACAGTCTCATTGGATTCAAGATCATCCAAACTGAAGATCGCAATGTGAAGCTAAAGCCGGAACATCGACTCTCGATATAAAAGTCTATGTCTATTTGTAATAAATGTCAATGTATTTGTTTAGTTTACTTAGATTTAATATCTAAGTTATAGTATTGTAATAGTTAGATAAAGGTAACTTATCTAGTTTAGTTAGTTTCTAGTATAAGTTAGTTAGCTTTATTAGATTTAATATCTAGACTTAATATCTAGATATTAAGATAGATAGTGTGTTCAACACACTTGATAGTTGTTGTCTCTCAATCTCTCTAACACATCAGATCAGAGATCACACACACAAACACACACATCAAGGTGTAAAAGAGAGAAAACATAGAGAACACATTTCATGCTTGAATCAGATCAACCTTGTAATCTTTTGATATAATCAATACAGGTTGGTAATCGTTATTGTGTTGTTATTCTATAAACTTGATAAGTATTGTTGGACCGACAATTGGTATCAGAGCCTGATTAAGATCTAAAACAAGTTTATGGGAAAAACGACTCTGTGTTCTTGAACAAAATTCGATTTTGTGATTTTGAGTGTTTTAGGTGTTAGAATCGATCAGGTTGTGATCGTACTACATGCTAGATCGAATTGTTGCTATTTAATTTCTCTTTAAAGCTTATATCGAGTTCCAATTTGGTGATTAAGTGGTCTGAAAGTCGAAGAACAAAAACTTACTGTGTCATCGATTTTATTTCGAAAAAGAGTGTTTTAGAAAGATCGAGTGCTTACATTCTGTTCTAGAAGTAATTCTAGACATATTGGTAGAGTTTGGTGTTGCTAAATCGTTTCAGGAACAAGATTCATATGATTTTCAGAAGAACAGGTCGAACACCCGCATTCCAGAGGTTGAATAACCCGCATTTCTCAACTTTGCGGGTCCAACTACATACGCATTTCTCTACTTTGCGTGTCTCAAGTGACCCGCATACCTAAACTTTGCGTGTCTCAAGCACCCGCATTTCTTACTTTGCGGTTCCAACATAACCCGCATTCCTTACTTTGCGGCTCTCAAAGGACCCGTAATCCTCAAAACTCGGGTCCCAAAGCACCCGCAAAGCTGAACTTTTCGGTTCTCAAAGGACCCGCATTCCTCAAAGACCCGAATACCTCAAACCCGCATTTCTCCTTGTGCGCTCCTCGTTTGAAACGCAAACCTTCTCAAACACAAAGCTCCAATCCAGACTTAGAATATTTTTTTTCTGAGAATTTTTCGAAACTGTAATAGGGTCTTTAATAGCGGGACCCCCGTGCTAAGTCTGCCTAGGGGGACAAAATTTCTTGTGTGATCAAATTTTATTTGGGTTAACGATCATATCTGTCAAGTTTTTCTATATTCAATACAGGATGACATCCAAAGAAGCTCTCGCAATAGGAACCGACACCAAGCCACCAGTTCTCTTTCGAGGGGAATACGAACAGTGGAAGGATAGGTTTCTAAACTTCATTGAAAGACAAGATTTGAGTAATTTCATTATACAATCCCTAGAAGAAGGCCTAATGGAAACACAGTATAGGGAGCCAGCAGCAGGAACTCAAGAAGAAAGAGTTGCACTCTCTTATACAGATCTAACAGGTGATGCTAAGCTAAGAGCAAAAGGCGACAGGTTAGCCAAGTCATACATTCTACAAGGGATTACAAATGAAATCTATGTAAAGATTGACAGCTACAAAGCCTCAGCCAAACAAATGTGGGATCAACTAGAGAAAATGATGTTGGGTTCAAAGATTGGGAACCAACTAAAAATCTCTAACTGCCTTCACAGTTTTGAAGAATTCAAAGGCAGAACTGGAGAAACTCTAGAAGGAACATATGATAGGTTTGTGACATTGCTAAACGAATTGAGCAAGAACAAGGTCAACAAATCTCAAATCGAGCTGAATATCAAATTCCTGAGTATTCTACAACCAGAATGGAAAAATTTTGCCAGGCAGATGAGGCAGATAAAAGACCTGAATGAGATTCCACTTCACGAGGTGTATGAAACCCTCAGACAAAATGAAGATGATGTGGATGAAATTCTAGCAGAAAAGAGAAAAGGAAAGACAGTTGAAGACACAATCGCTCTTGTTGTGAAGAAGAAGAACAACAAAATGCTTGTGTATGAATCAGAAGAAGCTGAAGCTGATGTTGTCTCTGACTCGGATGAAAATGAACAAATGCAGCAAGCAATGCAATTTCTAACAAATGCATTTCAGAAAAAGTTCTACAGGAATCCAACGTCAAACAGTCAGAGGTACTCTTCTGGACCCAACAACTATGCTCACAAGGAAAGAGTTGAAGGAAGCAGATATGAAGGAAATAGGTATGAAGGGAAAAGATTTGAAGGGAAGAGATTTGAAGGGAAGAGATAAGAGGAGAAGAAATCTGATGAGAGAAGATATCAGACAGAAGGAAACAGATTGGAAGAGAAGAAACCGGAAGAAAGGAAGTACAAAACTGAAGGATCAAGTCAGCCAGGACCTCCCATGTGCTACAACTGTGGCAAAACCGGTCACTTTGCCAAGGATTGCCGAATATCAAAGGTTAGAAACTCCGACTTCTACAAGAACAAGATGCTTCTTGCAAAGTAACAGGAGGCAGGCAAGGCACTGATGGCTGAAGATGAATACTGGCTGGACCACTCAGATGAAGAAGAAGATGAAGAAGAAAAGGATGAAGCCGTCAATATGTGCTTAATGGGCAAAATCGAATCAGATACTGAAGTTGATTCAGAAAATGAAGAAGAGGAGGTATGTGATTTATCGTGTAAAGCTTTAATGAATAAAATGCATGCTATGGTTTTAAAACAAGAAGAGTTTGAATCTAATCTTAAGCGAGAAAATGGTGTTATTATTAATAAAAACCAATTGATACAGAAACTTAGCAATGAAATTGCTGAGAAGAAAGTATTAGTTGAGGTTTTACATACAAACGCTGACACCAACGCAAAAGAACAAACTATAATTCTAAAAGAGAATAGTGAGCTCAAGTCTAAATTGACAAAAAGTGAGATTGATTTTTATAAGCTTACTGAAGTGCATTCTTTATGTACTAAAGAAAACAAGACCTTAATTGCTAAATTAGATGTTTTGGAAAAGAAGCTATACTCATTAGGTCAAAGTGAGCAAACCATTCATCTTAACAAACCTAAAAAGAATAAAGAAAATTGGGGAATCGGTTATGTGAAACCTCAACGTCTTCAAAAGGGTATAAGAGAAGTGCCTGCAATTTATGACTATACCTCTATGCTTGTTTCTCACCGAATCGACTCATTTAAAGTTTTCCATACTAAACTATCAGAAGAGGATGAAGCTAATGAATTTGAAAAACGGATGAAGTCAACTAAAGTCCACGCTCCATTTTATTATGCAAAGTTGAATAATAGTTATGACTATCCAAATGATGAAAAGAAATCTCTTTCAACTGACTACTTTCAAAGTTATTCTGAAAAGGAGATGGAGGCGAAGCCTGTTATAGGTAAAATTTATGTCCCTTCTCTCGTGTTAGAAAGTAAAGTTTTTGAACTCGAGACCTCTTTATCAGATGAAAGACTTATGATTGAGATTCAACAAAAGGTTTTTTCAACTGTTATGAAAAATGTTGTTTTTACAAAGGCTTCTACTTCTAATGACATGTTTGGTTCATCAAACGAAGAGTTTAATTTTCTTAATTCTGACGGTGGTTTAGATGGTTGTTTTGAACAAATTGATTTTAATGCGAAACTTCCTAACCATGCATCTTTTGTTAAGAAAACTTCAAGAAAAACCAGTTTGTCTGTGTTCAGTGCAAAATCAACGAAAGCTTTCGTTGATAAATCAGTATCTGTGAATGCTAAGAGTGCTAAAGGTAAGAAAATATCTCAGCATTCACAGAAACCAACCACTACTGGTAATTCTAAGAAGAAGCATTCAATTGTTGCTCAAATGTCTAACTCACTAGTTTTACATGTTTCAGATATGAGCAAGTCAAGACCTGAAGCCCATTCTCAATGGCAACCAAAACGGAAGCTTGACAAGGCCGTTTTATCCTCTAGTAGTGTTAATTGTAATAAGACTTCGCTTACTAAAGATGTTGTGATTGCTGAAATTGCTGTTTTGAATCCAAAACTTGTTGTTTCTCGTAAACAATATACAATGAAGCAATTATTTCAGTTATCTTTATCTGCTGGAAAGTCCTCTATGTATAATAAACAAGTTTCTATTACTTGTCAAGATTCTAGAGATTGGTTTGGAAATTACCATGTGCATTCATCTCATACCAACTCTCATGCTTTTAAAAAGAACAAAGGATCCAATTTGAAATGGATACCAAAAACTTGTGCTAACACAGCAGGACCCAAATTCCAGTGGGTACCTAAGGCTAAATCTGTGTTGCAGGCACACAAAGCTTAAAGAGAAAGCGACTTCTGATTATGTACAGATCAGGACTCGTTCTTCAAAGTCAAAATAGGTTTTTGGATAAATCAGTTCAAGACCCGCACTTCGATAATCAAAGTGAATATTCCAAAGTTGTCATATAAATATCTAAATTTCCAATTTCTCTTATGCAGACTTGTCATACATGGTTCTTGGACAACGGATGTTCAAAGCACATGACAGGGCAAAAAGAGATACTGTCCAACTTTAAAGACAAATTTTGTGGAACAGTAAGATTCGGAAACGACCAGTTTTATCCAATATTGGGATACGGTGATGTACAACATGACAAAGTCATTATCAAGAAGGTGAGCTATGTAGAAGGCTTAGGACACAACTTGTTCAGTATAGGCCAGTTCTTTGACAAAGACTAAGAGGTCAACTTCAAAGCCAAAAGATGTTCCGTTCGCAATGAAGAAGGCGAAGAACTTTTGGTCGGTAAACGAGAATCAGACCTCTACACAATCAATTTATCTGATGTCCAGACTGACAAGCAAGTTTGTCTACTATCGAAAGATTCGATGCACCAAAGTTGGTTATGGCATCGACGTCTTTCTCACCTCAACTTTCGGTACATCAACGATCTGGTCAATGGAAAGCTCGTCAAAGGACTTCCAGAGCTGAAATATGAAAGAGAACATCTATGCGCAACTTGTGAGAAGGGCAAGATGAAGAGGGCACCTCATAAACCGAAGCCAGAACCAAGTACCAATGCTCCTTTAGAGTTATTGCATATGGATCTATGCGGTCCAATGCGCACTCAAAGCTTAGGTGGCAAGAAGTACATACTCGTGATCGTGGACGATTATTCGCGGTACACATGGGTCAAGTTTCTACGTACAAAGGATGAAACACCAGATGTTATCATTACATTCCTGAAGACGACCCAGGTGAATCTGTAGAAACCAGTCAAGTTTCTACGAACAGATAATGGCACAGAGTTCAAGAACAACAAAGTTGAAGAATATCTCGAATCTGTCGGGATTTCACATCAATACTCTGCTGCTCGTACGCCTCAACAAAATGGAGTGGTTGAAAGAAGAAATCGAACGCTAGTCGAGGCTGCTCGTACTATGCTAAGTCATTCCAACTTACCTCTATTTTTGTGTGCAGAAGCTGTTTCGACCGCGTGCTACCCACAGAATCGATCCATGATACATCGAAGATTCAAGAAGACTCCTTACGCGTTAATCAACAACAGAACACCGACAATCAAATATTTCCATATATTTGGATGTAAGTGTTTCGTATTAAACGATAGGGAGAATCTCAACAAATTCAACGCTAAGTCAGATGAAGGAATCTTCATTGGATATTCCTCGACTTCAACTGCATATCGTGTCTATCTAAAGAAGACAAAGACGGTGATTGAAAGCATCAACGTCACCTGTGATGAAGAAATGGCTTCTAAGTACATCAGCTTAGAACCCGTACTTCAACAAAGTTTGACTTCTAAACGCAACAGTTTAGGACTCGTACTTCAATGATCAAAAGACCTTACTCCTGTGCTGATAAGAGATTGTACTCCAATACTCGAATGAGGAAATCAACCATCAAGGGGGAGTACATATTTGTCTGAAATTTTATGCATATCTTTTTCATATGATAATTTTCAAATGCATAATTTCAGGGGGAGTAAAAAGGTGATGACTTCTGATTATTTCAGATCAGGACTCATACTTTAAAAAGTTTTACTGCTTTTTGTCTTTTCAATATAAGTGAATAATTATTACTTTGACTTGACATTAGACTTTTGCAGAATTTTTGAGAGAAGCTTACAAGTTCATATTTCTATGACTTAAAGCTTAGCTTCATGAGATGGAATATCATACGTAAAGGTATAATTCTATATCTTCATCTCACATATGGTTGAAAGAAGGACAACTTTCAATCATCGAAAACATTGTTTTTAATGTTCAAACCACTTCCCGAATTTTCATCAGATTTTATATTTTGGGAGTGTATTTTTAAATGTTTTCATGATCAATATTGTGTTTTAACTGAAATAGTTAAACCAATTTGAGCATCACGTGCATCTAGGAAAACAAGGAATCATTATGCTAGGAAATAACACAACTTTTATGGAATCACCTTAACCAGTGATTTCTACCCAAAAAGTTAATCCTTAGAGATTGAGTGTGCAAATAGAAAAGGAATGAGTGTGATTAGAGAAAGCAAAAAGTTTAAAAGAAAGAGCGTGTGAGAACAGAGTTAAAAGAATATCAAAACTCTGCACCAACTTTTTCTGAGTCGGGTAGCCACCATTCTAGTGATTCACAATTCTTTGGTGATCATTATTGAAACAGGAAAATAACCCATGCCAACTGTTGGTCAAACCTCACCATCTACTCATTTTCTTCTCAACAAGAAAGTGTTTCACATTTTCAAAAGGGGAAGCAACACATTTGCTATCTGATTTTTATTTGGAAAATCTAGATATTGAAAAGAAGGAAGTCTGCCCCACCTTCGCACTTCAATCATGCACATTGAGTCTGTGTTTAACTTACTGTTGTCTCAGTGGTTTACATAATTTTGAGCCAATAAGCAATCATCTGTGCTTAATTCTTTCAACACAAGCACGAACACACAAGGAATTAATTTCTTCGTCATAACGTTTATAGAAATTACCTTTGTGGTGTTTCGAAGATTAGATGGAAGCCCTGGGGGAGTCAACATCAAACAGCTCCTTTCCAAAGTGTATTCGTTACACACAGTGACTTAGTGTTACTGACAGGCATTCTAACTGATTCATTAGTTGATTCAGGTGTTACACATCTAATTTGTCTGGATTTGCAAAGATCTGGATGAATCTCTTATGAATTGACGAATCAGGGGCTCTAACCGTCAGATTGACATTTATTACCACAAATTTTGATGAAGTCGTTGCACTTAACATCAAAAAGGGGGAGAATGACTACAGAAGAAATGGAAAATATCACATGTTTCAAGAATCACGTCTACTCTTCAAAAGGGGAGATTGTTAGATTGAAGACATGCTGAATTTAGAGAAAGAGATTGCATCTTTTGAGCTGAACAAGAGGACTGAATTGATAAATCATTTTCGTAATGATCTTGATCCAAAGGGGGAGATTGTTAGACCACAGTCTCATTGGATTCAAGATCATCCAAACTGAAGATCGCAATCTGAAGCTAAAGCCGAAACGTCGACTCTCAATATAAAAGTCTATGTCTATTTATAATAAATGTCAATGTATTTGTTTAGTTTACTTAGATTTAATATCTAAGTTATAGTTTTGTAATAGTTAGATAAAGGTAACTTATCTAGTTTAGTTAGTTTCTAGTATAAGTTAGTTAGCTTTATTAGATTTAATATCTAGACTTAATATCTAGATATTAAGATAGATAGTGTGTTCAACACACTTGATAGTTGTTGTCTCTCAATCTCTCTAACACATCATATCAGAGATCACACACACAAACACACACATCAAGGTGTAAAAGAGAGAAAACATAGAGAACACATTTCATGCTTGAATCAGATCAACCTTGTAATCGTTTGATATAATCAATACAGGTTGGTAATCGTTATTGTGTTGTTATTCTATAAACTTGATAAGTATTGTTGGACCGACATGTACCTTTGACAGATTTATGGTGTAGAGGTTTGATTTGCGAGTGCCGACCAAGAGTTCTTTTCCATCTTCAGTGCGTACCGAACACTTCTTGGCCTTGAAACGCACCTTTAATTCTTTGTCGCAGAACTGGCCAATACTGAATAAGTTGTGCCCTAAGCCTTCTACATAGCTCACCTTCTTTAACGTTAAATTCTCGTGTACAACATCACCATAGCCCAAAATTGGTGAGAACTGGTCATTTCCAAATCTTACATTGCCGCTGAATTTCTCTGTATAATTAGTCAGTAAATCCTTTTGCCCAGTCATATGCTTGGAACAACCGCTATCCAAGTACCACATATGACGGGTCTGCAAAAGAAATCAGGGAAGAACAATCTTAGGTACCCATTTAAAAAACGGGTCCTAACAGATTAACACAAGATTTTGGTATCCATTTAAAAATGGATCCTCTTTTCCTTTGAAAATTCTTTGAAAATTTTGAGTTAGAAGAATATACATGATATGTCCCAAACCAATCATTAGAATTGTGATGATAAGCAAAATCATTTCTCCGATAATAATAAGATTTAGTAGTAGTAGGAGATAATTGGATCAATTGCTTTATTGAATAACGCTTGTAAGAAATTACAAGGTTTTGTTTAGGAGAAGCAAATTTGACCAACTACAGCATTATCACTACTATCAGATCTATTACATGAATTATCAGAAATTGATTCAGCAGTCTCATCATCCTTCCTTTTTGGTCGCCATTCAGTTCTTGCTTCCGACCTTTTCTTTCTTAAATCTGAAACAAAAGATTTAGATTGATTAGGAAAATCAGATTTCTGAGATTGATTTTTCTTGCGTTTACCAGTATTGTTCTTTTTCTGTGAATGCTGTTTCTTATGGTTCTTACCATTAGCATAGTAACCAGCATTCCCAGAGACTGATTCACTAACCTTAGTTGATGATTCACCCTTTTCATATACACTTGGTAAAGCTTTTCCATTTATGCTGAAAGTAGAATGATCTGGAAGTGGAGCATTAAAATCAAACATATCTATTTCTTCTATACACCCATCATCAGAATTGAGAAAATCATTTGTAGACGCAAATAAGTCATCAAAGTTATCAGTTAAAGTTTGAGGTGCCTTTGAAACTTTAGAACACTTTGTAGATTTAGATTGAAAAACTGTGTTCTTTATAACAGTAGAAAATACACTTTGTTCTATGTCTACCAAAATTCTTTCATCTGATTAAACAATTTCAAGCTCAACTATTTTGCTTTCCAGAATGAGTGGAGGAACATAAATTTTTGCAATTGTAGGTTTTGCCTCCATCTCAAAAATAGAATAACTAGCAAAATAGTCGTTTGAAAGAACTTTTGGTGTTTCAGAAAGATAACTATCATTTAACTTTTCATAGTTAAACGGTAGTTGCATTTTCTTAACATTCTTTCTATTTTCAGTTTCCCTGGCCTCAACTTCTTCTGCTAATTTGGTAACAAATTTGGGTTTTAAATGAGTATGTTTACCAGCAGCAGCAAGAAAATCAAAATTATATAATGCTGGTTATTTTCTGATGGCTTTCTTTAAGTAATGGGGGTTTTCGTAACCGAGTCCCCATTTTTCCTTAACACCAGCCTCCTCATTAGGTGCATTAAGAAAAATAGTTTGATCTGTTTGGCCTCTTGCATAAAGTTTGGCTTCCAAACCATTCACCTTCTTATTTAAAAGCTTCTTTTCAACCTGTAATTTATAAACAGTTAGTGCAGATTCTTTCTTCTCAAAATCAGACTTAGAAATTATAGATTCAAACTCAGAAATCTTCTTTTGAAAATAATCTTTTTCAATTTTAAAATCAGACGCAAATTTGCGTAGAGAATCAATTAGATATTTGTTCCCAATAACTGCTTTATTAAGCTCAAAGATCTTCTGATTTCGTCTAGCAACTCTGTCCTTTTCCTTTTTCAGTTTAACTTGAAGATCTTGAAGTTCGACCATCATAGCTTCCATTTTGGTCAAGAAATCATGTTCAGTTAAGTTTATTATCTCATCAGCAGTTTCTTCATCAGAATCATCCTCTTTATCTTCTTTTCCCATTAAGAAGAGATGAGTAGACTCTTCTTTCTCTTTTTCTTCCTCTACATCAGAATGATCTAACCAGAATTCGTCTTCAGCCATTAATGCTATGCCAAATTCTTGTTGCTTGGCCAATAGCATTTTGTTCTGATAATACTGTGAGTTGCGAACTTTTGTATTTCGACATTATTTAGCAAAATGTCCAATCTTGCCACAGTTATAGCATTTGATCAGATCATTAGCTGGCTTTTCAGCACCGGTATAATCATTCACATATTTCTTTTTTTCTTCTGGTTTCTTCTCAACAAATTTGTTTCCTTCAACCCTTTCTCCGTGCTCATGGTTCTTGGAGCTGGACGAAGAGTATCTCTGATAATTGGATCCCGGCTTCTTGTAGAACTTCTTTTGGAATGCTCGAGTCAGTAATAGCATTGCTTGCTTGAGACTTTCTCCGTCATCTCCATCAGATTCGGATTCTGGTTCAGAACTGGTAATAACTTTCTTCTTTTTCTTCTTCTCTTTCTTTTCTTTCCCCTTCTCTCCGGCCACTAGTGCAATGGGGTCTGCAACTTTTTCTGTTTTCTTCTTCTCACTTCTTTTCTCTTTCACTTCTTCTTCATTCTGTCGCAAAGTCTCGTATACCTCATGCAACGGTATGTCTCTTAGGTCCTTCATCTGTTTCATGCGACGAGTATGCTTTTTCCACTCGGGTCGTAAGATGCTAAGAATCTTGACATTGTTCTCTATTTGCTTCTTTTTAACCTTGTTCTTTGACAGTTCATTTAGAAGCAGAACAAACCGTTCATAAGTGTCTTCTAAGCTCTCATCCTCTTTTGCTTTGAAATCTTCATAACTGTTTATACAGTTTGCGACTTTCATATGGTTCCCAACCTTCGAACCCATCATCTTCTTTTGAAGTTGATCCCACATCTTTTTAGCATTGACCTTGTAGCTGTCTATTTTGATTTAGATGTCATTCGGGATACTTTGAAGGAGTAAAGATCTTGCTTTCTTATCAGCATTGAAATGGTTATGATGTTCTTCAGAATATTGAGCAAAATCTTTTGGAACAGTTTTCATCTTCTGTTCTCTGTCCTCATCACCATCCTCACTGTCAGATGAGTCATTATCTTGTATTTCAACAGGGGGTAACTCCATGGGACCTTCTTTGATGGACAAAAGTATGTTTTCTCCGTTTGGATACCGATCCACAAAATCAAGAAA
The DNA here is from genome assembly GCA_023525745.1 of Arctium lappa. NCBI lineage: Eukaryota > Viridiplantae > Streptophyta > Magnoliopsida > Asterales > Asteraceae > Arctium > Arctium lappa. Next base: position 33,695,654 of record CM042062.1, read on the forward strand.
TTTGTCCTTCCACTGCTCGTATTCCCCTTTAAACAGAACCGGGGGCTTGACATCCGTGCCAATTGAAAGAGCGTCTCTTGAAGTCATCTTGTCTGTACCTCTAAAAAAATATGCAATAAGAAAGTAGAAACTGATCGTTAGTCCAATTATGAAATCACAAGAATATAGAAATGATACTGAAAAAAAAATTCTAAAAAAAAAAATTGACTAGTCCGGAAACTCGCAGATCACAGAAGCTTAAAACTCACAAAAGCCTGAAACTTGCAAAACACTATTCATGAAGAAACGCGCTAGACGCTGTTAGCGCGAAATCAGAACTCGCTTTATGTGACTTGGGCGTTTTGGAAACTCGCAGGCTGCTTGATGCGTGAAGTTAAAACTCGCTAAACGTTACTTGCGCGAAGTCAGAACTCGCTAACCACTGATCGCGCAAAGATAGAAACTCACTAAACGAAGATCGCGCAAAGCTTAGAAACTGATAGAAGGTTTATGCAACCCTCCAAATCTACCGCAAGTGTACGATGTCAATCAAGTAATACGTACTAAGTACGAGTATCGATCCAAGGAACTACGAGTTTAAGTACCACAAAGGCTACCACAACTACTAACTGAACTGCTGATAAAATTGGTTTGAGAATGATTAATTAACTAATTATCAAGAGACAATGAAAGCAAGCACGGGAATACTATTCAACAACTGATTCAAACACCACAAAGAGAATACTTATATGACTAGGGAAAGGCTAGGGGTCGGATTTCATTTGGATTACACCAACAAATAAAGAACACACATTCAATGACTCAATACACAAGGTTAAATTATCAATTCCAAAAATACTCACTACTCTCTCTCGAGCAATAGAAAGAATGTATCATGCAATATATATTGAAGTCTCTCAACCAATACACATAAAGTTCAACTCATTAAGCATAAGAATCATAAACACAAACTAGGGTTTACTTGGTATATCTCTATCCAATATCTCAACCTAGGTTTATCTAACTTTTATCAAGTTATAAAACCAATTTCTCAAGAGGAAATACAACCAAAAGATGAATAAGATGGCCAATCTCATAAACAATAAGAACAAGATAGACAAACTTCAACCAACAAGTGTATTAACTCAATAAAATGCAATAATCATATATCTAACGGTATAAAACCAAAATCCGTCATTCCTCCAACCTCAAAAGGTTTAGTTCATGTTACTAGTAACAAATAAAACCATAGAGAAGAAGATGACAACACCCAAATACATCGTTTCTCAACAAAATACAAGTGTAATTGTTAGAGCACAAATATGTTGGATTCAAGATCATAAAGATTGATGATAAAAGATCAAGAAGTCAAAGCTGGAAAAGTCAACTCTCATCAAAGTCAAAGTCTTTTGTTAATAAAGTCAAAGTCAATGTATTTGTATTTGTTTTCTTGTATTTGTTGTGAGGTATAAATACCTTGTATCCTTGTCTTTGTAATCAGTAGTACACGAATTAGAAAGAGAGAGCAGATTAGAGAAGAGCATATAGTTTCATCATTCTAGTGAGAGAGTAGTGAGAGAAAGTTTAGTTTGTAATCTTGTGATTGAAGATCAATGAATGTGATTTTAGTATTCTCATCTTGATTGTTGTTTAGCAATTAGAACTTTATGAATTTGGGAATAACAATTGGTATCAGAGCGAGGTCGCGGGTTCGAGTCTTCCAGTGTGCAAATGCTGGGGGGGGATTGTTGAGGAGAAATCCCAACATTTGCTGGGAATGCCGCAAGCATCCAGCGCCCTCACCTTCGACTCGGGAGTACGTAACTGGTCGGGACTAACAGCCCGACCCGCTGGCTCCACGAAAGTGGTGCAGCCCCTCTTGTCCGCCTGTCGCTTAGTACGGGGCTTTGCGCTACCATGGTTTAAGGAAATAAAGTTGCGCCTTCACCATCAGCAATTGCTTTTGGTGTAGTGGTAAGCGCTTGATCCTAACAAGTTAAGCGTGCTCGGGCGAGAGCAATCCTAGGATGGGTGACCTCCTGGGAAGCTCAAGCCTTGGGACCTAACAGTAATGATAAAACTCCCTCAATGATTGATACACACTACCAATTTTGAGCTCCAAAAGTTGTTTCCACCTTCCCAACCAGTAAAAGTCTTCTATTCTGCTCTGAAAACGGTTTAGAACAGCTCCCCTAGGGTCTAGCCTCCAACAATCCCGAGATAACACTAAACTTTAAGTTTCTGCAGCTTTTTATACCCTCAGACCACGACAGCGATAGTGCCCGGAGATTGTGACAATGTCACAATCGCCTGGCACAATCGCCAGGCTCAACATGCCCGCGGTACATCTTGGGCGATTGTTCCAGCAATAGTGACACATGTCACAATCGCCTGACACAATAGCCAAGGTTATAGTTTTCGTTTTTTCTTCACTCGTTCACTTGGTTCGATACCGTCTTCAACCGGAACGTCAAAATGTAGTATAAGTAAGCATTTCCCCTTCCACTTGACATCCTGTATGCTACACAACACTTGCACAAAATATTAGTCCAAAATACCAATTATTGCTTCAAGACGAGCCGTAAACTTATGATTCGAAGGATAAAAACCTGTCAGATAACGAAGTTATCAGAAACGCGCTAGACGTTGATGGCGCAAAGCTTGAAACACGCTAGACGTTGGTTGCGCAAAAGAAGAACTCGTAGATTGAAGGTACCGCAAATTATAAAACTCGCAATGTTTGCGCGTTCCAACACATAGAAAATATTCCGAGGATTTCAAACTAGCGCGGAACTCAGCTCTTGCGCGTTCTTGAGTTTTCTTTGCGTGTTCTTGATCTGATCGATCAAAAATCAATCTAAACTTCGAATTACAGCTTGAAACTTTGAGAGTTCGATCGCCTAATCATCTAGAACACAAATCTAGTACAAAATTTCAATTACAAACACTCAAATTACAAAACGATCTATGAAACAGTGTACTTAACTCGTGAACTCTAAAAAACACCAAATTCAACAAATTGATGATCAAATACAGTGCAATTGATGAATTAATCTATACAAACTAGATCGATTATACTATACGAACAAAACCTAGTCGAATTCAACACCTAATTCGTACTAAAACTCAGAAATCAATTTTGACTTCGACAAACACAGTATGAACTCAACTCTTGATCTGATTTCAAAAATGGATCTGCTCTGATACCAATTGTGTGTCCGATTCTAGTTCTAATCACAAACAATGATTAACAAACAAGATTAGAATCAATTAAACCAACCTATTTTGATTGTATCAATTCAACAGTTTACAACTTTCTCTCTAGCTTTCTCTCTCTAGTTCTTGATACAATCAGTGTGTTATGACAACTAACTAAAACAACTAACTAAACAATTATTCATATACCTACTAACAAGGAATTAAAAGAAACAAGGTATTTGACTTTGACTTATTACAAAACAACTTTGACTTTCACTAAGAGTTGACTATCTCAGCTTTGACTTTCTTGAACTTTGACTTCAGACTTCATGATCTTGTATCCAATATAATTCCTGCTCTAACAGTTTTCATGTATCAACTGACAACCCCGACTGAGTACACGAGGTCAGGTCTCGTATGAGTTAGGTAACGTAGACACCCGATGAGGCGACGATAATCTGTAGCGTTCATCGGAACTCCGTCTGCATCTTTTGACAAGCTGAATTTTGGTTCCATGGGGGTCTTCGTAGTCAAGCATGCCTGCTGATTGCAATATTTTCTTTGCATACCCAACTTGCTTTAATTAGATTCCCTTTTTCGTTATTTGGACTTCGATCCCCAAATAATATGTTAAGTGACCTAGGTTAGTCATCTCAAAAAGCTGCTTGATTTTCTCTTTAAACCTTGCAACTTGTTCTTCACTTGAACCTGTAACAAGAAAGTCATCTACGTATACACTAACCAAGAAAATAATTTTGGGGTTATTAAATCGATACACAACTTGCTTTTGTGGACACTTTAGAAAACCCAATTCTTTAAGTTCTCTGTCAGGACGAGTATTCCAAGCTCGAGGATCTTGGCGTAAACCGTAGAGAGCTTTATGAAGTCGATACACCATGTGTTCCTTTCCTTTCACCACAAACCCATCCGGTTGAGTTACATATACTTGCTCCCGTAATTCCCCGTTCAAAAAAGCTGACTTTACATCTAAATGATGCACATTCCAGCCTTTCATCGCTGTCATAGCCAACAGTAGTCGGATGGTTTCAATTCGGGCCACCGGAGCACACGCGTCTTCAAAATCTACTCCCTGCCTTTGAACATATCCCTTTGCCACCAAACACACCTTGTACTTCACGACATTGCCTTCTGTATCTATCTTTGTTTCAAAAACCTATTTGAGACCAATTGGTTTGAAACCTGAAGGGAGAGTCGTAAGCTGCCATGTTTGATTCTTTTTGACTGACCCGATCTCCGCTTTCATTGCCTCATGCCAGGACTACTCACCGGCAACCTCTTCATAGGTTGTAGGTTCATCCCCTCGTCCGGTTCTGACTCACGAGCTTCTAGTTCGGCATAGATGTCAGTCAAGCTCTGAAAACCACGAACTGGTGTGCAATCATAAGTCGAGGGACTCACACCTGGTTCTGGTTTTATTGTCGAAACCGATCCAGTTGCTATAGAGGGATTTCCATTTGATGACTCACCTGCATGATAACTTGTGAGTGGTGAGAAAGGTTCTAGAGTCTGAGGTAGGCTTACATTGTTTGTGGGAGAAGGGTTTTCATCTTCATTACTGGTTGCATTCTCTTCTTGGACTTGCTCGTCGAGGCCTTGAATAACGTAACCACCAATCCATGGTTCTTTCAATGTGGATTTGCCATGTTGGACCAAAGCCCAATCCCATTCTTTTTTTTTCATTAAAAACAACATCCCGAGCTACAACCACCTTATTTTCTTTTGGATTAAACATACGATACGCCATGCTTCCCGGTTCAACCCCTAAGTATACCATGGCTGTACTCCGATTGTTGAGTTTTGTGGTGTGATTTACAGACTTCTTTACGAATCCAACACTCCCAAACACCTTCAGATGATGAAGGGTTGGTTTACTATCGTTCATAGCTTCATGCAGAGTCTTCACCGCTTTGGTCGGAATTCGATTTAGAATATAGACGGCATGTCAGATAGCCTCACCCCACAATGTATCTGGTACTAGCATTGTTTTCAACAGAGATCTTGTGGTCTCAAGAATACTACGATTACGGGGTTCTGCCACACCGTTTTGTTGGGGTGAGTAAGGGGTTGCCAATTGCCTCTTTATGGCTTCTGCACTACAAAAACTAGCAAATTCATGAGAAGTAAATTCCCCGCCCCGATCCGTCCATAACCCCTTTACCTTGAGTGAGTTTTCCTTTTCTACTTGAACTTTAAATCGTTTGAAAGTAACAAAAGCCTCATCCTTTGATTTGATCATAAAAACACACATGTATCGCCTATAGTCATCAACTAATAACATGAAATAACGATTACCTGCAACGGTAGATGGAGTAATAGGACCACACAAGTCTGCATGAATGAGTTCAAGGGGCTTACTTGCTCGCCAAAGGGACTCTTTACGAAACAACTATCTCGTTTGCTTCGCGACTATGCAATCTTCACACACTTGTGTTGGTTGCTTTATACTCGGTACACCCCGTACTAAGTCCTTCTGTACAATCCATTCGATGACACGAAAGTTTACGTGTTCAATCTAGCGTGCCACACCCATGCCTCGTCGTATAAATTTGTTAGTAAACATAAAGGTTGTGTTGTTTGAAGATCGGTTTTGTATAACCGGTTTTTGGAGCATTGTACCTTCATAATTAGACGACCACATTCATCATGAAGTCTGATATATTCATCCACCATCTTAACCTTGTAACCAATCTCAGTTAACTGACCAACACTAAGAATGCTACTGTGTAGATCCGGTATATAGTAGACTTCTGGTACGACTTATTGCTCACCATTCTTGCACTCCAACAAGATTGTTCCCTTTCCAGCGATCTGAACTCTCGATCCATCACCAAAACATACCTGCCCGGTGATGTTTGTATCGAGATCAACGAACAAGCTACGTAACCCGGTCATATGATTATTCGCTCCGTTATCAAGATACCATATGTCGCTCCCGAATCGACTCTTGTACTCGGTTCCCCCCCATAAATACCTTCTCCTCGTTTAACAACACCAAAGTTTCAGTTTGCTCACCACAAAGTGTAACATCAACACAACATCCTCTTCTTGTGTTTGAGTCAAGTTTGCCTCATCATCTTTCTTCTTTGGTGCCCCACACTCAGATGCATAGTGACCATATTGGTCACAGTTGAAGCACTTTATGTTCTTCTTGTCTCTTGTTTTATGATTGTTATTACCGGCGTCTCATTGCCCGTTCCAACCACCACGACCGCCTCTACCACGTCCTCTACCGCGACCACCTCGGCCTCCTCCTCTATCACTCGATCCCCGTCCTCTTCCTCCTAAAAAAGAACTTGAACCAACAGCCCTTTGTGTTGTTTGACCCTCCGTCTTGGTCAGTAGAATACTACCTTCGCCATTATTATTGCCACCTCGAAGGCGCGATCTATCCTCATACGCCTTGAGACGTCCAATGGCTTCCTCAAAAGGCATAGAATCCACGTCCGAATATTGTTCTATGGAAGCCATCAATTGCAGGAATTTATCCGACACTGAGTTCAGTAACTTTCTGACAAGAACCCCGTCTTCGAGTGTTGCCCCGAGATTGTTGTACTTTGATACCATCCCACTCAATTTACCGGTGAATTCATCGATAGTTTCTCCATCTTTCATACGAAGTGCCTCGAATTCACTTTTGAGTGTATGTATCCTTGCCTTTTGCACCTTTTCTGCTCCAAGATATCGAGTTTTTAGGGAGTGCCAGACCTCCCTTGCAGTCTTCTTCTTCGATACTTGGAGAAGAATATCCTCCGGTAGTGCTTGAAAGACGAACGCCTTTGCCGACTTGTTCTTTTTCTCATCCACCTCCACATTGGCAGGTGGTTCAATGGATTCCCATAAACCTTGGGCATCCAAAATAGCCTCCATTCTGATAGACCAAGTCGTGTAATTTTTCAATTTCAATAACGGACATTGAAATGGTACTCCATCGTTTTCTCTCCCATGTGTGACAATGGACATCTCTCGCAACCGGAGGTATTTGGGCATGAACGGGGCTCTGATACCAAGTGTTGGTAATCAAAGCTTAGGATCTCCTAAACCCAAATACAAACTCAGAATAAGACAAGTAAAAGAAAATATATTGAGGAAGAATTTTCTGGTACCTTTTTATTTCTCAACTCAAAATACGATTCAATACAAATAAAATGAACAACAGCAGCGTTATTGAAACTCCTACTGGGAATAACAAACTAGCTAAAATATTGGAAATTTACTAGCTACCACTAACCACAACTTCTAAAGACCAGGATGCCTCCAACGTTTACCTCCCACAAACTCGATCAACCCTTGACCACATAGAATTACCGTTAACAGGATTTCCAAATTCTCTTTCGTGTCTAAACCATCCCATCTATCATAGCTGCAAATGGGGGCTTGTTGGCGTATCCTGTTCTTTATCTTTTAAACATCCACGACAGTTTCACCATCGCCACCAAACTTTGGGTCTTTTTGATCAACTCTGATAACTCCGATTGATCTTTGCTCCGCCATGAGTCGGAAAATATGGGCAACATATTTAGTTCATTGTTTGATCGGTTCCCCTCAATTCTTCGTAAGGAGTTGAGGCTCCTATCTTGAATGCTAGGGATTAGACACTAGGGGTCGAATGAGAACCCCGAGAATGAAACTCCGCTAGAGAACGAACAGGAAATAAGATCGCGTATCTATTGGTCCCGAAGGTGCTTAAGAAGTTTTTAGAAAGGGGAAGGGGGGTTGAATACAAACACAAAATTTATAAGTTTAATAAATTGTATATTGATAAATGAAAATACAATTTACAAATTTGTTGCGGAATAACATTAAGAAAGAACCTAATGTAAACAAACATAAGAAACACTAAGATGGTTGCACAAGAATTAGAGAAAGGGGATTAAGGGAATATAGAAAAAAGGGTTTCTATATTTTATAGAAAGATTGAAGACTTAAGGCTTAGGGAAACTCTCAGATAGAGTTGTAATCTTTCTATTTATACCCTATGCATTAAATGTATGGCAGGGTACTTTACACGTGTCTTTCTCTGGTTGGTTGCACGAGTCTGACTTTTGGAGACATGCTTTTGGCCGTATGATGAACAATGTAGATATCAGAGTTGTTGTACGAATTGTTGCAGAGGTATGTCTTTTCTGACACTCGTACTATTTGTGCATAGATAAGACAATAGAGACTTGAGGTATAAACTAAGTGATCATCGATCGCTGAATATCTTCTCAGACATAGAAAGAAGTTCAACAATCATTGAAGCTATGCCTTAGGCTTCTTCGCGTGAGAGTAGACTTGTCTTGTTTTCACTGATATCCGCATCAGGTCATAAGTATACTTATCCTTTGTTTATCAACTTCCTCTTCGACTCAGTTGTGAACATCTTTTGTCGCGAAACTTGTCTTCATGGATTACGTCTTTCTGTTTACATGAGAAGTCATCAGCGATACTGAACATACTCAGTATTTGATTGCTGATAGTGAAACACTAATACGTACAGATGTTAAACGTAATTTTCCCTAAGTATTATAAAGGGTCATCATCAAATCACTAGAGAGTTGGATCAACAATCTCCCCCTATTTGATGATGATAAAGTAACTATGAAAAAAATTACTTAAGTCAAAATAAAGGATAATTAGGACTCATAACATACACGTCCCAATTACTATTTTGTGGGATCTTTTATAGTACAGATAGAGTTAAGCACTTCACTGAAATTTTCATTAATTCAAAGAAGGAATTACAATAAGAGATATGAAAATTATAAGTACAAGTGATGATCTAACTATTGTAAGTCTAAATAACATATTACAATGAGAAAATCTATCAGCTATCTAGATAAGATTTCAGGACCTTGATCATATAATCTGGTACTTCCTCTCCTTTTTGACTTCGATCAGCTGATTCTTGTCGAATGAGAGTCTTGATCGGTTCAGCTGAGGGAGAGTAGGTACACCATAAGCATAGAAGCTCCTTGAGATGATTTAGAGGGTAGAGAGGGATTTCAGAGACTCTTTGAAATCTGAGCTGACCTTCCTCATCTCTGAAAAAGATTCCAAAAGGGTTCTTCAAAACATGCCCTGGGATGAATGGACCACCAGGAGGCAGGGATAGATCAAGATCTGAGATATCATGAGGAGGCCCGAACAGTTCTTCTTTAGATAACTTGATGGAGGTGTCGTTCTTGATCAAAACGACGTTATCAAAGGAGGAGGAGGCAGGCCTTCTTTTGATTTGCTTTGGCTTTGGTGGAAGAACCGAAGGCACTTTTAGAATAGGAGCAACTTTGTTGAATAGAGCTCCAACTAGACCTTCAACATAGCCTTTATACGTTGATTTTGATTTCTTCAGCATTTCTTTGAACTCTAGCCACTCAACATAACCAACGTGTTCAAGCCTTGATACGAACATGACTTTTGAGCTTCCATCCTCTCTGGTTATCTCCATAGTTTCTGATGTTCGGTCCTTCTTCTTTCTCCCACAGACAGTGACAACGACGATCTTCATTGGGTCAGAACGATAGTCTATCTTTTGTTTGCACCAGTCTAGACTTTATCGCTGACCTCATTTTCTTTTGAGCGCTCCTATTCAATCTCTTTTAGTATAGTAGCCTGAACAACAACTGCATTTAAACATGGACGCATGTACCTTGACAGCTAAATCAGCATCTCTTCGGTAGTCAGCGAGCAGTCTTTCAGTTCTGACAGATTCTTCATATTCAGCTTCGAAGAGAAAGTTGAGTTCTTGTGGAAGAGATTGAGGAGGGATTGTTAGTCGCTGACTCTCTAGGTGATAGATCATCTCTGTTCTTCTTTTAAGTTCATCCTCTGACCATTGAGCTGGTCGAGAGGGCCTTCTTGGATGGAGCATGGTTTCATCTTCTTCTTCCTCTTGTTCATCAACCTCATTGAAGGAGGTTAGGATTATTTGATCATCAGATGTGAGAGCTTGGATTATTTGCAGTGATGGAGTTCCCTTAAGCAGGGGATAAAACAGTCTGAGTAAAAAATATGGAGTTAGTGTATAATATAGGAAGAGAAAGATAAAGGTTTAGAATGAGAGGGGTGATAGGTAGGAATATAAGGAGAGAGGGACAATGGAAAGGCATAAATGAGAGGGTTGCTCCCCCTCAGATGGTTATAGTAGCTTCAAATTCCTTCAGCAGCGATCCACTTCTGCTTGCCTTGAGAGGAGGAAACTAGAGCACTATCCTTTTGTATCCCAACTGCTTCACTGATGACAACGCCTTTGGTTTGAGTCGCTGATGTAGCTGAAAACCAAAGAGAGGGCTCTTCATCTTCATCATCAGCTGCGTCATTATCATGCTGATCTTGAAGATCCAGGTCTTCCTCGTCTTCTTTGTTGGGTCAGAAATGTGCTAAGGATGGATAATACTGCTGGTCTTAAAGTTAATACTTCAAGTTGAAGATTTTACTACTGCTAGTAGAATTACTACTGCTTGAAAGGTTAGTACTGCTAGAAGAATAGTTAGTACTGCTAGTAGTTAGTATTGCTTGAAGATTACTACTGCAAGAGCATGATTAATACTGCAAGCATAGTTAGTACTGTTGAGGATGTTAATGCTGTTGAAGATTAATGATGCTGGATAAGGATGAAGTTAATGCTGCTTATAATGAATTGGAACGAAAGAATAGGAGCTGGAGATAAAGATGAAGATAATTATGGAATGGATTATGAAGATCAATTTTGTTTTGATAATTATCTTGTAATTAGTTCTGTATATATAGTTTAGAAGTCTTTGATAGTTTAAGAGAATTGAAATAGAATACGTTTGTTTAGAGAATTAACCTCAAGGTTCTTTGTAGTCCTTTCAATAGAGAAGTATTGAACGTCTGTTGAGCTTGTTCAACAGATTAAGGTTTTGTTTGTAATCATTAAGTTAATCAATATAACTTGTGATTTGAGTTTATACACTGTTTGATTGATTTACTGTTAAAGTGTTTTTCCGCGACTTCTTTAACATAGTTTCTGAGTGTTTAGTTTAAATTCTTGTTTAGAATTTCGATCCTGACAAGTGGTATCAGAGCCTTCAACTCAGAAATCAAAAATCATCATGGACGGATCTCATGACAGTGTTCTGGTTTCAAAAGTTCCCATGCTCAAACCCAATGAGTTTGACATGTGGAAAATCAGAATCAGGCAGTACATTCTTCTTACAGACTACTCAATGTGGGACATCATTGAGAATGACCCCTCTGATGAAGGAAAGATGGGAGCAGATGGAAAGAGAACTCCACCAAAGACTGATGAAGAAAGAAAGATGAAGCAGACTGAGATAAAAGCCTTCAGCACTCTGCTCTTGGCAATTCCTAATGAATACCAACATCAATTCTGCAACTGTTTTGATGCTCAAATCCTTTGGAATGCATTGGAGAAGAGATTTTCAGGTATTAAAAGTACTAAGAGAAATCAGAAGGCTATTCTCAAACAAAAGTATGAGAATTTTATGTCTACAAAGAATGAGTCAATGACTCAAACCTTTGATAGATTTAACAAGTTGATTGGAGAGTTGGCCACTGTTGGTGTCAAGATGGACCAGGATGATGTCAACAGAAAATTTCTAAGATCTCTTGGTGAAGAATGGGTGATGTACACTGTATCCTTTAGACAGGATGATAATCTGGAGGATAAGGAGCTTGATGATCTCTACAATGATCTAAGGGTGTTTGAAGAAGAAGTTGAATATAAGAAAATGCCATATGGATATTCTCATAATGCTGCCCTCCTATCATCCACTACTGATTCTAATGCTAATACAGAATCAGTTAGTACTTCTTATGGCTCAAAACAGGATAGATCCAATGATTCTGTTTTGGAAGCATTCCTTTCTAGTCATGCTAAATCTGCTCTTATCAATGATGATCTGGAGCAGATCAATGTAGATGAACTTGAAGAGATGGGTATCAAGTGTCAGATGGCAATGCTCACCATGAGAGTCAAAAGATTCATCAAAAGCACAGGTAGAAACAATTTTGCCATGAGAAGAGAAGATGGTGCTGGCTTTGATAAATCCAAGGTGGAATGCTACAAATGCCATAATCTGGGACACTTTGCAAGAGAGTGCAGAGGACTAACTATTCAACAGCATGGAAGCAATAATCAACAACCAAAGTCCACTAACTATACCAGGAATTCATCTCAAGCTCTTGTCTCACAAGAAGGAATGGGCTTTGATTGGAGTGATCAAGCAGAGGAGGCCATTCAGAACCAAGCATTGATGGCAGAGGTTTCAAAGTCATCAAGCGCTGCACTTCCCACAGAGGTAAAATATAACCTTTGCTCTAAAACCTGTATTGAAACTGTTGAAAAGTACAGGGATCACAATCAGAGCATGTGTGATGACCTTAAAAGGTTAGAGAAAGATAGAAGGGAGTATGTTGTGATTGTTGAGAAGTTTGAAGAACAAATAAAGGCATATCAAGTTAATGAACTTCAACATTCATATGATCTCAACTACTGGAAGTGGGAGAAGAATCAGTTAGAGATTGAGCTAGAAAAGTCTAGAGAGGAGTGTGAAAAAGTTAAGAGTGAATTTGAGAAGGCCAAACTAGATATTGAGAAATATTCCAATGATTCTAAAGCAATAAACTCTTTACTTATATCTCAAATTCATGACAAACTAAAAAGAGGTATAGGCTACAACAACACCCCTCCACCTTACAACAATAACTATATTCCTCCCACCTCAGACCTCTTAGAAATACAGGATAAGAATGACTTACCTGCAGGAGCCACAGAAGTAGATCCTTTAAAGAAAGTAGTGGTTGAGGCAGACTATGAAGAAGAGAATTCTGAGAGTAAGAATGAGGAAGGCCATAAAGATATTCCCTTAGAAAACCACATTCTTACAAATGAGAGAGGAGGTAAACCATTTATCTAGAGTGATAAAGTGGAGATGTCCAAGACAGAGAAAGAGACTGTTAAGAGTGAGAAAGCAGAGACCTCCAGGAAAGGAAAAGAAAAGGTACAGGGAGTTCACTACATGCAAACCTCTATTGTAAATCCCTGTACTTGTCAACAGAAGAAGCCCCATAAACATGATAAAATAAGGGGAAATCAGAGAAACATAAATAATTAGTGGGCTCAAAAACAGGGAATTGATCAATAGACCAAAGCCCTATTTATCTGTGGCAAATTGAATCATCTAGCCCAACACTGTTATTTCAATCCTATTAACCAAAGATTTTCTTTTCAAAGACAAACACAAAATTCGGTTGGCTATAGGAAGCAATCAAGAAAGCACATGGCTGCTAATATGAGAACAGTACCAATGAAAACTGGGACTACAAAATCTCATATTCAGAATAAGTTTGCTAAATCAAAAGAAAATACTCCATGCAAGTCAAGGAGTAACTCTCAGAACAAGAAAGCAAACACCTCTGTCAAGATTTGGGTTCCAAAAGTCAAGAAACCTGTTAGTACTGCTACCTCAATTAGTACTGCTAACAAAGTTAGTGCTGCTGATAGGAATACTACTACTAACCATGTTAGTACTGCTAACAAGGATAGTGCTGCTACCAGTGTTAATGCTGCCAAGCCCATAATCTTGACAAAGTATTCCATCCATAAGATTCCTAAATCTGATCATCTCATCTAGACTAAGATTACTGATTATAAATATGTTGATGAGAAAGGACAACCCAAGACCACTTTGGCTTGGGTTCCCTCTAAAAACCAACTGTTTTATCTTATGTGCATGGCAACCAACAACTCAAGAAGAAGAGCATTTAGCATGTAGATAGTGGTTGCTCTAGGCACATGACAGGTAACATGTCCTGCCTTCAAAACTTCAAAAAGTTTGATGGAGGACATGTTGCTTTTTGTGACAATCCAGCAGGAGGTAAGATCAGTGGAAAAGGTATGGTATCAAAAGGTAAGATGTCATTTGATGATGTGTACTGTGTTGAGCAATTGAGATACAACCTGTTAAGTGTATCATAGGTCTGTGACAAGGAACATAGCATATTATTTACTGAGACTAAATGTATTATCCTTGCTCCAGGATTCAAGGTAGTTGATGAAAATATGATACTACTTAGAACTCCTAGGAAGGATAATGTTTATTGTTTGGACTTAGAGAATGTTTCAACTGATTCATCTTTAAACTGTCTATTTTCAAAAGCTTCTTTAGATGAATCATCTCTTTGGCACAGAAGGATGTGTCACATGAATTTTAAAACAATGAACATTCTTGTGAAAAACAACCTTGTAAGAGGTTTACCTCAAAAAGTGTTTTCATGTGATGATCACTGTGTTTCTTGTCTTAAAGGCAAGCAGCACAAAAATTCTCATAAGTCCAAAGAAATAAATACAATCTCTTCACCTCTTCAATTATTGCATATGGATCTCTTTGGCCCTACTAATGTGATGAGTATTGGAAAGAAATCCTATTGCTTAGTCATTGTTGATGATTTCTCTAAATTTACTTGGGTATATTTTCTGAGGACTAAGGATGAGACAAGTGGACTGATCAAATCCTTCGTTCTTAGGATTGAAAACCAAACTAATCTAAGAGTTAAAGTCATCAGATCTGATAATGGAACTGAATTTAAAAACAATGACTTAAACAGCTTTTGTGAGGGTAAAGGTATTGAGAAACAATATAGTGCTCCTAGAACTCCTCAACAAAATGGTGTAGCTGAGAGGAGAAATAAGACACTAATTGAGGCTGCTAGATCTCTGTTGGCAGATTCAAATTTACCAATTACATTCTGAGCAGAAGCAGTTAATACTGCCTGTTATGTCGAAAACAGGGTCCTAGTAGTCAAATCTCAAGGCAAGACACCTTATGAACTTTTTAACAAGAAGAAACCTTTTATTAGTTTTTCAAACCTTTTGGGTGTCCTTGCACAATTCTCAACACCAAATCTCACTTAGGTAAGTTTGAAAGCAAAGCTGAAGATGGATTTCTTGTTGGATACTCATCTCAGAGTAAGGCATATAGAGTTTTTAATAGTTCTTCAACGATTATAGAGGAAAGTGACAATGTCAAATGCAATGAGAACAAACCAAATAAAATTGGTACAGGTCCTGATTGGTTGTTTGCCATTGATTCACTAACTAATGCTTTGGGTTTTAGTAATGTGCAAACTGCGGGAACAACTTCAGAACAGGTACAACCACATAAACAAGAGTTTGTGCTGTTCCCCATACCTACTGCTGATCCTGTTGAATTTTGCCAGCAAAAAAAGAAAGATGATTCAGAAGATTCTGATCCAGATGAAGAGGACAAAGGTGATAAAGAGAATAAGAGTGATAAAGAGGATACTCATAATCCTGGAAACACAGGACCTGAGATGCCCATACTGTCAGAAGATGATACTGATGAAGAAAATTCTTCAGTGTATGGTGGAAGCACTCCAGAGAAGAATGACTCCAATCTCGAAGCAAATCTTAATGAGGAGGCTGTCAATCATACAAGAACTCAGAAGAATCATCCTCCTCAATTGGTGATTGGTGACATCAATTCCCCAATGATCACAAGGAAACAAATAAGTTAGGGGGATTGAAAGACCTATAATCAGGCTTGTTATCTTGATTTTTATCCCAGATTGAACCCAAGAAGGCCTATAATGCAATGAAAGACCTAAGCTGGATAGAAGCAATGCAAGAGGAGCTACTGTAGTTTGTGCTGCAAGATGTATGGGATCTGGTTGATCTTCCAAAAGGACATAGAGCAATTGGCATAAGATGGATGTTTAGGAATAAGAAAGATGAGAGATGAATAGTAATAAAGAACAAGGCCAGACTTGTGGCACAAGGGTACACACAAGAAGAGGGAATAGACTATGAAGAAGTATTTGCTCCAGTAGCCAGAATTGAGGCAATTAGGCTGTTTCTAGCCTATGCTTCTTTCATGAAGTTCATAGTTTATCAGATGGATATTAAGAGTGCATTCCTATATGGGACAGTTGATGAAGAAGTATATGTTTGTCAGCCTCCAGGGTTTGAAAATCGCAACTTTCCTGACAGAGTATACAAATTAAAGAAGGCACTCTATGGGCTACATCAAGCACCAAGAGCATGGTATGACACTCTGTCTACCTATCTTTTGGAAAATGGTTTTGAAAGAGGAATAATAGACAAGACTCTGTTCATCAGAAGGAAGAAGAAGGACATCCTGCTTGTGCAAATCTATGTGAATGACATCATCTTTGGATCCACAAAATATTATTTGTGCAAAGAGTTTGAGGAGTTGATGCACAAAAGATTCAAGATGAGCTCCATGGGTGAACTTACATTCTTCCTTGGGCTACAAGTTAAACAGAAGAAAGATGGTATCTTCATCAGCCAATCCAAGTATGTAAAGGATATACTTACCAAATTTGGATTTTCAGATTCAAAGCCTGCAAGCACACCCATGGAAACACACAAACAGATCACTGCAGATCTTGAGGGGGAGGATGTAGATGTTCATCAGTATAGATCTATGATAGGCTCCCTCATGTATCTAACAACTTCAAGGCCAGATATTATGTTTGTTGTCTGTGTGTGTTCCAAATTTCAAGTAAGACCTAAGAAATCTCATTTTCAAGCAGTCGAGAGGATCTTCAAATATCTCAAAGGACAACCTAGGTTGGGTCTTTGGTATCCTCATGACTCACCATTTGATCTACTTGCATATTCTGATAGTGATTTGGGTGGTGCAAACTTGGATAGAAAGTCTAATTCAGAAGGATGTCAGTTTTTGGGTGCAATACTAGTTTCATGGTAGTGTAAAAATCAAACCACAGTGTCCACCTCCACAACAGAAGCAGAGTACATAGTTGCTGCAAGCTGCTGCTCACAAGTACTATGGATTCAGAATCAGATGCTGGACTATGGTGTTACCTTTCTGCACACTCCAATCTTCATAGACAACAACAGTGCCATAAGCATTGTTAATAATCCAGTCAAGCACTCTAAAACCAAGCATATAGAAATAAGGTACCATTTTATTAGAGACTGCAATGAAAAGAAGCTAATTCAAGTTTTGAAGGTACACACAAGTAACCAATTTGCTGATCTATTCACCAAAGATTTTGATGTTGGTAGATTCACATTCTTGGTCACAAGTGTGGGCATGATAAACATTAAATAAGCATCTTTTGATTTTCTTTATGTACCATTTCTATATAGATTCCTTTCTGTTACTTTCTCATAATATATTGTGCATGGTGCTGCTAACTATGTGTGTTTAAGTGTTTCAGATTACTCTGTTGAATTGGAAACTTGGTACATCTAGTTAAGTTAATACTGCTCTCACTATTAATCCTGTTGCTAGTTCTAAAATGGTTAAGTATGGTTACTACTGCTTGGTGGTTTATACTGCTAATGCAAAGTTACTACTGCTTACCTTATTTCTATTGCCAGACAGTGTTACTACTGCTGGTATGTTTTAATACTGCTAGTCTGTGTTAATACTGCTGGTATGTGTTACTACTGCTAGTCTGTGTTAATACTTCTAGTATGTGTTACTACTGCTTATATGGTTAGTACTGCGGGGCTTGTTAATACTGCTAGGGTACTTAGTACTGCTTCTAACTGAAACCCTCCACCTATAAATACCCTCTTTGACCGCCAAAATCCAAACAACTCTTTGAATTTCCTACGAGTATTCTTTCTCTCGACTTCTTTCTTACCAGTGCGTAACCCTAGTTTCAATCAAGACGATGGCATGATTGGTGTTTGTTGATGATCACAATGAGTTGGCAATGCTACAGAAACCCAAGCAAGCAGAAGGTTTTCATCAGATAGTGAATTTCCTCAAATCGTCGCACATTGCCTACTGTTGGTCCCGAAGGTGCTTAACAAGTTTGTAGAAAGGGGGGGGGTTGAATACAAACACAGAAATTTAAAGTTTAATAAATTATTTATTGATAAATCAAACACAATTTACAAGTTTGTTGCGGAATAAGATTAAGACAGTCTCAATCTAAACAAACTTAAGAAACACTAAGATGGTTGCACAAGAAATTCAGAGAATGGGAGATTTAGAGATATAGAAAACAAGGGTTTCTATATGAGGTTCAAGAATTAGCACCCTTCAGATGAAGAGGCGAACTTCCTATTTATACCTTATGCATTAAATGCATGGCAGGGCACTTTACACGTGGCGTTCACTGATTTGCTTTGGAAGTCTGACTTTTTGGGAGACATGCTTTCGGCCGGACAATGAAAAGTGTAGTTGACAGAGCTGTTTTACGTATGGTG
The DNA here is from genome assembly GCA_023525745.1 of Arctium lappa. Lineage (NCBI taxonomy): Eukaryota > Viridiplantae > Streptophyta > Magnoliopsida > Asterales > Asteraceae > Arctium > Arctium lappa. The sequence goes on from CM042062.1 coordinate 33,714,045, forward strand.
GCAGAGACATGTCCGTTCTGACACATAGTACTAGTTTGTGCAAGGAGAGACAAAAGGAAACTTGAGACATAAGTTAAGTGATCATTCGATTGCTGAGTATCTCTTCTTTCAGAGATAAAGAGGTTCAGTTATCGCTGAAACTTTTTCTCATGTTCCTTCGCGTATATGTAGAGTTGTCTGCTTTACTGATATCCGCATCTGGTCACTAGTTGACTTCTCTTTGTTTAGCAGCTTCATCTTCGATTCAGCTATGAACATATGTTGACGCGAGACTTGTCTTCAGAGATTACGTTAGCTGTTTACTTCAGAAACTATCAGCGATACTGAACAGAATCAGTTTGATCACTGATAGTGAAACACTAATACGTACTAGATGTTTATAAGAAGACTATCAGCGATAACTGAACAGACTCAGTCTGATCACTGATGGTGAAACACTAATACATATTAAAAGGTAATTTTCACTAAGTATAGAAGAGGGTCGTTATCAAATCACTGAGAGAGTTTGGATCAACAATCTCCCCCTATTTGATAATGACAAAGTAACTGAAGAAAATTACATTATAGTTCAAAATGATGGAATAATCAGGACTCAAAACATACATGTCCCAATTACTATTTTGAGGGATCTTTTACAGCACTGATGGAGTTAAGTACTTCACTGAAATTTTCATTAATCCAAGAAAAGAATTACAAGGAATGAAAAATTACAAGTACAAGTGATGTACTAACTACTGTAAGTTAAACTAATAGATTACAAGTAAGAAAACTAATCTATCAGCTATCTAAAGAGGGTTTAGGAGGATTGATCAAATACTTAGGTATTTCTTCTCCTTTTTGCCTTCGCTCTAAAGATTCTTTGTAGATAATCGCTATGATTGGCTCAGCAGCAGGAGAGATAGTACACCATAGGCACATGAGATCCTTGAGAACAGCGAGGGGACAGATAGGGATTTCAGAGACCCTTTGAAATCTGAGTTGTTCCTCGTCATCTCTGAAAAAGCTTCCAAAAGGTTCATCAAGAACTTGTCCTGCAGCATATGGTCCGCCAGGAGGCAGAGAGAGATCCAGAACTGAAAGATCAGGAGGAGGACCGAACAGAGCTTCTCTTGAGAATTTGATGGAGGTTTCATTTCTGATCAATGCGACATTATCAGAAGAGGAGGAGACAGGCTTTCTCTTGACTTGCATGGATCTTAAAGGAAGAGTAGATGGCACCTTTAGTATACTAGCGACTTTGTTGATGAGAGCATCATTTACCCTTTCAACGTAGCCTTTGTATGTTGACTTTGATTTCTTCAGCACATCTTTGAACTCAAGCCACTCCATGTAGCCGAAGTCTTCCAGTATTGAAATGAACATTGCCTTGCAGCTTCCATCCTCTCTGGTAATCTCCATGGTGACAGATAGTTTATCCTTCTTCTTTCTTCCAGAGATAGCGACCGCTACGATCTTCTTTGGATCAGAGCGATAGTCAATTTTTTGTTTGCACCAATCGACTGTATTATCGCTGACCGTTTTTTCTTTGGAACGTTCCTCTTAAATCTCTTTCAACAGAGCTGCCTGAACTTCCACTGGTTTGCGTTTCAGCTTCTTGTCTTTGACTTGAGAAGACTGAATTTTGAGAGCCAGAGAAGCATCTCTTTGACAGTCAGCAATCAGCTTCTCAGCCCTGACGGATTCTTCAATTTCAGCTTCAGTCAGGAATTTCAGATCTGATGACTGAGAGGGGACCTTTCGTCGTTGACTCTCCATATGAGAGATTATCTCTGTTCTTTTCTTTCTCTCTTCCTCTGACCAGTCAGATGGTCTAGAGGGCCGTCCATGATGTTGCAGGGACTCTTCTTCTTCTTCATCCTCTTCATCAATCTCTCGGACAGAGATTGGGATTATTTGGTCATCATCTTCAGCAACTGGGATTATTTGGAGGTCTTTACCCTTAAGCAGGGGAGAGAACTGTCTGGTCAGAAAAAGAAAAAGGTTAGATTTATTTTAGGGAAGGAGAGAGATAAAGACTAGAAAGAAACAGGTGTAGGATTTTTATAGTAAGATAAGGGAACAAGAGTAAGGCATACCTGAGAAGGATTCTCCTCAGGTAGTGAAATCATCTTCAGGGTTCCCTCAGCAGATGCACCTTTGCTTTGGGAAGGGGTTCCTGAAGGTTTCTCTTGTCTCCCCCCTGCTTTGATAACTTCTTTTGAAGCTATCGCTGATGAAGTGACGGCTGAAGAACACCATAAGGATTGATCTTCTTCATCGTCATCATCATCATCTTGATGAGAATCATCCTCTTGATCTTCAAGATCAAAGTCTTCATCATCGTCTTCTTCCTCCTCTTCATCATCGACTAGATCAGCGATGGTGGGAGGGGCTTTGTCAGCAACTATCTCCCCCTCAACCTGAGATGGAATTTCCTTCAGTTGTTCAGCAGCGTCAACTTCTTTCTCCTTATTTTCTTCAGATGCTTTCTCCCCCTCTTTGTCATTTCCACGAAGGGAGAGATCTTTGGAAGGAGTAGAGGTTTCAGCGGTGGACACCTTTTGGACTTCAGCTTCCAGTCCTTTGAGCCGATCTTCAAGTACAGGGATGTCGGACGTAGCTTGATGAATAAAATCCACAACTACGGATAGAGTAGTTCTATCGTCTTCTGTAAATGAAGGAGCAGGAGTTGGAACTGGTTCTTTCAGGCGGGAAAGGATCTGCTGAAGAAGGACTTCACATGCATCAACCTTTGTAGACAGAGCTGCAAACTGTTGTTGTAAGTCTTCCTTGACTTTGTCAATCGCTTCTTGGAGAGTAGCAAGTTGAGAAAAGTCAGCTTTGGAGGCGCAGGTGGCAGTCAGCATCTTCAGTGCTTCACCAGCTGATTGAACATCGTTGGTGGTGTTGTTGAGAGAGGCAGTCATAGAGTCCACCTTTGCACTCAGATTGTTGACATTGATGTCAACAGTCGCCAAACTAGGACCTGAAAGATAAGTTAGTTTTTCAGAACCAGACTTATATGGTGAGTTTGGAGAAGTGTTTAAGGTTATAGGGATACCTGAGTTATCAAACATTTTGTAGAATTGTAAAGATTCCTCAAAAGATTGATGTTCAGGTCCTATGGGTCCAAACTGTGGAGTAGAGATTGTTGGATCCCAGATCTAATCTCGTAACAATGATATAAACAATAAGAGTAATGACAGCGGAAGTAATACAGTTTAATATCAAAGAAGATTCAAATATCACAGTTCATAAGCAGATAAAGATAAACAAGATATTCTTAGAATAAAGTATTCAACTTATATTATCAGATATATAACTTCTTAAGCACGCTTTGAACAATAAGGTGATGGTCCTATTTATAGGACCATAAAGTAAGCAGTGTACTTGTATGACGAAAAAGAGCATGCTGAACAGTGACCTACTCTAGAAAGTAAATCTTATCACTAAGTGACGTGTCATCTGTTCTTCTGTTCATTCGTAGACAACTTCAATGTGAACATCTTCAGAGAGAATGTGTTCAGAGCTCTGACGTTGTCTTCAGAGCCTCTGATGAAGCCATCTCTGATGTCTTCTCTGAAAGTTGCAATCTCTGATAAGTACTTCAGAGGCAGGTTTGTCCTCTGAAGTCTTCATCCTCTGAAGTCTTCGTCCTCTGACGTCTTCTTCCTCTGACGTCTTCGTCCTCTGAAGTGTATCTTCTTGAAAGTCCTCTGAAATAGGACTGGTATTTTCAACACTTTAACAAACAGATGATTTGGAGCTAACAATCTCCCCCTAAGTGTCGAAAATAGAAGATACAAAAATAACAGAGAATTGAATTTTAAACTAGAAAGCATAGAGGAAAAAATTATCCTCTTAAGTATTACTTCTTAAACATTTGGAAGTTTAATACAAACAAAGTAATATAAAAAAAATAAAGAAACATACTACAATTTGTCACTTGAACAGATTCCATGGAATTTCATGATCAGAGCTCTGAAGTTGATCATCGAGTCAATCTCTAAGTCAAGTTTTGCTAGTAAATCTGCTTTGTGCCTTTCTTCCTTTGCATGGATCAATTTCTTTATACCTCTCAAGGTTTCATCAGAGTACTTCGACACTTCCGAAGCTAGAAAGATCTTCTTTTCTTGATTTACTCTAAAGACGAAACCCAGAGGTTCTGCAACGATTGATCCAGTCTTCTGTTCTTTAAGTTTGTCGAATGACTCCACAGGTTCAGTTACCTCCAGCTTCTCTTCCCCTAGGTTCAGAGCAATTTGAAAGTCACGTTTTGCTCGGTGTTTGACATAGGCCTCCATTGCCCGTCGGACTTCAACCATGCCCATCCTGATTTCCCTTCTTCCATGATCATACCTGGCAGAGCAATTGGCATATAAATGTGGTAAATCATATGGATTTAGATTTATGAGATCATTGTAATTGAACTCGTAAATCTTCTGATCAGATCGAGTTACCACATAATTCCTATAGATAATCTTGTTGTAAGCAAAGGTCTTTTCTGAGATTTTGTTGATTTTGATGATTGGATCATCAGAGAGGACCTGTGCTCTTGGTTTGGTTTTATCTCTGATAAATCTTCGCTCATAGTCTGGCATGTCCTCTCTGATTCTTGGATTCAGAGGAATGACCAGTGTGTCTGCCATGTTGAACTCACAGTAAATGTGTCTGAAGTGGTCTTCTATGGAAGCTTCGGGATTTGATTCGAGGAATGTGGGAGGTTTATTGAAAACTTTTGCTGGAAGACCGATGCTTGCTTTCTTAACAGGATTCTCTGAAGGAGCCTGTTCATCAACAACCATGGTTTCAGGTTCCATTGTTTGTGGAGGATCTTCTTTTGAGGGTTCAGAGATGTAGCCATCTATCTCTGGTGATTCCCTCAGTTCTGACGTTGTAGAAGTATGATGTGGTTGAGCATTTTTGAAGACATATTCTTCGACATCAACTACTTCAACTTCTTCTTCAACTTCTTTTTCAGAATCTGATTTTTCTTCCTTTTCAGATTCTGATCCGTAAGCATCTCTCATCACATAAGTTGGTCTTTCTTGTGATGAGAATGCATCTTCTGATGTAGAGAAGTCTACTAGCTGCTCGTCTTCATCTTCTTCCAGAGCTCCAATAGTTTATGGAGTTGCAGCTATTATTGGAACACTCAAAGTGGATGGTGCTAGAAAGATGACAGGTACTGGCGACTTTAGAGTGGCCTGGTTATCTTCAGCAGAGGTTGAGCTTGAACGTCTCTCTGTTCCTTTTTCTTTTCTTTGGTTTGATTCAGAGGGAGTGGACTCCTTTTGTGTTTCAACAGGTTTAGGAGTAGGAGTCTTCTCCCCCTTATGAAGATCGGATGACCCCTGAGGCTGGTCATCTCCGTCATCAGAATCGTCATATCTAGCCTTCTTTCTAGCTTCTTCAGAGCATGCGACCTCTGGTTCTTTTCTCTTATCCCTCTGAAGATTTGATATTCTTCAGAAGGTCTTCAATCTTCTTGTTCTGCTGAGTGGTCTTGGAGACGAACTTGCTGGAGATGTTCATTACATTGCTGGTGATCTTCTTCGAGAAGTTGGTCAGGTCAGCCTTTGTAATGAATTCTGATGTAGTAGGAGCAGCAGTAGAGGAGGTAGGGATCTTTGCAGGTACCTCTGCCAAAGAACGCAAGACTTCCTCTTTGAATTGAGAAAAGTCTGCAAGTGTTGGAGTGGGGGCAGAGGGAGTAGGAAGCACCTTGAGGAGCTCTGTTGTGGAGTTCTGAATTTCTCTGGATAGAACCGAGTCATTTTTGATGACCAGGCTTTCCAGAGCATCCAGTTTAGCGTTCTGAGAGTTAATAGTCGTGCGCAGCTCAAAGACCTCTGAAGTGAGCTTTGCAACTTCAGAGTTTGAGGCAGAGGCCTCTGAGGTCTTCTCCATTTGAAGTTTAATCTCCTTCAGAGATTCTCTGATTTCATCACCAAAGATTTTGAACTCCTCTTTGCTAACGTAATCAGAGGGAGTGACCTTAGGATCTGTTAGCTCCAAATCATCTGTTTGTTAAAGTGTTGAAAATACCAGTCCTATTTCAGAGGACTTTCAAGAAGATACACTTCAGAGGACGAAGACTTCAGAGGACACACCTGCCTCTGAAGTACTTTTCAGCAACTAAGACATCAGAGATGGCTTCATCAGAGGCTCTGAAGACAACGTCAGAACTCAGAAGACATTCTCTCTGGATGTTCGTGAGAATGAAGACATCAGAGATGGCTTCATCAGAGGCTCTGAAGACAATGTCAGAGGCTCTGAAGACATTCTCTCTGGATGTTCGTGAGAATGAAGACATCAGAGATGGCTTCATCAGAGGCTCTGAAGACAATGTCAGAGGCTCTGAAGACATTCTCTCTGAAGATGCTCAAGTTGAGAATGAACAGAAGAACAGATGACACGTCACTTAGTGATAAGATTTACTTTCTAGAGTAGGTCACTGTTCAGCATGCTCTTTCTCGTCATACAAGTACACTGCTTACTTTATGGTCCTATAAATAGGACCATCACCTTATTGTTCAAAGTGTGCTTAAGAAGTTATAAATCTGATAATATAAGTTGGATACTTTATTCTAAGAATATCTTGTTTATCTTTATCTGCTTTATGAACTGTGATATTTGAATCTCCTTTGATATTAAACTGTATTACTTCCGCTGTCATTACTCTTATTGTTTATATCATTGTTACGAGATTAGATCTGGGATCCAACAATTGGTATCAGAGCTTCCTTTGTTTCTAAAACAAAGAAAGATCATATCTGCATACTCGGATAGATTTACATCTCATTGATTCTAAAACTTTCAATATCTGTGCATGTTCATATAAACCCAGTTTATTCAAGAACATCATATGCTCTAGATTTGACAGTAAATCACAGTTCATTACTCAAAGCATCAGCACTTAAATTTTTTTTATGGCAAACTCAAGCATAAGTGCCATGTATACAGCTGGGTCATTAACAAAACCTCCTACACTTTTAAGGGATGAATATCCCCAATGGAAAATAAGGATGGTAAATTTTCTAGAAGGTATGGACAGGGATCTTTTTAGATCTGTGAACATTGGACCTCACATTCCAATGGTGTTGGTACCAAGAGTTCCTGCAACAGCAGATACTGCCGAAATACTTGCATATTATGAAAAGAAAACCACAAACTTCACTGATGAAGAAAATAATATGATGGATAATGACTCAAAAGCTGTTAGATTACTCATAATGGCCATTCCCAATGATATCTTTCAAGAACTTGATTCTTGTAAAACTGCAAAAGAGATATGGGATCAGTTGTTAAATCAACTTGAAGGTGGCCTACAAACTCAGAAAAACAGAAGAAATCTATGCATCAATGAATATCATGATTTTCATGCTCTACCTGAAGAAAAGTTACACCAAACTTACTCAAGATTCAACATTCTAATAAACAAATGTAGAAAGTTTGGAGTGATAAGAACAAAAGAGGAAAACAACGTTCTTTTTTTGAAAAGCTTGAATGAAGAATGGTCACAACTGTCCATGTCTATACAGGCTAATCAAGATCTTGAGTCATGGTCATTAACTGACATTTATGGTACTCTTGTTGCACATGAAAAAGAAGTTATGAAGCAAAAATCAAAAACCTCTTTGGGTGGACCCCTTGCACTTGTTTCAAAACAAACATCGAAAGAAAACAACTGTGAAGAGTCACAAAAATGTTTGGAAACAAAAAGAAGATCCAAAAAGGTTTTGATAGCAGAAGAAACCCATACTGATTCAGACTCAGATGAAGATATAAGTGCCTTTGCCAAATCTCTTGCATTAATCACTCATCAGTTTAACAAGAAATTTGGCAAGAAGGTATTTGAAGGAAGGAGAGAGAATGAAGAAAGAAGAAATCCGGAGAGAAGATTTCAACAAGAACCCAGATTCACTCCATATAGTGATCAAAAGGGTGCAAACTTCAACCATGAAAATGCAACACCACAAACAAGACCACAACAACCATTCCAACCAAGGTATCCACAACCACAAAGATACTTCAAACCTCAAGAACAGAAGCCAGAGACAAGGACTACCACTCTTCCACCAAATCAAAATGATGGAAGATGCTTCAGATGTGAAAAATCAGGCCACTTCTCTGCAAACTGCAGAGGAAAACTTGTCAAAGATCAAGATTACTACAAGAACAAATACAAATACAATGTAACAGAAAGAGTTCTTGTAGCAGAAATGGAAGACTGGCTATCTGACTCAACAAGTGATGGTGAGGAAGAACCTACCAATCTCTGTGGTATGGCTTTTTCAGATGGAAATCAAACTGATGAAGCATCCGAAGATAACTCTGAAAAGGTAAACTCTCTTTACACCTCTGACAGTGATCCTGAAATAGATGCTTTTAAACTAATTAATGAACTTCAGGATCTAAAGCAAAAGTTTGTTGAAGAAAAAGATAAGAGAGAGCAAGTAACAAAAGAGCTCATTTTTTACAAAAGAGAAAAGAATCTTCTGGAATCAGAAAAGAAAGAAATTTTTCTTGAAAAAACCAAACTTGAAGAAACCAACAAGCAAAAAGAAAAATCATTTTCGGAAGAAATAAAAGAGATTGAAAAAGTTTTAAAAGGAAAAGAAGAAGAAGTAAAGAAATATGAGTATGAAAGGCTCAATTCTATTGCCTTAACCAAATTTTTTCAAAAGGAAAGAGAAATCCTACATCAATCTCTAGATAGACAAAATCTACGAATCAAAAGCTATGTTAATGCACAAAGTGTTTTCGATAAAATAAAAACTCAAATGGACTCTCAAGGGCTAGGATTCAATGAGTTGAATTCATTTAATGGATTGGAGAAAACTTCACTTTCTTCCACTTTCTGTATAGGAAAAGTCCAAAGCTCTGAAGATCCATCTCTGAATAATTTCAAAAGAATGAAAACATCAGAGGGATCAAAAGCAAGAGCTTTAAATTTCAAAAATACAAAGTACTCTGAAGTAAAAGACATGAAAGAATCTGTGTTACAGATAAAAGAAGAAACTTCAGAGGTACACTTTACAAAACCTCAGAGCTATGATTCCAAAGAAATTTTCAGGTTTGATGCTTTCATCTCAAGAGAATCAGAGACATTTGAACCAAGGACCTCTGATACAAGTACTTCTGAAAATGAATCTCAGAACTCACTTAATCCGAATGCTCCTCTGTATTCACCAAAGTCAGATGAAAACATCAGAACTACGTTTAAAGATGATGTTCAAAAGATTTGGGAAGAAAATGTCATGGAGGACTTGAAAAGAAAAGAAAGCATGAAACGGATCATCAAAGTCTCTAGATCAAAAGAAATAAAAAAACCAATAGAGATAGATATCTCTATTAAATCTAAGAGAGACTTTCTTGACTCTGATTCAGAATCTGATTTAGAGATTGATGAACAATTTTTTTGTAAACTAGGGAATGTAATTCACAAAAGAATAGAAACTGTTGGCTCTGGTATTTTGAATGCTCCAATTTCAGCATTGAAAACCAAAACCAGAATACCAATAAATCCTGATTTTGCAAATATGTGTTTACAAGCAAAAACATCTCTAGAACTTGAAAAAGAGTTGCAAGAAAAGGCAAAGAATAAAACAAACACTTCTGGTTCTTACACCTATAAAACAATAAAATTCTCTCCTGAACAAAAAGGCAAATGGACAAAAGTTAACCATATTGATCCTGTCTCTGCAGTAAGCAGCAAAGAAAAGAAGATGTTTTTGAACAAGAAAAGCAACTTGAAAAGAAGACTGTCTATCAAGCAAAAAGAAAAGAACTAGTTAGGGATAAAAGTAATATTCCTAGTGCAAGTTACAAAAGAAGTCAAAATGTAACAAATGCTTTTAATAAAAGAAAAAACTTTGCTCCTACTTCTTCTTGTTCCATTAATTGTAACTGCATTTATCTCTTGATGAAACTGAAAAATCATTTTAAAGGATCACACTGTCTTTTGAATAAATCTCTGGAAAATATCTCAGAGACAAAATCTCAAAAGAAGACAAGGAAAGGCAAGACATCAAAAGATGAGATGCCAAAAAGTCATACAATTCCACCAAAGTCTAACACAAAAGGACCCATAATGAGGTGGGTACCTAAGAAACAATAATCTGTCTTGCAGAAACAGTCAATGCCAATCTGGTACCTAGATTCTGGATGTTCAAGGCATATGACTGGAAATAAAGAACTGCTATCCTCATTCAAAGCAAAATCTGGAGGAGCAGTTACTTTTGGAGACAACAAGCAAGGACAGATTAAAGGATATGGTGAATTATCAAGAGGAAATGTTTCTGTATCAAAGGTTGCTTATGTGGATGGATTAAAACACAATCTGATAAGCATAAGTCAACTTTGTGATCATGGTTTCAATGTGAAATTTCAAAGAAAATATTGTTCACTTCTTCACTCAGAATCAGGTCAAGAAATGCTAAGAGTAGACAGAAGAGGTAACCTCTACAGAATGAACTTTACCAAAATCACAGACACTGATTCAAAGAAACTTTGTCTTGTATCTCTGAATAGTGAGGAAATCTGGCTCTGGCATAAAAAGTTTTCACATCTAAACTTTTCCTCACTTGATAAGTTAGTTAAACTTAATTTGGTTAAGGGATTACCATCTCTAAAGTTTAACAAAGATCATCTTTGTTCTGCTTGTGAGATGGGTAAAATGAAAAAATCTTCCCATAAAACCAAAAGTGAAAACAACTGTCCTAGACCTCTGCACATGCTTCATGTGGACCTCTGTGGTCCTATCTCTGTACAGAGTCTAGCAGGTAAGAAATACATTCTGGTTCTAATTGATGAATTTTCCAGATATACATGGATAGAATTCATTAGAGCTAAATCTGATGTACCTGAAATATTAATAAGATTGTTGAAAAGATTACAGGTTCTATTCAGCAGCAAAGTTCAGAAACTAAGAAGTGATAATGGAATAGAATTCAGAAATGCCAAAATCAATTCTTATCTATCAGAAGAAGGCATTACCCCTAACTTCTCAGCAGCAAGAACTCCTCAACAAAATGGAGTAGTTGAAAGGAAAAACAGAACACTTGTTGAGGCTGCCAGAACAATGCTTGCTGAATCTGATCTTTCAACAAATTTTTGGGCAGAAGCAATAGCAACAGCCTGCTTCACTCAGAATAGAGCTACAATTGTGAAGAGATTTCAGAAAACATCTTATGAACTCATTCACAATAGAAAACCTAATATTAAATATTTTCATGTTTTTGGATGCAGGTGCTATATTCTGAAAGATAGAGAATATCTTGGAAAGTTTGACAAGAAAGCTGATGAGGGAAAATTCATTGGATATTCATTAGCCTCAAAAGCTTTCAGAGTGTTCAATCTTAGAACAAGGACTATCCAAGAGAGCATCAATATCACTTTTGACGACAATAAAAGCTCTGAACAACAAGAAAGTTCATCACAAATATCTGAATCATCAAGGGAATCTGAATTAAACAAAATATTTGAAGATTTCTTTGATGATGAAGATATCTCTGAAGTTATCTTCAGAGAAAGATAGGGAGAGAACTCAGAAGAACCTCAAGAAACAGGTACAACCCTTTCAGGGCCCTCTGAACTAACACCTTCTGTCTCACCAAATGCAGATCAGCAAAGTGAATCAGAAGATGATCACGAAGTATCTGAAGCAACTCCAGAACCAAATGATGAACAAGAATATACATTTCTGGAACAAAACTCAGAGCCTCTGAACAGTACAATAGAGGCATCACCATCAGTGCCTCTGAACCGTACAACAGATGCCTCACCAACAGAGCCTCTGAACAATACAACAGAGGTATCACCAGACGTCAGAGCCTCTGAATCTCAAACTGCACAAATTATTGCTCCAATCACCAGATGGACAAAAGATCATCCAATTGATCAAATCATTGGATCCTCATCCGAAGGAGTTAAAACAAGATCTGCCACCATCAATGAATGCTTCTATGTAAACTTTTTGAGCATTATTGAACCAAAGAAGGTAAAAGAAGCTCTTGAAGATCCTCATTGGATTTTTGCAATGCAGGATGAGCTTCAGGAGTTTGTAAGAAACAAAGTCTGGACCCTAGTTCCCCTTCCTAAAGGAAAATTTGCAATTGGAACAAAATGGGTTTTCAGAAACAAAAAGGATGAGGATGGCATAATAATCAGAAACAAAGCCCGGTTGGTTGCAAAAGGATATTGCCAGGAAAAAGGCATTGATTATGATGAAACCTTTGCACCTGTAGCTAGGCTAGAAGCAATCAGAATCTTCTTAGCCTATGCTGCACATAAAGGATTCAAAGTTTATCAAATGGATGTTAAATCTGCATTTCTTCATGGTAAATTAAATGAAGAAGTCTATGTCCAACAACCACCTGGATTTGAAAGTACAGAGTATCCTAATCATGTGTATTATTTGGATAAAGCTCCATATGGACTCAAACAAGCCCCAAGAGCTTGGTATGAAACTCTGTCCACTTTTCTGATTAACAATGGATTTGAAAAGGGCACAATTGATACTACCTTATTCATCAAAAGGTACAAGAATGAGATGCTTTTAGTACAAATTTAAGTTGATGACATTATATTTGGCTCTACCAATCAAAAGTATTGTGACAAGTTCTCAGAGTTGATGAAGAGTGAATTTGAGATGAGCCTCATGGGAGAATTAACTTTCTTTCTAGGCTTACAAGTAAAACAAACTTCAGAAGGTACATTCATAAGTCAATCTAAGTATGTCTCTGAAATTTTGCAAAAATACAAACTCAATGATTCAACTTCAATGAGAACACCTTTATCCACCGGAGTCAAACTTGACTCTGATCCATCAGGAGAGAATGTGGATATAAATATCTACAGAGGAATGATAGGTTCACTATTATACTTAACTGAAAGTAGGCCTGACATAATGTTTGCAACATGCCTTTGTGCTAGATATCAAGCAAATCCAAAGGTATCTCATTTAACTGCTGTGAAAAGAATTTTCAGATACCTCAGAGGGACACACACATTAGGCCTCTGGTATCCAAAACTTTCAAATTTTGATCTAACAGCTTACACTGATGCAGATCATGCCGGATGTAAGCTTGACAGAAAAAGTACCTCTGGATGTTGTCAGTTATTGGGCAATAAGCTGGTAAGTTGGTCATCCAAGAAACAAAACTGTATTTCCACTTCAACTGCAGAGGCAGAATATGTTGCTGCTGCTAGTTGTTGCTCACAAGTATTATGGATGAAAACTCAGCTCAGAGATTATGGCCAACAATTTGACAGAATTCCAATTTTCTGTGATTCAAAAAGTGCCATAGCCATCTCTGCCAATCCAGTACAGCACTCCAAAACCAAGCACATCGATGTAAGGTACCACTTTCTGAAAGATCATGTTGAAAAAGGAACAATAGAGATGTATTTTGTACCAACTGAACTTCAACTTGCTGATATTTTCACAAAAGCTTTAGATGAACGAAGGTTAAATTTTTTAATTAGCAAGTTGGGAATGTTGTATTTTGTTACGTAGACATATTCAACATTCCCAACTTGCTAATTAAAAAATTGAACCTTCGTTCATCTAAAGCTTTTGTGAAAATATCAGCAAGTTAAAGTTCAGTTGGTACAAAATACATCTCTATTGTTCCTTTTTCAACATGATTTTTCAGAAAGTGGTACCTTACATCGATGTGCTTGGTTTTGGAGTGTTGTACTGGATTGGCAGAGATGGCTATGGCACTTTTTGAATCACAGAGAATTGGAATTCTGTCAAATTGTTGGCCATAATCTCTGAGCTGAGTTTTCATCCATAATACTTGTGAGCAACAACTAGCAGCGGCAACATATTCTGCCTCTGCAGTTGAAGTGGAAACACAGTTTTGTTTCTTGGATGACCAACTTACCATCTTATTGCCCAATAACTGACAACACCCAGAGGTACTTTTTCTGTCAAGCTTACATCCAGCATGATCTGCATCAGTGTAAGCTGTTAGATCAAAACTTGAAAGTTTTGGATACCAGAGGCCTAATGTTTGTGTCCCTCTGAGGTATCTGAAAATTCTTTTGACAGCAGTTAAATGAGATACCTTTCAATTTGCTTTATATCTAGCACAAAGGCATGTTGCAAACATTATGTCAGGCCTACTTGCAGTTAAGTATAATAGTGAACCTATCATGCCTCTGTAAGTTTTTATATCCACAGACTCTCGTGATGGATCAGAGTCAAGTTTGACTCCGGTGGATAGAGGTGTTCTCATCGAAGTTGAATCATTGAGTTTGTATTTTTGCAAAATTTCAGAGACATACTTAGATTGACTTATGAATGTACCTTCTGAAGTTTGTTTTACTTGTAAGCCTAGAAAGAAAGTTAATTCTCCCATGAGGCTCATCTCAAATTCACTCTTCATCAACTCTGACAACTTGTCACAATACTTTTGATTGGTAGAGCCAAATATAATGTCATCAACATAAATTTGTACTAAAAGCATCTCATTCTTGTACCTTTTGATGAATAAGGTAGTATCAATTGTGCCCTTTTCAAATCCATTGCTAATCAGAAAAGTGGACAGTGTTTCATACCAGGCTCTTGGGGCTTGTTTGAGTCCATACAGAGCTTTATCCAAATAATAAACATGATTAGGATACTCTGTACTTTCAAATCCAGATGGTTGTTGGACATAGACTTCTTCATTTAATTTACCATGAAGAAATGCAGATTTAACATCCATTTGATAAACTTTGAATCCTATGTGTGCAGCATAGGCTAAGAAGATTCTGATTGCTTCTAGCCTAGCTACAGGTGCAAAGGTTTCATCATAATCAATGCCTTCTTCCTGGCAATATCCTTTTGCAACCAACCTGGCTTTGTTTCTGATTATTATTCCATCCTCATCCTTTTTGTTTCTGAAAACCCATTTCGTTCCAATTGCAAATTTTCCTTTGGGAAGGGGAACTAGGGTCCAGACTTTGTTTCTTACAAACTCTTGAAGTTCATCCTGCATTGCAAAAATCCAATGAGGATCTTCAAGATATTCTTTTACCTTCTTTGGTTCAATAATGCTCAAAAAGTTTACATAGAAGCATTCATTGATGGTGGCAGATCTTGTTTTAACTCCTTCGGATGAGGATCCAATGATTTGATCAATTGGATGATCTTTTGTCCATCTGGTGATTGGAGCAATAATTTGTGCCGTTTGAGTTTCAGAGGCTCTGACGTTTGGTGACACCTCTGTTGTATTGTTCAGAGGCTCTGAAGGTGATACCTCTGTTGTACGGTTCAGAGGCTCTTTTGGTGATGTCTCTGTTGTACTGTTCAGAGGCTCTGAGTTTTGTTCCAGAGATGCAGATTCTTGTTCTTCATCATTTGGTTCTGGAGTTGCTTCAGATACTTCTTGATCATCTTCTGATTCACTTTGTTGATCTGCATTTGGTGAAACAGAAGGTGTTAGTTCAGAGGGCCCTGAAAGGGTTGTACCTGTTTCTTGAGGTTCTTCTGAATTCTCTCTTTGTCTATCTCTGAAGATAACTTCAGAGATATCTTCATCATCAAATAAATCTTCAAATATTTTGTTTAATTCAGATTCCCTAGATGATTCAGAGATTTGTGATGAACTTTCTTGTTGTTCAGAGCTTTTATTGTCGTCAAAAGTGATATTTATGCTTTCTTGGATAGTCCTTGTTCTAAGATTGAACACTCTGAAAGCCTTTGAGGCTAATGAATATCCAATGAATTTGCTCTCATCAGCTTTCTTGTCAAACTTTCCAAGATATTCTCTATCTTTCAGAATATAACACCTACATCCAAAAACATGAAAATATTTAATATTAGGTTTCCTATTGTGAATGAGTTCATAGGATGTTTTCTGAAATCTATTCACAATTGTAGCTCTATTCTGAGTGAAGCAGGTTGTTGCTACTGCTTCTGCCTAAAAATTTGTTGAAAGATCAGATTCAGCAAGCATTGTTCTGGCAGCTTCAACAAGTGTTCTGTTTTTCCTTTCAACTACTCCATTTTGTTAGGGGTAATGCCTTCTTCTGATAGATAATAATTGATTTTGGCATTTCTGAACTTTGTTCCATTATCACTTCTTAGTTTTTGAACTTTGTTGCTGAATAAAATCTGTAATCTTTTCAACAACCTTATTAATATTTCAGGTACATCAGATTTAGCTCTAATGAATTCTATCCATGTGTATCTGGAAAATTCATCAATTAGAACCAGAATGTATTTCTTACCTGCTAGACTCTGTACAGAGATAGGACCACAGAGGTCTACATGAAGCATGTGCAGAGGTCTAGGACAGTTGTTTTCACTTTTGGTTTTATGGGAAGATCTTTTCATTTTTCCCATCTCACAAGCAGAACAAAGATGATATTTGTTAAACTTTAGAGATGGTAATCCCTTAACCAAATTAAGTTTAACTAACTTATCAAGTGAGGAAAAGTTTAGATGTGAAAACTTTTTATGTCAGAGCCAGATTTCTTCACTATTCAGAGATACAAGACAAAGTTTCTCTGAATCAGTGTCTGTGATTTTGGTAAAGTTCATTCTGTAGAGGTTACCTTTTCTGTCTGCTCTTAGCATTTCTTGACCTGATTCTGAGTGAAGAAGTGAACAATATTTTCTTTGAAATTTCACATTGAAACCATGATCACAAAGTTGACTTATGCTTATCACATTGTGTTTTAATCCATCCACATAAGCAACCTTTGATACAAAAACATTTCCTCTTGATAATTCACCATATCCTTTAATCTGTCCTTGCTTGTTGTCTCCAAAAGTAATTGCTCCTCCGGATTTTGCTTTGAATGAGGATAGCAGTTATTTATTTCCAGTCATATGCCTTGAACATCCAGAATCTAGGTACGAGATTGGCATTGACTGTTTCTGCAAGACAGATTATTGTTTCTTAGGTACCCACCTCATTATGGGTCCTTTTGTGTTAGACTTTGGTGGAATTGTATGACTTTTTGGCATCTCATCTTTTGATGTCTTGCCTTTTCTTGTCTTCTTTTGAGATTTTGTCTCTGAGATATTTTTCAGATATTTATTCAAAAGGCAGTGTGATCCTTTAAAATGATTTTTCAGTTTCATCAAGAGATAAATGCAGTTACAATTAATGGAACAAGAAGAAGTAGGAGCAAAGTTTTTCTTTTTATTAAAAGCATTTGTTACATTTTGACTTCTTTTGTAACTAGCACTAGGAATATTACATTTATCCCTAACTACTTTTTTTCTTTTTGCTTGATAGACAGGCTTCTTTTCAAGTTGCTTTTTCTTGTTCAAAAACATCTTCTTTTCTTTGCTGCTTACTACACAGACAGGATCAATATGGTTAATTTTTGTCCATTTGCCTTTTTGTTCAGGAGAGAATTTTATTGTTTTATAGGTGTAAGAACCAGAAGTGTTTGTTTTATTCTTTGCCTTTTCTTGCAACTCTTTTTCAAGTTCCAGAGATGTTTTTGTTTGTAAACACATATTTGCAAAATCAGGACTTATTGGTATTCTGGTTTTGGTTTTCAATACTGAAATTGGAACATTTAAAATACTAGAGCCAACAGTTTCTATCTTTTTGTGAATTATATTCCCTGGTTTACAAAAAATTTGTTCATCAATCTCTAAATCAGATTCTGAATCAGAGTCAAGAAAGTCTCTCTTAGATTTAATAGAGATATCTACCTCTATTGGTTTTTTAATTTCTTTTGATCTAGAGACTTTGATGATCCGTTTCATGCTCTCTTTTCTTTTTAAGTCCTCCATGACATTTTCTTCCCAAATCTTTTGAACATCATCTTTAAACGTAGTTCTAATGTTTTCATATGACTTTGGTGAATACAGAGGAGCATTCGGATTAAGTGAACTCTGAGATTCATTTTCAGAAGTACTTGTATCAGAGTTACTTGGTTCAAATGTCTCTGATTCACTTGAGATGAAAGCATCAAATCTGAAAATTTCTTTGGAATCATAGCTCTGAGGTTTTGTAAAGTGTACCTCTGAAGTTTCTTCTTTTATCTGTAACACAGATTCTTTAATGTCTTTTACTTCAGAGGACTTTGTATTTTTGAAATTTAAAGCTCTCGCTTTTGATCCCTCTGATGTTTTCATTCTTTTGAAATTATTCAGAGATGGATCTTCAGAGCTTTGGACCTTTCCTATACAGAAAGTGGAAGAAAGTGAAGTTTTCTCCAATCCATTAAATGAATTCAACTCATTGAATCCTAGCCCCTGAGAGTCCATCTGAGTTTTTATTTTGTCGAAAACACTTTGTGCATTGACATAGCTTTTGATTCGTAGATTTTGTCTATCTAGAGATTGATGTAGGATTTCTCTTTCCTTTTGAAAAAATTTGGTTAAGGCAATAGAATTGAGCCTTTCATACTCAGATTTCTTTACTTCTTCTTCTTTTCCTTTTATAACTTTTTCAATCTCTTTTATTTTTTCCGAAAATGATTTTTCTTTTTGCTTGTTGGTTTCTTCAAGTTTGGTTTTTTCAAGAAAAATTTCTTTCTTTTCTGATTCCAGAAGATTCTTTTCTCTTTTGTAAAAAATGAGCTCTTTTGTTACTTGCTCTCTCTTCTCTTTTTCTTCAACAAACCTTTGCTTTAGATCCTGAAGTTCATTAATTAGCTTAAAAGCATCTATTTCAGGATCACTGTCAGAGGTGTAAAGAGAGTTTACCTTTTCAGAGTTGTCTTCGGAGGCTTCATTAGTTTGATTTCCATCTGAAAAAGCCATACCACAGAGATTGGTAGGCTCTTCCTCACCATCACTTGTCGAGTCAGATAGCCAGTCTTCCATTTCTGCTACAAGAACTCTTTCTGTTACATTGTATTTGTATTTGTTCTTGTAGTAATCATGATCTTTGACAAGTTTTCCTCTGCAGTTTGCAGAGAAGTGGCCTGATTTTCCACATCTGAAGCATCTCCCATCATTTTGATTTGGTGGAAGAGAGGCAGTGCTTGTCTCTGGCTTCTGTTCTTGAGGTTTGAAGTATCTTTGTGGTTGTGGATACCTTGGTTGGAATGGTTGTTGTGGTCTTGTTTGTGGTGTTGCATTTTCATGGTTGAAGTTTGCACCCTTTTGATCACTATATGGAGTGAATTTGGGTTCTTGTTGAAATCTTCTCTCCGGATTTCTTCTTTCTTCATTCTCTTTCCTTCCTTCAAATACCTTCTTACCAAATTTCTTGTTAAACTGATGAGTGATTAATGCAAGAGATTTGGCAAAGGCACTTATATCTTCATCTGAGTCTGAATCAGTATGAGTTTCTTCTGCTATCAAAACCTTTTTGGATCTTCTTTTTGTTTCCAAACATTTTTGTTACTCTTCACAGTTGTTTTCTTTCGATGTTTGTTTTGAAACAAGTGCAAGGGGTCCACCCAAAGAGGTTTTTGATTTTTGCTTCATAACTTCTTTTTCATGTGCAACAAGAGTACCATAAATGTCAGTTAATGACCATGACTCAAGATCTTGATTAGCCTGTATAGACATGGACAGTTGTGACCATTCTTCATTCAAGCTTTTCAAAAAAAGAACGTTGTTTTCCTCTTTTGTTCTTATCACTCCAAACTTTCTACATTTGTTTATTAGAATGTTGAATCTTGAGTAAGTTTGGTGTAACTTTTCTTCTAGTAGAGCATGAAAATCATGATATTCATTGATGCATAGATTTCTTCTATTTTTCTGAGTTTGTAGGCCACCTTCAAGTTGATTTAACAACTGATCCCATATCTCTTTTGCAGTTTTACAAGAATCAAGTTCTTGAAAGATATCATTGGGAATGGCCATTATGAGTAATCTAACAGCTTTTGAGTCATTATCCATCATATTATTTTCTTCATCAGTGAAGTTTGTGGTTTTCTTTTCATAATATGCAGGTATTTCGGCAGTATCTGCTGTTGCAGGAACTCTTGGTACCAACACCATTGGAATGTGAGGTCCAATGTTCACAGATCTAAAAAGATCCCTGTCCATACCTTCTAGAAAATTTACCATCCTTATTTTCCATTGGGGATATTCATCCCTTAAAAGTGTAGGAGGTTTTGTTAATGACCCAGTTGTATACATGGCACTTATGCTTGAGTTTGCCATATAAAAAATTTTAAGAACTGATGCTTTTTGTAATGAACTGCGATTTACTTTCAATTCTAGAGCATATGATGTTCTTGAATAAACTGGGTTTATATGAACATGCACATATATTGAAAGTTTTAGAATCAATGAGATGTAAATCTATCCGAGTATGCAGATATGATCTTTCTTTGTTTTAGAAACAAAGTAAGCTCTGATACCAATTGTTGGATCCCAGATCTAATCTCGTAACAATGATATAAACAATAAGAGTAATGACAGCGGAAGTAATACAGTTTAATATCAAAGAAAATTCAAATATCACAGTTCATAAGCAGATAAAGATAAACAAGATATTCTTAGAATAAAGTATTCAACTTATATTATCAGATATATAACTTCTTAAGCACACTTTGAACAATAAGGTGATGGTCCTATTTATAGGACCATAAAGTAAGCAGTGTACTTGTATGACGAAAAAGAGCATGCTGAACAGTGACCTACTCTAGAAAGTAAATCTTATCACTAAGTGACGTGTCATCTGTTTTTTTGTTCATTCGTAGACAACTTCAATGTGAACATCTTCAGAGAGAATGTCTTCAGAGCTCTGTCGTTGTCTTCAGAGCCTCTGATGAAGCCATCTCTGATATCTTCTCTGAAAGTTGCAATCTCTGATAAGTACTTCAGAGGCAGGTTTGTCCTCTGAAGTCTTCATCCTCTAAAGTCTTCGTCCTCTGACGTCTTCTTCCTCTGACGTCTTCGTCCTCTGAAGTGTATCTTCTTGAAAGTCCTCTAAAATAGGACTGGTATTTTCAACACTTTAACAAACAGATGATTTGGAGCTAACAGAGATAGAAGGAGGGTTAGAGAAAAGAGAAATAGAAGGACTAGAGATGGGGATAGAAGTAGGGATAGGGGTAGTTACCGTAGGGGTTACCTCTGGAGGAGGAGGAACCGAGACGATTGGCGAAGTCACTGTTGTTGTGACAACGACCGTAGTCGCTGGCATGATTGATGTGGGTATCGCTGAGGATGTGGAGGAGAGACCCACGAAAGCATCTAAGGATGTTTGTTAAGAAGCATCCTTAGGTTTTGAACTAGTGGAACTTTTCTCCTTGGTTACCTTGGCCTTCTTCGAAGGACCAGGGGAACCAGTTGATGGTCGTTTTGAAGGTGTAGCGGCAGGGATAGCAGAAGAAGGAACCTCCTGCGTGGCCGCTGAAGACGAAGAAGTGAGGAGAGAGAGACGGGAGCGAAGTTCAGAGATACTTACCTCGTTGGGGAGCGTCTTGACCTCTAGTGATCGCTGACCCACTCTCGGAAAAGATTCATCCGAGTTGGTGGGGTAAGTGGTAGGGTAGAGGAACTTCAGGTACGCGCAGAGGAAGCATACGTAGGGAACTTTGGGATCCCTCTCGGTCTTCTCTATCTTTGACTTTAAGTCATCAAAGATAGCTGTTGCGTAGTCGAAGTTACGTCCAGCTATCACTGAGTAAGCCATCTGGACCTGAACCTTGCTGGCTTGGTCTAGTGACCCACTCTTCCCACTCATACACTGGATGATGTGAGAGAAGATATAGCTGAGTTGGGAAGGCATCAGTGCCTTCTTCACAAGAGTCAGGTTCTTGTTTGGAATCGTAGTCCTTGGTTTGTGTTCCCAAGCGTATTCCATGGCATCCAGGAATTGGAGGAGTTCAGCGTCAGTTGGCAAGGCGTCGAATCCATTCCTAGGTTTGTCGGGAAAACGCAGAGCTTTCCTCAGGCCTAGGGCAGTCATCATACCTGAGCCAAGTTGAGTGCTGAAGGAGATAGCAGGAACCTATTCACCTTTTTTGTTGGTGATAGAGGTTTCATCAGTAGTAAACCAGAATTGCTGGAGAAGAGCTTTGGAGGTTGTTGGATCCACAGTGATAGCGTAAGCAATGCATGATTGCTTCATAAACATTGCGTGCTCCTTCAGATGAGGATACTTGACACCGTCAAAATCGAGGCGAGCAAGATGATTGTTCTTTGGGAGCTCAGAGTCAGAAATGGCGAATTGACGTTCTTTGAGGCGACAAGTGCAGATTGATTCATTCTGAATTAGGAGTAGATAAACGAGTAGAAAAGAAATTTTAGTCTAAAAATAAAAAAGATTTGCTAGTTTCTATTTGAGGAATGAAACGTTGGAAATCAACATATTTGCAGATTAAAACAGTGTATCTTAGAACAAGATTTAAGAACAAGAAAGAAAAACCAAAGATTTTGAATAAAGAAAATCAAAATAAAATGGTTTTTAAAGAATAAAATAAAAAATGAAGATGATTTTATTAGATTAGAATCTTATAAACCCATAAATGGAGGTTTATGTAAAAAGATTTAAGAAAAGAATAAGAAGAAGATCAAGAATAACCTGTTGATCTTCAAGGAAGATGATGCAAATGCTTGAAAGTGCTAGAATGCTTGAGAGTAAGTTCTTGCTTTGAAAGTATTTGCAGAAAGCGTAAAAATGATAAGAATGGAAAAACATTATTTTTATACGTGAGAGAGAGGAGAGAGAATGAGCGAAGCGGGAAAACAAATGCTCATCATGACATGGACACGTCCCACGATGTTGATTGGATAGAAGAGCAACGGACGAACATGTCAGAAAAAAGGCATGTCGTGGATTGTCGGTTCAAATGACGTCATAGAAGAGAGAGACTGTTCATTTGTCCGTTTTGAAATTATCGCTGAAGAAAAGTCAGAGATAGATTTTTCTTTTTAAAAAATATCCCTGTTAGTAAAGATGGAGATAGATTTTCTTTTAAAAGGATAACTGACAAGAAAATATCTGTGATAAATTTATTTTCAAAAAGCTTTTAATCATTTGAAGAAAGGTTCAGAGATTAAGGTTTATATTAAAAAAATCTTAACTGTGTTAAGATTCAGTTGTGGGGATGGAGAGAACATACCTGAGAGTCAGAATGTTTATCAGAGAATGATGAAAGGGGAACTTTTGATTACTGACCCAATACATGAACGCTGAAGAATTATTCTTCGAGGTTCAGCATTCCAAGCTCACTGATGAGAAAGTTGAACCTTGTCTCATCAAGAGGTTTGGTGAATAAATCAGCAAGTTGAAAGTCAGTAGGGATAAAGTGAAGTTCAATATAACCATTCATCACATGATCTCTGATAAAATGATATCTGATCTCGATGTGTTTTGTCTTTGAATGTAGCACCGGATTATTTGCTATAGCGATAGCACTAGTGCTGTCGCAATAGATGGGAATCTTTGATAGCTGAAGGTCATAGTCTAATAGTTGATTTCTCATCCACAAGATCTGAGAACAACAGCTTCCCGCGGCGACGTATTCAGCTTCAGTTGTGGAAGTGGACACTGAGTTTTGCTTTTTCCTTGTCCAACTTACCAGCTTTCCTCCCAGGAGTTGACATCCACCAGTGGTACTCTTTCGATCGAGTTTACAGCCTGCAAAATCACTATCAGAATAACCAGTTAGATCGAACCCTGAGTCTTTGGGATACCAAAGACCGAGGTTAGGAGTTCCTTTTAGATATCTGAAAATTCGCTTCACAGCGATCAGATGGGATTCCTTGGGTTCAGATTGATAGCGTGCACATAAACAAGTAGAGTACATGATGTCAGGTCGGCTTGCTGTAAGATACAGTAGAGAGCCTATCATTCCTCTATAGGCAGTGACATTTACAGGTTTTCCAGAAGGATCTTTGTTAAGTGTCAGGGGTGGTGCCATAGGAGTTTTCATTGCTGAAGTTTGTGTAAGATCAAACTTCTTCAGCATATCTTTAACATACTTATATTGGCAGATAAAAGTACCTTTGTCAGATTGTTTAATCTGAAGACCAAGAAAATATGTCAGCTCACCCATCATACTCATTTTATATTCTTTATTCATTCTTTCAGCGAAGCGAGTACACAAAGATGGGTTAGTAGAACCAAATGTTATGTCATCAACATATATTTGTACAAGAATTATATGACCTTTTATCTTTCTGAAAAATAACGTATTATCAATTTTGCTACGTTCAAAAATTTCAGAGATAAGAAAAGATGAGAGAGTGTCATACCAAGCACGAGGGGCATGTTTTAGACCATAGAGAGCCTTATCCAATTTATAAACATAATTTGGATACTTAGGATCATAGAACCCTGGAGGTTGTTCTACATAGACTTCTTCATTCAGCTTTCCATTTAGGAACGCTAATTTTACATCCATTTGATAAACGATGAAGTCTTTATAGACTGCATAAGCTAGGAATAGTCGAATTGCTTCGAGCCTGGCCACAGGGGCAAAGGTTTCATCATATTCTATGCCTTCCTCTTGTCTGTATCCCTGAGCAATAAGTCGAGCCTTGTTGCGGATTACAGTTCCATGTTCATCTAACTTGTTTCTAAATACCCATTTGGTGCCTATAACAGTTTTATCAGATGGTCTAGGAACGAGATTCCAAACTTTGTTTCGAGAGAATTCAGTTAGCTCTTCTTGCATAACGCTGACCCAGTTTGGATCTCTGAGGGCATCATCAGTCTTCTTTGGTTCTATTAAAGAGAGAAAGTTTACAAAGAGACAGATATTACCTGACCTTCATCGTGTCTGAATACCTGCTTCGAGATCACCAAGAATTTGATCTATTGGGTGATATTTGGTCCATCGCTGAGCAGGAGTATGATTGCTTAACTTAGAGGATGGATCAACAGTTGGAATATTTACTGATGAGGACGTTTGAGGTTCATCGACAATTAACTGTTGAGAAGGTTCATCAGAGAGGTTTTCAGACGAAGGCAGATTTGATGGTGGTAGTGTGTTTAGAGGTTCTGCTGAAACCCATGAGGTGGTTTCAGCGGTAGAATGTATAATGTTTGGATTATCATCAGCGGCTGGAGGATCAGAATGCTGATGGTTTGAGAAGAAAGGTTCTGTTTCTCTGTAGTGAGAAAGCATCCAAGCGTTTAACTCTTCATTGTCAGCGATTGGTTTAGAGTTCGCTGAGCGAGTTTCATCAAAAGTGACGTGAATTGTTTCTTCTACGGTTTGTCTTCTCTTGTTGAAGAGTCTGTAGACTTTGGAGATAGAGGAATATCCTAGAAATATTCCGTCATCAGCTTTTGGGTCGAACTTTCCAAGTTGATCTCTGTTGTTTAAGATAAAGCACTGACAACCAAAGATATGAAGAAAGCTGATAGAAGGCTTTCTTCCAAGAAAAAGTTCATAAGTTGCCTTCCCAAATCGCTTTATTATCAGCGATCTGTTTTGAGTAAAACATGCAGTGTTTACAGCTTCTGCCCAAAATTGCGTAGGGAGATGAGAATCGCTGATCATTGATCTAGCAGCTTCTATGATCGTTATGTTTCTTCTTTCATCGATTCCGTTTTGTTGAGGTGTTCTTACTTAAGAGAAGTTGTGAGAGATTCCCTTATTCTTAAAGAAATTGTTCAGGGAACTGTTTTTGAATTCAGTTCCATGATCACTTCTTATTGAACGAACAGTAAGATTGTTCAGCACTTCCATCTTTTTAACAAAAGATATTAGTTCTTCTGGAGTATCACTCTTACAGCGAAGAAAGATAACCCAGGTGTAGCGAGAATATTCATCTACAATGACAATGGAATATTTCTTTCCAGCTATTGATTGGATGTTGACAGGGCCAAACAGATCCATATGCAAGAGCTGAAGAGGACTTGTCACTAAGGAAACTTGTTTAGACTTGAAACTAGCTTTTGTTTGTTTTCCTTTTTCACATGCAGAGCAGAGTGATTCTTTAGCATATGAGTGCTGAGGAAGACCAGACACCAGTTCCTTAGATGATAGAGAATTCAGGGTTTTGAAGTTTAGATGAGAAAGCCTTTTATGCCATAGCCAGTTGACATCAGAAGAGGCTTTTGAGAGAAAACATAAGTTTTTAGTGGTCGTAGAGTCCACTGAACATGCTTTCTTAGAAAAGCGAACTTCGTAGTCTTTATCACATAGCTGACTGATGCTCAGAAGATTATGCTTCAGTCCATCTACATAAGTGACTCTTCGAAAGGTAGTTGTCCCATTGCTGAGGACACCAAACCCTCGGGTAATTCATTTTCCATTTCCACCAAAGGTCACAGAGGGACCTTTCTCTTCCTTGTATTCAGTGAGCAGGTCTTTCTGTCCAGTCATATGTCGAGAACATCCACTGTCGAGATACCAAATGCCCTTTGATCCCTGCACACATAAGGAAGATTAAGCGTTGTTTGGTACCCACTTTTCAATGGGTCCTTTAGAATTAGTGGATAAGGAAGGTTCAGCAGTCTTCTCAGCATATGAAGATTCAACTTCAGTGGTAATCTTCACTTTGGTTAATTTCTTAACCTTAGTGGTATTTTTCACCTTGGTTGATTTTTCAACCTTGGTGACCTTCTCAGCTTTAGAGGCATTTTTCTTCACTTTAGCTGTTTTATCAGCTATGGTGGCATTTGGACATTTACTTGAAATATGGTCAGTAAAACCACAGTGATAACATTTTATGTATTTGAAAATGGTTTTAGGACCAGAAGTAGAAGGTTTTGCAAGTTTAAGATGAGGAGGTCCAGGTCCAAGAAGACTTTTCTCTTGAGATCTGGGAGGAATTTTCATTTCTTTAGATCTCGTAGGTTTAAGGTCAATCTTTAGCTTTGGAGGACAAAGATCAAAAATTTCAATCACAGAGCTAGAGGATTGCTTAGCTGATCGTTTAGAAGGAACTTTCAGCTTTGCTTTCCTGGTTGCCTTCTGAGGAAGGAGAATGGACTTTCCTTTATCCGCAGACATAGTGTCTTTGGATTTTTCCTCAGGGATGGGATTTGAAGAAAAGCAAGGATATAATTGATTATTAGAAGTGTCAAAGAAAGAGGTGACAAACGTTCCAAACTTAAGCAAGGAACTTTCTTCTTTAGGATCATCCTGAGGTGTCCAAAAACCAAGACCCGTTTTATCACTTTCAGGGGTTTGAGCATTTATTATCTCAGAGATTTTTGTTGATGATTTGCACCATTTTTCAACATGAGCCTTTTCTGCTTTTAGAGCAGCGATGGCTTGTTCGCGTTCAATGTTGATAATTTCATTTATAATGACTTGATCTTTCAACTTTTCTTCTAAAAGATTTAGTTCTTTGATCTTTTCATGACATTTCTCTAGCTCTTGATTTAAATGAACATTTTTATTCTCAGCTTGAGTTTTGTCGTTTAGAGCATTATAAAGGTCAATCGTCAGCACATCAACAGCTCGACTTCTCTCAGCTTCAGGCAGAGGGGATTTGTAGAGATAGATACCTGAGATGATATGTAGCTCATAGAGGGTTCATATGGTTCTTCCACTTCTTCTTTAATCCCAGCCATGAGGCAAAGATTATGGACTTCTTCTTCATCAGAAGATGATTCTTCTGATTCAGCCCAGTCGTGTTCTTCAGCGATGAGACCTTTACCTTTTCGCTGATAGCTTTTCAGCTTATGATATTTGTTCTTCAGCTTATGATATTTGTCATCACTGGATCTTCTTGAGGTAGAAGGTTTGAAGACCTTTTTCAACCTGCACTCACTAGCAAAATGTCCAATCTTTTCGCAGTTATAGCAAGTGGCAGTAGCCTTATCAACCGGAGTTGATTTTGGCTTTTCAGTAAGATAGAGAGGTTTACTTCTTCGGAAGTTGCTCTTTCTTGAAAATATCTTAAAAGAGTTTGTCAAGAGTGCTAAGGATTCATCAAACTCTGAAAGATCAGGGTCTGATAGATCCTCAGATTCAGAATCTAACTCAGTGATGGTGAGAGTAGATCGCTGAGATGGAATTATCTCTGAAGAGACTAAAGCAACAGGAGTGCTTTTGGAGTCTTTAGAATCTTTTACAAGATTCTTCTTCAGGAGATTAGATTGCTCATAGTTGAGCAATATTCCATACAGAGTGCTGAGAGAAAGAGAATTTAAGTCTTTTGTAAGCTTAAGACATATTGAATAACTGTCCCAGCTTTCAGGAAGACATTCCAAGAATTTTGTTAGGACCTCAGAATTAGAATAGGTTTCACCAACAGTTCTTAGGTCAATGATTAGGCAGCTAAACCGCTGATGAACGTCAGAAAGAGATTCATTCTTACCAGCGATAAAACTTTCATACTGTCTTACCAAGTTAATCTTTCGAGTCTCATGAATTTCAGTGGTGCCCTCATATTGAACACATATGGTTTCCCACATTTCTTTAGAAGTTTTCAGATGCATGATGGAATGGAAAACTTCATCAGGCAGAGTCATTGAAATAATGGTCTTTGCTCTTGCATCTATTCTAACCTTCTTTTTATCTTCATCACTCCCCTGTCTTATTTCCTTAATGACATATCGTTCAGGGACAACTTCTGTGGTGGCAGTAGCGGGAAATGCTGCTATAATTCTAACAGGTTCATAGGGTCCATTTTCTATATATTCAGGTATAGTAGGATCCGCAACTTCAAGAAATAGCATCATTCAATTTTTCCATAGAGAAAAGTTATCACTGCTAAATCGAGGAGGTTTAGAAAGTGAACCATTATCATAGTAGTTTGTGTTTGTGCTTAGTGCAATTTTAGAATAGCAAGGAAGAGTATACATCAAGATCTTGTTTATTAGTTTAAACAAACTACTCTGATACCACTTGTTGGTCCCGAAGGTGCTTAACAAGTTTGTAGAAAGGGGGGGTTGAATACAAACACAGAAATTTAAAGTTTAATAAATTGTTTTTTGATAAATCAAACACAATTTACAAGTTTGTTGCGGAATAAGATTAAGACAGACTAAATCTAAACAAACTTAAGAAACACTAATATGGTTGCACAAGAAATTCAGAGAATGGGAGATTTAGAGATATAGAAAACAAGGGTTTCTATATGAGGTTCAAGAATTAGCACCCTTCAGATGAAGAGGCGAACTTCCTATTTATACCCTATGCATTAAATGCATGGCAGGGCACTTTACACGTGGCGTTCACTGATTTGCTTTGGAAGTCTGACTTTTTGGGAGACATGCTTTCGGCCGGACAATGAACAGTGTAGTTGACAGAGGTGTTGTACGTATGGTGGCAGAGACATGTCCGTTCTGACACATAGTACTAGTTTGTGCAAGGAGAGACAAAAGGAAACTTGAGACATAAGTTAAGTGATCATTCGATTGCTGAGTATCTCTTCTTTCAGAGATAAAGAGGTTCAGTTATCGCTGAAGCTTTTCCTCATGTTCCTTCGCATATATGTAAAGTTGTCTGCTTTACTGATATCCGCATCAGGTCACTATTAGACTTCTTTTTGTTCAGCAGCTTTATCTTCGATTCAGCTATGAACATATGTTGAAGCGAGACTTGTCTTCAGAGATTACGTTAGCTGTTTACTTCAGAAACTATCAACGATACTGAACAGAATCAATTTGATCACTGATAGTGAAACACTAATACATACTAGATGTTTATAAGAAGACTATCAGCGATAACTAAACAGACTCAGTGTGATCACTGATGGTGAAATACTAATACATATTAAAACGTAATTTTCACTAAGTATAGAAGAGGTTCGTTATCAAATCACTGAGAGAGTTTGGATCAACACCTACGCACTCACTGTCAATCCCACAATCTATGTGGAACACTTGCGACCGTTCTGGGCAAATGCCTCAATTCAGATTGTGGAAGCAAACCAGGTTATTCACTCAAGGGTTTGTGATAAACCCATCACCATCACAGAGGATTGTATTCGCATTCATCTACGACTAGATGATGCCTCAGGTATTACTTCTTTGTCCAAGGAAGATCTCTTCCAGTCTATTAATCGTATGGGGTATGAAGGTCCCACTAAGGTTTACAAGTTCTTCAAGAGCAAATTTTCACCTCAGTGGAGATTCTTTGTTTATACCCTTCAACATTGTCTTTCTAGAAAAACAACTGGATGGAGTGAGTTCAGCAGTACCTTAGCCTATGCTCTAGTCTGCTTAGCTACCTCTAGAAAGTTTAATTTCTCTCAAATGATTTTCAATGATTTAATGTCAAACCTGGATACCAAAACCAAAAGCTTTTATATGTATCCTAGGTTTGTACAAGAGATTATACTAAATGAATTGATGGATATACCCTTTTTTCAAGAGGTGTATGTACCAAAAACTCCCAAAGGGAAGGTATTCTCAAACAAGAAAAGACCAAGCAAGGACTTTTCTGGACAAGAGACACCATTATTCTCTACAATGATGGTTATGTCTCCTTCCCATGGTGAGGCATCAGTGTCAAAGCCCACATCTGACCACCTAACTAATGACCTACCCACACCATTCAGTTCAATTGATACTCCTCAGATCGCTATTGTCAAGCCAACTTCCCCCATCACCAAAACATATCAAAGGAAAAAGGTACAGAAGGTTCCTTCCCTGTCTGTATCTTCATCCCAACAGCCTGCAAGCCCTCTAATGGAACATTCTACATTAGAGAATATCCAAAGGGAAACTACAGGGGTGTCTCCCAACCCCAAGAAGGTGCTCTCTAAGGAGAAGGATGAGCATGTGGGCAGCAAGGCTCACACTACTGTTTCTGCACAAGGTGTAGGACAGAACAGTGTGAACATCCCTAAGACCTTCCCCACGGCAACTTTAGATGAGCAATCATCTGAAGGTCCCAGGTGCCAAGAAACCACGGGGGGTAGAAGGTGCTTCTGCTAGGCAGAAAGCCTCTACTAAAAGATCTAAGGATCCTTCAAGGGTGGTAAAAACATCTAAAGGAGGTGAGGACAGATATACTTATGATGAATTGATGGATACACTTGGTACAATAAGTCTGGAAGTTCACAATCAAAACTTGGAGATAAAAGATATGCAAAAGGTGATTTTGTCTCAACAAGAGCAGATAGCCCATCTCAAGAAGCTGGTGCTCAAACTGGTGCACAAGAAGAAGAAAACTCAGTTTGTATTAAAGAAGAGAAGGACTAATGATGCTTCCAAAAAGGGGGAGAGGTCAGAAGCTGAAATAGAAAAGGAGAGTACAAGTGAGATGGAATTTCAGTTTGAGGGGGAGACTGGTGCTGAAAAAGAAAAGGAGATTGGTACTGAAGCAGAAACCTTTGTCAAAGCAGAAGAAATAGGTAATGCAGCAGAAACAAGTATGAAAGAAGCAGTAACAGAATCTGCAGTAGTAACTATACCAGAAGCAGAAACAGAACAACCAGCAACAGAAACTGATCTGACAGTAGAATAACTAGAAATTGCAGAAACTCTAGTTAAAGCAAAACATGACACTCCTAAAGCCACTTAAAAGGCTAAAGGAGTGGTAATCAAAGAAGGAGGATCAAAACAGAAAAAGAAGAAGATCAGTGAGGCAAAGATCGAGAGGAAAGGGCAAGAAAAGGTGGTTGAATCTGTGAAGCCATCAAAGAAATCATCTCAAATAGCTCTGATGAAGAGTTAGCAAAAAAGTTGCAAGAAGAGATGGCAAAGGAGGAAGAAATCCAATTTGCAAAAGACAGAGAGATTGCTTTGGAATTGTCTACAAAGCTTAATGAGGAATTTCAAGGGAGTATGAAAACTGCTGCTGCTGCTAAGAAAGTTACAAAGAAGGCATCAAGGCAAGGGTTGTTATTAAAGACAAGACAAAGACAAACATATAAAACATTCTTAGCCAATCAAGATAGAAGGAAAATGATAAACTTTCTGAAAGGAGCTATTGGAGTTCCTGAAGGAATGTTTACTAGTATGTCTTTTGGAAGAATAGAAGAGCTATACAAAAAGGAGATGGCCAAGCTGAAAGGGGATTTCACTCAAAGGGTAGAGGATGAAAGAAAGATGAAAGAAAGGCATGACCTCAGCATACAACAACCCTTCCCTGACAGTGAAGAAGGCACTCCTACCAAAGACATGACAAAAGTAAAGGAAGAAGAGACCTTAGCTCAGAAAATTGGAGCAATTAAAAGAAAGAAGTCCATTGCCACAAAACCAAAGGCAAAAACAACTAGAACTGAAGAAGGAAAGACAGAGCTGGGAAGTGAACAAACAAAAGCAGAGGTTCAATCTAAAGAGCAAAGACCAGAGCAAACAAGCCAACAATCTTCAGATCAGCCTAGACAATCAGATGAGCAGGTGAATTTATACTTGACTGTGACCAATGAAGAACCTATGCAAGCTGACCCTATCTCAATGAAAGCACCAGAGATTATTCATTGGGATACTCTAAAGGATAACAGAAAAGAATATTTCAGAATCAAGAGAATGGGTGATCAGTTTGAGGTTTATGCAACTTGGGGTAAAGTCATCAGAAGCTGTTCCAGAGCTGACTTGGAAGAAATGTGCAAAGTTGGACTAACTCTGCATGAAGATGTGCTGAAAGGAGTAGAAATGAACCTAATCAAGATAGCCATGGAGTACCTATGCATGATGTTTGATCCTAACAGGGTTAAGCATATTATTAGAGATGTGAATCATGAAAAGGTATTCAGAAGCATTGACCATTGGATGCTTATTGAAAGATGTGGAGTATATATCCTAATCATAGACAAAAGCTATCATGTGTACTTCTTGGTGGACAAGGTGTATGATCACAGCAAGACTAAACTGCAAGGGATGTTGAATGCCAAGTTGGTCTGCCCTACAGGTTCTGAAATGGCAAAGATTGTAATTAGAAGAACCATTAATCAAAGTCTGGGACTGGATCCAAATCTTGGGAATTGAATTAGAGTTTTGAATGCATCATGAAGACCCTATGCTAAAGAATTTAACTTCTCAATTTTGAAAAGTTAAGTTAGGGGGAGATTGTTGGGTCAGAAATGTGCTAAGGATGGATAATACTGCGGGGCTTAAAGTTAATACTGCTAGTTGAAGATTTTACTACTGCTAGTAGAATTACTACTGATTGAAAGGTTAGTACTGCTAGAAGAATAGTTAGTACTGCTTGGAGAGTTAGTACTACTAGTAGTTAGTACTGCTTGAAGATTACTACTGCAAGAGCTTGATTAATACTGCAAGCATAGTTAGTATTGCTGAGGATGTTAATGCTGTTGAAGATTAATGATGTTGGATAAGGATGAAGTTAACGCTGCTTATAATGAATTGGAACGAAAGAATAGGATCTCGAGATAAAGATGAAGATAATTATGGAATGGATTATGAAGATCAAATTTGTTTTGATAATTATCTTGTAATTAGTTCTGTATATATAGTTTAGAAGTCTTTGATAGTTTAAGAGAATTGAAATAGAATACGTTTGTTTAGAGAATTAACCTCAAGGTTCTTTGTACTCCTTTCAATAGAGAAGTATTGAACGTTTGTTGAGCTTGTTCAACAGATTGAGGTTTTGTTTTTAATCATTAAGTTAATTAATATAACTTGTGATTTGAGTTTATACGCTGTTTGATTGATTTACTGTTAAAGTGTTTTTCCGCGACTTCTTTAACATAGTTTCTCAGTGTTTAGTTTAAATTCTTGTTTAGAATTTTGATCATGACATTCTTCTTCTTTATCCTCTTCTTCTTCTAAAACTTGAGAAGAAGAAGGAGGGACCTGAACTTCAATTCCTGAAACCTCATCTATCTTCTCCCCCTCAGATTGATAAGGAGGTTCTTCCATAGTTACTTGAGCCTCAACCACTGTATTTTTTATTCAGAATTCATCTCCCCTTTTTTGTCATCATCATAAGGGATGTCATCGTTTGTAGGAGCAGCAGCATCAGCGACAGTTGTCCGATGGGCATCAGCCTCCATCTTTTCCAAACGTCCTTCAATATTAGGAATAGCTGAAGTTGCTTGATGAATGAAATCAACAACAGTCAGCGACATCCGGTCGTCATTCGTAAAGGAAGGAGTTGGAGCAGGAGTTGGTTCATTCAGTTTGGCCAACAGCTGATAGAGCAGCTGATTGGCAGAATTCATCTTGGTGTTAAGACCCTGGACTTCACCAGTCAAGTGTTCAACATGGCCGGTGAGGAATTGGAGTTGACTCGTGTTGCGGGCCATGTTGTCCTTGAGCTGATTGACCTCGTCTTGAAGGGAGGTCAGCTGAGAAGCAGCAACTATAGTGACCGTTGTTGAGGTTAAAGTCTTCAGCTCTTCACCTGCCTGATTAACGGCAGTGGTGTTGGTGTCGAGAGAGGCAGCGAGACTTTCCACCTTTTCAGGGAGCTTGCTGACGTTGGCGTCAACAGTTCCCAAAGTAAGACCTGAAAAAGAAGTTAGTAGTTGAACGAAACTATGCTTAGGCTTATTTAGAGAGGTGGGGGAAGTTTATATGGTTTTGGGGTTACCTGAGTTGTCAAACATGTTGAAAAAGTGCATGTCCCCCTCAAAAGGTGAGAAGGGCTGAGAAGTTTGAACAACAATAGGTTCTGTAGTAGCAGCAACAGAAGATGGTTGCTGTAAAACTGAAGGGTTAGGGACCAAAGAAATAGAAGGAGAAATGATGAGGATAGAAGGAGAAGCACTGGTGATTATAGTAATTACCTCAGCTGTTTGAGAAACTGGAGGAGTTGGGTTGATCACCGGTAGTGTATCAAAGATGGATGTCACTGACACGGTTGTTGTAGTAGCAGTTGTGGAAGAGTGAACCATGAAACCACCTAATGTAGTCTGTTGACAGACCACCTCAGGTATCTTTGTCGAGTTGGATTGCTCCATAGTCTTCTTGGCCTTTTTAGAAGGACCAAAATGAGCTGTTGATTTGCATTTTTGAGGGGTGGTAGTGGCGGGGATAGCTGATGAAGGAACCATCCGCGTAGCCACTAAAGTCGAAGAGGTTTGAGAGAGGCGAAAGCATAAGGTTTGAAGACTTACCTCTTGTTCAGCGTGCTTAACTTCCAAGGCTCGAAGTCCAACGTTGGAGAAGTTGCAGTCTCCTTCCTTGGGGTATTTGCCAGCTAGGAAGAAGTGGAGAATGGCGGAGATGAAACAGACGTAGGGAATTTTGATGTCCCTTTAAGTCTTTTCAATCTTTGACAAGAGATCTTCAAAGATCGCTCCTGCATAGTCGAAATGCCTCCCAACAAGCATTCAGTATCACATCTGGACCTGAACTTTGCAATCTTGGTTCAATGATCCAACCTTTCCGCTCAAACATTGAATGATATGAGTGAAAATGAAGTTCAGCTCTGAAGGCATGTTCGCCTTTTGGATCTTAGTCAACTTCTTGTTTGGGATTGTAGTGTGAGGCCTGGAATACCATTGG
The DNA here is from genome assembly GCA_023525745.1 of Arctium lappa. Lineage (NCBI taxonomy): Eukaryota > Viridiplantae > Streptophyta > Magnoliopsida > Asterales > Asteraceae > Arctium > Arctium lappa. The sequence goes on from CM042062.1 coordinate 33,749,228, forward strand.
TAGCCCATGAAGTCAAGAAAGTGAATGAGTTCAGCGTCAGTTGGTGAAGCATCAAATCCTTTGGAGCTCTTCAAAGGAAGACGAAGTGTTGTACGGATGGTGAGAGCGGTGATGTTCCCTGGACCATGTTGAGTACGGAAAGTGATTGCAGGGATTGGTTTGCCTTGCTTGCTTAGAACTTCACCCTTATCAGCGGTGAACCATAATTGCTGAAGAAGAGAGTTGGAAGGCTTGGGATCAACCTTCAATGCATACCCTATGCATGATCCTAAAGAAAGCTTGCAGCATGCACGAGATGAGGATATTTTTCAGCGTCGAAGTCCAATCATGCTAAGTGGTTGTTGTTAGCAACTTCCGAATCAGCAAGGGAGAATTTAACATTCTTGGAAGGAATAAGATTAGCTTGGGCCATTTCTGGAATAGAGAAAAAGAATAGAATAAAGTAGAAGGTTTAGAGTCTAAAAACATCAAAGAATATTTTACCAGTTTCTTGTTAAGGAAAGAAACTTGAAAAATTGGTTTGCTTTTAGAGAAAAAAAACAGTTTCCTAAAAAGGAAGGGAATAAAACATTCTTAAAAACCATAAGGTTTTTGCATACAATAAAATCATAAAGGAAATGATTTTACATGAGAAAACACTCTTAATCCAAAATGGAAAATAATATTTAAGATTAGATAAGTGTTTTAGAGAATAAAGGATTTGAAGATTTAGTGTTCTTGGTATCTTTCTTGAATGCCGAGAGGAAATTACTTGCTTTTTAAGTTTTGAGAGAATGTAAAAAGGTAAAACAGTGAATGACATTCCTTTTATATGAGGAGAGATAAGGAATTTGAAGCGAGAAAAGGAGGTTATCATGACACGGGCACGTCCCACGAAATTGATTGGACATGAAGTGCAACGGACGAATGTGTCAGAAAAAGGCGTGCCATGGATTATCGTTTAGAATGACATCATAGGAGAGAGAAAATGTTTCATTTTTAGAAAGTATCACTGATAGAAATTCAGAGATAATTTTTCTTCTCAAAGGATCACTGACGAGAAATATTAGTGATAAGATTTGTTTTTTAAAAAACTTTTAACCATTTGAAGAAGTTCAGTGATTGAAGATTTGATTTTTGAAAAACGTCTTACTAAATGAGATATTCAGCGAGAGAGAATGACAAAACATACCTGAGTTATAATATTTAGTCAGAGATTACATGATGAAGTGTAACATATTATCACTGACATAATGCATGATAGTTGAAGAGTCAATCTTCAAGAATCAGCATTCCAAGCTCACTGATGAGAAAGTTAAATCTTGTCTCATCAAGAGGTTTGGTAAAAAGATCAGCGAGCTGATAGTAAGTATGGATAAAGTAAAGTTCAATATCACCATTCATCACATGATCTCTATGTGTTTCGTCTTTGAATGTTGGATTGTTTTCTATAGCGATGGCACTAGTGCTGTCGCAATAGATTTAAATTTTGGATACTTGAAGGTCATAGTCTAATAGTTGATTTCTCATCCATAAGACTTGAGCACAACAATTTCCAGTTGCTACGTATTCAACTTCAGTTTTGGAAGTTGACACCAGGTTTTGGTTTTTACTTGTCCAACTTACCAGCTTTCCTCCTAGAAGTTGACATCCTCTAGTGGTGCTTTTTCTATCAAGTTTGCAACCTACAAAATCACTATCTGAATAACCAGTGAGATCGAACCCTGAATATTTAGGATACCAAAGAACGAGGTTAGGAGTTCCCTTAAGATATCTAAAGATATGCTTTACAACGATCAAATGGGATTCCTTGGGTTCTGATTCATAGTTTGCACAGAGACATGTAGAGTACATGATGTCAGGTCGACTCATTGTAAGTGTTGATCCAAACTCTCTCAGTGATTTGATAAAGACCCTCTTCTATACTTAGTGAAAATTATGTTTAAACAATATGTATTAGTGTTTCATCATCAGCGATCAGACTGAGTCTGTTCAGTTATCACTGATGATTTTTCTTGTAAACATTCATATGTATTAGTGTTTCACAATCAGCGATTCAATAAGGAGTATGTTCAGTATCGCTGATAATTTCTGATGTAAATAGTTAGACGTAATCCCCGTAGACAAGTTTCGCGTCAACAGATGTTCATAGTTGAATCGAAGATAAAGCTGCTGAACAAAGACAACTCTACTAGTGACCTGATGTGGATATCAGTGCATCAAGACAAATCTACACATGCGAAGAAACCTGGGGAAAAGCTTCAGCGATAGCTGAACTCCTTTGTATCTCTGAAGGAAGAGATATTCAGCGATCGATGATCACTTAGCTTATGCCTCAAGTCTCTTTTCTCTTTCCCTTGCACACCTAGTACGCCATGTGAGAACGGACATACCTCTGCCACAAATTGTACAACAACTCTGTCAACTACACTGTTCATAATACGACCGAAAGCATGTCTCCCAAAGTCAAACCCTCTCTGCCAATCAATGAAGGACATGTGTAAAGTACCCTGCCATGCATTTAATGCATAGGGTATAAATAGAAAGATTACCTCTCCATCTGGAGACTCCTTAAAGTCTTCATCTCTCTAAGATATAGAAACCCTTTTTTCTATACTTCTAAAAACTCTCATTCTCTATATTCTTGTGCAACCATCTTAGTGTTTTCTTAAGTTTGTTTAGATTGAGTTATACTTAATCTTATTCCGCAACAGACTAGAAAGTTGTATTTGATTTATCAATAAACAATTTATTAAACTTTAAAAATATTAAATTAGGTGTTTGTATTCATCCCCCCCTCCTACAAACTTGTTAAGAACCTTCGGGACCAACAACTGGTATCAGAGCAGACTGTTTAATCTAATAAACAAGATTTTGATTTATTCTCTTTCTTGCTTTTCTAAATGGCACTTAACACAAACACAAACTACTATGATAATGGTTCACTCTCTAAACCTCCTCGATTTAGCAGAGGTAACTTTGCTCTCTGGAAGAATCGAATGATGCTATTTCTAGAAGGTGTAGACCCTACTATACCTGATTATGTAGCTAATGGACCATGTGAACCCTTCACAATCATAGTTGTCGTTCCTGATACTGCTACCACTCCTGCTATCCTAGAGCTTTATCCTCTTAAGGAAATAAGACAGTGGAGTGATGAAGACAAAAAGAAAGTAGGTTTGGATGCAAAGGCAGAAACGATTCTCTCTATGGCTCTGCCTGATGAAGCTTTCCATTCCATCATTTATCTTAAAACTTCTAAGGAAATGTGGGACACTATATGTGTTCAATATGAAGGCACCACTGAAATCCAAGAAACTCGAAAGATTAACTTGGTAAGACAGTATGAAAGTTTTATCAGCACCTTGTATGGAATATTGCTCAACTATGAACAATCAAATCTCCAGAAGAAGAATCTTGTAAAAGATACTAAAGACTCCAAAAGCACTCCTATTGCTTTAGTCTCTAGAGATAATTCCATCTCAGTGATCAACTCTCACTATCACTGAGTTAGATTATGAATATGAGGAACTATCAGACACTGATCTTTCAGAGTTTGATGAGTCCTTAGCACTCTTGACAAACTCTTTTAGGATATTTGCAAGAAAGAGAAATTTACTAAGAAATATGCCTCTCTCACTCACTGACAAGCCAAAATCAACCTCTGTTGATAAGGCTACTTATACCTGTTTTAACTGCGAAAAGATTGGACACTTTGCAAGTGAATGCAGGTCAAAAAAAGTCTTCAAACCTTCTACCTCTAAAAGAACCAGCGATACCAAATACATGAAGCTCAAAGAAAAATATCAAATGTTGAAAAACTATAAGTGAAATGGTAAAGGTCTCAACGCTGAAGAACATGACTGGGCTGAATTAGAATAATCAAGTTCTGATGAAGAAGAAGTCGCTAATCTCTGTCTGATGGCCGAGATTAAAGAAGAAGTGGAAGAATATTTAGAAACTTCCATGATCTATATATCATCTCAGGTAGCTATCTCTACTAATCCATCTCTATCTGAAGCAGAGAGAAGTCGCGATGTTGATGTGCTGACGATTGATCTATACAATGCTCTAAACGGCAAATCTCTAGCTGAATGCAAAAACATTGATTTAACTAAACATCAAGAAAAATGCCATGAAAAGATCAGAGAACTAACTCTTTTAAAGGAAAGTTTGAAAGATCAGGTCATTGTTAATGAAATCATCAGCATTGAACGCGAACAAGCCATCGCTACTCTAAAAGTGCAGAAGGCTACTGTTGAAGGATGGTGCAAATACTCAACAAAGATCACTAAGATTATAAGTACTCAGATCGCCGCCAGTGATAGAACTGGTCTTGGTTTTTGGAAACCAGAGGATGAGCCTAAAGAAGATAGTTTCATGCTTAAGTTTGGAACGTTTGTCTCATCTATCCCTGACACTTTTTTTGCTCAGTGCTCTTACTCATATTCTTCTAGTCTCATCTCTGAGGAAATATCTAAAGGCTCTAAGCCTGCAGATAAAGGAAAATCCATTTTTCATCCCCAAAAGGCTACCAAAAAAGCAAAGCAGAAAGTTTCTTCTAAACCTTCAACAAATCAATCGTCTAGCTCTATGGTAGAAATCTTTGATCTCTGTCCTCCAAAACTGAAGATTGATCTTAAGCCTAAGAGATCTGAAGAAATAAAAATTCCTCCTAGATCCCATGCTAAAGGTATTCTTGGAGCTGGCCCTACTCATCTAAAATTCTCAAAACCTGCTACTCGTGGTCCTAAACCCACCTTCAAATATAGAACATGCTATCACTGTGGATTTACTGACCATATTGCTAGCAAATGTCCAACTGCCACTAAAATTGATAAAACAACTAAAGTGAAGATGAATGCCTCCAAGGCATAGAAGGTCACCAAAGCTGAGAAATCGACAAAGGTGAAGAATACCACTAAGGTTAAGAAATTAACCAAAGTGAAGGTTACCACTGAAGCTGAATCTTCATCTGCTGTAAAGATTGTTGAACCTTCCATCTCCATTAAACCTAAAGGACCCTTTGAAAAGTGGGTACCAAACAAAGCTTAATCTTCCTTATGTTTGCATGGATCAAAAGGCATCTTTTGTTAAAAAGATGGAAGTGTTGAATAATCTTACTGTTCGTTCAATAAGAAGTGATCATGGAACTGAATTCAAAAATAGTTCCCTGAACAATTTCTTTGAGAACAAGGAAATTTCTCACAACTTTTCTTCAGTAAGAACGCCTCAACAAAATGGAGTCGCTGAAAGAAGAAACAGAACGATCATTGAACGATCATGGAAGAAAACCCCTCTATTAGTTTTCTTCATATCTTTGGTTGTCAATGCGTCATTCTAAACAACAAAGATCTACTTGGAAAGTTCGATCCAAAAGCTGATGACGGAATATTTCTTGGATATTCCTCCATCTCCAAAACCTATAGAGTCTTCAACAAGAGAAGACAAACTGTGGAAGAAACAATTCATGTCACCTTTGATAACTCGCTCAGCGAACTCTAAACGAATCGCTGACAATGAAGAGCTAAATGATTGGATGTTTTATCATTACAGAGAAACAAAAACTTTCTTCTCAAACCATCAGCACACAGATCCTCCAGCTGCTGATGATGATCCAAACATCATACCTCCTAACGTTGAATCCACCTCATGGGTTTCAACTGAACCTCTAAACACACTACCTCCATCAAATCCATCTTCATCTGAAGACCTCTCTGAAAACAATTGTATTTCTGATACTCAACAATTAATAGCTGATGAACCTCAGGTTTCTTCATCAGTGAACATTCCTATTGTTGATCCAACTCTTGAAATAAGCGATCATGCTCCTGCTCAGCGATGGACCAAAGATCACCCCATAGATCAAATTCTTGGTGATCCCGATGCAGGTATTCAGACTCGACGAAGTTCAGGTAATATTTGTCTCTTTGTCAACTTTATTTCCTTAATAGAGCCAAAGAAGACTGATGATGCCCTCAGAGATCCAAATTGGGTTAGCGCTATGCAAGAAGAGCTGACTGAGTTTACTCGAAACAAAGTTTGGAATCTCTTTCCTAGACAATCTGATAAAACAGTTATAGGCACCAAATGGGTATTCAGAAACAAATTAGATGAACATGGAATTGTAACCCGTAACAAGGCTAGACTTTTTGCTCAGGGATACAGACAAGAGGAAGGCATAGACTATGATGAAACCTTTTCCCCTGTGGCTAGGCTCGAAGAAATTCGACTCTTCTTAACTTATGCAGTTTACAAAGACTTCATTGTATATCAAATGGATGTAAAATCAGCGTTCCTAGATGGAAAGCTGAATGAAGAAGTCTATGTAGAACAACCCCTAGGGTTCTATGACCCCAAGCATCCAAATTATGTTTATAAATTGGATAAGGCTCTCTATGGTCTAAAACAAGCCCCTCGTGCTTGGTATGACACTCTCTCATATTTTCTTCTCTCTGAAAATTTTGAACATGGTAAGATTGATAATACCTTGTTTTTCAGAAAGATAAAAGGTCATATTATTCTTGTGCAAATATATGTCGATGACATAATATTTGGTTCTACTAACCCATCTCTATGTACTCGTTTCGCTGAAAGAATGATGAAAGAATACAAAATGAGTATGATGGGTGAGCTAACGTACTTTCGTGGTCTTCAGATTAAACAAACTGAAAAAAGTACTTTTATCAGTCAAGGTAAGTATGTTAAAGATATGCTGAAGAAATTTGATCTAACTCAAACTTCAACAATGAAAACTCCTATTGCACCTCCACTTACATTAAACAAGGATTCATCTTGAAAACCTGTAAATGTCACTGTCTATAGAGGAATGATAGGCTCCTATGCTGTATCTTACAGCGAGTCGACCTGGACATCATGTACTATACCTGTTTATGTGCACGATATAAATTTAAACCCAAGAAATTCCATCTGATCGCTATCAAGCGAATCTTCAGATATCTGAAAAGAACTCCTAACCTAGGTCTTTGGTATCCCAAAGACTCAAGGTTCGATCTAATTGGATATTCAGATAGTGATTTTGCAGGTTGCAAACTCGATAGAAAGAGCACCACTGGTGGATGTCAACTTCTAGGAGGAAAGCTGGTAAGCAAAAAGCAAAATTAAGTGTCCACTTCCACAGCTGAAGTTGAATACGTAGCCGCTGGAAGCTGTTGTGCTCAAGTCTTATGGATGATAAATCACCTATTAGACTATGACCTCCAATTATCAAAAATTCCAATCTATTGCGACAGCACTGGTGCTATCGCTATAGCAAATAATCCATTGCTACATTCAAAGACAAAACACATAGAAATCAGATATCATTTTATCAGAGATCATGTGATGAATGTTGATATTAAACTTCACCTTATCCCCACTGACTATCAGCTAGCTGATTTATTCACCAAACCTCTTGATGAGACAAGCTTCAATTTTCTCATCAGTGAGCTTGGAATGTTGAATCTTGAAGAGTAATTCTTCATCTTTCACGCATTATGTCAGTGATTCTAAGTTCCTCTTTATCACTTAATCTCTGAATAAATATCTGACTCTCAGGTATATTCTCTCACTCCCAATCACTGAATGTGAATTCAGTAAGACATTTTTCAAAATCAAGACTTTAATCACCGATTTTTTCTTCAAATGATTAAAATCTTTTTGATAAACAAACTCTATCACTGACATTTCTCATCAGTGATTCTTTTGAAAAGAATATCAATCTCTGACTCTTATCAGAGGTTCTTTCAAAAAGAAAACCTATCTCTGATTTTTCTTCAGAGATAATTTCAAAAAGGACAAATGAAACGTTTTTTTTCTCTCTCCTATGACGTCATTTGAACCGACAATCCACGACATGCCTTTTTCTCTGACACGTTCGTCCGTTTCCCTTCTATCCAATCAACTTCATAAAACGTTTCCATGTCATGATGAGCATTTGTTTTCCCCCTCACTCATTCTCTTTCAATCTCTCTCTCTCTCTCTCTCTCTCCTTCCTCATATAAAACGAATGCCTTTTTCATTCTTATCTTTTTACGGTTTTTGAAACACTTCTCAAGCAAGAAAAACTCTCTCAAGGCATTCAAGCAACCAAAAACCCATTCAAGTCTTTGAATCTTCATATTCTCACGATCAACAGGTTTTTGATTCTCTTCTTCTTACTTATTCTTAGAATCCTGCATATTTCTTTATCATGGATTTTCAAGTTTTATCAACATTAAAATCATTTCTTTTGATTTCATCTTGTTTAAAAACTTTTGGTTTTCTTCATGTTCTTTAATCTTCACAAATAACACTGCTTTAATCTGAAAATAACTTGGTTTTTCTATGTTTCTTTCTAAATAAAGAAACTGGTAAAATTTTTATTTATTTTTGGACTCTAAACCTTTCCTTCTATTCTATTCTATTTTTCTTTCTATATTCAGAAATGGCCAAATCTTCGCTTATTGCTTCAAAGAAAATCAAGTTCAACATCTCTGAATCCGAGGTCCGAAAGAACAACCATCTCGCATGGTTGGACTTTGAAGATGACAAATACCCACACTTGGTGGAATCTGCTGCATTTATGAAGCAGTCTTACTTAGCCTACGCTCTTAATGTGGACCCAAAACCTTCCAAGACACTTCTGCAACAGTTTTGGTTCACAGCTGATGAAGCGACCATCACCAACAAGAAGGGTGACGTGGTTCCCGCTATCTCATTCACTACTGAACTAGGATCAGGCATGCTAACTGCCTATGGTCTCAAGAAGGCACTACGACTCTTTGAGAAGACAAAAGTTGGATTTGATGCCCTCCCTAATGATGCTGAACTCATCCAGTTCCTAGATGACATGGAGTACTGCTGGGACAACAAGCATCGCTCCACCATCCCCACCAAGCGTCTGACAAAGATTTAGAAGGCAAACATGCCTTCTCAACTGAACTACATCTTCTTACACATCATTCAAAGCATCAGTGGGCAGATTGGCTCCCTGGATCAGGCGAGCAAAGTTCAACTACAGATGGGTTATTCAGTCATTGCTGACAAGCATTTTGATTACGCTGGCGCTATCTTTGATGATATCAAGTCAAAGATAGAGAAGACGGAGAGGGATCCCAAGATCCCATATGTACGCTTTATCTGTGCGTACCTACACTTTCTCTACCCTACCATGTACCCAACTACTCCTGATGGAACTTTCTCTAAGGTAGGTCAACGATCACTGGAGATCAAGCCGGTCTCCAACGAGGTAACTCTCTTAACTCTACGCACTCGTATCTCTCTCAACTCTTTACTTTCAGCGGCCACGCAGGGGGTTCCTTTTCCTGCTATCCCTGCCGCTACCACCTCTCACAAACGACCATCAACTAGTCTTCATGGTCCTTCTAAGAATGCCAAAAAGACTAAGGAGACCGCCACTACTGGTTCAATGCTTGAAGTAGTTTCTCAACAAACTTCTTTGGATGCTTTTGTGGGTATATCCTCCACAACTTCAGCAGCCACCACATCATCCGTTCCAGCGATGACAATCGCTATCTCAACAACAGTGACGCCACCCATCACCTCAGTTCTTCAACACCTTCCTGAGGTAACTTCCACTATCCAAATTTATTCTATCCCTATTACTCATCCTTCTATTTCTTTGGTCACTCATCCTCCATCTCTTTCACAACAACCTCAGTTTGCATCATTAGGACCTAATAATCAAACGTTTAAAGAATCAATGCATTTCTACAACATGTTTGAAAACTCAGGTACTCCTATAACCCTAAACACCACTCCCATCTCACCATATAAGCCTGAGCATCGTTGTTCTCATTCGCTAACTTTACTTCCTGGTCCTACTTTGGCTACTGTTGACGCTCACATAAACATGCTTGTTGAAAAGGTGGAGTCTCTCACCACCTCGGTTAACGAATCCCTGGCGCTGCCAATCTCGCTGGTCCTGAGCTAAAGAACTTGACTGATGCCTCCTCCTCCAAAAATGACTCTTCTCACATCACATCTGTTCAGGAGGACATCGTCAAAATCAAGGAAGACCTTGTCGGGACTGAGCAACATGTCTATCTTATTCAGGGATTGCAGAACACCCTCAGAGATGACTTTAAGGCTCTTTCTCTTAAGGTTGACTCCTACACATCCATGCTTCAGCAAGTACTCCTCAAGCTGACTGAACCATCTCCAATTCCAACGCCTTTCTTTATATAGAATGATTGTACATCTCTAAACATAGACATTGAATTTATTCATCAGGCTACGTCATAAATTCTTGTCATCGAGGGACGTCTTGAGAATTTGGAGGCTGAAGTCCGATCTTTGGCAACTACAAAAGCTAGACCTTCAACCGCTGAAATCCCCCAAGATGATAATGACAAAGAGGAGGAGAAAGAGCTTCATGAAGAAAATATGGAGGAAGACGTTGCCGAAGTCCAGACGGAAGAACCTCCCTCTCATGTGGAGGGGGAGAAGGTTGCTGACAAAGCCCCTCCATCTTCAGTGCTTGATCAAGACCTACAAGAAGAAGTAGAGGAGGACGAAGAAGATGAAGAATATTTTGATCTGCAGGATCAAGGGAAAGAGCAAAAAGCTGATGATGAGGACGACGATGAGGAAGACCAATCTCTCTGGTTCTCAGCGGTGAACATCACTTCAGCGACAGTTTCGAAAGGAGCTGTCACAACAGGGGGGAGAAATGAAACTTCTTCAGGTACTCCTTCCCAAGGCAAGCAGAAGGGTATAGCTGCAGAGGAAAACCTGAACATAGTCTAACAATCTGAGGGGGAGCATCCTTCTTAGGTATGTCTTTCTATTGTACCCATATCTTTCTATACCTACCACTCCCCTATCTCTTTCTAAGCCTTTATATGTCTCTTCCCTAAATATACACTAACTCCTTTTCACTTCTTGACCAGACAGTTCTCTCCCCTGCTTAAGGGTACAGAACTCCAAATAATCCCAACCTCTAGAGCCTCATTCAGTGAGATTGATGAACAAGAAGAACAAGAAGAAGCCCTGCTCCACCAAGAAAGGCCCTCCAGACCAGCTCATTGGTCAGAGGAAGGACTGAACAGAAGAACAATGATGATCTATCATCGGGAGAGTCAACAGCTGAAGATCCCTCTTCAAACTCCATCTACAGAGCTCGACTTCCTGACTGTAGCTGAAATTGAAGAATCTGTCAGTGCTGAGAAACTGATCGTTGAATGTCAAAAAGATGCCTGTCTAGCTCTCAAGGTTCAGTCCTCTCAGGTCAAAGACAAGAAACTAAAGAAAAATCCAGTGGAAGTTCAGGCTGCTCTACTCAAATAAATTAAAGAGGGGCGCTCAAAAGAACAAGTGGTCAGCGATAACACTGTCGAATGGTGTAAGCATAAAGTCGACTATCACTTCGATCCATTGAAGATAACAGCCGTTGTCATCTCTGGAAGAAAGAATAAGGACCAAATTTCTATCACCATGGAGGTAATCACAGAGGATGGAAGCTCAAAGGCTATGTTCGTTTCAAAGCTTGAGAGTTTTGGCTACTTGGAATGGCTATAGTTTAAACATGCGCTGAAGAAATCTAAGTCAACATACGGAGGCTATGTCGAATGCATCCTAGAATCCCTCATCAACAGAGTCTCTGCAGTCTTAAAAGTGCCATCTGCTCTTCTTCCTAAGCCACCACAAATCAAAAGAAAACTTGCTTCTTCCTCCTCTGGAAACGTCGTTGTCATCAGAAACGACACCTCCATCAAATTCTAAAAGGAAGCATTGTTTGGTCCTCCTCCTGATCTCTCAGTTCTAGACCTATCCCTGCCTCCTGGTGGACCATATATTCCTAGGCAAGTAATTAAAGATCCTTTTACAATCTTCTTCAGATATGATGAGGAACAACTCAGATTCCGAAGAGTCTCTGAGATCCCTATCTGTCCTCTTAATCATCTCAAGGATCTCTTATGCTTATGGGGTGACTTCTCTCCCTTAGCGGAATTGATCAAGACAATAATTAGCCAAGAATCTTCAGATCAAAGGCAAAGAGGAGAAGAAATACCTAACTATATGATCAATCCTCCAAAGTCTTCTCTAGATAATTGATAGATTAGTTTCTTAATTCTTGTAATCTATTAGTTAGACTTACAGTAGTTAGTTCTTCACATGTACTTCATATTTTCATATCTTGTAATTCTTTCTTTGAATTAATGAAAAATTTTCAGTGAAGTACTTAATCCTATCATTACTGTAAAAGATCCCTCAAAATAGTAATTGGGACATGTATGTTATGAGTCCAAATTATTCCTCATTTTGAATTAAAAAGTAATTTTCTTCAGTTACTTTGTCATTATCAAATAGGGGGAGATTGTTGATACAAACCCTCTCAGTGATTTGATAAACACCCTCTTTAATACTTAGTGAAAATTACGTTTAAACAATATGTATTAGTGTTTCATCATCAGCGATCAGACTGAGTCTGTTTAGTTATCACTGATGATCTTCCTAGTAAACATTCATATGTATTAGTGTTTCACTATCAGCGATTCAATACTGAGTATGTTCAGTATCGCTGATAATTTCTTATGTAAATAGTTAGACGTAATCCCTGAAGACAAGTTTCGCACCAACAGACGTTCATAGTTGAATAGAAGATAAAGTTGTTGAACAAAGACAAGTCTACTAGTGACCTGATGCGGATATCAGTGAAGCAAGACAAATTTACACATATGAAGAAACCTGCGGAAAAGCTTCAGCGATAGCTGAACTCTTTTGTATCTCTTAAGGAAGAGATATTCAGAGATCGGTGATCACTTAGCTTATGCTTCAAGTCTCTTTTGTCTTTCTCTTGCACACCCAGTACGATGTGTCAGAACGGACATACATCTACCGAAAGCATGTCTCCCAAACTCAGACCCTCTCTGCCAATCAATGAAGGACATGTGTAAAGTACCCTGCCATGCATTTAATGCATAGGGTATAAATAGAAAGATTACCTCTCCATCTGAAGACTCCTTCAAGTCTTCATCTTTCTAAGATATAGAAACCCTTGTTTTCTATACTTCTAAAAACTCCCATTCTCTATATTCTTGTCCAACCATCTTAGTGTTTTCTTAATTTTGTTTAGATTGAGTTATACTTAATATTATTTCGCAACAGACTAGTAAATTGTATTTGATTTATCAATAAACAATTTATTAAACTTTAAATTATGTGTTTGTATTCATCCCCCCTTCTACAAACTTGTTAAGCACCTTCGGGACCAACAGTAAGATACAGCAGGGAGCCGATCATTCCTCTATAGGCAGTGACATTTACAGGTTTTCCCGCTGGATCCTTGTTTAATGTCAGAGGAGGTGCCATAAGAGTTTTCATCGTTGAAGTTTGAGTGAGATCAAACTTCTTCAGCATATCTTTAACGTACTTACCTTGGTTAATAAATGTAGCTTTATCATTTTGCTTTATCTGAAGTCCAAGGAAGTAAGTTAGTTCAACCATCATACTCATTTTGTATTATTTCTTCATTCTTTCAGCGAAGCGAGTACATAGAGATGGGTTAGTAGAACCAAATATAATGTCATCAACATATATTTGTACAAGAATAATATGACCTTTTATCTTACTGAAAAACAAAGTGTTAACAATTTTACCACGCTCAAATTTTTTAGAGAAAATAAAAGAAGAGATAGTGTCATACCAAGCACGAGGAGTTTGTTTTAGACCATAGAGAGCTTATCCATCTTATATACATAATTTGGATGCTTAGGGTCAGAGAACCCTGGGGGTTGTTCAACATAGACTTCTTCTTTCAACTTTCCATTTCGGAACGTTGATTTGACATCCATTTGATACACATTGAAGTCTTTGTAAACTGCATAGGCTAAGAATAGTCGAATTTCTTCGAGCATGGTCATAAGGGCAAAGGTTTCATTATAGTCTATGCCTTCCTCTTGTCTGTATCCCTGAGAAACTAGTCTACCTTTGTTGTGGGTTATAATCCCATGTTCATCTAATTTGTTTCTAACACCCATTTAGTGCCTATAACATATTTATCAGATGGTCTGGGAACGAGATTCCAAACTTGGTTTCTAGAGAACTCAGTCATCTCTTCTTGCATATCGTTGACCCAGTTTGGATCTCTGAGGGAATCATTAGTCTTCATTGGCTCTGAAAGAGAAAGAATGTTAACAAACAGACAGATGTTACATGAACTTCGTCGTGTCTGAATACCTGCATCAGTATCACCAATAATTTGATCTAACAGCCATGCAACACCTGTATGAAAGTAAGTACCATCCCGTTCAGGACATGTTTTCTAATGGGTGATCTTTGGTCCATCGCTGAGCTGGGGCATAATCGCTTACCTCAGAAATTGGATCATTAATTGGAATGTTCACTGATGAAGGAACTTGAGGTTCTTCAGCTAAGAGATGTTGAGTTTCAAATAAACCTTTAGTTACTGAGAGGTTTTCAGAAGAGGTAAGTTCTGATGGAGGAAGTGTGTTTAGAGGAAAAGTTGAAACCCAAGAGGTGGATTCAGCGTTAGGAGGTATGATGTTTAGATCTTCATCAATATTAGGAAAGTTTGTATGCTGATGATTGTTGAAGAGAGGTTCTGTTTCTCTATAGTGAGAGAACATCCAAGCATTCAGTTCTTCATTTTCAGCGATAGGTTTAGAGTTCGCTGATCTGGATTCATCAAAGGTGACATGAATTGTTTCTTCTACAGTTTTTCTTCTCTTATTGAAAACTCTGTAGGCTTTGGAATTTGAGGAATAACCAAGAAAGATTCCATCATCAGTTTTTGGGTAGAACTTTCCAAGAGTGTCTTTGTTGTTTAAAATGAAACACTGACAACCAAATATATGAAGAAAGCTGATAGAACGTTTTCTTCCATGAAAGAGTTCGTAGGCTGTCTTGCTGAAACATTTTACTATCAGAGACCTGTTCTGAGTAAAACACGCAGTGTTGACAGCTTCTGCCCAAAATTGAGTTGGAAGATGAAAGTCATTGAGCATTGATCTTGCAGTTTCAATGATCGTTCGATATCTTCTTTCAGAAACACCATTTTGCTGTGGAGTTCTTACAGAGAAGAAATTGTGAGAGATTCTCTTACTCTTAAAGAAATTTTTTAGTATACTGTTTTTGAATTCAGTTCCATGATCACTTCTTATTGAGCGAACAGTTAGATTATTCAACACTTCCATATTTCTAAGAAAAGGTTTCAGTTCTTCTGGACTGTCACTTTTACAACGAAGAAAGATTACCCGGGTGTAGCGAGAGTATTCATCTACAATGACAAGTGTATATTTCTTTCCATCTATGGATTCGATATTGGCAGGGCCAAATAAATCCATATGTAAGAGTTGAAGAGGACTTGTCACCGAGGAAACATGTTTTGATTTAAAACTAGCTTTAGTCTGCTTTCCCTTTTCACATGCTGAACAAAGAGATTCTTTGGCATATGAGTGCTGAGGAAGACCGGAGACTAGTTCCTTTGAGGATAGAGAATTAAGTGTCTTGAAGCTGAGATGAGATAGCCTTTTATGCCATAACCAGTTGACATCTGAAGAGGCTTTAGAGAGAAAACAAACGTTTTCAGTGGTAGTAAAGTCCATGTTTATTACATAGACATTTTTCATACGATAAGCACTAAGAGCGAGCTTTCCTTTTTCATTCATCACTGAACATTCTTTCTTACAAAAGCGAATTTCGTAGTCTTTGTCACCTAGCTCGCTGATGCTAAGAAGAATATGCTTCAGTCCATCTATGTAAGCGACTCTTCGGAAGGTAGTTGTTCCATTACTGAGAACACCAAACCCTCTAGTATAGCCTTTTCCATTTCCACCAAAGGTCATTGAGGGGCCTTTCTCTTCCTTGTATTCAGTGAGCAGGTCTTTTTGTCCAGTCATGTGTCGACAACATCCGCTATCTAAATACTATATGCCCTTCGATCCCTGCAAACATAAGGAAGATTAATTTTTGATTGATACCCACTTTTCATTGGGTCCAGCAGTGTTAGTGGAGATGGAAGGATCAACAATCTTCACGGCATTTGAAGTTACAACTTTGGTGGTAACCTTCACTTTGGTTATTTGAATAACCTTAGTGGCATTCTTCACCTTAGCAGATTTCTCAGCTTTGGTGACCATCTTAGCCTTGAAGACAATCATGTTCACTCTAGTTGTTTTTTCAGCTTTTGTGGCAGTAGGACATTTACTAGCAATATGGTCAGTAAGTCCACAGTGATAGCATTTTCTATAGACAAAATTTTTCTTGTGACTATGAGCAGTAGAGTTAGAAAATTTGAGATGAGCGGGGCCAGCTCCAAGAATGCCCTTAGCATAAGATATAGGAGGAACTTTCAGTTCTTCGGAATTCTTAGGCTTAATATCAATTTTCAGCTTTGGAGTTGATCTCTGAGAAATATTGTTGGATCATAAATTGTATTCAAGATTAAAGTTAAAGTTAAAGTTAAGGGTTTAAACTGCAATTGTGCTAAAGTTAATTAGAGGGTTTATTATGTAATAAGTCAATAGTTATTAAGCTATTGGGCCCAAGCCCATTAAGATTAAAGCCCATATGGCTTAGGTATTTAAAGTTTTGTTTAGATTAGTTTTAGGTAAACCTTGAAAGAACCTTTGATAAAAATTGTTTAGAGATTATAGTCAAGTGAAGTTTTCTCTGTATTCAAAGGGTATCAAGAACACTCAAGGTTTCATTGTTTATTCAAGGGATTGGTATGTTACTCTGATTTATATATCTCTTGATTATTATTGTGTTGCTTGATTACTTGATTGATTATTTACCAACTAGATTAATCTGGGATAACAAGTGGTATCAGAGCTTAAAGAATCAATTTTTTTTGTGATATTGCTATTCATCGAGAAAATTTACTGTTCATCCTATTTCATGAATCTGTTATCAAAATCACTGTTAATACATCCGGTCGATTAGTATTTACTTATTTGTGCTTTTGTGCTTCATTCGATCGAAGGATTGCTTAGTTGTTGGTTTAATTGTGTTATCGGTCGAATTAATTTTATGGGTTTTGTTTCGGTCGAACCCCAGATATTCTTCGTATTCTTCGGTCTAGTCTTAGTGATTATCGGTCTTATATGTTAATCGATCATATTTGTTACTGTGGTTATCAATATTATTGTTCGACCGATAGTTATTCGACCTGTACCTTCGACCGGGTAGTCGTGATCTCCGGTCTTACACCTTCGACCGAATAGTTGTGATCTCCGGTCTTACACCTTCGACCGAATAGTTGTGATCTCCGGTCATTCCTTCGACCGGACCTTAGTATTCCCCGGTCTGTTCTTCGACCGGATCTCGACCGAATACTTGTTACTCCGGTCTTGCCATTCGACCGGGTACTTGCTTACTCCGGTCTTCCCTTCGATCGGATACCTGTTACTCCGGTCATGCCATTCGACCGGTGTCTTGCATATTCCGGTCTTTCCTTCGACCGGTACAGTTCATTCTTCGAAGCACATCCCCGGTCGATTTTTTGCAAATTGTGATAGGGTATGTAATCGTCAAATTTTTTTTCTCTAGGGGCGCTGCCCCCATACCCCCGCAAGGGCGTTGCCCCGTGCTAAGTCTGCGAAGGGGGACAAAGATTTGCTTTTGATCAAAATCTTCTTAATTTTTCAGTATTTTATTCATAGATATTAGTGCTTTATACTGTGTGCGAGGACTGCATTTGATTATTTTTGGAAATTTATTTTTTTTCTGAAATTTTTTGAGTGTAGTCTTTACTTTTGATTCTAACGATCTCATCTAGTTGGTTGTCTTGGTACAGAAAAGTCTATTTACTAACCGTACAACTAAGATGTCGAATCAGCTTCTCTCGATGGGTTCTCAAGTCAAACCCCTTGTCCTCGTGGCAAATGAGTATCAGCAGTGGAAGACAAGAATGATTCAGTTTCTGAATCACAAGAACAGAGAGTTCATGACAATAATCATTGAAGGTCCCAAAACTCCAATGATCACAGTAAAGGGTCAACCTGCTACAGATTCCCCTCCTGAAATCCCTGACAGAGATATTCCTAAACCTGTTCAGTTCTTCACTGAAAAGCAGAAAGACCAGCTCAAGTTAGAAGAAGAAGCTCTAATCTATCTGACGATGGCAATTCCAAACCACATCTACAATCGTGTCGACAGTCAGAGTACTGCTAAAGGAATCTGGGATGAACTAGCAAGGCAGTTTGAAGGAAGTGAAGCTTCTATTCAAGCTAAGCAGAATCTGTGCATAAATGCTTACGAGGGATTTCATGCAAAAGGAGAGCTGCTTTTAGATACCTATAATAGGTACAACATTATTCTCAAAGACTTGCGGAGGAACAAAATCGCCAAATCTGCTTCTGAGATAAACTACAAATTCATCAAGAATCTGAATCCAGAATGGAAGAACTTTGCTATCAACCTCCAAATGTCGAAGAATATGGCTCGAGAAAATGTCACCGATATCTTCTCTACTCTTGCTCAACAAGAGGATGAGGTGAGATCTATGAATAATGAGTCTAATCATCTGAAGGATTATGTGGCTTTCATAGCCGGCAATGGTTCTGTATCCTCTGCAGGGTCGAAGAAAAAGCCGTCTAAAGCTCTAGTTACCGAAGTTACTGACTCTGACTCTGATTCAAGTGATAAAGAACTGGAAGTTGATTCAGATCCTGATATTCAAAAGTTCTCTGAAGACTTGGTTCTCATTACACGACGATTCAAGAAGAGCTTTGGCAAGAAAAGATTTTACTCAAAGCCAAAGTATGATGGATACAAGAAAGAGAAGTCTGAGATGCAATACAAGTCGAGGCATGGAAAGAGAGAGGAAGGACGAGAAGATTGGAAGGATGATAGAAGATAAGGAAAGAGAGAGGAGAAGCGAGAAGAGCGAAAGGATGAACCAGGAAGATGCTACAACTGTGGCAAATTTGGGCACTTCTCAAGGGACTGCAAATTCAAGAAAGTGAAGAACTTAGAGTACTACTCAAGAAAGTCACTGATTGCCAAGAAAGCTGAAGAAGGAAAAGTACTAATGGCTGAAGAAGAGACTGGTTGTTCCAAAGTTCTGATGACGAGGAGCAAGCATATTTCACCCAAGTTTCTTACATGGCAAAGCTGGAAGGTGACGATGAAGACTCTGAGACACAATCCGAAGAAGCAAACTCTGAGGTAAGTGAAAATTCTGAACTTATTGAATCTTTAATGGCCCAAATACATGTCATGAAAGATGAATTTGCTTTACTGAAAGGCAAACTTAGCTCTGCACATCAATCTGTTTTAAGCTTTCGTGATGAAAATGCTATTTTAAAAGTTGTTGTGGAAGAAAAGGAAAAGGAAAAAGATGATTTAAAAGCTGAAAAAGAGTTTTTAAAAGAAAAAATATTTGGTTTAGAAACAGATCTTGTGAATCTTAATGCTGAAAAGGGTGAGTTTCAAATCAAATTTGAAGTTTGTTATAAAGAAAGAAATGAAGCTTACACCAAAATAAAGCAACTGGAGGACATTAACATGAAACGAGGTCAAACTGAACAGACATTGAATCTGTTGACCAATAAACTCCAAGACGAAAGGTTTTACAAACTTAAACCAGGTTTGGGTGTGCCAATTAATGAAATTTTGAAAAAGGCACCGGAGCACCTATATAATTTTGATAAAGTTGGCTCCGCAATAAAATCCATTCCTGACATTCGCGCTACTTTTGTTGAAGCAAGTTCTCCTAAACCTTCTGAAGAGACCAAAGGTCAAGAAGAAATGGGAAAGAACAAGTCTGGTGACACTGATTGTCAAAATCTTTTTAAATCTGTTGGTTTTACATATGGTGATTTGAACGAAAGCTATGCAACTCGAAAGATCGAATTTACTGAGTTTGAATCACTATTTACCACACCTTCTAAAGAATCAGTGAGCACCAACACAGTTCTACCTGAGACTGCATGCAAATTTGATGAGTATGAATCGGATGTTGATCCATCTACTATACCATCAGTCTCAACTCCCATTGCTTCTAAACCTTTACTTCCTTAAGAGGTTGAAGAAGTTACTGCTACCGCGGATGAATCTTGTGTTCAAAATGATAAAACGGAGTTTATTGAGTCCATGACTGAAGAGATATTCTCTGATAGGATGAATGCATCAGACTCTGATCCTGTTTCTGATTTAAAGGGGTCAAATTCTGTGAATAATAATACATCTGAATTGATGAAGCAAATTGACTTGTTGCAACAGTCTCTAGATGAGGTTGAAGATGAGAACTTTGATCTCAAACATAAACTTGAAAAGTCTTTAAAAGTAAATCAAGAGCTTTGCATAGAGATCAATGATTTGAAAGTTACTATGTTTAAAAATGCTTCAAGTGATAAACAGATGTTCAATGATCCAAACTGGAAGGTAAGAACCAATCCAGAATTTGATGCTCCTACAAAACCTACAATTGTTTACTCTGATTGTCCTGAATATCCGCCGAGTATTTTTGAAAAGGGTGAGACTTCAAAGAGTACTACAAAAGAACCACCTTCTAAGTTAGAGACTAACAAGGTTTCTGTTTCTGTTTCAGATATAAAAGGAAATGGAGTTGGGAGGAGTAAGAAGAATAAAGATCTTAGTTTGAATAAAAAGAATAGTTTGAATTCTAGTAGTTGTCCTACAAACAGTGTTATTTTGAATAGTACTTCTTTTGATAAACATGAATGTAAGATTTGTTCCGATAAATCTAAGTTTATGAATTTTGCTCGAAAGAATCTTTATTGCAAACACTGTTGGGATAATTCATTCAAATACTACTCCCCTCCTAAGTCCAAAAAGAATAAAAGCAAAGCTAAGTTGAACTCTAAGTCTAATTCTAATTCTGATTCTTCTACACAACCAAAAGTGTATCGTGCTAAAGTTGCCAATCCTACTTCCAAAAAGCACTTTCAGGAATTAGACGTTAAGATGGTTTGGAAATGGGTTCCAAAACCGCGTTATGAATGGCGAGTAAAAGTCAAACCTGAGGATATTCCTGAATTGCTTGATGCTAACCGCGAAGGACCCATCTTGATATGGGTGCCTAAGCAAAACTAATTGTCTCTTTTGCAGGCCTGTCGATTGTGGATAATAGATTCCGGATGTTCACGCCACATGACAGGATTCAAGCACCTCTTGCATAACTATGTGGAGGAGCCTGCCGGAGCAGTTAGATTTGCCAATTCTGAAGCCGAAGGCCACGTCAGAGGATATGGAATGCTCGATAACGGTGTTGTGAAGATACAAAAAGTGCTATATGTTGAAGGACTTGATCACAATCTGTTCAGTACCAGTCACTTCTATGACATGCAATATCAAGTCCGCTTCACAACCACTCATTGCTATCTAGAAGATCACGATGGTTACAAAGTCTTCAAAGCTGAGCGCCATGGAAATCTATACTATGTAGATTTCCCTACACTATCTGCCACACGTCCAGTATGTCTACTAGCCAAAGCTTCTAAAGCACAATCATGGACGTGGCATCGACGCTTGTCTCATCAGAAATTCCGATCTATAGCGAAGCTACAAAGACAAGGTCTGGTCAAAGGTCTACCAGAAATGAGGTTCGAAAAAGACTCACTCTGTTCTGCATGTGAGTTGGGCAAAATGAAGCGTAGCTCCTTCAAGTCCAAAGATGAATCATCGACCTCATCAGTACTGGAACTTCTTCATATGGACCTTTGTGGCCCAATGCGCACAACATCTATCAACGGAAAGAAGTATGTGTTGGTAATGATAGATGACTACTCAAGGTATACATGGCTCGAGTTTCTACGCAACAAGTCAGATGCCCCAGAGTTGATTATCGCTTTCATCAAGCGTATTCAAGTACGTCTTCAACTGCCAGTAAGAACCATTCACAGTGATAATGGCACGGAGTTCAAGAATGACACCCTGAAGAGTTATCTTACTTCCGTGGGTATTTCACACAACTTCTCCGCAGCCTACACTCCACAGCAAAACGGCATTGTTGAACGGAAGAATCACACTCTGGTTGAAGCAGCTCGTACTATGCTTGCTTACTCAGATCTACCCATGTACCTTTGGGCCGAGGCTGTCCCTACATCATGTTTTACACAGAACCGTACCATTGTGGTCAAGCTATTTAATAAAACAACATATGAGTTAATCAACAATCGTACACCTAATATCAAATTTCTTCGTGTCTTTGCTTTCAGGTGCTATATTCGTAAAGAGCGTCAAGGATTATCAAAATTTGATAAGAAAGCGGATGAAGGATATCTCGTTGGATACTCTCTAACATCCAAAGCTTATCGAATTTACATTATCCGAACTAAGACGGTTGTTGAGAGCATGAATGTCTCCTTTGATGAGAATTCTACAAGGACTTCTGGACACAACAGTTCAGAACTCGGTCTTAACGACAAAGCTTATATGCAAGCAAGAATAGAACCAGCTATAACAGGATCATCATCTTCAAACTCTAACTCTACTTCATCTGAGTTAGATTTATTGTTTATTGATGCCTTTGATGATATATGTGCAGATTTTGAAAAAGGCATATCAGCATCAATAACAAGTGGTACAAGCTCGGAGGTCCCTACTATCTCTGAAGACATGCCTGGACCTTCCGACGAAGTCACTGACACTTCGACTCCATCAGGTACAACTACACCGTTAGTTTCTGACTCCACTAATACTGAATCTATCTCTACAGATAGTTCATCTGGAAACGAAGTCCCGAGCACTTCAACCGCTAGTCAAGAAGCTTCAGTGTCAAAAACACCAGTACAAGATGTCCCGAGTACATCTATGGAGCAACCTGCCGTACAAGATGACAACGATGCATTAAATACGCAACAAGCAGTTGATGCACTACCAAGCACACATCGTTGGACTAAGGATCATCCCCTGGAAAACGTGATAGGTGACGTACAATCTGGTGTCACAATAAGATCTGCAACAGCTAACTTCTGCATGTTTTCAAGCGTCCTCAGTTCCTTAGAGCCAAAGAAAGCGGTTGAAGCTCTACGTGATCCATTCTGGATTTCTGCTATGCAAGACAAGCTTCTACAATTTGAAAGGAACAAGGTATGGCGCTTGATCCCACTACCTAAAGGTAAATCCGTTATAGGAACAAAGTGGGTTTTCAGAAATAAGAAAGACAAAGTCGGAGTAGTCGTGAGAAACAAAGCTCGATTGGTCGCAAAAGGGAATTGTCAACAAAAGGGCATTGACTATGATGTAACATTCGCCCCGGTTGCAAGGATCGAAGCCATCAGAATCTCTCTAGCCTATGCAGCGCACAAAAACTTTACAGTCTATCAAATGGATGTAAAGTCGGCTTTCCTGAACGGCGTTCTGCATGAGGCGGTCTACGTGGCTCAACCTGAAGGTTTTGTTGATCCTCATCACCCTGATCATGTCTATGTTTTAGACAAAGCGCTTTATGGTCTTAAACAATCACCGCGAGCCTGGTATGAAACTCTCACTAAATTTCTACTTGCTTCTGGTTTCAAGAAAGGTACTGTTGATACAACCTTATTTCTTAAAAGGCAAGGTGAGGTCTTGATTCTTATTCAGATTTATGTTGACGACATAATATTTGGGTCGACAAATCCGAAATTTTGTAAGAACTTTTCAAAGATAATGGAAACAAAGTTTGAGATGTCGATGATGGGTGAATTAAATTTCTTTCTTGGTCTACAAGTAAAGCAATTACCCGAAGGCATATTTATTAATCAAGCTAAATATATAAAAGATATTTTGAAAAAGTTCAATATGTCAGATAGTTCAGTCATGAAAACACCAATGGCTACTGGTACACTCTTAGACGCGGATCCCTCCGGGAAGCCTGTTGATCAAAAGGTGTATCGTAGCATGATTGGATATTTACTTTATCTGACTGCAAGTCGCCCAGATATAATGTTTGCCACATGCTTTTGTGCGCAATATCAGTCTAATACTAAGGAGTCGCACTTAACTGTTGTTAAGCGAATCCTTACATATCTCAAAGGCTCGCCTGATTTAAGCCTTTGGTATCCAAAGGATTCTCGTTTTGAACTAACTGCCTTTACAGATGCTGATCATGCAGGATGTAAGCTTGATCGGAAGAGCACCTCTAGATCATGTCAATTCATAGGTGACAAACTTGTGAGTTGGACTTCAAAGAAACAAAACTGTGTTTCAACATCCACTGCCGAGGCTGAGTATGTAGCTCCTGCTAGCTGCTGTTCTCAAGTCCTCTGGATGACGACACAGTTAAGGGACTTTGGATACAACTACAAGCGCGTTTCGATTTATTGTGATTCCAAGAGTGCAATATCTATAACTGTTAATCCGTCACAGCACTCGAAGACCAAGCATATAGATGTACGCTATCATTTCATTAAGGATCATGTAGAAAAAGGTAATATTGAAATGCACTTTGTTCAAACTGACTTCCAGTTAGCTGATCTTTTCACCAAGCCATTGGATGAAAAGCGATTTCAATTTCTCATCAGCAAACTTGGTATGTTGAACATGTCTTAGACTTTACTCATGATTTTAGGAGGAGTATTCTACGTTTTTATCTCGTGTGTTATTTTCCAACTGTTGTTAACGAGAAAGGAATCATTTTCATAAATGATTACCATTGTTTCTTTCACTTATGCAGGTTGGTTCAAGTGACTATGGCTTCTAATCACATCTGATTAGAACCCGCACTTCAGTGCTCTATCTATTTTTTATATGCTTTATTTCCTTATTAAAAAAAACCTATAGTGATTTAAGGGGGAGAATATCTGTGATTTTAACAGATTTTTGGATACTTAAATGCTTATCTGACCGTGTGTTCTTAAAGATAAATACTTGCGTTTTATCTTGTCAATATACTTTTCAAGTATTCATACACATAACGGTTCAGAACATTCTATTTTGACTTTGTTATTATCATGTATCAAAAGTTAAATCTTTCTATGGTAATACTCACGTTAGTTGTATTCACTGTTGATTGAATCAAACGTGATTTCATGTGCTTTCATTGAAAATATGTTTATATATTGTTCATATAAACAACATTCGTTTTTTGATTCTCCAACATATTGTTCTTCATGACAAAACTTGAGTGTTCCAGAATCTAGTTTCTAATCAAACAATCAAACAAACAAGATAAAACAAATCAATTACCTGTTTGATTTCTTTCAAATTCAATCTTTACACTTTCTCTCTCTAGAACTCTCTCTTTCTCTCTCAACAATCTGACTTCTCACACTTCAGTTCTCTCTAAATCGTATCTTACAAAATACAAAGAAAACAAACTATTTATACTAACTACTAATTACAAGGAAAATACAAATACAAAATACATTGACTTATTACAAATAGACTTTGACTTTTAATGAGATTTGACTTTAGCAGCTTTGACTTTCTCAACTTTGACCTTCAGTATTCTTGATCTTGTATCCAACAGATTTATGCTCTAACAATCTCCCCCTTTGGATTCAAGATCATTGTTGAAAGATTTAGCAATTAAATCTTCACTTTAAGCTATGTCTGAACAATCTCCCCTTTTCCTTTAACAGTCTTCTTTCCAAAGTTATCTTCAAATGATGAACAGTCTCCCCAAAGCTCTCATAGAATGCTTTCAGACTTTGGAAAGAAATTATCTTCAGAATCAGCTTGAATTGCTTTTCAGCAAATAATCTTCAAAGAAAATTTCCTCAAAACTTCAGAAATTCTTTGATTGTCTTCAAATCTTCCCTTTGAACTTTCTGACTTGAACATTTCCGAAAATCAACTTCAGAAAACTTTATCAGATCTTGATATCATCTCTTCCAAACTTCAAAACCTTAACATTTCTTCATATCATCTCCCCCTTTTTGATGATTTGAGCATCTATATCATCAAAACTTTGCTTCCAAGAAATGTCTTTGATCACTCTGATTTGTTCAAGAGCCTCTGAGTCACCGTCAATCCAAACAATGTATTCATCCAGATTTTTTCAAATCTAGACAGAATAAAAACATGTAACTCCTGAATCAACATATGAATCAGTTAATATGCCTGTCAGTAACACAAAGTCACTGTGTGTAACGAATACACAATATAAAGGAGCTTTTTGATGTTCACTCCCCCAGGGCTTCCATCCAATCATCGAAATACTACAAAGGCAATTTCTATGAATGTTATGACAAAGAAACGAATTCTTTGTGTGCTTGTGCAAGTGTAGAAAGAATTAAGCACGATGATTGCTTTTTAATAAGGCTCAAAGTTATGTAAACCACTGAGACAACAGTAGATAAACACAGACTCAATTGTGCATGATTGAAGTGCGAAGGTGGGGTAGACTTCCTTCTCTTTCAATATCCAGATTTTCCAAATGAAAACCAGATAGATTATATGTTGCGTCCCCTTGAAAATGTGAAACATCTTCTTTTTGAGAAGAAAATGAGTAGTTGGTGGGGTATTAAGCAAGAGTTGGCATGGGCTATTTGCCTGATTCAATAACATTCACCAAAGAATTGTGAAACATTAGTAATGTGGTTGCCCGGCTCAGAAAGTAGTTGGTGCAGAGTTCGATATTCTTTTACTCTGGTCTCACACCCTCTTTCTTTTTAATCAATAAGATCACTACTAACCAAACTCTCTTTTCCATTTTACCTCATCACACCCACACTCATTTCTTTTTGACTCCTCACACCCAAACACTAAAGGATTAACTTCTTGGGTAGGAAACACTGGTTAACATGAATCCATAGAAGTTTCAATGAACTCCTAGCACAAAGAACACATGTAATCCTATAAAGCATGTGTTGCTCAAATGGTTTAACTATATCAGTTAAAGCTCATATACAAATGTCAGATATAAGTATGCTCAGTGATATAATCATGAAGATATGAGCATTTTAAACCATTGAAGTATTTTCAAACAAAGACATTGAATAAATGAACATGAATGCAAGAAACTTGTTTGAAAATCTGACATTGTATAAAATGATCATAAATGAATGATATAACAATTAAGGCTTATGGTCAAGAATAATGGATATTTGTCTATATGAAACAATATACAAACATTCTTGAATGAAACGCTTTGAAATGAAATATCCCTCAAAATTATTTGAAATACAAATGGGGTGTCTTACCATCGAAGAAAAATAGTTTCAATTTAGAGATGTGGTAAGAACATTTTGAAGAAAAATTCAAACCAGTGTGTGTGAATACTTGAAAGTATATAGAAAAGACAATACGCAAGTATTTATCTTTGGAAACACACGGTTTGTTTATCAATGAAGCACAAAAATAAAATGAAAACATTTAAAATCACATTTCCAAATTATAGAATCTGTTTAAGAATTGGGAAGTGGTTTGAACATTTAAAAACATGTTTTCTATACCTGAAAGTTGTCCTTATTTCAGATATATGTAAGATTAAGATAAGAAATTTACCTTGTCGCTCAATCTTAAATCTCAGAAAGTCAGCTGTAGTCATGTAGATATAATCGTGTCAGCTTCTCTCATCCTGTAAGTCTCAAAGTCTAGTCAAAAAATTTATTCACAAAATTTATTCGAAAATAAACGATGGAAAACAGTAAAACAATTATAGAACGAGTTCTGATAAGAAGTAATCAGAAATCATTGTCTTACTCCTTGTTACTTATAAGCTCCCCCTAAAATCATGCATTGCAAAAATTTTGTCAGTTAAGCAAAATGCAGAAATTAGTTTTACTCCCCTTCAAATGAATGTAGATCATCTAACAATCTTCTCATACTCCCCCTGAGATGATGAGCAAACCATTAAAGTGCAGGTATCTTTCAGAAATAAAAATAAAGAAAATGATGAAAAATAACAATTTGAAACTTTAGTAGGTAATAATCGATTACGTCTTAAGATTTAACATACCAAGCTTAGAGACAAGAAAATTAAATCTCTTTTCATCTAAGGGTTTGGTAAATAAATCTGCAAGTTGATAATCTGTTTTTGCAAAATAAAGTTCAATTATTCCTTTTTCAACATTATCTTTGATAAAGTGATACCTTACATCAATGTGTTTGGTTTTGGTGTGTTGGACAGGATTAGCAGATATGGCAATCGCGCTCTTCGAGTCACAGTATATCGGAATTTTGTCAAACTTAAAGCCATAGTCACGTAGCTGTGTGCGCATCCACAAGACTTGAGAGCAACAACTAGCAGCAACTACATACTCCGCTTCAGCAGTCGATGTGGAAACGCATAACTGTTTCTTTGAAGCCCAGCTAACGAGCTTGTCTCCAAGAAATTGAACGTGACCAGAAGTACTCTTTCTATCCAACATACAACCTGCATGATCTGTATCTGAATATACAGTCAGTTGAAACCCAATATCTTTAGGATACCACAAACCAAGGTCTGCAGTCCCCTTAAGATATCTAAAAATCCGTCTGACAGCGGCCAAATGGGATTCTTTGGGAGCAGCTTGATATCTAGAACATAAACATGTTGAGAACATAATATCTGGTCTACTAGATGTAAGATACATTAACGATCCTATCATACCTCTGTAAGTTCTAACATCAACACTTTTACCCGAAGGATCAGTGTGGATCTTAGTACCAGGTGCCATCGGGGTTCCAATTGATTTACAATTTTCCATTTTGTACTTCCGAAGAATGTCCAAAATCTACTTAGATTGATTTATAAAAATCCCCGTAGAAAGTTGTTTAACTTGTAATCCGAGAAAGAAATTCATCTCTCCCATCATACTCATTTGAAAACGTGACACCATGAGGTTAGAAAAGTTTTTGCAATATTTTGGATTAGTAGAACCAAATATTATATCATCAACATAAATCTGAATAAGAATAATATCAGCTTTTTCCTTCTTTATGAATAAAGTGGTATCGATCTTATCTTTAGAGAAACCAGACTTGACCAAGAATTTGGATAAGACATCATATCAGGCTCGAGGGCTTGCTTTAATCCATAGAGGACTTTGTCCATGATATATACATGATTTGGCTTGTCTTGATTGACGAACCCTTCAGGTTGAGACACGTACACTTCTTCTTTAAGAATGCCGTTCAGAAAGGCTGTTTTCACATCCATCTGAAAGACTATGAAGTTCTAATGAGCAGCGTAGGCGAGAAGCATTCTGATTGCCTCTATGCGCGCTACTGGAGCATACGTCTCGTCATAATCAATGCCTTCCTCTTGCCGGTAGCCTTTGGCAACAAGTCTAGCTTTGTTTCTGATGATGACACCATCTTCATCCTTTTTGTTCTTGAAAACCCACTTAGTGCCGATCACGGTTTTACCTTCCGGTTTAGGAACCAGTCTCCAAACTTTTAGGGCTTCAAACTGATTGATCTCTTCTTGCATGGCAGATACCCAGTCCGAATCAGCAAGAGCCTCAGATACTCGAGTTGGCTCAATCTTGCTGAGGAATGAGTCATGCAAACACTGATTAAGAGTCGCTGACCTTGTCTGAACAGGCTTGTCAAAATCTCCAATTACTTGATGTAATGGATGGTCTTTGGTCCAGCGATTCTCATGTGGGAGTGGAATAGATACTGATTGAATATGATCATCATCTTGAAATCCACTTTCAAAATCTTCCGTTTGAATTACAAGAGGGGGGTTGTCAGTTGAAGTTTCATGTGCAGAAGTATCAGTGGGAACAACAAATTCAGGCTGTTGAGTAGACAATGTAGTACACCCAACTGAAACATTTACTTCTGGCTCAGCATTAACTTGTGTATCTTCAACTGTAGGAGTAACAAGAGGAATATGAGTTTCTGTCTGAACTGGGGATGCTTGTTCAGTAATAACTTCTGAAGTGACTGGATGATGACAACTTGTATCTTCAGATCTGTCAGTCACAGCAGATTTAGATACATTAGTTCCAAGAAACTCATCATAAAAGAATTCAAATAACAAATCTAAATCAGTTAAATGTGAAGTAGATGTAGAAGCGTTATCCAAATTTTTCGCTGTAGAAACAGGTTCTGGACTGATCTGCCCAGAAGCTAATACTCCTGTGATAACTGGTTCTGAACTGATATGATCAGAAGCCATCTATTCATCAAATGTGACATTGACACTCTCCACAACTGTCTTTGACTTCTTTAGATAAACACGATATGTAGCAGATGTTGAAGAATAACCGATAATGATGCCTTCGTCCGCCTTAGCACTGAATTTATTCAAACTCTCTATGTCGTTAAGCACAAAACTTTTACACCCAAATACGTGAAAATATTTGATAGTCGGTGTTCTGTTGTTGATCAACTCATATGGAGTCTTCTGAAACCGGCGGTGTATCATGGAACGATTTTGCGTATGACATGCAGTTGACACAGCTTCCGCCCACAAGAATAGAGGTAGATCCGATTGACTAAGCATAGTCCGAGCGGCCTCGACTAGCGTTCGATTACGTCTTTCTACTACTCTATTTTGTTGAGGCGTTCTAGCAGCAGAATACTGATGTGATATCCACGACCGATTCGAGATATTCTTCAACAATCTTATTCTTGAATTCTGTGCCATTATCAGTACGAAGAAACTTGACTGTTCGCTGCATTTTCACCTGAGTCGTCTTTTAGAAAGAAATGAGAACTTCAGGTATCTCATCTTTTGATCGAAGAAATTTGACCCACGTGTATCTTGAGTAATCGTCCACAATGACCAACACGTATTTCTTACCACCCAAACTCTGAGTTCTCATTGGACCACATAAATCCATGTGTATCAGTTCTAACGGAGAACTAGTGGTTGGTTCAGGCTTCGGTTTGTGAACGGCTCTCTTCATCTTACCCTTCTCACAAGCTGCGCATAAGTATTCTTTCTCATAT
This sequence comes from Arctium lappa, assembly GCA_023525745.1. Lineage (NCBI taxonomy): Eukaryota > Viridiplantae > Streptophyta > Magnoliopsida > Asterales > Asteraceae > Arctium > Arctium lappa. Next base: position 33,779,948 of record CM042062.1, read on the forward strand.
TTCAGCTCAGGAAGTCCCTTTACTAATTTCCCACGAACCAACTTGTTGATGTAACGAAAGTTCAAGTGAGATAAACGTCTGTGCCAGAGCCAACTTTGCTGCAATGAAGCTTTTGTCATCAAGCATACCTGATTGCCAATCTGAACTTTGGACAAGTTTATGGTGTATAGGTTTGTCTTTCGATGTCCAGCCAAGAGTTCCGTGCCGTCTTCAGTACTTGAAATTACCGAGCAACTCTTGGACTTGAAATTAACCTCTAACCCTTTATCGCAGAATTGACCTATGCTGAATAAATTGTGCCCCAAGCCTTCGACATAGCTCACTTTACTGATCGTTATCTTTTCTTGAATGATGTCACCATATCCTAGAATAGGTGAAAGCTGATCGTTTCCAAATCTGACATTGCCACTGAATTTCTCTGTATAGTTAGACAATAAAGCTTTTTTTGCCCAGTCATATGCTGGGAACATCCACTGTCCAAGTACCACATATGCCGGGTCTGCAAGAGAAATCAGGCAATAATAGACTTAGGTACCCATTTAAAAACGGGACCTTACAGTTTAGTACAAAATTTTGGCATCCACTTAAAAATGGACCCTCTGTTCTTTTGAAATCTTAGAAAAACATTTGACTTTGAAGAATAAACATGATAAGATCCATACTAATCAAAAGAATTATGAGAATAAGCAAAATCAGTTTTCCGATAAGAATAATATGTAGTAGTAATAGGAAACAATTGAATCAATTACTGTATTGAATATCTCTTGTAAGAAGTTACAAGGTTTTGATTATTAAAAGCAATTTGATCAATCACATCAGTATCACTACTAACTGTTCTATTACAAGTATTATCAGAAACTGATTCTACTATCTCATCATCCTTCCTTTTTGGTCTCCATTCAGATTGAGCTTTCAACATTTTCTTCTTTAAATCTGAAACACAAGATGTAGATGTATTAGGAAAAGTAGATTTCCAAGATTGAGTTTTCTTTTGTGTACCAGTGTATTTCTGTTTCTGTAATCGCTGTTTCTTATGTTTCTTACCATGAGGATAGTAATCAGCAGTTACAGAAACTGATTTACCAACCTTATTTGATGATTCAACAGTATTTACACCACTTGGTAACACTTTGTCATTTTCAAGACAAGTAGAATGATCAGGAAGTTTAGAATGAATGTCAAACATATCAGATTCTTCCATGCTCCCATCATCAGAATTAAAAGAATCATTTGCAGATTCAAATAAGTCATCAGAATTGTCAGAAAAAAATTGAGATGCCATTGAAACTGTAGAACACTTTGTTGAATTAATTTGAAAAACAGTGTTCTTTAATACGGTAGAAAATACATTTTGTTGAATATCCACCAAAATCTTTTCATCAAATAAAACATTTTCAAGCTCGACTATTTTGTTTTCAACGATAGATGTAGGAACATAAACCTTTGCAATTTCAGGTTTTGCCTTCATCTCAGATGCGGAATAACTAACAAAATAGTCGTTTGAAAATACTTTTGGTGTTTCGAAAAGATAACTATCTTTTAACTTTACATAGTTAAATGGTAGTTGCATTTTCTTTTTATTTTTTCTGTTTTCAGTTTCTTTGGCCTCTACTTCGTCTGGCAATTTGGTAACGAATTTGGGTTTTAAATGAGTATGTTTACCAGCACATGCAAGAAAATCATAGTTATAAAGTGTTGGCTGTTTTCTGATGGCTTTCTTAAGATAATGGGGGTTGTTAAAACCAAGTCCCCATCTTTGCTTAACATCAGCCTCTTCATCAGGAGCATTAAAAAAATGGTTTGATCTGTTTGACCTCTTTTATAAAGTTTAACTTCCAGATCATTTACCTTCTTTTTCAAATTCTTGTTTTCAACCTGCAATTTATAAACAGTTAGTGCAAATTCATTTTTCTCAAACTCATATTTAGAAACCTTAACTTCAAACTCAGAAATCTTTATTTCAAAATCATCTACTTTAGATTTAGAATCAGAATCAGATTTGCGTAAAAAATCAATCAGATCTTTGTTTGAAATAATAGACATATTAAATTCAAAGATCTTTTTGTTTTTTTAGCAACCCTTTCCTTTTCCTTTTTCAGATTATTTTGTAAATTTTGAAGCTCAACCACCATGGCTTCCAACTTGGTAATGAAATCTTTTGGAGTAAAGTTTAATACCTCATTAACTGCTTCATCATCTGACTCGTCATCTTTTTCTTCTTTGCCCATTAGACAGATATGAGCATTTTCTTCTTTCTCTTCACCTTCATCCTCGGAATGATCCAACCAAAACTTATCATCGGCCATCAAAGCTACACTAGCTTCTTGTTGTCTTGCCAAAAGCAACTTGTTTTGATAATACTGAGAGTTGCGTACTTTCGGCTTCCGACAATCTTTGGCATAATGACCCATCTTCCCGCAATTGTAGCATTTGATTGAGTCAGTTGTTGACTTTTCAACAGCGGTGTAGTCATTCGCAAACTTTTTCTTCTCATCCGGTTTCTTTTCCACATATCTTTGCTCTTCATACCTTTTTCCTTCCACCCTTTCCCGGTGTTCATGGTTCTTTGAACTCGAAGAAGAATACCGTTGAGAATTTGATCCCGGCTTCTTATAAAATTTCTTCTGAAAGGCACGGGTCAGCAAAATCATAGCTTGGTTCAGACTCTCGCCATCATCACTATCTGAAACAGAATCTGACTCAGAAGTTGTAAGAACTATCTTCTTTTTCTTTTCTTTCTTCTCTTTCTTTTCTTTCAACTTCTCTCCAGCTACTAAGGCAATAGGATCAGAAGCTTGTACTGCTTTCTTCTTTTCAGCTCTTTTCTCTTCAACCTCTTCTTCATTCTGCTTTAAGGTTTCAAATACCTCATGTAGTGGAATTTCATTTAAATCCTTCATCTGCTTCATTCTTCTTGTATGCTTCTTCCATTCTGGATGTAAGATACTCAAGAATTTGACATTGTTTTCCAGTTGCTTCTTCTTAACTTTGTTCTTTGTTAACTCGTTCAGAAGCAACACAAACCTCTCATAAGTATCTTCCAGACTCTCATTCTCCTTGGCTTTGAACTCCTCATAGCTATTTATGCAGTTTGCCACTTTCATCTGGTTTCCGACCTTTGATCCCATCATCATCTTTTGTAATTGATCCCACATCTTCTTTGCATTGGCTTTATAACTGTCAATCTTGATGTTGATCTCGTTTGGGATGCTTTGAAGAAGTAAAGATCTCGCTTGTTTATCTGCTTTGTATCGGCTTTTCTGCTCTTCAAAATATTGAGAAATATCTACTGTCATTGTTTTCATCTTTTGCTCTCTTTCTTCAGTTCCATCTTCACTATCAGAAGAGTCAACATCAGGTACTTGAACTGTTATTGGAACCATTGGACCTTCGGTGATAGAGAGTAGAATATTCTCTCCATTTGAATGCCGATCTATGAAATCCAGGAATCTGTCTTTCCATTGCTCATATTTGACTTTGAATAAAACTGGAGGTTTCACATCAGTTCCAATTGAAAGTGCATCTTTGGAAGTCATCTTGTATAACCCTGTTTGAAAAATATATCAATAAGAATCTAGAACTGATCGTTAGTCCAAATGAAACAATCAAGAAAATACAGAAAACTTGAAATATAAAATCAGAAATTTTTATCACTAAAAGAACTATGTCCCCCTAGGCAGACTTAGCACGGGGGCCCCGCTACCCGGTTAGCGGGTGGGGTCAAGGGGCAACGCCCTTGAGGGCATATTTCAAAAAAAATTAAAAAAAATATTCCAAGTCTTTTATACTATGCGTGTCACTCAAGAATCGCATTCAACATGTCAGGATCGAATTCTCAACAAGAATTAATTCTCAGAAACAATATCAAAGAAGTTTGCGGAATAACACTTTGATATTCAATGAAACAGTAAACCAAAACAGTAAATATGAAGAACAAACTGTAAACTTGTATTGAATAATTGAAATCACAAGATTACACACTCAACCTCAATCTTGAAGAACAGACTCTTTCAAGACGAATTCTACTTCTCTAGAATTAGGATCTATGCCTTGAGGTTGATTTTCTCTCTGGAACTTAGAATGAATTATTCTCTACTAAACTATTCTATACATTCTATTCATATACTAATCAAAAGATAATTACAATAAATAAACATATCTTCAGTATATCTTCCATCATTATCTTCAAGCTTTCCATGAATATCTTTATTCTTTCCAGCTGTCATCCTTTTCATTCGGATCTTCAAGTCATAAGCAGCACTAACTATGCTCAGCAGCATTAACTTCTTCAAGCAGCACTAACCACTAGCAGTACTAACTAGCTAAGCAGTACTAACTTTGTTCAAGCAGCACTAACTTTGACTAGCAGTATTAATTCTACTAGCAGTAGTAATACTCAGCATTATTAACTTTGAAGTCTTCTAGCAGTAGTAACTCTGAACTAGCAGCATTAACCATATTTAAGCTTTTCTTCAGTTCCCAACAATCTCCCCCTAACTTGACTTTTAGGAAAAGAAGTCAAGTTCTTCAGATGCTCTTCAAGATGCTCCCAAAACTTCATAATGGCCTAAATTCCAGTATTTGCATCCAATCCCAAACTCTGATTGATGGTTCTTTGGATCAAATATTTAGCCATCTCTGAATCTGGAATACATCCTAGCTTTTTCTTCAGCATGGCATGAAGCTTCAATCTGCTATGATTGTACACTCTATCCACTAGGAAGTATTCAGTATGATTCAGATCCAAAGTCACTGTATATACTCCACTAGTTTCATATAGAGTCCAACTGTTGACTGACTTGAATACATTCTTGATCACATGCTCTACTTCTTCAGGTTTGAACATCATACACAGATACTCCATTACCAGTTTTGTAATTAAAATCTCTGGAGCTTTCAGTATATCTGCATATAACTTCATTCCTATCTCAAACATCTCTTCAAGATCTGACCTAGAGCATGTTCTTACAATCTTTGCCCAAGTATTGAACACCTCATACTTTTCATCCTTCCTTTTTAGCCTTATGTATTCCTTTCCATCCACTGTCAATGTATCCCAGAGAATGACCTCAGGAGGCTTAACTCCTACAGGTTCTGCTGAAATTGGTTCAGGCACTTTGTCCATCACTACCGTATACAAATTTACATCATCTGTGTTTGATGGCTCTTTCTGTTTAGATGACTCAGGTGCCCCTTCTTCTTCAGCAACTTTCTCATCCTCTCCGTCAGATACTCTAGGCTTCTTAGTTGAATTTCTCCTTGCCATCATCTTGGTTCTCTTTAAAGTCCTTAGACTTTCTTTCAGAGTGGCTTCTTTCTTTGGTGGTGTTTCTTGCTCATCTGGAAAGGGCTTTTGAAAATCAAAATCAATACTTTCTTTCATCCTCTTCTCCATCTCCACCCTTGCAGTTTCATTCCCCTGAAGCTTTATCATCTCTGAATCATACAGTTCTTTAGTCTTCTCAAAAGACATCTTTGAGAACATCTCCTTTCTGTGCAATTTCAGTTGCCAGGCTTTGTTGATAAGCTTCATTCAGTTCAGCAGCTAGAGCCTTAGCCATCTCTCTGTCTTTATCTACTTGAACCCTCTCTTCTTGCTCAATATCAGCTTGTATTTTTCTGGCCAAAGCTTCATCTGATTCAACCAGCTTTTGCTTTTTGAGTGGTTGATCAGATTCCACTAGCTTAGCTTTGCCCTTTTCTTTGCTTATCACCTTCTCAGACCTGGATTTCATTACAGCGTCACCTCTTTTTTTTATGGTAACTCCTTTGGCCTTTGAAGTGACCTTGGGAGTATCATGTTTTGCTTTGATCAGAGTTTCTGCAATTTCCAGTTCTGTTAGTACTTCCTTCACTGTTTCTGCTGCTTTGTTCATGTCAGCAGTAGTAACCGTTTTTGTTGCTCTACTTGAACTAGCAGCATTAATGGTTTCTGCTGCTTGCTCACTTACTGCTGCTTTCTCCCCCTCAACACCATATTTCATCCCATCAAGCTCCCTCTCTTTTGTAGCTTCTTCCATGTTGATCTCCCCCTTTTTGGGAGCATCATTCCCAGATTTCCTTTTTCTGAGTGCAAATTTCTTTTTCCTCTTCCTCTATACAAGACTGATCACCATCTTCTTCAACTTAGTAATCTGTACTTGTTGTGACAGAATTACCAACTTCATTTCTTCTATCTCTTTGCCTTGTTTGATGACATCCAAGTTGATGTTACCCATTGTCTCCATCAATTCATCATAGTCATATCTGTCCTCACCTTCTCCAGGAGTGTTACCCCCTATTGAAGGATCATTAGATCTTTTATTAGTGGATGTCTTCTGCCTAGCAAAAGCACTATCCACCCCCGTGGTTTCTTGGCACCTGGGACCTTTGAATGATTGCTCATTCAAAGTTGCCATGGGGGAGGTCTTATTGATGTTACCACTGTCCTCCTCTGTGCTAGCAGGAGTAGTGGCAGCCTCATCACCCATATGCTCCTCCTCCTCCTCAGAGAGCACCTCCTTGGGGTTGGGAGACACCCCTTTGGTTTCCCTATTGATATTCCCTAAAGGAGAATTCTCCCTTAGAAGGGAAGGAGCCTTCTTTACCTGTTTCCTCTTGTATGTTTGGGTGATTGGTGAGGTTGGTTTTTCAAGAAGGGACTGGGGAATAGTTTTAGAGTGGGAAGGTTGGGATTGGCTAGCAGTAGGATGGTCTAATGGGGGCCTTGACCCTGCTGCCATACCATCATCATTGTGGGACACCACCATCATTGTAGGGAACAATGGGGTGTCAACTCCTTCCGAGTCCCCAGCAGATCTTCTCATATTTGAGAAAACCTTGCCTTTGGGGGGTTTAGGTACATATACCCCAGCAGGATGAGGTATGTCCGTCAATTCATGAGTAATAACTTCTTAGACAAACCTGGGGTACATAAAGAAGCTCTTTTTGTTTCCCATGTTTGAGACAAGATCACTGAAAATCATTTTAGAGAAGTTGTACTTTCTGGCAGTGGCCAAGCACACCAAAGCATAAGCAATGGTGCTGCTGAACTCACTCCATCCAGTAGTCTTTTTGGAGATACAGTGCATAAGGGTATGGACAAAGAAACGCCATTGGGGTGAAAATTTGGCTTTTGAGAACTTGAACACACCCAATGGGCCTCCATACCCCATTCTTGTAAGAGAAGAGAACAGTTCATCATTTGGGATAGAAGTTATACCATAGTCATCGTCTAGACGTAGACTGATGCGAATAACTTCTTCAGTAACTGTCAAGGGTTTGTCACACACCCTTGTCTTGATCATTTGCACACCATTCTCAGTGATAATGGTAGCATTTGCCCAAAATTGCCTTTGATGCTCGATATATATTGGAGGCGATACAGTAAGAGCATGGGCAATATGACTTGACTTGAGGAAATACACAATCTGGTGGAACCCAACGGCCTGTTTGGGCTTCTGTAGCATCGCGATTTCATTGTGTTCATCTATGAATGTCATTGATGCCATTGAGCTTTGAGAAAATCTTGCCTGAAAGCTTTGAACTTGAGAGAGAAAGGGTTTAGAGCGCAAGTGAACAGTATGCAAAGAGTGGTTATGAACTTTTAGGCGGGCAAAGGGTATTTATAGTATTCGGGACATAAGCAGTATTAACTGCGAGTAGTATTAACTACGAGCAGTATTAACCACTAGCAGTATTAACGGACAAGCAGTATTAACTGCGAGCAGTATTAACCACTAGCAGTATTAACGGACAAGCAGTATTAACTGCGAGCAGTATTAACCACTAGCAGTATTAACGGACAAGCAGTATTAACTGCAAGCAGTATTAACCACTAGCAGTATTAACTAACTAGCAGTATTAACTGTGAGCAGTATTAACTAACTAGCAGTATTAACTGTGAGCAGTATTAACCACTAGCAGTATTAGATAACTAGCAGTATTAACCACTAGCAGTATTAACTGAGAGCAGTATTAACTATACTTACTCCTTTAATCTTGCGAAAATCTGAGTACTGCTATACATATCCTGAAAAATAAGATTAGTAACACCAAGAATAAACACTATACAGGTATAGAACCACTTTTTAAGAAGGGGTTTATTCAGAGTTGATCATTCCCACACTTGTTACCAAGAAAGTGAATCTACCCACATCAAAAGCTTTAGTGAATAGATCAGCAAACTGGTTATCAGTGTGAACTTTTACAACTTGAATAAGTTTCTTTTCATTACAATCTCTTATAAAGTGATACCTGATCTCAATGTGCTTTGTCTTTGAGTGCTTGACAGGATTGTTCACAATGCTAATAGCACTGCTATTATCAATAAAAATTGGAGTATGTAGAAAGGTTACCCCATAATCCAACATTTGATTCTGAATCCATAAGACTTGAGAGCAGCAACTTGCAGCTGCTATGTACTCTGCCTCTGTGGTAGATGTGGATACTGTGGTTTGTTTCTTGCACTGCCATGAAACTAGTCTTGCACCCAAAAACTGACATCCTCTAGAAGTAGATTTTCTATCTAAGTTTGCCCCACCTAGATCACTGTCTGAGTATGCTAGTAGGTCAAAGGGTGAGTCATGAGGATACCAAAGTCCCAATCTGGGTTTCCCTTTGAGATATCTGAATATCCTCTTAACAGCTTGAAAGTGAGATTGCTTTGGTCTAACTTGGAATCTTGCACATACATAGACTGGAAACATTATATCTGGCCTAGATGTTGTGAGATACATGAGAGATCCAATCATGGATCTATAATGATGCACATCCATGTCCTCCCCCTCAAGATCTGTTGTTATCTGCTTGTGTGTCTCCATAGGTGTGCTGGCAGGTTTTGAATCTGAGAAACCGAACTTGGTTAGAATGTCTTGCACATACTTGGACTGACAGATGAAAATTCCATCTGACTTCTGTTGAACTTGGAGTCCAAGGAAAAAAGTAAGTTCCCCCATGGAACTCATTTTGAACCTTTGATGCATTAGTTCCTCAAACTCCTTGCACAAGTTGTCTCTTGTGGATCCAAAGATAATATCATCAACATAGATTTGGACCAGCAAGATATCCTTCTTCTTTCTCTTGATAAATAGAGTCTTATCAATGACTCCTCTTTCAAAGCCATTTTCCAAGAGATAGGATGACAGAGTGTCATACCATGCTCTTGGAGCTTGATGCAGTCTATAAAGAGCTTTCTTCAATTTGTATACCCTGTCTGGATAGCTTGGGTTTTCAAACCCTGGTGGTTGACAGACATATACCTCTTCTTCAATTGAGCCATAGAGAAATGCACTTTTTACATCCATTTGATAGACTTTGAATTTCATGTAAGAAGCATAAGCTAGGAATAATCTGATTGCTTCTATCCTAGCCACAGGTGCAAAAACTTCTTCATAATCTATACCCTCTTCTTGAGTATACCCTTGAGCCACCAGCCTTGCTTTGTTCCTTATGACAATTCCTCTTTCATCTCTCTTGTTCCTGAAAATCCACTTAGTGCCAATTGCTCTGTGACCTTTAGGAAGGTCTACTAGATCCCATACATCTTGTAGCTTGAACTGCAACAGTTCTTCTTGCATTGCTTCTATCCAACTGGATTCTTTTATAGCATCATGTGCCTTTTTAGGCTCAAGCTGGGATAGAAAACAAGAAAGCACTGTATCCTGTACATCTTGCATTTCTTGAAGCCTGCTTTGATGTCTAGTCATCATAGGAGAAGATATATCTCCTATTACCAGCTGTGGAGGATGATTCTTTTGAACTCTGGTGTTATGACTAGGTTCTTCATTAAGTCCTGCCTCTAGATTAGAGTTATTCAACTCAACTGAAGTGTTTTCAGCAGCTACTTCTGAGTCTTTATGTTCTTGAGTCTCCTCATCTCTACTTTCTTCTTCACTCTGACTTGGTCCAGGAGATGGTTCCTTTTCACAGTCTTCTACAGAATCCACTGTGGGTATGGGAAAGATCACAGATTTAGATATACTTTCTTGAACTTGTGTAGTCCCTGATCCTCCACATCCTGAACCTGCATAATCATCACTACTGAAACCAAAAGAGTTAGTTAGTGAATCAATGTCAAATAGCCACTGAGGACCAGACCCAATAGGATTTGGTGTTTTCTCATTGCATTTGACATTGTCACTTTCTTCAATTATTCTAGAAGATAAGTTAAAAAGTCTGTAGGCCTTACTCTGAGATGAATACCCAACAAGAAATCCATCATCTGCCTTGCTATCAAACTTACCTAAGTGAGTTTTGGTATTGAGAATTGTACAAGGACACCCAAAAGGTTTGAAAAATCCAATAAAGGGTTTTCTTTTATTTAAAAGCTCATATGGTGTCTTGTTCTTTGGCTTAACTACTAGAACTCTGTTTTGGACATAACAGGCAGTATTAACTGCTTCAGCCCAGAAGGTAATTGGCAGTTTTGAATCAGCCAACAGAGATCTAGCATCCTCTATTAGTGTTCTATTTCTCCTCTTAGCAACTCCATTCTGTTGAGGAGTCACTATATTGTCTCTCAATACCTTTTTCTTCACAAAAGGTGTTTAGATCAAGATTTTTAAATTCAGTTCCATTGTCTGATCTAATGATTTTTACTTTTTGATTAGTTTGGTTTTCAATTCTTAGGATAAAGGATTTGATCAGTCCACTTGTCTCATCCTTAGTCCTTAGAAAATATACCCAAGTAAATCTTGAGTAATCATCAACAATAACCAAGCAGTAAGATTTCTTGCCAATACTGATAACATTTGTAGGACCAAACAGATCCATATGCAATAACTGGAGACAAGAAGAAATTGTATTTATCTCTTTGGTCTTATGAGAAGTTTTATGCTGTTTGCCTTTAAGGCAAGCAACACAATGATCATCACATGAAAAGACTTTAGATGGTAAACCTCTTACAAGGTTGTTTTTAACAAGTTTGTTCATAGTCTTAAAATTCATGTGACACATCCTTATGTGCCAAAGAGAGGATTCATCTACAAAAGCTTTTGAAACAAGACAATTTAGGGATGAATCACTATCAACATTGTCCATATCTAGACAATAAACATTGTCCTTTCTTGGAGTTCTAAGTAGTATCATGCTTTCATCAACTACCTTGAACCCTGGAGCAAGGATCATACACTCAGTATTAGTGAATAATATGCTATGTTGTTTGTCACAAACCTGTGATACACTTAACAGGTTGTACTTCAATTGATCAACATAGTAGACATCCTCAAATGCCATCTTACCTTTGGTGACATTACCTTTGCCACTTATTTTACCCCCAGTAAGATTATCTCCAAATGCAACATGTCCTCTATTGATATGCTTGAAATCCTGAAGGCATGACATGTTGCCTGTCATGTGCCTAGAGCAACCACTATCAACATGCCATATGCTCTTCCTCTTGAGCTGTTGGTTGCCCTGCACATAAGATAAATCAGTTAGTATGAATTAGGAACCCAAGCCAAGGTGGTCTTGGGTACCCCTTTCTCATCAAAGTACTTGCATTCTTTCTTGACAAGATTTTAAAATCAGAACACTTAGTATTTGAATACTTTATCAAGATTATTGGCTTGGTAGCACTAATACTAGAAGCAGCACTATCTTTAGAAGTACTAACAGAGTTAGCAGTACTAACAGGTTTGGCAGTATTAACCTTGTTGGTAGCACTAACAGAGTTAGCAGTATTGACATTTACAGAAGTACTAACAATGTCAGCAGTACTAACATTGCTAGCAGCAGTATTGCTTCTAGCAGTACTATCACTGTTAGCAACACTATTTGTAGTAGCAGCACTAACAGTTTTAGTACATTTTGGAATCCACATCTTGACATTATCTTCCACATTCTGTCTCTTCATGTGGCTTTTAGATTTAACAACTTTCTTAGCCACATGGTTCTTTTCTTTCTTCCTATAACCAAAGGATTTTTTAGTAGGTCTTTGAAAATTTATCCTTTGGTTCATAGGATTAAAGTAACAGTATTTGGCAATGTGGTTCAGCTTTCCACAGATAAAACAGGGTTTTGGTCTATTAATTTTTTTGAGATCAACCCCTTGTTTTTGTGCCCATTGATTGTTCCAGTTTCTCTGATTTCCCCTTGGTTTATCATGTTTTTGGGGCTCAGATTTATTGCATGCACATTGTTTGCAAGGGATAGGGTTCACAACAGTGGTCTGCTTATAGTGAACCTTCTTGTTCTTTCCCTCAGTCTTTTCTATCTCTTTGGACTTGATCCAGTGCTTTCCACATCCCTCATTGGTGATTATGTGGTTTTCTTTAGGAATCTCACCACTCACAGTATTGTCCTTATCCTTGACAACTATTTTCTCAGTTTTATCCTTAACAACCACTTCATCTAAGGGATCTATCTTAGTGGCTCCCTTAGGTAGATCCTTCCTATCCTTTGTTTCTAACAACTCTGAACTAGGAGGGATGTAGTTGTTGTTATAGGGTGGTGGTGTGGTATTGTACCCTATTCCTCTTCTCAGTTTATCATGAATCTGAGTTTGTAACAAAGAATCCATTGCTTGTTGGTGGTTGTTATTCTGAGACATTCCACTTCTGCATTCTCTAGCAAAGTGTCCCTTTTGATGGCATTTGTAACATTCCACCTTAGACTTGTCAAATCCTGCTCCATCTTCTCTTCTTTGGGAGAAGTTGTTCCTCCCAGTTCTTTTGATGAACTTTTTAACTCTCATGGAGAGCATGGCCATTTGCCATTTAATGTCCATCTCTTCAAGATCATCTGGATGTAGTTGTTCCAAGTCATCATTAATGAGAGAAGAGTTTCCATGACTTGCCAGAAAGGCCTCAAACACAGTTTCAGTGCCTTTCTCTTGGTTTGTTCCATTGGCAGCACTAACTGATTCAGGGTTGGAAGTAGAATCAGTTGATGCTGAAAGGAGTGCGGCATTGTGAACATACCCAGAAGGCCTCTTTTTAGCCTCTACCTCAGATTCAAAAACTCTTAGATCATTATAGAGATCATCAAGTTCCTTTTCTTCCAGTTGATCATTATGTCTGAAAGACACAGTATACATGGTCCATTCATCACTCAAGGACCTTAGAAACTTTCTGTTCAGATCATCTTGATCAATTTGTACTCCCACTGTAGCTAGTTCACCAATAAGTTTGTTGAACCTGTCAAAAGTTTGAGTCATGAACTCATTCTTGGTTGACATAAAGTTCTCATATTGTTGCTTCAGAATGGCTTTCTGATTTCTCTTGGTACTTTTGGTACCAGAGAATCTCTTCTACAGAGCATTCCAGAGCATCTCTGCATCAGTGCAGTTACAGAACTGATGTTGATATTCATTGGGAATAGCCAAGAGCAAAGTGCTCAAGGCTTTCATCTCTGTTTGTCTGATCTTTCTTTTTGCATCAGTTTTTGGTGGAGTTCTCTTTCCATCTGCACCAATCTTTCCTGCTTCAGAAGGACCATTCTCTATGATGTCTCACATAGAATAGTCAGTGAGGAGTATGTACTGCTTGATTCTGATCTTCCACATATCGAATTCATTGGGTCTAAGCATTGGAACCTTTGAGACCAAAGTACTGCTTGATTCTGCAAGATTTTCCATGATGAATAGATGTTTCTGAGAGATCAGGCTCTGATACCACTTGTCAGGATAGAATTCTCAACAAGAATTAATTCTCAGAAACAATATCAAAGAAGTTTGCAGAATAACACTTTGAAATTCAAAGAAACAGTAAACCAAAACAGTAAATATGAAGAACAAACTGTAAACTTGTATTGAATAATTGAAATCACAAGATTACACACTCAACCTCAATCTTGAAGAACAGACTCTTTCAAGACGAATTCTACTTCTCTAGTATTAGGATCTATGCCTTGAGGTTGATTTTCTCTCTGGAACTTAGAATGAATTATTCTCTACTAAACTATTCTATACATTCTATTCATATACTAATCAAAAGATAATTACAATAAATAAACATATCTTCAGTATATCTTCCATCATTATCTTCAAGCTTTCCATGAATATCTTTATTCTTTCCAGCTGTCATCCTTTTCATTCGGATCTTCAAGTCATAAGCAGCACTAACTATGCTCAGTAGCATTAACTTCTTCAAGCAGCACTAACCACTAGCAGTACTAACTAGCTAAGTAGTACTAACTTTGTTCAAGCAACACTAACTTTGACTAGCAGTATTAATTCTACAAGCAGTAGTAATACTCAGCAGTATTAACTTTGAAGTCTTCTAGCAGTAGTAACTCTGAACTAGCAGCATTAACCATACTTAAGCTTTTTTTCAGTTCCCAACACAACAACAATGCGTGTCACACTGAAAAACGCATTCCACAACTATGCGTGTTACACTGGAAACGCATTTCACAATTATGCGTGTCATACAGGAAACGCATTTCTCATCAATGCGTGTCTCACTTGACCCGAATATCACACTATGCGTGTCGCACTTCACCCGAATTTCACACTATGCGTGTCGCACTTGACCCAAATTTCTCCAAAATGCATGTCAGGTAGGAACCGCATTCTTTGCTTTGAGTTTAACAAAGGAACCGCATTCCTTTACTTTGCGTGTATGAATGTTGATGAGTGACCTGCATTCTTCGATGATAGACCCGCATTACTCAAGAACAACCCGCATTCCTCTAAAAACGTCCAAATTCACCAAAAACTTATTTCTGGCTAGAATTCCAACTTGAAACTTCGACAATTTGACCTTCTAAACAACTCGAACACAAAACTAACACGGATTTGTCGATCAAAAACACAAAAATTACAATTCTGAATAAGAACAGTGTCAAGAACTCGTGTTTACAAAAATCACAAAAATTCGAAAATTCGAATTCAATACAGTGCAATTCTTTATAACACCTATACAGACTCGATCGAATTCACATTCCTAACATTAGCTAATCAATTACAACACCAAAAACTCCATTAAACTCGAAATCGATTCTGGACTTTGATGAAAGTACGAACGAACGTATTTCTTGATTTTTCTTGTTTTGGGTCTGCTCTGATACCAATTGAGTGTTCCAGAATCTAGTTTCTAATCAAACAATCAAACAAACAAGATAAAAAAAATCAATTACCTGTTTGATTTCTTTCAAATTCAATCTTTACACTTTCTCTCTCTAGAACTCTCTCTTTCTCTCTCTACAATCTGACTTCTCACACTTCAGTTCTCTCTAAATTGTTTCTTACAAAATACAAAGAAAACAAACTATTTATACTAACTACTAATTACAAGGAAAATACAAATACAAAATACATTGACTTATTACAAATAGACTTTGACTTTTAATGAGATTTGACTTTAGCAGCTTTGACTTTCTCAACTTTGACCTTCAGTATTCTTGATCTTGTATCCAACAAATTTATGCTCTAACAAAACTCCTATGAGCTTAATCGTCAAACTCTTTTAGTTTAAGAGGGAGAATTGCATCGTCAAACATCTTCTGTTTTGACACCTCCGAATATTATATTCTTCATGTAACAAGTGGTATTTGTGCTTACGTGTACAAATAGCCTATTGAACTGCATGTTCTTTTAGGAAAATACATGGAATTCAGTGTGAGAACTTAACAGAACTTCCATGGATTCACAATAACCAGTGTTTCCTACCCAGGAAGTATTCCCTGCGTGATTGAGGGGAGAAGGGTCAAAAAAATTGAGTGATGGTGTGTGAAGAGGTAAAATGAAAAAGACAGATTGGTTAGATGTGAGCATTAAAAGAAAGAGGTTGAGAGATCAGAGTAAAAGAATATTAAACTCTGCACCAAACTTCTTTCTGAGTCGGGCAGCCACATAATCTGATTGGTTCACATTCTTTGGTGACCATCATTGAAAAAGGCACCTAGCCCATGCCATCTCTTGCATACAACCTCACCAGCTACTCATTCTTTTCTCAAAAAGAGAATGTTTCACATTTTCTGGGGACGCAACACATACGCTATTGGTTCTTCATTTGGAAGATACTAATATTGAAAAAGAAGGAAAGTTGCCCCACCTTCGAACCCTTTCTCATGCACATTGAGTCTTTGTAAAATTTGTTGCTGTCTCAAAAAGTTTACATACTTTGACCCTAAATTGAAAAGCAATCATCTATGCTTAAATTTTTTCATACACATGCACGAGCACACAAAAATTTGTTTTCTGTCAGAACGTTCATAGATAACCATGTGTTATTCGATGATTGAATGGAACACCTGGGGAGCCAACATCAAAACCAGCTCCTTATATAGTAACTTTGTGTTACTCAGTAACTTTGTGTTACTGACAGACATTCTAACTGAGTCATTTGTTGATTCAGGGTTACACTTATTAACTGTTTGAATTTGAAAAGATTTGAATGGTTACTCTTTCCATCTGGGAAGACTGCTCTTATTTCATACAGGGCTCGTTACATGATGAAGACTATGCTTACATGATGATCATACACAAAGGGGGAGATTGTCTTGAAAAGGGGGAGATTGTTTTGCCAAGTTTTGATGATGTTGATTCTCACCACTCATCAAAAAGGGGGAGAAGATATAAAAGGGGGAGAAGATACAAAAAGGGAGAATACAATCTGAAGATCTGAAGATATTCAAATTTTCAAAGATTTTAAAGATTTGAAGACTGTTTAAAGATATAAAGTTTTGAAGTTTTGAAGCTATCAACGTCATATCTGAAGATTCTCAAGAGATAAGTGAAGACTAGTGAAGACCCGAAGACAATTGCAAATTTTTTTTAATCTTGAATCCAAAGGGGGAGATTGTTGGATCATAAATTGTATTCAAGATTAAAGTTAAAGTTAAAGTTAAGGGTTTAAACTACAATTGTGCTAAAGTTAATTAGAGGGTTTATTATGTAATAAGTCAATAGTTATTAAGATATTGGGCCCAAGCCCATTAGAAAGCCCATTAAGATTAAAGCCCATATGGCTTAGGTAATTAAAGTTTTATTTAGATTAGTTTTAGGTAAACCTTGAAAGAACCTTTGATAATAATTGTTTAGAGATTATAGTCAAGTGAAGTTTTCTCTGTATTCAAAGGGTATCAAGAACACTCAAGGTTTCATTGTTTATTCAAGGGATTGGTATGTTACTCTGATTTATATATCTCTTGATTATTATTGTGTTGCTTGATTACTTGATTGATTATTTACCAACTAGATTAATCTGGGATAACAAATATCAGTGATTTTAGTTCCAGAGCTGGAAGATTGACTTACTGAAGGTTTGGAAAGGACTTTCAGTTTTGCTTTCTTGGTAGCCTTCTGAGGATGAGAAATGGAGTTCCCTTTATCAGCGAGCTTAGAGATTTTTGATAAGTCCTCAGGAATAGAATTGGAAGATGAAGAACAATTAGTAGAAGAAGTGTTAAGGATAGAAGAGACAAATATTCCAAACTTAAGCATGGAACAGTCTCTGCTAGATTCTTCCTTTTCAGGATGATATCCGAGACCAGTTTTGTCATTAGCAGGGATTTGAGCCCTGATGATTTTAGTGATCTTGGTTGACGATTTACACCATCCCTCAACAGTTGCCTTTTCTGCTTTTAAAGCAGCGATGGCTTGTTCGCGTTCAATGCAAATAATTTCATTTACAATGACTTGATCTTTTAAACTTTCCTCTAGAAGAGTTAGTTCTTTGATCCTTTCATGACATTTCTCTAGCTGTTCAGTTAAGTCAATGTTTTTCTTTTCAGCTAGAGTTTTGCCATTGAGTGCATTGTATAAGTCTATTGTCAGCACATCTACAGCGCGACATCTCTTTGCTTTAAAAAGAGAGGGATTAATAGATATTGATACCTGAGAGGAGATATAGCTCATGGAAGTTCCTGTTGTTTCTTCCACTTCTTCATCAATCTCAGCCATAAGACAAAGATTAGAAACTTCTTCTTCATCAGAACTAGATTTCAGATTCAGCCCACTCATGCTCTTCAGCAATAAAACCTTTACCTTTTCTTTTAAAGTTTTTCAAATTTTGAAATTTCTCTTTCAGCTTAAGGTATTTGCTATCGCTGGTTTTCCTGGAGGTAGAAGGTTTGAAAACTTTCTTTGACCTGCACTCACTTGCAAAATGTCCAACTTTTTCACAATTAAAGCAAGTATTAGTAGCCTTATCACCAGGAATTGATTTTGGCTTGTCAGATATAGAGAAAGGCTTATTTCTTCTGAAATTGCTCTTTCTTGCATACCTTTTGAAAGAGTTTGTCAAGAGTGCTAAGGATTCATCAAACTCTGAAAGATCAGGGTCTGATAATTCCTTAGAGTCATAATCTAACTCAGTGATAGTAAGAGTAGATCGCTGAGATGGAATGATCTTTGAAGAGACTAAAGCAACAGGAGTGCTTTTGGATTCTTAAGATCTTTTACAAGATTCTTCTTCAGGAGATTTGATTGCTCATAGTTCAGCAAAATTCCATACAAGGTGCTAAGAGAGAGAGAGAATTTAAGTCTTTTGTCAGCTTGAGACACATTGAGTAACTGTCCCAGCTTTTAGGAAGACATTCAAAAAATCTAGTTAAGACCTCAGAGTTAGAATAAGTCCTAACAGCAGTCCTTAGATCAATAATTAGATAGTTAAATCTATGGTGAACATCATATAAGGATTCATTTTTGCCAGCGATAAAACTTTCAAATTGTCTTACCAAATTAATCTTTCGGGTTTCTTGGACTTTAGAGGTACCTTCATATTGAACACATATAGTATCCCATATTTCATTGGCAGTTTTAAGATGCATGATGGAATGGAAGGCTTCATCAGGCAAAGCCATAGAGATAATGGTTTTTGCTTTGGCATCTAAACCGACTCAATTGTCTTATTTCTTTAATAGCATATCTTTCAGGGACAGCAGGAGTGGTGGCAGTAGAGGGAACTGCAGCTATGATGGTGAAGGGTTCATAAGGACCATTTGCTACGTATTCATGTATAGTGAGATCTACACTTTCTAGAAATAGCACAATTCGATTTTTCCAGAGAGTAAAGTTATCTCTGCTGAATCGATGAGGTTTTGAGAGAGAACCATTATCATAGTAGTTAGTGTTTATGTTTAGTGAATAGCAAGGAAGAGTATAAAACAATATCTTGTTTATGAGATTAAACAATCTACTCTGATACCACTTGTTGGTCCCGAAGGTGTTTAACAAGTTTGTAGAGGGGGGGGGTTGAATACAAACACAAAATTTAAAGTTTAATAAATTGTTTATTAATAAATCAAAATACAATTTACAAGTTTGCTACGAAATAAGATTAAGGAAGAAGCTAATCTAAACAAACTTAAGAAGCACTAAGATGGTTGCACAAGAATTAGAGAAAGGGGATTAAGAGAATATAGAAAACAAGGGTTTCTATATTTTATAGAAAGATTGAAGACTTAAGGCTTAGGGAAATTCTCAGATAGAGTTGTAATCTTTCTATTTATACCCTATGCATTAAATGTATGGCAGGGTACTTTACACGTGTCTTTCTCTGGTTGGTTGCACGAGTCTGACTTTTGGAGACATGCTTTTGGCCGTATGATGAACAATGTAGATATCAGAGTTGTTGTACGAATTGTTGCAGAGGTATGTCTTTTCTGACACTCGTACTATTTGTGCATAGATAAGACAATAGAGACTTGAGGTATAAACTAAGTGATCATCGATCGCTGAATATCTTCTCAGAGATAGAAAGAAGTTCAACAATCATTGAAGCTATGCCTTAGGCTTCTTCGCGTGAGAGTAGACTTGTCTTGTTTTCACTGATATCCGCATCAGGTCATAAGTTTGTTAATAAATCAAAATACAATTTACAAGTTTGTTACGAAATAAGATTAAGGAAGAAGCTAATCTAAACAAACTTAAGAAGCACTAAGATGGTTGCACAAGAATTAGAGAAAGGGGATTAAGAGAATATAGAAAACAAGGGTTTCTATATTTTACAGAAAGATTGAAGACTCAAGGCTTATACCCTATGCATTTAATGCATGGCAGGGTACTTTACAGATAGAGTTGTAATATTTCTATTTATACCCTATGCATTAAATGCATGGCAGGGTACTTTACACGTGTCCTTCTCTGGTTGGTTGTATGAGTCTGACTTTTGGAGACATGCTTTTGGTCGTAGGATAAACTGTGTAGATATCAGAGTTGTTGTACGAATTGTTGCAGAGGTAAGTATTTTTTGAAACTCGTACTATTTGTGCATAGATAAGACAACAAAGACTTGAGGTATAAGCTAAGTGATCATCGATCACTGAATACTCTTCCTTCTTAGAGATAGAAAGAATTTCATCTATCGGTGATGCTTTTACTCAAGCTTCTTCGCGTGTGAGTAGACTTGTCTTGTTTTCGCTGATATCCGCATCAGTTCATGAGTAGACTTGTCCTTTGTTTAGCGGCTTCCTCGTCGACTCAGTGGTGAACATCTTTTGTTGCGAAACTTGTCTTTAGGGATTACGTCTTTCTGTTTACATGAGAAGTCATCAGCGATACTGAACATACTCAGTATTTGATCGCTGATAGTGAAACATGTTGGGAAATTCATAAATTCTTAAGTATGATTAATGCTGCTACAACAGAATTACTACTGCTAGTACATTGTGATTACTACTACTAGTAGTTAAACTGCTGGAGTTAGTACTGCTAAAGAATTAATGCTGCTGGATCAACTTAATACTGCTCATGAAGACTTAATGTTGCTTATGAGATATTGAAGACAGCTGGATTCTTTGAAGATAATTATGGAAGACTTGAAGATAACTATAGAAGGATACACAAAAGATCTTTTATTATTTGTAATTATCTTTTAACTTCAGTATATATAGAATAGTTTACAATTGATAGAAACAATAATTCACTCTGAGTTTTAGCTTTTATAGAGAGAATCAACCTCAAGGTTAGATCCCTAATTCTAGAGAAGTAGAATTCGTATTGGTGAGTCTGTTCATCAATATTGAGGTTATGTGTAAAAGCTTGTGACTTTTAATCATTGTATAAAGAGTTTACAAGTTGTGATTTTGATTCACTCTTTCATTGTTTTTCTGAATATTAAAGTGCCATTCCGCAGGTTCTTTAATATTGTTTTCTGAGAGGTTTATTCTTGTTAAAAATTTAAGATCCTGACAAGTGGTATCAGAGCCATATTCTCAGAAATCTCATTCATCATGGAAAACGCAGTTGAATCAAACAGTACCCTGGTCTCAAAGGTCCCAATGCTCAGATCGAATGAATTTGACATGTGGAAGATTAGGATCAAACAATATATTCTTCTCACAGATTACTCTATGTGGGACATCATTGAGAATGGCCCATCTGATGAAGGAAAGATTGGTCCAGATGGAAAAAGAACTCCACCAAAGACGGATGCAGAAAAGAAGTCAAGACAGGCAGAGATGAAAGCCTTAAGCACGCTGCTTTTGGCTATTCCCAATGAATATCAACACCAATTCTGCAATTGCACTGATGCACAGATGCTTTGGAATGCTCTAGAGAAGAGGTTCTCTGGTACCAAAAGTACCAAGAGAAATCAGAAGGCTATATTGAAGCAATTGTATGAAAACTTTAGGTCAACCAAGAATGAGTCCATGACTCAAACTTTTGACAGGTTTAACAGGTTAATTGGTGAACTAGCTACTGTGGGAGTACAGATTGATCAAGATGATCTAAACAGAAAGTTCTTAAGGTCCCTTGGATATTAGTGGACTATGTATACTGTTTCTTTTAGACATAATGAACAATTGGAAGAAAAAGAACTTGATGATCTGTATAATGACCTTAGAGTGTTTGAATCTGAGGTAGAAGCTAAGAAGAAACCATCTGGATATGTTCACAATGCTGCACTCCTATCAGCATCAATTGATTCTTCTTCTAACCCAGAATCACTTATGGATCAAGTCAAGAGAAAGGCACTGAATCTGTGTTAGAAGCCTTTCTATCCAGTCATGGAAAATCTTCTCTAATTAATGATGACTTGGAACAACTCCATCCGGATGATCTTGAAGAGATGGACATTAAATGGCAAATGGCCATGCTCTCTATGAGGGTAAAGAAGTTCATCAAGAGAACTGGGAGAAACAACTTCTCCCAAAGAAGAGAAGATGGAGCAGGTTTTGACAAGTCAAAGGTGGAATGTTATAAATGTCATCTGAAGGGGCACTTTGCTAGAGAATGCAGAAGTGGAGTGTCTCACAACAACAACCACCAACAAACACAGCCTGGAAGATTCAATAATAACAGAAACTCTTCTCAAGCACTAGTCTCTCAACAAGGTATGGGGTTTGACTGGAGTGATCAAGCAGAAGAGGCTATCCAAAACCAAGCTCTCATGGCAGAAGTTTCTGATATCCCAACTGAGGTAATTTCTAATCTTTGTTCTCGAAATTGCATTAACACTGTTAAAAGGTACAGGGATCACAACCAGAACATGAGTGATGACCTTAAGAGATTAGAAAAGGACATAAAAGATTATGTGAGGATTGTTGAGAGGTTTGAAGATCAGATTAAGAGTTTTCAAGCCAATGAGCTTCAACATTCATATGACACAAACTACTGGAAGTGGGAGAAGAATGACCTAGAACTCCAACTGACCAAATCTAAAGAGGAGAGTGATAAGTTAAGAGGAGAGTTAGCTAAAGTCAAGTTAGATGTAAAAAAGTTTTCCAATGCTTCTAAAGGAATGGACTCTTTACTACAAACTTAGATTCATGATAAACTGAGAAGAGGAATAGGGTACAATACCACACCATCACCCTACAACAACAACTACATCCCTCCTAGTTCAGACTTGTTAGAGACAAAGGATAGGAAGGACCTGCCTGAAGGAGCCACTAAGATAGATCCCTTAGATGAAGAAGTTGTTGAGGATAAAACTGACAAAGAAACTGTCAGGAATAAGGAAAACACTGTGAGTGGTGAGATTCCTATAGAAAACCACATAATTACCAATGAGGGATGTGGAAAGCATTGGGTCAAGTCCAATGAGATAGAGAAGACTGAGGGAAAGACCAAGAAGGTTCATTATAAACAAACCACTGTTGTGAACCCTATCTCTTACAAACAGTGTGCATACAATAAATCTGAGCCCCAAAAACATAATAAACCAAGGGGAAATCAGAGAAACTGGAATAATCAGTGGGCACAAAAACAAGGGGTTGATCTGAGTAAAATCAATAAACCAAAACCCTGTTTTATTTGTCAAAAACTTAATCACATTGCCAAATACTGCTATTTCAATCCTATGAACCAAAGGCTGAACTTTCAGAGACCTACTCAAGAACCCTTTGGTTATAGGAAGAAAGAAAAGAACCATGTGGCT
The DNA here is from genome assembly GCA_023525745.1 of Arctium lappa. Lineage (NCBI taxonomy): Eukaryota > Viridiplantae > Streptophyta > Magnoliopsida > Asterales > Asteraceae > Arctium > Arctium lappa. The sequence goes on from CM042062.1 coordinate 33,803,194, forward strand.
AAGAAAGTTGTTAAATCTAAAAACCACATGAAGAAAAATAATGTGGAAGGCAGTGTCAAGATCTGGATACCTAAAAGCACTAAATATGTTAGTACTGCTACCTCAAATAGTGCTGCTGACAGTGATAGTGCTGCTAGAAGCAATACTATTGCTACCAATGTTAGTGCTGCTAACATTGTTAGTACTTCTACAAATGTTAATACTGCTAACTCTGTTAGTACTTCCAACAAGGTTAATACTGCCAAACATGTTAGTATTGCTAACTTTGTTAGTACTTCTAAAGATAGTGCTGCTTCTAGTATTAGTGCTTCTAGACCAATAATCGTGACAAACTACTCCAATAATAAGTGTTCTGATTTTAAAAACCTCATCAAAAAGGAATGTAAGTATTTTGATGAGAAAGGGAGACCCAAGACCACTTTGGCTTGGGTTCCCAATCAATACTAATTGTCTAATCTTATGTGCAGGGCAACCAACAACTCAAAGGGAAGAGCATCTGGCATGTTGATAGTGGTTGCTCCAGGCACATGACAGGGAACATGTCTTGCCTCAAGAACTTCAAGAAGATTGATGGTGGACATGTTGCTTTTGGGAATACTCCAGATGGAGGTAAAATCAGTGGTAAAGGTGATGTGACCAAAGGTAAAATGACCTTTGAAGATGTATTCTATGTTGAACAGTTAAGGTACAACCTGTTAAGTGTATCACAGGTTTGTGACAAACAACATAGTATATTGTTTACAGATTCTGAATGCATTATCCTTGCTCCTGGATTCAAGGTAGTTGATGAAAAGATGATACTACTAAGAACCCCCAGAAAGGATAATGTATATTGTTTGGATATGGAAAGTGTTTCATCTTATTCATCCCTAAATTGTCTTGTTTCAAAAGCCTCTCTGGATGAATCATCACTTTGGCACCAAAGGATGTGTCACATGAACTTTAAAACAATAAACAAGCTTGTTAAAAACAACCTTGTAAGAGGTTTGCCTTCTAAAGTCTATTCATGTGATGATCATTGTGTTGCTTGTCTTAAAGTCAAACAACACAAAACTTCTCATAAGTCCAAAGAGGTAAACACTATCTCTTCTTCTCTTCATTTATTGCATATGGATCTGTTTGGCCCTACAAATGTTATGAGTATAGGTAAGAAATCATACTGCCTAGTTATTGTTGATGATTACTCTAGATTCACTTGGGTATATTTTCCAAGGACTAAGGATGAGACAAGTGGACTGATCAAATCCTTTATTCTAAGAATTGAAAACCAAACTAATCAAAAAGTAAAAATCATTAGGTCAGACAATGGTACTGAATTTAAAAATATTGACCTAAACACCTTTTGTGAAGAAAAAGGAATTGAGAGATAATACAGTGCTCCTAGGACTCCACAACAAAATGGTGTTGCTGAGAGAAGAAACAGGACACTGATTGAGGCTGCTAGATCTCTATTAGTTGATTCTAAACTGCCAATAACTTTCTAGGCAGAAGTAGTTAATACTGCTTGCTATGTCCAAAACAGAGTACTAGTAGTCAAGCCTAAGAACAAGACACCTTATGAGCTTTTTAATAAAAGAAAACCCTTTATTGGATTTTTCAAACCTTTTGGGTGTCCTTGTACTATTCTCAATACTAAATCTCACTTGGGAAAGTTTGATAGCAAGGCAAATGATGGCTTTCTTGTTGGTTACTCATCTCAGAGTAAGACTTACAGAGTTTTTAATACTTCTTCTAGAATAATTAAGGAAACTGGCAATGTCAAATGCAATGAGAACACACCAAATCCTATTGGGTCTGGTCCTCAGTGGCTATTTGACATTGATTCACTAACTAACTCTTTTGGTTTCAGTAGTGACAATTATGCAGGTTCAGGAAGTAGAGGATCAGGGGTTACACAAGTTCAAGACATTATACCCCAGTCTATGATTTTTCCTATGCCTATAAAAGAACCTGTTGAATTCTGTGAAAAGGAAACTATATCTGAGCCTATTCAGAGTGAAGAAGAAAGAAGAGAAGAGGAATCTTCAGTGCATAAAGACATAGAAGTAGCTGAGGTGATCCCCTCAGCTGACTTAAATGATTCCAATCTAGAGGTGGGAATCCATGAAGAACCTAGTCTTCATACTAGAACCCAAAAGAATCATCCTCCAGAGATGGTCATAGGAGACATCTCTTCTCCTATGATAACAAGGAATCAAAGCAGAGTTCAAGAGTTGCAGGATCAACAACACACAGTACTCTCCTGCTTCCTATCCCAAATTGAGCCTAAGAAGGCCTATGATGCAATGAAAGATTTAAGTTGGATAGAAGCCATGCAAGAAGAGTTACTTCAATTCAAACTACAGGATGTTTGGGACTTGGTGGACCATCCAAAAAGAGGGCATAGATTATGATGAAGTGTTTGCTCCAGTGGGAAGGGTAGAGGCAATTAGGCTGTTCCTAGCCTATGCCTCATACCTGAAGTTCAAGGTCTATCAAATGGATGTAAAGAGTGCCTTTCTATATGGTACAATTGATGAAGAAGTATATGTTTGTCAGCCACCTGGTTTTGAAAATCCTACATATCCTGACAGACTATACAAGCTGAAGAAAGCACTCTATGGTCTACATCAAGCCTCAAGAGCATGGTATGACACTCTGTCTACCTATCTCTTGGAAAATAGGTTTGAAAGGGGCATAATTGACAAGACCCTTTTCATTAAAAGAAGTAAGAAGGACATCCTACTAGTTCAGATCTATGTGGATGATATCATTTTTGGATCCACAAAAGATCAGATGTGTAGAGACTTTGAAGAGTTGATGCACAAGAGCTTTAAAATGAGTTTAATGGGTGAACTTAACTTCTTCCTTGGACTTCAGGTGAAACAGCAGACAGATGGAATCTTCATTAGTCAATCAAAATAAGTTCAAGACATCCTGGATAAATATGGTTTAAAAGACTCAAAGCCAACAAGCACACCAATGGAAACTCACAAACAGATCACTGATGATCTTGAAGAGGAGGATGTTGATGTCCATCTATATAGATCAATGATTGGATCTCTAATGTATCTCACAGCCTCAAGACCAGATATCATGTTTCCAGTATGTGTATGTGCCAGATTCCAAGTCAAGCCAAAACAATCACATCTTCAAGATGTGAAGAGGATTTTCAGATACTTAAGAGGGCAACCTAGATTAGGTCTTTGGTATCCATATGAATCTTCATTCGACTTGATTGCATATTCAGATAGTGACTTGGGTGGTGCTAACATGGACAGAAAGTCTACTTCAGGGGGATGTCAACTTTTGGGTGCAAGACTAGTATCTTGGCAGTGCAAGAAACAAACCACAGTGTCCTTATCAACAACAGAAGTTGAGTATATTGCTGCTGCAAGTTGCTGCTCTCAGGTTCTATGGATTCAGAATCAGATGCTGGACTATGGGGTAATCTTTTTTCACACTCCAATCTTTATTGACAATAGCAGTGCTATAAGCATTGTTAACAATCCAGTCAAGCACTCCAAAACAAAGCACATTGAGATCAGGTATCACTTTATCAGAGATTGCAATGAAAAGAAGCTCATTCAAGTTGCTAAAGTTCATACTGACAACCAGTTTGCAGATCTATTCACTAAAGCTTTTGATGTGGGTAGATTCACTTTCTTGGTCTCAAGTGTGGGCATGATCAACTCCGAATGAGCTCATGTTTAAAAAAAAAAGTGTTCCTATACCTGCTATTTTGGTTATTTGTGTGCTGCTAATCATCTTTCACATGAAGTTATTGCCTTGATCAGACTTCCATAAGCTTCAAAAAGAGTAAGTATAGTTAATGCTGCCAGTGCAGTTTTAATACTGCAAGTGCACAGTTAATACTGCTAGTGGTTAATACTGCTCTCAGTTAATACCGCTAGTTAGTTAATACTGCTAGTGGTTAATATTGCTCTCAGTTAATACCGCTAGTTAGTTAATACTGCTAGTGGTTAATACTGCTCTTAGTTAATACTGCTAGTTAGTTAATACTGCTCTCAGCTAATATTGCTAGTTAGTTAATACTACTCTAAGTTAATACTGCTTATGTCCCATACACTATAAATACCCTTTGCCTGCCTAGAAGATCATAACGACTCTTTGAATACTGTTCACTTTCTCTCTAACTCTTTTATCTCAAGAATCAAGTGTTTCATGCAAGAATACTCAAGCTCATTGACGTCTATGGCATTTATTGACGAGCACAATGAAATCGCGATGCTACAAAAGCCAAAGCAAGCTGCAGGCTTTCATCAGATAGTGGATTTTCTGAAGTCTAGCCATATCGCCCATGCTCTAACTGTGTCTCCAACTATCTACATTGAGCATCAAAAGCAATTCTGGGCAAATGCCACCATAGTCACAGAGAATGGTGTGCAGATTCTGAAAACAAGGGTGTGCGACAAACCCTTGTCAGTTACTGAAGAGGTGATACGCATCTGTCTACGTCTAGACGATGCTGAAGTTATTACTTCTCTTCCTAATGAGGATTTGTTCTCAAATTTGTCAAGAATGGGGTATGGAGGCCAATTAGGTGGTTTTAAATTCTCAAATGCAAAATTTTATACCCAATGGCGTTTTCTTGTTCATACCCTTATGCACTTCATTTCCAAAAATACTACTGGATGGAGTGAGTTTAGCAGTACCATTGCTTATGCATTGGTCTACTTGGCCACTTCCAGAAAGTTCAATTTTTCTAGAATGATTTTCAGTGATCTTGTCTCAAACTCGGGAAGCAAAAAGAGCTTTTATATGTACCCCAGGTTTGTATAAGAACTTATAACCCACGAATTGACGGATATGCCTCACTTTGATGAGGTATATGTACCAAGAATTCCCAAAGGTAAGGTATTTTCAAACATGAAAAGATCTCCATTGGACTCGGAAGGAGTTGACACCCCATTGTTATCTACAATGATGGTGGTGTCCCACAAGGAAGAAGATATGGCAGTAGGGTCAAGGCCCTCATTAGACCATCCCACTGCTAGCCAATCCCAAACCTTCCCACTCTATATCAATCCCACAGTACCTACATCATAAGCCAACCACACCAATCACCCAAACTTATACAAGGAAAAAGGTAAAGAAGGCTCCTTCCCTTCTTGTACCATCACCCACTGAGCCTTTAAGCCCTCTAATGGAGAATTCTCCATTAGAGAATATCCACAGGGAAATCACAGGGGTGTCTCCCAACCCCAAGGAGGTGCTCACTGAGGAGATGTTTGAGCATATGGGTGCTAAGGCTGCCACTACTTCTGCTAGCACAGAGGAGGTCAGTGGTAACATAAATAAGACCTTCCCCATGGCAACTTTGGGTGAGCAATCATCCAAAGGTCCCTGGTGCCAAGAACCCATGGGGGTGGAAAGTGCTTCTGTTAGGCAGAAGGCTCCCACTACAAAAAGATCCAAGGATCCTTCAAAAGAGGGTAACACTTCTGGAGAAGGTGAGGACAGATATAACTACCAAGAATTGATGGATGCTATGGGAAATATCAACCTGGATGTAATCAAGCAAGGAAAAGACATAGAGGAGATGAAAATGGTGATTTTATCACAACAAGTACATCTTGCAAAATTGAAGAAAATGGTGACAAGGTTGGTGCAAAAGAAGAGAAGAAAGCAGTTTGAGTTGAAGAAGAGGTCAAATGATAAAGATGCTTCAAACAAGGGGGAGAAAGAGGCTGAAACAGAGAAAGAAAGTACAGCTGAAAGGGCATTTGAGGTTGAGGGGGAGCAAGAGGCAGAAATACAGAAAGTAATAGAATCATTAGCAGCAGAAAAGGAAACAGAATTTGCTCAAGCAGCAGAAACTGTTAATGCTGCTGAAGCAGCAGAAACTGTTAATGCTGCTGAAGCAGCAGAAACTGTTAATGCTGCTGAAGTAAAAGAAGCAGCAGTAACAGAAGCAGCAGTAACATGGCTTTCTGTTGAAGAAATGGAAATTGAAGAAACATTGGTAAAAGCAAAGAATGACACTCCTAAGGCTACTCAAAAGGCCAAGGTAGTGGTCATTACAGAAGGAGGCCTTGAAAGGAAAAGAAAAGAGATAAATGAGGCAGGTTTAAAAGATGCAAAGGGAAATGCAAAGATGGCTGAACATGAACAACTATTAAAGAAGAAAAGTCAGATTGAGTTGGATGAAGAAATGGGAAGCTACTTCATGCTGAGATGGAAAAGGAAGAACAACTTCAATCAGAGATGGATAGAGAGCTTGCAAAGATAATGGCCAGAAAACTCAATGCTGAGTATCAAGAGAGTTTAAAAGCAGTAGCTGAAGCCAAGAAAAGCTCTGTGAAAGTTTCTAAGCAAAGAATGCCAGTTATGAAGCAGAAAAGACAACCTTCCAAGACCTTTTTGGCCAATCAAGAAAGAAGAAAAATGATAAATTTCCTGAAAGGTTCAATTGGTGTCAAAGGAGAGATGTTCACCAACATGGCATACAGCAAGGTTGGGGAGCTGTATAAGAAAGAAATGGCTAAACTTCAAGGGGACTCCTCACAAAGGGAAGAGGCTGAAGGAAGAATGAAGGAGAGACATGATCTAAACATTCAACAACCATTCCCTGAGGAAGTCACTCCCACAAAAGCACAGACTGAAGACACTAAAGAAGAGAATGTTAATGTAGAAGTAAAGTCTGCCAAAAGAATGAAGACTATAGCTTCCAAGAAGCAGTCCAAAAGGCCAAGAGTTGAAGAAAGAGCAGAAACTGAAGCAGAACCTTCAGTTACTCCTTCAGTAGAATCTGTGCAGAACCCAGAGAAGTCCAATAAGCAATCTAATGAGCATATGAATCTGTACATGACTATAATAGAACCTGTACAGGCTGTTCCAATTTCAATGAAGGCTCCAAAGATCAACTTCTGGGATATCTTAAGAGACAACAGAAAGGATTACTTCAGACTGAAAAGAGTTGGAGATGTATTTGAAATATATTCTACCTGGGGGAAAGTAATCAGAAGTTGTTCCAGGGCTGATCTTGAAGAAATATACAAAGTGGGCATGAAGCTCTATGAACATGTCTTGAAAGGAACTGAAGACAGTCTACTCAAAGTAGCTATGGAATATCTTTGTATGATGTTTGAACCAGAGAAGGTGGTGTACAGGATCAAGGATCTACATCATGAGTATGGGTTCAAGAAGATTGATCATTGGATACTCTTTGAAAACTGTGGTGTATACATGATTACAATTGATAAATGTTATCATGAATACTACCTAGTCGACCAAATATATGGTCATAGCAAGCAGAAACTAGAAGGGAGGTTGAAAGCTAAGCTACTGTGTGCAAAGGACTCAGAAATGGCCAGAATTGTGGTAAGAAGAACTATCAATCAAAGTCTAGGTCTAAATCCAAATTTGGGAAATTAAGCTGTAGTGTTGAAAGCATCTTAGAAGACCATCTGAATAAGTTGACTTCTCTTCCAAAAAGTCAAGTTAGGGGGAGATTGTTGGGAAATTCAGAAATGCTTAAGTATAATTAATGCTGCTACAACAAAATTACTACTGCCAGTACATTGTGATTACTACTACTATTAGTTAGTACTGCTGGAGTTAGTACTACTAAATAGTTAATGATGCTGGATCAACTTAATACTGCTCATGAAGAATTAATGCTGCTTTAAGATATTGAAGACAGCTGGATTCTTTGAAGATAATTATGGAAGACTTGAAGATAACTATAGAAGGATACACAGAAGATCTTTTATTATTTGTAATTATCTTTTAACTTCAGTATATATAGAATAGTTTAGAATTGATAGAAACAATAATTCACTCTGATTTTTGCTTTTATAGAGAGAATCAACCTCAAGGTTAGATCCCTAATTCTAGGTGAGTATGTTCATCAATATTGAGGTTATGTGTAAAAGCTTGTGACTTTTAATCATTCTATAAAGAGTTTACAAGTTGTGATTTTGATTCACTGTTTCATTGTTTTTCTGAATATTAAAGTGTCATTCCGCAGCTTCTTTAATATTGTTTTCTGAGAGGTTTATTCTTGTTAAGAATTTAAGATCCTGACAAAACACTAATACATACAGATGTTAAACTAATTTTCACTAAGTATTATATAAAGGGTCATTATCAAATCACTGAGAGAGTTGGGTCAACAGTATCCTTGAGGTGTAGCTCAACAGAGCAGGAAATGGGGGATATGGTGTAATTTGGTGCTTGAAATAAAGTCCGACTGGTGGTGTAGCTTTTTAAAGTATATAATACAGTCACGATCTGAGGTGTAGTTCGACAACATGGTTATGTGGCTTAACTTTATGTTCCGCCATGTACATGGAATCGGGTCTCCCTCGTCACCGGAAGGTGTTAATTGGGTATTAAATTTTATTATTTTATTGTCCATGTTTTCGGTGATGTTTTATATATATGGATTTTTATTCATGATTTATGGGTTGAGTATTATGCCCCACCCGTGTTTTGGGTGTTTTGGGAAATAAGGTTGTATTCGCATGTTTTTTTTATAAATTGGGAATTCAATTTCTATTCACGTTTTGAGTAAGTGTTGTGTTGCAGTACTTCATGAAAGAATGTTTTGGTGTTGAGGCGTTCATCTATAAACTACATATTATTCGAAAACGGGTCGTTCTAATATTGAAGAAATTTATTTTGAAGGATCATGATTTAAGTTGCATTATTTTCGGTTAACAATTTTTATAATTATGATAAAAACTCTTGAACTCACTAGGCGTTAGCCTAACATTTTTATTTGTCGGCATGTGCATTAGGTTCTAGTTGGGGAATGGTACTAGCGTTTATGTGAAGAGATGAGTGCTAGATATATGTGCAAGATTGAGTAGCTTGGTGAAGTCTTCCGCATTTGTTTGGGAAGAGCAACTTGTATTTGGCGTTAAGTAACACCCAACTTCATTTAGTCCTTGTATATTGTTGGAGTTTATATTTGTTGAGGTTAGTTATAGAATTTTAACTTGAGGAATTCTGAGTTTTCAATTTGTAGGAGGAAGTTTTGTTCGTTATTTTGATGTTATATCGAAATTTTTAATTAGTTGCTCTTACCAAATTTGAGGGTGTTATATCGGTTGGGCTTTAATGGATCCACTTGGGCTTTAAGGGGTCCAGTTGGGCTTTAATGGTTCTTGTTGGGCTTTTATGGATTCAGTTGGATCCACTTGCATTGTAATGGATCCACTTAGGCTTTAATGGATCCACTTGGGCTTTAAGGGGTCCAGTTGGGCTTTAATGGTTCCTACTTGGCTTAAATGGATCCACTTGGACATTAATGGTTCCACTTGCATTGTAATGGATCCACTTGCGCTTTAATGGATCCACTTGGGCTTTAAGGGACCTACTTGTGCTTTAATGGTTCCACTTGGGCTTTAATGGACCCACTTGGGTTTTAAGGGGTCCAGTTGGGCTTTAATGGTTCCTGCTGGGCTTTAATGGATCCAGATGGGTTTTAATGGATCCACTTGAGCTTTAATGGTTCCACTTGTGCTGTAATAGATCCAACTGAGCTTTAATGGATCCAGTTGGGCTTTAATGGACCCACATGGGCTTTAAGGGGTCCAGTTGGGCTTTAATGGATCCAGTTAGGCTTTAATGGTTTTGTTGGGCTTTAATGGATCTAGTTGGGCTGTAATGGATCCACTTAGGTTTTAATGGACGCACTTGGGCTTTAATGGACCCATTTGGGCTTTAATGGATCAGTTGGGATTTAATGGTTTCACTTGTGTTGTAATAGGTCTAGTTGGGCTTTAATGGATCCAATTGGGCTTTAATGGGCCCACATGACTTTAAGGGGTCTACTTGGGCTTTAATGGTTCCTGTTGGATTTTAATGGATCCAATTGGGCTTTAATGGCTCCTATTGGGCTTCAATGGATCAAGCTGAGTTGTAATTGATCCAATTGGGTTTTAATGGATCCACATGGGCTTTAATGGACCCACTTGGGCTTCAATGGATCCATTTAGGCTTTAATTGATTGGTAGGGCTCTAATGGTTCCACTTGTGTTGTGATGGATCCAGTTGGGCTCTAATAGATCTAGTTGGGCTCTAATGGACCCATTTGGGCTTTAATGGATCTAGTTGTGTTGTAATTGATCCACTTGGGCCTTAATGGATCCACTTGGGATTTAAGGGGTCCAGTTGGGGTTTAATGGTTCTTGATGGGCTTTAATAGATCCACTTGGGCTTTAATATTTAGGAGAAAGTGTGGGAAACAATACAACGACAACCTGAGATCCATCGGGAAGACAGCCGCCAAGTTTTCCGTAGATGCTGGGCGGCCCTATGATGAGAACGACCCCAATCGAGATTTGAACTTGTTAAAGCCATTCCCTCCTGATCAGGTCTCCCCGCCGAACTGGAACGCGATGATCGATAGATGGAACAACGATCATTGGAAGGGGGTTTCTGTGGTGTAGCGTGAGAACCGGATGATGCTGGTGGATGGCGAAATATCAAAACACACTAATGGATTGATCTCGTTCGGAGACACATCGACTGGTTTGGTAGGACCTTAAAGTGTTAAAATTAACCGTTGCTTTAGTAGTTTGTTATTTAATATGTTATAATTTGAAACATGTTTGTATTATTTGCCCTTTGTAGACCAGAGCAAAGGGTGTGCCACCGTCGGGTTTAGATCTCTTCGATCATACCCACAAGAAGAGGCGGTCGGGTTCGGATACTTCGTCTTCATCCACTAGGGATTATGTGACATCGAGGTATAGCCGGGTTGCGGTAAGTATTTTGCACGATACTTTAGAATATCTACATATATTTCGTGTTTAACTTTAAACTCTATATATCTAGTTTGGGTTGCCATTTGTTGGACAAACATTATGATTTTTATACCGTAAGACTCTATCTTAGTGTGTATATGTGTATATATCAATGTAGTTTGGTTTGCCATTTGTTGGGCAAACATTAGGATTGTTTAACATAGTTGGGTATGTTTCTTTTACAGTCATTATGCGGTCGAACCCAAACCTATTTGTTCTATATGCATGGTTTGGGTTTCAAATAGCCTAATAGGTGCACTTAGGGACTTTATGCGCACAAACCCAACCCTATTTGTTCTATATGCATGGTTTGGGTTTTAAATTGCCTAATAGGTCCACTTAGGGGTTTCAAGCGCACAAACCCAACCTTATTTGTTCTATATGCATGGTTTGAGTTTCAAATAGCCAAATAGGTGCACTTAGGGCCTTTATGCGCACAAACCCAACCACATTTGTTCTATATGAATGGTTTGGGTTTCAAATAGACTAATAGGTGCATTTAGGGCCTTTATGCGCACTGATAGTCCCTAAATTGCAATTACCTAGATGAACAACAAAAATTACTTGATCAATTTACCATATGTATTTCACTCAATCACATATTACAATATCAAATAAAATGCTTGTTGGGAACTGAAGTATTGCACAAGTACAGTTAATGATGCTAGTAGAACTTGGTTAATACTTCTGAGGATAATACTGCTAGTTGAAGTTAATGCTGCTCTTAAAGATTAATGCTGCTAGAAGATATTAGTACTGTTGAACTTAGTACTGCTTAGAGTATTAATACTGCTGATGATTAATACTGCTTATGTGATGAAGATCAGTATGGCAAGGATGACAGCTGGATAGTTTGAAGATATTAAAGGAAGCTTAGAGATAATGATGGAAGATTATACTGAAGATCTTTTATTTTTTGTAATTATCTTTATCTTCAGTATATGTATAGAATTGTTTAGAATAGTTTAGAACAATTATTCATTCTGAGTTATTAGCTTTCTTAGACAGAATCAACCTCAAGATTAGAACCCTGATTCTAGAGAAGTAGAATTCGTATTGGTGAGCCTGTTCAACAATATTGAGGTTGTGTGTTTAATCTTGTAACTTCAATCATTCAATACAAGTTTACAAGTTGTGATCATTGATTTACTGTTACATTGTTTTTCAGAATATTAAAGTGCTATTCCGCAGCTTCTTTAATATTGTTTTCAGAGTGTGTGTTCTTGTTAAGAATTAAGATCCTAACAAGTGGTATTAGAGCTTGTATTCTCAGAAATCTTATTCAGAATGGAAACGCAGTTGAGTCAAATAGTACCTTGGTCTCAAAGGTTCCAATGCTCAGACCCAATGAATTCGACATGTGGAAGATCAAAATCAAGCAGTACATACTCCTCACTGACTATTCTATGTGGGACATCATTGAGAATGGCCCTTATGAAGCAGGAAAGATTGGTGCAGATGGAAAGAGGACACCACCAAAAACTGATGCAGAGAGAAAGACTAGACATACAGAGATGAAAGCCTCGAGCACTTTGCTCTTGGTTATTCCCAATGAATATCAACATCAGTTATGCAATTGCACTGATGCACAGATGCTCTGGAATGCTCTAGAGAAGAGATTCTCTGGTACTAAAAGTACCAAGAGAAATCAGAAGGCCATTCTGAAGCAACAGTATGAGAACTTTATGTCAACCAAGAATGAGTCCATGACTCAAACTTTTGACAGGTTCAACAAGCTAATTGGTGAACTAGCTACAGTGGGAGTACAAATTGATCAAGATGATTTAAACAGGAAGTTCCTAAGGTCCCTGAGTGATGAATGGACCGTGTATACTGTGTCTTTCAGACAGAATGATCAACTGGAAGAAAAGGAACTTGATGATCTATACAATGATCTAAGAGTTTTTGAATCTGAGGTAGAGGCTAAGAAGAAGCCTTCTGGGTACGTTCACAATGCTGCACTCCTATCAGCATCAATTGATTCTACTTCCAACCCTGAATCAGTTAGTGCTGCTAATGGACCAAATCAAGAGAAAGGCACCGAAACTGTGTTTGAAGCCTTTCTGTCCAGTCATGGAAATTATTCTCTAATTAATGATGACTTGGAACAACTCCATCCGGATGATCTTGAAGAGATGGACATTAAATGGAAGATGGCCATGCTCTCTATGAGAGTTAAGAAATTCATCAAGAGAACTGGAAGGAATAACTTCTCCCAAAGAAGAGAAGATAGAGCTGGATTTGACAAGTCAAAGGTGGAATGCTATAAATGCCATCAGAAGGGACACTTTGCTAGGGAATGTAGAAGTGGAGTGTCTCACAACAACAACCATCAACAAGCACATTCTGGAAGCTTCAATATTAACATAAACTCTGCACAAGCCCTAGTCTCTCAACAAGGTATGGGGTTTGATTGGAGTGATCAAGCTGAAGAAGCCATCCAAAACCAAGCTCTAATGGCTGAAGTGTCTGATCTCCCAACAGAGGTAACTTCTAATATTTTGTTCTCAAAATTGCATTAATACTGTTAAAAGGTACAGGGATCACAACCAGAAAATGAGTGATGACCTGAAGAGATTAGAAAAGGACATAAAAGACTATGTTAGGATTGTTGAGAGGTTTGAAGAGCATATTAAGAGTTTTCAAGCCAATGAGCTTCAACATTCCTATGACACAAACTACTGGAAGTGGGAGAAGAATGACCTAGAACTTCAACTGACCAAATCCAAAGAGGAGAGTGAAAAGTTAAGAGGAGAGCTAGCTAAAGTCAAGCTAGATGTAGAAAAGTTTTCCAATGCTTCTAAAGCAATGGATTCTTTACTACAATCTCAGATTCATGATAAACTGAGAAGAGGAATAGGGTACAATACCACACCACCACCCTACAACAATAACTACATCCCTCCTAGTTCAGAATTGTTAGAAACAAAGGATAGGAAGGACCTGCCTGAGGGAGTCACTGAGATAGATCCCTTAGATGAAGTAGTTGTTAACGATAAATCTGAGAAAGAAGTTATCAAGGATAAGAACAACACTGTGAGTGGTGAGATTCCTATAGAAAACCACATAATTACCAATGAGGGATGTCGAAAGTATTGGGTCAAGTCCAATGAGATAGAGAAGACTGAGGGAAAGAACAAGAAGGTTCACTATAAGCAGACCACTGTTGTGAACCCTATCCCTTGCAAGCAGTGTGCATGCAATAAATCTGAGCCCCAAAAACATGATAAAAGGAGGGGTAATCAAAGGAACTGGAATAATCAATGGGCACAAAAACAAAGGGTTGATCTGAGTAAAATCAATAGACCAAAACCCTGTTTTATTTATGGAAAGCTTAATCACATTGCCAAATATTGCTTTTTCAATCCTATGAACCAAAGGTTGAATGTTCAAAGACCTATTCAAAAAACCTTTGGGTATAGGAAGAAAGAAAAGAACCATGTGGCCAAGAAAACTGTTAAATCTAAAATTCACAAGAAGAAACAGAATATGGAAGACAGGGTCAAGATGTGGATTCCTAAAAGCACTAAAACTGTTAGTACTGCTACCACAAATAGTACTGCTGACAGTGATAGTGCTGCTAGAAGCAATACTACTGCTACCAATGTTAGTGTTGCTAACATTGTTAGTACTTCTGCAAATGTTAATACTGCTAACTCTGTTAGTGCTGCCAACAAGGTTAATACTGCCAAACCTGTTAGTACTACTAACTCTGTTAGTACTTCTAAAGATAGTACTGCTTCTAGTATTAGTGCTGCTAGACCAATAATCTTGACAAAGTACTCAAATACTAAGTGTTCTAATTTTAAAAACCTCATCAAAAAGGAATGTAAGTATTTTGACGAGAAAGGGAGACCCAAGACCACTTTGGCTTGGGTTCCCAATCAATACTAATTATCTAATCTAATGTGTAGGGCAACCAACAGCTCAAGGGGAAGAGCATCTGGCATGTTGATAGTGGTTGCTCTAGGCACATGACAGGAAACATGTCTTGCCTCAAGAACTTCAAAAAGATTGATGGTGGACATGTTGCTTTTGGGAATACTCCAGATGGAGGTAAAATCAGTGGTAAAGGTGATGTGACCAAAGGTAAAATGACCTTTGAAGATGTTTTCTATGTTGAACAGTTAAGGTACAACCTGTTAAGTGTATCACAGGTTTGTGACAAACAACATAGTATATTGTTTACAGATTCTGAATGTATTATCCTTGCTCCTGGATTCAAGGTAGTTGATGAAAAAATGATACTACTAAGAACCCCCAGAAAGGACAATGTATATTGTTTAGATATGGAAAGTGTTTCATCTGATTCATCCCTAAATTGTCTTGTTTCAAAAGCTTCTCTGGATGAATCATCACTTTGGCACAGAAGGATGTGTCACATGAACTTTAAAACAATAAATAAGCTTGTTAAAAACAACCTTGTGAGAGGTTTGCCTTCTAAAGTATACTCATGTGATGATCATTGTGTTGCTTGTCTCAAAGGCAAACAACACAAAACTTCTCATAAGTCCAAAGAGGTGAACACTATCTCTTCTTCTCTTCATTTATTGCATATGGATCTGTTTGGCCCTACAAATGTTATGAGCATAGGGAAGAAATCATACTGCCTAGTTATTGTTGATGATTACTCTAGATTTACTTGGGTATACTTTCTAAGGACTAAGGATGAGACAAGTGGACTAATCAAATCCTTTATTCTATGAATTGAAAACCAAACTAATCAAAAAGTAAAAATCGTTAGGTCAGACAATGGTACTGAATTTAAAAGTATTGACCTAAACACCTTTTGTGAAGAAAAGGGAATTGAGAGACAATACAGTGCTCCTAGGACTCCACAACAAAATGGTGTTGCTGAGAGAAGGAATATGACACTGATTGAGGCTCCTAGATCTCTGTTAGCTGATTTTAAAATTCCAATAACTTTCTGGGCAGAAGTAGTTACCACTTCTTGCTATGTCCAAAACAGAGTACTAGTAGTCAAGCCTCAAAACAAGACACCTTATGAGCTTTTAAATAAAAGAAAACCCTTTATTGGATTTTTCAAACCTTTTGGGTGTCCTTGTACAATCCTCAATACCAAATCTCACTTAGGAAAGTTTGATAGCAAGAAAGATGATGAATTTCTTGTTGGTTACTCATCTCAGAGTAAGGCCTACAGAGTATTTAATACTTCTTCTAGAATAATTGAGGAAAGTGACAATGTCAAATGCAATGAGAACACACCAAATCCTACTGGGTCTGGTCCTCAGTGGCTGTTTGACATTGATTCACTAACTAACTCTTTTGGTTTCAGTAGTGACAATTATGCAGGTTCAGGAAATGAAGGATCAGGGGCTACACAAGTTCAAGACATTATACCACAATCTGTGATCTTTCCTATGCCTATAAAAGAACCTATTGAATTCTGTGAAAAAAAAAACTCTATCTGAGCCAAGTCAGAGTGAAGAAGAAAGAAGAGATGAGGAGAATCAAGTGAATGAAGTTCAAGAAGTAGCTGATGAGATCCCCTCAGCTGACTTAAACGATTCCAATCTAGAGGTGGGACTTAATGAAGAACCTAGTTTTCAGACTAGAACACAAAAAAATCATCCTCCAGAGCTGGTAATAGGTGACATCTCTTCTCCTATCATTACAAGGAATCAAAGCAGACTTCAAGAGCTGCAGGATCAACAACACATAGTACTCTCCTGCTTTCTATCCCAGATTGAGCCTAAGAAGGCCCATGATGCAATGAAGGATTCAAGTTGGATAGAAGCCATGCAAGAAGAGTTACTTCAATTCAAGCTACAGGATGTTTGGGACTTGGTGGACCTTCCAAAAGGTCATAGAGCTATAGGCACCAAGTGGATTTTCAGGAACAAAAAGGATGAGAGAGGTATTGTGATCAGAAACAAAGCAAGGCTTGTGGCACAGAAGAGGGCATAGATTATGATGAAGTGTTTGCTCTAGTGGTAAGAGTAGAGGCAATTAGGCTGTTCCTACCCTATGTCTCCTACATGAAGTTCAAGGTCTATCAAATGGATGTAAAGAGTGCATTTCTATATGGTACAATTGATGAAGAAGTATATGTCTGTCAGCCACCTGGTTTTGAAAATCCTTCATATCTTGACAGAGTATACAAGCTGAAGAAAGCACTCTATAGTCTACATCAAGCCCCAAGAGCACGGTATGACACTTTGTCTACATATCTCTTGGAGAATGGGTTTGAAAGGGGCATAATTGACAAGACCCTGCTCATTAAAAAAAGTAAGAAGGAAATCCTACTAGTTCAGATCTATGTGGATGATATCATTTTTGGATCCACAAAATATCAGATGTGTAGAGACTTTGAAGAGTTGATGCACAAGAGCTTTAAAATGAGTTCAATTAGTGAACTTAACTTCTTCCTTGGACTTCAGGTGCAACAACAGACAGATGGGATCTTCATTAGTCAATCAAAGTATGTGCAAGACATCCTGGAGAAATATGGTTTAAAAGACTCAAAGCCAGCAAGCACACCAATGGAACTTCACAAACAGATCACTGATGATCTTGAGGGGGAGGATGTTGATGTCCATCTATACAGATCAATGATTGGATCTCTCATGTATCTCACAGCCTCAAGACCAGACATCATGTTTCCAGTGTGTGTATGTGCCAGATTCTAAGTCAAGCCTAAACAATCACATCTTCAAGCTGTGAAGAGGATTTTCAGATACTTAAGAGGGCAACCAAGATTAGGTCTTTGGTATCCATATGAATCTTCATTTGACTTGATTGCTTATTCAGATAGTTACTTGGGTGGTGCCAACATGGACATAAAGTCTACTTCAGGGGGATGTCAACTTTTAGGTGCAAGACTAGTGTCTTAGCAGTGTAAGAAACAAACCACAATGTCCTTATCAACAACATAAGCTGAGTATATTGCTGCTGCAAGTTGCTGCTCTCAGGTTCTATGGACTCAAAATCAGATGCTGGATTTTGGGGTAACATTTCTTCACACTCCAATCTTTACTGACAATAGCAGTGTTATAAGCATTGTTAACAATCCAGTCAAGCACTCCAAAACAAAGCACATTGAGATCAGATATCACTTTATCACAGATTGCAATGAAAAGAAACTCATTCAAGTTGCTAAAGTCCATACTGACAACCAGTTTGCAGATCTATTCACTAAAGCTTTTGATGTGGGTAGATTCACTTTCTTGGTCTCAAGTGTGTGCATGATCAACTCTGAATGAGCTCATGTTTTAAAAGGTGTTTCTATACCTCCCACTTTGGTTATTTGTGTGCTGCTAATCATCTTTCACAGGAAGTTAGACCTTCATAAGCTTCAAAAAGAGTAAGTATGGTTAATACTGCCAGTGCACAGTTAATACTGCTAGTAGTTAATACTGCCCTCAGTTAATACTGTTAGTTAGTTAATACTGCTAGTAGTTAATACTGCTCTCAGTTAATACTGCTAGTTAGTTAATACTGCTAGTGGTTAATACTGCTAGTTAGTTAATACTGCTAGTGGTTAATACTGCTCTCAGTTAATACTGCTAGTCAGTTAATACTGCTCTAGGTTACTACTGCTTATGTTCCATATACTATAAATACCTTTTGCCCGCCTAAAAAGATCATAACGACTCTTTGAATACTGTTCATTGTCTCTCTAATTCTTTCTCTCTCAAGCTCCTTAGTAAGTTTCAGGCAAGATCTCTCAAGAATCAATGGCATCCATGTCATTCGTAGATGAGCATAACGAGATCGCAATGCTACAGAAGCCCAAACAGGTCGCTGGATTCCACCGGATTGTGGATTTTCTCAAGACAAGCCACATTGCCCATTCTCTCACTGTATCGCCAACCATCTACATAGAGCATCAAAGTCAATTTTGGGCTAATGCCACAATTGTTACAGAGAATGGTGTGCAAATGATCAAGACAAGGGTGTGTGAAAAACCCTTAACAGTTACTGAAGATGTGATATGCATCTGTCTACGTCTAGACGATGCTACAGTTATAACCTCTATTCCTAATGAGGAATTATTCTCAACTTTGTCAAGAATGGGGTATGGAGACCAGCTGGGTGGTTTTAAATTCTCAAAGGCTAAATTTTATAGCCAATGGCGTTTTCTTGTTCATACCTTAATGCATTGTATCTCTAAAAAGACTACTGGATGGAGTGAGTTCAGTAGCACTATTGCTTATGCTTTGGGGTGCTTGGCCACTGCCAGAAAGTACAATTTTTCTAAAATTCTTTTTAATGATCTTGTCTCCAACCTGGGAAGTAAAAAGAGTTTTTATATGTACCCCAGGTTTGTACAAGAAGTAATAACCCATGAATTGACGGATATACCTCATTTTGATGAGGTATATGTACCAAAAAACCCCAAAGGTAAGGTCTTTTCAAACATGAAAAGATCCCCTCTGGACTCGGAAGGAGTTGACACCCCATGGTTTTCTACAATGATGGTGGTGTCCCACACCGAAGAAGGTATGGCAGTAGGGTTAAGGCCCTCATTAGAACATCCCACTGCTAGCCAATCCCAATCTTCCCACTCTATATCTATTCCCCAGTCTCTACTTCATAAGCCCACTTCTCCAATCACCCAAACTTATACAAGGAAACAGGTAAAGAAGGCTCCTTCCCTTCTTGTACCTTCACCCACTAAGCCTTTAAGCCCTCTAAGGGAGAATTCTCCTTTAAAGAATATCCACAGGGAAACCACAGGGGTGTCTCCCAACCCCAAGGAGGTGCTCACTAAGGTGGAGGTTGAGCATATGGGTGCAAAGCCTGTCACTACTCCTGCTAGCACAGAGGAGGTCAGTGGTAACATCAATAAGACCTTCCCCATGGCAACTTTGGGTGAGCAATCATCCAAAGGTCCCCGGTGCCAAGAAACCATGAGGGTGGATAGTGCTTCTGCTAGGCAGAAGACTTCCACTACAAAAAGATCCAATGATCCTTCAAAAGAGGGTAACACATCTGGAGAAGGTGAGGACATATATGACTACTATGAATTGATGGAAGCCATGGGAAACATCAACATAGATGTGATCAAACAGGGAAAGGAGATAGATGAGATGAAGATGGTGATTCTGTCACAACAAGTACAGATTGCAAAGTTGAAGAAAATGGTGACCAAGTTGGTGCAAAAGAAGAGAAGAAAGCAGTTTGTGTTGAAGAAAAGATCAAATGAAAAACATGCTTCCAACAAGGGGGAGAAAGAGACTGAAACAGAGAAAGAATGCTCATATGCAAAAAGAACTGAAGTTGAGGGGGAGAAAGAGGATGAAATAGAGTCTAAGGATGCAGTAGAAAAAGAGATAGAATTTGCTCAAGCAGCAGAAACAGTTAAGACTGCTGAAGCAAAAGAAGCAGTAGAAACAAAAGAAGCAGCAGTAACAGAAGAAGCAGTAACAGGGCTCTCTGTGGAAGAATTGGAGATTGCAGAGACACTAGTAAAAGCCAAGAATGACACTCCTAAGGCTAGTCAAAAGGCCAAGGGAGTGGTCATCAATGAAGGAGGAATCTCAAAGAAAAGAAAAGAAACAAGTAAAGCAACTTTGAAGGATACAAAGGGAAACGGAAAGGAAAAGATTGTTGAAACTGAACTGCCTTCAAAGAAAAAGAATCAGATTGAAATGGATGAGGAAATGGCAAAGCAGCTTCAAGAGAAAATGTAAAAGAAGGAACAACTTCAAACTGAAACAGATAGAGAACTTGCACTAATTATGGCCAGAAAGCTCAATGCAGAGTATCAAAAGAGCTTAAAAGCAGCAGCTGAAGCCAAGAAATTACCAGTCAAAAGAATGCCAATTCAAAAGCAGAAAAGACAACCCTCCAAGACCTTTTTGGCCAATCAGGAAAGGAGAAAAATGATTTACTTTCTGAGAGGTTCAATTGGTGTCAAAGGGGAAATGTTTACCAATATGGCATACAGTTAGGTTGAGGAATTGTACAAGAAAGAAATGGCTAAGCTTCAAGGGGACTCCTCACAAAGGGAAGAGGCTGAAAGAAGAATGAAAGAGAGGCATGATCTCAACATTCAACAACCATTTCCTGAGGAAGTCACACCTACAAAAGAAAAGAAGGAAGAGCCTAAGAATGTAGGAGTAGAAGCTAAATCTGCAAAGAGGGTTAAGACCATTGCTTCCAAAAAGCAGTCCAAGAGGCCAATAGTGGAAGAAAGAGCAGAAACTAAACCAGAACCTTCTGTTATACCTTCAACAAGATCAGATCAGAATCCAGAGTAGTCAAATGAGCAATCTGATGAGCATATGGATCTTTACATGACTATAGTAGAACCTGTACAGACTGTTCCAATCTCCATGAAGGCTCCAGAGATCATCTTTTGGGACATTATAACAAATAATGGAAAGGATTTCTTCAGACTCAAAACAGTTGGTGGTGCATTTGAAGCATATTCAACCTGGGGGAGAGTAATCAGAGGTTGTTCAAGAGCAGATATAGAGGAAATGTAGAAAGTGGGAATGAAACTTTATGAGCATGTGTTCAAAGGTACTGAAGAAAATCTTCTCAAAGTAGCAATGGAATACTTGTGTATGATGTTTGAACCAGAGAAGGTGGTGTACAGGATTAAAGATCTCCATCATGAATATGGGTTCAAGAAGATTGATCACTGGATGTTATTTAAAAAATGTGGTGTATACATGATTACTATTGACAAATGTTATCATGAATACTACCTGGTGGACAAAATTTATGATCATAGCAAGGAGAAGCTAGAAGGGATGCTAAAACCTAAACTAGTATGTACTAAGGGTTCATAAATGGCCAGAATTGTAGTGAGAAGAACGATTAATCAAAGTCTGGGCCTAGATCCAAATTTGGGCAACTGAATATAAGGTGTTGGAAGCATCTTGAAGATCAGATCTGAAGAACTTGACTTCTCTTCCTAAAAGTCAAGTTAGGGGGAGATTGTTGGGAGCTGAAGAATTGCACAAGTACAGTTAATGCTGCTAGTAGAACTTGGTTAATACTTCTGAGGATAATACTGCTACTTGAAGTTAATGCTGCTCTTCAAGATTAATGCTGCTAGAAGATATTAGTACTGCTGAACTTAGTACTGCTCAGAGTATTAATACTGCTGATGATTAATACTACTTATGTGATGAAGATCAGTATGGCAAGGATGACAGCTGGATAGTTTGAAGATATTAAAGGAAGCTTAGAGATAATGATGGAAGATTATATTGAAGATCTTTTATTTTTTGTAATTATCTTTATCTTCAGTATATGTATAGAATTGTTTAGATTAGTTTAGAACAATTATTCATTCTGAGTTATTAGCTTTCTTAGAGAGAATCAACCTCAAGATTAGAACCCTGATTCTAGAGAAGTAGAATTCGTATTGGTGAGTCTGTTCATCAATATTGAGGTTGTGTGTTTAATCTTGTAACTTCAATCATTCAATACAAGTTTACAAGTTGTGATCATTGATTTACTGTTACAGTGTTTTTCATAATATTAAAGTGTTATTCCGCAGCTTCTTTAATATTGTTTTCTGAGTGTGTGTTCTTGTTAAGAATTAAGATCCTGACAATGCTCTCTCACACAAGTACTTCTCTTTCTAAAATGTAATTCTCTTAAAAATGCCACATGCTTAACAACAAAACAAAATCTATTTATACTACCAACTAATACAAAGACAAAACAATTAAACTAGGACATTGACTTTAGAAGACTTTGACTTTCCACTTTGACTTTTGCTTTGAGAGTTGACTTGAGCTTTGACTTTGTATCCAAATAATCTTGGATCTAACTTTTATGTACTAACAATCTCCCCCTTTGTATTCAATATCATCTTCAAAAAGAAAATTTAGCACTAAACGAAAAATCTCCCTCTTTATGTCTTGACAAACAATCTTCCTTGTGGCCCAATATTTACTAGCTTAAACACATACAGATTATCACAAAACACTTCTTTTATTAATCACAAGAATTACATCAAGCCATAGATCTAAAAGTGATTAACCTTTCAAGATAGAATGTGTTTGTGTGTGTACTCAATGTGTGCAACTATGTGTTCTCTCTCAACTACCACCAATATTACACCTTCAATTTCACACACTTACTCACTTGCTTCTCTACAAGTCTACTAGAAACAATACAAGGTCTTGCTTATATATAGGTCAACATGACCAAGCAAGGTCAAACCATCTAAGCTCTCTTACAACACACATCCAAACACTAATTACAACAATGACCCTCATTTAATCTTTAATACAATTACAGTCTAACAATCTCCCCCTTTGGATTCAAGATTAAAAAAAAATTCGCAATAATCTTCAGGTCTTCATATCTTCAGAATTAATTTCAACTTTGAAAACTTTTCTGGCTTTGACATCTCGAAAACTTTGACAAATCTTCAAACTTGTCTCTCTCTTTGAATTAAATTTTGCATATTCTGAATAAACAACCTTTCTTTCAAACTCTGACTTTCTCCAACTTTTTCTTTGATAAGCTTTCTTTAACCGTTGACTTTAATCATCTGAACTTTATCTCCTCTAAAATCTTTAAACCTTCAATCTGATCTTGAACTTTGATTATGCTCCCCCTTTTTAATGATTTGTAAGAATCAAAATCATTAAAACACTTCAAGGTCAGATTCATCATTGAATGAACTTCCCATCGTCTTATAAGCACAACATTCATTAACTTTCATCTCCTCTTTATGATAAAATACAATCTCCCCATATAGGAAAATTATGAATCTCCCCAAAACATGATGTGAAAAAAAATGTCGTCTGATCTGAAAGAGCCGTTTCAAATTATTAATCTCCCCAAACCATGAATGTATTCATCTGAATCTTTTCAAATTCAAACAAAATAAGATTGGTAACCCTGAATCAACATATGAAACAGTTAGTAATGCCTGTCAGTAACACGAAGTTACTGTGTACAACGAATGTACAATATAAGGAGTTGGTTTGATGTTGACTCCCCAGGACTTCCATTCAATAATTGAAGAACACAAGGTAATTCTATGAATGTTCTGACAGAAAAACATATTCTCTGTGTGTACGTGCTTGTGTTTTGAAAGAATTAGCACAAATAATTGTGTTTCATAAGGCTCAACATAGGTAAATCACTGAGACAACAATGATTGTACATGGACTCAACGTGCATGAGAAAGGGTCGAA
Organism: Arctium lappa; assembly: GCA_023525745.1. NCBI lineage: Eukaryota > Viridiplantae > Streptophyta > Magnoliopsida > Asterales > Asteraceae > Arctium > Arctium lappa. Next base: position 33,827,087 of record CM042062.1, read on the forward strand.
GGTGGGGCAACTTTCCTTCTTTTTCAATATCAGCATCTTCCAAGTGAAGATCCGATAGATTATGTGCTGCTTCCCCAGAAAATGTGAAACATTCTCTTTTTAAGAAAAGAATGAGTAGCTTGTGGGGTTATATGCAAGAGATGGCATGGGCTATTTGCCTATTTCAATGATGGTCACCAAAGAAATGTAAACCAATCAGTAATGTGGCTGCCCGGCTCAGAAAGATGTTTGGTGCAGAGTTCTAATATTCTTTTAACTCTGTTCTCACACCCTCTTTCTTTTAAACATTTATGCTCACATCTAACCAATCTCTCATTTCCATTTTACCTCAGCTCAATCCCACACTCAATTCTTTTAGACCTCTCTCCCCTCAATCACTCAAAGGATATCTTCCGGGGTAGGAAACACTGGTTATCGTGAATCCATGGAAGATCTAGTAAGCACTCACACTGAATCCCATGTTCCTAAAAGTACATGTTGTTCAATGATTTTCTTGACATGTATAGCACAAGAAATCATATATCAGTGTTTGTATGCTCATTCAAAAATCAAAAATGAAATTTGAGCATTTTGAACATTTAAGATATCTCAAAACTTTATATGAATGAAAAGAATAGAAATGTTTTGAGAATCTGACAATGATTAATGATCAGATCAAATTATCATGAAAAAAAATATTTGGGAATTCAAAGACGCATGTTGTTTATATGAACAATATATAAACATATTGTTGGGAACTGAAGAAAAGATCAAGTATGGTTAATGCTGTTGGTTCAGAATTACTACTGCTAGAAGACTTCAAGGTTAGTACTGCTGAGTATTACTACTGCTAGTAGAGTTAATACTGCTAGTTATTGTTAGTACTGCTTGAACAAACTTAGTACTGCTTAGCTAGTTAGTACTGCTAGTGGTTAGTGCTGCTTACAGTTAATGCTGCTTGAAGGTTTTAATGCTGCTGAGCATAGTTAGTGCTGCTTATATGATTTGTATGAAAAGAATGACAGCTGGAAAGAATGAAGATATTCATGGAAGCTTAGAGATATACATAGAAGATATACTGAAGATTTGTTTATTTATTGTAATTATCTTTTCCTTTAGTATATGTATAGAAGATATAGAATAGTTTGAAAAAATAATTTTTCCAAGTTCTAGAGAGAAATCAACCTCAAGGCATAGATCCTAATTCTAGAGAAGTAGAATTCGTATTGGTGAGCATGTTCATCAATATTGAGGTTGAGTGTGTAATCTTGTAACTTTAAAGCATTCAATACAAGTTTACAGTTTGTTATTCATATTTTCTGTGTTGATTTACTGTTTCATAAAATATCAAAGTGTTATTCCGCAAACTTCTTTGATATTGTTTCTGAGAACTAATTCTTGTTGAGAATTCGATCCTGACACATATTATCAATGAAACCACATTTAAAAATGAAATGACGTTTGATTCAAACAATTATGAATACCAAACGACGGGAGTATTACCATAGAAAGATATATCATTTGATACATGGTAATAACATAATCAATTTGAAAATACTGAACAGTGTGTGTATGAATACTTGACAAAGTATATAGAAAATAAAATACACAAGTATTATTCTTTAAAGAACACACGGTCAGATAAACAATAAAATTCACAAATATCCAAAAACCATTTAAAATTCACACTTCTCAAATCAGAAAAACATTTTAAGATCGTGAAGTGGTTTGAACATTTTAAAACCATTTTTCACAAGTGAAAGTTGTTCTTCTTTCACAAGTGTTAGAGTATAAGGATTAGAATGTTATACCTGTGAATCAGAATCCTTAACTCCCCCTAGAATGAATATAGCAATTAAAATATCCTTGACTAGATATCCTCCCCCTTGATATCTGTAAAACGTCAATCTTTTTAGAAATATTATTATAAAAGATATAGCAATAGAATATCTAAACTCCCTTTCAAACGAAAAACTTCCTGATAGGATGTAATCTTGAAAGCATCCTTCAGAAGAAAACATTTGAATACGGGTTTTGAACTGAATTGTCCAAAAGCCATTCTTCGTTGAATTACGGGTTCTAAGCTGATTTAGTTAGAAGCCATAGTTCTTTGAAGCACGGATTCTGAACTGATTTGTTCAGAAGCCTTAGTTCTTTCTCCCCTTTAAACTTTGGGTGCCTGCAACACAGATTTAGCTTTTGATATCCACTGGTATTTGGATCCAGATTTGTTAGTTGCAGTTTTAGTAGGAGAGATGTAGTAAGAACCATACCAGTAATTTTCAAATTTTTTACTAACAAAATCATGTGAACCACAGTAGGAACAATTTATTTTCTTTTGAGCTAACCTGATCAATTGATTAACACTGTAAATCAGATCAGGTTTGCCAAAAGTTTTACCTTTAGGAGAATTGTTCCTTTGAGCTTTAAATGTATGTTCAAATGATTTTTCTTCTTTCTTCTTCTCCTCCGAAGATCCTTTCACCCTCCAATACCAATTCTCTTTATCTTTCTCATCTTTCTTTCTCCATGTCGTTTTCTTCTGAGATTCTTTCTTCTGGTTGTTACCTGAACCATCAACATTTTTGTCATAAAACAAGTTAGAAGGACAAATTTTATCTTTAAGTGCAGAAGTATGACTATCATCTGAATCAAATAAAGGATTATGAGAAACATTCATAAAATTTGAACTAGAAGTTGTTTTGAATGAGCATTCTGAACCAGCTTGATCATCTCTTGGTGATTGAGCAATAGATTCTGGCGTTTTGTGCTCAGTCAGCTTCACCTTGAACATGATCTCCTCAAGTTCTTTAATCTTTGAAGTCAAACAGTTTCTCTCCTTTGACAATATGTCAAACTTCTTATGTACCTCAGCTTTTGCATTCTTCTCCTTCAGTATTGTTGATGACAATTCAGATAGCTTCTTTGTAAGCTTAGCAATCTCAGTCTCAAACACAATCTTCTCTTTAATGAAATATTTCTTAACATTCTTTGACTCAACTATCTTCTTCTTCTCTTTCTCAAATTTCTCTCTTTCCAGTATAATTACTTTCTCAAAGTCTGAAACTTTTTGAGAAAGTTTAATGTATTTCATCTCTACAACTTTCTTTTCTTCAAATGCCTTTCTAGAGAAATCAGAAAACTTCTTTGCAAAATCTTTTCTTTCTTTCTCAAATTCTGATATTATCTTTTTCAATTCAACATTCTCATTTTCAAACTCTTTTCTTTTCTTTTCAAAACTTTCCCTTTCTTACTTCTCTTTTTCAATTTGAACTTCTAATTCAAGTTTGTTCTTCTTCAGCTCAGCATTTTCATTCTCTAAATCTTTTCTTTTCTTCTCAGCCTTCTTTGTGTCCTCTTTGTCTTTTGAGTTGTCTTTTTCTTTCAACATACAACCTCAAGACTAAAGACTTGATTTTTCAGCTTATCTCTTTCCTCAAAAAATTTGAGAATTTATCTTTTTAAATCCATCAACTGTCTCACTGGCAATATTTGCTCGTCTTCTACAATCATCAAGCTCTCGTATCATCTCTTCAAAATCATAAATGTCATCCTGAAACATTTTGAAATCTATTAAAAATATGATAGAAATGATCTTTAAATCCAATCAAATCAAGAAAACTTAAAAAAAAAATTCAGAGATTTTGATTACTCAAAGAACTTTTGTCCCCCTGCGCCCTAGAGAATTTTTTTTTTTGACATTTAAAGGGCGTGTTACAGTTTTGAAAATTTCTTAGAAAAAAAATTCTAAGTATGCCAAGCTCTACGTGTCAAGTGTGGAACGCAAACCTTAGTTTGCGTTTGTAGTGTGAACCGCAAACCTTAGTTTGCGTTTGTAGAGTGACCCGCAAACCTTAGCTTTGCGTTTGTGCTGTGAAACGCAAACGATACTTTGCGTTTGTGACGTGGTTTAGTTTGCGTGTTCAGTTTGTGAAACGCAAATGCCACTTTGCGTTTATAGAGTGGAACGCAAACGACACTTTGCGTTTGTGCCGTGAATCGCAAGACTCAGTGTGCGTTTGTGCCGTGAAACGCAAGACTCAATGTGCGTTTGTGCCGTGAAACGCAAGACTCAATGTGCGTTTGTGCCGTGAAACGCAAGATACAAATCAAGCACAAAGAAACATTTGATATGAAAACCATTATGAATCACACGCAAACCAAGATGAACACCCGCAAACTCTGATGATCACACGCAAACCTAGATGAATCAAACGCAAACCTCAGATGAATGAAACGCACATCTGATGAATGAAACGCAAACCTATAAAATCAACAAATTTGCACCAAAAACTTATCTAGACCTCGAATTTCGATCTGAAAGTTTTACAATTCATTCACAAACACATTTCGAACACAATCATAACAAGCAATTTCGATTAACAACACACAAATCATCACATTTAATTCAAGAACAGTACGTGAAACTCAAGAACTCGAAAAACACCAAAACTTCAAATTGATGATCAAATCACATGGATTTCAAGAATTAAAAGATACTAACTCGATCGATTTCACAAAACGAACATAACCTAATTGATTTCAACTGAGAATTTTCACTAAAACTCAAAATCGATTTTAACTTTTATGAACAATGACGTGAACAGTACGACTTAAAAACATTTTCTTGATTTTCAAACGGATTTGACTCTGATACCAATTGTGGCCCAATATTTACTAGCTTAAACACATACAGATTATCACAAAACACTTCTTTTATTAATCACAAGAATTACATCAAGCCATAGATCTAAAAGTGATTAACCTTTCAAGATAGAATGTGTTTGTGTGTGTACTCAATGTGTGCAACTATGTGTTCTCTCTCAACTACCACCAATATTACACCTTCAATTTCACACACTTACTCACTTGCTTCTCTACAAGTCTACTAGAAACAATACAAGGTCTTGCTTATATATAGGTCAACATGACCAAGCAAGGTCAAACCATCTAAGCTCTCTTACAACACACATCCAAACACTAATTACAACAATGACCCTCATTTAATCTTTAATACAATTACAGTCTAACATTCCTCTTTTGAAAATTAATATTGATCATCTTCAAAGTCTGTAACAATCTCTTTCTTTCTTTGAAAACTCTTCAGGTTTGCAATATTCTCCCCCAAAGTCTGTGAATATCTTCTTCAAGAACAATAACAATCTCCCCCAAGGTTATGAAAACCTCTTTCAGACTTCAAAAAAGAAATTTTCTTCAGATTTAGCTTACTTTGTTTCAGCAAATAATCTTCAAAGAAATTTTCTGTAAACTTCATCAATGTTTCAGAACTTTTTGAATTCTCTCTTTTATTCTAAATATTTTCCTACATATCTCGGGAATGAACTTTCAAACTTCTGTCATTTCTTGATTACTTTCTTCAAAACTGCTTTTTCATTTCATAAATGTCTCCCCCTTTTTGATGATGTAGAACATATAAATCATCAAAACTCCTTCAAGAAATGTATTCTTCCTATTTCTGACCAACTAATCTTTCCATATAATCATCTGAACATCCGTCAATTCATGAAATGTATTCATCCGAATCTTTTCAAATTCAGACAAATAAGAATGTAACCATGAATCAACAAATGAATTAGTTAGAAATGCATGTAAGCAACATAAAGCTACTTAGTACAACGAATATATTGTACAAGGAGTTTTATTGATGTTCATTCCCCAGGTCTTCCATTCAATCATCGAATAACACAAGGTAATTCTATGAACGTTCCGACAAAAAAAAAATTGTTTGTACGTGCTTGTGTATGGAAGAATTTAAGCATTTTGTGCTATATTAGGCTCAAGATGTATCAACCATTGAGACAACAACAATATTACACGGACTCAATGTGCATGAAAGAGATTCGAAGGTGGGGCAACTTTCCTTCTTGTTCAATATTCGCTTCTTCCAATTGAAGACGAGATAGATTATGTGTTGCTTCCCCAATAAAATTTGAAACGCCTTTTTGTTGAGAAAAAAGATGAGTAGTTGGTGGGGTTGAATTCAAGATTTGGCATGGGCTAGTGCGTGTTTCAATGATGGTCACCAAAAAGTGTGAAACAATCAGTAGTTGTGGCTGCCCGGCTCAGAAAAGATTTGGTGCAGAGTTTTGATATTCTTCTAACTCTGATCTCACGCCCTCTTTCTTTTTAACATTTAAGCTCACTTCTAACCAATGTCTCTTTTCATTTTACCTCATCACACACCCACACTCTGATATTTGACCCCTCGCCTCTCGATCACTTAGAATAACTTCTTAGGTAGGACACATTGGTTATCGTGAATCTATGGAAGTTGTTTTAATTTCACACATTGATCCCGTGAATTTGTCCTAAAATCATAAAGTTGCTCAAAAGTTTAACTTCAACAGTTTAAGCTCGGTAATATGGATTACATATGTCATATATATGTATGCTCAATAAGATAATCATGAAGATTTTGGCATTTTTAAACATATAAGATTTTCTCAAAACAAAGAAATTGAATGAACGAAGTAAAATCAATAGATATATTTTGAGAATCTGACAATGTATGGAAAAGATCAAATATGAATGATTTAACAATAAAATCTTAGGTCATTAAATAACTGGAATTTGTCTATATGAATCAATTATAGACAAGTCTTGAAAGAATAGTGTTGAAAGAAATAACGCTCCACAAACATTGAATATCAAAAGAAGTTTATTACCACCGAAAAATTGTTTCATTTTGAGACATGGTAATAACAAAGTCAACAAAAATACTAAACCAGTGTGTGTAAATACTTGACAGTATATAGAAAATATAATACACAAGTATTTATCATTGGAAACACACGGTTAGTTAAACATTAAAGTTTATAACTGAAAACATTTAAAATACACACTTCTAAAATTCATGAAAACTTTTAAAATTTGAGAAGTGGTTTGAACGTTTAAGAACATGTTTTTAATGTCCGAAAGTCGTCCATATTTCAAACATTTATGAGATTAAGGTTAGAATAATCCTTACGCTCAGCATTAACCTCATAAAGTCAGCTCCAAAGTCATGATTGATATGATCATGTAAGCTCCCACTCAAAATCTGCTTACAATCAAACAGTCATCAAAGCAACAAAGTCTTATTGAATGCAAAATAATAACATTTATTGAAACTAAAGACTTGAAAAGTGAGTTAAAACGTTTAGATAACAAGTTGTAAACTATTGTTTGGAAGTCAATTTTCCCTACTCCCCCTCAAATGATGCATTCACAAAAATATGTCAATACGTATCAAATGCAAAATTTCTCTAACTCCCCCTAGAAAGTAGACCATCTAATCTTTGTCTCACTTCCCCTGAAATCATTAGCAAACCTTCAGTGCAGATATCATTTAGGTAAAAGAATAAAGAAATGAGGAAAAATTACAAAAGAACCGATCATTCCTCTATAGGTTCTAAGATCAATAGCTTTTCCTGAAAGATCAGCTCCAATCCTAGTTCCAGGTGCCATCTGGGTTGAAATAGGAGTACAATTTTTCATTTTAAATTTCTTCAAAATGTCATAAATGTACTTCGATTGGTTTATAAAAATCCCCTTAGAAAATTGTCTAAATTGTAATCTGAGAAAAAAAAAATCATCTCTCCCATCATACTCATTTGAAATCTGGACACCATTAGAGCAGAAAAGTTCTTGCAATACTTCGGGTTTGTTGAACCGAAAATTATGTCATCGACATATATTTGAATAATAATGATATCAACTTTTTCCTTTTTGATAAAGAGAGTGGTATCGATTTTACCTTTCGAGAAGCCTGAATTGACTGAAAACTTGGATAGAACATCATACCAGGCTCGAGGAGCTTGCTTTAAGCCATAGAGGGCCTTGTCAAGGATGTAGACATGGTCCGGTTTTTCAGTATTGACAAGCCCTTCTAGCTGTGACACATATACCTCCTCATTCAGTATGCCGTTAAGAAAGGCCTTCATGTCCATTTGGTAGACGGTGAATTTTTTGTGTGTAGCGTAGGCTAGAAATATTCTAATCGCCTCTATACGTGCAACTGGAACGTATGTCTCATCATAATCTATTCCCTCCTCTTGTCGGTATCCCTTTGCTACAAGTCAAGCTTTATTTCTGACCACGATACCTTCCGCATCTTTCTTGTTCTTAATACCCACTTCGTGTCGATAATCGTTTTTTCTTCCGGTCGAGGCACGAGTCTCCATACTTTGAGTGCTTCAAATTGGTTGAGTTCCTCTTGCATAGATGTTATCCAATCTGGATCTGCTAGAGCTTCAGATACTCGGGTAGGCTCTATCTTGCTTAGAAAGGAATCAAACATGCGCTCGTTTGAAGTAGCAGACCTAGTTTGCACCGGTTTCGACGGATCTCCGATAATTTGATGTATCAAGTGCTCTTTGGTCCACTTGTTAATGTGAGGAATTGAATTAGATATAGACTGATCAAGTTGATCATCTAAGTATCCAATATCTTCTTGTTGTTGGGGTTCAATTGAAGTGGTAGGTGCAGAAGCTTCAGTTGGTGAGACAGTCGTTGTCTGTTGAGTAGGCACTGTTGTACACCCAACTAAATGTGATACTTTTGGCTCTTCACTCTCTTGTGGAACTTTAATTGATTGAGTCGGTATTTGAACTTGAGTTTCATTCTGAACCGGGGAGGCTGGTTCAGTTGAGAAATCTGAAGTGACTGGTTAATTATCACTTGAATCATCTGATATGTCAATCACAACAGGTTTAGACACTTTAGATCTGAGAAACTCATCATAGAAATGTTAAAATAATAAATTTAATTTTGTTAAACGCGATGTAGACGTAGATGCTTTATCAGAATTAGTAACACTAGATACAGGTTATGGACGGATTTGTCCAGAAGCTAAAACTCCTGTTATAACAGGTTCTGAACAAATATGCTCAGAAGCCATCTCCATCGCTTCATGAAATTTGACATTTACGCTATCCACCACGATCTTTGTATTCTTTAGGTAAACTCTGTATGATACGGATGACTGAGATTAGCCAATGAAAATTCCTTCTTCAGCTTTAGGACTGAACTTGTTCAAGCTCTCCTTATCTTTTAACACATAACACCGGCATCCAAAATTGTGAAAGTGTTTAATGCTTGGTGTTTTGTTTTTAATTAAAGCATAAGGCATTTTACCAAAGCGACGATGGATGATAGATCTGTTTTGTGTATAACACGCAGTATATACAACTTCTGCCCATAAGAATAGAGGTAAGTCTGACTGGCTGAGCATCGTGCGTGTAGCCTCAACTAACGTTCTATTTCATCTTTCAACTACCCCATTCTGTTCTGGCGTTCTGGCAGCATAAAATTGAGGCGTTATCCTGATCGATTCGAGATAATCTGCAACAGTTTTATTCTTGAATTTTGTGCCATTATTTGTTCTGATCAGTTGTACTGTCTTCTGCATGTTCACTTGGATAGTCTTGAGAAACGAGATAATGATTTTTGGAGTTTCATCTTTTGATCTCAGAAACTTGACCGAAGTGTATATGGAATAATCATCCACAATCACTAAGACGTATTTCTTGCCATTAATGCTTTGTGTTCGCATGGGATCACAAATATCTCTATGCAACAACTCTAGAGGAGTGCTAGTACTAGGTTTAGGCTTGGGCTTGTGTGAAGCTCTCTTCATTTTGCCTTTCTCGCATGCATCACACAAATGTTCTATTTCATATTTAAGCTCTGGTAGTTCTTTGACCAAATTACCAGTCACCAACTTGGTAATGTATCAAAAGTTGAGGTGAGACAGCCTTCTATGCCATAACCAGCTCCGTTGCATAGAGGCTTTAGAGAGTAGATACACTGCATTATCCGGCTTGACATTGGACAAGTTGATAGTGTAGAGGTTTGACTTTCTCGTACCAACCAAGAGTTCCTTTCCATCTTCGGTTCTCACACAACATCTATTGGATTTGAAGTTTACCTCTAATTGCTTGTCACAAAACTATCTGATGCTAAAAAGATTGTGTCCTAATCCTTCAACATAGCTCACCTTCTTAATCGTTATGTTCTCTTTGACGACATCTCCATAACCCAAGATTGATGAAAACTTGTCGTTTCCAAATCTTACGTTGCCACAAAATTTCTCTGTATAATTAGATAAAATATCTTTCTACCCTGTCATATGCTTGGAACAACCTGAATCCAAGTACCACATATGATGGGTCTGCACAGGAGAAATCAATCAACAATCGGTTTAGGTACCCATTTATAGATGGGTCCTATTACGTTAGTTGTAGATTTTGGCATCCATTTGAAATTGGATCCTCTTATCTTTTGAAAAACTTTTGAGATATAAGAATGATATATATATGATATGAACCAAACCAAATATCAGAATTTTGTCGAGTAACAAAATCATTTCGACGATATGTGGAAGACTGAGTAGTAGACGGAGATAATTGGATCAATTGCTTTATTGTATAAGACTTGTAAGGATGTACAAGTTTTTGTTTATGAGAAGTAACATGATCAATTACATCACAATAACTAACAGTAATCCTACTACTATCCGATACAGAAAATGATTTTGTTGGCTCATCCATCTTCTTCTTTGGTCTCCACTCTAGTTTCCCTTCAAACCATTTCTTTCTTATATCTGAAACATATGAATGAATCATGTTAGAACTATGAGTTTTCTGAGATTGTTTCTTTCTAGACTTACCAAAGTTGGTCTGTTTCTTTGAGTGCCTATTCTTTCCTATCTTTACCTTTGGCATAATATATGCTCATAGGAAATGATCTATCAACCTTAGTTGATGATTCACCTTTTTCAAATACACTTGGTAAACCTTTAGAATTAACAATAAATTGAGAATGATTTGGAAGTTTTGCATTAAAATCAAATTGTTCAACGCTCTCATCAAAACAACCATCAGAGTTTAGAAATTCAACATCACCATCAAACAAATCATAATCATCATCAGATAGAGGAGCTTTGGAAGCATTTGGAAACATGAAGTCGTTAAACTCTTTTGAAAACTACTTTTGCTCAGGCGTTTGTTCAAAATCCGAAGGTTTTAGATTCGAAAAAATATCCCTCATGAAATGTTTACAAGATGATTTATCTGAATCAGTAGAGTTGTTTTCACAAGCTCTTCCTGTTTCTGATTTATCACCTGTAGCTTCAGATTTGAAATCAGTTTTCAAGAAAACAGTTGAAAATACCATTTGTTTTAAATCAATCAAGATTCTCTCTTTTACTAGAGTGTTCTAAAGCTCATAAATTTTACTTTCTATGATGAGTGGAGGAACATAAATTTTGCCTTCAAATGGTTTTGCCTCCATTTCCTCAGTAGAATAACTTTGGAAATAATCATTTGAGAGAAACTTTGACTGTTTAGTACTATAACTAGCATTTAGTTTATTATAAAAAAATGGCAGTTGCATTTTATCCTTATTTTTTCGGTTTTCATCTTCCTTTGCCTCAACTTCCTCTGATGAGTTTGTCCATTTGACTTTGAGTTCAGGGTGTTTCTTGGCCAATTGTAGAAAATCAAAGTCATATAAAGAAGGCCTTTTAGAAATAGCCTTTTTCAAGTAATGAGGGTTATTGTAACCAATACCCCAAAACTCGTTAAAAAAATTGAACTCTTTTGGTTTGTTAAGATGAATGGTTTAATCAGTCTGATCTCGAGTATAAAATGTTTCCTCCAAACCATTGACCTTTTCAACCAAAGTTTTATTCTCTGATTTCAAAGATAAACATTTCTTAACAACCTCTTTCAACTCACGTTCACACATTTTAAATTTTGAAGATGTTTTAGATAATTGACTTTGAATTGCAGTCTTTTCTCTACGAAAAGTATCAACATTTTTATTTAAAGACTCGATCAATACAGTCTTCTCAACAATATCTTTGTTGAGTTTCAGTATTTCTTGATTTTTCTTTTCAAAGACACCTTTTTCGCGTTTAAGTGTAGACTGCATATCCTGAAGTTCAACCATCATGGATTGCATTTGATTAAGAAAATCAGATTCAGTCATATCATTTACCTCATATGAATCTTCCTCACCAATCTTATGTCCTATCAAACACATGTGGGTAATCTCTTCCTTCTCACTTTCAAAATCGGTGACATCCAGCCAATGATCGTCCTCGGCCATTAGAGCTTTTCCTGCCTCTTTCTGCTTTGCCAGGAGCATTTTGTTCTTGTAATAATCGGAATTCTTCACCTTGGGCTTCCTGCAATCTTTGGCAAAGTGGCCGATCTTTCCACAGTTATAGCACTTGACTAGTTCATCAGTTTTCTTCTCCTCATACCGATTAACATAATTCCTTTCTTCCGGCTTCCTTTCCACAAAACTCTTACCTTTAGAGCTCTTTTCCTTAAATCTTCTTCCTTTTACCCTCTGTTTATGCTCATAATTCTTCGATCCTGACGAATACTGTTAAGTCTAAATATTGTATCCAAGATTTAATGAGAAAAGTTAAACCTGTAAAAGTCAACAATGTCAAAGTCTTGTAAAAGTCAAAGTTGTATTTGTTTTCTTAGTGGTTAAGTTTTGTAATTGTGTTGTTTTAGGTAGTGGTATAAATAGCTTTAGCTTTCTTGTATTTGTAGTAAGCACGTCATTTTAATATTTTGTATACGTGAGATGTATGAGATATGGAGCTTTCATGTCTAAACTTTCTCTCTCTACATTCTCTCTCTATGATTTAGATAGATTTTGGGTTTAATAATTGGTATCAAAGCTGGTTCTAAATCGGAGGGAATTAAGAGAAGTTTTTTTTTAACTGAATTCGAAAAACCTTTCTGAAAATTGGAATGTTTTTCTGAATTTTTGATAATTTTCTGAAAATTTTAAGAAATTCTCTAGAACACAGAGTCGTCACTGTTAAAAAAAATTAATTGTGAAATTGATTCACATGATTCGTATTATTTGGTTGATTTGTTCTTGTTTACTTGAATTCACAGATTAATCAAAGAAACAAGATTGAATTGAAATTGTGAATTGAATTCTTGAAATTCAAAATCACACAGAGTGTTTTTCTGGAAATATCAATTTGAATCGAATTCTTATTGTTTTGTTGATTTTATCAATTTTTGTTTGATGAAAATATGTTTAGGTTTGTATTTCAATCTTTGATTTGCATGTTTTGAGAATCCATTGCTCAAGATTGAATTGAATTTGAATCTGATGGATCGATCTGAAAATTCAATCATGGCTTGCGAATTCTAATTGTTGAAATTGCAAAATTGATTCTGATTTGCAATTTACTCTGAGATTTGTTCAAATCTAATTGTTTTGCAGGTTTGATCGAACTTTATGTAATTCGTGATACATTTTGAATCTTGCGCAAAGTATCATGAACTTGCGCAAAGCTTTATTAATTTTACGCGAAGTTTGATTGGTTGCATATTCAAGTGGGACGGTAGCAAAAACTTGATTAAAGCTAGTGCAAAATTTGATTGGATGATTTGTTATCGTGGGACGGTGGCTTCAATTCATCATGGTTCCAAAATCATAATGGTTGCAAATTTAAATTTGATTGGTTCAAAGTTTATCTTGGGTCGGTGAAGGAAACATGAGTGAAGCAGTTGTTGTTGATTAATTGAATTCGGCAAAAGTGAAAGTTAATTGGATGAGCAGGTTACCATAGGTTTGCGCAAACCAAACCTCACGCAAACCTTAAGTTTGCTCAAGCCATACCTTACGCAAACCATACTTCTCGGATTGAAGCTCTTACGCAAACCACAGGTTCGCGCATTAAAGCTCTTACGCAAACCACAAGTTCTCGGATTGAAGCTATTACGCAAATCACATGTTCTCGGATTGAAGCTCTCACGCAAACCCTCTCACGCAAACCACAGGTTCAATCTTCACGAAGTGGGCCTTCGTATAAGTTGTCTTTGATCGATCTAATTGGTCCTAAATTGTTCTTCTTGTCACAAGGATTCCAGAACAAGTTTCGGATTCGATTTTCGTTAAAAAACGAGTGAGATACGAGTGTTTGAAGTTTCGCCGGAAAACTGGCCCGAAAAACGGGTTTCGCCGGAAAATGATGTTTTTGGATTTATGAGCAATGTTTTGGACATATTATCTTCTAATCGTGTTTGTTAGTTGATTACTATAGATTTTCAGGTGTTTACAAGTGTTAAAAACTCAAAAACTGATGGCCGGAAAAGATGTTCGTCGGAGCTTCTTTAGATCGATCCACTGCCCAATAATCGTTGCATGTTCGAAACTTTTTCGTGGAAATTGATTAAGAATCGAACAAGAAGTATTTTGCAACTTGTTTGATCCATTTTGTTCGAAAAACAAAGAAGATATTGTCGATAAAAGTTCACAGTTCGTAAGGTTGAAGATGGATGAACAGTAAACTAACGGACAATCATTATCTTCGTTAGTTTCGTTAATTTTGTGACATTTTGGTCCTAGAGTGTTAGTTTCGTTAGTTTTCATTACATTTTTAGTCCATTTCTCAGTAAGTAGTGTTAGTCTAGTTAGTATCTTTTAAAGTTTGTCTTTTTCGGTCCCTATAGTTAACTTTGTTAGTTTTTCTGTTAAATGTGTTACATTTTTAGTCCTTTTACGTTAGATTTGTTAGTTCTGTTAACTAGTTTTTAGCTTTGGCAGATTTAGCCCCTGTAGTTTTTATCTTTTAGGTTTTTACTTTTTCAGTCCCTCTAGTATTTATTTTGTTCTTTTGTCGTTTTTAGCCCGTAGATTTTATATTTTGTGTTTTTGTCATTTTGAGTTCTCGTTTTTCGTCGAGTCTTAGTATTTTGAGAAGTTTCAGTGATTTGAAGAAGTTCCAAAACTTGAATTTTTCTGAGATTATTTTTTTTTCTTTTTTTTGATCTGAATTTGACTTTCTGTCAAAATTTCTGAATTGTTTGGGAATTATCTTTTATATCAAGCTAATTTCTCGTTCAAAATGGGATATTTTGCAGATCTTGAACAGAAGAATAGAAAGCTGGAAATAGAGAAAGTTAATCTGGGTTATGCTATTGACTTTCATCCTCAAAAGTCAAAAGAGTATTTTGCTGAAATCACCTCTTTAAAAGAAGAAATCAGTGCTTTAAAGACTCTCAATGAAGATCTTCTGAAAAGATCTTCTGGGCTGAATGATGAGAAGATAAAGAGATTGGAATCTGAGAACGCGAAGCTTAGAAAGAATTTATCTGACCTTGAAAAACAGGTTGCTGAAAATAAAGCTGATTTTGATTCTGAAAAGAAAGGTTTTTCAAGAAAGTTCTCAGATTTTTCAAAGAAGTGTTTTGAAGAAAAAAAGTCAGTGGAGCTTAAATGCATAAAACTTTCTCAACAAATTTCAGAATTTGAGAAAGTATTGATTTTGGAAAGAGAGAAGTTTGATAAAGAGAAGAAGGCCATAGAACAGAAGAATGTGGGATTCTTTAAAGAATTATCCGGCCAGAGAAATGATTCAGAGAAAGGATTTGAAGAAGAAAGATCCATCTTTGAGAATGAAATCAAAAAGTTGACATCCAAGTTATCTGAACTGTCTGCAAATGCACTGAAAGAGCAACAAACGAAGTCTGAGTTCTCGAAGAAGATTGACCAACTTGTGAAAGAAAGAGATAGTTTCGTTTCAAAGATTAAAGAACTTGAAAAATCTGCCTCAAGTTCCAATCAGAAATTTGTCTCTTCACAAAGGTCAGTTAAATCTTTTGATCAGATTCGTCGATCTAACATCTTCTATGATCAATATTTAGATGGTCCAGATACATTTTCGAGGAGAAGAAGTTTCAAGAAAGAGAAACTGATGTGGCAGAAAAACCAGTAAAAGACAAGGAAGATGAGCTCAAAGGAAACACATCATGTGTACATGTACATCAAGGAAAGAAGAACAAAGAGCATAAAAGTAAACCTGATCATATCTACTCAAAAGATCAATTATTCAGGTTTTCAGGTAAGAAATATTATTGTTCTTACTATTTTACACATGATCATATTCACAAAACACGTGATCATTACTGGTATGGTTCTTACTCTATTAACCCCACAAGAACTACAACTAACATTCATGGACCCAACTACCAGTGGGTACCAAAACCGAAAACTGATTCTGTGTTGCAGGCACCTCAAGTCAAGGGGGAGTAAGAGAATTATGAATTTTGAACACATCAGTTCAAAACCCGGACATCAATGTCAAGATTATGGCTTCTAAGCACATCAGCTTAGGACCCGTACCTCAACGATTAAAGACCTTTACTCGTGTCATGATATGAGGATTGTACTCCAATACTCAAATGAGGAAATCAACCATCAAGGGGGAGTACTTTCTTTTCTGCAAAATGCATTAGATAGATATGACGGACTATATTCCCAAAGGAATTTTAGTTCTCTATCCTGTACTTTTTCACTGATAAATCTTACTGATATGACGGACTACATTCCATAAGGAATTGTGGATCTCTATCTTGTTTTCATTGATAAATCTACTGTTGCATAATTTATAGGGGGAGTAAAGGTGATGTCTTCTGATCAAATAACAGATCAGGACCCGTTTTTCAATGATCAGAGAAGGATATTCTGCTAATATCCAGGGGGAGCTTAAAAGATCTAAATAATTCTTTCATGATTTGAGGGGGAGCTTAAAGGTAAATATCTTCTGATTCTAGATCTCTGATTGTTTGAAAGAAGAACAACTTTCAAGCATGAAAAACAGTTTCTTAAATGGTCAAACCACTTCTCTATTCTCAAAAGATTTCATGAATTCAGAAGTGAGTTTTTAAATGTTTTTCAAAATTTGAGCTTAATGTCTAACTGACCGTGTGTTTCTAAAGATCAATACTTGTGTATTATCTTATCCATATAATGTAAAGTATTCATACACACTGGTTCAGTACTTCCTTTTGAAATTGTTATTACCATGTCTCATAAAGAAACAATTTTTCGATCGTAATACCCCCGTTTGTAATTCACTGTTGTTGAGCAACATTCATCATTTCTAATCATTGCGCGTTTATTGCTAAATTGTTTATATTCGTTCATATAAACAAAATATCCAGTTCTTTGATACCTTATCCATTTCATTTGATCTGATTGATACATTGTCAGATTCTCAAAACAATTCTTTTGATTTAATTTCATTCATTCAATATCCTTGTTTTGAGAAATCTTCAAAGTTCAAATGCTCAAATTTCATTCATATTTTTTTTAAATGAGCATACATTCTGACACTATTATCTTTTTTAGCTTAACTGTTCAAGTTAAACTGTTGAGCAACTATTTTTTAAGGACTTGCATGGGATTCATGTGTGAGCTTATAAGAACTTCCATGGATTCACGTTAACCAGTGTTTCCTGCCCAGGAAGTTATCCTAGAGTGATTGAGGGGTGAGGGGTCATAAATCAAAGAGTGGGGGAGATAACTCATCCGGTTGAGTTTTTCTCATTGCATGGAGCGGAAAAATGGAAAATAGAGTTTATTTAGAAGTGAGCATAATGTTAAAAAGAAAGAGGGTGTGAGATCAGAGTTAAAAGAATATCAGAACTCTGCACCTACCACTTTCTGGGTCGGGCAGCCACATCTACTGATTGATTCACATTCTTTGGTGACCATCATTGAAAAAGGCAGTGAGCCCATGCCAACTCTTGCTATTACCCCACCAACCACTCATTTCTTTCTTAACAAAGAAATGTTTCATTTTCTTTCGGGATGCAGCATATATGCTATCTAATCTTCACTCGGAAGATTTAGATATTGAAAAATAAGGAAATTTGCCCCACCTTCGCACCTCTTTCATGCACATTGAGTCCGTGTAATACATGTTGTTGTCTCAACAGTTTACACATTTTGAGCTTTATAAAACACAATCATTGTGCTAAAATTCTTTCATACACAAGCACGAGTACACAGAAAATTTGTTTTTCTGTCAGAACATTCATAGATACATTGTACATTCAATAACTTACATTGTACATTGTCAGAACATTCATAGATACTTGTGTTTTTCAATGATTGAATGGAAGTCCTGGGGAGTCTTCATCAAGCCAGCTCCTTACATTGTACATTCGTTGTACACAATAACTTTGTGTTACTGACAGACATTCCTAACTGTTTCATTTGTTGATTCAGGGTTACCTTGTTCATTATGTCTGAATTTGAAAAGATTCGGATATATACCTTTCATGAATTGACGGCTATTCAGATCAACGGGCAGAGACTGTCAAAGGGGAGATTGTTGTTTGTTCACAAAGGGGGAAATCAAAGACTGTGCTGAAATTGAAGATGTTTTGATGATCATGATGCTCACAATCATCAAAAAGGGGGAGACAATTACAAGGATTATTCAATTTCAATAACATGAAGAGTTGTCAAAGATGAAAAGACTTGTGAAGAAATTCTGAGAGTTCAAAAGTCAATTCAAAATGCTTCCGCTAATTCAAAGTCAAAAGATAAATCAAGATGAGTTGTGAAAGTTTGTTTTTCTGAAGACAGTCCAGAGATCACAAGAGATGAAGATACATGTTTGTCAAAGATCCCTCAACGTTCCAAAGTTTTTCAAAGATGTTTCAAAGTTCATTGTTTCAGAAGTTTCAAGAATTTTGTTTCGTGTTCAAGACATGTTGACTTTCAAAGCTTCAAAGTGAAAAAGACTTTTCAAGATTCTTCAAAGGCTGAAAGTGTTTCAATGTTCAAAGTTGTCAGAGACAAAAGCTGAAGAATCAAGAGCTGAAGACTAGTGTCAAATTTTTTATTAAATCTTGAATACAAAGGGGGAGATTGTTAAGTCTAAATATTGTATCCAAGATTTAATGAGAAAATTCAAACCTATAAAAGTCAACAATGTCAAAGTCTTGTAAAAGTCAAAGTTGTATTTGTTTTCTTAGTGGTTAAGTTTTGTAATTGTCTTGTTTTAGGTAGTGGTATAAATAGTTTTAGCTTCCTTGTATTTGTAGTAAGCACGTCATTGTAATATTTTGTATACGTGAGATATATGAGATATGGAGCTTTCATGTCTAAACTTTCTCTCTCTACATTCTCTCTCTATGATTTAGATAGATTTTGGGTTTAATAAATACCTTTGACTATTTGACCCGGGCTTCTTGTAGAACTTCTTCTGGAAGACCCTGGTCAGTAAGAGCATTGATTGCTTCAAGTTCTCTCCATCATTAGAATCAGAATTAGCACTTTCCTCTTCCTTAGTTTCAGAAACAATCACTTTCTTCTTCTTCAGGCTAACCAACTTCTTTTCTTTTCTCTTCACTACCAAGGCAACAGAATATACCATTGCTTTGTCAGCTTTCTTTTTCTCTGTTCTTATCTCTTCAACTTCTTCCTCGTTCTGGCGAAGAGAGAATAGACCTCATGCAATGGTATCTCATTAGATCTTTCAGTTGTTTCATCTATCGGGTAAATCTTTTCCATTCAAGCTGCAAGATACTCAGAAACTTCACATTAGTCTCAATTTGAGATTTCTTGACCTTGTTCTTGCTTAGTTCGTTCAGAAGTGTGACAAAAATATCATATGTTGTCTCTAAGCTCTCACCTTCCTTCGTTTAAACTCTTCATAATTGTTGAGACAATTAGACACCTTCAACTGATTACCCACTTTAGAACCCATCATCATCTTTCGAGCTGATCCCACATCTATTTGCCAGTAGCTTTGTAACTGTCAATCTTGACATATATCTCATTCGGAATCCTTTGATGTAAGAAAGATCTTGCCAGTCTATCAGCCTTGTGCCTCTTCTTCTGTTCATCTTATACTCATTCGGATCAATAACATACTCTTTAGTTACAATCTCCACTCCTTCTTCTTCTGTGGTAAAAAGCTTAGTTGGAGGTTTCGTCAAACCTTCTTCCAAATATTTTCTAATATAATGTCCAATCTCATTCCTATCAATGAAATCTAGAAACCGGTCCTTCCACTATTCATATTCGCCCTTGAATAGTACTGGTGGTTTGACATTGGTTCTGATAGCTAAAGCATTTCTTGACGTCATCTTGATGTTTGCACAGATCTTTAAACAAAAATCAGAAAAATTCTCAAAATTCTCAAAATTCTGAAAATCAATCAAAAATGACTAAGTATAGAATTCTCAGACCACTGTTGAGAACTTTTCGCAGACTATTGAATACCACTTTTCGTAGATCAAAGAATCACCACAATTCACAAAAGGAAGCTTGCGAATTCCAACTTTTTGCAAACAGAGATGTGTGAATTCTTCACTTTCCACAGGATAAAGCTTGCGTAAACTAGACTTAGAAAATTTTCAAAGCACTTCAGATAAGCTTTTCGCAAAATGTTTAGCGAAATTTGTACTTGGGCGAATTTCAAAGATCTTCATTGTGCGAATTCTAGAGCTTTTCGCAGGTCAAAGGGTGTGCACAATAACTTTTCACAAACAAGGGCATGCGTATTTTGAGCTTTTCGCACGAAGAGTCCTGCCAAATGATGCTTTTCGCAGAGAGAGATCTGCAAAATCTTGACTTTTAGCACAAGCCTTCAGCGAAATCTTGACTTAGAACTTTTCCACACGCACAAGTTAAATGCTCTGCGAGTTCTTGGAATATGAAGGTTGCGAATTCTGAAGTTCTTGCGAGTTCTTCAGTTATCGGCTTCGAAAACACCAAAAACAATCCTAACTCGATCCAAAACTCAGACTTCACAAATTTGATCTAGACCACTTTTTGAACAGATTACAAACAATTAATTTCGAACAAAAGCAACAACAAAGTCAAATTG
Source organism: Arctium lappa (assembly GCA_023525745.1). Classification (NCBI taxonomy): domain Eukaryota; kingdom Viridiplantae; phylum Streptophyta; class Magnoliopsida; order Asterales; family Asteraceae; genus Arctium; species Arctium lappa. Next base: position 33,847,734 of record CM042062.1, read on the forward strand.
ATCAAGAATACAGTGTGACTGTGTTCGAACCAAAAAATTTCAAGAAATCCAAAACTTCACACAAACAATTATGAATTGGACAAAGTGATTCAAACCAAACCTGTTTTAGAACATACAACTAATACAATACAATCAGTTACAAATCAAAAATACCACAAAAACTGTAAATCGATCCTAAAATAGTTTTCTTTGCGAGTTTTTGAAAGTTCGACAAGTATTGATCAGATTCTTGAAATTCTCATATGTGTGCTTGCTTTGATACCAATTGATAGTCCCTAATGTGCAATTAACCAGATGAACAACAAAAAATTACTCGATCAATTTGCCATATGTATTTCACTCAATCACATATTACAATATGAAATAAAATGCTCTCTCAGACAAGTATTTCTCTCTCTAAAATGTAATTCTCTTAAAAATGCCACATGCTTAACAACAAAACAAAATCTATTTTTACTACCAACTAATACAAAGACAAAACAATTAAACTAGGACATTGGCTTTAGAAGACTTTCACTTTTGCTTTGACAGTTGACTTGAGCTTTGACTTTGTATCCAACTGATCTTGGATCAAACTTTTATGTACTAACAAGCACAAACCCAACACTATTTGTTCTATATGCATGGTTTGGGTTTCAAATAGCCTAATAGGTGCACTTAAGGTCTTTATGTGCACAAACCCAACCTTATTTGTTCTATATGCATGGTTTGGGTTTCAAATAGCCTAATAGGTGCACTTAGGGCCTTCATGTGCACAAACCCAACCTTATATGTTCTATATGCATGGTTTGGATTTCAAATAGCCTAATAGATGCACTTAGAGCTTTCAAGCGCACAAACCCAACCCTATTTCTTCTATATGCATGGTTTGGGTTTCAAATTGCCTAATAGGTGCACTTAGTGTGTCTATATATATATATATATATATATATATATATATATATATATATATATATATATATATCTAGTTTGGGTTGCCATTTGTTGGACAAACATTAGTATTGTTTAACTTAGTTTGGTACATCCCATTTACAGTCGTTATGTTGTCGAAGTTGACTTGTATGTATTTTGTAAAAACCATAAGGTGGGTATTCGACAGGGCTCAGCCAGAAGTACGATGATGACTCTATCCAGTATCTGCTAGTTGATACCGAGTTGGGGCAAGAGATTGCTGGGGGACCGAAGAAAGGTCGTTTGTTTGAGTTCGGGTACCACCCAGATCCCAATTCAATCTTGACTGGGACAACCTCACAAGGTGGTGCTTCTTCTTCTTCCTGACAGGTGCGTACCATATTTCATTAAATGAGGTTTATCAGTTTCATTTATAATTCATGTTTAATATTCTAACGTCTTTTTTATTTTATAGGAAATTGAGGATCTAAGGTCCCAAGTTCAGGAGTTGAGGGAGCGGGAAGAGAGACGTGTGATGGAGGAAGAGGCACGTCGGGCGGAAGAAGCGAGACGTGTTGCCCAGTACGATGAGATGTGTGAAATGGTAAGGACTTTTTGTCAGTCCCAACCCCCACCACCGCCACCGATGTGATGAGCCATTTGTTTCTCTTGAAAAATTTGTTGAATTTTGTTCTTGGAACGTAATTTGGAACAATATTTGAAGAATGTATCAGGATCTAGGACCTTAATTTATGACAAGTTAATTGTATTTTATGTTTTTTTTACAGTTTTTGGCATTTTCTACGGTTTTTACAGCTTTCAGCAGGTTTTTATAGCTTTTAGCAGGTTTTTATAGCTTTTAGCAGGTTTTTACTGTTTTTGTAGCACTTTTTTTAATGAAAAAACAGTTTTCCTGTTTCTGATTTTCACTTTTTTGGCGGATTAATCCGCCGAAAATAATTACTTAAATAATAAATACATAAATAATAATTAAAATAAAAAAATTAATTAATTATTTTCGGCAGATTATTCCGCCGAAAATTCGCCAATTTTTTTTTCCTGAAAATGCTTTTCTTTTCATTAAAAAAAATAAAGTTTTCGGCGGATTATTCCACCGAAATTTGGCCGGATTAATTTTTTAATAAGAAAACAATTATTTCGGGTTAATTATTTAAAAAAGTTTCAGAAAAATTGTATTTTCGGCGACTTTTCTCCGGCCGGCAAATCCACCAGAAATCCGTCGAAAACGACTATTTTTGGCGGATTTCTGGCGGATTTGTCCGCCGGATATAGCTGTCAGTTTTGTAGTGAAATAATTCGGAGTCGATGCATGATTCACATATATGTGCTCCAAACGACTCAAGCACCATGTCTTTATAGACTAAGTATCGATAATTACGAATATTACAAATTTAACAAGAAACGTGGTTGCCATTTTGATTTCGAGATGTTTCGCGAGCTTATAAATATCTTTGTCAATTGTTTTTTCGATTTCACGATTTTGGATGATGTCAACTTATTATCACTATCCTATTAGGGCTTTGTATACAATTATTTAAAATTGAAGGTATAGCGTATCTGCGTATAAGATTTAGCTTTTGTGATTTGAAAAAAGCTTGTGAAGTTCGGAATAAATTTCATTTCAAGTTTCTTTAGTTTTCTCTTCCCAAAGTTTTAAGAAATTGGTAATTTGATATGTTGCGCTAAGGTTTTGTGCTATAATATTTTACTTAATTTATGTTTGATATTGTGCGTCTAATCATTTGTGTTTTGTATATTGAAATTATTATGTGATTGGTGGAAGATAGATCCATTGTTAAAGTACTACCTTCTGGATGTAGCATAGCAATTAGACCTAACTATAGATAAACGATATTTCTTGCTGCTATTTTTCTTAATTTATTTCCAAATTTTAAAGGGAATGCAGATGAGAATCATGTTCCCACTTCATATGTCAAGAGAATGATGATTTCTATGATTGCATTTCTTTTGCCTCTACATGAATCAGTACAAAGTTCAAATGCTAATGCTGCAGAGTAAGTCAATAACTGCAAAATGTTAATTCAAGCTTACATTAGTTTTTTTATAGATATTAAATTGTTGTTACCATTTTGAAACCAGAGTTTCCAAAGCCAATAGTTTAGATGATAACTGGGGTAAAAGTGATACACCCTCTCCCTAAATACATACAATGTTTTATCAGTTCCACGGTTTAATAAGTTTGTTTGACGATTGGTCATATTTTCAATATACCCCTCAATGATGACAAAACATCTAAATTTTCTGGACCAAAATCGATACTATTGGTCTCTAAGATTAATAGTAGGCAATTTGATAATTTTCGGATTGGAGCTTTGCCTAAGAGAAAAAAAAAGGTTGTATTTATTTTGGGATGAAGGAGATTATGAAATTTACCATAAATACTAGTGTTTACTTATCTTTAAACTATAAATAAATTTATGTTGTTTCAGATTCAAAATTAACTTGTTTAACCACTGAAGTCAAATTGTATCACTAACTTACAAATGAAAATATAAGTATATAACATCTATTACATCTCAATGCTTGTGTTATTCTAAAATGTGGAGCCATACATCTGGTATTCATATTCCATGGTGTCATAGATGAGAATAAGGAGCCAAACATTCTGATACCATAGGTAAAAAGATCATCCTTGGTGAAATCTTATGTCCAGGTAGAGAATGTATATCACTGCCTCACTGGTAACACTGATATTCAACATTTTGTCCAAATTTAATTTTCTCCTTAATTCTACTCTCTACCATTGTGTTTTCAAGGTAATGACGTGTTACTATTTCTGAAAATTTGATGTTTGTTGTCAGTGATCTACTCTTGTTACTGGGAGATATAAAAAAAAGTATTGTCTAAAGGGAAGGCTGTTGGTGTCCTTCGCTTGGTTTTTCATGATCCAGGAACGTATAAAATGGATGAGGATTCATGTATTATTAGGAAAGTCATATTCTTCACGAAATGGCTGATTGTGATTATAGCTCATTTCATTCTAAAAGAGGATGATAATTAAGTATGTTAGGTAGTGAATCACCAATCTTATTTTTGACCAGAGTGTTTGTTATCTTTTAAAGATATTTTGGACATCTTTGTCAGACTTGACCATCGGATTCTGAAGTTTTTTGGAATTTTAATTTATATTGTATTGTGCTCTTTTGGTATGTAGTGTTCTACATAAAAAAAACCTATACTTTTTCTGTTATCTTAGCTAAGGAAGCCACTAGATAATGACCCCGTTCATATTTGTAGCATGAGGCTATCATGGTTGAAGATAAGAAAATAGGGATTAAGATGCTTTGCGCCGCATTACGTGCGGGTATGTAACTAGTAATTTGTTAAAACATATTTGTTAAGTCTGATTTTATAGTAATCATTGTATTTATAGTCGTGGTCTTATACAGTGTTTAGGTTGCATATCTGTGTTGTATAAGTCCAGGGTATTTAAGTCCCTTTGATCTTGGTGTCTTGTAAAAAGGATCTCACGCACTTTCAATATCAATTCTACTTTGCGCTTACTCTCTCTCTATATATATATTTTTTCTCTCTCTAAGATTTAGAGGATTCTTGGATTATCAATTGGTATCAGAGCCAATCTAAATCTGAGAGAATTGAGAGATTCGTTTTTCGTATACTGAATTTGTGAATTAATCTGAAAATTTGATCGATTTTCTTGATTTTTTTCAAGAAAATCTCGTTTTTGGATTTTTCATCAAATTCGGACTTGTTTGTGATCAAATTTCTTTGAATTTTGGTTTGTTGGATCCCGTTTTACATGTAGAACACTTTTGATTCACATCAAATTACAAGAAAAACAGTTTTTGATCTTCAATTTTAAGATTTTTCGAATTCTTGAAAATTCGTTTCTTACGTACTGTCCAATTTTCAATTCTTCGATTTTGTGGTTTTTAATCGAAATTGTTTGTTACATAGTGTTAAAAAGCTGTTTTCGATCATATCTGTGCAAGAAATTTTCATCAAATTCTGTTTTGAAATCGATTTCTGAAAGAATTCTGAGTTTTAACTTCGTTTTGCGCCAGATCTGTGCTTTGCGCGAGTTCGTCGTGATTTGCGTGAATTCATCAAGAGCTTTGCTCCAATTCATCCTTTGTTTGCAGAAAGCAAGTTCTCGTCATTCAAGTTTTACACAAAGTTTGATTTGCGTCATCAACATCTCACGCAAAGTGTATTTTGCGTCTTCAATTGATCGCGCAAAGTCAAGTTCTTGCCACCTAAGACTCACGCAAAGTCATTTTTGCGTCTTCAGTGTTTCACGCAAATCATAGTTTGTGCGACCTTCTGCTCAAGCAAACCTAGTTTGCGCTATTGTCTTATCACGCAAAGATCAGTTTGCGTCACTAGCTTCTCACGCAAAGTTTGGCTTGCATCTTCATCGCCTCACGCAACTCTAGTTTGCGCTATCCACTGTTAACGCAAAGCTCAGTTTGCGCTATCTGCTCTCACGCAAACCTCAAGTTTGCGCCAACTCAGTCAAGACTTAGAATTTTTCTGGATTTCTGAGATATGGATTCTGCAAAGTTTGTTTATCAAGCTCAGATCTACAAAAATAATCTCATGATGTCATTGGGTATAGAAAATCGTCCTCTGGTGCTGATTGATGAAAACGAGTTTACAAAGTGGCAAGATAGGTTTCTAAATTTTATCGAGCGTCAAAAGAACGGAAATGACATGCTGAATATTCTATCTGAAGGACCATTTGAAAAACCCATTCTGGCTTCTGGATTATATAAGCCTACCAAAGAATATACACCAAATGAGTTATCGCGGTATTAAGCTGATCGTGATATAAAGGCAAATCTGATGTTAGCCTTGCCAAACTCTATCTACAACAGGATTGATTGTTTCATAACTCATCCTAATCTTATGTGGCAACAGCTGGAAAAGATTATGTTTGGTTCTTCAGTTGCTACGCAACTCCGACATACTCGTTACATGAACAATTTTGAAGAATTCAAAGCCAAGGATGGGGAGCCATTGAAAACTGTGTATGACAGATTCTGTGCCGTGATTAATGATCTGAGGAAAATTAAAGTGGAAAAGACTGAGCTTGAGACAAATCTGAAATTCCTCAATGCACTTCAACCAGAATGGAACAAATCTTGCCACAAATTGAGGAATGATGTCGGAATATCTTCAATGCAGATCCAAGAGATGTATGAGATCTTAATGACTGATGAGTGCATTGTAATTGAGAAGAAGGTCAAACTCGATAAGAAAAACAAGAAATAAGTGGACCCAGTTGCACTTCTAACGAGTCATCTAGCAAATCAAGCATTGTCTGATAATGCTTACGACGGGGCCACTGATAATGTTGGTGAGGCTCTTCAGAAAGCAATGATCCTTCTCTCACAACATTATCAGAAAAAGTTCCAACCTCGGTCGGGTTCCAACAATCTGCGCTTCACTTCTGGGTCAAAGAATGTCCAAGTGCCCGAGGCTAAGAAAGATGCCGCATGTTACAACTGTGGAAAGCCGGGTCATTTTTCAAAGGAGTGTAGAGTGAAGAAGGTTCGGGATTCGGTATACTATCGAAAGAAAATGGAACTTGCCGAGAAAAGAGAGAACAGAACAACTTTGCTTATAGAAGATGAGTAGTGGCTGGATCACTCTGAAGACGTAGTTGATTCTATCGAGACTGCTCATCTGTGTTTAATTGGAGATGATCAGACTTCTGATGATGAAACTGATGAAGATGAGGTATATTCTGAGTTTGATTTCAATTTAATTTCCTCTCAAATGAACATTATTATAACTGATTTATCTGATCTTCGTTCGAAGTTAATATCTGAAAAAAATTTAAATTCTGAAAAGTCAGATTTGATTGACAAATTGAAAATTTCTTTGAAAGATGAAAAATCCATTTTGGTTCATTCTAAAGAAATCTTTCAAAAGAAATTGGATGATTTGGAAAATTCAAATAAGACTTATCTTGAGTCTTTGACTGAAATGACCACTTTAAAAGACAGTTTTTCGGATAAAATAAAAAAGTTAGAAGAAAAGTTATATCGAAAGGAACCAATCTGAACAAACAATTTTCATGAATAAACCAAGGAGTGATGAAGCTTTAAAAGAAAAATGGGGACTTGGTTTTGAAAATCCTTATTGTTTAAACAATGCGATAGAAAAATCCCCTACTTTATATAAATATGATTATCTAACTCTTGCTCAATATGCTCCTCAATTTAAAATTGATTGGATGAATGAAAAACAAGTGTTAGAAAATAAAATGAGAGAAGGATGAATAATAAGAAAAAGGAAATTTCTTTTGTTTATACGAGCGAAAATGCTAAATATTTTCCGGAAAATTAAGAAAAGGCCGCAAAAGCTTAAATGATATATCTTCCATTAAGTCTTCAGTGTCAGATGATTATGTTGATATATATGTCGTTAAATCTGATAAGGAAAATATATCTCCGGTCTTTTATGATTCTAAGAGATATACTCCTCCATTAGTTTTAGAATGAAAAATTATTGACCTTGAAGATAAGATGGAAGATCAAAATATTCAAAAAGAAATTGAATCTGATATTTTTCATTCTTTCATGACTTCAAGTGTTGAGGAAAATTTATTTTCTCAAAAACAAGATTCATTTGCTATTTCTGGCCTTTTCTTCTTCTTTTAGAGAAAATAAAAAGGAAGTTTCTAATTCTAAAATCTTTTCTCACACTTTCTCTGACTCTGAGATAAGTTCAGATTTATTGTCTGATCAGATTGGTTGCTTAGGTAAAATTATTTTTTCTGATTCATATTTTAAATCGAAAATTCTTGACGAATCTTTTACGCTAAATGATGATTATTATAAACCAAAGCGTAAAAGAAGAAGGTCAAAGAACTTAAAGAAACAAGAGTCAGTCATTTCTGCTAATTCTAATTCTTGTACTTCAATTATTTCAGATAGGACTTTGAGCACGCCTTCAAAGCAGATATGGAGGGTGAAGCGAACATCGAATGAATCTCAGACTGATGAGGATAGATATGTAGAAAAATATTATAAAAGTGATTCATTTGCTTCTTGTAATAAAATTTCAAAATATTCAATAAAGCAAATGATTCAAATTTCCAAAAATGTCTCATATTCGTCTTCTGATTCTAGTTCAGATGATTATGTTTTCTCTTCTGATAATTCTTATGTTCATTTGTCTGATCATATTTCTTGTGCTTCTCATGTCAAATCTTACAAATATATCCCCATAAGAACTGCAACTAACAAAATGGGCCCAAATTCAAGTGAGTACCAAAATTTCAAATTGCTTCTAAGTTGCAGGCATCTAATGTCAAGGGGGAGTAACAGAAACTTGGCTTCTGAGTAATTCATCTCAGAACCCGTGCTTCAAAGACATTGATTTCTAAACATGTCAGTTTAGAACTCGTTCTTCATCGCATTAAGCTTCTGACTAATGAGAAACTGTGAGTGCATCTACTTTTAATTCCGCTGCATTTATTTCTGATAATGATGTTGTTCAAGTTTTCTCATGTTTTTCAAGAATCTGAGCAAAGTTTATTTCAACTCCTGAATTTGTCCAACCCACTTCTTTCATTTGAATTTGAGACACAGTTTCATTATTCATTATATTGAAGAAGATATTATTGAATTATATTTTGTTTCAACTAAATATAAATTTGCCGATTTTATTTTATCAAATGTTTCTAATTTTTTTTCAAAATTCGGCATTTGAACTTAAAAGTTTAAACCTTCACAAATTTTATTCTATAAAGTAAAAGCTTTACAGGTTTTTCTTTCTTTTGAATAAAATGTGTGTCTAGGATAAATTTTCAGGTTGCTTTGTTATATTAAAGCTTTATATGATCAAATTTCAAGTCTTACAAAAATTGAAAGGTCAGCAACATGTTTGAAGCTTTTGAAAATGCTTTAAATATATGTGATTCGGAATATTTATAGTTTACAATGCTTAGAAAACCTAAAAAGTCAGAATTATGGATCGTAATGAAAATATGGGCTAATCACTTAGATGTAAAACTGAGTGATTGAGATGAATATTAAATATCTAAAATACAGAAATCTCTAAGTTTAAAAGTTTGTACCTGTGACCTTTCTGGTTTGGGAAAGTAAGTTCCGTGGGATGCTTGTCATCTGGTCCCCTAAGGTCAATTGGTCTGGGAGTGATCGAACCCAAATCCTTCTATAGAATTAGATAGAAAGTCATGTTCTACTGGTATGAATGGGTTTAGGATGTCTCGATGTAGCCTTTTGGATCTGGGAGAGTAAGTTCTAAGGGGTGCTTGACACCTAGTCCCCTAAGGCCAACTGGTCTGGGAGCGGCTGACCCAAATCCTGCAATAGGGTCAGATAGAAAGTTACATTTACGGCATGATCTTTACTTAATAAACTTCTTGATTCAAAAGATGCCAAAGTGCACAATCTTAAAAGATGCCAAAGAGCACAATCATGTCAAGATACCAATGTGCACAATGCTAAAGGATGCCAATGAGCACACATCTCATGATACCTGGTGATATGTTTGAGTTGCAATAAATCTGTAAATTTGTGAAAGTCTGAATTCTTGATGGATTAGTGTGATTACATGCAAAGTTCTCTATTATATTTTTAGAATTGCATTTTTTTGAAGCTAATCGGAGTTCACATGCGAGCATATTGAATAGATTGATGAAAGTTTTTGAAACTGAACATGTCTTAACTTGATATACAATAGAACTTGTTTCTGTATCTGAGAGTCTAAGATCACTGTTTCTTAGAGAGAGAAAGTAGAGAGAGAGAGTAACAATGGAGCGCAAGATGTGTATTCTCAATAATGTGAGTGTCTTTCTTTTAAGACACAAAGACCAAAGGGACTTAAATACCCTTGGTTAGATACAACACTGATAAGACTCTAAAACACAGTATTTGACCCAGACCTATAAATACAATGATTACTATAAAATCAGACCTAACAATCTCACCCTTAGCAATCATTGGCGCTTTGGTCTTCAAAAATGATCTTCAAAATCAGCACGGACCATAAAAGCGACTTTGTAAAGCTTTCTGACTTTTTGAAGAAAAATTTATTCTCAGCATCTTTCAGATAAAGTAGTCTTTACTGTCTTGAGCTCTAGCGATACACCTCTTTTGAATGATCTTGAATGAACTGTGGTGTTTGGAGCAGAAACAGGAAAATAATTTGTTGTAGCTGAGATAATAGAATCTTTGAGCGAATCTTGATCAACAGATAAACATTTGAGCTCTTTGTCTCTTTAAAATCTCCTTGACTTCTCTGATTTCTCCCGCTCATGACCTTGATGAACTGGTTCAACTAGGTCATGCCAATGTTGGAAACGAGATAGCTTAAGATCTGCAAAATCAAAGAAACAGAGAAAATAGAGGAGGTTTGCGTTTCATGTTGGATGCGCAAACCGAGATTTGTGTTTCATGTTGGACGCGCAAACCAAGGTTTGCGTTTCATGAAGGGAGCGCAAATCAAAGTTTGCGTTTCATGTGGGACGTGCAAACCAAGATTTGCGGGTCATGCTGGAATCGCAAAGCTGACTGATAAATTTTTTTACCTTTTGAAACCCTTTGACTCCCCCTACACAAATGCACTAGATATGACAACTCAGATTAACATTCATATAAAAAAATCAGATACTCCCCCTAAAAACCATATATGATCTTTGAAATACATTCTCTTTGTTTACTCCCCCTTGAATAATGCATAAACCCATTAAAATATATTTATGAGAACACAATGATCAAATATTAATGTATAAAGAAAAATATACCGAATATAAATTTTGAAACGACTAAACATATAAAATTTTAAATACTAAACAAATTAAATTCTACAGAGTAAAATATTACAATTTTATCAATCATTTGAACTCAAACATATGATATAGGATACAAGAACAAGTTTCATTGCATATCAAGTTAAGACATTTTCAGTTTCAAAAAACTTCCAGCAATCTATTCAGTGTGCTCACATGTAAATCTTCGATTAGCTTCAAGAAAATGCAATTCTAAAAATATTATAAAGAACTTTGCATGTACTCACACTAAGCCATCAAGAATTAAGATATTCATAAATTTACAGATTTATTGCAACTTTAACATATCACCAAGTATCATGAAATGTGTGCTCATTGGCATCTTTTTAGCAGTGTGCTCATTGGCATCTTAACATGAGTGTGCTCTTTGGCATCTTTTGATCAAAAAGTTTATTAAGTAAAGAACATGCCGTAAACGTAACTTTCTATCTGACCCTATTGCAGGATTTGGGTCAGCCGCTCCCAGACCAGATGGCCTTAGGGGACTAGGTGTCAAGCACCCCTTGGAACTTACTTTCCCATATCAGAAAGGCTACATCGACATATCCTAAACCCATTTATACAAGTAAAACATGACTTTCGATCTGGTTCTATAGAAGGATTTATGTTCGATCACTCCCAAACCAAATGACCTTAGGGGACCAGATGACAAGCATCCCATGGAACTTACTTTCCCAAACCAGAAAGGTCACAGGTAGAAAATTTTAAACTTAGAGATTTCTGTATTTTAAGAATTTAATATTCATCTCAAACACAAGGATCTACATCTAAGTGCTTAGCCCATATTTTCATTCCAATCTATAATTCTGATTAATTAGGTAGTCTAAGCAAAGTAAACTATAAAAATTCCAAATCACACAACTTTAAAGCAGTAATAAAAGTTTTAAACATGTTGTTGACTTTTCGACTTTTGTAAGACTTGAAATTTGACCATATAAAAACTTTAATATAAACAAAAAATAACTTGAAAATTTATCCTACACATATTTTATTCAAAAGAAAGAAAATTTGTAAAACTTTTACTTTATAGACTAAAATTTGTAAAGATTTAAACTTTTAATAGATATTTAGTTGGAAGAAAATAAAATTCAACTATTTCAGCTTTTACATTGAAGAAAATAAATTTGTCTCTCATATTAAAAGAAAATTTTGGGTAATACAAATTCATGAGATAGATAAACAAGCTCAGATTCTTGAATCATTGAGAAAAAAAAACTGGAATACCATCATTATCATAGATAAATGCAGCGGAATTAAAATTGATGTACTCACAGTATCTCATTAAGTCAGAAGCTTAATCATTGAAGAACGAGTTCTAAACTGTTGTGTTTAGAAGTCGATGTCTATGAAGTACGGGTCCTGAGCTGAAGTACTCAGATGCCAATTTTCTCTTACTCCCCCTTAACATGTGATGCCTGCAACTTTGGATAAGATAAAGATTTGGGTACCCACTTGAATTTGGACCCGTGTTTGTTAGTTGCAGTTCGTATGTGGAAACAATAAGCAGATTTGATATGAGAAGCATGAGGAATATGATCAGAGAAATAATCACAACTATCAGAAGATAAAACATGATCATCTGAACTAGAATCAGAAGACGAACATGAGACATTTTTGGAAATTTGAAACATTTGCTTTATAGAGTATTTTGAAACTTTATTACAAACAACAAATGAATCACTATTATAAAATTTGTCTACACATCGATCTCCATCAAACATAGAATCAATTGATGTCCGCCTAGCTCTCCAGATCTGCTTCTTTGACTGGCTCACAGTCCTATCTGAAATAATTGTATCGGAAGAATTAGAATTGCCAGTAAAAACTGTATCTCGTTTCTTCGACTTCTTTGACCGTCTTCTTTTACGCTTGAGTTTATAATATTGATCATTGAGCGTAAAAGAATTATCAAGAATTTTAGACGAAATATTTAAATCAGAAGAAATAAATTTATCCAAGCAACCAATCTGATCAACTAATAAATCTGAATGAGCCTCGGAGTCAGAATAATTTTGAGAAAAGATTTTAAAATTGGAAACTTCCTTTTTGTTTTCCTTAGAATCAGAAGAAAGACTAGAAATAGAATCTGATTTTTGAGAAAATAAATTTTCTTCAAGACTAGATGTCATGAAAGAAAAAAAATAATATCAGATTCAATTTTCTTCAAAATATTTTGATCTTCTATCTGATCTTCAAGATCTATGATTTTTTCTTCTAATACTAACGGAGGAGTATATTTCTTCGAATCATAAATGATTGGAGAAATATTTCCTTTATCAGAATCAGGAGCATACGAAGGAATAAAATCATTAGATATTGAAGATTTGATAGAAGATATATCATTTAAAACTCTTCTTCCTCTTCTTGATTTTTCAGGAAAATATTTTGCATTTTCATACGTATAAACAAAAAGAATTTCATTTTTCTTGTTATTTATCCTTTTCTCATTTTCGATTTCTAACACTTGTTTCTCATTCATCCAATCAATTTTAAATTGAGGAGCATAATGAGCAAGAGTCAGATAATCGTATTTATATAAAGTTGGGGATTTTTCAATTGCATTGTTTAAACAATGAGGATTTTCAAAACCAAGTCCCCACCTTTGTTTTAAAGCCTCTTCACTCCTTGGCTTGTTCATAAAAATTGTTTGTTCAGATTGGTTCCTACGATAAAGCTTTTTCTTCTAACTTATTTATTTTATCTGAAAATTCATCTTTTAAATTAGTCATAGCCGTCAAAGATTCAAGATAAGTCTTATTTAAATTTTCCAAATCATCCAATTTCTTTTGAAAGATTTCTTTAGTATTTTCTAAAATTGATTCTAGAGCGTAAATCAGACAAAGCATTAATCATGATATCAAACTGAGAGGTAATAAAATTGTAATCAAATTCAGAATATACCTCATCCTCATCAGTATCAGAATCATCTGATTGGTCATCTCCGACTAAGCACATGTGAGCGATCTCGACATTGGAAGCTTCGTCGTCGGAATAATCTAGCCAGAAATCTTCTTCTGCCAGCAAAGTTATTCCGTTCTCTCTCTTTTCTGCTAGTTCCATTTTCTTTCGGTAGTAGGCTGAGTCCTTAACCTTATTTCCTCTACACTCCTTTGAGATGTGACTCGACTTTCCACAGTTGTAGCAAGTAGCAGTCTTGGGCTCGGGTACTTTGGCTTTAAACCCAGAAGAGAAGAGTGAAGAATTGGAACCCGATCTAGGTTGAAACTTCTTCTGGTAATGTTGAGAGAGAAGGATAATAGCTTTCTGTAAGGCCTCTCCATCGTCATCAGTTGACCCGGTGTAAGCGTTATTAGACAACGCTTGTTCATTCAGTTGCTTAGTGAGAAGAGCAACCGGGTCAACTGTTTTCTTGTTCTTTTTATCCAGTTTGGCCTTCTTTTCCAGTACCAAACTCTCATCAGGTAGCAAAATCTCATACAGTTCCTGAATCTGCATTGTAGATATCCGAACATCATTCCTCAGTCTATGACATGCTTTATTCCACTCAGGCTGAAGAGAATTAAAGAACTTCAGATTCGTCTCCAGATCAGTCTTTTCCACTTTAATCTTTCTAAGATCATTAATCACAGCGCAAAACCGGTCAAATATAGCCTTCAGATATTCATTGTCCTTCGCCTTAAATTCCTCAAAGTTGTTCATGAAGCGTGTCTGGCGAATCTAAGTAGCAACTGATGAGACAAGCATGATCTTTTCTAATTGAGTCCACATCATATTCGGATTATGTTTGAAACAGTCAATTCGATTGTAGATCGTGTTAGGCAGAGCTAGCATCAAATTGGAATTTGCTTCTCTATCGGCTTTTTCGCGGTTGATTTTATTAGCAGTCAAAGGAATGTCATCTTTTGGCTTGATGAATGGTCCTTCAGTAAACGACTTCATCATATTTTCACCATTTGTCTGACGCTCAATGAAATTTATGAACCTATCTTGCCACTTTGTAAACTCTTCTTCGTTGATTAAGACTGGTGGACGAGTATCTGTTCCCAATTGCATCATCAGCTCATTTGAGTAGAACCTAGCTTGGAAAGCAAACTTGGCAGAATCCATTGCTGATGTACCAGAAAATCAAAGATCAGATTGAATTGAAAAATAATTTGAAAAATATTAAAAACTGTAAATTTGAAAAACACTTGTAATGACACAAAGTTTAAAAAAAAAAGATGACACACACAAAAAAAAATTCTCCAGACTTTTTTTTTTAAACTAAGTCAGGGAGACGCGCAAAGAGAAGATTTTTGATTGCAGAGAGGAACGCAAAGAAGGTTTGCGTTTGAAGGGAGGAACGCAAACTAGAGGTTTACGGGTGAAGACTGAAACACAAACTATGATTTGCCGGTGTAGTGGGAAACGCAAAGTTGAACTTTGCGGGTGTAGTGGGAAACACAAAGTAAACTTTGCGGGTGTGACTTGAAACGCGAACTGATGCTTTGCTAGTGAAGAAGGAAACGCAAAATGGACTTTGCGTCTCCAGTTAGAAGCGCAAAGTAGACTTTACATGTGAAGAATGTTAAACATAAAATCCCAATCACAACAAGCAATTACTCAAGATATGACATTTAAGATCAAGAACTAGAGAGAGAATCTAGAGAGAGAAAGTAGATCTTGTATTACACACACTCTAGAATATTACAATATGCATTAGACTCTAGTTCGTTATTACATGATTACAAAGGCAAACCTATATATACCCACATATCTAATCAAAGACTTAACTACTAAGGAAAGTAAAACATTACAAAACTAACTATTAAATGGTCAATGTTGACTTTTACATATTTGACTTTCCTATTAAATCTTGGATACAATATTTAGACTTAACAATCTCCCCCTTTGTATTCAATATTTAATAAAAATTTGATGCAGATCTTCAACTCTTGATTCTTCATCTTTTGTCTCTTAAAGCTTTCAAAAACTTTGCTCTTTTGCAGCTTTTGAAGAATCTTGGAAAGTCTTTTTAATCTTTGAAGCTTTGGAAAGTCAACATGCCTTGAACAAAACAGGAAATTCTTGAAACTTCTTTGAAACTTGAAACTTCATTTCTGAAAAATCTTTCGTCTTCAAACACAATTATATCTTCATCACTTTGATCTCTGAATCGTCTTCGGAAGAACAAACCTACTTGAATTCTTGAAATTTTCTTTTGAAGAAACTTTAAAAGAAGCTTTTGACTTTGAATCAGCCTTTGAAACAGCGTTTGAATCAGCGGAAGAAAATTTAACTTTAGGCTTGAACTTTGAACTTGAACTCTGAAATTGAATCTTTATAATTCTCCCCTTTTTTGATGATGTGAGCAGCATTATCATCAAAATATCATCAATTTCAGCATAGACTTTGATTTTCCCCTTTGAGATCAACTAACAATCTCCCCTTTGACAATTTCCGCACTTTGATCTGAAGAGCCGAATCATGAACTGTATATATCCGAATCTTTGCAAATTCAGACATAATGAGTGTGTAACCCTGATTCAACAAATGAAACAGTTAGAAATGGTTGTCAGTAACACGAAGTTACTGTGTACAATGGATGTACAATGTAAGGAGTTGGTTTGATGTTGACTCCCCAGGACATCCATTCAATCATTGAAAGACACAAGGTAATTCTATGAATGTTCTGACAGAAAAACAGATTTTATGTGTGCTCGTGCTTGTGTATGAAAGAATTTTAGCACAATGATTGTGTTTCATTAGGGCTCAAATTGTGTAAACTGTTGAGACAACAACAGATAAAACACGGACTCAATGTGCATGAAAGAGGTACGAAGGTGGGTCAACTTTCCTTCTTTTTCAATATCTAAATCTTCCGAGTGAAGATTAGATAGCATATGTGTTGCGTGCCCAAGAAAATGAAACATTTCTTTTTCGAGAAAGAAACGAGTGGTTGGTGGGGTAATAGCAAGAGTTGGCATGGGCTCACTGCCTGTTTCAATGATGGTCACCAAAGAATGTGAACCAATCAGTAGATGTGGCTGCCCGGCTCAGAAAGTGGTAGGTGCAGAGTTCTAATATTATTTTAACTCTGTTCTTACACCCTCTTTCTTTTTATCATTTTGCTTACTTCTAACCAAACTCTCATTTCCATTTTTCTGCTCCACACAATAAGAATAACTCAACTGGATGAGTTATCTCCCCCACTCTTTGATTTTGACCCCTCACCCCTCAATCACTCAAGGATAACTTCCTGGGTAGGAAACACAGGTTTCGTGAATCCATGGAAGTTCTATTTAAGCTCACACACGAATCCCATGATATTTCCTATGAAGAACGGTTGCTCAACAGTTTAACTGAAATAGTTTAGCACAAGATATATGATACCATTGTCAATATGTATGCTCGTGAGATTTGAGCAATTGAACAATGAAGATTTCTATGAAACAATGATATTGAATGAATGAAATGAAATCAAGAGAATTGTTTTGAGAATCTGACAATGAATCGATCAGATCAAATCAAAAGGTTAGGGTATCAAAGAATTGGAAATTTGTTTATATGAACAAATATAAACAATTTATTAATGAAAGCACAAATATGAAAAAGATGAATGAAGCGCATCAACTTTGAACTTCAAATGGGGGTATTACCATCGAAAAATTGTTTGAATTTGAGACATGGTAATAACAATTTCAAATAAAATACTGAACCGGTGTGTATGAATACTTGACAGTATATTGACAAGATAATACACAAGTATTGATCTTTGGAAACACACGGTCAGTTAAACAATAAGCTAAAAAAATTTAGAAAAACATTTGAAAGCACACTTCTAAATTCATAAAACTTTTGAGAATAAGAAGTGGTTTGAACATTTCAGAAATTGTTTTTCATGTTCGAAAGTTGTCCTTCTTTCAAACAATCTGAGATCTAGATCAGAAGATTTTTACCTTTTCAGCTCCCCATCAAATCAAGATATAAAGATTTTAATCTTTTAAGCTCCCCTGGATATTAGCACAATATCCGTCTTTGATCATTGATGAACGGATCCTGATCTATCATGTGATCAGAAGCCATCACCTTTACTCCCCCTTAAATTAAGCATCTGAAATATTACAAGTAAAACAAGATAGAGATCAAACACTCCCTTTTGAATTGTTAGACCATCAATATCAGAAAAATTTAGCAAAGAAAAAGTATAGGATAGAGATCAGATCAGTTCTCTTGGGATGAAGACCATCAATATCCATCGGATGCAAGCATACAGGAGTAAGGTCTTTTTGATCGCTGAGGTCCGAGTCCTAAACTGTTGTGTTTAGAAGTCAAATTCCTTTGAAAACCGGGTCCTAAGCTGATATGCTTAGAAGCCATCTTCTTGACATTGATGTGTGGGTCTTGAACTGTGTTATTTAAGATCCATTGTCTTTCTTACTCCCCCTTGGAGTGAGGTGCCTGCAACACAGATTCAGGTTTTGGTTTTGGTACCCACTGGTATTTGGGTCCAGAAATGTTAGTTGCAGTGCGTGTGGGGGTCACAGAGTAAGAACCATACCAGAAATTGTCACTGGTCTTATGGATATGAGCATGTGTACAACAAATAGAACAATAATATTTCTTACCGTTAGGTGCTTTGTTCTTCTTTGCTTTGTGTACATGTACACATGATTTCTTCCCTTTCAGCTCATTTTCCTTATCATCTTTGACTGGTTTCTTTTGCCAAACCAATTTCTCTTTCTTGAAACCTTTCCTCGGATAAGTCTCTGAACCATCTAAAAATTCATCATAGAAAAGGTTAGTGCCACGAATCTGATTAAAGGATTTGACTGACCTTTGTGAAGAGATGAATTTCTGATTTGAACTTGAAACAAAAATTTCAAGTTCTTTGATCTTTGATGCAAAATTATCTCTTTCTTTCACAAGCTGTTCAATCTTTGTTGGGAATTCAGACTTCGTCCTTTGTTCATTCAGCGCAGCTGCAGACAGTTCAGACAACATAGAAGTCAGCTTTTTAATTTCATTTTCAAAGATAGATCTTTCTTCCTCAAATCCTTTTTACTGATTCATTTCTCTGGCCAGATAATTCTTTAAAGAATCCTACATTTTTCTGTTCTATGGCCTTCTTTTCTTTATCAAACTTCTCTCTTTCCATGATCAGTACTTTCTCAAAATCGGAGATTTGTTGAGAAAGCTTGATGCATTTAAGCTTCACTGACTTCTTTTCTTCATAACTCTTCTTTGAGAAATCTGAGAACTTCTTTGAAAAAAATTTCTTTTCCCTTTCAAAATCAACTTTATTTGCAACAAGTTATTTTTCCAAATCAGATAAATTCTTTCTAAGCTTAAAGTTCTCAGATTCTAATCCCTTCGTCTTCTCTTTGAAAGCCTTCAACTCATTTTGAAGCTCAACTGATTCTGCTTGTAACTCAGGTGATTTCTGTTCAGTTGTCTTCAGTTGCCTTTGAAGAGTTATAATCTCTCTCTCTTTCTCCTTTATCTCTTTATCCCTCTCATAAAAGATACCTGAAAAATTAGAACTATTTTTAGTACAATTTATATATTCAGGAGTTTTAACACAGTTGTACAATTTCAGTTCCAACTCCTGAATTCTTCTGAGATACTCTGAATTTTTAAATTGCAGAGTCCTTCGTTCAGCTTCTATTACAGATATATCAGGCTTGTACAAAATGGACATCTTGAAAAAAAATAATCAACTTGAAGTGAATGACCGTTCCAAACTAATGTATCAGAAAATCAAAAATCAGATCAAATTGAAATCTGTGTGTCCCAATATGCAATCATTCAATCAAGTAATAAGAATAAACAGAAACGATTATGCAAACCTGATACAATTATATCAAACGATTCCCCGAATTACAAGATTAATTTGAAATCGATTTCTTTCTCTCTTGTTGTTCACGGCGCTCCACACCAAGATCAGCCCAACTTCTCTCTCAATAATGATAATATAGTTAGCTTTAATAATTCCTCTAACCTAAAAACAACTTAAACAAAACAATTTATACTAAGGCTAACTAAGCCTAATGGGCTTGGCAAGCTTGGTAATGGGCTTTACAATTCTTGGCCCAAAAACAAACTAAGCTAACTAAAAATAAAACCAACTAATAAATAAAATACGTAAACAGACTTTGACTATTTATTACAAAAGGACCCTAGACTATTTGTTGAGACGACTTTATCAGCTTTGACTTCAGATTTTCATCTTCAGATAATTATGATCTTGAATCCAATAAATATGTGCTTTAACAATCTCCCCCTTTGGATCAAGATCATTCTTTAAACTCAGAAAATGTAATCTTCCTCTTTGTCTTCAGAATGTAGCAATCTCTCAAATCGATGAGAATATCTTTTGGAAAGAAATTATCTCCAGTTTCAGCTCGGAATACTTCAGCAAATCATCTTCAAAGAAAATTTCTTCAAAGCTGATCTCCACATTTCTTGATTGATGCTTCTCCCCCTTTTTGATGAAAAGAGCAAAGAGTTCATCAAAACGTGTCTTCAAGAAATTTCTTCCACTATTGATCTTGCAAACAGAACCACTGATCATCCGTCAATTCATTAAGATGTTCATCCAGATCTTTGCAAATCTAGACAAATTAGAAAATGAAGTGTAACACCTGATCAACAAATGAATCAGTTAAAATTGCCTGTCAGTAACACAAAGTCACTGTGTGTAACGAATACACAATATAAAGGAGCTTTTATGATGTTCACTCCCCCAGGGCTTCCATTCAATCATCGAAACACCACAAAGGAAATTTCTATGAACGTTATGACAAAGAAACAAATTCTTTGTGTGTTCGTGCAAGTGATAGAAAGAAGTAAAGCATATGATGTTAGCTTATAAGGCTCAAAAAGTGTAAACCACTGAGACAAGTAGTGAAACACAGACTCAATGTGCATAATAGAAGTGTGAAGGTGGGGCAGACTTCCTTTTTTTCAATATCCAGATTTTCCAAATGAAAATCAGATAGCATATGTGATGCGTCCCCTTTGAAAGTGAAACATTTTCTTGTTGAGAAGAAAATGAGTAGCTGGGGGTTTAATGTCAAGAGTTGGCATGGGCTAGTTGCCTGTTTCAATAATGTTCACCAAGAATTGTGAAGCATTAGAAATGTGGCTGCCCGGCTCAGAAAGTAGTTGGTGCAAAGTTTAATATTCTTTTACTCTGATCTCTCACCCTCTTTCTTTTAATCTTTACGCTCACAGCTAACCAAAACTCTCTTTTAACATTTTTCTCATCACACATCCCACACTCATTTCTTTTGACTCCTCACATTCAATCACTAAAGGATTAACTTCTTGGGTAGGAAACACTGGTTAACGTGAATCCGTAGAAGTTCAATGAAGTCCTAGCACACTGATCCCATGTTTTCCTATGAAGCATATGATGCTCAAATAGTTGAACTTTATCAGTTACAGCTCAAAGATGAATCAGAAAACATTTAAAATCACACTTCCAATTCAAGAAATCTGTTTGAGAATCGGGAAGTGGTTTGAACATTTAAGAACATGTTTTCTTATGATTGAAAGTTTTCCTTCTTTCAACCATAAATGAGATGAAGATAAGGAATTATACCTTTTGAGTGCAGTCTTACATCTCACGAAGTCAATCTTAAAGTCATAAAGACATGAGCTTTGAAGCATCTCTCAACCTAGAAAAGTCTAAAAGTCTAGTCAAAGTAACTTTATTCACTGAAATTGAAATGACATAAAGCAGTAAAACACTTAGTGTACGAGTTCTGATCAGAAGTAATCAGAAGTCATAGCCATACTCTTTACTTGTATGCTCCCCCTAGAATCATGTATCACTAACAATTATCAGTAAGCACAATGCATTTAAATATGCTCCCCCTCAAACTAACATTGACCATCAATGAAATACTTCTCACACTCCCCCTGAGATCATGAACAAACTATTAAAGAGCAGGTATCATGCAGAAATAATAATAAGAAATGATAAAGAGATACAATAAGAAACTTTAATAGGTAACTACCGATTATGTCTTAAGATTTAGCATACCAAGTCTTGAGACAAGAAAATTAAATCTCTTTTCGTCTAAAGGTTTGGTAAACAAATCTGCAAGCTGATAATCGGTTTTTACAAAGTAAAGTTCAATTGTTCCCTTTTCTACATTATCTTTAATAAAATGATACCTCACATCTATATGTTTGGTCTTAGTATGCTGAACAGGGTTAGTGGTAATCGCAATAGCGCTCTTCGAATCACAATAGATCGGGATTCTATTGAAATTAAATCCATAGTCTCGCAGTTGTGTTCTCATCCACAGGACCTGAGAACAGCAGCTAGCAGCAGCCACATATTCCGCTTCGGCCGTTGATGTGGAGACACATAATTGCTTCTTCGAAGCCCAACTGACGAGTTTATCTCAGAGGAATTGAAGGCTTAAGACACAACCTGTTTAGTATTGGCCAGTTCTGCGACAAAGATTTAGAGGTTAATTTCAAGGCCAAGACATGTTCAGTTCGCACTGAAGAAGGAAAAGAACTCCTGGTCGGCACTCGCAAGTCAAACCTCTACACCATCAACTTGTCAAACGTCCAGGCTGACAATCAGGTATGTCTACTTTCAAAGGCCTCGATGCAACAAAGCTGGTTATGGCATCGACGGCTTTCTCACCTCAACTTTCGGTACATCAACAAGCTGGTCAGTGGCAAGCTAGTGAAAGGTCTTCCAGAACTGAAGTATGAAAGAGAACATCTATGTGCAGCGTGCGAAAAGAGAAAGTTGAAGAAAGGAGATCAGAAGACAAGAAGAAGGATGGAGCTGAAGAAACCAAGAAAGAAGAACCGATTAAATGCTACAATTGTGGGAGACTCGGTCATTTTGCTAAGGACTATCGCAAATCAAAAGTCCGAAACTCCGAATATTACAAGAATAAGATGCTTCTATCCAAGCAGCAAGAGGCTGGAAAAGCATTAATGGCGGAGGATGAATATTGGCTCGACCATTCGGATGACGAAGCTGAAGAAGGAGAGAAGGACGAGATAGCACATCTGTGCTTGATGGGGAAGAACCAGTCAGAAGCTGAAGCTGATTCGGATGATGGAGATAATGATGAGGTATGTACCTTAACTGAATTCGATTTATTGAACCAAATGAATGCCATGATGTCTAAACTCCAAGAATTAGAGTCAAAACTGAAGCGTGAAAGAGGTGTCATAAATGAGAAAAATCAATCTATACATACACATAGTAATGATATTGCTGAGAAAAATGTATTAATTGAAACTCTGCACAAAAATATAGACACCAGCGCTAAAGAAAAGACTATTATTCATAAAGAGTTATCTGAAACTGTTTCAAAGTTTAAAGAATGTGAGTTTAAGTCTAGAGAGATTGCTAAAAGGTATTTTTCTAATTCAAAAGTGAATAAATCGTTAATAGAAAAGGTGAATGCTTTGGAAGAAAAATTACATTCTTTGGGTCAAACTGAACACACTATTCATTTGAACAAACCTAAAGAGAAACCTGATACTTGGGGACTTGGTTACAAGAACCCACATCATCTCAAAAAGGTTATATCTGAAGTGCCTGCACTTTATGACTTTGAATTTATGTTGTTGGCTCCTCAACATCCTGAACTCAAACCCTTTTGGACTAGTCTGTCGGAAAAAGATAAAGCCAAGGAATATGATAAAAGAAAGAACACAACTAAAGTTCAACTTCCATTTCGCTATGAGAAGTTGAATAACAGTTATCGTTCTAATAAATCAAAATTTCTTTCAAATGATTATTTTGAGAGTTATTCTGTTAAAGAGTTGGAGACTAAACCCATTGAAGGTAAGCTTTACGTCCCTCCCCTCGTTTTGGAAAGTAAAATTTCTGAACTTGAGAATACTCTTACAGATGAAAGAATTTTGATGGACTTAGAACAAACTGTATTTTCAACAGTGTTCAAAAATTCTGATTTTCCTAAACTCTCCAAAGCTTTAAATTATGAATAATAACTTGAAAGAACAATCACACAACAAAAATTATGAATCTTTGACAGAAAATTATAACCGAACAAAAACTTATTCAATCCAAACTGTACTAAGCTCTGATACCAATTGTGTGTCCCAATATGCAATCATTCAATCAAGTAATAAGAATAAACAGAAACGATTATGCAAACCTGATACGATTATATCAAACGATTCACCGAATTACAAGATTAAATTGAAATCGATTTCTTTCTCTCTTGTTGTTCACGGTGCTCCACACCAAGATCAGCCCAACTTCTCTCTCAATAATGATAATATAGTTAGCTCTAATAATTCCTCTAACCTAAAAACAACTTAAACAAAACAATTTATACTAAGGCTAACTCAGCCTAATGGGCTTGGCAAGCTTGGTAATGGGCTTTACAATTCTTGGCCCAAAAACAAACTAAGTTAACTAAAAATAAAACTAACTAATAAATAAAATACGTAAACAGACTTTGACTATTTATTACAAAAGGACCCTAGACTATTTGTTGAGACGACTTTATCAGCTTTGACTTCAGATTTCCATCTTCAGATAATTATGATCTTGAATCCAATAAATATGTGCTTTAACAAAATCTTAAAAAAAATATTTCGTGAAAATTGAAATTTGAACAATACTTGTTATTTTGCAATGTAGAAAAAAATATTTCCATAGATGACCAAATATTTCGAGAAAACTGACTATTCGGGTCTCACTACACGAGCAAACAAACTTTGCGGGTCTCACTACACCCGTAAAGTAGAGGTTTGCGGGTGCTGAAGGAAACGCATAGTATAGAATGCGGGTCCTTCTTGAAACGCAAGATGAGCTTTGCGGGTCCTTCTTGAAACGCAAGATGAGCTTTGCGGGTCCTTCTTGAAGCGCAGAGTATGGTATGCGGGTCTTACTTGAAACGCAATGTATGGTATGCGGGTCTCACTTGAAACGCAAAGTATGGTTCTCAGGTCTGTATGAATGACCCGCAAACCGTATGAATGACACGCAAAGTCTATTTCTTGACATAATCTTTCTCAAATCGATTGATTCCTACACAATTGAACTTCAAGAATTTATCAACGTCATCGAAAAACAGTTCTAAACACACACATGCAATCAATTTTCGATTAAAAACATCAAATCGAATATTTTCAATCAAAAACAGTAACTGAACACGTTTCCACGAAAATCTTAAAAATCAAAAATTGAAACCGATTTTGTTCGAATTTGGAGATGGAATCAAAACAACAATCAATCACCAACATAAATCGAACACAATGAATCC
This sequence comes from Arctium lappa, assembly GCA_023525745.1. Taxonomy (NCBI): domain Eukaryota; kingdom Viridiplantae; phylum Streptophyta; class Magnoliopsida; order Asterales; family Asteraceae; genus Arctium; species Arctium lappa. The sequence goes on from CM042062.1 coordinate 33,872,676, forward strand.
AGTTTCTTGCAATAAAACCAATTTTTCACAAAAAAATTCAGATGAAACAGTAACAAACTCGTTTCTTGAAAGAAAATTCAAAAAATAACGATTTTCAAACCAAAAACACACAAATTTCAATTCAAATCATGATCTAATCATTCCTGAACAGTTTGGTACGGCTCTGATACCAATTATTAAACATAAAATCCCAATCACAACAAGCAATTACTCAAGATATGACATTAAAGCTCAAGAACTAGGGAGAGAATCTAGAGAGAGAAAGTAGATCTTGTATTACACACACTCTAGAATACTACAATATGCATTAGACTCTAGTTCGTTATTACATGATTACAAAGGCAAACCTATATATACCCACATATCTAATCAAAGACTTAACTACTAAGGAAAGTAAAACATTACAAAACTAACTATTACAAGGTCAATGTTGACTTTTACATATTTGACTTTCCTATTAAATCTTGGATACAATATTTAGACTTAACAAAGATGATGCGCAAACCTAAAACAAGATCAAGATTAGTAGAACACGTAACTCAACTAAATGAATGAAACACAAAGTGATATGAATGACGCGCAAAGCACATGAACCAAACGCAAAGTTCAGAAATACTACCAATACACGCAAGATCAACTACAACTTTGAAAATAGACCAAGAAAATCACACACTGAACTTCGAAAACTCTTTCTAACAAATTTTATCAAACAATTTCGATTAAACTCAACAAAATAACAAAAACGAGAATGTAACATAACACAACTCGTGTTTCCAGAAAACACAAAATCGAAGAATTGGAGATTAAAAACTGAATTTTATGCAAAACTATCTAAATCCAACATGATCGATTATCAACAACGAGTTTAATGAGCCCAAAATCAATCAAATTCGATCACAAACAGATCCAAATTTTATGAGAAATCAAGAAAACGAGATTTTCTTGAAAAATTCAAGAAAATCGATCAAACTTTCGATTTCAATCACAAATTCAGATACAGAAAATGCAATCTCTCAATTCTCTCAAGATTTAGTTGGCTCTGATACCAATTGAGAGTCCAAGATCACTAATTCTTAGAGAGATAAAGTAGAGAGAGAGTAACAATGGAGCACAAGATGTGTATTCTCAATAATGTGCGTGTCTTTCTTTTAAGACACAAAGACCAAAGGGACTTAAATACCCTTGGTCAGATACAACACTGATAAGACTCTAAAACACAGTATTTGACCAAGACCTATAAATATAATGATTACTATAAAATCAGACCTAACAGTATCCAAATACGTACATTTGATTTCATCTGATGGATTTTATTGTGATATTTTACTAAATAGAATTCTACTTGTTTATGTTTAAATTTTTATATATTTAGTCGTTTCAAAATACATATTCAGTATATTTTTCTTTCTACATTGATGTTTTAATTCTTGTGTTCTCATTTTTTTTAATGGGTTTGTACATTATTCGAGGGGGAGTGAAAAAGGAGAATTTTTCTAAAAGATGATATATGTTTTCGAGGGGGAGTATCTGATCACTATATGAATGCTAACTTGAATTTTCATATTTAGTGCATTTGTGTAGGGGGAGTCAAAGAGCTTATCAGGTAAAATTTCTGAGAATAAGTCTGCTTTGCACCAACAGTTGGTAGCGCAAACCTCACTTTGCGCCACCTTGAGCTAGCGCAAAACTCACTTTGCGCCACCAACGTGTCGCGCATACCTCTCCTCTTTCCCCTCTATTCCGATTTTGCAGATCTTAAGTCGTCTCGTCTCCAACATTTGCATGACCAAGTTGATCTAGATCATCAAGGTCATGAGGGGGAGAAGTTAAGAAGATGATAAAGAGACAAACAGTTCAAACGTTTATCTGTTGATCAAGATTCGCTCAAGATTCAAATTTCTTCGATTAAACTTTTCTATTTGCTGTTCATGCTCCGACCACTACAGTTTCTTCAAGTACATTTAAAAGAGGTGTGTCGTCTAGAGCACAAGCTGATGAATCAATTGTTCGATCAAGTTTATTACAAACTGGTCCAGTCTTGTCAAGGAAGCAAAGACAACAGAGCTTAAAAGATGCTGAGAAGAATTTTTTTTTAAAAAGTCACGAAGATGCTTCGCAAAGTCACTTAGATGGTCCATGCTGTTTTAGAAGATTGTTTTTGAAGACCACAATGCCAATGATTACTAAGGGGGTGATTGTTAAGTCTGATTTTATAGTAATCATTGTATTTATAGGCTTGGTCTTATACAGTGTTTAGGTTGCATATCTGTGTTGTATAAGTCCAGGGTATTTAAGTCCCTTTGATCTTGGTGTCTTGTAAGAAGGATCTCACGCACTTTCAATATCAATTCTACTTTGCGCTTACTCTCTCTCTCTCTCTCTCTATTTTCTCTCTCTAAGATTTAGAGGATTCTTGGATTATCAATATTAATCAATGTGAGTCTTATAAATTATATGAACAAAAAGTTAATTATCGACAATGCTAACCTGTTCTATATGAAATCCATCTTCAAGGACATCAATATAAGGAGATATTTTTTGGTCCACTCAACTGTTGAAGCTAGCAACCGTATGGGATCAAACCGGGGACATGTTTTGCATTTAAACAAAGTCGTCTCATTCCCCTTTGTTATCTGTCACCTATATCTATACTATATTATAAATCATTTAAGAAAAACTCTTAAAAACAATTTTTTATGCATCATGTATTGTTTATTGATGCATATTACTTAAAATTCAAGATTACAAGTAGACAATACATTAGTACAATTTTTTAAAGCTAAATGTCTTAACAAACTAATAAACATAATCAAATACCGGATAAACATTAAATATAAAAAATATAAAATATATTTAGGATAATTATTGAATTCTAATAGAATACTTAATTATTTATTTTATAAAAGCATTATATTATTAAACCTAAAAAACATTAAGTTATTATTAAACCTAAATTGTAATTACAATTTAAATTAAATTAAACTAATTTATAAAAAAGACATTATCGCTTTCTCAAAACCACATAAAACCATATTATAAAATCGACAAAACATAAAATAAAACAAAACATTAAAATCAAGATGTATAGCGTTGCATTGCGCAATTACTTGTATGCACAAGTGCATAACGTCCAGATAAAAGGCTACCAGAGTGTTCCCCAGTTTTTCGTTTTTTTGAGGTTTTCCTTTGAACCTGACCCTATATATATGGTCTAGTTCATTTGTTAACCTTGTTTTTGTTATCAACTTTGTGAACTAATCTAAACCATTGATCTGAGATTGAATGGTTGAGATTTGATCTAAATTATTAATCATCAAGAGCATCAGCTATGCTAAAATGGAAAAAATCGGGATTTTAGCATTTTTATTGCTCCAAGAGCTATGTGATCCTCTATGCTAAAATAGAGAAAAGAGGAGAGAGATTGTAAAAATCTCTAAATTTAGAGAAACCTCTAAATTGATAGTTTCTCCCCAAAACTAATTATTATCCCTAAAAAACAACCTTTTTCACTCCCAACTTACCATATATTGAATATTTTAATAATATAATTAAATAAATTGAATATTTTAATAAGATAATTAATATTAGAGTTGCTAATGTAGAATAATTGTTTGAGTTTGATGCAAATTCTTTTTAGAGATTTTGATTTATTTTACTTTATTTTTTAGAAAAACTTTAGCATAACTGTTGGAGATACTCTAAAGAAGGTTTTATTTGATAACCGATGTGGTGAACAAATATGATGGAGGGTAATTTGGGAAAATATATCCCAAATCTTTTCAAACATATTAATCACCACATTAATTTCTCTCAGACAAAAATGAAACCTACGATTTCTAAACAAAATTACCTTAATGATACGTTCTATTAGACCAATATAACATCTACTACATAAACACATGTGATCATACCCATATGACTGTCCAAAACCGAACTTTTAACATCTGTAGAATTCACACACACATGCATACACACATGTTCAATGTGTGCAGTCACACATGTTCAATACCATCCATCAATGAACACACAAATCCCACCTCCTCCATAAAATATACAAATATCTTTTATGTATGAACTTATGTGATCACATTGATGAACATGTTGATGAACATATGGGAATAAGTAATTAAGCATTCAATGTGTGTCGTTGTCCAATATTTGACTTTTATGTATTAACTTATGTGATCAACGATGAACACACATAACTTATGGAATGTTTAATTACTTGTTCCCATATGTTCATTAGTGGTTGGGAATTTTTTGTTTTAATGGAAACATCATAAAACTAATTAGTCAAAACAACTCGACAACATTCAAAAAGACTTACCAATACAAAATTTGTTATTTGATTCGATTATATCTACATTGCATATACCGTTGCTTTCATTTTGGTGCTTATTGTTATTCAGTTGATTTTTATTGTCCTCATCCATTGTTGTCGTTTTCGGAGATGAAATTTTTCAACAATTGCATATCCATTGACGTTGTTGCGGAACCCGAAATTCATAATGTCGGTCGACGTTGTTGCGTTCATTATTGTGATGTTCATGCGATTTTAGAATGATGTTGGTCCCGAAGGTGCTTAACAAGTTTGTAGAAGGGGGGTAACACAATTTACAAGTTTGTTGCAGAATAAGATTTAGTAAAACCTAATCTAAACAAACTTACGAATCACTACGAAGGTTGCACTAGAAATAGAGAATAGGGGATTGGGAGAATATAGAAAACAAGGGTTTCTATATATTTAGAAAAGATGAAGACAACTATTAGATGGAGTGTTGATCTTTCTATTTATACCCTATGCATTAAATGCATGGCAGAGTAGTTTACATGTGTCCTTCATTGATTGGCTGCATGGGTCTGACTTTAGGAGATATGTTTTCGGCCGTATGATGAACAGTGTACTTGATAGAGTTGTTGTACGAATTTCTGCAGAGGTATGTCCATTCTAACAAATTATACTAGGTGTGCAAGGATAAGACAAAAGATACTTGAGGCATAAGCTAAGTGACCATCGATCGCTGAATATCTCTTCCTTCAGAGATACAAAGAAGTTCAGCTATCGCTGAAGCTTTTCCTCAAGTTTCTTCGCGTATGTAGATTCGTCTTGGCTTCACTGATATCCGCATCAGGTCATGAGTGGACTTGTCTTTGTTCAGTAGCTTTGTCTTCGATTCAGCAGTAAACATCTTTTGTTGCGAAACTTGTCTTCAGAGATTACGTCTAACTGTTTACATGAAAAATCATCAGCGATACTAAACATACTCAGTATTTGATCGCTCATAGTGAAACATTAATACATATGAATGTTTATAAGAAAGATCATCAGTGATAACTGAACAGACTGAGTTTTATCGCTGATGATGAAATATTTATACATAAAATTAAACGTAATTTTCACTAAGTATAAAAAGGGTCATTTTCAAATCACCGAGAGAGTATGGATCAACAATATCCCCCTATTTGATAATGACAAAGTAACTATGAAGAAAATTACTCTTAACTCAAAATGAGTAATAATCAGGACTCATAACATACACGTCCCAACTACTATTTTGAGGGATCTTTTATAATACCGATAGAGTTATGTACTTCACTGAATTTTCATTAAATCAAAGAAAGAATTACAAGAGAGATGAAAATATAAAGTACAAGTGAAGAACTAACTAATGTAAGTCTAATTAACAGATTACAAGAAGTAAGAAAATAATCTATCAACTATCTAGATGAGATTGCAGGACCTTGATCATGTAATCAGGTACTTCTTCTCCTTTTTGCCTTCGATCAGCTGATTTTTTTTCTGATGATTGTTTTGATCGGTTCAGCTAGAGGAGAATAGGTACACCATAAGCACAATAGATCCTTGACATGATTGAGAGGACAGATAGGAATCTCAGACACTCTTTGGAATCTGAGCTGACCTTCGTCATCTTTGAAGAAGATTTCGAAAAGGATTTTTTAGCACTTGTCCTACAATGAATGGTCCACCAGGTGGTATGGATAGATCAAGAATTGACAGATCAGGAGGAGGCCCAAACAGTGCTTCTTTCAAGAACTTGATGGAGGTCTTGTTCTTGATTGCAGCGACATTATCAGAGGAGGAGGAAGAGGCATGCTTTCTTTTGGCTTGCTTTGGCTTTGAAGGAAGAACGGAAGGTACCTTTAGTACATCAGTGACTATGTTGATGAGGGTTCCAACGATACCTTCAACATAGCCTCTATAGATTGACTTTGATTTCTTAAGTGCTTCCTTAAACTCTAACCATTCCATGTAGCCAAAACTTTCAAGTCTTGAGATGATCATAGGCTTTGAGCTTCCATCCTCTCTGGTTATCTACATTGTTACTGATGTTCGGTCCTTCTTCTTCTTCCAGAGATGACAACGGCTATTTTTTTCATCGGGTCAGAGCGATAGTCGTTTTTTTTGTTTACACCATTCAAGTGTTTTATCGCTGACCTCTTTTTCTTTTGTGCGGTCCTTTTCTTTGAGTAGAGCATCCTGAACTTCCACTGGATTTTTCTTTAGTTTTTTATCTTTGAACTGAGAAGACTTAACCTTGAGAGCTAGAGTTGCATCTTTTTGGCATTCAGCGATCAACTTCTCAGCTCTGACAGATTCTTCAATTTCAGCTTCAGTCAGGAAGTCGAGCTCTTTTGATGAGGGTTGAAGAGGGATCTTTAGCCGTTGACTCTCCATATGAGAGATCATCTCTGCTCTTTTATTTAATTCTTCCTCTGACCATTGAGCTGGTCTAGAGGGCCTTCTTGGATGGTGCAGGGCTTCTTCTTCTTATTCTTCTTCTTCTTGTTCATCAACCTCATTGAATAAGGTTGGGATTATTTGATCTTCTGTTGTTGGAGCTGGGATTATTTGGAGTTCAGTTCCCTTAAGCAGGGGAGAGAACTGACTGATCAAAAAGGAAGAAAGGGGTTAGAGTTTATTCAATGGAGAGAGGGGATTGGTAGGTATAGAAGGAAAGAGGGACAATGGATAGGCATACCTGAGAAGGATTCTCCCCCTCAAATGGTGAGACAAGTTTCAGGTTTCCCTAGACAGCTATTCCTATCTGCTTGCCTTGGGATGGAGCACCTGAAGTTGTTTCCTTTCTCCCCCTTCTCTAGAAATGACAATTCCTTTGGAAGCTGTCGCTGATGAGGTATTGGTAGATAAGAACCAAAGAGATTGGTCCTATTCATCATCATCTTCGTCATCATCAGCTTTGTCACTTTGATCATGAAGATCAAGGTCTTCATCATCTTCCTCATCCCCCTCCTCCTCTTCTTCGAATTTTGAGCTAGCGAAGAAGAGGGAGGGGCTTGAATTTTGGACACCTTCTCCCCCTCAACCTGAGAAGGAGGTTCTTCCGTCTGAACCTCAGTTGCAGCTGCTTCTGAATTTTCTTCTTCAAGAGTTCTCTCCCCCTCTTTGTCATTATCTACAAGGGGGAGTTCAGTTGTTTCTGGTGCAGCTTGAGCAGTGGCCAGAGAACGGAATTCAGCCTCCAAGCATTCCAAACGTCATTCAATGTTAGGGATATCGGAAGTAGCCAGATGAATAAATTCAACGGCTATATTCAGTGATGTGCAATCATTCTCCATGAATGAAGGTGTCGGCGTTGGAGTTGGTTCACTCAGCTTTGTCAGGACTTGTTGGAGGACAACTGTGCAGGAGTCTATTTTTGATGAGAGACCCCAGACTTCATTGCAAAAGGGGCCAAATCGTCCCTGAAGGTTTTGAACTTGTTGATGGTTGACAACCAAGTCCTCCTTGACTTTGACGATCTCCTCTTGAAGAGTCTTGATATAAGAGGCTTCAGCTTTTGTGGTGCAGGCAGCGGTCAGCCTCTTCAGCACCTCACCAGCTTGACTGACAACGCTGGTGGTATTGTTCAAGGAAGTGGAAAGAGTGTCCACTTTGTCTGCAAGTTTGTTGACGTGAGCGTCAACTGTTCCCAAATTAGGACCTGAAAGAAAAGTCAGTGGTTGAGCCAAACATCGCTCAGGCTTATATGGAGAGATATGAGATGTGTATTTGGGTGGGGAGTACCTGATATGTCAAACATCTTAAAGAATTGCATATCTCCTTCAAAATTTTGAGTATCAGGTCCTACGGATGCAGCAGGAATAGGATGCTGCGAAATGATGGGAGGGTTATTGACCAAGAAAAGAGGAGAAGATAGAGTAGTGGGGATAGAAGAAGAGATAACAATAGTGATGGTAGGATTTACCTCAGTGTGCGAAGCTTGAGGCACTGAGAAAATTGGGGCGGTCACTAGTGCGGTGTCAGCAGTGGTCATCACTGACACGGTTGATGTAACAGCTGATGTGGAGGAGATACCCACGAAAGCATCTAAAGTAGTTTGTTGAGAAACTACTTCAGGTATTGTTCCCGAAGGGGTTGACTCCTTGGTCTTTCTGGCTTTTTCAGAAGGACAAGAGAGAGCAGTTGATTGTCTTTTTGAAATGGTGGTAGAAACAGGGATAGCAGAAGAAGGAACCTCCTGCGTGGCCGCTGAAGAAGCAGAATGAAGAGAGAGGCGGGAACATAGGGTAGAAATACTTACCTCATTGTCAGCAGGCTTGATCTCCAGCGTTCGTTGGCCTATCTTTGAGAAAGTACCATCATTGGAAGTAGGGTACTTCTCAGCGTATAGAAACTGAAGATAGGTGCAAATGAAATGAACATATGGGATCTTAGGATCCCTCTCCGTCTTCTCGATCTTTGACTTTAGATCATCAAAGATCTCTCCAGCATAGTCGTAGTGTTTTCCGTCTATCACTGAGTAACCCATCTGGAGCTGCATCATGCTTGCCTGGTCCAGAGACCCTATCTTCCCACTCATACTCTAAATGATGTGAATGAAGATATAGTTCAACTGTGAAGGCATGTTCTCCTTCTGAATCTTAGTCAGACTTTTGTTTGGAATTTGAGAGTGAGGCTTGTTTTCCCAAGAGTATTCCATGTCATCTAAAAACTTGATGAGCTCAGCGTTAGTTGGAAGAGAGTCCAAGCCAGCATTGGTCTTTGTAGGGAATCGAAGAGCCTTCCTGAGACCATAGGCAGTAAGGAATCTGGGACCCATTTCAGTAGCAAAGGAGATAGGGACCACTTCACCCTTTTTGTTTGTTATAGTGGTCTCACCAGCTGTGAACCAGAATTGTTGAAGCAAGGTCTTTGACAGTTTGGGATCCACATTGAGAGCATAAGCAATGCAGGATTGGTTCAGAAAAGTTGCGGCTTCCACCAGATGTGGGTACTTTTCAGCATCAAAGCCCAACCTAGCCAGGTGGTTGTTCTTTGGAATTTCAGATTCAGTGATGGTGAACTTCACGTTCTTGGAAGCAAATAGAGTAGCTTGGGACATTTCTGAGTAGAAAGATTTAGAGTAGAATAGATGGTTTAGAGTCTAAGAATAGTGTGAATATTTTACTAGTTTCTTTGTTTAGAGAAAAACATAGAAAAATAAAGTTGTTTTTAGAATAAAACAGTGTTCTTTATGAAAAAGAAAGAACATGTTAAAAACCAAATATTTTTAGAATTTAGATAAAATCAAAAGAAATGATTTTAGATTTAAGAAACATTTTAAAGTCAAAAATAATAGAATATTTAGGATTTAAGAATGTGTTGAAGATGAAAGAATGGGAAGAACAAAAACCTGAAAATCTTGAAGATTTGAAAATTTGAGTTTGAGTTTTTGTCTGCTTTGATTTCCTTGAGTGCCTTTTCTTGCTTGGTAAGTTTTAAGTGAGCATAAAAAATATGAATGGAAAAGGCATTCCTTTTATATGAGGAGAGAGAAAGAATGAGGCTGGAAAACAAATGCTCATCAGGACATGGACACGTCCTACGAAGTTGATTGGATAGAAGTGCAACAGACGGACGTGTCAGAGAAAAAGGCATGTCATGGATTGTCGGTTCAAATGACGTCATAGGAGAGAAAAAATACCGTTTCATTTGCCTTTTTAGAAAGTATCTATGAAGAAAAGTCAGAGATAGGTTATCTTTAGAAAGAATCTCTGATAGAAATTCAGAGATAATTTTTCTTTTCAAAGGATCACTGATGAGAAAAATCAGTGATAAGATTTGTTGATCAAAAAGCTTTCAACCACTTGAAGAAAATCAGTGATTGAAGATTTGATTCTTAAAAAACGTTTTACTGAATGATATATTCAGTGATAGAGATTGAGAGAACATACCTAAGAGTCAAAGATATTTAAACAGAGAGCAGATGATGAAGGGGAACTCTTTATGACTGACATAATGTGTGAAAGATAAGAGTCAATCTTCAAGATTCATCATTCCAAGCTTACTGATGAGAAAGTTGAATCTTGTCTCATCAAGAGGTTTGGTGAAAAGATTAGCGAGCTGATAGTCAGTAGGAATAAAGTGGAGTTCAATATCACCATTCATCACATGATCTCTGATAAAATGATATCTGATCTCTATGTGTTTCGTATTTGAATATAGTATTGGATTGTTTGCTATAGCGATAGCACTAGTGTTGTCGCAATAGATTGGAATCTTTGATAGCTGAAGGTCATAGTCTAATAGTTGATTTCTCATCCATAAGACTTGAGCACAACAACTTCCAGTGGCTACATATTCAGCTTCAGCTGTGGAAGTCGACATTGAATTTTGCTTTTTACTTGTCCAACTTACCAGCTTTCCTCCTAGAAGTTGACATCCACCACTGGTGCTCTTTCTATTGAGTTTACAACCTGAAAAATCACTATCTGAATATCCAGTTAGATCAAATCCTGAGTCTTTGGGATACCAAAGACCGAGGTTATGAGTTCCTTTAAGAAATCTAAAGATTCACTTTATGGTGATCGGATGGGATTCTTTAGGTTGAGATTGATAGCGTGCACACAGACATGTAGAGTACATGATGTCAGGTCGGCTCGTTGTTAGATACATCAGGGAGCCTATCATTCCTCTATAGGCAGTGACATTAACAGGTTTTCCAGTTGGATCGTTGTTTAATGGCAGAGGAGGTGCCATAAGAGTTTTCTTCGCTGAGGTTTGAGTAAGATCAAACTTATTCAACATATCTTTAACATACTTACCTTAGTTGATAAAGGTACCTTTTTTAGTTTGCTTAATCTGAAGACCAAGAAAGTAAGTTAGTTCGCCCATCATACTCATTTTATATTCTTTCTTCTTCCTTTCAGCGAAACGAGTACACAGAGATGGGTTAGTAGAACCAAATATAATGTCATCGACATATATTTGCACAAGAATAATGTGACCTTTTATCTTTTTGAAAAACAAAGTATTATCAATTTTATCACGTTCAAAATTTTCAGAGATAAGAAAAGATGAGAGAGTGTCATACCAAGCACGAGGGGCTTGTTTTAGACCATAGAGAGCCTTATCCAACTTATATACAAAATTTCGATGCTTAAGGTCAAAGAACCCTAGGGGTTGTTGAACATAGACTTCTTCATTCAACTTTCCATTCAGGAATACTGATTTTACATCCATTTGATATATGTAGTCTTTGTAAACTGCATAAGCTAAGAAGAGTCGAATTGCTTCGAGCCTAGCCACAGGGGCAAAGGTTTCATCATAGTCTATGCCTTCCTCTTGTCTGTATCACTGAGCAACAAGTCTAGCCTTGTTCCGGGTTACAGTTCCATGTTCATCTAATTTTTTTCTAAACACCCATTTGGTGCCTATAACAGATTTATCATATGGTCCAGGAATGAGATTCCAAACTTTGTTTCGAGTAAATTCAGTCAGCTCTTCTTGCATAGCGCTGACCCAGTTTGGATCTCTGAGGGCATCATCAGTCTTGTTTGGTTCTATTAAAGAAATAATTTTGACAAAGAGACAGATACTACCTGAACTTCGTCGAGTCTGAATACCTGCATCGGGATCACCAAGGATTTGATCTATGGGGTGATCGCTCACTTCAGGAGTTGGATCAACAATGGGAATTTTCATTGATCAAGAAGCTTGAAGTTCATCAGTTATTAACTGTTGAGTGTCAGAAAGACCATTGTTTTCTGAGAGGTTTTTAGACGAGGGAAGATCTGATAGAGGGAGTGTGTGAGGTGGATTCAACATTAGGTGGGATGATATTTGGATCATCATCAGCAGCTGGATGATTTGTGTGCTGATGGTTTGAGAAGAAAGGTTCTGTTTCTCTATAATGAGAAAAATCCAAGCATTTAGTTCTTCATTGTCAGTGATAGGTTTAGAGTTCGCTGAACGGGATTCGTCAAAGGTGACATGAATTGTTTCTTCTACAGTTTGTCTTCTCTTATTTAAGACTCTGTAGGCCTTGTAGATGGAGAAATACCCAAGAAATATTCCATCATCAGCCTTTGGGTCGAACTTTCCAAGTGAATATTTGTTGTTTAGAATATAACATTGACAACCAAAGATGTGAAGAAAACTGATAGAGGGTTTCCTTCCATGAAATAGTTCATGAGCTGTCTTTCCAAATCACTTTACTATTAGAGACCTGTTTTGAGTAAAGCAAGCAGTGTTTACAGCTTCAGCCCAGAATTGAGTAGGGAGATGAGAATCGCTGAGCATTGATCTGGCAACTTCAATAATTGTTCTGTTTCTTCTTTCAGCGACTCCGTTCTGCTGAGGAGTTCTTACTGAGGAAAAATTGTGAGAAATTCCTTACTCTCAAAGAAATTGTTCAGGGAACTATTTTTAAATTAAGTTCCATGATCATTGAGCGAACAGTAAGATTATTCAGTAGTTCCATCTTTCTAACAAAAGATATCAGTTCTTCTGGAGTATCACTTTTGCAGCGAAGAAAGATAACCCAGGTGTAGCGAGAGTATTCGTCTGCAGTGACAAGTGTATATTTCTTTTCAGCTATGGATTGGATATTAACAGGGCCAAACAAATCCATATGCAAGAGTTGAAGAGGACTTGTCACTGAGGAAACTTGTTTAGATTTGAAACTAGCTTTAGTTTGTTTTCCTTTTTCACATTCTGAACATAGAGATTCCTTAGCATATGAGTGTTGAGGAAGACCAGAGACTAGTTCCTTAGAAGAGAGAGAATTCAGGGTTTTGAAATTTAGATGAGAAAGCCTTTTATGCCATAGCCAGTTGACATCAGAGGAGGCTTTAGAAAGAAAACACACATTTTCAGTGGTAGTAGAGTCCATATCTATTACATAGATATTTTCAATTTGGTGACCACTGAGAGCAATTTTTCCATCACTGAACATGCTTTCTTAGTGAAGAGAACTTCGTAGTCTTTGTCACATAGCTGACTGATGCTTGGAAGATTGTGCTTCAGTCCTTCTACGTAAGCATTCTTCTGAAGGTTGTTGTCCCATTGTTGAGGACACTGAACCCTCGGGTATATCCTTTTCCATTTCCACCAAAGGTCACTGAGGGACCTTTCTCTTCCTTGTATTCAGTAAGCAGGTCTTTTTTTCCAGTCATGTGTCGAGACCATCCGCTATCTAGAGACCAGATACCCTTCGATCCATGCAAATATAAGGAAGATTAAATTTTGATTGGTACCCACTTTTCAATGGGTCCAATGGTGTTAGTGGAGATGGAAGGTTCAACAATCTTCACGACAGTTGAATATATAACTTCAGTGGTAACCTTCACTTTGGTTAATTTCCTAACCTTAGTGGTATTTTTCACCTTAGTAGATTTCTTAGCTTTGGTGACCTTCTCAGCCTTGGGGGCATTCATCTTCACTTTAGCTATTTTATCAGCTTTTGTGGCATTTGGACATTTACTTGCAATATGGTCAGTGAGTCCACAATGATAGCATTTTCTATATTTAATGGTGGCTTTAGGACCATGTGTAGTAAGATTAGAAAACTTGAGACGAGCAGGGCCAACTCCAAAAATACCTTTAGCATAATATCTGGGAGTTATTTTCAGTTCCTCATATTTCTTAGTCTTAAGATCTACTTTTAGCTTTGGAGGACAGATATCAAAGATTTTTGTTTTAGAGCTAAAAGATTTGATTACTAAAGTTTAGAAGGAACATTCAGTTTTGCTTTCTCGGTAGCCTTCTTGATGGGTAATGGATTTCCCTTTATCAGTGAGCTTCGAGCTTTTTGATAACTCCTTAGGAATAGGATTAGAGGAAGAAGAACATTGAGTAGAATAGGTATCAGGGATAGAAGAGACAAACATTCCTAACTTAAGCATGGAACTGTCTTCTTTAGGTTCATCCCGTTCTTTCCAAAAACCAAGACTGGTTTTATCACTGGCAGGGATTTGAGACCTGATGATTTCAGTGATTTTGGTAGAAGAGTTACACCATCCCCTCAACAGTTGCTCTTTCTGCTTTTAAAGCATCTATAGCTTGTTCGCGTTCAATGCTGAGAATTTCGTTGACAATGAGTTGATCTTTCAAAGTTTCCTCTAAAAGAGTCAGTTCTCTGATCTTTTCATGACACTTTTCTAGTTGTTCAGTTAAATCAATATTTTTGTTTTAAGCTAGAGTTTTTCCATTCAGTGCATTGTACAGATCAATTGTCAGCACATCAACATCGCGACTTCTCTCAACTTCAGAGAGAGAGGTATTGGTAGAGATAGATACCTGAGATGAGATATAGCTCATGGAAGTTTCTGTTGATTCTTCCACTTCTTCTTTAATCTCAGTCATAAGACAGAGATTAGAAACTTTTTCTTCATCATAACTAGATTCTTCTTATTCAGCCCAGTCATGCTCTTCAGTGATAAGACCTTTACCCTTTCTTTTATAGTTTTTCAACTTTTGATATTTCTCTTTCAGCTTAAGGTATTTGTTATCACTGGACTTTCTGGACGTAGAAGGTTTGAAGATTTTCTTTAACCTGCACTCACTTGCAAAATGCCCAATATTTTCACAGTTATAACAAGTAGCAGTAGCCTTATCAACAAGGGTTGATTTTGGCTTGTCAGTTATAGAGAGAGGTTTATTTCTTCTGAAATTACGCTTTCTTGCTAACCTTTTAAAAGAGTTTGTCAAGAGTTATAAGGATTTATCAAACTCTGAAAGATCAGTATCTGATAATTCCTCAGAATCAGAATCTAACTCGGTGATAGTAAGAGTAGATCGCTGAGATGGGATGATCTCTGAAGAGACAAAGGCAACAGGAGTGCTTTTTGATTCTTTAGAATCTTTTACAAGATTCTTCTTCAGAAGATTTTATTGCTCATAGTTGAGCAATATTCCATATAAAGTGCTAAGAGAGAGAGAATTTAAGTCTTTTGTTAGCTTGAGACACATTGAATAACTGTCCCAACTTTCAGGAAAACATTCTAAGAATTTAATTAAGACCCTAGAATTAGAATAGGTCCTACCAGCAGTTCTTAGAACAATGATTAAGCAGTTGAATCTTTGGTGAACATTAGAGAGAGGTTCGTTCTTACCAGCGATAAAACTTTCATACTGTCTTACCAAGTTAATCTTTTAAGTTTCTTGGACTTCAGTGGTACCTTCATATTGAACACATATAGTGTCCCACATTTCTTTGACAGTTTTAAGATGCATTATGGAATGGAAAGCTTCATCAGGCAGGGCCATATAGATAATGGTTTTTGCCTTTGCATCTAAGCCAACCTTCTTTTTGTCTTCATCGCTCCACTGTCTTATTTCCTTAATAGCATAACGTTCAGGAACAACAGGAGTGGTGGTAGTAGCTGCAACGACAACTATGATAGTGAAAGGTTAATATGGGCCATTTGCTACGTATTCATGTATAGTAGGATCTACACCTTCTAGAAATAACATCATTTGATTTTTCCAGAGAGCAAAGTTATCTCTCCTAAATCGAGGAGGTTTTGAGAGTGAACCATTATCATAGTAGTTTGTGTTTGTGTTAAGTGCCATACAAGGAAGAGAATAAAGCAAGATCTTGTTTATGAGATTAAACAGTCCTCTCTAGTACCACTTGTTGGTCCCGAAGGTGGTTAACAAGTTTGTAGAAGGGGGGGGGGGTGAATACAAACACATAAATTTAAGGTTTAATAAATTGTTTATTGATAAATCAAAACACATTTTACAAGTTTGTTGCAGAATAAGATTAAGTAATACCTAATCTAAATAAACTTAAGAATCACTACGAATGTTGCACTATAAATAGAGAATAGGGGATTGGGAGAATATAGAAAACAAGGGTTTCTATATATTTAGAAAGATGAAGGCAACTATTAGATGGAGTGTTGATCTTTCTATTTATACCCTATGCATTAAATGCATGGCAAAGTACTTTAAATGTGTCCTTCATTGATTGGTTGCATGGGTCTGACTTTAGGAGACAGGCTTTCGGCCGTATGATGAACAGTGAAGTTGACAGAGTTGTTGTACGAATTTCTGCAGAGGTATGTCCATTCTGACAAATCGTACTAGGTGTGCAAGGATAAGACAAAAGAGACTTGAGGCATAAGCTAAGTGACCATCGATCGTTGAATATCTCTTCCTTCATAGATACAAAGAAGTTCAACTATCGCTGAAGCTTTTCCTCAGGTTTGTTCGCATGTGTAGATTCGTCTTGGCTTCACTAATATCCGCATCAGGTCATAAGTAGACTTGTCTTTGTTCAGCAGTTTTGTCTTCGATTCAGTAGTGAACATCTTTTGTCGCGAAACCTGTCTTCAGGGATTACGTCTAACTATTTACATGAAAAATCATCAGTGATAGTGAACATACTCAGTATTTCATCGTTGATAGTGAAACATTAATACATATGAAAGTTTATAAGAAAGATCATCAGTGATAACTGAACAGACTCAGTTTTATCGCTGATGATGAAACACTTATACATAAAATGAAACGTAATTTTCACTAAGTATAAAAAGGGTCATTTTCAGAGTATGGATTAACAAATGAAAATGAATATGGACAAAATTTTAAAAACAACCCATTAGCTACTTAAATTAGTGTGATGTTCCTGCGATTTTAGAATGCAAATGAATTTGGACAATATTTTGAAAACAACCCAGCTAAAATCATGGCGCATTAATTTTTTGTAACTCCAAAATAAATATATTAAATATTGGTAAGAGTTCCCTTTCTACCCTTGAGCATTAATTATACACTCAATCAACAACACCCTAAGATAAATTTCTATTGGCTAGATTAGGTTCACACAGTTAATAACCTGTTGATGGTTAACAAAAGATCCTCACTATATATATATATATATATATATATATATATATATAGGTGGGTTCATACGAGAACAATCTATGTAAGAAAACACGCAAACAGCCGAGTGCATACAAAATCATATATGCTTCACGTACAAAACTATATATGATTCACGCGACTATACGTGCGACCTTTAGGTCGCGCTGGACATTGCTCACGTCCGATTTTTTCGGGTTAGTGTAAAATCACATATGATTTTGTACATGATCTGCTTTTTTTGTTGTTTTGATGTTTTTTAAATAGTTAGTGTTCTCGTTTGAACCTTCTTTTCTCTCTCTCTCTCTCTCTCTCTCTCTATATATATATATATATATATATATATAGTGTTGGGTTCCGGTGAGAAGTTGAGTTAATGGTGAGAAGCGTGAGAAGTGGTTATCAACCGTTGGATGAGAAATGGACGTAAATGAGGATGAGATGCACGCAGATGCACCATATCAATTCCCTTATAAGCCTCAATTCATGGGAGGGATTGAGATTAAAGGAGGTCAATGGTTCAGATCCACTTCTCACGTTTCTCACAGTTAACTCAACTTCTCACATGATCCTTCGCATATATATATATATATATATATAGAGAGAGAGAGAGAGAGAGAAAGAGAGAGAGGGCCCTTCATATACAAACCATACAAATAGTGCAACCCTTACAAACTCATCTTGACCATTAATTATTTAATCTAAGGGTCAAGATTAGATTGGGTAGAAAATGTAAATATGACAAACTAGGTTTCCATAACTGAAATTCACATAGGCAGGTAAGGGTAATTGATAGGTGTTAATAAATTAACCCGTTTTATTAGTATTTTATCTTTGTTTTATTTTCCCAAAGTCCACTTTTAGTGTTGTTTAGTCCATTTTATAGCTTTTATCATGTTTCTATGTTTTAGTATGCATTTCCATTTATTTGGTGCAAACTTGAGCATTTTTCCAGATTTCTGAATTTTTGACAATATTGTATTGTAGGACCACCTAGATTTTGATGTTGTAGGAGTAGCTGATAATTTCTGCAGCCGAGATTTTTGCTTGGGCCGAGCTTGGAAGCCCCATTTTGAATACTTTATGGCCAAGAAAGGGCTTACATCATCATTGTACCATTTTAGCTTGTTAGATATTTCTCTAGTGGCTATATATATGCATCTTTTGTAACTTTAAACATACCAACAACCTCTGGGTTTAATTATGCTCTACTTTATTTTGTAATCTTAAGCTTAAATATTTTGGGTTTCCTTGTCCTTCAAGAACTAAAATATTCTAAGCTTATGGTTGGTATATTTTGCAAGTATTAATCAAAGTATTTTTGGATTTCAAGTTCATCTTTCATATTCTTGTTCTTTACTTTCTCAAGCTTTGTATTCTCTAAAAATCAATTTGTGGGATTTAATATTCAAGATCTTTGCAAGGGATTATCACAAATCTTTTTTGCACCTTGATTCTTAATTCACACAAGTTAGCTTCCAAGTTTTTAATTTTCGAATTTCTAAAGTGTGTTCAAGGCGAAAAATTTTATAATCTCAAAGTTACTCTTTTTTTTATATATAAAGAAATTGTTTGGAACTAATCTTTAACTTTTACCTTGGATTTTCATCTCTTGTAAGACAATCTTCCTTCAAAATACAAAAGTGATCTTTGCAAGTACTAAAAAGTCTTATTCCAAGGACCAAAATTTCTAGTTTTGACTCTTGTGACACAACTTAAGAGACAAGTTCCATAACTTGTCACTTAAGTTATCAAGTCATACATTATTTTTACAAGTATTTTCTAATCTACTTTTAGCTTAGCTTTTCTTTTCCTGTTATTTTCCATTCTGTAATTTACTTTATTGTTCTTTACTTTTCTGCAATTAAAACTTTTGTTTTTACTTTTCTACAATTTAAATTGTTGTCATTTATATTCCTGTACTTAAATTTCTGCAAGTTACTTTTTTGTCATTTACATTCAGCAAATTTACATTATTATATTTACCTTTCAGTTATTTACATTCCAAAAATTTATTTTGTTGTTATCTATTTTTCCAACAATTTTCACTTTCAGTAATTTAATTTTATGTTATTTACATTTCCATTCCTTATATCAATCAAAAGAAGAAACCAAGCGATGATGGGCTAATAGCCTGAGCTTGGGGTGTAAGACAGAGTTAAGACCGAAATTGGTGTGGAAATAAAAAAGTGTATCTATTATAGTAATGTTTAATTGACTATTTATTTCAGGTGATTATTGTTTCATTGAAGATCATATTTAATTAATTGACAACTAATTTTATATGTGAAAATGCATTAACTTTCAGAGTTAAGGCAAATGAGAAAACTTGATTTAATATGAGAAGACTATAAATAGTTATAGCACCTGACAAATGCTATACTCATACGATGTAGGGAGGTAATATTGTGCCGTGCTAGGATTCACGAGGTCTAGCATAAGTGATATCAAATCGATAACAGTGGGCCGATATGCATTCTTTGGAGGCCGTCTGAACCGATAGTTAAATATTGTGACAGTCTTATAGAATCATTCAGATGGTACTATCGGACTGTCCAGCATGCTATATGATCTTTTTATCAAAACACCTGTTTTAATCTTAACAAATCTTTGCACCTTTTGCTTCCTCTTTTACGACTAATTTTCTAGTTGATAAGTCAAACAAACCAACATAAAGATTTCCTCGAATTCGCCATCTGAAATCAATTTTTAAATACTGGACTTTTGAAAGACTTTCACAAGCCTTCTCTGTTGGATCGATATCTGGTGCTTTTACCATTATTACTTGTTACGAGACGATAGTAGTTCAAGGTATATACTTGCGCCGAGTTCTATTTTAAGTGAATCTCATATTGGATTGCATAAATCTGACACAACGGTAATATAGGAATCTTGAATATATTAAGGTTATTAGATAATAATAAAGTAATTAACTAATTCCTAGAATATAGATTATTTCTTTTTTTTTTTAATCAACAAAATCGTTTTTTAATCTACAAAATCAACAAAATCGTTTTTTAATATACAAAATCAACAAAATCGTTTTAATCTACATAAAATCGAGATTCAAGTTTACATATGTTCTTCACATAATTCGATTGAAGCAAATAATTTTTCATAGGTACAACATCATATATGAATTATCATATATGACTCTGTGCATATATGAATGTTCATATATGCACATGTGCATATATGAATGGTGATAGATGATGGTGCCCATATGTGCATGATCTGTCAAATCTAGACTTTTTTGCATATATGAAACTTAGCATATGTGCATGACCTTCCATAACCAACAACATATATGAATGTTCATATATGCATGACTTTATCAATTCAAATATCAACTTACTAACAATATCCACGGAAAAATAAAATAGCAAATTACATATATCGACTGTTTTGATTAATCAATAATGAATCATTACATATAACAAATAACTTTGTTCCCCGATATGTTCTTCTACAATGCATATATGCAATACTTAAAATGACATTAAAAAGCACCATCTTACAATTGTCGTCATCCACATTAGCTTCATTGACAACATCTTTTTCGATGGTGGTGTCCTTCTCATGCATCTCACAGGAAGAAAATTCTGCATTATTATCCTCGAGTGTGATATCTTCGTAAACTATGTGCTTTCCTCTACGATGTTCATCGACTTGATCACTTTCACACGCCATGATTTCGTAATCTATGAAGAATGACCGCTATAATAAGAAAAATTATTTGCTTTAATCGAATTCTGTGAAGAACATATGCAAACTTGAATCTCGATTTTATGTAGATTAAAACGATTTTGTTGATTTTGTAGATTAAAAACGATTTTGTTGATTTTCTTCGAAAAAGAAATCTTCTATATTTTATGAATTAGTTAATTACTTTCCTTATTATCCAATAACATTAATATATTATTAAAATAAAATTATTTTATAAATCACATTTGTATCCCTAGATATTAATAAATTAAAAAAAAGTAATTAATCTTGATGAGATCAACGGTCATGATTGGTTTGTAATGGATGTAGGGATTGTAGGTTCGCATTTGATTTGCCCCATATATAATTTTTTTTCCTTTCTTTTAATTACATAAATTGTGTGATGGATAAATGGGTAGCATGGGGTTGCACCATGTATAGGGTTGCATTTGAACGCTCCTCTCTCTCTCTCTATATATATATATAGAGAGAGAGAGAGGGGGGGGGGAAAGTTCAAATGAAAACTCATTTTTCATTTTGCACGTGAGGACAAATCTCAGTCACTCGATCTCTTTTGATCCAACAACTCATATTAAATAAAGTTTTTAATTTTAAAATGCTTAGGGGTAAAAATGGAATAAAATTTAGAGTCACGCCTACCATATTTGACTTTTTATTTTCTTTTTTAATTAAATTTTATTTACCCAATTAAAGTTTAAAATTAATTATTTTAAAAATTACTAATATTTTAATCAAACAAATTACATCAGAAAAACGATAATTTTGTGCTCTTCGATATGATAATCATCTCGATATAGTTTTTTTTTGTCCTTTTAGCTGTTTTAACATGAAATGCTATATATGTGTTATATTCATTATGAATATTTATGTACGTTAAAGTTTCTACAAAACCTCGACACCGTAAGTATGTAACTCGACATCACCTTCTTCAACGTCGTAAGGCATCACGTTTCTTCAGCACTGTAACCCAACACCCATCAAGACGAATCGAGAACCTATCAAGTAATTCTATTGTAAATCGGGGATCAAAAGAGAGCGTGTGACGTCTCCACATCTTCACAGGTCATTCATGTGCTATTCATCATGAATAATGTATCATTCAGAATGAATAATACAACATTCAGGGTGAATAAATCACGATTCATGAATTTGTGTATTATTCGTCATGAATATTGGGTAATTCATCATGAATACTATATTATTCATCATTAATAATGAATGAACGTCCACATTTGTTATTCATATTGAACGTGGAACATCCGGGGATGCGCATACATATTCATAATGAATTAAACCAAATTTCGGTTGTGAATTAGGAAACAAAAGAGAGTGTGCCACGTGTCTACACCTTCACGGGTCATTCATATATTATTCATAATGAATAATGTATCATTCATGATGAATAATACAACATTCAGGGTGAATAATACACTATTCATGATTAATAATACATGAATCATGGATTCATGTACTATTCATCCTGAATATTGTATTATTCATCATGAATAGTGAATGAACGTTCACCTTTGTTATTCATACTGAATGTGGACACCCGATCACGTGCATGCATATTCATAATGAATATAACACATATATAACTTCACGTAAAAAACGGTTAAAACGAAAAAAATCCTGAATATTGTATTATTCATCCTGCATACTGTATTATTCATTATGGATAGTGAATGAACGTTCATCTTTGTTATTCATACTGAATGTGGACACCCGAAGACGTGCATGCATATTCATAATGAATATAACACGTATATAGAATTCACGTAAAAACGGTTAAAACGAAAAAGTAAATATATATATAGTGGTGGGTTCAAATGAAAACTCATATTTCATTGTGTACATGAGGACAAATTTTAACCATTGATCAAAGCTTAGAAAACTAATCAATGGTTAATACATAATAAGGTTAATTGGAAAGTGATTAAGGACAAAATTGTAATTTTGAATCAACGCCTAACTTCTTTGATTTTTTATTTTTATTTTTAATTTAAAAAAATTTACCCCTTAAACTTTAAAATAATTTATCTTAAAAATTACTAATATTTTAATCAAACAAATTACATAAAAAACGAGAATTTCGTGCTCTTCGATATGATATCCATCTTGATATAGTTATTTTTTTCGTTTTAACCATTTTTTCCGTGAAATTCTATATATGTGTTATATTCATTATGAATATACATGCATGTCCTGAGGTGTCCACATTCAGTATGAATAACAATGATGAACGTTCATTCACTATTCATGATGAATAATACAGTATTCAAGATGAATAATATAATATTCAGGATGAATAATGCATTAATCTATTATTCATGTATTATTTATCATGAATCGTGTATTGTTCAACCTGAATGTTCTATTATTTATCCTGAATGATACATTATTGATGATGAATAATATACGAATGACCCGTGAAGGTGTAGACACATGACGCACTCTCTTTTGTTTCCCAAATCACAACCGAAATTTGGTTTAATTCATTATGAATATGTATGCGCATCCCCGGATGTCCCACATTCAGTATGAATAACAATGTGAACGTTCATTCATTATTCATGATGAATAATATAGTATTCAGGATGAATTACACAACATTCATGACGAATAATACACGAATTCATGAATCGGGAATTATTCACTCTGAATGTTGTATTATTCATCGTGAATGATACATTATTCATGATGAATAACACATGAATGACCTGTGAGGATGGGGAGACGTGACGCGCTCTCTTTTGTTCCCCAATTCACAGCAGAATTACTCGATAGTTTCTCGATTCGTCTTAATGGGTGTTGGGTTACGGTGATGAAGAAATGTGATGCCTTATGACGTTGAAGATAGTGTTGAAGAAGGTGATGTCGAGTTACATACTTACGATGTCGAGGCGTTGTACAAACTTGAATGTACATAAATATTCATAATGAATATAACACATATATAACATTTCACGTAAAAACGGTTAAAACGACAAAAAAAACTATATCGAGATGGATGTCATATCGAAGAGCACAAAATTCTCGTTTTTCTGATGTAATTTGTTTGATTAAAATATTAGTAATTTTTAAGATAATTTAGTTTAAACTTTATTTGGGTAAAAAGTTTTTAATTAAAAAATCAAATATGGTAAGCGTGTGTTTAAATTTTCTTCCATTTTTACACCTAAACATTTTAAAGTTAAAAACTCTATTTAATATGAGTTGTCGGATCAAAAGAGATCGAGTGACTAAGATTTGTTCTCACGTGCACAATGAAAAATGAGTTTTGATTTGAATTTTTCTTTCTCTCTATATATAATATTTGTTTTATTAAAATGGTTTATGATGAAATTTAAATACTAAAATATATGATTAAAGAATATATTTAAATAAAGTTTTTTTTTCCATTAACTCATTAAGTATGGGATAATGGGAATGTGCTCCACATGCATTCAAAAATTCACCACGTATGCCGGTATGTTCCCATTTATAATATCTTATGCGTAAACTTTTGTTTTAATATCGACAAGCTAATCTTTTGTTTTATGACTAGTTCTTTTACTGATTTGTAATTTCGATACATAGGTTTTGAGCAATTTTAATTGAGAATGTGAAAACAAAATTTATCGTGTTTATCGGCGTTTATAAGAATGTGTTTGGTATGTAAAACAGGACAACATAAAAAATTGTGTTTGATACGTAAAACAAGATAGGACATGGCAGAACAAAAAATGTTGTCTGACGTTTTGTGTGACATTAAGACTAGGACAACACATGAATGAGTATCACAAAAATATTTTTTTCAATCCCATCAAAATAATGTTGGTGATTAAAACAAAACACACATATAAGCACAGCGGAAAGTAATCACCAAAAGGAATCAACGTATTGCCAATATGATTAAACCAAATATACAAATTACGGTATACCTTTGTAGCGTGATTTGTAGGCAAAATGGATCCGCTTGTGTGTTCCTTTGAAACCAAGTATTCAATGATGAATACCTCTAAAGTAGTCCACACTACACTTCATTGGTCACCACCGGATGCTAGTCCTTCTTAGTAACAAACTTAGAGCCTAGATTAACCAAGAACCGAGCTAGAAGATCAAAGGGAAAAACCTTAGAGAGAGCTAAGGGGGGCGCCGATTTTGGGAGAGAGGAGAGTAATTAGGGTTAGCCCTAATTGGGTTATTTAATATCCTTATGTATAAATAAACCCTAAAGCTTCCTTGGGCTTTTAATTGTTCTCCCTCCTAAATTTTTATGGGCCGAGTATTAACTTAAGTATAATAGGCTTGCTATTAACTTAAATTTAATACAAACCCAATAAGCCAAATTAAATGTTAGTGCCCATTTAATTACCCCACGTTACTTAGGTTATATATATAATGTAAATACAATAATTACATTATATTAAATGGTATCTCAGTGTATATGTGTGTGACCCTATAGGCCCCACGTGTGTCTAGCCATATAATTATCTATTATGATACGAGCATAGTCCAACAGCTCCCACTTGCGCACGTCATAATAACAAGTAATCATACAAGCAAAAGTTAGCGTCTAGCAACACGCCAATGCCCCTAGAGACACATGAGGTTAGTTTCTTAAACGTCTCATTTTAAATGGTTTATTAAATAAGTCATGCCTTTGTTGCAGAAACCATGTTGAATACTAGACATGGATCATATGTGTTGGGAACTGAAGAAAAGCTCAAGTATGATTAATGCTGCTAGTTCAGATTTACTACTACTAGAAGACTTCAAAGTTAATACTGCTGAGTATTACTACTGCTAGTAGAACTAATACTGCTAGTCAAAGTTAGTGCTGCTTGAACAAAGTTATTACTGCTTAGCTAGTTATTACTGCTAGTGGTTAGTGCTGCTTAGTTGTTTATGCTGCTTATGATTTGAAAGAAAGGTTGTTTATTCAGAGTTGTGTTAAAAGCAAATTCAAAGGGAGATACAAGTTTGAAGAATTATCAAAGTTTTAAAGATGTCAAAGCCGGAAAATATTTGAAGTTGAAGATTAATTCTGAAGATATAAAGACCTGAAGATTATTGCAAATTTTTTTTAAATCTTGAATCCAAAGGGGGAGATTGTTAGACTATAATTGTATTCAAGATTAAATAAGGGTCTTTGTTGTAATAGTGTTTGTGTGTGAAGTGTAATTGTTTTTAGAAGGGTTGACCTTGCTTGGTCATGTTGACCTATATATAAGCAAGTCATAGTGTTGTTTAGTAAGTGTGAAAAAGTGCAAGAACAAGAGATTAAGTGTGTGAAAGTGAATATGTAATTGAGAGAGAGTAAGAACAAACATAGTAGCACACATTGAGTACACACACAAACACTCAATCTTAATTGTTCATCACAAATAGGGATATGGATTGATGTAATCATTGTGATTAATAAACAAAGTGTTTTGTGTATGTGTTTATGCTAGTAAATCTTGGGCCACATATATACTGAAGATATTTTATTTATTGTAATTATCTTTTATTCAGTATATGTATAGAATTAATAGAATAGTTTAGAATTAATCATTCATTCTAAGTTTTAGAGAAAATCAACCTCAAGGCATAGATCCTAATTCTAGAGAAGTAGAATTCGTCTTGAAAGAGTCTGTTCTTCAAGATTGAGGTTGAGTGTGTAATCTTGTGATTTGATAATTGAATACAAGTTTACAAGTTGTTGATTATACACTGTTTTGTTTACTGTTACATTGAATATCAAAGTGTTATTCCGCAACTTCTTTGATATTAGTTTCTGAGAATTTATTCTTGTTGAGAATTCGATCCTGATAAGTGGTAGAATACTTGTGCATGATGTTTGATCCAGAAAGAGTGGCTTATAGGATTAAAGATCATCATCATGAGTTTATATTCAAGAAGATTGATAAATGGATACTTTTTGAAAACTGTGGGGTATACATGATTACTATTGACAATTGTTATCATGAATACTATCTAGTGGACAAAATTTATAAGCATAGCAAGGAGAAGCTAGAAGGGATGCTTAAAGCTACACTGGTATGCTCAAAGGATTCAGAGATGGCTAAAATTGTGGTGAGAAGAACTGTAAATCAAAGTCTGGGGCTAAATCCAAATTTGGGAAACTGAACCTGAAGTGTTGAAAGCATCTTGAAGAAAAACTGAAGAACTTGACTTCTTTCCTTAAAAGTCAAGTTAGGGGGAGATTGTTGGGAACTGAAGAAAAGCTCAAGTATGATTAATGCTGCTAGTTCAGATTTACTACTGCTAGAAGACTTCAAAGTTAATACTGCTGAGTATTACTACTGATAGTAGAATTAATACTGCTAGTCAAAGTTAGTGCTGCTTGAACAAAGTTAGTACTGCTTAGCTAGTTAGTACTGCTAATGGTTAGTGCTGCTTAGTTGTTTATGCTGCTTATGAATTGAAGATTCGGATGGAAAGGATGACAGCTGTAAAGAATCAAGATATTCATGGAAGGATTGAAGATAATGATGGAAGATATTGTTAGACTATGATTGTATTCAAGATTAACTAAGGGTCTTTGTTGTAATAGTGTTTGTGTGTGAAGTGTAATTGTTTCTAGAAGGGTTGACCTTGCTTGGTCATGTTGACCTATATATAAGCAAGTCATAGTGTTGTTTAGTAAGTGTGAAAGAGTGCAAGAACAAGAGATTAAGTGTGTGAAAGTGAAGGTGTAATTGAGAGAGAGTAAGAACAAACATAGTAGCACACATTGAGTACACACACAGACACTCAATCTTAATTGTTCATCACAAATAGGGATATGGATTGATGTAATCATTGTGATTAATAAACAAAGTGTTTTGTGTATGTGTTTATGCTAGTAAATCTTGGGCCACAATTGGTATCAGAGCCATATCCTTTTAAAAATCAAGAATTTTTTTTAAAAAAATCGACACTGTTCATTAAGTACTGTTCATCGTCACTGTTCACCGAATCATTTTTGAGTTTTAGTAGAAATTTCGAGTTGAGATTGATCAGGTTTTGTTCGCTGAGTGAAATAGATCGAGTCTATATCTTTTAATTCTTGTAATGCACTATAATTGATCATCAATTGGTTGTTTTTGTATGTTTTTGAGTTCACGAGTTCACACACTGTATTTGATCAATTTCTATTTTTTTGTGTTATGAATTGAATTTAGTTGTTGGTAATTGGTTCTCGATGATCAAGTGAGTGAATTCTCAAAGTTTGGAGCTGAAATTCGAAGTTTAGTTTGTTTTTTGGTTAATCAGATGAAGAACACGGAAGCTATCTGAAGAATGTGCTAGATCTGAAGAACGCGCAAGTTCTTCGTTAAAACGCGCAAGATTCTTCGCTAGAACGCGCAAGCTGAAGAAAGTTATTTTTGGTTGAAACGCGCAAGATGTTGTTTGCGAGTTCTAGAAACGCGCTGGTCGATATCTGCGAGTTCTCCAAACGCGCTAATCGAAGCTAGCGAGTTTGAGTAGGAACAGTGTTCAGCGAGTTCTTTGTCGTGCGAGTTTGAAGATTTCAGAATTTTTCTAAGTATCAAAACGCGCAAGTAGTGCCTAGCAAGTTTCTGGAACGCGCACGCCTCTATCAGCGCGTTTCAGCATGAATAGTAACTTGCATGTTTAGGCACTTGCGAGTTTTATCGATTAGCGAGTTTCAGTGCTTAGCGAGTTCATCAGAACGCGCAAGTCTTTGCGAGTTTGCTTGCGAGTTTACTTGCGAGTTTGCTTGCGAGTTTGCTTGAGAGTTTATCAAACACACAGACTTTGATTTGCGTGTTTCTCAGCCTGCGAGTTTCATTTTCAATAGTGATCTGCGAGTTTTGTCACTTAGAATATTTTCTGAGAATTTTCAAAACTGTAACATGCTCTTTAATAGTGAAATTTTTTTTTCTGTGATCAAAATCTTTGAATTTTTTAAAGATTTCTGTATTTCTCTTGATTTGATTGGATTTAAAGATCTTTACTAGCTAATATTTTTCATTTTTTTCAGGTATATTCATCTTTTAATCATGGCAAATGAATTTCTTTCTATGGGATCTCATCTGAAGCCTCCGGTCTTGTCTTCTGGAGATTATTCACAATGGAAGAAGAGAATGATTCAGTTCTTGAATCTAAAGAACAAAGATTATATGACTTATATCATAGAAGGTCCGGGAGATCCAAAATCACTTGTACGTGGACAAGCAGCTACAACAACTGATCCAGCAATTCCAGATCGATATGTGTCAAAACCATATCAATTTTTCAATGAGACAGAAAAAGCAAGACACAAGGTTGATGAAGAAGCTTTTATCTATCTCACAATGGGAATTCCTAATGACATCTACAATCGAGTAGACAGTAGGGATTCTGCAAAAGTGTTATGGGATGAATTGGAGAAACAGTTTCAAGGATCAAAGAAGTCTATTCAGACAAAGCTGAATCAAAGTATCAATGCTTATGAAGGTTTCCATGCTAAAGAAGGAGAGACTTTGTTGGAGACATACAATCGATTCAATATCATATTGAATGATCTTAGGAGAAATGGGATGAACAAGACAGAATCGGAGATCAATTATAAGTTCATCAAGAACTTGAACCCAGAATGGAAAAGCTATGCAATCAACATTCAGATGACAAAGGACATGGCACAAGAAGACGTCAATGATATCTTCACAACTTTATCTCAGCATGAGGATGAAGTAAAGCAGCTTAGTGCTGAAAAGAAGATGGTCAAAGATTCATTAGCCTTAATGTTTGAGCGTAAGAAAGGGTCAAGTTTCAAATCCAGTTCTTCCTACAAGACAAAGTTAAGGAAATCCAGAGCTCTTCTCACTGAAGTTACTGATTCAAGCACTGATAAATCTTCCACTGAAAGTGAAGAACATTCAGATGAGGATATGCAAAGATTTGTTGAAAATCTGGCTCTTCTCACAAAGCAGTTTAAAAGTTTTGGAAAGAAAAGATACTCAAAGTCGAAGTATGACAACTACAAGAAAGACAAGTATAAACCGATATCTGAAAAGAAGTATGAGAAAAGCGGTGAGAAAAGAGATGATAAGAGAGAAGAGAAGAGAGAAGGAAAGAAAGAAGAGATTGAGCCGAAATATGGAAGATGCTATAATTGTGGAAAACCAGGTCATTTTTCCAAAGACTGCAAGCAGAAGCGGATAAAGAATTCAGAATATTATACTCGATAATCACTGATAGCAAAGAAAGTGGAAGATGGTCAGAACTTAATAGCAGAAGAAGAGAATTGGTTCTATAAAAGTTCTGATGATGAATCCACCCACTTTACTCAAGTGTGTATGATGGATAAAGTAGATGAGGACATTGGATCATCTTCTGACCATTCTGATTGTGGTTCCGAGGTACGTATTCAATCTTTAAAAGCTCAAGTTAAGTTCATGAAAGAAGAGTTTAAGACTTTGAAAGTCAAACTTAGTCATGAAAGACAAACAATGTTGAATTTTCGTGATGAAAATTCAATGTTGAAAGATTTTGTTAAGGATAAAGAATCTGAAAAAGATCTTTTGAAAAAGGAAGAAGATATTTTAATTTCAAAAATATCTGAGCTTGAAAAAGATCTTGTCAACTTAAATGCTGAAAAAGGTGATTTTCAATTAAAATTTGAAGTTTGTTATCAAGAAAGAAACGAGGCATATTGTAAAATCAAGCAACTTGAGGATTTAAATCTGAAAAGAGGACAGACTGAGCAAACATTAAATCTTTTAACAAACAAACTCCAAGATGTCAGATTTTATGATGTTAAAAAAGGTTTGGGTTTTGAACCAAATAATGTTTTAAAAAGAGCACCAGAAAATTTATATAATTTTGATAAACTGGCTCTATTTCTACAAAACCTGATATTCATGATACTTTTGTAAGAGGTAAAGATGTGAATGTTGATGAAACTTCATCTTGTGCTGATTCAACTTCAAATTTAAAATCTGTTGGTTTTGCTTATAAAGATTTAAATGAAAGTTATAAAACAAGAAAAATAGAATTTAGTGAATTTACATCACTATTTCCTCCTTGTTTACCAACAGAATCACACAAGGTTGAAGAAAATAATACTGAATCTCAGTGTCAGTTTGATGAATCTGATTCAGAAAATGCTGTTGAGAATCATGTATTATCTGATTTATTCACTTCTAATTCCTCAAAAAATTCAAAAGATGAAAATATCATGAATCACAAACTTAAGTCTGATTTTTCAAAAACTATGACTGAGGAGATTTTTACAGAAATGATGAATGCTTCAGATCCTGTTCCTATAATAGAGAAGATGGAATCAAACTCTGAGGTAAATCAAGCATCTACTTTTGAGAAACAAATCATCGATCTTCAAAAGATGATTGAAGAGTTAGAAGATGAGAACGTTGATCTCAAATTCAAACTTGACAAGTCCTTTGAAGAAAACAAAGAACTCTCTAAAGAGTTAAATATTTTGAAAAATGATTTGTTTAAACAAAATCTAAAAGAGAAAAAGATGTTTGACTCTACAAACTGGAATGTTCATTCTAATCCAGAGTTTGATACTGTTAATTCTAAATCTTCAGTTGTTTATACTTCTACTCCAGAATTTCCTCCGAGTATTTTTGAAAAAGGAGAAACATCTTGTAATTCAAAGGCAAAATCATCTTCTTCAAAGAAAACTAACAAGATTCTGTTTCCTGTTTCAGATATAAAAAGGCAAAATGGTAAAGGAGAAAGAGTGAAGAATGTGAAGGAAAATAAAGTTGCTAAAAATAAATGTAATATTCGTGATAGTGGTAGTTTGACGTGTAAAAATTCAAACGTTCCCAAATGTCAAAGTTGTATGAATGATTGTACTTCATTGGATAAATCTAAGCTTTTGACATTTGCACGTGAGAATTTTATCTGCAAACACTGTCATGATAATGCATTTATCATTCCTTCTATTCATTCTAAATCTAAAATTTCCAGAAAAACATCTCATATCAAATCAGCTTCAAAATCCTTAACTCATCGGGCAAAAAATTTTCATGCTAACATTGATCATTTTTCGAAAAAGAAATTATTTCATGAGATTAATGTTAAAATGGTATGGAAATGGGTACCTAAGCCTCGCTACGGGTGGCGAATTAAGGCTAAGGTAGATGACATTGTTGAGTTGCAAAAAGCTAACAAGGAAGGACCCATCTGGATATGGGTGCCTAAACAGAAATGAGTTGTTATTTTTGCAGGCCTCACATACATGGTATATAGATTCAGGATGATCGCGCCATATGACAGGATTTAAGCATCTACTTCATAATTATGTTGAGGAACCTGCCGGTACTATAAGTTATGCTAATTCTGAGGTAACTGGATATATTCGAGGACACGGATCTTTAACAAATGGCACCGTGACGATCAAAAGAGTACTATATGTGGAAGGACTTGATCATAATCTTTTCAGAACAAGTCAATTTTGCGATAGTCAATTTCAAGTTCGGTTTACTGATAAATGATGTTATATTGAAGATAAAGATGGTCGTGCGGTTTTTAAAGCCAAGCGGAATGCAAATCTTTATTCTGTGAATTTTCCAACACTTTCTGCATCAAGACCTGTTTGTCTGATTGCAAAAGCTTCAAAAGCTGAAAGTTGGATATGGCATCGGCGCCTGTCTCATCAAAACTTTGATGCTATTAATCAGTTGGCGAGACAAGGTATTGTCAAAGGTCTACCAGAACTAAGGTTTGAGAAGAATTCTCTTTGTCCTGCTTGTGAAATGGGAAAGATGAAACGAACATCTCATAGAGCAAAGACAAAATTCTCATCCTCAACACCTCTTGAATTAATTCATATGGATCTTTGCGGCCCGATGAGGACTCAGTCTATCAATGGTAAGAAGTATATTTTAGTCTTGATAGATGAGTACTCCAGATATACTTGGCTGGAATTTTTAAAGAACAAATCAGATGCAGCAGAGCTGATCATTGAGTTTTTAAAGAAGATTCAGGTTCGACTACAATTGCCGGTTATATCTTTGAGAAGTGACAATGGCACGAAATTCAAGAATGAAAAGCTTCAGAGTTATCTCATATCTGTTGGGATCTCTCATAACTTTTCTACTGCCTATACTCCTCAGCAAAACGGTGTAGTTGAAAGGAAGAATCGAACACTGGTGGAAGCTGCAAGGACAATGTTAGCCTATTCCGAATTGCCAATGTTTCTGTGGGCTGAAGCCGTAGCCACTGCGTGTTTCACTCAAAACCGCACGATTGTCATCAAAAGACATAAAAAGACAGCGTATGAACTTATAAATCATCGAAAACCGAATATTAAATTTTTTCGTACTTTTGGTTGTAGGTGTTACATTCTCAATGATCGAGACAATCTTGGTAAATTTGACAAGAAGGCTGACGAAGGCTATTTCATTGGTTATTCGTTGACATCTAAAACCTATCGGATTTACAATAGACGAACCAAGACGATCATGGAGAGCATTAATGTGTCATTCGATGAATCATCAACGTTGACTTCTGAACACAACAGTTCAGAACTCAAGCTTAAACAGAAAGTTTCTATTCAAGACGGAATAGAACCTGAAGTCAAACAGAATAAGTCTTCTAATTCAAATAAAATTACAGCTGAATTAGACTTATTATTTTTTGATGCTTTTATGGATATTTGTGCAGATTTTGAAAAATCAAGCATATCTGCATCAACTTCAGAGGTTCCAATTATAATAGCAGATATTTCAGGACCTCTGAAAATGTCACAATTTCAACCACATCAGGTACATCTCAATATATACATTCTGAAGATACTAATGTTGATTCTGTGCATGCAGATCCAAATTCTGCAACAGAAATTCCAAGTGATTCTTCTATTGCTCCGGAAATATTTACTTCAGAAGAGGCTGTACAAGATGTCCCGAGCACATTTGGGGTTGTTAAAGACTTACCTGCAGTGTATGATGAATATGAGGAAGATAATACTCAAACTGACATTCATCCGATTCCAAGTACAATGAAATGGACAAGAGATCACCCACTTCACAATATTATTGGTGATGCACAGTCTGGTGTACAAACGCGTGCAACATCAGCTAATTTTTGTCTATATTCAAGTTTTTTAAGTTCTCTCGAGCCAAAGAAAGCTTCAGAAGCCTTGCGTGATCCAGATTGGATACTGGCGATGCAAGATGAACTTCTACAATTTGAGAGGAACAAAGTTTGGCGACTTATACAACTTCCAAAAGGTAAATCTGTTATTGGAACAAAGTGGGTTTTCAGAAATAAGAGAGATGAATCTGGAGTTGTTGTTCGAAACAAAGCTCGCCTTGTTGCAAAGGGTTATTGTCAACAGGAGGGGATTGATTATGACGAAACGTTTGCTCCTGTGGCACGACTGTAAGCCATACGTATCTTCTTATCTTATGCAGCGCACAAAAATTTTACTGTATTTCAAATGGACGTAAAATCAGCATTTTTAAATGGGATATTGCATGAAGAAGTATATGTTGCTCAACCAGAAGGATTCGTTGATCCAAAAAACCCTGATCATGTCTATGTCTTAGACAAAGCCTTGTATGGACTCAAACAGGCACCAAGAGCTTGGTATGAAACTCTAACTCAATTCTTACTAGCTTCAGGATTCAAGAAAGGTACAATTGATACTACTCTCTTTCTGAAAAAGCAAGGTGATGATATAATTATGATCCAGATTTATGTAGATGATATAATTTTCGGTTCTACAAATCCAAAGTTTTGTAAAAACTTTTCAAGAATCATGGAATCTCGTTTTGAAATGTCAATGATGGGCGAACTGAATTTTTTCCTTGGTCTTCAAGTGAAACAGTTACCCGAAGGCCTTTTCATTAATTAGTCAAAATATATTCGAGATATTTTAAAGAAATTTAACATGAGTGACAGTTCAGTGATGAAAACACCGATGGCAACGGGCACACTTTTAGATGTAGATCTTTCTGGCAAATCAGTAGATCAAGAAGTGTACCGTAGCATGATTGGTTCACTTCTATACTTAACTGCAAGTAGACCGGATATTATGTTTGCTACCTGTTTCTGTGCTAGATATCAGGCAAATCCGAAGGAATCACACCTTGTCGCTGTAAAACGGATTCTTAAGTATCTTAAAGGAACTACTGAGTTAGGCCTTTG
The DNA here is from genome assembly GCA_023525745.1 of Arctium lappa. Taxonomy (NCBI): domain Eukaryota; kingdom Viridiplantae; phylum Streptophyta; class Magnoliopsida; order Asterales; family Asteraceae; genus Arctium; species Arctium lappa. The sequence continues at coordinate 33,907,612 of CM042062.1, forward strand.
GTATCCTAAGGGTTCGTTTTTTGATTTAACTGCCTATACTGATGCTGATCATGCAGGATGCAAACTGGATAGAAAGAGCACCTCTGGTTCTTGTCAGTTCTTAGGTGATAAGTTGGTTAGTTGGACATCTAAGAAACAAAATTGTGTTTCTACATCCACCGCTGAGGCTGAATACGTAGCTGCCGCAAGCTGCTGTTCACAAGTCCTCTGGATGCGAACACAGTTAAAAGATTTCGGATATACTTACCAACGAGTTCCTATCTACTATGATTCTAAGAGTGCGATTGCAATAACAGCCAATCCAGTGCAGCATTCCAAGACAAAACACATCGACGTGCGTTATCATTTTATAAAGGATCATGTCGAAAAGGGCGATATTGAAATGCACTTCGTGACTACAGACTACCAGTTGGCTGACTTTTTCACCAAACCGTTGGATGAAAGAGGTTTAATTTTTTAGTTAGCAAAGTTGGTATGTTAAATGCCACTTCATGATTCTAGGGGGAGTTTTCTAATCTTGTGCTTTATTTGAATATATTTTGGATATTTCATCATATGTTGACTGACTAAAGCGGAATCATTTGTATAATGATTACGAAAATCTTTTTCTTGCAGGATATTTTATGTGACATTGGCTTCTAAGTACGTTTGCTTAGAACCCATAATTTAACGAAGAATGGCTTTTGAACAATTCAGTTCAAAACCCGTATTCAAATATTTTCTTCTGAAGGATGCTTTCAAGATTACATCTTTTCAGATATCAAGGGGGAGGATATCTAGTCAAGGATACTTTCATTGTTATATTCATTTCAGGGGGAGTTAAGGATTCTTATTCACAGGTATAACATTCTAATCCTAATACTCTAACACTTGTGAAAGAAGAACAACTTTCACTTGTGAAAAATGTTTTTAAAATGTTCAAACCACTTCATGATCTTAACATGTTTTTATGATTTGAGTAGTGTGATTTTTAAATGATTTTTTTTGGATACTTCATTGTTTATCTGACCGTGTGTTCTTTAAAGAATAATACTTGTGTATTTTCTTTTCTACATACTTTGTCAAGTATTCATACACACACTGGTTCAGTATTTTCAAATTGACTTTGTTATTACCATGTATCAAATGATATATCTTTCTATAGTAATACTCCCGTCGTTTGGTATTCATAATTGTTTGAATCAAACGTCATTTCACTTTTAATGTGCTTTCATTGATAATATGTTTATATATTGTTCATATAAACAACTTACGTCTTTGAATTCCCAAATATTTTTCTTCATGATAATTTGATCTGATCTTAATCATTGTCAGATTCTCAAAACATTTCTATTCTTTTCATTCATATAAAGTTTTGAGAAATCTTAAATGTTTAAAATGCTCAAATTTTATTTCTAATTTTTGAATGAGCATACATACACTGACATATGATTTCTTGTGCTTTACATGTCAAGAAAATCATTGAACAGCATGTACTGTTAGGAACATGGGATTCAGTGTGAGTGCTTATTAGATCTTCCATGGATTCACGATAACCAGTGTTTCCTACCCCGGAAGAAATCCTTTGAGTGATTGAGGGGAGAGGAGTCTAAAAGAATTGAGTGTGGGATTGAGTTGAGGTAAAATGGAAATGAGAGAATGGTTAGATGTGAGTTTATATGATTAAAAGAAAGAGGGTGAGAGAACAGAGTTAAAAGAATATTAGAACTTTGCACCAAACATCTTTCTGAGCCGAGCAGCCACATTACTGATTGGTTCACATTTCTTTCGTGACCATCATTGAAATAGGCAAATAGCCCATGCCATCTCTTGCATACAACCTCCCTAGCTACTCATTCTTTTCTCAAAAAGAGAATGTTTCACATTTTCTGGGGAAGCAACATATAATCTATCGGATCTTCATTTGGAAGATACTGATATTGAAAAAGAAGGAAAGTTGCCCCACCTTCGACCCTTTATCATGCACTTCGAGTCCATGTACAATCATTGCTGTCTCAGTGATTTACATATGTTGAGCCTTATGAAACACAATCATTGTGCTAATTCTTTCAAACACAAGCACGAGCACACAGAGAATATGTTTTTCTGTCAGAACATTCATAGAATTACCTTGTGTTTTTCAATGATTGAATGGAAGTCCTGGGGAGTCAACCTCAAACAAGCTCCTTACATTGTACATTTGTTGTACACAGTAACTCCGTGTTACTGACAGGCACTTCTAACTGTTTCATATGTTGATTCAGGGTTACCATTCTTATTTTGTTTGAATTTGAAAAGATTCAGATGAATACATTCATGGTTCAATGGCTCTTTCAGATCAGATGACAGATTCTATCACATCATGTATTGAGGAAATTCATAATTTTCCTATTTGGGGGAGATTGTCGATTATAAAAAAGGGAGAATTGAAGTTCATGAAGATTGCGCTTATCAGATGGTGGGAAGTTCATTCAATGACGGATCTGACCTTGAAGTGTTTTAATGATTTTGATTCTTACAAATCATTAAAAAGGGGGAGAAAAATCAAAGTTCAAGATAAGATTGAAGTGTTAAAGATTTCAGAGGAGATAAAGTTTTCAGATGATTGAAGTCAAAGATTAAAGAAAGCTTGTCAAAGAAAAAGTGGAAGAAAGTCAAAGTTTGAAAGAAAGGTTGTTTATTCAGAGTTGTGTTATAAGCAAATTCAAAGGGAGATACAAGTTTGAAGAATTATCAAAGTTTTAAAGATGTCAAAGCCGTAAAAGATTTGAAGTTGAAGATTAATTCTGAAGATATAAAGACCTGAAGATTATTGCAAAAAATTTTTAAATCTTGAATCAAAAGGGGGAGATTGTTAGACTATAATTGTATTCAAGATTAAATAAGGGTCTTTGTTGTATTAGTGTTTGTGTGTGAAGTGTAATTGTTTCTAGAAGGGTTGACCTTGCTTGGTCATGTTGACCTATATATAAGCAAGTCATAGTGTTGTTTAGTAAGTGTGAAAGAGTGCAAGAACAAGAGATTAAGTGTGTGAAAGTGAAGGTGTAATTGAGAGAGAGTAAGAACAAACATAGTAGCACACATTGAGTACACACACAAACACTCAATCTTAATTGTTCATCACAAATAGGGATATGGATTGATGTAATCATTGTGATTAATAAACAAAGTGTTTTGTGTATGTGTTTATGGTAGTAAATCTTGGGCCACAGATATACTGAAGATATTTTATTTATTGTAATTATCTTTTATTCAGTATATGTATAGAATTGATAGAATAGTTTAGAATTAATCATTCATTCTAAGTTTTAGAGAAAATCAACCTCAAGGCATAGATCCTAATTCTAGAGAAGTAGAATTCGTCTTGAAAGAGTCTGTTCTTCAAGATTGAGGTTGAGTGTGTAATCTTGTGATTTGATAATTGAATACAAGTTTACAAGTTGTTGATTATACACTGTTTTGTTTACTGTTACATTGAATATAAAAGTGTTATTCCGCAACTTGTTGAGAATTCGATCCTGATAATATGTCATTGTAATTGTTCAACGATTCTGTTTCTCGATCTGTCTGTTGAATTAGATTACCAAATTGATCAAGCATCATCTTAATTACATTTGGGTACGGCCGTAAAACCATCTATTCAATTCATTGAGGGGCCTAGTATTATCTAACTCTATTACCTGTAGAGGAAGAAATCCTATTTTGACTGCATGTGTCTGTCATGTGCTTCATATCACTCCTGAATATGATTTTTATAACAGTCTTATTCAGGACAACGTTTAACCATTTCAAAGACCGACATTCTACCCACACAAAACCTGCTTGCATCTCAAGTCTAAGGACGAGTGACATAACTATTTGCGAGATTCACTGGTGACGCTGATCCATGTAGTGAACTCTCGTAGGTTGGGTCAGTCCAATGTTCATCACCAATGAACAATATGTGAGTTTGGTAGTATCATCACCAATACGCTCAAATTTGCCTTAACTCGATGATACTCCCGTATCATCAACTGACAATGGACAATTTATAACAAATAATTTATTCATGGATTAAACATGCAAATATAGAACACAATTGATATAAATGAAAACGATCATACCTAGTACATCAATTCATTGTGAAATAAAAACTGTTCAATGTTCCAATTATTCAAATACTAAAACAGATCTACGTGAGACAACTAGCTGGTCGAAGTCCAATGTTCCTAGCATGTTCGATATGTTTGGTACAAGACATTTGTTTCGTAAATGGATCAACTAAGTTGTCATCTGTATGAACTTTGAGAAGACGAATTTCACCTATCTTGATAACCTCTCGAATATAGTGAGTCTTCCTGCGAAAGTGTCTGACGCCCTTTTGAACTCCAGGTTCGTTGGCTATGATAATGGCACCAGAATTATAGCAGTACATAACCATGGGTCTTTCATTACTGGGGACAACCCCAAGCCCAGAAATGAATTTTCGTATCCAAACAGCCTCCATTGCAGCTTCGGAAGCAGCTATGTATTCAGCTTCTGTAGAAGACATCGCAGTAGTGCTTTGCTTAGCACTCTTCCAGTCAACAACGCCTCCGTTCATGACGAAAACGAATCCAGTCTGAGATCGAGTGTCATCTCGGTCTGTTTCGAAACCAACATCAGTGTAGCAAGTAACACTGAGCTCTCTTACTATATCACCACCATAAACAAGGAACATATCTCTAGTATTTTGAAGATACTTCAATATTCTCTTAACAGCAGTCCAATGAATCTCTCCTGGATTTTGTTGGTATCTACTTGTAAGGTTCTGAGAGAACGTTACATCAGGTCTAGTATACCTCACTGCATATATGATGGATCCCACAGCCGAAGCATAGGGGATTCCCTTCATCCGCTTCACCTCATCAAGTGTGGAGGGTCCCTGAGTCTTACTCAAGTTTACATTGTGTTGTATTGGAAGATTTCCACGTTTGGAAGCATCCATTCTAAACCGTTTTAGAATTTTGTCAATGTATGCACTTTGACTTAAACCAATTAGCCGCTTCGATCTATCCTTATAGATCTTGATTCCTAGGATGTACGCCGCATCGCCTAAATCTTTCATGGCAAAGCATTTTCCAAGCCAGGATTAGACATCTTGTAGCATTGGAATGTTGTTCCCCATGAGTAATATGTCATCAACATATAAGATTAGAAAAAGGACGATGCTCCCACTAGCTCTCATATACACACATGGCTCATCAAGGTTTTGAGTGAAACCATACGTTTTGATTTCCTCATCGAACCTTTTATTCCAGCTTCTGGATGCTTGCTTCAGTCCATAAATGGATCTTTAAAGCTTGTATACTTTCTTGGGATGTTTCGGACTCACAAAACCCTCAAGTTGCACCATATAAACATCTTCATTAAGGTGTCCGTTCAAGAAAGCGGTTTTGACATCCATTTGCCAAATTTCATAGTCATAGTACGCTGCTATGGCTATAAGAATCCTAATAGCTTTAACGTCAGCAACAGGCGAGAAGGTTTCTTAATAGTCAACCCCGTAGGTTTGAGTGTAACCTTTTGCTACCAGACGAGCTTTATAGGTGTGTACATTGCCATCTATGTCGGTCTTCTTCTTGAAGATCCACTTGCTCCCGACATTCTTACTGTTCTGAGAAAGATCAACCAAGTTCCAGACTTGATTGTCTTTCATGGATTGCATTTCAGCATTCATAGCTTCAAGCCATTCATAGCTTATCAACCTTCTTGGTCGGAACCATATTGAGTATGCGAGCAACAAACTCTAGAGCACAACCCCAAAAAGATAGTGGCAAAGTAGTTAGACTCATCATGTATTGAACCATGTCTAGCAAAGTTCGATTTCTCCTTTCAGACACACCATTATGTTGTGGAGTGTATGGAGGAGTGAATTGTGAGACAATCCCACACTTAGTCAGATGGTCTAAAAACTCTGGACTCATGTAGTCTCCTCCTCGATCAGATCGGATAGCGTTAATAGTCTTGCCGAGTTGATTTTCTACTTCATTTTGAAAGGCTTTGAACGTTTCAAAGAGTTCATGTTAATGTTTAATCAAGTAAACATAACCATAGCGACTGAAATCATCAGTGAAAGTGATGAAGTAACTAGCACCTTCCCTAGACACAGTTCTAAATGGGCCACATACATCAGTATATATGAGTCCAAGTAGATCTTTGGCTCTTTCACCTATAAGGGAGAAAGGTTTTCTTGTCATCTTCCCAGATATGTAAGAGAGGCATTTTTCAAACGACTCATCATCCGTTGACTTTAGAAACCCATCGTGTTGCATCTTTATAATGCGCTTCTTGCTTATGTGGCAAAGACAGCAGTGCCATAGGTAAGTTGAATCCAAATTACGTTTGGATTTTTTAGTGCTACATGTATATATAGAACTATCGTTTGAAATAAGAGTATGCATGTCAATTTAACAATTACCATCACGAGGAATAGCATTAAAATAAAATATATTATCTTCAGAAACCGAAATACCATAATCCGTAAAAGTATTAATAAAACCGTTATCCTTCAAACGAAAAAGCAAAACAATACCCTTAGTAATAGTAGGTGCATAATGACAATTGTCTAAAACAATGATCAATCTATTAGGGAGGATAAGATCATAGCTCCCTATAGCTTCAACAGTTACACGCATTCCATTGCCTACGTACAGGTTCAAAGCTCCTTTGTTTTGCTTTCTACTTCTCCTTAATCCCTGCACATTATTACAAATGTGAGTTCCACAATCGGTGTCATAAACCCATCATTTACTAGGAAAAGCATAGAGTTCTATAGTGAAGATACCTGATGTGCAAGTCGGGGTAACTTTGTTCTTCATCAACTCTGCCAGGTAGGTAGGACAGTCCTCCTCCAGTGGCCTATCACTCCACAGTGATGGCAGGTGGCGTCCCTTGCAGGGTGCTCCTTTTTAGCAGGTGGGGGGATCATAGGTTTGTGTTTGTAAACATGTTTACCCTTGCCATGACCCTTGCCCAGTGCTTGCAGTTTGGGTTTCTGGATTTTACCTGCCCTAATTTCTAGAACAGCAGGAGCTTTCTTGGGCATCCCTTGCTCTGCAAGTTTCAGCATAACATGCAGTTCAGAGATAGTCTTCCCCATGCTATGCATGTTATAGTTCATAACAAACTGATTATAGTCCTTGGAGAGTGAGGTAAGAATCAAGCTCACTCCAAGAACTTGTGGCATGGGGTAACCAAGACGCTCCACCTGGTCAAGATATCTTTTCATCTTCAAGACGTAAGCGCTAATTGACTAGCCATCCTCCTCTTTACAAGCGTGGAATGCTTTGACTGTTTCAAACAGTTAATGTTCTGCGTGTTGCTGAAACATGGTTTTCAACTCTTGTAGCATCTCAAAAGTTGTGACTTCCTCTAAGTTCTTTTGGATCTCGGGTGTCATGCTCACCAACATAAGAGCAGCTACTTCTTGTTGTTCGTTTAACCTACGGGTGTAGGCTGCACGAACTGCGGCAGAAGAAGTGGCAGGAGGTGCCTTAGGTAAGGCCTCTTCCAGATAGATTAACTTATTTTCAGCCTTGAGGACGATCCTCAGATTTCGATAAGAGTCGATGAAGTTGATACTTGTCAGTTTCTCTTTTTCAAGAACTGACCTGATTGTTGAGTTGCTTAGGGTTTGATTGGTTGTTGTCATCTACAAACATACAAAGTTCAGAATTTAGTATTTTCAATAATTACTCCTTTTTCTTTAAATTAACTACCCAATTTTATTTTAATTTTTTCCGAAAAAGGCTAAGATCCTCATTGAGGTTCTATCATCACATTAGTTGACCAGTTGATCTGCTAGGAATGATAGATTCAATGGGTAGGTGATGTTCACCAATTGCATTACTAGTGCAATTCTTAGATCCTTATGGGACCCATGGCATCTAGTGGTCGAGCAACTAGTGTCAAGCTGGCATGTTTAGTCCCATCCTTGCCTCGGGTTAAGGTCTCACCTGCTTAACTCGATTAAGTCATCCAATTTGAAATCATGTGAAAATAGATCTAGGTCTCACGCATAGATAATAATCACCTTGGGATTACAATCCAACCTAGGTCTCACGCATAGGCAAAAAGTAATGGCGAGTGATTTCAATCCGATTGGACTGCATGACTTAAAATTGTGACGAGCATGATATTTTGATACGCAAAAAAAATGTACGAAAGAAGCATTCATTCTTCATTCGTAGCATAAGTTAAAAAACATTTATTAACTTAGAGTCTAATTTGTTTTATTTTATGTGTGTCAAGATGTCCATTTAAAGACTAACCTCTTAGCTTGGACATTACATAAATTAAATAACCGATAAAACCCTTTTAAACGTTATTTGTATAAAACAATAGTTTTAAGTTTCAAATCCAATTCAAACTTATATATTAACCAAAACTAACGATTTAGTTCAAAAGTGGTATGTGTTTAATTATAGGTTTGAAAAATTCATTTGCAAGTTATAACATCCGATACACATAACAATGCAATATATAAAAAAAACACACAACCAATATGTGCAAAACCTCAACCAATGAAAAACCTATGCTTGATCTCGTGAGCCATCACGACGGATCAAGAGGGCAACTAAATGGGCCAACATAAACCCTTAATGGGCTCCCACTTGCTCCAAGACCATCAAGAGCAAGTAGAACCCACATGAAAATCCGAACACCAAAACTGTTTGAAAAAATGTAGCAGCTTCGGGGCCCGAAATGACATGCAAGAAGTCTTCCCCAATCGAAACATCCTTCTGCAAAGTTGTACTCCTATGTGATATGCAACTTCAGCAACAAGAATCAGCACATTCCGACGTGCGAAACTCCGGGAAATCCATTTTTCGTGCTGGCTATCCAACGGCTACGAAAATGCCTTTTCGTCTTTAACTTTGTCGCCATTCCATTCCGAGCAATGGTTACAATTTCTTGACTAAATACATTTATTCTACTACTAAACTAAGTGAAAATAAATGAAATAATAATCTAAATTATTACAATCCAAAACCCCGACAAACAAAGAAACAAGGCACACAAACGGTCACGGTTTCCATCGGTTTTGCACATCAACATAATAATACATATTTCATTAAAAGTGTTGGCTTGGCCCATGGTAAAAAATGCATGTTTTTTCCATGGATCTAAAACACTTACAATAAGAAATAAGAGCAACCCAACAAATCGAAGAAAAACTACAATAATTAATCTACGATTAGTATATGTAATTTGTGGCAAAAAAACATTATCCAAGACCTAATGTGGGTCGAAAATTTTATTTGTTAAAAAAATAGAACCACAAGGAGAAAGAAAAAAGAAAACGTTTTTAGCCACTTTTACATATACGTGCTAATCATATGGCACATACGATGGCTCTGATACCACTGTTGGTGATTAAAACAAAACACACATATAAAACATATATATAAACGCAACGGAAAGTAATCACCAAAAGGAATCAACGTATTGCCAATATGATTAAACGAAAAATACAAATAATGGTATACCTTTGTAGCGTGATTGTAGGCAAAATGGATCCGCTTGTGTGTTCCTTTGAAACCAAGTATTCAATGGTGAATACCTCTAAAGTAGTCCACACTACACTTCCTTGATCACCACCGGATGCTAGTCCTCCTTAGTAACGAAATTAGAGCCTCGATTAACCAAGAACCGAGCTAGAAGATCAAAGGGGGGGGCGCCGATTTTGGGAGAGAGGAGAGTAATTAGGGTTAGCTCTAATTGGGTTATTTAATATCCTTATATATAAATAAACCCTAAAGCTTCCTTGGGTTTTTAATTGTTCTCCCTTCTAAATCTTTATGGGCACATTATTAAATTAAGTATAATAGGCTTGCTATTAACTTAAATCTAATACAAACCCAATAAGCCAAATTAAATGTTAGTGCCCATTTAATTACCCCACGTTACTTAGGTTATATATATAATGTAAATACAATAATTACATTATATTAAATGGTATCTCAGTGTATATGTGTGTGACCCTATAGGCCTCACATGTGTCTAGCCATATAATTATCTATTATGACACGAGCATAGTCCAACAAATAAATGGAACAAAAATCAAGGAGATGAAACAAAATTGATAATCACTAAACAACCTATATCAAATTAAAACCTTAAAAAACATAGCTTGGGAGTGAGTCAAAAAAAGGCGAGAGAGAGAAGAGAGAGAGAGAGAGAGAGAGAGAGAGAGAGAGGGAGGGAGGGAGGGTGAGATCGGGAGAGAGGGCGAGGATCGGCAGTAATGCGTACAGTGGTTTGGCTCAGAACCTATGATACCATAGGAACTACAACAGCCGCAATATGTCGTCATTTCTATTCTTCAAAAGAAATAGAGACGTTGGTGATATCTATACGGCTCGGAGAAGGATGACAAATGGGAAGAGATTCAGATTCATGAGTTTTAAAAATGTGAGCAATGAATACGAGTTGGAAAGAAGGTCGAACGAACTGTGGATAGGCTCTTACAAAATAAGAACGTTCCCAGAGAACAAGAACAACACAAGCAAGTACGACGGAAAACGAGAAGGGTGAACGCAGAATGGACAGAAAGTAACCAAGTGAAAGAGGTTGTGGTGAATAGGACACTGTATAAATCTTTTTGCGATGTGGTGAAGGAGAGGAGTACAATGGAAGCTACGGAGGAAGTAAAAAAACTCACAACGTCAGGAGGTCATTGCAAAGTGGACCTCGACTGAAGAGCTATTATTATTGTATCTAAGATCATCAGATGAGGATTCTACTCTGAAGACTAAAAGTCAAAGGTCAAAGCTTAAAGTCAAAAATGAAAGTGAGAAAGTGAAAGTCAAGGAGTTTAATTGTAAAAGTCAAAGCTTGTTATACACTTTCCTTGTATTAGTTATAGGTATAAATAGGTTTCCTTTGTAATGTTGTAGTAAGAATTCAGAAGCATAAGTCATATCTTATAGAGAGTTCATTTTCTAGAGAGAGAATGTAGATTTTAATTCTAATCTTCTTGTATTTCTCTCAATTTCATAATCAAAGACATGCGATTCATTGTTAATTAGAATAATTTATATTATCAGACTTAGGTAGCGTTTGGTTCGCATAATGTTTTTTGATGGAATGGAATATGTCAAAGGAATTATGACTTCGAAGGAATTGGAATGGAATGTTGTCACGTTTAACCATCTGTTTGGTTGACAGATTGGAATGGTTCAGATCGACGGTGGTCCGCGGTGGTTCAGATCGGCAGTGCTCCGTGGTGGTTCTAATCGGCAGTGGTTCAGATTGGTGGTGGTTGGCGGTGGTTTTGATCGGAGGTGGTCGACGGTGATTCAAACCGGTGGTGATCGGCGGTGGTTCAAATCAATGGTGGTCGGCGGTGGTTTGGAGAAGGAACCGATGGAGGCGTGGTTTAATCAGATAGGTTTTATGTGATTAGGTTATATTGGTGATTGAACAGCGGTGTTCGGTGGTCGACAGTGGTTTAGATCGGCGATGTCCGAATGGCTGTGGTCGGTGGTCGGCGATGGTTTAGAGAAGGAACCGATGGAGGCATTGTTTCATCAGATAGTTTTTATGTGAGTAGGTTATATTAGATTAAGGGTATATGTGGCATTATGAAGAAAAAAATGAATTCAATTCCATCAAAATACCTTGTAGTTGCTAAGAAATGTTAAATTCTCTCATTTGTGGAATTTGATGGAATTTAGAGATTCCTTCTGTGAAAAGAATGAACCAAACAAATGAATGAAATTTGGTCAATGAAATTCAACATTCCAATTCCATCAGATTCCTTCAGAATCTGCGAACCAAACACCACCTTAATGTTATATGAAGGGATTTCGCAAAATAGATCAAAGGTTTATATGCTTGAAGTTTGCATGAGTTATGATAATTAACTTCTCATATATAAGTGAAAACTTTTACTCGATTTAAGTATATTTTATTGTGATTTGTAGCCTAAATCATTACAAATGTAATTGATCAAAATCAGGCTGTTAGAAATTTATAAGTGAAAACAAAATTAAACTCATATCTAGTTGAGTAAATTACATTTTTGGTCCTTGGGGTTGTCATTCATTATCAACTTTGGCCCATCTTTCAAAGTAATTACACATTTGCTTATTATAGTTGCCATTTTATTTCGCTTTTGGTCCTTTTGACTAATTACAATTAAAATGGTTAGTTAATTGAAAGTTATGTTTAGTCCATTTACCTTTTCTTAGTACATAGTAAATTACAATTTTAGTCCTTGTGGTTTGTGTTTTTGTCTTTCCTACCTTTACATTTTATAACTTATTATTAATTAACTAATAATAATTTTTATTAACACTACATTAAAATTACATTATTTCATTTTGTACATTAAATCATTAAAAAAGTCTTGTCGATATATTTAAAAAGGTTAATTATTGAATATTTTTAATTTTCTACGCAATTTATTCAATATATATATATATATATATATATATATATATATATATATATATATACAGAAAGAGAGAGAGAGAGAGAGAGAGAGATAACTATTTAAGAAAACAAGAAAATCAACAAATCGCAAAATCATATGTGATTCAACATTAACCCGGAAAATGGGATACGAGCGACTTTTCCTGCGACTTCAAGTTTTGTGCAAAGTCGCGGGAAATCACATGTGATTTTGTACGTGAATCACATGTCATTTTGTATGTACTCGATCGTTTTCTTGTTTTCTTAAATAGATATCATTTTCGTAAGAACCCACCTCTCTCTCTCTCTCTCTCTCTCTATATATATATATATATATGCAAATCAGTTTCCACTAACCCCAAAAAAAAAGTTCTCTATTTTAAATTGTGTTTAAAATTTTTATTGTTTTTCTTTTTTATATAAGAAAAAAATCAAAATTTATCTATATGTCTATTAATAAAAAAAATGTATCATGTTCCTATATTTTATTTAATTAAATGTGCATCACATAAAAAAACTTTATAATATAATTATTATTTAACTTTTTTTCAAAATATAAGCTTAAATATATCAGAATGAAAAATAAATAACCAATTAACAAGACAAACACTTGTCTTGTCTAGACCTGTCTCATCCAGTTCTGTCTTGTTAATCCAGTCCAATCATATGTGCGTACCAAACGACACCTTATTCTTTGTTTGATCTAAAAGGTAGGTTCATGTGTGGTTATTAGTTGATTATTTATTTTTCATTACTACAAATATAAGTTTATATATATTTTTATAAAAAAATAATTATATTATAAAGTTTTTAATTTAAAACACAATTGAAAAATATCTAATCAAATGAAATATATGAAAGCGATACATTTTTTTTTATTAATAGATATAGATAAATTTCGAATTTTTTTCTTACATAAATAAGAAAAAATGATAAATTTTTTAAACACAACTTAAAATAGAAAAGTTCTTTTCCCGGATTAGTGGAGACGGATGTAACAACCCAAAATTTTCAACAGATAAACATAAACAGTCAAGTATAAATCAACGCCAAAACGGCCCCAAGTCAAAAAATTTAATTCAAGGTTTGAGATAAGGCAACCTAGTACACAACTGAGATTTTGCAAGGAAAAGAAACAACTAAAAGGAAGTCTTCTAATTCCAGACACGATTCACATCTTCTCTTTTCCTTTACCCGAGCCTGCTACTTCACGTCTGTCTGAAAATGTTTTTAGTTTTGAAAGAGCGAGGGTTAGACCAACAGTCTAGTGAATCCCTTCTGACAACAATTCAACTAAAGCAATTAATGGTAAGATTTTCAACAAAATAAACCATTTCAGTTATAAAAACACACCCCACTTGCAAACAAGCTTCTGACACACACTACCGTCACTCGAAGGTGACAGCGTGTCTGGCTCATACTGCCTTAACTGGGACCCCCCCCCCAATTGGCATAAACGGGACACACCCCGCGGTACGAGCACAGGCGGGACACACCCCCGACTTTGGCCGTCTCGCTAATCAATAAATGTATGCATACAATTCCACATAACATGAACGATAAAACATAACTCGTATTAGATGCTAAGGCGTATCTCGCATTCAAAAAATCTTGCATTTTTATATATAGCATACAATAAGAATGAAAATGATTTAATCAAAATCTCACAAGCTTTTAACCACTTAGTCGTTGAAAAGCATTAGTTAAAAAACTCACCTGATTTGCGAAGACTTCTTTACGCTCTCTTAAGCATGCTTCCACTCTTAAACTTCCCACTTATAGAAGATACAGGTTTTAGACTCCTAGAGAAACCCAACCGAACCTGGACTAGGCCCCTGCCCGAGGTAACCTGCCTCCCTGTTCTGCCCGGGTAAACCCCGCCTCCCAGGTTATAGTATCCCGGACACCCCTACTGCCGTGGTCCATGCCCGGTTCCACTCCCTCCCCCTCCCCCCGGGGTCTGCTCTCCCTCTCCCGGGCTTCCCCGACTCCCGGGGTCATGGCCTGGGTCTCAACATCCCCCGACTCCCGGGGTTCAAAAATCCCTACCCCTGGGTCCCCGTCTCCCAGGTCCCCCCCCCGGGTGGTGCCGGCGCTCGGCCCCTCTACACTTCCCCAGGTCTCCCCCGAGTGGAGACTTCCCGGTCACCCCGGGAGAGGGTTTTTCCCCAATCGCCTCGCCGCCACAGCCTCGATTGCGACCAGGTCGCCGTTGACCCCAACGGTGCAAAGCTTGGGGGTCTAGGCTTCGATGGCGAATTGGCTATGCATACCAACATAAAACAACTCAAATCCATAAACTAAAGGAGACTACTCCTAAACAAGGGTTTGAGGTCTCGATTGAAATACAGACACTCTAATACTTACCCTTTTCAATCAACATCATCCCAAGGATTTTTCTTATTTAATCCAACGCTAGAAGAGAAAATATTTAGAACTTACCTTGAAGAAATCTAGTGTAGGCTTGAAATCCTAAGAACTTGCTCCTTTTTCTTGCTCTTCCCAAAAATCTCCCAAGCCTGTCTCTCTTTCTAGCCACCGCACACACACACACACACACAAAATGAATTAGGGTACGAGACTTAAACCCTTATTACACACTCTTACATTAACCTCCTTCTATTTTGGGTTTTAAGCATTAATTCACACAAACTTCCATTATTTACAAAAACGTGGATATTACAATATCCCCCCCAAGAGAATTCCATCCCCGAAATTCCATCGCTAAACGAACCAGGATATTGGGAGCTCATGTCCGCCTCCAACTCCCACGTTGCCTCTTGCCCTTTGTGAAATTTCCACTGCACCTTCACTAAATGTATTTCTTTATTCTTTAGCTTCTTCACCTTGCGGTCCAAAATGGCCACCAGTTCTTCTACGTAAGCTAACTTCTCATCCACTAGAATGTCATCCAGTGGCACCACGACGTCCGATTCCGCCAAACACTTCTTCAAATTCAATACGTGAAACTAGGGGTGAATCCCTCATAGATTTTCGAGCAATTATAGTTTATAAGCCACCTCTCCGACGCGTTTTAAGATGCAAACGGTCCGAGATACCTCGACCGTAATTTCCTTTTCTTCCCAAACCGTACTACTCCCTTCCAAGGCGAGACCTTTAACATAACCATGTCCCTCTCTTGGAATTCGATTGGTTTCCTTCGCTTATTCGCTTACATTTTCTAACGGTCTTAAGTTGTCCTAAGCCTCTCCCTTATTAGATTCACCTTGTCAGCTGTCACTTATACTATTTTTGGACCTGCCAGTTGTCATTCTCCCACCTTGTTTGAACACATGGGTGTTCTACATTTACGTCCATACAAGGCTTCAAACGGTGGAGCTTGTATACTTGCATGGTAGCTATTGTTGTAGGAGAGCCTTTGAAATCAAGAGCACATGCTCGAAGCATGTCTTCCAACATTTGGATGGTCCTCTCACTTTGACCATCCGTTTGAGGATGATAGACGGTACTCAACTTGAGTTGCGAACCCAACTTTCTTTGCAGACTTCTCCAAAAAGATGACGTAAAACGACTATCCCGATCTGATACTGTAGACGACGACACTCCATGCCTTGATACTATATCGTCTATATACAACTTGGCCAGTTTCTCCAATAGATACGTCTCCTTAATCGGTAGGAAGTGAGCTGATTTTGTGAGTCGATCCACTATCACACATATGGCTTCATGCCCCTTAGGCGATCGCGGAAGCCTAGTGACGAAATCCATCACAATTTTATCCCACTTCCACACCGGTATTTCCAACGGCTGAAGCTCCCCATACGGTCGTTGATGCTCAACTTTAACCTTCAGACATGTCAAGCATCGTTCAACGAAATGAGCGATGTCTGCTTCAGATCTCGATACATCTTATTTGTCCCCGAATGTATGGAATAGCGAGACTTATATGCTTCTTACAACATCCTCTTCTGAGAATCACCCAACCTGGGAACCCAAACACGCCCCTCCAAGCATCTGACTCCACGACCATCCACATACAGAGACGATGCAAGACCGACAATTCTCTCACTTTTCCAGTTCTCCTCTTTAAGTGCTTCTTCCTGGTATCTGTTGACTTCGTCAATGAGATTGGATGCAACTTCGACTCGAAAGGCCACAACCTTAGTCGCATCTCCTCGCTTCTTCTGACTCAACGTGTCAGCTACCACGTTGGCTTTACCCAGATGGTAAACGATCTCGCAGTTATAATCGCTTAGCAATTCCATACATCTTCTCTGTCTCATATTCAATTCCTTTTGATGGAATAGATGATGAAGACTCTTGTGGTCCGTATAAACTGGCAGTTAACCCAATACAGGTAGTGTCTCCAAATCATTAAGGCGAAGACCACCGCCGCTAACTCCAGATCATGCATCGGATAGTTCCTCTCGTGATCTTTTAACTGACGTGACGCATAAGCGATTACCTTTCCTTCTTGCATTAGCACACACCCTAAACCCAACTTAGAAGCATCATTGTAGATCACAAATCCTTCTGATCCATTGGGTAGGGATAAGATGGGTGCACTACTCAGACTTTCCTTCAATTTGCCAAACGCACTCTCTTGGGCTTCTGACCACACAAACTTAACGTTTTTTCCTGGTTAGGGAAGTTAATGGCGTAGCTATCCGCGAGAAGTCCTGGATGAACTTATGGTATTATCCTGCCAAATCAAGGAAGCTCCTCACTTCAGACCCTTGATAGCCTCTATCTTAGTTGGGTTGACTTTAATACCATCCACTGACACAACGTGCCCTAAGAATTGCACTTCCCTTAGCCAAAATTCACACTTCCATAATTTGGCATATAATTTCTCAAGCATAAGCAATTCTAAATGGACCGCGAATAGACTAGTATGTCATCAATAAAGACGGTCACACATTTGTCCAGGAGTGGACTATTGTGGCCCAAGATTTACTAGCATAAACACATACACAAAACACTTTGTTTATTAATCACAATGATTACATCAATCCATATCTCTATTTGTGATGAACAATTAAGATTGAGTGTTTGTGTGTGTACTCAATGTGTGCTACTATGTATGTTCTTACTCTCTCAATTACACCTTCACTTTCACACACTTAATCTCTTGTTCTTGCACACTTTCACACTTACTAAACAACACTATGACTTGCTTATATATAGGTCAACATGACCAAGCAAGGTCAACCCTTCTAAGCTCATTTACACCACACACAAACACTAATACAACAATTACAATAATGACCCTCATTTAATCTTGAATACAATTATAGTCTAACAATCTCCCCCTTCCACGTATAGTACTCTTTTGATCGTTATGATGCCATTTGTTAAAGATCCGTGTCCTCGAATATATCCAGTAACCTCAGAATTAGCATAACTTACAGTACCGCCAGGTTCCTCAACATAATTGTGAAGTAGATGCTTAAATCCTGTCATATGACGTGAGCATCCTGAATCTATATACCATGTATGTGAGGCCTGCAAAAGTAACAACTCATTTCTGTTTAGGTACCCATATCCAGATGGGTCTTTCCTTGTTAGCTTTTTGCAACTCAACAATATCATCTACCTTAGCCTTAATTCGCCACTCGTAGCGAGGCTTAGGTACCCATTTCAATACCATTTTAACATTAAGCTCATGAAATGATTTCTTTTTCGAAAAATTATCAATCTTAGCATGAAAAATTTTAGCCTGATGAGTTAAGGATTTTGAAGCTGATTTGACATGAGATGTTTTTCTGGCAATTTTAGATTTAAAATGAATAGAAGGAATGATAAATGCATTATCATGACAGTGTTTGCAGATAAAATTCTCACGTGCAAATGTCAAAAGTGTAGATTTATCCAATGAAGTACAATCATTCATACAACTTTGACATTTGGAAACGTTTGAATTTTTACACAACAAACTACCACTATCACGAATATTACATTTATTTTTAGCAACTTTATTTTCCTTCACATTCTTCACTCTTTCTCCTTTACCATTTTGACTTTTCACATCTGAAACAGGAAACAAAATCTTGTTAGTTTTCTTTGAAGAAGATGATTTTGACTTTGAAGTACAAGAAGCTTCTCCTTTCTCAAAAATACTCGGAGGATATTCAGGAGTAGAATTATAAACAACTGAAGATTTAGAATTAACAGTATCAAATTCTGGATTAGAATGAACATTCTAGTTTGTAGAATCAAACATCTTTTTCTCCTTTAGATTTTGTTTAAACAAATCATTTTTCAAAATATTTAACTCTTTAGAGAGTTCTTTGTTTTCTTCAAAAGACTTGTCAAGTTTGAATTTAAGATCAACGTTCTCATCTTCTAACTCTTCAATCATCTTTTGAAGATCGATGATTTGTTTCTCAAAAGTAGATGCTTGATTTACCTCAGAGTTTGATTCCATCTTCTCTATTATAGGAACAGGATCTGAAGCATTCATCATTTCTGTAAAAATCTCCTCAGTCATAATTTTTGAAAAATCAGACTTAAGGTTTTGATTCATGATATTTTCATCTTTTGAATCTTTTGAGGAATTAGAAGTGAATAAATCAGATAATACGTGATTCTCAACAGCATTTTTTGAATCAGATTCATCAAACTGACACTGAGATTCAGTATTATTTTCTTCAACCTTGTGTGATTCTGTTGGTAAACAAGGAGGAAATAGTGATGTAAATTCACTAAATTCTATTTTTCTTGTTTTATAACTTTCATTTAAATCTTTATAAGCAAAACCAACAGATTTTAAATTTGAAATGGAATCAGCACAAGATGAAGTTTCATCAACATTCACATCTTTACCTCTTACAAAAGTATCATGAATATCAGGTTTTGTAGAAATAGAGCCCAGTTTATCAAAATTATATAAATTTTCTGGTGCTCTTTTTAAAACATTATTTGGTTCAAAACCCAAACCTTTTTTAACAACATAAAATCTGACATCTTGGAGTTTGTTTGTTAATAGATTTAATGTTTGGTCAGTCTGTCCTCTTTTCAGATTTAAATCCTCCAGTTGCTTAATTTTACAATATGCCTCGTTTCTTTCTTGATAACAAACTTCAAATTTTAATTGAAAATCACCTTTTTCAGCATTTAAGTTTACAAGATCTTTTTCGAGCTCAGATATTTTTGAAATTAAAACATCTTTGTCCTTTTTTAAAAGATCTTTTTCAGACTCTTTATCCTTAACAAAATCTTTCAACATTGAATTTTCATCACGAAAATTCAACATTGTTTGTCTTTCATGACTAAGTTTGCCTTTCAAAGTCTTAAACTCTTCTTTCATGAACTTAACTTGAGCTTTTAAAGATTGAATACGTACCTCGGAACCACAATCAGAATGGTCAGAAGATGATCCAATGTCGTCATCTACTTTAGCCATCATACACACCTGAGTAAAGTGGGCGGATTCATCATCAGAACTTTTATTGAACCAATTCTCTTCTTCTGCCTTTAAGTTCTGACCATCTTCCACTTTCTTTGCTATCAGTGATTTCCGAGTATAGTATTCTAAATTCTTTATCCGCTTCTGCTTGAAGTCTTTGGAAAAATGACCTGGTTTTCCACAATTATAGCATCTTCCATATTTCGGCTCAGTATGTTCTTTCTTTCCTTCTCTCTTCTCTTCTCGTTTCTCTTCTCTTTTCTCGCCGCTTTTCTCATACTTCTTTTCAGATCTCGGTTTGTACTTGTCTTTCTTGTAGTTGTCATACTTCGGCTTTGAGTATCTTTTCTTTCCAAAACTTTTAAACTGCTTTGTGAGAAGAGCCAGATTTTCAGCTAATCTTTGCATATCCTCATCTGAATGTTCTTCACTTTCAGTGGAAGATTTATCAGTGCTGGAATCAGTAACTTCAGTGAGGAGAGCTCTGGATTTTCTTGACTTTGTCTTGTAGGAAGAACTGGATTTGAAACTTGACCCTTTCTTACGCTCAGACATTAAGGCTAACGAATCTTTGACCATCTTCTTTTCAGCACTAAGCTGCTTTACTTCATCCTCATGCTGAGATAAAGTTGTAAAGATATCATTGACGTCTTCTTGTGCCATGTCCTTTGTCATCTGAATGTTGATTGCATAGATTTTCCATTCCGGGTTCAAGTTCTTGATGAACTTATAATTGATCTCCGATTCTGTCTTGTTCATCCCATTTCTCCTAAGATCATTCAATATGATATTGAATCGATTGTATGTCTCCAACAAAGTATCTCCTTCTTTAGCATGGAAACCTTCATAAGCATTGATACTTTGATTCAACTTTGTCTGAATAGACTTCTTTGATCCTTGAAACTGTTTCTCCAATTCATCCCATAATGCTTTTGCAGAATCCATACTGTCTACTCGATTGTAGATGTCATTAGGAATTCCCATAGTGAGATAGATACAAGCTTCTTCATCAACCTTGTGTCTTGCTTTTTCTGTCTCATTGAAAAATTGATATGGTTTTGACACATATCGATCTGGAATTGCTGGATCAGTTGCTGTAGTTGCTTGTCCACGTACAAGTGATTTTGGATCTCCCGGACCTTCTATGATAGAAGTCATATAATCTTTGTTCTTTAGATTCAAGAACTGAATCATTCTCTTCTTCCATTGTGAATAATCTCCAGAAGACAAAACCGGAGGCTTTAGATGAGATCCCATAGAAAGAAATTCATTTGCCATGATTGAAAGATGAATATTCCTGAAAGAAAATGAAAAATATTAGCTAGTAAAGATCTTTAAATCCAATCAAATCAAGAAAAATACAGAATTTTTTTTTTAAAAAAAAATTCAGAGATTTTGATCACAGAAAGAACTTTTGTCCCCCTTCGCAGACTTAGCACGGGGTTCCCGCTAATTCTCAGAAAATATTCTAAGTGATAAAACTCGCAGATCACTATTGAAAATGAAACTCGCAGGCTGAGAAACACGCAAATCAAAGTCTGCGCGTTTGATAAACTCTCAAGCAAACTCGCAAGCAAACTCGCAAAGACTTGCGCGTTCTGATAAACTCGCTAAGCACTGAAACTCGCTAACTCGATAAAACTCGCAAGTGCCTAAACACGCAAGTTACTATTCACGCTAAAACGCGCTAATAGAGGCGTGCGCGTTCCAGAAACTCGCTAGGCACTACTTGCGCGTTTTGAGCAAACTCGCTAACCACACTTGCGTGTTTCAATACTTAGAAAAATTCTGAAATCTTCAAACTCGCACGACAAAGAACTCGCTGAACACTGTTCCTACTCAAACTCGCTAGCTTCGATTAGCGCGTTTGGAGAACTCGCAGATATCGACCAGCGCGTTTCTAGAACTCGCAAACAACATTTTGCGCGTTTCAACCAAAAATTAACTTTCTTCAGCTTCCGCGTTCTAGCGAAGAATCTTGCACGTTTTAACGAAGAACTTGCGCGTTCTCCAGATAGCTTGCGTGTTCTTCATCTGATTCATCGATTTCAACATAAAACTTCGAATCTGAGCACCAAACTTTGAGAATTTGTTCACTTATACATTTTGAACACAATACAAGCAAATAATTTCGATCTAAAAGCACAATTCTATACAAATTGATGTGTATACAATGACTGAACTCGTAAACTTCAAAACACACAAAATCATCAAATTTATGATCAATTACAGTGCAATTACTGAAATAAACGATACAGACTCGATCTATTTCACTCAGCGAACAAAACCTGATCAATCTCAACTCGAAATTTCCACTAAAACTCAAAAAATTATTCGATGAACGGTGACGATGAACAGTACCGTGAACATTGTCGTTTTTAAAATTTTCTTGATTTTCAAACGGATTTGGCTCTGATACCAACTGTGGCCCAAGATTTACCAGCATAAACACATACACAAAACACTTTGTTTATTAATCACAATGATTACATCAATCCATATCTCTATTTGTGATGAACAATTAAGATTGAGTGTTTGTGTGTGTACTCAATGTGTGCTACTATGTGTGTTCTTACTCTCTCAATTACACCTTCACTTTCACACACTTAATCTCTTGTTCTTGCACACTTTCACACTTACTAAACAACACTATGACTTGCTTATATATAGGTCAACATGACCAAGCAAGGTCAACCCTTCTAAGCTCATTTACACCACACACAAACACTAATACAACAATTACAATAATGACCCTCATTTAATCTTGAATACAATTATAGTCTAACAACTACATACTATATTCATCAGGACCATAAATACAAATGGCGCATTAGTCAGCCCGAATGGCATAACTAAAAACTCATAGTGTATGTACCTCGTACGAAACACATTCTTAGGCACGTCCTCTCTCACCTTCAGTTGATGATAACCCGATCGTAGGTCTATCTTTGAAAAGTAACTCGCTCCTTGCAGCTGATCGAAGAGATCGTCAATCCTTGGAAGTGGATACTTGTTCTTGACTGTCACCTTGTTAAGCTCACGGTAGTCTATGCACATTCGCATAGACCCGTCCTTATTCTTAACGAACAACACAAGCGCTCCCCACGGTGAAGTGCTAAAATGAATAAACCCCTTGTCGAGCAGTTATTGCAGTTGAGTCATCATTTCTTTCATTTCGGCCGATGCCAAGCGGTAGGGTGCTATTGCAATTGTTGTCGCTCTAGGCACCAGGTCTATTCGAAACTCCACTTGCTGATCTGGATACAATGTGTTCAAGTCTTCCAAAAACACCTCCGGGTATTCACTTACCACCGGAACCAACTTAAGCCCATTCTTCTCCTTCTTAGCATCTAACACATACGCTAGGAACCCCACACACCCCTTCACTAAGCACCGCCTAGTCTTGACCATTGACATCAAACACGACTTCCTATCCCGACGACCGACATAAACTACCACCTCTTCCTTATCAGGCAAAACTATACAAATCAACTTCTTATTGCATACTATATTGGCATTGTTAGACGACAACCAATCCATTCCCACAATGATGTCGAATTCCCCCATACCCATCGAGTATAGCCGTAACGAAAATAAATGACCGTCAATGTCTATTGTACACCCTTCATATACTTCCCCCACCAAGACTCGACTATCATCGGCTACCTCTACTTCAAACCCATGGTTTAGCTTCTTGGGTTTCACATGCAATTTATGAACAAAGTTCGGTGACACAAATGAACGGTTTGCACCCGAATCAAACAACATCTTAGCAAAAGTCGAATCTATAGGGAAAGTACCTGTCCCCACATCCGGTGTTTCCACCGCCTCTCCGTTGTCATGTTAAATGCCCTTGATCTTGCTCGGGCGGGTTCCACCTTTCTTTCTCCTCCTTTCCCTCTAAAATTTCCGGCAGCTCCCTTCTTCGGTTGTGGACAATCTGTTTTGATGTGGTATGGAGAACCACACTGGTAATAAGTCCTCGGTCCTTGACAGTCCTGAGCCATGTGACCCGCCTTCCCACACTTAAAACAAACATCTATGTCCAGCAAACACTCCCCCTTATGCATCAGGTTACACTTGTTTCACGGCTTGTTCTCAAACCTTGGCGTTGCCCGCTGCTCGGGTCTTGCAGACTTTGCTCTTTTAGCATCCCGTGTAGGTCCTTTCCACTTTCTATTTTCAATATTTCTTTTATACATTTGACTATTCTTGTCTTTTTCCATCATCTCCGTTGCATTAGCGGCAACCTGGAAGGTAACAGGTTCTCTTGCAGCTGCCAGCTATCAAATGTTGCTCCTTAACCCGAACAGATATTTGTCTATCCGCCATTCCTCAATTGGCACGTATATCTCAGAAAAATGTGCCTTATCCAGGAACTTAGTCATATACTCCCTAACTATCATCTCTCCTTGCTCCAAATTCAAGAATTCCTCTTCCAACTTCCTCACGGCTGCTAATGGGCAAAACTGTCGTTTGAATCTGACGACGAAACTTTCCCAAGCCATTCCCTTAGCCGCTTTCGAACCCTTGCCTTCGGTCTCAGCCTCCCACCAAAACACGACATTTCTCTCAGCATGGACAATCCAAACACTACCTTGTCCTCCTCAGCACACTTACTGGTGTCGACGGCTAGATCCATCTCCCCAATCCACTTAATCACTACAACCGAATCGCATTACCCTTTGAAGATAGGGGCATTGCACGCAACAAAGGACTTGTAACTGCATCCCTTTTCTGTCACCGATGCAACGGCCACCGCAAGAGTTGATTGGGAGTGACTGCCCACCACAGTCACCGGCGGTTCAGAACATTCAGTCACTTCCTTCTTTTCGCTCTTCTTTTTACTTGCAAAAGCTTCCCTCGTCTGATGAGCCAACATGGCTTGCATATTTTCTTGGAGTTTCCCCATTTCATTAGCAAAAGTTTCCTGAGTCACAAAGACTTGGGTTCTTCCCCCGCCGCGACTCCTTGAACATCCTCTTCTCGTGGTAGTAGTCGAACTCTCTTGCAAAGAGAGTTCCTGTTCTACCACCACCTCCACGCTCCTCGCTCGATGACCCCCTTGCGCCGTCTTTCTCTCTTGAGCTCCTATCTCAGGTTCATTCAGCTGAGTGGCATCCTTCCGAGACCCTTTCCCTTGACCCTTTCCACGACCGCGTCCCCTTCCACGAGTGGCTACCTTTCTCGGAGGAGCTTTTGGTCCTTCCACAATTACTTTGTTTTCCAACACTGCCTCCACAACCGGCACAACTCTACTCCTTGTTACTCGCTCATACATGCTTATAGACGGACACACGCAACATTCAATCCAACAGGTCTAACGTAACAAGGTAAATTAAACACACACATGTACCTGTAAATTTTCAATTACATTGTTCAGATGTAATTCCAAATTTACCTTACATTCTTGTCCTCACCACCTCATTACTCGACTCCCTACGGTCTTTTTATTTCTCAGTTGTGTCTCTACTTCTTCAGTCTAAGTCTAGGCCCTCTTCCGGTCACCTAGATCTCTTAAACTATGGCTCTAATACCAATTGTAAGAACCTAAAATTTTCAACAGGTAAACATAAACAAATAAGTAAAAATCAACACCAAAACGGCCCCAAGTCAACAAATTTTATTCAAGGTTTGCGATAAGGCAACCTAGTACACAACTGAGATTTTGCAAGGAAAAGAAACAACTAAAAGGAAGTCTTCTAATTTTGGACACGACTCGCATCTTCTCTTTTCCTTTACCCGAGCCTCCTATTTCAGGCCTACCTGAAAAGGTTTTTAGTTTTGAAAGAGCGAGGGTTAGACCAATGGTCTAGTGAGTCCTCTCTAACAACAGGTCAACTAAAGAAATTAATGGTAAGATTTTCAATAAAATAAACCATTTCAGTTATAAAAACACAACCCACTTGCAAACAAGCTTCTAGCACACACTACCGTCACTCGAAGGTGCCAGTGTGTTTGGTTCATACAGCCTTACCTGGGTCACCATTGGCATAAACGGGACACCCCCCCCCGGTACGAGCAACGGCGGGACACACCCCCCGACTTAGGCCGTCTCGCTAACCAATAAATGTATGCATACAATTCACATAACATGAATGATAAAACATAAATCGTATTACATGCTAAGGCGTATCTCGTATTCAACAAAATCTCGCATTCTTATATATAGCATACAATAAGAATGAAAATGATTTAATCAAAACTTCACAAGCTTTTACCCACTTAGTCATTGAAAAACATTAGTTAGAAAGCTCACCTGATTCGCGAAGACTTCTTTACGCTCTCTTAAGCACGCTTCCACTCTTAAACTTCCCACCTATAGAAGATACAGGTTTTAGACTCCTAGAGAAACCCAACCGAACCTGGACCGGGCCCCTACCCGGGGTCACTCACCTTCCGGTTCTGCCCGGGTAAACCCCACCTCCCGGGTTATAGTATCCCGGGCACCCCTACTCTTGGGATCCATGCCCGGTTCCACTCCCTCCCCCTCCCCTGGGGTCTTCTCTCCCTCTGTCGGGCTTCCCCGACTCCCGGGGTCATGGCCCGAGTCTCCACATCCCCCGACTCCGAGGTTCAAAAATCCCTAGCCCTAGGTGGTGTCGACGCCCGACCCCTCTACACTTCCCCTGGGTCGCCCCCGAGTGGAGACCCCCCGGTCACCTTGGGGCGAGGGTTTTTCCCCATTCGCCCCGACGCCACAACCTCGATTGCGACCAGGTCGTCGTCGACCCCAACGATGCCAAGCTTGGGGGTCTCGGCTTCGATGGCGAATTGGCGATGCACATTAACATAAAAAACTCAAATCCATAAACTAAAGGAGACTACTCCCAAACAAGGGTTTGAGGTCTCGATTGAAATCCAGACACTCTAATACTTAGGGGTGTTCAAAAAAACCGTTGGACTGCTCAAACCGGACCGTTTTTGGCAATTAGCCTTTATAATTCAAAGTTTTATATGTTTTTATGTTTAAACTTTAAAGCCCACTAAAAGGCCCAAACCACCTAAACCGGTCGACCAAACTGCCTAAACCGCGGTCCGACTTGACCGGTCTGGGCACTTGATGTCAAACCGCTCGGTTTGAAAAATCAATAAACCGCCACTTTTGGTTTGGTTTGTGGTCTGAGGGGTTAAACCGCCCAAACCGGACCGCGAACACCCCTACATCGTTGTCTTTTTTATTTTTATTTATAGTTTGTATTTTTATTTGTTATTACTTTAATTATTTATAGTTTGGAAATATATAAATAATCCACGTTAACCGTACTTGGTTTGTAGTATTTTAACTGTAAAATAATGCTCAACCGAAAAAATATGTGAATTTTTTTTTTATCTTTCCAAACTTGGTATTTCCTAATGGAAAAGTCAATTTGTTAATTTAGTAGCATTTAAATAAATAAAGAGATTTTTATTTGATATGTACTTTAATTTAACAAATTTAAGTTCTGGTTGATAATATAAAGTATTCTTTTATCAAAAGAATTTAATTAAAAAGCGTAAATCACAAAGTTTCTAACACAAATTATTTTGTCAATTTAAAAGTTAGTATAATTATAAAGATTTATATTTAATACATAGTTTAATTTAAGAAATTTAATTTATAATTAAATATATAAAACACTTTTAATAAGTCTAAAAGAAGTCTTGAATAAATGAAACGTAATAAATTTAGAGTGAATTACGTTTTGGTCCATGTAGTTTGTGTAAAGGCCAATTAGTCATTCATAATGATTGTTAATCGATGGGGTTAAATCGAGGGAGCATTATATAATTGAAAAGTTATGGACCATCAATATAGATAGTTTGTCTTAGGGACCAAATCCAAAATTTAAGCAAACCATAGGGATCCCCAATGCAATTCACTCTTGAAAAATTGAACATACACCATTACTACAAATCCTACGTTACCTTGTTTTAATTATGCATTTTAATTACCTCATTAAACTTTTTGCATGCGTTTCCATCATGTTGCCCTATAAATAACCATCAATCTTTTCTTCTTAACATATATTCTTAAAATATACATATAAATACTTACTCTGTTCTTGATCTCTTTCGATCGTTGCAAGAAGTATAAAATGAAGAACACACCTTTTGTTCTTACTATTCTTGTTGCACTGTTGTTTCTTATGAACAACCCTCACGCACAAAGTTGTAATGCAGATCAAGAGATAAAGGATTGCTATCCGGCCCTAAATCACCGAGGAGTACCGTCTCCCACTTGTTGCAACGAACTAAAAGCACATAGAGTTTGTTTTTGTAAATACATTGACATTAATAACCCTACGTTGCCACCAAACTATCAGTTTCTTCCCAATATTTCTTCATCATGTGGTATCACATTTCCCATTTGTCCTTCACAGTAGTTTGCTCGTGCCATGGTTGTATGAACGATAATCACATCTTGATGAATAAAAGTATCGTCTTGAAATTTTGCGTTTATATATTTCTTTTTTGGTTGTATATGTTTTCGTGATCACGTTGTGAAGCATGCACCTCATTTTGTAAACATAACTTGCCATGTACGTTGGCTATCCCCAACGTGTCATACATAAAAAATTAAAATCGAGCTATAAGGTCTTGTTCTTATACACGTTGTTTAGGACTTAGTTATCATTGATCTTTTATTTATTTATTTATAAAGTATATGATTAATTGAGATGTTTGTGGTAGGGGAATTATGTAATCCGAGTTCATTTAGGTGCTTAACAATGGGAGAAATAGCTAGTATACTAGGAATTCGTTGGTTGTAAAATCGTTTGAAATGCTACAAAAATACTACCACCTACATAAAAAAGTGTTCTTAGACAATGTTTTCCTATATCACGTTGTATGGTTGTTAGAAGAGGTAAAATAGTAGAATAGTTGTTTGACATGTATAAAAACCACAAAAGAACAAAAAATAATATAAAAGCTTTATTATCAATGGTTGAAAAAGATCATGCAAAGTCGACCACGTGATGATTAAGACCAATCCCTAATCCAATGTATAATCGATCTACATTTAGAAGTAATTATACTTTGTGTTAGGCCCGATCGGTTCTTTAATCGTATTTGTAATCTGCTCAACCTTTTTCAACCATCAGACTTTTAATGTTGTTTTTGGTTTGGTTTAAATGATGTTCAACTAATAAAACATTAAACATAAAAGCATCCCATGTGTATGCCCTTTGCAAAATGGAAAAACAAAAGTAAGTCTTGTGCCAAATTTCGTTGTCTCTTCTTTGTCATATCAATCATCCGAAGACAAATCATATTTATTTAATATAAGTTTATTCAAATCATGTTTATATTAATTTTCAAATAATATGTATTCTTATTGTTAATAAACATATAAAAGAAACTTAAGATCTTGAAAGACTGATTTTTATTCTACAAAGTGACATCACATCGCCATATCACAAAGGGAAATTGGCCGAAATGGACCAATCACTTAAATGGATTGGGCTCCTAGCACATCCTCTCCGGGCTTTACCAAAATGTCCAACATTACGCACCAGGAGCCCTTGGACGCACAAGGCGCCCTAGGGCGCACGGTGTGCCTACGCATTGTGCGTCCGCGCACCGTGCGCCCTAGGGCGCCTTGTACGTCCAAGGGCTCTTTTATAATACTGCATCCGACACTTATCATGCCCACCACCATTTTAAAAATAATTGAAGAACACAAACCACCATTTTTGCCGCCGGTGTCGTTTTCCAGCCCCACTACCGACCATTTCTCCTTTGTTTAATCGATTGGGACCACAAATGGCTGAGGTACGACTTCTCCTCTAACTCTTATACTATTTATGAATCGGTTTTTTGTATTTTTTTGTTGTATATTTTTTGTTGATACGTGTTTGTTGTATATTATATTTGTAACAATGCGTAGGCGCACCGTGCGCCCTAGGGCGACTTGTGCGTCCAAGGGCTCCTGGTGCGTAATGTTGGACATTTTGGTAAAGCCCGGAGAGGATGTGCTAGGAGCAAGGTTCTAAATGGCGTGAGGCGTGGCGTGGCGACGAGGCTAAGCCTTAAGCCTTAAGCCTTAGGAGCCACGGTGAAGCCATGGCATTTTCAAGGCGTGACTTATGGCGTCAAATTTTCTAATTCATATATAATATTATATATAAAAATGTATGTTTTGTAGTGTTACTCAATGAGTAAATAGTAATAAACAAGTTAAATATTAAAAACTTGTAAATAAGACATTAAAACGTAAATAAAAATCAAATATCTCATTACGATAACTGCGCATTAGGCCATGGCGTGCCATGGGCTTAACGTGGCGTGACACATAAGCCTTGGTGCCATGGCGCACCATGGCGGCTGTGCGGCGAGTTTTTTAGAACAATGGCTAGGAGCCCAATCCATTTCGGTGATTGGTCCATTTCGGCCAATTTCCCTATCACAAAACTTGCAAGGACCTTGAAAAAATAGCAAGTTGATCTTTAGTGCCACATAAGTTATGGAATCCACTCTTTAAAAAAATTATATATTTTATTTGCAAATTAGCAAGTTGAACTTTACTGCCTCCGTCTTACTTTATATTTTATTTTATTTTATTAGCGTCATTATATTTTACTAAAAATATTTTAAAATCAACAACTTAGATGTTAAAAGATTATGTGTCATCATCAAAATAAAGTGATTGACAGAATATTTTTCTAGTATTAGAATTTACAATAATGAATGTTTCATTTTCTTTGTAAGTTCCTCCTATTTAAAGGGCTTATGATTAATGAGAATTATAGATTTCATTATCTCTATTTACTGTTGTTCTATTCTGTTTTTCCTATAACACGTTACCAGCTCGTACACTCAATTAGTTCACGGATAGATTTTCGGGCTTCCAAGTTCATCAATCAATCTTGAATACTTCTACAATCCATGTAAGAATTTTTCGACTTCTAACTCGAATATTGTTAGTATACTTGTTTTAAATCCACATAAATCTTTAAAATTAATACTATAAGAAATAAATATGGTCTTTGCTTTTATCAGAATGCTTACGACATAATGCAAAAACCCTATGTTTTTGATGATATAATATAGATAATCATGTATCTTGATGATGTTGCTTTGTCAATCTCGTGATATCGTAATTGATATATTGTTTCTGTACACTTATATAATTTGAATATAAATTTATCTACTTATAATTAAATTTATGTCTAACAATCAAATATGGTGATAAATATACAAGACTATAAATATATGAATATATTTTTGTTTTTATTCTTTTATTAATCTGATTGAGTTTTAAAAATAAAAGAGAAACTTTTTTTTTTCTACCGAGAGATTTATAAGGATATTTTATTTTATTGAAAAAAGAGGATGAAATTCGATGTGTTCTTTTTAACTATATTATTACTTTTAGAAAAAAAATCAACTCATGTATTCAAACATAATTATAATTCCAATCATATAATTAAGTTTTTTGAAGTTACACTTCGAACCCCCATATATTTTGATCTTTTACCAAAAGCCCCAAAAATAGTATTAATAGGTTAGAAGTTTGAATTTGACTTTATGTCAAAACAAATATTTATTTGTCTAATGACAAAATCTCCAAAAATACTATTAAGGTATTAAAACACTGAAATTGACTTCATATGTCAAACTAATATTCATTTTGGCCTCATGCCAAAAGCTCTATCATTAACAACGTTATCTTCAAATTAAATAAATCGTAAAATATCGATTGGATCTTGTCAAACGGGTGTAAATAGCTCTATGGTTTGTAGGGACTTAAGAAATCCATGTGATTCCCCTAATACCTGGAAATCCAATAGATTGAGTGATTTCTTTTCGCAAATTGAAATATTGATTAAGTATTATCAACAAAATATAAGCATCAATAATCCAATATTATTATGATAATGAAATTTCTTACATAATATAATGATTAAAATTGTGGTTCATTGTTTTAAAAAAATCATACATTATCCCTTATATACGTAAATGGTTGAAACAACTCATCTGTGATTCAATGTCCTAAACTCAAAAGAACTTGAGTACAAATATGAATATCCAATATAAAAACAACATTTGTCGGAAAAGTACAAGAATATACCTAAAGTTTATTGTTGGCTCCACTCACATTGTATAGAAGTATTGAAAAATAGGCTAAGTATCGGAATCGCAGAAGCCTGCTGCTGAACACTCAAGTTCACCACAGAAGGTGCAAAGCTCAGAGGTTACTCCGCAGAAGATCTACCAGAAGTCAAACCTGAATGACTCTCAGATCACAGAGCCTCTGTGATCACTCACAGAGCCTCTGTGAAGGCTAACCTCTATAGATCTATGTTGAAGCTTTTCCTAAGAGTTCAAGACAAGACCACGTGCCAAGCACGTGAGACTTACTGTACGAAGATCCTCAAGATCAATGTAATGGGCGTCCCACGATGTTTACTTTACAGGTGGCATTCCGTTTATGGAATGTCAGTTTTTGTCTTGTACTAAGGGGTGCATCTTTCTGCTATATTAAGGAGCACCACCTTAGAACTAAAAGTAGTGAGCACACACGAAAATAGAAGTCTGTATAATCCTTGAGCATATTTTGCACATACTAGTGCGTGTTCTTGGTGTTCTTGAGTAATTAATGAAACAGTTCTTTGAGCAACTTTCTTGTGATACTTTACTTCCTGTTCATTAATTACTTGTGTGTTTACTACCTTGCATGTTCAATCTTTTCTACACGTATTAAACGCTTCTGCACTCTATTTATTTAATCTGTGTGTAGTAAAAGGTTAAATCAAGTTAAAGAACATCACAACTGGGATCAACAATGGTATCAAAGCAAACTTTGATTTTCAATATCAAAGGATCCTGTTCTATACTTGTTTCCAGTACTCAAGGTAGTAGTTTGAGTCTGTTCTTCATCCCAAACTTCATTTATAGTCACACTCTGTTTTCTTGAGCTATATCAACCTGTTTGGTATAGAAACAGGTACAAGTGTGTTGTTCATTCAAAGACAGATTCAAAGCTAGTTGGTTGGTCATCTGTTCTTACTGATTCATACACTCATCATTTCTAAAACCATTACTGTTATACTCTTTCTGGATCGTGCCATACTCTGTTTTTCCTTTCTAAACTAAAATGGCAAACACTGTGAACTACTTCAATGCTGGATCTCAGTCCAAACCTCCTACTCTTCTAAGGGATGAATACCCTCAGTGGAAGATCAGGATGGTGCACTTCCTTGAAGGTGTGGATCCTGGTCTGGTTGAGTTTCTTCACAATCCTCCTTTCATTCCAATGACAAATGTTCCTCGTGTTCCTGCCACTGCCAATACTCCTGAAATTCCTGAATATCAACACCCCAAACCTGTCCTTGAATGGAGTGAAGAAGAAAAGGCACAACATGAACTTGCAAAGAAAGCCAAAAGACTAATCATAATGGCTATCCCAAATGATATCTTTCAATCTCTTGATTCATGTGAAACTTCAAAGGACCTATGGTTAGAGCTGGAGAAACAACTTGAGGGTGGTGCCAAAACCCTCAAGAACAATAGAGCCTTATGCATAAATGAGTATTTTGCATTCAAAGCTCTGCCGGGTGAATCCATTCAAAGCACTTACAATAGATACAACTCTTTGATAAACAAGTGCAAGAGGTATGGGATCCACAAAACCTCGGAAGAAAACAATGTCAGATTTCTACAGAGCCTAAATGATGAATGGCTTCATTTAACAATGTCCATGCAAGCCACATTGGATCTTGATGTTTGGTCCATATCTGATCTCTTTGGAACACTGATTAGCCAAGAGAACATAATTTCCAAACTATCAACCTCTGTCGGAGGTCCTCTGGCTCTTGTGGGAAGTGCCTCAGAAGGCAAAGACAAGGGAAAGAAGGATAAGGCAGTTGAGGAGGTACAGAAAAAGAAGAAGAAGAAGGTACTCGTAGCAGAGAGTGAAAGTGAAGAAGACTCTGAGGAGGAGATTGACATGGCTGCTCTGGCTAAAACTCTTGCACTAATGACCCGACAGTTCAATCGTGGTCTCAAGAAGAAGCCGGAGTACAGAGGAAAAGAAGAAAGAGATAACAGAAGCAGAGGATATGGTGAGGCAAAGAGAAAGCAGTGGTCTGAAGAACCAAGGCAAGAAGAGAGAAATGGACAGAAGTCAGACGGGAGAGCTGGTGACAATTTCCAGAAGCAAACTGAAGGCTGCTTCAAATGCGGGAAACCATGCCACTATGCAGCATAGTGCAGGTCCTCTGCCAACACAGGGAAACCCACAAGGGATGTTGCCTTCTATAAAAAGAAAGCAGAGTACTACACTCAGAAATCCCTAATGGCAGAACAAGAGAACCTTGTAACCGATGAATCATCTGATGAAGAAAATAACGCACTCTTCTGTGGAATGGCAGAAGTCCACTCTTCTGACAACGAAAGTGAGGTATCCACTTCTAACTCTTGCAACTCAGACTTTGAAAACAAGCTTCTTGAAATACAAAATGATCTTCTAGCTTACAAACATACATGCTCAGATCTTGAGAAAAACCTTGCCTTTTTTGAAAGAGAAACTAGGCTTCTCACAGAGGAGAAGGATAAGCTCTACCTTTAAAACAAAACTCTCACCTCTGAGCATATTTCAACAAAAAGGGATTTCAAGGATAAAATCTCAAATCTCGACAGTGCTTTGAAAGAAAAGGTCAAAGAGCTTAAGAAATGTGAGAGTGATCGTTTAAATGCCATTTCTTTGAAAAACTTCTTTCAAAAGGAAAGAGAAGCTCTTCATCGAGATCTGTTCGGCAGAGATCTCAAAATCAAAAGGTATCAGGATGCTCAAAAAGTCACTGAAAAGGTCAACACCCAGATTGGCAGAAGAGGCATAGGGTTCGATGATGTCGATCCCTATACTGGAAACAAAAGAAACAAATCTTTAGCAAACATCTTCTGCGTTGGAAAATCATTAAAACCAAGTCTTCCAAACCTTCTATCCACATTTAAGAGGCGAAAAACATCCGAAGAACCACATCTGAAGAATCCTCTGTTGATGGTAGATACATGGTATGAAAACAATAATCTACATTCTTCACTCTCATCAAAGAGAAATTATATTCCAAAGAAATATCTGTCTCAAAAACATATAGGAATCTTCAGATTCGGTCATCCAGAAACACAAACTCAAATGGATTTTGTATGCATGATGACTCCTGAAAAGGAATTGTCCTCTAAAGCTCCAGAGTTTGTTCCAGCCTCTGTGGAAGAAAAACTTTTTAAAAGATTTCTGGAAAATGACTTGAGAAAGACCTATGAAAACCATTTTCTTAATCACCATGATATTATCTCTGATGTAAGAGAAATCTTGGAGCAAGATCTACAAAACTGTCTTAACGTTCTTATGGTCATTCCGTGTATTTCAAAAACTCTAAATACTTCAGAGAACACCAATGGACAAAGCAAGGCACTTGCAGAAGGTCAAGATCTCATTCACAGAGACTTCCTCGATTCAGACTCTGAGTCAGAATCAGAGTCCTCTGTTGAAAATGAAACAAGCTCTGTGGAACTTGAGATACTCCCCTGTGGTCTAGAGAATAATAAAATTACCTCTGGCATTCTTAATAGAACAGTTCTTCCCAAAAGGAAAACCACAGGTGTACCTATCTGTCCTGATTTCCTGAACATGTGCTTGCAAGCAAAGACTTCTCTTGAGCTCAAAAAATCTAAAAAGAACAAGATCCATCATGATTCAAAAGCTCCAATACCATTAAAACCTTTTCAAGAAAAACTCACTTGGCAACAGAAGAATAAATGGCCTAAAATTGATAAACTTGATGCTTCTGTTGCAGTGAAAGCAAGGAAAGAAGATCAAGGGAGAGTACTATCAAAGAGCCACTCAAGAAGAGTTTTTGAAAAAACTCAACCTAGATTAGACAAAGCTTTCTGTAAAAAGAAACCCAAATCTAAAATGGGTTGTAGTAAAATTTGCTCTGTACCCTCCTTTGACAATTTTAATGAAATTTTCAAGAAGTATGCCTCAAATGTTCGTTATTGTAAATGTTTTGATTTTATGCATTCTTTGAATCAACATTTCTCTAGGCCCTCCTGTCTTATATCTCACCCAAAACCCAAGAATGCAAAATTCAAGGGTGAGAAGAGACAAACTGGTACCTCTGCAAATGAGATAAATCCAAAATCAAAGATGTTAAGGCATCTTCAAAGTCTCCTAACAAAAATGGACCCATTTGGAAATGGGTACCTAAATCTCTCTAATGTCCACAGAAAAAACAGCATGTGCCCATCTGGTACCTAGACTCCGGGTGCTCAAGACACATGACTGGCGACAGAGGGTTGCTTTCCTCCTACAAAGAAAAACATGGAGGAGGATCTGTGACTTTTGGAGATAACAAGAAGGGACAAATAAAAGGCTATGGAGTCATTGCCAAAGGAGACATCGATGTCAACAGAGTTGCCTATGGGGATGGCCTCAAGCACAATCTTCTGAGTGTAAGTCAACTCTCTGACAATGGACTCGATGTGATGTTCAAAAGACAGTACTGCTCTCTGCTGAAGGAAGATACAACCACAGAGCTTCTGCGAGCCAAAAGACGAGGTGATCTATACCTCATGGACTTTAAATCAACTAACAGAGAAGAAAAGCTCTGCTTAGTCTCAAGTAAGAATGAAGAAGCTTGGCTCTGACACAACAGGTTTTGTCATCTAAACTTTCACACACTTAACAAACTTGTGAAACTAGAACTTGTAAGTGGTCTACCAAGTATAAGATTCGACAAGGATCATCTATGTTCAGCTTGTGAAATGGGCAAACTCAAAAGGGCTACCCACAAAACCAAGTCTGACATATCTTGCACCAGACCTCTGCAGATGCTTCATGTTGACCTCTGTGGTCCTATATCTGTGCAAAGTCTTGGTGGCAAGAAGTACATCCTTGTACTCATAGATGAATTCTCTAGATATACTTGGGTTGAATTTGTTCGAAAGAAATCAGATGTTCCTTAAGTACTAATCAATCTTATCAAGAGAATACAAGTTCTTTATGACTGGAGGGTACAGAGAATCCGAAGTGACAATGGAACAGAGTTTAAGAATTCAACCATTGAAGCCTATCTTTCGACAGAAGGCATATCACAGAACTTCTCTGTTGCAAGGACTCCACAACAAAACGGTGTTGTTGAACGAAAGAACAGAACACTAGTGGAAGCCGCAAGGACTATGCTCACTGCCTCAGGGCTCTCTATTTCTTTCTGGGCTGAAGCAATTTCAACTGCATGCTTCACCCAAAATCGATCCTTGATCGTAAAGAGACATGCAAAGACACCATATCACTTACTACACCAGAGGAAGCCAAACATTAAGTACTTCCATGTCTTTGGCTGCAGATGTTTCGTACTAAACGACAGAGACCAAATAGGGAAATTTAGTCCCAAAGCCGATGAAGCCAAATTTGTTGGCTATTCATCAAACTCCAAGGCATACATAATCTATGTACTCAAATCCAAACATATACTAGAAAGTATTAATGTTTCATTTGATGATTCTTTTCAGGTGACTTCTGAGCAGATCAGTTCAGGACTCAAACTTCATGATGAAGATTCTGGTGGATCATCACGAACAAATGCTCTTCATCATCTGTTTGGAGAGATGTTCAATGATGATGAACCCTGAAGCCGACCACAGAGCCTCTGAAGCCGAATCCTCTGAGGACCAAACAGGTACTTCTCTAACTGGTCCTAGTAATGCTTCACCCTCTTCTAGTAATGCTGCAGGTGCAACCATCGAGGGGGAGCACTTAGAGAACAATACAACTCAAGGCCCTAAGCTCAATCAAGATCATGGTCCTCTTCACAACCTCTTAGAAGGGTCAACAACAGATAAAGGCTCTGCAGAACTCTCTACCTCCACTCATGATGAACAACCAAGTCCTGTAGAAAGTACAAATGATCAATTTCTTTCAACAAAAGATGATCTACGTCCAAACGAATGTGCTCCTGAGCTAACCACTGAAGTTTCCAATGATCACCTTCCCCGCATGATAAAGTGGACCAAGAGTCACCCACAGAGCCAAATCATTGGTGATGCCTCTGATAAGGTCCAAACTCGATCGAGTACTGCTAATTTTTGTTTCTATACAAATTTTGTGAGTATCATCGAACCCAAAAAGAAATCTAAAGCTCTTGAAGACCCAAACTGGGTAGAAGCTATGCAAGATGAGCTTCTGCAGTTTGAAAGAAACGAAGTATGGACCCTAGTGCCTCTGCCGAAAGGCAAAACCGCAATAGGGACCAAATGGGTCTTCAGAAACAAAAAGGACGAAGATGGTGTGGTGATCAGGAACAAATCAAGACTGGTGGCCAAGGGATATTGCCAAGAAGAAGGCATTGACTACGAAGAAACTTTTGCCCCTGTGGCAAGACTAGAAGCAATAAGAATCTTTCTTGCCTTCGCAGCCCACAGAGGTTTCAAAGTATATCAAATGGATGTCAAGTCAGCCTTTCTGAATGGGCAGATTGAAGAAGAAGTATATGTCCAACAACCACCAGGGTTTGAGAACTCTATGTACCCAAATCATGTCTACTTCTTGGACAAGGCTCTGTATGGACTGAAACAAGCTCCTAGAGCCTGGTACGGCAGACTTTCAAATTTCCTCCTTGCATATGGTTTCAAAAGAGGTACAACTGATACTACTTTATTCTATAAGAAGAGAAAAGGTGAGATACTACTTGTACAGATCTATGTTGATGACATTATTTTTGGGTCTACAAATGATTTATACTGCAAAAAATTTGAATCATTGATGAAGAGTGAGTTTGAGATGAGCATGATGGGAGAACTCACATTCTTCTTAGGATTGCAAGTCAAACAAACCACAGAGGGTATCTTCATAAACCAATCAATATATGTCTTTGACATACTTGAAAGATACAAGCTCTCTGACTCTTCATCAATGAAGACTCCTATAACCACTGGATCCAAACTTCATGCAGATCTAGAAGGCAAGCCTGTGGAGTGTAAACTCTACAGAGGTATGATAAGGTCTTTGCTATATTTAACCGCAAGTAGACCCGATATAATGTTTGCTACATGTCTCTGTGCAAGATTTCAAGCTAACCCCAAAGAATCCCATCTTTATGCTGTCAAGAGGATCTGCAAATACCTAAAAGGGACCAAAAATCTTGGTCTCTGGTATCCGGAGAGCTCTGGCTTTGATCTCATGGCTTATACAGATTCAGATTACGGAGGATGCAAGCTCGACAGAAACAGTACTTCTGGGAGTTGCCAATTCCTAGGAGGGAAACTGGTAAGTTGGACTTCCAAGAAACAGAATTGTGTTTCGACCTCTACGGCAGAAGCAGAATATGTTGCTGCTGCAAGTTGCTGCTCACAAGTTCTGTGGATGAGGACCCAACTTAGAGACTATGGATTTGATATCGAAAAAATCCCCATCCTCTGTGACTCCAAAAGTGCCATTGCGATCTCTGCCAATCCTGTGCAGCACTCTAAGACCAAACATATCGATATCAGGTATCACTTTCTGAAACACCATGTGGAGCATGGGACAATTGAAAAGTACTTTGTGCCCACAGACTATCAACTTGCCGACCTTTTCACAAAGGCATTGGATGAGAAAAGATTCACTTTTCTAGTTGGCAAAATTGGTATGCTCAACATGAGTTGACCACAGAGCCTCTGTACCCCCGCACAGAGCCTCTGTTGCCCATATTTGTAAATAACACCTTCCTTGTTTGTAAATAATCACTTGGACTTTCTTTACATTACACTGTTTTTGCAAATCTATGTCTTGGGCAAATCTTATTTTTATATGATCCAAGCATACTTGAAGGGGGCGCAGAACGAACCATCAAAACCCAATCGTGATTATTCAAGGGGGAGCAAGACAGTTCTGCACAACATACTACAGAGTGAGGTTAGTCCATCTAAACCAAGGGTCAAAACTTGTCAGGATCGAATTCTTAACAAGAACTAATTCTCAGAAACAATATCAAAGAAGTTTGCGGAATAACACTTTGATATTTTATGAAACAGTAAATCAACACAGAAAATAATAAGAACAAACTGTTAACTTGTATTGAATGCTTTGAAGTTACAAGATTACACACTCAACCTCAATATTGATGAACAGGCTCACCAATACGAATTCTACTTCTCTAGAATTAGGATCTATGCCTTGAGGTTGATTTCTAAAAAAAACTTATATCAAACTATTCTATATCTTCTATACATATACTAAAGAAAAAGATAATTACAATAAATAAACAAATCTTCAGTATATCTTCCATGTATATCTCTAAGCTTCCAATAATATCTTCATTCTTTCCAGCTGTCTTCCTTTCCATACGGATCATATAAGCAGCACTAACTATGCTCAGCAGCATTAACTTCTTCTAGCAGCATTAACTACTAAGCAGTACTAACTACTAGCAGTACTAACTAGCTAAGCAATACTAACTTTGTTCAAGCAGTACTAACAATGACTAGCAGTATTAATTCTACTAGCAGTAGTAATACTCAACAGTATTAACCTTTAAGTCTTCTAGCAGTAGTAACACTGATCCAGCAGCATTAACCACACTTAAGCTTTTCTTCAGTTCCCAACAATCTCCCCCTAACTTGACTTTTAGGAAAAGAAGTCAAGTTCTTCAGAATTACTCTTCAAGATGCTTTCAACACCTCTGATTCAATTTCCCAAATTTGGATCTAGGCCCAAGCTTTGATTCACAGTTCTTCTCACCACAATCTTGGCCATCTCTGAATCCTTTGTACATACTAGTGTAGCTTTAAGCATCCCTTCCAACTTCTCCTTGCTATGCTCATATATTTTGTCCACCAGGTAGTATTCATGATAACAATTGTCAATAGTAATCATGTATACTCCACAGTTTTCAAACAATATCCATTTATCAATCTTCTCGAAGATGAACTCATGATGATGATCTTTAATCCTATCGTGTACTCTTTCTGGATCAAAATCATGCACAAGTATTCCAATGTCACTTTGAGAAGATTCTCTTCAGTACCTTTCAACACAAGTTCATAAAGTTTCATCCCCACTTTGTATAGTTCTTCCATATCAGCTCTGGAGCAGCTTTTGATAACTTTCCCCCATGTTGAATAAGCTTCAAATGAACCATCAGCTCTCTTGATTCTGAAGAAGTTCTTTCCATTGTCTATTAGAATATCCCAGAAAATGATCTCTGGAGCTTGCATAGAGATTGGAACAGCTTTCAAAGGTTACACTATTGTCATGTACGGATCCATATTCTCATCTGTTGGCTCACTAGACTGTTCTGGAAGTTGTACTGATTCTGCTATAGGTACCTCTGAATGCTCTGTTGTAGTACCAGCTGTTTCTTCTACTCTGGGCCTTTTAGACTGCCTTTTGGAAGCAATTGTCTTCACCCTTTTTCTAGCTTTGGCTTCAACACCAACACTCCCAGGTTCTTCCTTTTTCTCTTCTGCTTCTTCTTTGGAGGGTGTAGTTTCCTCAAGGAATGGTTGTTGGATGTTGAGATCATGTCTCTCTTTCATCCTTCTCTCAGCTTCCTCATTTTGTGCTGAGTCCCCTTGAAGCTTAGCCATTTCCTTTTGATACAACTCTTCAACTTGAGCATATGCCATATTGGTGAACATTTCCCCCTTAACACCAATTGC
Source organism: Arctium lappa (assembly GCA_023525745.1). NCBI lineage: Eukaryota > Viridiplantae > Streptophyta > Magnoliopsida > Asterales > Asteraceae > Arctium > Arctium lappa. The sequence goes on from CM042062.1 coordinate 33,949,022, forward strand.
ACCTTTCAGGAAATTTATCATTTTTCTTCTTTCCTGATTGGCCAAAAATGTTTTGGAGGGTTGTTTTTTCTGTTTCAGTTGTTGAGTTGGCATCTTTTTAACTGGAAGTTTCTTGGCCTGGGCTGCTGTCTGAGCTGCTTCTTTTAAGCTCTTTTGGTATTCTGCATTTAATTTCTTAGCCATAATCTTTGCAAGTTCTCTATCCTTTTCTATTTGCAACTGTTCCTCCTTCTCCATTTCGTCTTGAAGCTGTTTAGCAAGTGCCTCATCCATTTCAATTTGGGACTTCTTCTTTGCAGGTATTTCAGCTTCACCCATCTTCTCCTTTCCTTTTCCTTTTGACTCTTTTTCCTTTTCTTTCTCCTTCTCTTGTCTTCCTCCTTCATTGATGACTACTCCCTTGGCCTTTTGAGTAGCCTTAGGAGTATCATTCTTGGCTTTGATCAAAGTTTCTGCTATCTCTACTTCTTCCACAGAGAGCCCTATTTCTGCTGCTTCAGTTTCTGCTGCTACTTTCACTTCAGCAGCATTAACTGTTTCTTTTTCAATTTCTTCCTCTGTCTCCCCCTCAACTTCAACTCCCTTTCCAACTGTACTTTCTTTTTCTGATTCTGCCCCTTTCTCCCCCTTGTTGGAAGCATCTTTATTCTTTGACCTCTTCTTTAAGACAAACTGCCTTCTCCTCTTCTTTTGCAATAACCTTGTCACCATTTTCTTTAATTTTGCAATCTGGACTTGTTGTGACATAATCACCAGCTTCATCTCCTCTATGTCTTTTCCTTATTTTATAACATCTAGATTGATGTTTCCCATTGTATCCATCAATTCCTGGTAGTTATATCTGTCCTCACCTTCTCTAGAAGTGTTACCCTCTTTTGAAGGATCATTGGATCTTTTAGTAGTGGAAGTCTTCTGCCTAGCAGAAGCACTAACCACCCCTGTGGTTTCTTGGCACCAGGGACCTTCGAATGATTGCTCATTCAAAGTTGCCATGGGGGAGGTCTTATTGATGTTACCACTTTCCTCCTCTGTGCTAGCAGGAGTAGTGGCAGCCTTCTCACCCATATGCTCTTCCTCCTCCTCAGAGAGCACCTCCTTGGGGTTGGGAGACACCCCTTTGGTTTCCTTATGGATATTCTCTAAAGGAGAATTCTCCTTTAGAGGGCTTAAAGGCTTGGGGGATGTTGGTACAAGAAGGGAAGGAGCCTTCTTTACCTGTTTCCTCTTGTAAGTTTGTGTGATGAGAGAGATTGGTTTTTCAAGAAGGGACTGGGGGATAGATTTTGAGTGGGAAGGTTGGGATTGGCTAGCAGTGGGTTGGTCTAATGGGGGCCTTGACCCTGCTGCCATGCCTTCATTTGTTTGGGACACCACCATCATTGTAGAGAACAATGGGGTGTCAACTCCTTCCGAGTCCCCAGCAGATCTTCTCATATTTGAGAAAACCTTGCCTTTGGGGGGTTTAGGTACATATACCCCAACAGGTTGAGGTATATCCGTCAATTCGTGATTAATAACTTCTTGAACAAACCTGGGGTACATGAAGAAACTCTTTTTGTTTCCCATGTTTGATACAAGATCACTGAAAATCATTTGTGAAAAATTATACTTTCTAGCAGTGGCTAAGCACACCAAAGCATAAGCAATGGTGCTGCTAAACTCACTCCATCCAGTAGTCTTTTTGGAGATGCAATGCATCAAGGTATGAACAAAAAAACGCCATTGGGGTGAGAATTTAGCTTTTGAAAACTTAAACACACCCAACGGGCCTCCATACCCCATTCTTGCAAGGGAAGAGAACAGTTCATCATGAGGGATAGAAGTTATACCAGAGGCATCGTCTAGACGTAGACTGATGCGAATAACTTCTTCAGTAACTTTTAAGGGTTGGTCACACACCCTTGTCTTGATCATCTGCACACCATTCTCAGCAACAATGGTGGCATTAGCCCAGAACTGCCTTTGATGCTCGATATAGATTGTAGGAGCAACAGTTAGAGCATGAGCAATATGGCTTGTCTTGAGGAAATCCACAATCTGGTGAAATCCTGCAGCTTGCTTTGGCTTTTGTAGCATCGCGATCTCATTGTGCTCGTCGATGAATGCCATGGATGCCATTGAACAGGGATGTTCTTGCCTGAAAGACTTGGTTCTTGAGAGAAAAAGGTTTAGAGCGCAAGTGAACAGTATGCAAAGAGTCGTTATGAACGTTTGGGCGGGCAAAGGGTATTTATAGTATTTGGGACATAAGCAGTATTAACCGCGAGCAGTATTAACCGCGAGCAGTATTAACCGCGAGCAGTATTAACTGCGAGCAGTATTAACTGCGAGCAGTATTAACCAACTAGCAGTATTAACCACTAGCAGTATTAACCACTAGCAGTATTAACTGACTAGCAGTATTAACCAACTAGCAGTATTAACTGACTAGCAGTAGTAACCATACTTACTCTTTGAAGCTTAGGCTGAATTGAGTACTGCTATGTGTGCCCTGTAAAGGAGGATTAGTAACACCAAGAAGCTATAATATTCAGATATTTAACCACTTTTTGAGATAAAGCTTATTCAGAGTTGATCATTCCCACACTTGTTACCAAGAAAGTGAATCTACCCACATCAAAAGCTTTGGTGAATAGATCAGCAAACTGGTTGTCAGTATGAACTTTCACAACTTGAACAAGTTTATTTTCATTACAGTCTCTTATAAAGTGATACCTGATCTCAATGTGCTTTGTTTTAAAGTGCTTGATAGGATTATTTACAATGCTGATAGCACTGCTATTATCAATAAAGATGGGAGTGTGTAGAAAGGTTACCCCATAGTCCAACATTTGATTCTGAATCCATAAGACCTGAGCACAGCAACTTGCAGCTGCTATGTACTCTGCTTCTGTTGTAGATGTGGACACTGTGGTTTGTTTCTTGCACTGCCATGAAACTAGTCTAGCACCTAAAAACTGAAATCCTCCAGAAGTAGATTTTCTGTCCAAGTTTGCCCCACCTAGATCACTGTCTGAGTATGCTATTAGGTCAAAGGGTGAGTCATGAGGATACCAAAGTCCCAATCTGGGTTGCCCTTTGAGATATCTGAATATCCTCTTAACAGCTTGAAAGTGAGATTGCTTTGGCCTAACTTGGAATCTTGCATATACACAGACTGGAAACATTATATCTGGCCTAGATGCTGTGAGATACATGAGAGAGCCAATCATGGATCTATAATGATGCACATCCATATCCTCCCCCTCAAGATCTGTTGTTATCTGCTTGTGTGTCTCCATAGGTGTGCTGGCAGGTTTTGAATCTGAGAAACCAAACTTGGTTAGAATGTCCTGCACATACTTGGATTGACAGATGAAGATGCCATCTGACTTCTGTTGAACTTGGAGTCCAAGAAAGAAAGTAAGTTCTCCCATGGAACTCATTTTAAACCTTTGATGCATTAGGTCCTCAAACTCCTTGCACATGTTGTCTCTTGTGGATCCAAAGATAATGTCATCAACATAGATTTGGACCAGCAAGATCTCCTTCTTCTTTCTCTTGATAAATAGAGTCTTATCAGTGACTCCTCTTTCAAAGCCATTTTCCAAGAGATATGATGACAGAGTGTCATACCATGCTCTTGGAGCTTGATGTAGTCCATAAAGAGCTTTCTTCAATTTGTATACCCTGTCTGGATAGCTTGGGTTTTCAAACCCTGGTGGTTGACAGACATATACCTCTTCTTCAATTGAGCCATAGAGAAAAGCACTCTTTACATCCATTTGATAGACTTTGAAGTTCATGTAAGAAGCATAGGCTAGGAATAATCTGATTGATTCTATCCTAGCCACAGGTGCAAAAACTTCTTCATAATCTATACCCTCTTCTTGAGTATACCCTTGAGCCACTAGCCTTGCTTTGTTCCTTATGACAATTCCTCTTTCATCTCTCTTGTTCCTGAAGATCCACTTTGTGCCAATTGCTCTGTGACCTTTAGGAAGGTCTACTAGATCCCATACATCTTGTAGCTTGAACTGTAACAGTTCTTCTTGCATTGCTTCTATCCAGCTAGATTCTTTCATAGCATCATGTGCCTTTTTAGGCTCAAGCTGGGATAGAAACCAAGAAAGCACTGTATGCTGTTGATCTTGCATTTCTTGAAGCCTGCTTTGATGTCTAGTCATCATAGGAGAAGATATATCTCCTATTACCAGTTGTGGAGGATGATTCTTTTGTACTCTGGTGTTATGACTATGTTCTTCATTAAGTCCAGCCTCTAGATTAGAGTCATTCACCTCAACTGAAGTGTTGTCAGCAGCCACTTCTGATTCTTTATTTTCTGGAGTCTCCTCATCTCTACCTTCTTCTTCACTCTGACTTGGTCCAGTAGATGGTTCCTTTTCACAGTATTCAAAGGAATTCACTGTGGGTATGGGAAAGATCATAGATTTAGATATACTGTCTTGAACCTGTGTAGTCCCTGATCCTTCACATCCTGAACCTGCATAATCATCACTACTGAAACCAAAAGAGTTAGTTAGTGAATCAATGTCAAATAGCCACTGAGGACCAGGCCCAATAGGATTTGGTGTGTTCTCATTGCATTTGACATTGTCACTTTCTTCAATTATTCTAGAAGATGAGTTAAAAACTCTGTAGGCCTTACTCTGAGATGAATACCCAACAAGAAATCCATCATCTGCCTTGCTATCAAACTTACCTAAGTGAGTTTTGGTATTGAGAATTGTACAAGGACACCCAAAAGGTTTGAAAAAGCCAATAAAGGGTTTTCTTTTATTTAAAAGCTCATAGGGAGTCTTGTTCTTTAGCTTGACCACTAGAACTCTGTTTTGGACATAACATGCAGTATTAACTGCTTCAGCCCAGAAAGTAATTGGTAGTTTTGAATCAGCCAACAGAGATCTAGCAGCCTCTATTAGTGTCCTATTTCTCCTTTCAGTAACACCATTCTGTTGAGGAGTCCTAGGAGCACTATATTGTCTCTCAATGCCTTTTTCTTCACAGAAGGTGTTTAGATCCAGATTTTTGAATTCAGTTCCATTATCTGATCTTATGACTTTTACTTTTTGATTAGTTTGGTTTTCAATTCTTAGGATAAAGGATTTGATCAGTCTACTTGTCTCATCCTTAGTCCTTAGAAAATATACCCAAGTAAATCTTGAGTAATCATCAACAATAACCAAGCAGTAAGATTTCTTGCCAATACTCATAACATTTGTAGGACCAAACAGATCCATATGAAGTAACTGGAGACAAGAAGAAATTGAGTTTATCTCTTTGGTCTTATGAGAAGATTTGTGTTGTTTGCCTTTGAGGCAAGCAACACAATGATCATCACATGAAAAGACTTTAGATGGTAAACCTCTTACAAGGTTGTTTTTAACAAGTTTATTCATAGTCTTAAAATTCATGTGACACATCCTTCTGTGCCATAGAGAGGATTCATCTACAGAAGCTTTTGAAACAAGACAATTTAAAGATGAATCACTTTCAACATTGTCCATATCTAGACAGTAAACATTGTCCTTTCTTTGAGTTCTAAGTAGTATCATGCTTTCATCAACTACCTTGAACCCTGGAGCAAGGATCATACACTCAGTATTTGTGAATAATATACTATGTTGTTTGTCACATACCTGTGATACACTTAACAGGTTGTACTTCAATTGATCAACATAGTAGACATCTTCAAATGTCATTTTACCTTTGGTGACATTACCTTTTCCACTTATCTTACCACCAGTAAGATTATCTCCAAATGCAACATGTCCTCCATTGATATGCTTGAAATCCTGAAGGCATGACATGTTGCCTGTCATGTGCCTAGAGCAACCACTATCAACATGCCATATGCTCCTTCCCTTGAGCTGTTGGTTGCCCTGCACATAAGATAGATCAGTTAGTTTGAATTAGGAACCCAAGCCAAAGTGGTCTTGGGTACCCCTTTTTCATCAAAATACTTGCATTCTTTCTTGACAAGATTTTTGAATTTTAACTCCTCATTCTTGGAGTACTTAGTCACAATAATAGGCTTGGAAACATGTGTGCTAGAAACAGTACTAGTTTTAGAGGTACTAACTGCCTTAGCAGCACTTGCATGCTTAGCAGTACTAACCTTGTTAGCAGTAGTAGCTGTGTTAGCAACAGTAACTGTGTTGGCAGTATTAACCTTTGAAGAGGTACTAACTGTATTAGCAGCATTAATATTTTCAGCAGTACTAACACAGGTAGCAGCAGTAATACTTCTAGCAGCACTAACCCTGTCAGCAGCACTAACAGTTTTCGTGCTTTTGGGCACCCACATTTTAATACTTTCTTTTAAAATCTTTTTCTTCATGGGGCCTTTCTTTTCACCATGTTTCTTTCCAGCCTTCCTATAATCAACAGGTTTTTGCACAAATCTTTGAAAGGTCATCTGTTGATTAATAGGATTGAAGAAGCAATATTTAGCCAGATGATTTAACTTGCCACATATGAAGCAAGGTTTTGGTCTATTGATTTTACTCAGATCAACTCCTTGCTTCTGAGCCCATTGATTATTCCAGTTTCTTTGATTTCCTCTTTTTAAACCTGAATTTAGGCTCTTGGCTTTACTACAATCACACTGTTTACAAGATCCAGGATTCACAACTGTGGTTTGTTTGTAATGAACCTTGTTATCTTTTCCTTTGGTCTTCTCTATTTCCTTGGATTTGACCCAGATTTTCCCACATCCCTCATTGGTGATTATATTGTTTTCTACTGGGATTTCTTTACTCATATCATTATCTCTCTTCTTACTGGCTTCTTTCTCAGTTAAATCTTTAATTACTACTTCATCCAAAGGGTCTATCTTAAAGGATTTTTCAGATAAGTCCTTTTTCTCCTTGGTTTCTAACAAGTCTGAAGTAGGAGAGATATAATTGTTGTTACAAGGAGGAGGTGTACTGTTGTATCCAATGCCAGGCTTCATCTTATCATGAATCTGAGCCTTTAGAAGAGAATCCATTGCTTTTGAAGCATATGAAAACTTCTCTATGTCAAGTTTAACTTTAGACAGTTCCTCCTTTAACTTATCACTCTCTTCTAAGGATTTAGACAGTTTGGTCTCTAACTCATTCTTTTCCCACTTCCAATAGTTAGTGTCATAAGAGTGTTGAAGTTCATTAGCTTGAAAGCCTTTGATTTGTTCTTCAAATCTCTCTACTATTAACACATAATCTCTTCTATCCTTTTCTAATCTTTTGAGGTCATCACACATACTTTGATTGTGATCCCTGTATCTTTTGACAGTGTCAATGAAAGTTTTAGTGCAAAGATTAGAAATTACCTCAGAGGGGAGATCTGACACTTCTGCCATAAGAGCTTGATTTTGAATGGCTTCCTCAGCTTGATCACTCCAGTCAAATCCCATTCCTTGTTGAGAAACAAGGGCTTGAGTAGGATTCTTGTTCTGAGTGTAGCCTCCATTCTGAGTTTGTTGGTGGTTGTTGTTTGGAACAGTACTCCTGCATTCTCTAGCAAAGTGTCCTTTCATGTGACACTTATAACATTCCACCTTGGTATTGTCAAAACCAGCTCCATCTTCTCTTCTTTGAGAGAAGTTATTCCTTCCTGTTGTTTTAATGAACTTCTTCACCCTCATGGATAGCATGGCCATCTGCCATTTGATATCCATCTCCTCCAGGTCATCAGGGTGAAGTTGATCCAGATCATCATTGATCAATGAATTGTTACTATGACTGGACAAGAAGGCTTCAAAGATTGTTTCATTTCCTTTTTCTGAACTTGCTCCACTAGCAGTACTAACTGCTTCAGGGATGGCAGTAGTATCAGTGGCTGCTGAAAGAAGTGCAGAATTGTGGACATAACCAGTAGGCTTCTTCTTGATCTCTACCTCAGTTTCAAAAACTCTTAGATCATTGTATAGATCATCAAGTTCTTTCTCTTCCAGATTGTCACTCTGCCTATAAGAGACAGTGTACATAGTCCACTCATCCCCAAGAGATCTGAGGAACTTTCTGTTGATGTCATCTTGATCCATCTTCACTCCTACAGTAGCCAGTTCACCAATGAGCTTGTTGAACCTATCAAAAGTTTGAGTCATAGACTCATTCTTTGAGGAAGTAAAGTTCTCATATTGCTGCTTTAGAACATCTCTTTGATTTCTTTTGATGCTCTTAGTTCCAGCAAATCTTTTCTCTAGAGCATTCCAGAGAATTTGAGCATCAGTGCAGTTGCAAAATTGATGCTGATATTCATTGGGGATTGCCAAGAGCGAAGTGCTCAAGGCCTTCATCTCTGTCTGTCTGATCTTCCTTTCACCATTTGTCTTTGGTGGAGGTATTTTCCCGTCTGGTCCTATCCTTCCAGCTTCAGAAGGACCATTCTCAATGATATCCCACATTGAGTAGTCAGTGAGGAGAATATATTGTCTGATTCTGATTTTCCACATGTCAAACTCACTGGGTTTGAGCATTGGAACCTTGGAGACCAAAGTACTGCTTGATTCTGTAAGATTTTCCATGATAGATAGATGTTTCTGAGAGAGTTTAGCTCTGATACCACTTGTCAGGATCGAATTCTTAACAAGAATTAATTCTCAGAAACAATATCAAAGAAGTTTGCGGAATAACACTTTGATATTTTATGAAACAGTAAATCAACACAGAAAATATTAAGAACAAACTGTGAACTTGTATTGAATGCTTTGAAGTTACAAGATTACACACTCAACCTCAATATTGATGAACAGGCTCACCAATACGAATTCTACTTCTCTAGAATTAGGATCTATGCCTTGAGGTTGATTTCTAAAAAAAAACTTATATCAAACTATTCTATATCTTCTATACATATACTAAAGAAAAAGATAATTACAATAAATAAACAAATCTTAAGTATATCTTCCATGTATATCTCTAAGCTTCCAATAATATCTTCATTCTTTCCAGCTGTCTTCCTTTCCATACGGATCATATAAGCAGCACTAACTATGCTCAGCAGCATTAACTTCTTCTAGCAGCATTAACTACTAAGCAGTACTAACTACTAGCAGTACTAACTAACTAAGCAGTACTAACTTTGTTCAAGCAGTACTAACAATGACTAGCAGTATTAATTCTACTAGCAGTAGTAATACTCAGCAGTATTAACCTTTAAGTCTTCTAGCAGTAGTAACACTGATCCAACAGCATTAACCACACTTAAGCTTTTCTTCAGTTCCCAACAAAACTCTTTCTCGAGCACTATGCCCTCAGAAAGATCCCTCTTTATACTAATTTTACAGTCAAAACTTTGAAATGATCAAATCTTTGAAAACCTTTCCTAAAAAGGAAATTTTTGGTCTCAGAACCTCTGAGGTCGACCACAGAGCCTCTGTGATCTATCACAGAGTCTCTGCACCTCTAAAACTGAGGGTGCTTGAGCAAATGTACTTTAAAAGGAACTCGATCATTTTATCGCACTTTTCTCCCTCTTAACCTTGCCTATGACCTCAGAAACCTCTTATCCCCAGAGCTTCTGTCATTCTCATCACTTGAGAAACTCAGGTCATCTGATGCGGGTTATTTTTGAAACTCACTGTCACGTGAGAATAGAAAATGCCAGGCGCGTGAGAATAGGGTGGCACACGTCCTAGATCGTGCACCATCATCATCTGACGTGGCAACATTTGATTGGTTCGTAACCTGTACCTTCGGTTTTATGAAACGGCTTCTTATCCGTTTCCACTCATCACGGATTTGAAAACCTTAGTTTTTACCGCTCATTTTTTTACCTTCCCCTGTATAAAATCCCTTTTTGCCTCTTCTTTTCCTTTTTACCTACATCTTTTTCTCTCAAGAACTTCAAGCAGAAAGTCTTTCATCTTCTCCTATATTTTGTTTCAATGGCTTCTCCCTCATCTTCCTCCAAGAACTCTAATGGATCCAAGAAATCCAACAACTCTCATCACTCAATAGTTCAAAAAGTTGGCTCAAACTCCGTCGACCAAGAACATGTGCTTACCAGCAGGATGTTATCCTTCACCAGGCATGACTATCACTTGGCCCAAATGAATAATAAGCCAAACAACCACTTTGTCACCCTAAATCCCTCTGGTTTTCCCACTGAAGCTGCACCATTGATTCAACTCCTCAAGAATCATTTCCTAGTTAGAGCCCTAACGTTGAAACGAGATGACATCCCAGAATCTTACATCCAACAATTCTGGCTAAGTGCCCGCCATGCCAAAATGGACAAATATGGACACTGCATCATTGGGTATGCAACCCATCCATCAACCGTAAAAATTCTGGACTTAGGAATCAATCGTAGGAAACTCTCCGATGTTTTTGGGCTTCCCACCAAATCTGATCTCAACCTGCGAAAATTCTCAGAGGAGCCTACAGAGGAAGAGATCCTAGAATTTTTGAGGTTCATCGGCTATGCAGTTCCAATCACCAAGAGAACAAACTTCAGGCGACAGAATCTACCCCCTCTGTGGAACGTCCTTTTCTCAATTCTGAACCGATGCCTAACATCCAAGGTTGGAAGCCCGGATCAATCAAGCCACACAATCTTGGCTATAATGTATGGGATTTACTATGATCTCCCACTGGACTTCGCTAGACTCATTTTCAAGGAGATCCAAAATGCTGTGATTTCCAAACAACAGGACCAAGACAGAGTGACAGAACCAAAGAACATCGTGTTTGGACGTTTCCTAGGACTGCTACTAGGCGATGAATTGATCGGAGAAGGAAAACTACCAGCAGAAGATAAGACAATCAAACTATATGAGATGAAATCTCATAAACCCACCACCATCAAAACAGGATATCTAGAAGCCAGACCTCTGTCAACAAAGATGTTGACCTATTTGGGTAGCAAAGCAGAGGTTAGGGAATACATACAAGGGAACAGGACACCAGAACCACGTCCTGTAACCCCCCCCCTCGCGTAGGATTAAAAGTAGGAGACATTGTAGTGTACCTAAGAGACGAGGAAGTACAGACAGAAGTTCAAGCCGCAGAGGCTCAAGAGAGTGAAAAAGAGAACCCATTAGTTAGAGGGGAGGGGAGTGAGGGAAAGAAGAAAAAGAAAAACAAGAAAAAGAGAGTCGCAGAGGTAGAGACTCCAAACTCCTTGGCAGCTGAAGCGAAAGCCACAAAAGAAACTACAGAGACCAAAGTCGCTGCGAAAAAGAAAAGAAAATTGAGGACGCTTGCCGACAAAGAACAAATCTTGGTAGCTCTAAAACTGAAAAGGAAAGATCTGGATGATTACCTTGCTGCAAGAACCGAACCTGCAGAGGATCAGACAAAACCTCTGCAGATGGCAAAACGAACCCTAGTCCCTGAAGAGTCTCCTAAGGATAAACCTTAGAGCCCAATCCAAGTAGCCTCTGCAATAGCCCGAGATCTCTCTCTCCAATACTCTGGAGGGTTAGGGGAAACCGTGGAAATGGAATTAGATGATGTGACAGGAAGGTCACAGAGCGATGATGAAGAAGTGAAATCTAGTAAAAAATCGTTGGAGGAGAGGGACACAAAAGATGCCTTTGGCACACCACCAAAACCAACTCCCAGTGCAACCCACACTTGTACCCCTGCAGTTCTAGTGCAGAGGGGTATTGAAACAGGATCGCGCAGTCCGGACCCCGCCCAAACCATCCGGACAGAGGATATTCCTTCATCCTCTGTGTGTCACCATCCGGGGAAACTAAAACCACCTCACCCTCTCAAAAGGGTGAGAGTGTTGCTCTGCATGTCCATTTGCCCCAGGACACATCTCTTTCTCACACAGAGGTATTCGTTACCTATGTCACACACAAGAGTGACATCCAAACCATATCAGAGTTGGTGGTGCGAGAAGACGATGATTCTGTGGCTCTAGAACAACCACATGATCCATTCAACATCGATCTTAAGGGAGTCTCTCAACCTTCCCCCAAAGAACGTGTTGACAGAACTTCCATAGGTGCTTCCTCTGTGGAACATCGAGGATTGGAAGGAAATCCTCCAGAGCTCATCATAAAAACAGGCTCTGAAGGTGCCAAAGACACGTTGGCCAAATCTGGAACATGTGTTGTTCCAGAGGTTACCTCTGACACCTTTGTCACAAAGGCCGAGTTTAAAGCTTTTGCTGACATGGTGTTCAAAAAACTTGACGAGTTGCAAAGCTCGATCTCCAGAGAGTCCCAAGCTAACTCTCAAATCCTTGCAGAGGCCCTAAAAGCCAATACAGAAGCTCTGCAAGCACTGAATATGGACTGCGCGAAAAGGGCCGATCTTCAAGCTTGTGGACAAGCCATCATCGCACACCCCCATCAAATTCAGGCTTTAGGGATCTTTGCACAGAGGAGTTCCCAAAATATGCTACAAACGGAGTTCAGACCGGGGTAGACGAAATGGCCAGGCTCAGAGAGGAAATAAGGGACATAACTCGCAGTGTTATGGTCCTAGTTCACACACAAGCATCAACCTCTGCCCCAGACTCCTCTGCGTTTGCAACAAAAGCTGACTTGGAAGCCATGGGCAATCAGTTTCTGCAAAACCAAAACCTCCTTCGATCCGATTTCATCGACCAAGGCAAGAAGGTGGCAGCAGACTTGAAGAGAACCGTAGCCACATTTCGGTTCAAGTCTGATGTGGAAATCAACGCCCTATCCTTGGCAGCAGAGGAAGCCCTACAGAAGATTAACAAACACACTGAAGACCACCTCTGCAAGAGGAAGAAGAGAAAGGAACCTGTCACTTGCCAAACCCAAGCAGGACAAAAGAGGACACGACATGAGGACCAAGATCCTGATGCCTCCGGCCATGGTCCTCATGAGGTGGAGAATCTGCAATCCACAAAGGAAGCACCAATATTAGTGTCTCCCCTAAACCAAGTCCCTATGAGCTCAGAACCTGAACCACAGAGATCAACTAAACAAAAGGTCTCTGCAGTCCCTTCTCCCACCATAATCCAAATCACTGAATCCCCACCACCTGCAAAAGACAAAGGCAAGGCAATAGCTACAGAACCTCTGAAGAAGGTCAAGTATCCTCCTCCCACCTCTGAGAAACTACTAAAAAGCTCTTTTGATGCTTTCAAAAGAGTGAAACCTGAAGAGGAAGACTGGGCCTTTGATCTACAACCTCTGTCAGAACTTCCCATCCTACAACCACTTGACACACCATCAGAGGATAGAGTTGCAGAGGTTATCTAAGGCTTTGAGAGCCTAAGAAGACCCTTCCCCGTTCCTCCAAAGAAGGACATCGAAGAAGAAGTATACAAATACCTCTATAGCCGCGGAGCTCAAGATCTTCCAACAATCAGACTCTCAGAGGAAGTTATATCAGAGGAGCGAAGGAGATTCTACAAAGATAAAGCCAAGCCAAAATCCAAAGTCTTCAGCATGGCCAAGATCACAGAGGTTGTGGCAATCAAGCTTGGACATACAAAGTGTAAGAACTTCTGGTTCAGTGAATACGCCGTGAAAAGAGAAGATAAGAATATATAGACTTTCACAGACGCAGATCTACCAAATCTTCATCCTCATGATCTTCCAGAACTATTCAAATGGACAGAGGATAAGTTTGGCTGGAAGAAGGAACACCAAGAAGCACATCTCACAATCAAGAGGGTCATGAGAGAAAAGCTGCTGTTCTACAGTATAGCTGACTTTCAAGTGGCACTTGACCTGGGAGTCAAAAAGGTCAACTTTCCTCCACCAGAAGACAGCTTACCACCCTCTGCCAATATTTTGCCAAACTCCATCACCACTTCACCTTCTTTTGGCTTTGTGTACTTAAACCTCATAGGAGAAAAGAAATTGTTCATGGGGATGGAAAGCCAAAAGTACTCAACCGAATCTCTGCTACTCATTCAAGATCTACTTATCAAACACAGAGGCACCCCACTCTTACTTGCAGAAGCCGCAGACATCCTGCTAACAAACATAGGTGCAACCTTAAACTTCAGAGACCTATGCGTATGCTACTACAGAGAACTGAAGAAAGAAGGTGGTTTTGGAAAGAAGATCAACGATTTTCCAGATGCCAAAGTATAGGCTCTGATGACTTGTAATTTTTTTTATTTTTACTATCAAATGTAATTTCCTTCTGGCATTATCCTATTTTAAATGAAAATCAAGTTTCAGAGGTTGAGTTCCTTTCACCTCGTTTGCTTCTAGCTTAGCCATCGCTCTAAATTCCAAAATTTTTTTTCAATACTTAGGGGGAGATTGTTGGCTCCACTCACATTGTATAGAAGTATTGAAAAATAGGCTAAGTATAGGAATCGCAGAAGACTGCTGCTGAACACTCAAGTTCACCACAGAAGGTGCAAAGCTCAGAGGTTACTCCGCTGAAGATCTACCAGAAGTCAAACCTGAATGACTCTCAGATCACAGAGCCTCTGTGATAACTCACAGAGCCTCTGTGAAGGCTAACCTCTGTATATCTATGTTGAAGCTTTTCCTAGGAGTTCAAGACAAGACCACGTGCCAAGCACGTGAGACCTGCTGTACGAAGATCCTCACGATCAATGTAATGGGCGTCCTACAATGTTTACTTTACAGGTGGCATTCCGTTTATGGAATGTCAGTTTTTGTCTTGTACTAAGGGGTGCATCCTTCTGCTATATTAAGGAGCACCACCTTAGAACTAAAAGAAGTGAGCACACACGAAAATAGAAGTCTGTATAATCCTTGAGCACATTTTGCACATACTAGTGCATGTTCTTGGTGTGTTGGGAACTGAAGATTCTACTAAGTGTGGTTACTACTGCTAGTACAAGAGTGGTTACTACTGCCAGAGCACTTTGAAGGATAATACTGCTGAGTATTACTACTGCTAGTAGAATTACTACTGCTTGTCAAAGTTAGTGCTGCTTGAACAAAGTTAGTACTGCTTAGCTAGTTAGTACTGCTAGTAGTTAGTACTGCTTAGTAGTTAATGCTGCTAGAAGAAGTTACTACTGCTGAGCATAATTAGTGCTGCTAAAGAGATCCGGATGGAAAGTATGACAGCTTGATATACTGAAGATATACATGGAAGATATACTGCAGATTTGTTTATTCTTTGTAATTATCTTTTGATTAGTATATGTATAGAATGTATAGAATAGATAGAAATAACTTTTGATAATAATTGATAGAGAGAAAATCAACCTCAAGGCTTAGATCCTAATTCTAGAGAAGTAGAATTCGTATTGGTGAGTCTGTTCATCAATATTGAGGTTGAGTGTGTAATCTTGTAGCTTCAAGCATTCAATACAAGTTTACAGTTTGTTAATCATATACTGTTTTGTTTACTGTTTTATTAAATATCAAAGTGTTATTCCACAACTTCTTTGATATTAGTTTCTGAGAACTAATTCTTGTTAAGAATTCGATCCTGACAAGTGGTATCAGAGCCAATTCTATCAGAAACATCTATCTATCATGGAAAATCTTACAGAATCAAGCAGTACTTTGGTCTCAAAGGTTCCAATGCTCAAACCCAGTGAGTTTGACATGTGGAAGATAAGGATCAGACAATATATCCTTCTCACTGACTACTCAATGTGGGATATCATTGAGAATGGTCCTTCTGAAGCTGGAAGGATAGGACCAGATGGAAAAAGACCTCCACCAAAGACAGATGGTGAAAGAAAGATCAGACAAACAGAGATGAAGGCCTTGAGCACTCTGCTCTTGGCAATCCCCAATGAATATCAGCATCAATTCTGCAATTGTACTGATGCTCAAATTCTCTGGAATTCTCTAGAGAAAAGATTTGCTGGAACTAAGAGTATCAAAAGAAATCAAAGAGATGTTCTTAAGCAGCAGTATGAGAATTTTATTTCCTCAAAGAATGAGTCTATGACTCAAACTTTTGATAGGTTCAATAAACTCATTGGTGAACTGGCCACTGTTGGAGTAAAGATGGATCAAGATGACATCAACAGGAAGTTCCTCAGATCTCTTGGGGATGAATGGACTATGTACACTGTCTCTTATAGGCAGAGTGACAATCTGGAGGAGAAAGAACTTGATGATCTATACAATGATCTAAGAGTTTTTGAAACTGAGGTAGAGATCAAGAAGAAGCCTACTGGTTATGTCCACAATTCTGCACTTCTTTCAGCAGCAACTGATACTACTGCCATCCCTGAAGCAGTTAGTACTACTGGTGGAGCAAGTTCAGAAAAAGGATCTGAAACAATCTTTGAAGCCTTCTTGTCCAGTCATAGCAACAACTCATTAATCAATGATGATCTGGATCAACTTCACCCTGATGACCTGGAGGAGATGGATATCAAATGGCAGATGGCCATGCTATCCATGAGGGTGAAGAAGTTCATTAAAAGAACAGGAAGGAATAATTTCTCTCAAAGAAGAGAGGATGGAGCTGGTTTCGACAAGACCAAAGTGGAATGTTATAAGTGTCACATGAAAGGACACTTTGCTAGAGAATGCAGGAGTACTGTTTCTAACAACATCCACCAACAAGCTCAGAATGGTAGCCACACTCAGAACAAGAATCCTGCTCAAGCCCTTGTTTCTCAACAAGGAATGGGATTTGATTGGAGTGATCAAGCTGAGGAAGCCATTCAGAATCAAGCTCTAATGGCAGAAGTGTCTGATCTTCCATCTGAGGTAATTTCTAACCTTTGCACTAAAACTTGCATTGACACTGTCAAAAGATACAGGGATCACAATCAAAGTATGTGTGATGACCTCAAAAGGTTAGAAAAGGATAGAAGAGATTATGTGCTAATAGTTGAGAGATTTGAAGAACAAATCAAAGGCTTTCAAGCTAATGAACTTCAACACTCTTATGATACTAACTACTGGAAGTGGGAAAAGAATGAGTTAGAGACTAAACTGTCCAAATCCTTAGAAGAGAGTGATAAGCTAAAGGAGGAATTGTCCAAAGTTAAACTGGACATAGAAAAGTTTTCATATGCTTCAAAAGCAATGGATTCTCTTCTAAAGGCTCAGATACATGATAAGATGAAGCCTGGTATTGGATACAACAGTACACCTCCTCCTTATAACAACAATTACATCTCTCCTACTTCAGACTTGTTAGAAACCAAGGAGAAAAAGGACTTATCTGAAAAGGCCTTTAAGATAGACCCTTTGGATGAAGTAGTGATTAAGGATCTAACTGAGAAAGAAGCCAGTAAGAAGAGAAATAATGATATAGATAAAGAAATCCATGAAGAAAAAAATATAATCACTAATGAGGGATGTGGGAAAGACTGGATAAAGTCCAAGGAGATAGAAAAGACCAAAGGAAAAGAAAACAAGGTCCATTACAAACAGACCACAGTTGTGAATCCTGCATCTTGTAAACAGTGTGATTGCAGTAAAGCCAAGAGCCTAAATTCTGGTTTAAAAAGAGGAAATCAAAGAAACTGGAATAATCAATGGGCTCAGAAGCAAGGAGTTGATCTGAGTAAAATCAATAGACCAAAACCTTGCTTCATATGTGACAAGTTAAATCATCTGGCTAAATATTGCTTCTTCAATCCTATTAATCTACAGATGACCTTTCAAAGATGTAAGCAAAAATTTGTTGATTATAGGAAGGCTGGAAAGAAACATGGTGAAAAGAAAGGCCCTATGAAGAAAAGGATTTTAAAAGAAAGCATTAAAATGTGGGTGCCCAAAAGCACTAAAACTGTTAGTACTGCTGACAGGGTTAGTGCTGCTGGAAGTTTTACTGCTGCTACCTGTGTTAGTACTGCTAAAAATATTAATGCTGCTAATACAGTTAGTACCTCTTCAAAGGCTAATACTGCTAACACAGTTACTGCTGCTAACCCAGTTACTACTGCTAACCAGGTTAGTACTGCTAAGCATGCAAGTGCTGCTAAGGCAGTTAATATCTCAAATACCAGTACTGTTTCCAGCACACATGTTTCCAAGCCTATTATTGTGACAAAGTACTCTAAACATGAGGAGCTAAAATTCAAAAATCTTGTCAAGAAGGAATGCAAGTATTTTGATGAGAAAGGGATACCCAAGACCACTTTGGCTTGGGTTCCTAATTCATACTAACTGATCTATCTTATGTGCAGGGCAACCAACAGCTCAAAGGAAGGAGCATATGGCATGTTGATAGTGGTTGCTCAAGGCACATGACAGGCAACATGTCATGTCTTCAGGATTTCAAGCATATCAATGGAGGACATGTTGCTTTTGGAGACAATCTTACTGGTGGTAAGATAAGTGGAAAAGGTAATGTCACCAAAGGTAAGATGACATTTGAGGATGTCTACTATGTTGATCAATTAAAATACAACCTGTTAAGTGTATCACAGGTTTGTGACAAACAACATAGTATATTATTTACAAATACTGAATGTATGTTCCTTGCTCCAGGGTTCAAAGTAGTTGATGAAAGCATGATACTACTAAGAACTCCAAGAAAGGACAATGTTTACTGTCTAGATTTGGAAAATGTTTCAAGTGATTCATCTCTAAATTGTCTTGTTTCAAAAGCTTCTGTAGATGAATCATCTCTATGGCATAGAAGGATGTGTCACATGAATTTTAAGACTATGAACAAACTTGTTAAAAACAACCTTGTAAGAGGTTTACCTTCTAAAGTCTTTTCATGTGATGATCATTGTGTTGCTTGCCTCAAAGGCAAACAGCATAAAACTTCTCATAAGACCAAAGAGATAAATTCTATTTCTTCTTGTCTCCAGTTATTGCACATGGATCTGTTTGGTCCTACAAATGTTATGAGTATAGGCAAGAAATCTTACTGCTTAGTTATTGTTGATGATTACTCTAGATTCACCTGGGTATATTTTCTAAGGACTAAGGATGAGACAAGTGGACTGATCAAGTCCTTTATCCTGAGAATTGAAAACCAAACTAATCAAAAAGTAAAAGTCATTAGATCAGATAATGGGACTGAATTCAAAAATTTTGATCTAAACACCTTTTGTGAAGAGAAAGGGATTGAGAGACAGTATAGTGCTCCTAGAACTCCTCAACGGAATGGTGTTGCTGAAAGGAGAAATAGGACATTAATAGAGGCTGCTAGATCTCTGTTGGCTGATTCAAAACTGCCAATTACCTTCTGGGCTGAAGCAGTTAATACTGCCTGTTATGTCCAAAACAGAGTTCTAGTAGTTAAGCCAAAGAACAAGACACCATATGAGCTTTTAAATAAAAGAAAACCCTTTATTGGTTTTTTCAAACCTTTTGGGTGTCCTTGTACAATTCTCAATACCAAAACTCACTTAGGTAAGTTTGATAGCAAAGCAGATGATGGATTTCTTGTTGGTTATTCATCTCAAAGTAAGGCTTACAGAGTGTTCAATTCATCTTCTAGAATAATTGAAGAAAGTGACAATGTCAAATGCAATGAGAACAGACCAAATCCTATTGGAACTGGTCCTCAATGGCTATTTGACATTGATTCACTAACTAACTCCTTTGGTTTCAGTAGTAATGATCATGCAGGTTCAGGAGGTGAAGGATCAGGGACTACACAAGTTCAAGAAAGTGTATCTAAATCAGTGATCTTTCCCACACCCACAGTGAATTCTTTTGAAGACTGTGAAAGGGAACAAACTACTGGACCAAGTCAGAGTAGAGATGAAGAGAATCAAGAAGATAAAGAATCAGAAGTAGCTGCTGAAAACACTTCAGTTGAGTTGAATGACTCCAATCTAGAAGCTGATGTTAATGAAGAACCTAGTCATAACACCAGAGTTCAAAAGAATCATCCTCCACAGCTGGTAATAGGAGATATATCATCTCCTATGATGACTAGACATCAGAGCAGACTTCAAGAAATGCAGGATCAACAGCATACAGTGCTGTCTTGCTTTCTATCCCAGCTTGAGCCTAAAAAGGCACATGATGCAATGAAAGAATCCAGCTGGATAGAAGCAATGCAAGAAGAATTGCTGCAGTTCAAACTACAAGATGTATGGGATCTGGTAGACCTTCCTAAAGGTCACAGAGCAATTGGCACAAAGTGGATCTTCAGGAACAAGAGAGATGAAAGAGGAATTGTCATAAGGAACAAAGCAAGGCTAGTGGCTCAAGGGTATACTCAAGAAGAGGGTATAGATTATGAAGAAGTCTTTGCACCTGTGGCTAGGATAGAAGCAATCAGATTATTCCTAGCCTATGCTTCTTACATGAACTTCAAAGTCTATCAAATGGATGTAAATAGTGCTTTTCTCTATGGATCAATTGAAGAAGAGGTATATGTCTGTCAACCACCAGGGTTTGAAAACCCAAGCTATCCAGACAGGGTATACAAATTGAAGAAAGCTCTTTATGGACTGCATCAAGCCCCAAGAGCATGGTATGACACTCTGTCATCCTATCTCTTGGACAATGGCTTTGAAAGAGGAGTCATTGATAAGACTCTATTTATCAAGAGAAAGAAGAAGGATATCTTGTTGGTCCAAATTTATGTTGATGACATTATCTTTGGATCTACAAGAGATATCATGTGCAAGGAGTTTGAGGATCTAATGCATCAAAGGTTTAAAATGAGTTCCATGGGGGAACTTACTTTCTTCCTTGGACTCCAAGTTCAACAGAAGTCAGATGACATCTTCATATGTCAATCAAAGTATGTGCAGGACATTCTAACCAAGTTTGGTTTCTCAGATTCAAAACCTGCTAGTACACCTATGGAAACACACAAACAGATAACAACAGATCTTGAGGGGGAGGATATGGATGTGCATCATTACAGATCCATGATTGGCTCTCTCATGTATCTCACAGCATCAAGGCCTGATATAATGTTTCCAGTCTGTGTTTGTGCAAGATTCCAAGTTAGGCCAAAGCTTTCTCACTTTCAAGCTGTTAAGAGGATATTCAGATATCTCAAAGGACAACCCAGATTGGGACTTTGGTATCCTCATGACTCTCCCTTTGACCTAATTGCATACTCAGACAGTGATCTAGGTGGGGCAAACTTGGACAGAAAGTCTACTTCTGGAGGATGTCAGTTCTTGGGTGCTAGACTAGTTTCATGGCAGTGCAAGAAACAAACCACAGTGTCCACATCTACAACAGAGGCAGAGTACATAGCAGCTGCAAGTTGCTGTTCTCAAGTCTTATGGATTCAGAATCAAATGATGGACTATGGGGTAACCTTTCTACACACTCCCATCTTTATTGATAATAGCAGTGCTATTAGCATTGTAAATAATCCAGTCAAGCACTCTAAGACAAAGCACATTGAGATCAGGTATCACTTTATAAGAGACTGTAATGAAAATAAACTTGTTCAAGTTGTAAAAGTTCATACTGACAACCAGTTTGTTGATCTATTCACCAAAGCCTTTGATGTGGGTAGATTCACTTTGTTGGTAACAAGTGTGGGAATGATCAACTCTGAATAAACTTTATCCCAAAAAGTGAATAAATATCTGAATATTATAGATTCTTGGTGCTTCTAATCAATCTTTGCAGGGCATGCATAGCAGTACTCAATTCAGCCTAAGCCTCAAGGAGTAAGTACAGTTAATACTGCTAGTTGGTTAATACTGCTAGTTGGTTAATACTGCTAGTTGGTCAATACTGCTAGTTGGTTAATACTGCTAGTTGGTTAATACTGCTAGTTGGTTAATACTGCTAGTTGCTTAATACTGCTAGTTGGTTAATACTGCTAGTTGGTTAATACTGCTAGTTAGTTAATACTGCTTGCGGTTAATACTGCTCGCAGTTAATACTGCTAGTTAGTTAATACTGCTCGCAGTTAATACTGCTCGCAGTTAATACTGCAAGTTAGTTAATACTGCAAGTTAGTTAATACTGCTCGCGGTTAATACTGCTCGCAGTTAATACTGCTAGTTAGTTAATACTGCTCGCGGTTAATACTGCTCGCAGTTAATACTGCTAGTTAGTTAATACTACTCGCGGTTAATACTGCTAATTAGTTAATACTGCTCTAGGTTAATACTGCTTATAATTCGAATACTATAAATACCCTTTGCCCGCCTAAACGTTCATAACGACTCTTTGCATACTGTTCACTTGCTCTTCTAATCTTTTTCTCTCAAGTACCTAGTCTTCCAGGCAAGAACATCCCAGTTCAATGGCATCCATGGCGTTTATCGACGAGCACAATGAGATCGCAATGCTACAGAAGCCCAAACAAGCCGAAGGGTTCCACCAGATTGTGGATTTCCTCAAGTCGAGCCATATTGCTCATGCTCTTACAGTTGCCCCTACAATCTACATTGAGCATCAAAGGCAGTTCTGGGCCAATGCCACCATTGTTACTGAGAATGGTGTGCAGATGATCAAGACCAGGGTGTGTGACCAACCCCTAACTGTATCTGAAGAAGTTATGCGCATCAGTCTACGTCTAGACGAAGCTTCTGGTATAACTTCTATTTCAAATGATGAACTGTTTTCTTCCCTTACAAGAATGGGGTATGGAGGCCCATTGGGTGTTTTCAAATTCTCAAAAGCAAAATTTTCACCCCAATGGCATTTTCTTGTTCATACCTTGATGCATTGCATCTCCAAAAAGACTACTGGATGGAGTGAGTTCAGCAGTCCAATTGTCTATGCTTTGGTCTGCTTGGTTACAGCCAGAAAGTATAATTTCTCAAAAATGATATTCAATGATCTTGTATCAAACATGGGAAACAAAAAGAGTTTCTTTATGTATCCCAGGTTTGTCCAAGAAGTTATTACTAAAGAATTGACGGGCATACCACAACCTGTTGGGGTATATGTACCTAAACCCCCCAAAGGCAAGGTTTTCTCAAATATGAGAAGGTCTGCTGGGGACTCGGAAGGAGTTGACACCCCATTGTTCTCTACAATGATGGTGGTGTCCCAAACCACTGAAGGTATGGCAGCAGGGTCAAAGCCCCCATTAGACCAACCCACTGCTAGCCAAACCCAACCTTCCCACTCAAAAACAATTCCCCAGTCTCTTCTTGAAAAACCAATCTCTCCTATTACCCAAACCTACAAGAGGAAACAGGTAAAGAAGGCTCCTTCCCTTCTTGTACCATCACCCCCCAAGCTTTTAAGCCCTCTAAAGGAGAATTCTCCTTTAGAGAATATCCATAGGGGAACCACAGGGGTGTCTCCCAACCCCAAGGAGGTGCTCTCTGAGGAGGAGGAAGAGCATATGGGTGATGAGGCTGCCACTACTCCTGCTAGCACAGAGGAGGAAAGTGGTAACATCAATAAGACCTCCCCCATGGCAACTTCAAATGAGCAATCATTTGAAGGTCCCTGGTGCCAAGAAACCACGGGGGTGGATAGTGCTTCTGCTAGGCAGAAGACTTCCACTTCAAAAAGATCCAATGATCCTTCAATAGGGGGTAACACTCCTGGAGAAGGTGAGGACAAATATAACTATGAGGAATTGATGGAAACCATGGGAAACATCAACAAGGATGTCATAAAGCAAGGTAAAGAAATAGAGGAGATGCAGCTAGTTATCCTATCTCAACAAGTTCAGATCACCAAACTAAAGAAAATGGTGACAAGATTGTTACAGAAAAAGAGAAGGAAGCAGTTTGTGTTAAAGAGGAGGACAAGTGTTCAAGATGATTTCAACAAGGGGGAGAATTCAGAGGCTGAAGCAGAAAAAGAAAGTATTTCTGAGATGGGATTTGATGGTAAGGGGGAGAAAGCTGCAGAAACAGAAACACAAGAAGTAGAAACAGATAATGTTCAAGCAGCAACAGGGCTATCTGTTGAAGAACGGGAAATAGCTGAAACCTTAGTAAAAGCAAAGAATGACACTCCTAAGGCTACTCAAAAGGATAAGGGAGTGGTCATCAATGAAGGAGGTATTGAAAAGAAGACACAAGAAAGAAGTGAGGCAGGGCTGAAGGATACAAAGGGTAAAGCTAAAATGATTGAACCTGAACAACCTGCAAAGAAGAAAAATCAGGTAGAACTGGATGAAGAAGTGGCAAAGCAGCTTCAGGCAGAATTGGAAAGGGAGGAACAACTTCAATCTCAGAAGGATAGAGAGCTTGCACTGAATATGGCCAGAAAACTAAATGAAGAGTATCAGAAGAGCATAAAAACAGCAACTCAGGCCAAGCAAGCACAAGTAAAAAGGATGCCATTCAAAAAGCAGAAAAGACAACCCTCCAAGACCTTTTTGGCCAATCAGGAAAGAAGAAAGATGATAAACTTCCTGAAAGGTGCAATTGGTGTTAAGGGGGAGATGTTTACTCATATGGCATACTCTCAGGTTGAAGAATTATATAATAAGGAAATGGCCAAACTCCAAGGGGACTCAGCACAAAGGGAGGAGGCTGAGAGAAGGATGAAAGAGAGACATGATCTCAACATCCAACAACCATTCCCTGAGGAAACTACACCTTCCAAAGAAGAAGCAGAAGAGAAAAAGGAAGAACCTGGGAGTGTTGGTGTTGAAGCCAAAGCTGGTAAAAGGGTGAAGACAATTGCTTCCAAAAGGCAGTCTAAAAGGCCCAGAGTAGAAGAAACAGCTGGTACTACAACAGAACATTCAGAGGTACCTATAGCAGAATCAGTTCAACTTCCAAAACAGTCTAGTGAGCCAACAGATGAGAATATGGATACATACATGACCATAGTGGAACCTTTGAAGGCTGATCCAATCTCTATGCAAGCTCCAGAGATCATCTTCTGGGATATTCTAAGAGACAATGGAAAGAACTTCTTCAGAATCAAGAGAGCTGATGGTTCATTTGAAGCTTATTCAACATGGGGGAGAGTTATTAGAAGTTGCTCCAGAGCTGATATGGAAGAATTATACAAAGTGGGGATGAAACTTTATGAACCTGTGTTGAAAGGTACTGAAGAGAATCTTCTCAAAGTTACATTAGAATACTTGTGCATGATGTTTGATCCAGAAAGAGTACATCATAGGATTAAAGATCATAAGCATGAGTTCATATTCAAGAAGATTGACAAATGGATACTATTTGAAAACTGTGGAGTATACATGATTACTATTGACAACTGTTATCATGAATACTACCTGGTGGACAAAATCTATGAGCATAGCAAGGAGAAGTTGGAAGGGATGCTTAAAGCTACACTGGTCTGTACAAAGGATTCAGAGATGGCCAAGATTGTGGTGAGAAGAACTATGAATCAAAGCTTGGGCCTAGATCCAAATTTGGGAAATTGAACCAGAGGTGTTGAAAGCATCTTGGAGAGTTTCTGAAGTAGTGTCTGAAGAACTTGAATTCTCTTCTAAAAGTCAAGTTAGGGGGAGATTGTTGGGAACTGAAGATTCTACTAAGTGTGGTTACTACTGCTAGTACAAGAGTGGTTACTACTGCCAGAGCACTTTGAAGGATAATACTGCTGAGTATTACTACTGCTAGTAGAATTACTACTGCTAGTCAAAGTTAGTGTTGCTTGAACAAAGTTAGTACTGCTTAGCTAGTTAGTACTGCTAGTAGTTAGTACTGCTTAGTAGTTAATGTTGCTAGAAGAAGTTACTACTGCTGAGCATAATTAGTGCTGCTAAAGAGATCCGGATGGAAAGTATGACAGCTGGATATACTGAAGATATACATGGAAGATATACTGCAGATTTGTTTATTCTTTGTAATTATCTTTTGATCAGTATATGTATAGAATGTATAGAATAGATAGAAATAACTTTTGATAATAATTGATAGAGAGAAAATCAACCTCAAGGCTTAGATCCTAATTCTAGAGAAGTAGAATTCGTATTGGTGAGTTTGTTCATCAATATTGAGGTTGAGTGTGTAATCTTGTAGCTTCAAGCATTCAATACAAGTTTACAGTTTGTTAATCATATATTGTTTTGTTTACTGTTTTATTAAATATCAAAGTGTTATTCCGCAACTTCTTTGATATTAGTTTCTGAGAACTAATTCTTGTTAAGAATTCGATCCTGACATGGTGTTCTTGAGTAATTAATGAAACAGTTCTTTGAGCAACTTTCTTGTGATACTTTACTTCCTATTCATTAATTACTTGTGTGTTTTCTACCTTGCATGTTCAATCTTTTCTACACGTATTAAACGCTTCCGCACTCTATTTATTTAATCTGTGTGTAGTAAAAGGTTAAATCAAGTTAAAGAACATCACAACTGGGATCAACATTTATCAACTCGCTATTGACCATAAAATCAACCTCTTGAAAAAGGTACAAACAAATACCATCATATTTTGTGATGACAAATAAATCATAACTTTCATAGGAATACCTTTACTAGAAACCCCCAAAGAACCGTGGGATGCCCCGAAATGGAGAATCGGGAGTATTCATGAATATGTGTGGGTCCAACAATACTATATCAAGTTCTTAGAATAACAACACATAAAGAATACCAACCTGTATTGATTATAAGAAATGGTTACAAGGTTGATCTGAATCAAGCTATAGATGTGTGTTCTCTGATTTCTCTCTATTACACCTTCAAGTGTGTGTTTTTTTATGTGTGTGTATAATAATCTGATCTTGTTAGAGAGATTGAGAGACACTAGAGATCACCTAATATCTAACTTAGTGTGTTGAACACACTTCCTAACAACTTGCAACAACAAGTTGTAATATAAAACTATTATAACTAAATAATATCTAACAAATAGATATTATATCTAACTAATAACTAACTAAATAACTAATATCTAATAAACTAGAAACTAACTAAGTTAAACTAATATCTAACAAACTAGATATTAATTTAACTAGTACAATAATAAACAAATACATTGACATTTATTACAAACGACATAGACTTTAATATTGAGAGTCGACATTTCGGCTTTAGCTTCAGATTGCGATGTTTTGATTGGATGATCTTGAATCCAATGAGACTGTGTCTTAACAATCTCCCCCATTGGATCAAGATCGTTACGAAAATGATTTTAGCAATTCAGTCTTCTTGTTCAGCTCAGAAGTTGCAATCTCTTTCTCTAGCTCTTAAATCAGCATGTCTTCAGAATAGTTGCTTTTGAATATTTCAATCTTTGACGTGATTCTTGAAACATGTGATCTTTGTCATTTCTTGTGTAGTCATTCTCCCCCTTTTTGATGTTAAGTGCAACGACTTCATCAAAATTATTTGTAAGAAATTTCTATCTTGCGGTTAGAGCCCCTGATCCGTCAATTCAAAAGATATTCATCCAGATCTTTTCAAATCCAGACAAAATAGTCGTGTAACACCTGAATCAACTAATGAATCAGTTAACATGCCTGTCAGTAACACTAAGTCACTGTGTGTAACTAATACACTTTGGAAAGGATCTGTTTGATGTTGACTCCCCCAGGGCTTCCATTTAATCATCGAAACACCACAAAGGTAAATTTCTATAAACGTTATGACAAAGAAACTAATTCCTTGTGTGTTCGTGCTTGTGTTGAAAGAATTAAGCACGGATGATTGCTTATTAGGCTCAAAATTGTGTAAACCACTGAGACAACAGTAAGTTAAACACAGACTCAATGTGCATGATTGAAGTGCGAAGGTGGGGCAAACTTCCTTCTTTTCAACATCCAGATTTTCCAAATGAAAATCAGATAACAAATGTGTTGCATCCCCTTTGAAAATGTGAAACACTTTCTTGTGAAGAAGAAAATGAGTAGATAGTGAGGTTTGATCAAGAGTTGGCATGGGCTAGTTGCCTGTTTCAATAATGTTCACCAAAGATTTGTGAAACACTAGTAATGTGGCTGCCCAGCTCAGAAAAAGTTGGTGCAGAGTTGAGATATTCTTTTAACTCTGTTCTCACACGCTCTTTCTTTTAAACTTTTTGCTTTCTCTAATCACACTCATTTCTTTTCGCTTTTCACACTCAATCACTAAGGATTAACTTCTTGGGTAGAAATCACTGGTTAAGGTGATTCCATTGCAGTTGTGTTAAGTCCTAGCACAATGATTCTTTGTTTTACTATGATGCTCAGATTGGTTTAACTATTTCAGTTAAAGCACAATTTAGATCATGAAAACATTTAAAATACACTCCCAAATTATAAAATGTGTTGAAAAATCGGGAAGTGGTTTGAACATTAAAAACAATGTTTTCTATGATTGAAAGTTGTCCTTCTTTCAACCATATATGAGATGAAGATATATAATTATTCCTTTACGTATGATCTTCCATCTCATGAAGCTAAGCTTAAAATCATAAACATATGAACTTGTAAGCATCTCTCAAAAATTCTGCAAAAGTCTTGTGTCAAAGTCAAAGTAAAATTTAATCACATAAATTGAAAAGACAAAAAGCAGTAAAACTTTTTAAAGTACGAGTTCTGATCAGAAATAATCAGAAGTCATATCCGTACTCCCCTTTTGACTTGAAGAGCTCCCCCTAAAATCTTGCATCGCAAAAAGAATTTGGCATTAAAAGGTACATGCAAAATTTTATGAGCTCCCCCTCGAAGTAATATTGACCACTTGTCAATTTCTTCTCATACTCCCCCTTTGATCATGAACAGAATATAGAAGTGCAGATATCAATCAGAGTTAAGAATTTAGAAAACTTTTATAGGTAACTACTGATTAGATTTTAAGATTTAGCATACCAAGCTTAGAGACAAGAAAGTTGAACCTCTTTTCATCTAAGGGTTTGGTGAACAAGTCGGCAAGTTGATAATCAGTTTTTACAAAGAAAAGTTCAATTGTTCCTTTTTCAACATGATCTTTAATAAAATGATACCTGACATCTATGTGCTTGGTCTTGGTGTGTTGAACAGGATTCGCTGATATTGCGATGGCGCTCTTGGAGTCACAGTATATCGGGATCTTGTTGAAGTGGAAACCGTAGTCGTGCAATTGAGTTCTCATCCATAAGACCGGAGAACAGCAGCTAGCAGCAGCTACATATTCTGCTTCGGCCGTGGAGGTTGAAACACAAAGTTGCTTCTTCGATGCCCAACTTACGAGTTTGTCACCGAGGAACTGTACATGCCCCGACGTGCTCTTCCTGTCTAACATACAACCTGCATGTCTGCATCTGTGTAGGCTGTTAGTTCAAAACAAGTATCTTTAGGATACCACAGACCAAGATCTGCAGTGCCCTTTAGATACCTAAATATGCGCTTCACAGCAGACATATGGATTTCTTTAGGATTGGCCTGATATCTTGTACATAAGCATGTTGAAAACATTATATCAGGCCTACTAGAAGTAAGATACATTAAAGAACCTATCATCCCTCGATAAGTCCTAACATCAACAGCCTTTCCCGAAGGATCGGTGCCAATCTTAGTACCTGGTGCCATTGGGGTACCAATCGGTTTTGAATTTTCCATTTGGAACTTCCGAAGAATATCACTAATCTATTTTGATTGATTGATAAAAATACCCGATGAAAATTGTTTTACTTGTAAACCGAGAAAGAAATTCATCTCTCCCATCATGTTCATCTGAAATCTAGACACCATAAGGCTTGCGAAATTCTTACAGTACTTAGTATTTGTAGAGCCAAAGATAATATCATCTACATAGATTTGAATTAAAATGATATCACCTTTTTCTTTTTTGATAAACAAAGTGGTATCCACCGTTCCTTTTGAAAACCCAGACTTGACTAGAAAAGTAGAAAGGACATCATACCAGGCTCGAGGTGCTTGTTTCAGACCGTAGAGTGCTTTGTCAAGAATGTAAACATGATTCAGCTTCTCTTGATTGACAAAACCTTCTGGCTGAGAGACATAGACTTCCTCCTTCAGAATTCCATTCAGGAATGTTGTCTTCACGTCCATTTGAAAGAGCGTGAAGTTCTTGTAGGCTAGATACATTCTGATTGCCTCTAATCGTGCCACAGGAGAATATGTTTCGTTATAGTCAATTCCTTCCTATTGTCTGTATCCTTTGGCTACTAGTCTTGCCTTGTTTTGGATTACGGTACCATCTTCGTCTTTCTTTATCTTGAAAACCCATTTCGTACCTATAATTATTTTACCTTGAGGCTTTGGTACGAGTCTCCAGACTTGAAGTGCATCGACTGATTTAGCTCTTCTTGCATTGAGATCACCCATTTTGGATCCACAAGTGCCTCTGATACTCTTGTTGGCTCAAACTTGCTCAGAAAGGAGTCATGCATGCACATATTCATTGATGCTGACCTAGTTTGCACCGGTTTTGATGGATCGCCAATGATCTGGCTTAGCGGGTGCTCTTTGGTCCATTTATGTTCATGAGGCAGTGGATTAGATGATTATATGTCAGTAATATCATCTATAAATCCACTTGTACCTTCTTCTGTTTGTTCAGGAGGATTGATGATTGCAGTTGAAGTGATAGGTTCAGAAGGCTCAGTAGGAACAACTTGATCTAGCTGTAGAATGATCTGTAAAGTATCTCCTACTGTTTCAGCTACTTCTGTCTCTTTATCATTTGTCACTTCTTCAACTGTTGGAGTCGGCATTTGAATTGTAATTTCTTGTTGAATCGGGTCGTTTGATTCAATAGGAACATCTGAACTGGTTGGATGAGTAGTCGTGAAGTCTTCCATCCAGCCAACCACAACAGATTTCTTTACATTAGATCCAAGAAATTCATCATAAAACAATTCTAATAATAAATCTAAATCAGATAAATGGTTAGGAGAAGATGATGCTTCATCTGATTTATTCTGTTGAGACGTAGGTTTTGAACTGAGTTGCCCAGAAGCTAGTACTCCGGTTATAACGGGTTCTGAACTATGTTGTTCGGAAGCCATTTCTTCATCAAACGTGACGTTGATGCTTTCAATCACCGTCTTTGACTTCTTTTGATAAACACGTAATGCAATTGATGTCGAGGAATAACCAATGAAGATTCCTTCGTCTGCCTTAGCACTAAACTTATTTAGACTCTCCCTATCGTTTAGGACGAAACACTTACACCCAAATATATGGAAGTATTTGATTGTCGGTGTTCGGTTGTTGATTAACGCATAAGGAGTCTTCTTGAATCTTCTATGTACCATGGAGTGATTCTGTGTGTAGCACGCGGTCGAAACAACTTCTGCCCACAAAAATAGAGGTAAGTCTGATTGACTTAGCATAGTACGAGCAACCTCGACTAGCGTTCGCTTTCTTCTTTCAACCAATCCATTTTGTTGAGGCGTTCGAGCAGCAGAGTATTGATGTGAAATCCCGACAGATTCGAGATATTCTTCAACCTTTTGGTTCTTGAACTCTGTGTCGTTGTCTGTTCTTAGAAAGTTGACCGGTTTCTGCAGATTCACCTGGGTCGTCTTTAGGAATGTGATGAGAACATCTGGTGTCTCATCCTTTGAGCGTAAAAACTTGACCCATGTGTATTGCGAGTAATCGTCCACGATCACGAGTATGTACTTCTTTCCGCCTAGACTCTGAGTTCGCATCGGACTGTATAAGTCCATATGCAATAACTCTAACGGAGCCCTTGTACTTGGTTCAGTCTTTGGTTTATGAGGTGCCCTCTTCATCTTGCCCTTTTCACAAGCTGCACAAAGATGTTCTCTTTCATATTTGAGCTCTGGAAGTCCTTTGACGAGCTTTCCACTGACCAGATTGTTGATGTACCTGAAGTTGAGGTGAGAGAGCCTTCGATGCCATAACCAACTTTGTTGCATCGAGGCTTTCCTCAATAGACACACCTGCTTGTCAGTCTGGACATCTGATTAATTGATTGTGTAGAGGTCTGATTCTCGAGTACCAACCAAGAGTTCTTCGCCTTCTTCATTGCGAACGAAACATCTCTTGGCTTTGAAGTTGACCTCCAAGTCTTTGTCACAGAACTGGCCTATACTGAACAAGTTGTGTCGTAAGCCTTATACATAGCTCACCTTCTTGATCGTTATATTGTCATGTTGTACATCACCGTATCCAATGATTGGAGATAAATGGTCGTTGTCGAATCTGACTGTTCCGCAATATTTGTCTTTAAAATTGGACAATATCTCTTTTTGCCCTGTCATGTGCTTGGAATATCCACTGTCCAAGAACCATGTATGACTACTCTGCATAAAGGAAATAACAAATTTAGATTTTCATATGACAACTTTGGAATAAACACTTTGATCATCGAAGTGCGGGTCTTGAATTGATTTGTTCAAAAGCCTAATTGACTTTGATGTTCGGGTCTTGAGCTGATTTACTCAAGAACCAATGTCTTGTCAATGAAGAACGAGTCCTAAACTGTTATGTCTAGAAATCATATCCATTAGCTCCCTTAAACTTTTGTTTCCTGCAACACAGAGTTAGCCTTTGGTAGGAATTTGGGTCCAACTATGTTAGCATTTGATTTTGGTACCCATTTCAAATTGGGTCCTCTTTTCTTTTGAAAAGTATATGAAGAATTAGTATGAGATGAATGCATATGGTAATTGCCGAGCCAATCTTCTGAATCTTGACAAGAGATAGAAACATGTTTATCATAAATAGAAGACTTTCCAGCAGATAAAGATAACTGAAATAATTGCTTCATTGAATATTATTTACGAGAAACAGCAGGTTTTGAGTTCAAAATAGCAATATCAGCAATTAGGACACCTTTACTAAGCGAAGTCTTATTACAATTAACACTACTAAACGATAAAACGGTCTTGTCAAGCTTCCGTTTGGGTTGCCATTGAGAATTTACTTCTGGCCTTTGCTTTCTCAGATCTGAAACATGTGAAACTGTTGAGTTAGACTTCTGAGCAACAAATGAATACTTCTTCTTGGGATTACCAGTAGTGTTCGGTTTTTGTGAATGCTGAGATATTTTCTTACCTTTAGCAAATTTAGCTTTCACAGAGACTGACCAATCAACTTTCGTTGAATTTGCACTGTTCACAGTCATACTGGTCTTTCCTAAAGATTTCTTAATAAAAGATGAATGGTTAGGAAGTTTCGCATTAAAATCAAATTGCTCAAAACATTCATCTGAACCACCGTCCGAGTTAAGAAAATTAAACCCTTCGTTTGATGAACCAAACATGTCATCAGAAGTAGAAGCCTTTGTAAAAACAACATTTTTCATAACGGTTGAAAAAACTTTTTGTTGAATCTCAATCAAAAGTCTTTCATCTGATAAAGAGTTCTCGAGTTCAGAAATTTTACTTTCTAACACGAGAGAAGGGACATAAAGTTTACCTATAACAGGCTTCGCCTCCATCTCTTTTACAAAATAACTTTGAAAGTAGTCACTTGAAAGAGATTTCTTTTCATTATTTGGATAGTCATAACTATTATTCAACTTCGCATAATAAAATGAAAGGTGAACTTTAGATGACTTCTTCCGTTTTTCAATTTCATTGGCTTCATCCTCCTTTGATAGTTTAGTATTAAAAACTTTGAGTTTAGCGATTCGGTGTGAAACTAGCATAGAGGTATAATCATAAAGTGCAGGCACTTGTCTTATACCCTTTTTAAGACAATGAGGTTTCACATAACCGATTCCCCAATGTTCTTTATTCTTTTTTGGTTTGTTAAGATGAATGGTTTGCTCACTTTGACCTAATGAGTATAACTTCTTTTCCAAAGCATCTAGTTTTGCAATTAAAGATTTGTTTTTTTCAGTACATGAAGAATGCATTTTAGTAAGCTTCTATAAGTCAATCTCACTTTTTGTTAGTTTAGACTTGAGTTCAGAATTCTCTTTAAGAATTATTGTTTGTTCTTTCGCATTAGTGTCAACGTTTGTATGTAAAACCTCAACTAATACTTTTTTCTCAGCAATTTCATTGCTAAGTTTCTGTATCAATTGGTTTTTGTTAATTATAACACCATTTTCTCGCTTAAGATTAGATTCTAGTTCTTCTTGTTTTAAACTCATGGCATGCATTTTAATCATGAAATCTGAGTACGATAAATCATATACCTCCTCTTCTTCATTATCTGAATCAGCTTCAGCATCAGATTCCATCTTGCCCATCAAGCACATATTGACGACTTCATCTTTTTCTTCATCCTCTTCTTCCTCGTATGAGTGATCAAGCCAGTATTCATCTTCAGCCATAAGTGCCTTGCCAGTCTCCTGGTGTTTTGCAAGAAGCATTTTGTTCTTGTAGTAATCGGAGTTTCTTACTATTGATCTTCGACAATCCTTGGCAAAATGACCTGTTTTGCCACAATTGTAGCACGTAGGTGGTCCTTGCTGACTTGATCCTTCATCCTTGTACTTTTTTTCTTCCGGTTTCTTCTTCTCTATCCTTTTCCCTTCACACTGGTACCTTCTATCTTCTGATTTCTTCTCCTCTAATCTCTTTCCTTCAAACTTTTTCCCTTCATACCTACTACCTTCAACCCTTTCCTTATGAGCGTAGTTGTTGGGTCCAGAAGAGTACCTCTGACTATTTGAAGTTAGCTTTTTGTAGAACTTTTTCTGAAAAGCATTCGTCAGCATTAGCAATGCTTGCTTCAGTTGTTCATTTTCATCCGAGTCAGAGATGGCATCAACTTCAGCTTCTTCTGATTCATACACAATCGTCTTGTTCTTCTTCTTGACTACAAGAGCGACTGTGTCTTCAACTGTCTTTCCTTTTCTCTTTTCTGCTAGAATTTCATCCACCTCTTCTTCATTTTGTCGGAGGGTTTCATACACCTCATGAAGTGGAATCTCATTCAGATCCTTTATCTGCCTCATCTGCCTGGCAAAAGTTTTCCATTTTGGTTGTAGAATACTCAGGAATTTGATATTCAGCTCGATTTGAGATTTGTTGACCTTGTTCTTGCTCAATTCATTTAGCAAGGTCACGAATCTATCATACGTTCCTTCTAGAGTCTCTCCAGTTCTGCCTTTAAATTCTTCAAAACTGTGCAGGCAGTTAGAGATTTTAAGCTGGTTCCCAATCTTTGAACCCAACATCATTTTCTCTAGTTGATCCCACATTTGTTTGTCGGAGGCCTTATAGCTGTCAATATTGACGTAGATTTCGTTCGGAATTCCTTGTAGAATGTATGGCTTGGCTAATCTGTCTGCTTTTGCTCTTAACTTATTATCACCTGTTAGTTCCTCATAAGTAAGTGCAAGTCTTTCTTCTTCAGTACCTTCTGCAGGTTCCCTATATTTTGTTTCCATAAGGCCTTCTTCTAATGATTGTTTGATGAAATCACCCAATTCCTGTCTTTCAATGAAGTTTAGGAACCTATCCTTCCACTGTTCGTATTCTCCTCTAAAGAGAACTGGTGGCTTGGTGTCAGTTCCTATTGCAAGAGCTTCTCTGGATGTCATTTCGAAGAAAATTCTAAGTCTGGATTGGAGCAAAGAGGTTTGCGTTTCAAGGTTTGCGTGTCAAGCACAGTGCGCAAAGTGAGGTTTGCGTTTCAAGTGGGAAGCGCAAAGCAAGGTTTGCGTTTCAAGTGGGAAGCGCAAAGCAAGGTTTGCGTTTCAAGTGGGAAGCGCAAAGCAAGGTTTGCGTTTCAAGTGGGAAGCGCAAAGCAAGGTTTGTGTTTCAAGTGGGAAGCACAAAGCAAGGTTTGCGTTTCAAGTGGGAAGCGCAAAGCAAGGTTTGTGTTTCACGTGGGAAGCGCAAATTAGACTTGATCTTTTCGTGAACTGAGGTTTGCGTTTGGCTTGATATGCGCAAAGTTGAGCTTTGCATTTCTAGTTGGGAGCGCAAAGTTGACTTGATCTTTTGAAGAGATGAACACGATGGCTTGAGGTTTGCGTTTGATGTTGGACGCGCAAAGTCGAACTTTGCGTTTGTCCGTCTTCTGCTTTGCGCTTGTTCGTCCTGTACTTCGAAAATTGTCTAAAAACTTGTTCCTGTAACGATTAGCAATACCAAACTCTACCCTTATGTCTAAAAAGTGTTCTAGAACTGAATGTAAGCACTCGATCTCAATAAAACACACATTTTAAAGAAAAATTTGATAGCACAGTGACTTTATGCTTTCGACTGTTTCTTCACTAAAATCACAAAATGGAACTCGATAAATGATTTATAGTGAAATCAAACAACAACAACTCGATCTAGCATGCTAATCGATCACAACCTGATCGATTTTAACACCTAAAACACTTTAACACTCGAAATCGATTTTTCAAATGAACACAGAGTCGTTTTTCAGAAAAACTTGATTTGATCTTAATCAGGCTCTGATACCAATGGTGGGTCCAACAATACTACATCAAGTTCTTAGAATAACAACACATAAAGATTACCAACCTGTATTGATTATAAGAAATGGTTACAAGGTTGATCTGAATCAAGCTATTGATGTGTATTCTCTGTTTTCTCTCTATTACACCTTCAAGTGTGTGTTTTTTTATGTGTGTGTATAATAATCTGATCTTGTTAGAGAGATTGAGAGATACTAGAGATCACCTAATATCTAACTTAGTGTGTTGAACACACTTCCTAACAACTTGCAACAACAAGTTGTAATATAAGACTATTATAACTAAATAATATCTAACAAATAGATATTATATCTAACTAGTAACTAACTAAATAACTAATATCTAATAAACTAGAAACTAACTAAGTTAAACTAATATCTAACAAACTAGATACTAATTTAACTAGTACAATAATAAACAAATACCTTGACATTTATTACAAACGACATAGACATTAATATTGAGAGTCGACGTTTCGGCTTTAGCTTCAGACTGCGATCTTCAGATTGGATGATCTTGAATCCAATGAGACTGTGTCTTAACAATATGTACTTCCAGAACTAATCATACAACGGAATAAAACCCACTTACTCGATTACAAAAAGGTAACTGATCTCAACAAAGAAATGTTATATCCAAAATGTGTCTCAATCTTTGTTTCAATGAACTCACAGAAGATGACATGATTTATAACATTATTTTCACCTTTCATATATCAGTAAATATTAATGAACCAATAAGTTGGAACGCAACCTTTAGACAAACTCATAAACCTACTGCAAGTGGTTGAGAGATACAACAAGGTTCTTTCAAATAACAACACTAGATATGTCAGGACAAAGAAATTCCCGAAATCAATTATGAAAGTGTTAGAGGTGTAAACAACTCCAAAAAATAGTGAGTGAAAGACAATTTCTCACACGTGGCATCTATGTACCACGTGGACAAAATCATGGAAAGGGTCAGGGTCATGACAATAGTTGGAAGGATTTCCAATCCTTGGAGCAGAAATGCATCTACTGCCGAGTTGATATTGGATAGTCAAAGAAGAAATACATTAATCACTAGTACTTTCGAAAAAGGAACAAATTGAAAATAAACTATATCATATTAATTTAAGATTGATTAAGCATATGTTTCCTTGAAATTTATGTTAAGCATAAAATTAATATACACACTCAAATCGATAACCATTACAGATGTAATTAAATACATTAAAACAAATACAAAAATCTCAATATTCTCCGTTCCGTGTAGGAATGCATCTAGGAGAACTTGAGTTTTTGTAGGACATTTTACACAATCTAAAAAGCTTGACTAATAATTATTTTATAATTCATCCAACAAAAATACTTAGACGATATACTATCATTTTCTTGTTGGTATAAGATTAATAGTCACTAAAGCACTATATTAATGAAAACCTTGTTAAGATATTCATATTATATGAAAATCATATTATAAGAATCGAATTGAGTATATGTACATCAACTCTAATGATATAAAAGGAACATATATTAGAGAAATTAACGTGTCAAATTAGTAGATTATCTAGATCACTAAATCATATTTTATCACCAATAAAGAATTTTTAGACAATGACACATATATGTTTCGACATGATCACATGGGACACCATGGTCATGACATAGTGATCCGTTTTTGCAAAATACACATAGACACATTCTCTTTCGAGTGAAAGACAAAATGAGGCAAATTGCAACTGTTGACTTCTGCAGCATGAGAAGCAACACCAATATCATAATATCCCACTCGAATGCCTAAATTTTTTGTATACCCTGATCCTTAGCCAGAAATGATACCATCCTAAAGTTAAGAACATAATACAAAAATATTCCATTCTTACAACAAATACAAGATAATATTTATGGACATAAACATCCATAATGCGGAACATTAAAGCACTTTATGGTTCTGGTTTCTACATGATGAACGCATGTCGTATTATTGTCCACATGAAATGTTGCTCTCTGAGCACTAGCTATACGTTTAAGGGATCACCACCCTAATTATCTCATCAAGTCTACATGACTTGGAATGCTAGAGAATTTACATCTTAAGTATTTGATGATTATTGCATATGTATTGGGATCAATGTAGAGTTTCCAATACGTATATCTAAAATGGTCTCGCAGAAGTTGTCATCAAAAGAATATAGATGGTAGCCAAGAGATTAGGTATGCGCACCAATTTACCTACATATGTTTGGGGTTATGCAAAATACTATGTGTAGCTTTACTTCTTCATTTTGAGACCTATTACTAGCTAACCAGTCTCATGTTTACCAGTTAGTAACTAGATATAAGCCTGATATTTTACATTTACGCATGTTTGGTTGTGCAGTATATGTGCCAATTGCGCCCCCACAACGCACCAAAATGAGTCTTTAAAATGATTAAGTATATTTGTTGGATATGAATCTCCAAAAATTATCCGCTAATTAGAATCCTTGACGGGTGATCTTTTTACTGCTAGATTTACGGATTGTCACTTTGATGAGACAGTCTTCCCGTCGTTAGGGGGATATAGGAAAAAAGATTTTCCATAGGAACGAGAGGAAGTGTCATTGAATATTTCCACTCTGTGTCATGTTGATCCCCAAACTTCATAACATAAAGTTGAAGTCAAATGAATCAGACTTGATACCTGATACGTTTATTGTTATTCCAGAAGTGAGAAAATTAGATATACGAGTTGCAAATATACTTGCAAGGTTAAAGTCCCTCAAACAAGGGCACAACGTCGCTGGAAAGTGCGTTGCAATCACACATGGTGGAGGTGTGGTTGAGGTAGTATCTCCCAAACGGAAATGGGGGAAGCTACTTGGTTCGATAGATACTCATCTAAAAGAAGATAAGAGTAAGGCACAAGTATTTGTCATCGATACATAAATCTCTCATGAGATTGTCTCTGATTAAACTATGTCTGTGAATCATTACTGGAGGATGCTCCAAAGTTAATATTGATTCCAGAGATCAAAGAAATCTCAAATGAATTATGAGAGTGCATATGATTCGATGGACAGATCATACATACTAATTGATGATATATTTCACATATATTGTTGCTTATGAGATGATGGAGTACATTGACATCGAACCATGCGCAGTTGAACAATATCAGCAGAGAGCAAATTGGCCTAAATGAAAAGAAGCAATCCAGAAGAATCATATTATTTGACAAATGAACAAGTATTTGGTTTGGTAGTGCTAACCCAGCAAGTGTAAAGCCTGTAAGACATAGATAATGTTAGTGTATTATTGTATCCAAGATTTAATAAGAAAAGTCAAGTCAAGATAAGTCAACAAAGTCAAAGTGTGTTTAGTCAATATGAGGTTACTTTGTTATTAAGCTTGTGGTTTTAGACTTGTGGTATAAATACCATGTTGCCTTGTAAATCAAGTAGTGAGATATATTGTAATATCATTGTGAGATAAATGACATGACTACGTTTCTCTCTCTACTCTCTCTCTAGAATTAACATTGTCAGATCTTGTTTAGATTGAGATTGCTTGATTTAGATCTAGGAATTACAATTTTAGATAAATAATTTGTCATAAAGCGTAATGAGAATAATTAATGTATGAGGCTCTCCTTTGGCGCAAGGTTTCTCACAAAGCTCTGGATTAACCACGAGAATACTTACTCTTATGTGATGGACGTTATAACGTTCTACTAATTCATTATCTTAGTAGTTTCCAAAGGACTGGAAATGCAGCTCATGAATGTGGTTACGACATATCTTTACGAGGATCTATGTAACAACCTTAATTTTTCGTAATTCTAGTTCACGTCTTTTCCCTCCTAAATCCATCCTTAGGAGTTTAATTCTTTGGCATGTTCCCCTTCCGTGTTGTAGATCGAGTTAGGGGTGCCATGGACTCGAAAGGTCATTTTTCAGAGCTCGGGAAGGTCGGGGCGACAGTGCCCATGACAATGACAAAAGTCACTGTCGCCGTGTCATTTTCGCGAGGAAGGTACCACCCGCGGTACACTCCAGGCGATAGTGCCATGCGAGAGTGACCATGGTCACAATCGCTAGGCATAGTCGCTAACAGGGGAATGCCTGCGGTACACTTCAGGAGAGAGTGCCCTAGGCACAATCGTCGGGCACCATTACGGTAGGCCCCTGGTCGTTTTAAAATGTCGAATTTCAGCCAATTTCATTTGTTACACTTCCAACTCATTTTATCTCTCTCTCTAAACGAAACCTCTCCTCTTGACCACCATTTTGAAGATTTAAAGTGATCCTTCACCTCTTGGCTAGTTTTGGGAGCAAGATGGAATTCGTTATCTCATCATCCATCTTTCTAGGGTTTTAATGTCCTATCAAACCTCTCCAAACCATTTTTCCATTCATTTGGTGATATAGGGTTTGAGGCTCACCAAGTTGCCCTATAAGTGCGATATTAGGGGATTCAAGTGTTTTGACTAAGGTAATCTTCTCTCTTCCTTCTCCTAGGAAATTAGGGTTTTGTCATCTTCCTATTCTTTTCCTTTGTGTTAGAACTTGGTGTGATTTGTAAGTATTTGTGGTAAGGATCTTGTTGAAAGCTCGAGGCTAGGACTTTGAAGGTTTCAAGTCTTCATCCAAGGAGCTAAAGCTTTAGGGGTAAAAACCTAGATTTAGTCTAAATCAAGCAAGGTGAGTTCTAGTTGCTTTACAAAACTATATACATGTCAAAACATAAATGTTTTGGGTTTTAAACATATAATTATGTGCTCACTTGATATACAAATGGGTTTTGATGGTTTTGGGATTCTTGAGCATATTGGGTTGTTAAATGTTCATAAATAATTTATAAAGTGATATTGGGCGTTTTAGCCACCAAAGTGGATGTTGATCTATTAGTAAACATTTTATGGAGTTTTTGAAGGATTTGAATAACATAATTTGTTGCTTTCTAAATGTGCAATTTGGGGTTACAAATGGGTTTTGATGGATTGATTTTAAGAGTTGGAAACTTATGGGTAATTGTTTGATTACGGTTTATTTGATGACTTGACCAAACTAACGAGTTTTGAATGTTTGAACTTAATGGCTTTTACTTGGGTTATTGTGAACGATCATTCTTGATCATATGAATATTAGTTAATTGTAATCCTTACGATTTGGCCTTTGGCCAACCATACTTTGGAAAGTGTCATTTTGGAAAAGTTGAACTTTAGCTCATGTAGCCATAATGGGTTTATTATTTTGCCAATGTCTTATGATTACCTTATGGCTTGTTTATTACTCAAATGAGTTTTGGGACGTTGTCCGGTTTAAATTGCTCAATGAAGCATTTTATGGAAAGGTAATTATTATAGAAATGTTGGTTATTACATGCTTGAACGCATAAGTTCATTCATTTGGAGTCATGTAATGTTTAGACTATATTGCAATGGATCCATAGGCATATTAGTCGTTATGTTCATCATGGAGTTTTGATGTCCATGTTTGAGTCTAGTGAGTGGTCCCCAAGTCATGTTGTTATGTAAGCTTGCGGTGGTGCTCTGTAGAGTCGTATACAGAGCTAAGTCTTGCGGTGGTGCCCATTGTAAGCCAGATACAGGGACTTGTGACTTTTGTGGTGACACTCATCTAGAGGTCAAGTAGACTAGGGTCATTTTTGGGTATCTTGCGGTGGTTGCTAAACGGAGTTGTATACGGGCATCCATGACCATGGTAAATCTCATGAACGTCGATAAGTAACTTAACTTTGTGTTCCGCCACATCCGATAGAATTAGGGTCTCACTCGTCACTGAAAGGTGTTATTTTCAGGTATTCCCCTACCCACACTTTCGGTGTTGAAACGTGCCATTTATTTATACAAATAGCTTTTGATAAAATACTTCATGGGAGCGTTTGGGGAGAAATTGAATGGTGTTTAATTATTTTAAAAAGACGTATTTGGCGTGAGTAGAGACGTGATATGGATGCTTTTAGAGTGCGTTATTGGTTTTAAAACGTCTTATTAATTATATATGATCAATCTGCTTTAACTCACTAGGCGTTAAGCCTAACAATTTTCTTATCGACATGTACATCAGGTCTTAGATGGATCTGAGCGGCGAGTGAAGCTGTGTAGAAGTTCTGGTAGGGTGACTCTAGTGACGTCATCTGGTTTGAGAAGATAGCGGACTTGGTGATTGTAGTATCACCCGTCGAACCTTGTTTCCGTTTGTAGGACTAGATAGTTTCGTTAGAACTCTGATACATGTTGTTGTGTTTCTTCCTTTGTAACTTTAGATTTTCGTGTTCCAAGTTATGTAATTAAGAGATTTTTGGAAGTTTTAAATTGTCTGTTTTTTTTAAATTTTAGGGTGTTACAAGTTGGTATCAGAGCTCTAGTTTAAGTGAACTAGGTATGACTTTTAAATGCATAGACTTAAGCTGAGACTTTAAGTTACGATTGGATTGTGTTGGATATTACTCTAAAGTTGAGAGTGGGTTGTAGTGGTCGACATAAATGCACTAGTTGAGAGTCGTGACTGTGGAAACAATAATTCTTATGTGTGTTATATTCATAATTTCGCTTATCTACTGATATTATGAATACAATATTACGTGAGCATGCTTGACTTCACCATTATTATGATGCTTGATGTGTGTAGTAGTATGTCCTCGTTGTTAATCTAATGTCGGTGTAACCTCTTAACCTCATTTTCGTATGTCAGACAAGAATGACGGATGCGCGAAGAAAAGCACAAACCAAAGATGACGGGTATGGGCATGGCTCCTCCAAGTCAACCCACGGGAGTCAACCATGTATCAAACCCTCCGTTATCGTCATTGTTTAATGATAGACCGGAGCACGTGCAAGGTGTAAGCCCTCATTCCGAACTGTTGACCAGCGTGGTTCAAATGATGAATTCAACTATGGAGCGACAAGAAGAAATGTAATCAGAGATTATATTATTGATTTTCTTATATTTACAATGAAAGGGTACACAGATATATATAGGCAAGAAACCTAGAAGAAAAAAAGGAAACCCTAAAGAAGAGAAACCCTAATGGCCCACGGGCTAATAGGCCTAACTACATAAATACATAATTTTACATTCTAACACTCCCCCTCAAGCTGGAGTTGAGATGGTTCCATCTTCTAGCTTCTCCCGAGTGAAATGGCAGTCCACTTCGATATGTTTTGTTCTCTCATTAAACACGAGATTGTTTGCAATGTGGATAGACGCCTTATTATCACAATATAGATTCATCGGTTTACATTGAGCAAACCCAAGTTCACCTAGCAGATTACGCAACCATATCAACTCACAAGTGGTTTGGGCCATAGCCCTGTATTCAGATTCAGCACTTGACCAGAAAACGACATTCTGTTTCTTGCTTTTCGACGAGACTAGATTCCCTCCAACCAACACACAATAGCCTATCGTAGACCGCCAGTTTGTAGGATCCCCATTATAGTCGGCATCTGTAAACCCTTCTATGACATGATGGCTGTGATTTTGATAAAGAATGACAAGGCCAGGGGCATGCTTTAGGTACTTCAGTATATGCCTAACAACCTCCCAATGTGGAGTTCTCGGGATGACATAAACTGACTTATAACATTTACTGGAAAAGCGATGTCAGGACGTGTAATCGTCAGGTAGTTTAGCTTTCCCACAATTCTTCTGTACTTTTCTAGATCCTCAAGTAGATCTCCATCGTCTGCTTTCAATATCATGTTCGGAATCATTAGGGCCTCACATGGTTTTGTTTCAATCATCCCAGAGTCATTCAATACATCCAAACAATATTTCTGTTGAGACAAGCAGATCCCTTTTCGAGTACGAGATACTCAATTTCCAAGAAGTATTTTAAAGGACCTAGGTCCTTTGTTTGAAACCGAGACGCAAGGAAATCTTTCAGCTTCTTGATCCCAATCTCATCACTCCCGGTAATGTTAGAGCACAGTCTCATTGGATTCAAGATCATCCAATTTGAAGATCCAATCTGAAGCTACCACTGAAAAGTCGCTCTCGATATAAAGTCAAATGTCGTTTGTAATAATATAGTCAAAGTTAATTATTGTTTATTGTAATTTTAGTATTTAGTTTAAATTAGCTTAAATATCTAAATATGATTAGATATTAGTTTGTTAGTTAATATCTAAGTTAGTTAGATATTATATTAGAAATAATATATAGATATTGTATCTAGATATTATATTATGTTGGTTGAAGCAAGTGTGCAAAACACACTAAGATATCAGATCACACACAAGAACAGACAAAAAAGGTGTAATACAGAGAGAACACACACGAGAGCTTCAAAGATCAAACCTTGTAACCATTGTTATTAATCAATACAGGTTGGTAATCGTTAATGTGTTTGTTGCTAAGAACTTGATATAGTATTGTGGACCGACAATTGGTATCAGAGCCTGATAAGTGATTCAAAATCAAGTTTTTCAAAAACCGACTCTGTGTTCTTATTTGAAA
This sequence comes from Arctium lappa, assembly GCA_023525745.1. Lineage (NCBI taxonomy): Eukaryota > Viridiplantae > Streptophyta > Magnoliopsida > Asterales > Asteraceae > Arctium > Arctium lappa. The sequence continues at coordinate 33,993,429 of CM042062.1, forward strand.
ATCGATTTCGAGTTCTAGTGTGTTTTAGGTGTTAAAATCGATCAGGTTGTGATCGATTAGGTTGTTAGATCGAGTTGTAGTGGTTTGATTTCAGTTTAAAGCTTAAATCGAGTTCCAATTTAGTGCTTTTGTGGTCTGAAAGTCGTTTGAAAAATTTACTGTGCCATCAATTTTATCTTCGAAAAAGTGATTTTTATCGAGATCAAGTGGTCACAATCAGTAATAGAAGTGTTTTTAGTCATATTGGTAGAGTTTGGAACTGCTAATCGACGAAGATACAGGTTTTCAGTTGATTTTCGAAGTACAGGACGAACACACGGAAACACAGGGAAGAACTCACGTAAAGCCCACTTTGCGTGACATACTTTGCGCAACAGACGCTTCACGCAAAGTCCAACTCTCGCCACACGTTACTCACGCAAGACCCACTTCACGCCACACACTGATCACGCAAAGTCCACTTTGCACGACCAACGGATCAAGCAAACCTCAACTCTCACAACCCTCTCATCACGAAAACCTCCACTCTCGCTATCAACTCCTCACGAAAAGCACAACTTCACTTTGCCCCAACTCCTTGAAATGCAAAGCTCTACTTCGCGCAATCAACTTGAAACGCAAAGCTCTACTTCACGCGATCAACTTGAAACGCAAAGCTTCAGTTTGCGTGACCCACTCTTCATGCAAACCTCATCTTGCGCCAGCCTCGCGAAACGCAAACCATCATTTCCGCCAACCACCTCTAGCGCAAACCTCATTTGCGCCACCTTCTATAAACGCAAAGTTTTCCAGACTTAGATCTTTTTATTCAGAATGACATCCAGAGAAGTCCTTGGAATCGGAACTGACACCAAACCACCAGTTCTCTTTAGAGGAGAATACGAACAGTGGAAAGATCGGTTCCTGAACTTTATAGAAAGACATGAGTTGGGTGAATTCATCAGGAAATCCTTAGAAGAGGGTATTATGGCACCAACTTATGAGACTCGTATAGAAGGAACTGTGGAAACAGAATATGAACTTAAGTGTCATGAACTAGAAGGTGATAACCTAAAAAGAGCGAAAGGCGACAGATTAGCTAAGTCATACATTCTACAAGGAATTCCAAACGAAATCTATGTAAAGATTGACAGCTACAAGGCCTCGGGCAAACAAATGTGGGATCAGCTAGAGAAGATGATGTTGGGTTCAAAGGTTGGGAATCAGCTCAAACTTTCCAACTGACTAAACAGTTATGAAGAAATTAAAGGCAGAAGTGGAGAGTCTCTAGAAGGAACTTATGATAGATTCGTGACCTTGCTAAATGAACTAAGCAAGAACAAGGTCATCAAATCTCAAATACAGTTGAACGTCAAATTCCTCAGCATTCTCCAGCCTGAATGGAAGAGATTTGCCAGACAGATGAAGCAGATCAAGGATCTGAATGAGATTCCACTTCATGAGGTATATGAAACCCTCAAACAAAAGGAAGAAGAGGTGGATGAAATTCTAGATGAGAAGAGGTAGGAAGTGAAGACATTTGAAGACACAGTTGCTCTTGGTGTCAAAAAGAAGAAGAACAAGACAATTGTGTATGAATCATAAGAAATTGAAGCTGATGCAAACTATGACTCGGATGATAATGAACAACTGAAGCAAGCAATGCTTATGTTGACCAATGCTTTTCAGAAAAAGTTCTACAAGAAGCCAAGTTCAAACAGTCAGAGGTATTCTTCTGGTCCTAATAACTATGTCCATAAAGAAAGGGTTGAAGGAAGTAGATATGAAGGAAAGAAGTCTGAAGGGAAGAGAATAGAGGAGAAGAAGCCGGAAGAGAGAAGGTATCATGCTGAAGGAAAGAGAATAGAGGAGAGGAAACCGGAAGAGAGAAAGTTTAAACCACCAATGTGCTACAACTGTGGCAAAACAGGTCACTTTGCCAAAGACTGTTGAAGACGAAAAGTCAGAAACTCCGATTATTACAAGAACAAGATGCTTCTTGCAAAGCAATAGGAGGCTGGTAAGGCACTGATGGCAGAGGATGAATACTGGCTTGATCATTCAGATGAGGAAGAAGAGGATGAAGAGAAGGATGAAGCGGTCAACATGTGCTTGATGGGAAAGCAGGAATCAGAAGCTGAAGCTGATTCAGATGATGAAGATGATGAGGTACGTGATTTATCTAATTCAGATTTCATAAATAAAATGCATGCCATGAATTTAAAACTCCAAGGATTAAAGTCAAAGCTTAAACGGGAAGAGGGTGTCATTACAAACAAAAACCAATCAATACAGAAACTTAGCGATGAAATTCCTGAGAAGAAAGTATTGGTTGAGGTTTACATAGAAATAATGACACTAGCGCGAAAGAACAGACTATAATTCTTAAAGAGAATTCTAAAGTCAAGTCTAAACTGAGAAAGATTGAGCTTGATTTATATGAGCTTACGAAATTGCATTCTTCATGTACCAAAGAAAACTTTTCTTTACTTGGTAAATTAAAAAGTTTGGAAGAGAAGTTATACAAAATGGGTCAAATTGAACAAACTATTCATCTAAACAAACCTAAAGAGGAAATAGAGAAATGGGGACTCGGGTATGAGAATCCTCACTATCTTAAAAAGGGTAAATCTGAAGTGCCTGCACTTTATAATTTTACATTTTTAAAACTAGCTCGAAGAATCCCTGAGCTTAAAGTTTTCTGGACTGGATTGTCAAAAGAGGATGAAGACAAGGAAACGGAAAAATGAAAGAACACAACTAAAGTTCAACTTCCATTTCGTTATGCGAAGTTGAATAATAGTTATAATGATGATCCAATATATCACAAGAAAACTCTTTCAAATGACTTCTTTCAGAGTTATTCTGTCAAAGAAATGGAGGCGAAGCCTATTCAAGGTAAACTATATGTCCGTCCTCTCGTTTTGGAAAGTAAAATTTCTGAACTCAAGAATTCTTTAACAGATGAAAGACTTTTGATGAATATTGAACAAAAAGTTTTTTCAACTGTGTTTAAAGTTACTGTTCTTTCTAAGGCTTCAAACTCTGAGGATATGTTTGATTTAGCAAATAAAGGGTTCGATTTTCTGAACTCTGACGGTGGTTTAGATGATTGTTTTAATCAATTTGACTTTAATGCGAAACTTCCTAACCATTCATATTTTGTTGTAAAATCAATGGGAAAAACCAGTATGCCTCTTAACAGTGAAAAATAAACGAAAGTTGATAAATCAGTCTCTGTGAAAGCTAAAAATGCTAAAGGTAAGAATATATCTCAGCATTCACAGAGACCGAACACTACTGGTAATCCGAAGAAGAAGAATTTGTTTGTTGCTCAGAAGTCTAACTCACGAGTTTCACATGTTTCAGATCTGAGCGAGCGAAAGCCACAAGTTAAATCTCAGTGGCAACCGAAACAGAAGCTTGACAAGGCTGATACATCTTTTTGTAGTGTTAATTGTAATAAGACTTTATCTAGTAAAGATATTTTGAAAGAGAATGTTGCTACTATTTTGAAATACTCTTTTATGCAACTATTCCAATTATCTAAATCTGCTAGAAAGTCTTCCTTTTATGAAAAAACATGTTTCTAATTCTTGTCAAGATTCTGAAATTCGGTTTGGCAATCATCATGTGAATTCATCTCATTATAATGCTTCAAATAAATTTCAAATGAAAAGAGGACCCAATTTCAAATGGGTACCAAAATCTAGTGCTAACACAGTTGGACCCAATTTCAAGTGGGTACCAAAAGCTAAATCTGTGTTGCAGGCACCCAACATTTAAAGAGGAGCTTTGAAAATGACTTCTAGACAAAACAGTCTAGGACTCGTACCTCAAAGAACAATGGTTCTTGAGCAAATCAGCTCAAGACTCGGACTTCAATGTCAATTAGGTTCTTGAATACCACAGTTCAAGACCCACACTTCAAAGATAAAACAATGGTTTCTGAACACGTCTGTTCAGAACACGTACTTAAGAAGAGAATATGATTTTGAACAAATCAGTTCAAGACCCACACTTCAATGCTCAAAATCTAAATCAATTGTTTCGTTATTTCTCTTATGCAGATCCGTCATATGTGGTACTTGGATAGCGGATGTTCCAAGCATATGACTGGACAAAAGGAGATGTTGTCTAACTTTAAAGAGAAGTATTGCGGAACAGTTAGATTCGACAATGACCAGCTTTCACCAATAATGGGATATGGTGATGTACAACATGACAATGTCACGATCAAGAAGGTGAGCTATGTTGAAGGCTTACGACACAACCTGTTCAGTATCGGCCAATTCCGTGACAAAGGTTTAGAGGTCAATTTCAAAGCCAAAACGTGTGCAGTTCGCACTGAAGAAGGCGAAGAACTCTTGATCGGCACGAGAAAGTCATGCCTCTACACAATTAATTTGTCAAAAGTCTAGACTGACAAGCATGTTTGTCTACTGACGAAAGCCTCGATGCAACGAAGCTGGTTATGGCATCGAAGGCTCTCTCACCTCAACTTCAGGTACATCAACAATCTGGTCAGTGGAAAGCTCGTCAAAGGACTTCCAGAGCTCAAGTATGAAATAGAACATCTTTGTGCAGCATGTGAAAAGCGAAAGATGAAGAGGGCTCCACATAAACCAAAGTCTGAACCGAGTACAAGCGCTCCGTTAGAGTTATTGCATATGGACTTATGCGGTCCGATGCGAACTCAGAGTCTAGGTGGAAAGAAGTACATACTCGTGATCGTGGACGATTACTCACGATACACATGGGTCAAGTTTCTACGTTTAAAGGATGAGACACTAGATGTTCTCAATACATTCCTGAAGACGACCCAGGTGAATTTGCAGAAACCGGTCAAGCTTCTAAGAACAGACAACGTCACAGAGTTCAAGAACAAAAAGGTTGAAGAATATCTCGAATCTGTCGGGATTTCACATCAATACTCTTCTGCTCGTACGCCTCAACAAAATGGAGTGGTCGAAAGAAGAAATCGTATGCTAGTCAAGGCTGCTCGAACTATGCTAAGTTAATCAGACTTACCTCTCTTTTTGTGGGCTGAAGCTGTATCGACCGCGTGCTACACACAGAATCGATCCATGATACATCGCAGATTCAAGAAGACTCCTTATGTGTTAATCAACAACCGAACACCGGAAATCACATATTTCCATATATTTGGGTGTAAGTGTTTCGTTCTAAACGATAAAGAGAGTCTCAACAAGTTCAGTGCCAAGTCGGACGAAGGCATCTTCATTGGTTATTCCTCAACATCAACTGCATACCGTATCTATCTGAAGAAGTCAAAGACGGGTATAGAAAGCGTCAATGTTTGTTTGATGAAGAGATGGCTTCCGAACAACACAGTCCAGAACCTGCGTCTCAACAGAATAAATCAGATGAAGCATCAATGCCAACTAATCATATATATGATTTAGACTTATTATTTGAATTGTTTTATGATGAATTTCTTGGATCTAATGTAAAGAAATCTTTTGTGGTTGACAGGATAGAAGACTTAACGACCACTCATCCAACCAGTTCAGATGACTCTACTGAATCCAACGCCCCGATTCAGCAAGAAATTCCAATTCAAATGCCGACTCCAACAGTTGAAGAAGTGACAAATGGTGAAGAGACAGAAGTAGATGAAACAGTAGGATGTTTTGTACAGATCCATCTACAGCCGGACCAAGTTGTACCTGCTGAACCTTCTACACCTATCACTTCAACTGCAATCATCATTCCTCCTGAACAAACTGAAGAAGGTATAAGTGGATTTATAGATGATACAATTGACAAACTTTCATATAATCCACGGCCTCATGAACATAAATGGACCAAAGAGCACCCGACAAGTCAGATCATTGGCAATACAACGAAACTGGTGCAAACTAGGTCAGCGTCAATGAACATGTGCATGCATGACTCATTTCTGAGCAAGTTCGAGCCAACTCGCGTATTAGAGGCACTTGCTGATCCAGAATGGGTGATTTCAATGCAAAAAGAGTTGAATCAGTTCGAAGCACTTCAAGTCTGGAGACTCGTACCAAAACCTCAAGGTAAAACCATTATAGGTACGAAATGGATTTTCAAAATCAAAAAGGATGAAGATGGTACCGTTATCCGAAACAAGGCAAGACTTGTAGCTAAAGGATACAGACAAGAGGAAGGAATCGACTACGACGAGACATATTGTAACGACCCCCGTCCTGAGTGATTTAGGACAGTTTCCGTTACACATATATATACTCATAAACCCAAAAGAACCTCATATGCAGAAAGAGGTTCGGAAAATACAGAGCATGCTAAGTATTATAACATTACAAAATACAATTCCAAAAGCTTAGCATAACTATTAATTTATAACCAAAGTTATAGCGTCACTAGAAGGAATATCCTAAAAAGTCACTTGTGTCGCTCTCGTCACTTTGCCCCAATCCCGATTCTACATCAAGTACCTGTCGTGCAAAGAAAACACACGGCTGAGCGACATGCTCAGTGAACGGATAATATAAAAAAATATTAATCCAAAGAATAAATTAATAAAATTAGGTACAATGAAAAATGAATTAACCATTTAAATCAACTTGGTTGGAATTATATACATTCAACGAATCAATAAACCGAAATCATGGTAATCCGAATATAACTCGAAAACAACTTCAATTCCGAAATAACGGAAAGCAACATCAAAGTCTCAAATCATATAAGTTCTTAATTCCGTGCAACAAAGACACGTTGTCCGATGGTCGGCCAAACCAACAGGACGGTTGGAATTTAGGGGTACGGGCACACACCGCCTAAGTCCCACCGTGGATTTAACCACGGCCTCAAGTTCTGGAACTAATTCTAGGATCGATCCATACGCCCTCGGGTAGCCTGTTCCGTAAAGGCTGGGTACAAAGTACCATTCGTTGAAGACGCCATAGTCTTTGTAGCCACTATGGTAGCATCCCAGACAAAGGTGCCCCAAAGTCCGGTGTTCGGAAAACAAAGTCCAAACCATGAAATTCAATTTCATTAAATAAAAGCATAACCCAAAAAGAGTTTCTAATTTCTCAACATATTTTGATTTCGGAAATTCACATAAAAGTTCATGTAATGAGCAATTGGATTAAGACATATAAACTCATATCCGATAGAAGTTCGTTATCCGGCAAAATCCATAAAAGGAATCACAAACGGATCAAAAAGCATGTTATATAATCAAAACACAACAACTAAAAGAAAAAACTGATCAAGAGTTTAAAACAATTTCGGATAACCAATTCACATACCCACTTTTGTGGATATTTGGATTCATATTGAATCTTGAGGATGAAATGACCACATCAAATGGTCATTCCCGTGTCAAAGAAAATTGAATCCGTACTTGAGATGATCCCTTTCCTATCTTTATAGTCTCCTGCAATTCAACATGAATTCTTTGAATTATCGGTAACGGAATTTGGAATTATATGCTCACACAAGTCACAAGGGTCCTAAAATTACCTACGAACCTCCTAAAGTGCTAACAATATCCTTAAGACACTTTAAACAAGGTAAACATGAATTTACATGACATTTAGAACACTAAATTTATTTTCAAAGAATAACACATTCTGGAAATTTAACAGTTTTCTGATACCTAAAGTTTCTAACTTTTCCTCCCATTTAGAGGCCAAAATAGTAGTTACCATAAAAATGAAAGTTGTTATATGATATCTTAGGAATCTATTAGTTTTGGATTCATCTCATTTGGATAATCCATCGATTTTCTATGAATTTTACAAAAACAGCATGCTGATCCCGAGTACAGTTTGAGCAGTCTCAAAAATACACTGTTTTGGGTCATTTAAAACAGAATCTGATCTTGGGCTAAACAACAAAGTTGTTCTAGACACTCTAAGCATTCCAACTATATATCATAGACCTTATTTGGATCAACCAATTATTTTATACGAATTTTTGAACTCACTGGACAGAAACTGTTAAGACATGCAGTTCTCATTGAAGCATTTCATCAAACACTTGGAGGACACAACTACAATTTCGAGTTCAAAACTACATCCATGGTTCTAATTACCAATCCTTGAACATTTTGCACCCATATAACATAGATTAAAAACATACAACTACATGCAAAACCCAATTTCAAGATTAAAGACGCAAACCAAAACATAACTTCAATTTGTGAAAGATTTTAGCTAAACTAAAAGAATCCATCCACTATAAACAACCTAATTACTAAAACAAAGAGAAATACACATACTTAGTATGTGTTCTAACATAAAAAACAAAAATTGAAGATAACAAAGGATTACCTTAGTGATAGATACTCCAAATCTTGAATGTTACACCTTAAGCTCTTCAATTCCTCAAGAAAATTGTTGATTTCTTCATTTCACTCTCTAACCCTCTCTTCCTCTCTCATTACACGATTTAGGTTTCAAGAACAAATTAGATTTTTGATTTTTATTTCAACATTATATTAATACAAGTTTGAGCCTTTGTTTAAATTGGTCCCCTCAAACTTCTAGAATTTCAAAATCTATCCTAGTCTTATTTTTCTTAAATTTCAAGTTTAAAAATAAGTTTTTAAATTACGAGATTTGGCCCTTCAACATGGTCATACTTAATCTAGAGTCTAAGGTACAACTAACTAATGTATAAAGTACAACTTAATCATGCACACAATTATATACAATTCGGATGACAGATTTTTGGGGTATTATAACTTCCCTCCCTTAAAAAGGATTTCCTCCCCGAAATCTAGTTACGGATTTAAAAGACTTACTTTATAAGAAGAGTTTGGGATACTCACGTCGCATAAAGTCTTCCGTCTCCCATGTCGCTTCACGCTCCGTATGATTCTTCCACAACACTTTGGCATACGGAATTATCTTTCTACGCGTCCCTCTCTCCTCTCGTTCTAAAATCTTTTCCCGTTCTTCTCAATAGGAGAGATCTTTTTCAATTTTGTTGAGAGGATAGTTTATCACGTGTAGGGGGTGATAGTGATATCCGCGTAATGCAGATACGTGAAAAACATCATGCACACGCGATAACTGAGGGGCAGCGCTAACCGATATGCGACTTGACCAATCCTTTCCAAGACTTCGAATGGACCGATATACCGAGGACTCAGCATGCTTTTAATTCCGTATCGACGAGTACCACGAGTCGGTGGAACTTTGAGGAATACGTGGTCACCTGGTCGAAATTCGAGGTGTCGACGATGTTTATCAGCATAACTCTTCTGACAAGATTGTGCTTCCTTCATTTTCTGTCGGGCTTCCTCGATCTTTTCAGTCGTAACTTGGATAAGCTCAGGACCTTCGATCACTTTTTCTCCGACTTCGTTCCAACAAGTTGGCGATCGACATTTTCGGCCGTACAATGCTTCATAGGGAGCCATGCCAATACTTGATTGCCAACTGTTGTTATAAGAGAATTCAATAAGAAAGAGATAATCATCCCAACACCCATTCCATTCCAAAGCATAGGCTCGGAGCATGTCTTCTAATGTCTTTATGGTGCGTTCAGACTGACTATCTGTCTAGGGATGAAAAGCGGTACTAAAATTTAATCGAGTACCCCAGGCTTTTTGTAGACCTTCCCAGAATCGAAAAGTGAAATGCGGGTCTCTATCAGAAGTTATAGAAACTGGCATTCCATGAAGTCGAATAATATCACGTTGGAAGAGACCAGTCAGTTTAGATATAGACAAAGTCTGACGAATAGGAAGAAAATGGGCTGATTTCGTCAAACGGTCGACACTCACCCAAATTGAGTCATGGTTAGAAGATGTTCTGGGCAACCTGACTACGAAATCCATTGTGATATGTTCCCATTTCCATACTGGAATTTCAAGAGGTTGAAGGAGTCCACTAGAGCGTTGATGCTCGATTTTGACTCGCTGACAAGTTAAACAACGTGAAACATGTTCTGCGATGTCTCGCTTCATACCGTTCCACCAGAAAGTTTGTTTCAGATCTCTATACATTTTGGTAGTACCCGGATGAATAGAGAAAGGGGAGTCATGAGCTTCTTTCAAAACAACTTTTTTTCAACTCAGTATCATTTGGAACATAGAGTCGATCACGAAACCATAGAATGCCATCGTCATCAATTCGAAATTTAGAATTTGTTCCATTCTGAATGTGAGCATGAATGGTCCAAATTTCACCATCATTCTGTTGGGCGACTTTTATTCGTGAAATAAGAGTCGACTCTACTATCAAACTAGATAGAAAACTTTGATCATTATGCGGATAGATTTCCAAACTGTACCGATCAATCTCTATAGCCAACTGTGTGGGGACTAATAAGGAATAGATTTGTCCAACAACTTTTCGACTGAGTGCATCTGCGACTACATTTGCTTTGCCCGGATGATATTGAATCCGGACATCATAGTCCTTAAGAAGCTCAAGCCACCGCCTATGGCGCATGTTTAGCTCTTTATGAGTAAAGATATACTTCAGACTTTTACGGTCTGTAAATACCTCACATGTCTCGCCATACAGATAGTGGCGCCATATTTTAAGAGCAAAGATGACCGCAGCCAACTCTAAATCATGAGTAGGATAATTTACCTCGTAGGGTTTCAACTGTCGTTAGGCGTATGTGATCACTCTTCCATGTTGCATTACACAACCCAAACCTTGCTTTGAGGCGTCACTGTATATCTGGAAACCGTCGGTGTCTGTCGGTAAAAGAAGAATCGTTGCAGTAACTAGGAAATGCTTCAGTTCTTCAAAACTGGCTTCTTGATCTGAGCCCCACTCAAACTTAACACCTTTTCGTAATAATCGAGTCATAGGCAGAGCTATTTTAGAGAATCCCTCGACAAAACGTCGGTAATAGCCTGCAAGACCTAGAAAACCACGGACTTCGGATATATTTGTCGGTCTTGGCCACTTTGTGACAACTTCAATTTTAGTAGGGTCTACTGTCACACCCTCAACAGATATAACGTGACCCAAAAATGTCACATGTTCAAGCCAGAATTAGCACTTGGAGAACTTAGCATAAAGTTGTTTTTATCTGAGCGTCTCTAATGTTATACGAAGGTGTTGTTCATGATCTTCGTGGGATTTAGAATAGATTAGTATATCATCAATGAAAACAATGATAAACTCATCCAGAAAGTCCTTTAAGACACGATTCATAAGATCCATGAAAACCACTGGAGCATTCGTAAGATCAAATGGCTTAACTATGAACTCATAGTGACCATAACGTGTTCTAAAAGAGGTTTTGGGGATATCACAATCACAGATTCTAAGTTGATGATATCCTGAGCGAAGGTCAATTTTTGAAAAGTATCTTGCACCTTGTAGCTGATTGAACAAATCGTCTATCCTGGGTAATGGATACTTATTTCGGATTGTAACACGGTTTAGCTCGCGGTAATCTATACAGAGCCGCATGAAACCGTCTTTCTTTTTGACAAACAAAACAGGGGCTCCCCAGGGAGAGACACTGGGACGGATAAAACCTTGTTTAGAAGTTCTTCAATTTGAGCCTTCAACTCTTTCATTTCAGTAAGGGCCATACGATAGGGAGCTTTAGAAAATGGTGTGGCCCCTGGGATTAATTCGATAGAGAACTCGACCTCTCTTACCGGTGGAATACCCGATAAATCATCTGCAAAGACATCTGGAAATTCTTTGACAATAGGAATAGAGATAACCAACCTAGACAATTCCAACACTACCCATCCCTATTCTTACCCATTCCTCATAGGTCAAGCCTATAACCGACTACAAGACAAAACCTAAGCTCTGATACCATAACTGTAACGACCCCCGTCCTGAGTGATTTAGGACAGTTTCCGTTACACATATATATACTCATAAACCCAAAAGAACCTCATATGCAGAAAGAGGTTAGGAAAATACAGAGCATGCTAAGTATTATAACATTACAAAATACAATTCCAAAAACTTAGCATAACTATTAATTTATAACCAAAGCTATAGCGTCACTAGAAGGAATATCCCAAAAAGTCACTTGTGTCGCTCTTGTCACTTTGCCCCAATCCCGATTCTACATCAAGTACCTGCTGTGCAAAGAAAACACACGACTGAGCGACATGCTCAGTGAACGGATAATATAAAAAAAATAGTAATCCAAAGAATAAATTAATAAGATTAGGTACAATGAAAAATGAATTAACCATTTAAATCAACTTGGTTGGAATTATATACATTCAACGAATCAATAAACCGAAATCATGGTAATCCGAATATAACTCGAAAACAACTACAATTCCGAAATAACGTAAACCAACATCAAAGTCTCAAATCATATAAGTTCTTAATTCCGTGCAACAAAGACACGTTGTCCGATGGTCGGCCAAACCAACAGGACGGTTGGAATTTAGGGGTACGGGCACACACCGCCTAAGTCCCACCGTGGATTTAAACACGGCCTCAAGTTCTGGAACTAATTCTAGGATCGATCCATACGCCCTCGGGTAGCATGTTCCGTAAAGGCTGTGTACAAAGTACCATTCGTTAAAGACGCCATAGTCTTTGTAGCCACTATGGTAGCATCCCAGACAAAGGTGCCCCAAAGTCCGGTGTTCGGAAAACAAAGTCCAAACCATGAAATTCAATTTCATTAAATAAAAGCATAACCTAAAAAGAGTTTCTAATTTCTCAACATATTTTGATTTCGGAAATTCACATAAAAGTTCATGTAATGAGCAATTGGATTAAGACATATAAACTCATATCCGATAGAAGTTCGTTATCCGGCAAAATACATAAAAGGAATCACAAACGGATCAAAAAGCATGTTATATAATCAAAACACAACAACTAAAACAAAAAACTGATCAAGAGTTTAAAACAATTTCGGATAACCAATTCACATACCCACTTTTGTGGATATTTGGATTCATGTTGAATCTTGAGGATGAAATGACCACATCAAATGGTCATTCCCGTGTCAAAGAAGATTGAATCCGTACCTGAGATGATCCCTTTCTTATCTTTATAGTCTCCTGCAATTCAACATGAATTCTTTGAATTATCGGTAACGAAATTTGGAATTATATGCTCACACAAGTCACAAGGGTCCTAAAATTATCTACGAACCTCCTAAAGTGCTAACAATATCCTTAAGACACTTTAAACAAGGTAAACATGTATTTACATGACATTTAGAACACTAGATTTATTTTCAAAGAATAACACATTCTGGAAATTTAACAGCTTTCTGATACCTAAAGTTTCTGACTTTTCCTCCCATTTAGAGGCCAAAATAGTAGTTACCATAAAAATGAAAGTTGTTATATGATATCTTAGGAATCTAGTCGTTTTGGATTCATCTTATTTGGATAATCCATCGATTTTCAATGAATTTTACAAAAACAGCATGCTGATCCCGAGTACAGTGTGAGCAGTCTCAAAAACACACTGTTTTGGGCCATTTAAAGACAGAATCTGATCTTGAGCTAAACTACAAAGTTGTTCTAGACACTCTAATAATTCCAACGATATATCATAGACCTTATTTGGATCAACCAATTATTTTATACGAATTTTTGAACTCACTGGACAGAAACTGTTAAGACACGCAGTTCTCATTGAAGCATTTCATCAAACACTTGGAGGACACAACTACAATTTCGAGTTCAAAACTACATCCATGGTTCTAATTACCAATCCTTGAACATTTTGCACCCATATAACATAGATTAAAAACATACAACTACATGCAAAACCCAATTTCAAGATTAAAGACCCAAACCAAAACATAACTTCAATTTGTGAAAGATTTTAGCTAAACTAAAAGAATCCATCCACTATAAACAACCTAATTACTAAAACAAAGAGAAATACACATACTTAGTATGTGTTCTAACATAAAAAAACAAAAATTGAAGATAACAAAGGATTACCTTAGTGATAGATACTCCAAATCTTGAATGTTACACCTTAAGCTCTTCAATTCCTCAAGAAAATTGTTGATTTCTTCATTCCACTCTCTAACCCTCTCTTCCTCTCTCATTACACGATTTAGGTTTCAAGAACAAATTAGATTTTTGATTTTTATTTCAACATTATATTAATACAAGTTTGAGCCTTTGTTTAAATTGGTCCCCTCAAACTTCTAGAATTTCAAAATCTATCCAAGTCTTATTTTTCTTAAATTTCAAGTTTAAAAATAAGTTTTTAAATTACTAGATTTGGCCCTTCAACATGGTCATACTTAATCTAGAGTCTAAGGTACAACTAACTAATGTATAAAGTACAACTTAATCATGCACACAATTATATACAATTCGGATGACAGATTTTTGGGGTATTATACATATGCTCCTGTGGCGCGATTAGAGGCAATTAGAATGTGTCTAGCCTACACAGACCACAAGAACTTCACGGTCTTTCAAATGGACGTGAAGACTGCCTTTCTGAATGGCATTCTAAAGGAGGAAGTCTACGTCTCTCAGCCAGAAGGTTTTGTCTATCAAGAGAAGCCGAATCACGTCTACATTCTCGACAAAGCACTCTACGGTCTGAAACAAGCTCCCCGCGCCTGGTATGATGTCCTTTCACAATTTCTAGTCAAGTCTGGTTTTTCAAAAAGTACGGTGGATACCACTTTGTTTATCGAAAAGGAAAAAACCGATATCATTTTAATACAAATCAATGTAGATGATATTATTTTTGCCTCTACAAATGCAAAGTATTGTAAGAATTTTTCAAACCTTATGGTGTCCAGATTTCAGATGAATATGATGGGAGAGATGAATTTCTTTCTCGAATTACAAGTCAAACAATTTTCATCGGGTATATTTATCAATCAATCAAAATACATTATGGATATTCTTCGAAAGTTTAAAATGGAAAATTCAAAACCGATTGGTACCCCAATGGCACCAGGCTGTTGATGTTAGGACTTACAGAGGGATGATAGGTTCTTTAATGTATCTTACTTCTAGTAGGCCAAATATAATGTTCTCAACATGCTTATGTTCACGATATCAGGCCAATCCTAAAGAAATCCATATGTCTGCTGTTAAGCGCATATTTAGGTATCTGAAGGGCACTGCAAATCTTGGTATGTGGTATCCTAAAGATACAAGTTTTGAACTAACAGCGTATACAGATGCAGATCATGCAGGTTGTATGTGTCGGTCCAACAATACTTATAACAAGTTTAGAAACAACAACACATTAACGATTACCAACCTGTATTGAATATAGAAACGATTACAAGGTTGAATGATTAAGCTTGAATGTGTTCTCTATGTTTTCTCTCTTTTTCACTTTTTAAGTGTGTGTTTGTATGTGTTAAGTTTTTTATCTGATGTGATTGAGAGATTAGAGAGACACACTATCTAATCTAACTAAGTGTGTTGAACACACTACCTAAACATAATATCTAGATTAATATCTAGATATTATTTCTAACAACTAAATAACAAAACTAGAAACTAACTTTATCTAACTAAGTTAACTAGATATAACTAATAACTAATATAACTAATAACAATTACATTGAATTACATTGACATTTATTACACACAACATAGACTTTATTATCGAGAGTCGACGTTCCGGCTTTAGCTTCAGATTACGATCTTCAGATTGGATGATCTTGAATCCAATGAGACTGTGATCTAACAATCTCCCCCTTTGGATCAAGATCATTACGAAAATGATGTAGCAATTTGATCTTCTCTTTTAGCTCAGAAGATGCAATCTTTTTCTCTAGCTCTGAAATCAGCATGTCTTCAATTTACTTTCTTTAGAAGAATTCAGTCTTTGACGTGATTCGTGAAACATGTGATCTTTGCCATTTCTTGTGTAGTCATTCTCCCCCTTTTTGATGTTAAGTGCAACGACCTCATCAAAATTTGTGGTAAGAAATGTCAATCTTGCGGTTAGAGCCCCTGATTCGTCAATTCATAAGAGATTCATCCAGAGCTCAAATATGACAAAGATCATCTGTGTGCAGCCTCTGAGAAGGGCAAGATGAAGAGGGTTCCGCATAAACCGAAGCCTGAACCAAGTACAAGCGCTCCGCTAGAGCTATTGCATATGGATCTCTGTGGTCCAATGCGAACTCAGAGTCTAGGAGGCAAGAAGTACATTCTAGTGATCGTGGACGACTACTCACGATACACTTGGGTCAAGTTCCTACGATCAAAAGATGAGACACCTGATGTACTCATCACTTTCCTGAAGACGACCCAGGTGAATCTGCAGAAACCGATAAAGCTTCTAAGAACAGACAACGACACGGAGTTCAAGAACAAAATTGTTCAAGAATATCTCGAATCTAAAGGGATAACTCATCAGTACTAAACGATAGGGAGAATCTCAACAAGTTCAGCGCTAAGGCAGATGAAGGAATCTTCATTGGATATTCCTCAACTGCGACTGCATATCGTGTCTGTCTAAAGAAGTCAAAGACGGTGATTGAAAGCGTCAACGTCTCCTTTGATGAAGATATGGCTTCCGAACAACAACGTTCAGAACCCGTTATAACCGGAGTACTAGCTTCTGGGCAACTCAGTCCAGAACCTGCGTCTCAACAAACTAAATCAGACGAAATGACTACACAAGAAATGGCAAAGATCACATGTTTCATGAATCACGTCAAAGACTGAATTCTTCTAAAGAAAGTAAATTGAAGACATGCTGATTTCAGAGCTAGAGAAAAAGATTGCATCTTCTGAGCTAAAAGAGAAGATCAAATTGCTACATCATTTTCGTAATGATCTTGATCCAAAAGGGGATATTGTTAGACCACAGTCTCATTGGATTCAAGATCATCTAATAAAAAGATTTATCCAATTCAGTCTTCTTGTTCAGCTCTGGAAGTCCTTTGACGAGCTTTCCATTGACTAGATCGTTGATGTACCGAGAGTTGAGGTGAGAAAGACGTCGATGCCATAACCAACTTTGGTGCATCGAAGCTTTCAATAGTAGACAAACTTGCTTGTCAGTCTGGACATCAGATAAATTGATTGTGTAGAGGTCTGATTCTCGTTTACCGACCAAAAGTTCTTCGCCTTCTTCATTGCGAACGGAACATCTTTTGGCTTTGAAGTTGACCTCTAAGTCTTTGTCACAGAACTGGCCTATGCTGAACAAGTTGTGTCGTAAGCCTTCTACATAGCTCACCTTCTTGATAGTGACATTGTCATGTTGTACATCACCGTATCCCAGGATTGGAGAAAACTGGTCGTTTCCGAATCTTACTGTTCCACAAAATTTGTCTTTAAAGTTGGACAGTATCTCTTTTTGCCCTGTCATGTGCTTTGAACATCCGCTGTCCAAGAACCATGTATGACAAGTCTTCATAAGAGAAATTGGAAATTTAGATATTTATATGACAACTTTGGAATATTCACTTTGATTATCGAAGTGCAGGTCTTGAACTGATTTGTTCAAAAGCCTATTTCGCATTTGATGTTCGGGTTTTGAACTGCATTATCCAAAAACCTATTTTGACTTTGAAGAACGAGTCCTGATCTGTCTAACTCAAGAATCATTTTCTCTATTGAGGTACGGGTTCTGATCTGTTGTAATCAGAAGCCACATGTTTTGCTAAACATTGGGTGCCTGCAACACAGATTTAGATTTTGGTACCCACTTGAATTTGGGTCCTGCTGTGTTAGCACAAAGTTTTGATTTTGGTACCCATTGCAAATTGGGTCCTCTTTTCTTTTGAAATAGATATGAAGTAGGATAATGATAAGAATGCACATGAGATGATTCAAACCGCATAGCAGAATCTTGACAGAAATTAGAAGCATGTTTATCATAAAAGGAAGACTGTCTAGCAGTTTTAGATAACAGGAATAGTTGCTTAAAAGAGTATTTCAGTTTAGGAGCAACATTCATATTCAAAGTATCTGAACTAGACATATTCTTCTTACAATAAACAGACTCAAAAGATTTAAAAGTCTTGTCAAGCTTCCGTTTGGGTTGCCATTTCTTGGTCATATCTGAAACAGTTGAAACCTTTGAGTTAGACATTAGAGAAACAACTGAATGCATTTTCTTTGGGTTACCAGTATTGATCGGCTTCTGTGAATGCTTTTTGCCTTTAGCATTTTTAGCTTTCACAGAGACTGAGTTATCAACTCGCGTTGATTTTGCACTGTTAACAGGCTTACTGGTTGATCCAACAGATTTCTTAAAAAAGGATGAATGGTTTGGAAGTTTTGCATTAAAGTCAAATTGTTCAAGACAATCATCTATACCACCGTTAGAGTTCAGAAAATCAAACCCTTGATTTGATGAACTAACCATATTTTCAGAGTTTGAAGCCTTAGAAAGAACAGAATTTGTAAACACAGTTGTAAAAACATTCTGTTCAATGTTTATCAAAAGTCTTTCATCTGACAAGGAATTCTCGAGTTCAGAAATTTTATTTTCTAAAACGAGAGGAGGGACATATAGTTTACCTTGAGTAGGTTTCGCCCCTATTTCCTTTTCAGAATAACTTAGAAAGAAGTCATCTGAAAGAGTTTTCTTCTTTTCAGGTTTCTTATCATAGCTATTATTCAGCTTCGCATAATAAAATGGAAGATGAACTTTAGATGATATTAAATGTTTTTCTGTTTCTTTGGCTTCATCCTCTTCAGATAGTTTAGTCCAATAAACTTTAAGTTCAGGGATTCTTCTAGCTAACTTCATAGAAAGAATATCATAAAGTGCAGGCACTTCAGACATTCCCTTTTGAAGATAGTGAGGATTCTTATAACCGATTCCCCATCTTTCTTTGTTCTCTATTGGTTTGTTAAGATGAATGGTTTGCTCAGTTTGACCTAATGAGTACAACTTCTTTTCCAAAGCATCCATTTTTGTAATTAAAGATTTGTTTTCTTCGATAGACGAAGAATGCATTTGTGTAACCTCGTATAAGTCAATCTCACGTTTTAGCAGTTTAGACTTGAGTTCATAATTCTCACTAAGAATTATTGTCTTCTCCGTTGCGTTGGTGTCATTGTTTTTATGTAAAACCTCAACCAGTACTTTCTTCTCAGCAATTTCATTGCTAAGTTTCTGTATTGATTGGTTTTTGTCAGTAATGACACCCTTTTCATGCTTTAGGTTCGACTCTAACTCTTTGAGTTTATCATTCATGGCATGCAATTGATTTATGAATTCAGCATACGATAAGTTGCATACCTCTTCTTCATTCTCTGAATCAGCTTCATCATCTGATTCATGCTTTCCCATCAAGCACAGGTTGACAACTTCATCTTTCTCTTCATCTTCTTCATCATCATCAGAATGATCGAGCCAGAAAACGTCTTCAGCCATCAATGCCTTTCCAGCCTCTTGTTGCTTTGCAAGCAACATCTTGTTCTTGTAGTAGTCTGAGTTCTTGACTTTTGGCTTTCGGCAATCTCTGGCATAATGACCGGTTTTGCCACAGTTGTAGCACGTTATAGGTTCTGTCTGACCTGATCCTTCTGCTTGAAACCTTCTCTCTTCAGGTTTCCTTTCCTCTGATCTCTTTCCTTCAGCAAGATCTCTTCTATCTTCTGGTTTCCTCTCCTCCATTCTCCTTCCTTCAAACCTACTTCCTTCAAATCTACTTCCTTCGACCCTTTCTCTATGAGCGTAGTTGTTTGGACCAGACGAATACCTCTGACTGTTTGAGCTTGGCTTTGTGTAGAATTTCTTCTGGAAAGCCTTAGTCAACAAAAGCAATGCTTGCTTTAGTTGTTCACATTCATCTTCGTCAGAGTTTGCTTCAGCTTTATCTTCATCTGATTCATACACAGTCGCTTTGTTCTTTTTCTTCTTGACAACAAGAGCAGCTGTGTCTTCAACCTTCTTTCCTCTCTGCCTTTTCTCTTCTAGAATTTCATCCACTTATTCTTCATTTTGTTTGAGGGTCTCATACACCTCATGAAGTGGAATCTCATTCAGATCTTTAATCTGCTTCATCTGCCTCGTAAATCTCTTCCATTCTGGCTGTAGAACGCTTAGAAATTTGACGTTTAGCTCAATTTGAGATTTGTGGACCTTGTTCTTGCTTAGCTCATTCAGCAAGGTCACAAACCTGTCATGTACTTCTTCTAAGGTTTCTCCGGCTCTGCCTCTAAATTCTTCATAGTTATTTAGGCAGTTGGAGATCTTCAATTGATTTCCCACCTTAGAACCCAGCATCATCTCCTCCAGTTGATCCCACATTTCCTTAGCTGAGGCCTTGTAGCTGTCAATCTTTATGTAGATTTCGTTGGGGATTCCTTGAAGAATGTATGACATAGCTAGCTTATCACCTTTAGCTCTGTTTAGGTTGTCACCGTCAAGCTCATGGTATTTCAGTTCAACTTGTGTTGGCACTGTTTCAACTAGACGAGTTGTCTCTATTGGTTGCATATTTCCTTCTGCAAATGACTGTCTGATAAACTCACAAAGCTCATGTCTGTCTATGAAGTTTAGAAACCGATCCTTCCACTGTTCGTATTCTCCTTTGAAGAGAACTGGTGGCTTGGTGTCAGTTCCTATGGCAAGAGCTTCTCTGGAAGTCATAATTGAACAAGATTTAAGATGCGAGAGGCTTTGAGATGCGTGAGGCTTGAGATAAGAGAGGGTTTGCGTTTCAAGTCAGGAACGCAAACTTGAGGTTTGCGTTTCTAATGGGACGCACAAATGGAGGTTTGCGGGTCTTAGTTGGAACGCAAACAGAGGTTTGCGGGTCTAGATGTAACCGAGAAGTAGAGGTTTGCGGGTGTATTGGGAAGCGCAAACTGAGGTTTGCGTGTCTTGTGAGGAGCGTATGTTGACTTGTGAGAAGTGAGCTTTGAGGTTTGCGATTGCTCTTTGAAACGAGAAGTGTGCTTTGCGTTTGGATTGAGAGGCGCAAAGTGAGGTTTGCGGGTCACTTGAGGAGCGCAAAGCGGGCTTTGCGTTTCACTTGAGACGCGCAAAGTGGGACTTTGCGTTTAATGTGAGACGTGCAAAGTGGAACTTTGCGTTTCACTTGGGACGCGCAAAGTGGGACTTTACGTGTTATTCTTCCTTTGCTTTGCGCTTTATTCGACCTGAACTTGCAAAATTTCGACTAAATCTTTGTTCCTGCAATGATTAGCACAACCAAACACTACCAATGGGTCTAGAATCACTTCTAGAACTTAATTTAAGCACTCGATCTCACTAAAACACTCTTTTTGAAGATTATTTTGATCGCACAGTGAGTTACTCTTCTCGACTCTTTTCTCACAAAAACCACAAATTGGAACTCGATATAGGCTTTAAAGTGAAATTAAACACATACAACTCGATCTAGCATGTAAATCGATCACAATCTGATCGATTCTAACACCTAAAACAGTTTAAATCTCGAAAATGATTTTCACACAGAACACAGAGACGTTTTCTTTTAAAACTTGATTTGATCTTAATCAGGCTCTAATACCAATTGTCGGTCCAACAATACTTATAACAAGTTTAGAAACAACAACACATTAACGATTACCAACCTGTATTGAATATAGAAACGATTACAAGGTTGAATGATTAAGCTTGAATGTGTTCTCTATGTTTTCTCTCTTTTTCACTTTTTAAGTGTGTGTTTGTATGTGTTAAGTTTTTTATCTGATGTGATTGAGAGATTAGAGAGACACACTATCTAATCTAACTAAGTGTGTTGAACACACTACCTAAACATAATATCTAGATTAATATCTAGATATTATTTCTAACAACTAAATAACAAAACTAGAAACTAACTTTATCTAACTAAGTTAACTAGATATAACTAATAACTAATATAACTAATAACAATTACATTGAATTACATTGACATTTATTTCACACAACATAGACTTTATTATCGAGAGTCGACGTTCCGGCTTTAGCTTCAGATTACGATCTTCAGATTGGATGATCTTGAATCCAATGAGATTGTGGTCTAACAGTATGTTAGACAGGAATATCACGTCAGGACATGTACAGTTCCCGGTGATAAGCTCGTAAGTTGGGCATCGAAGAAGCAACTTTGTGTTTCGACTTCAACGGCCGAAGCAGAATATGTAGCTGTTGCTAGCTGCTGTTCTCAGGTCTTATGGATGAGAACTCAATTGCACGACTACGGTTTCCACTTTAACAAAATCCCGATATACTGTGACTCCAAGAGCGCCATCGCAATAACAGCGAATCCTGTTCAGCACACCAAAACCAAACCCATAGACGTCAGGTATCATTTTATTAAAGATCATGTCGAAAAAGGAACAATTGAACTTTTCTTTGTAAAAACTGATTATCAGCTTGTCGATTTGTTTACCAAACCTTTAGACGAAAAGAGGTTTAACTTTCCTGTCTCTAAGCTTGGTATGCTAAATCTAAAGATTTAATAAGTAGTTACCTATCAAAGTTTTCTAATTGTATACTTTTTCATCATTTTTTCATTCTTAATTCTAATTGATATCTGCACTTCTATATACTGTTCATGATCCAAGGGGAAGTATGAGAAGAAATTGAGAAGTGGTCAATCTTATTTTGAGGGGGAGCTCATAAGATTTCTGCATTTACCTTTTATGTCAAATTTTTTAATGCAAGATTTTAGGGGGAGCTCTTCAAGTCAAAGAAGTTTGGAAATGACTTCTGATTATTTCTGATCAGAACTCGTACTTTCATAGTTTTACTGCTTTTTGTCTTTTCAATTTAAGTGAATAAACTTTACTTTGACTTGACATAAGACTTTTGCAGAATTTTTGAGAGATGCTTACAAGATCATATCTTTATGACTTTAAGCTTAGCTTCATGAGATGTAAGATCAAACGTAAAGGTATAATCCTTTATCTTAATCTCACATGTGGTTGAAAGGAGGACAACTTTCAATCATAGAAAACATTGTTCTTAAATGTTCAAACCACTTCCCGAATCTTAAACTGATTTCATCATTTGGAAGTGTGACTTTAAATGTTTTCAAGATCAACATTGTGCTTTAACTGAAATAGTTAAACCAATTTGAGCATCATATGCATCATAGGAAAACATGATTTTTTTGTGCTAGGAATTAACACAACTTCTATGGAATCACCTTAACCAGTGATTTCTACCCACAAAGTTAATCCATAGTGATTAAGTGTGAGAAGTCAAAAGAAATGAGTGTGTCAAACAAAGAAAGAAAGTTTGGTTAGAGTGAGCTAAATGTTTAAAAGAAATAGCTTGAGAGAACAGAGTTAAAAGAATATCACAACTCTGCACCAACTTTTTCTGAGTCGGGCAGCCACAATTCTAATGTTTCACAATTCTTTGGTGATCATTATTGAAACAGGAAACTAGCCCATGCCAACTCTTGATCAAACCTCACCATCTACTCATTTTCTACTCAATTAGAAAGTGTTTCACGTTTTCAAAGGGTAAGCAGCACATTTGCTATCTGATTTTCATTTGGAAAATCTGGATATTGAAAAGAAGGAAGTCTGCCCCACCTTCGCACTTCACTCATGCATATTGAGTCTGTGTTTAACTTACTGTTGTCTCAGTGGTTTACACAATATTTAGCCTTATAACCGATCATCAAATGCTTAATTCTTTCTATCACAAACACGAACACACAAGGAATTTGTTTCTTTGTCATAACGTTCATAGAAATTATCTTTGTGGTGTTTTGATGATTGAATGGAAGCCCTGGGGGAGTGAACATCACAAAGCTCCTTTCCAATGTGTATTCGTTACACACAGTGACTTAGTGTTACTGACATGCATTTTAACTGATTCATTTGTTGATACAGGTGTTACACGACTAATTTGTCTAGATTTGCAAAGATCTAGATGAATATCTTTTAAATTGACGGATCAGAGGCTCCAACTGAAAGACATTTCTTACTCAAAGTTTTGATTAAGTCGTTGCACTTTTCATCAAAAAGGGGGAGAATCTAAAGCTTGAAGAAATGTCCAGTTCATTACATTACAAGACATTGGAGAAGAGAAAAGCTAACTAAGAACTGCGAGATCAAAGTATTCTGAAGACATGCTGATTTCAGATAAATTTTCTTTGAAGATACTTTGCTAAAGCATTCTGAGCTAGAGAAAGAGATTGCATCTTCTGAGCTGAACAAGAAGACTGAATTGCTAAAATCTTTTTAGTAATGATCTTGATCCAAAAGGGGAGATTGTTAGAGCACCGTCTCATTAGATTCAAGATCATCCAATCTGAAAGATCCAATCTGAAGCTACCGCTGAAAAGTCGCTCTCGATATAAAGTCAAATATCGTTTGTAATAATATAGTCAAAGTTAATTATTGTTTATTGTAATTTTAGTATTTAGTTTAAATTAGCTTAAATATCTAAATATGATTATATATTAGTTTGTTATTTAATATCTAAGTTAGATATTATATTAGAAATAATATCTAGGTATTGTATCTAGATATTATATTATGTTGGTTGAAGCAAGTGTGCAAAACACACTAAGATATCAGATCACACACAAGAACACACAAAAAAGGTGTAATACAGAGAGAACACACACGAGAGCTTCAAAGATCAAACCTTGTAACCATTGTTATTAATCAATACAGGTTGGTAATCGTTAATGTGTTTGTTGATAAGAACTTGATATAGTATTGTGGACCGACAAGTAATCACAATGTCATCAACATACACCACTAATAGAATACATCCAGAAGACGAGGAAGTAAAGAAAACAGAACGGTCATAAGAGCTCCTCCGTAAGCCAAACTCGGTCACTACAACATTAAACCGTCCAAACCAAGCACGAGGAGATTTCTTTAAACTACACAATGATTTACGCATCTTACAGACTCTGCCAGACTCCCCCTGAGCAACAAACCTAGGTGGTTGCTTCATATAAACTTCCTCATTTAAATCACCATGCAGGACGGCATTTTTCACATCCAGTTGGTGTAGCACCCAGTTGTAAGTAGCGGCTAATGAAATAAACAGGCGGATGGAGGGTACCTTAGCCACAGGAGAAAATGCCTCATAGTAGTCGACCCAATAAGTTTGAGCATATCCTTTGGCTACCAACAGAGCTTTTAAATGAGCCACAGATCCATCTGGATTAACTTTCACAGTGAATACCCAGTTGCAACCAATTGCCTTTTTTCCTGTAGGTAACTCTACCAAATCCTATATATCATTATGATTGAGAGCATTTATCTCATCAATCATAGCATCCCGCCATCCAGAATGGGTCAAAGCTTCACCAACCGTTTTAGGAACGGAAAAAGAATCAAGTGTAGAGATCAAAGAGTAAGAACGTGAAGACAGTTTATCATAGGAAGCAACAGAAGAAATAGGGTAAGTACATGAGCTCTTGCCATTTCGAAGGGCAATGGGGACATTAAGATCAGGATCCTGGGTATCGGAAGGTGGTGGATCACTTGAGGCAAGCGGATCATCATTAGGCGGATCTGCAGACGATGACAAAGATGGTATAGGGTCAGGATCTGACGTAGGTCATTGCCGCCTATTATACACATGAACTATTGGTGGTTTAGCAGGATCTTGAGGCTGTGTCGAGTCAGATAGGATAGGAGACTCGGGAACCGGTACGGTATATACCAAGAATTCATGACAATCTCTTGGGTTTCAAAGAATGGACACAGGAAAGAAGGGTGTATTCTCATGGAATGTAACAACTCGAGATACAATGTACCAATTTAGCATGGGAGAAAAACACTTATACCCTTTTTGAAGTCGAGAGTAACCAAGAAAGACACATTTCAGAGACTTTGGATCTAACTTAGTTATGTGTGCTCGGGTATCACGGACAAAACAGGTATTACCAAAGATCTTTGGGTCGACAGAAAACAATGACTTTGTAGGAAACAGAACCGAGAAAGGACTTCTTCCATTCAAAACAACATAGGGCATTCGGTTGATGAGGAAACAAGTAGTAGCAACAGCATCAGCCCAGAAGAGTTTTGGAACAACCATCTGAAATAATAGAGCCCGAGCCACCTCTAATAGATGACGATTCTTTCGTTCTGCAACCCCATTTTGAGTTGGTGTGTCAACACAGGAAGCCTCATGAAGAATACCATTTTGAAGCATATATGACTTAAATGTTTGAGACAGATATTCTTTTGTATTATCACTACGAAGAGTTGGAATAGAGACTTTAAACTGTGTTTTAATCTCAGCATTGAGTGAACAAAAATGTGTAAACACCTCAGATCGTTTTTTCATAAAGTAAAGCCATGTAGTGCAAGAGTAATCATCAACAAAAGTAATGAAATACTTAAATCCAAGTTTTGAAGTAACAGGACAAGGTCCCCAAACATCATAATGGACTAACTCAAATGGGGACGAGTCCCACTTATTATAGACTCTAGGACTTCAATGAATACGTTGATGTTTGGCATATTGACAAGACTCACACTATAGAGAAGATAAAGAAGAAAACTCAGGACACAACTTCTTCAAATTCTGTAAAGATGGATGACCTAATCGACAATGAACTTCAAGCAGAAACGATGAGTTGGAACAAGCCAAAGAGTAAAGTATTTGATGTGTGTGTTCAAATATGTATAGGCCGTCAGTTTCCCGCCTTTTACCAATAATCCTCTTCGTCGACAGATCCTGAAAGACACGTAAATCAAGAAAGAATGAGACACAACAATTTAAAGCACGGGTAATTTTGCTGACTTATAAAAAATTGAACGAGAAATTGGGTAGGCTCAGTACAGAAGATAACGAAACAAATGGGGTAAGATCAATGAACCAACGACAAGTGGGGTAGACCCATCAGCAATTGTGACATGTGATGGAGACGTGTGTTTATTGAAATTAGATAAGAGAGTGGGATTACCTGTCATGAGATCTGAAGCACCTGAATAGATGACCCATTTGGAGGCAGAAGATAATAGGCAAGTACTAGAGTTACCTGTCTCAGCAAATGCATTAGTCGGAGCAGTGGAATTCTCAGTCCCTAAAAGTCGAGCATATTCTTCCGCGGGTATAGTAATCGTACTATCCGAGGTAGAGGAAACATGTGCTGATAAGCTCCTCGGATGCCTGGCCAAAAGCTTCTTACACGTACGTTTGATGTGACCGAACTCATGACAGTAATAACACTCAACATCATCAGAATCTAGAATAGTAGCCCGTGAACCACTGTTACTACCAGATGGTTTGTCTTCTCCATCATCTTCCAATGAACCACGAACCATAAAGTCAAAGTTGGACAAAGAATGCACTCACAGGGTGCCAGAAAACTGACGAACAAAAACGAAAACGAACAGCGCACTCACAGGGTGCCAGATAACGAATAGAGATGCTAAAAGGGAAAATATTCGATCCAGACAAAACGTACCAAGCGAACTTCGATCCAGAAAAAAAAACGTACCAAATCTTTGGGAGTTACTGTTCACGCCGGAGTTACTATTCACACCAGAGTTACTGTTCACGCCGGAGTCTGTAAGGTTGCCTTGTGATGGCAGAAAGTGGGACGACTGCTATTAGGGTTTTAGGAGCAGCAGCTCTGATACCATGTAATCAGAGATTATATTATTGATTTTCTTATATTTACAATGAAAGGGTACATAGATATATATATAGGCAAGAAACCTAGAAGAAAAAGGAAACCCTAAATAACAGAAACCCTAAGGGCCCATGGGCTAATAGGCCTAACTAAATAAATACATAATCTTATATTCGAACAAGAAAGAATAATGAAATTATTGGAGAACAGAAATACCAACGACCGGAGGCAAGAAGTGGCACCCGGGCATGATGTGAGAGGCACGGTTGGCACCGGGACGGTAATCCGAATGGAGGACATCATTACTGCTAATAAGGGTCATAGTAGAAGGACCTGCTCATACAAGAATTTCTTGTGCAGCAAGCCGCCAGCGTTTTCAGGAACTGACAACCCGATAGTGTGCATAAATTGGATCCAAGAGATGGAATAAGCATTTGACGCTAACGAGTGTGAAGGGGGACATAAGGTGAAATTCGCCTCCCACATGATGAGGGGTCAGAATCTTACTTGGTGGAATGTTACTAAGTCTACTTATGGAACCGCCTTCCCCTCATCACTATCATGGGATGCTTTCAAAAGGAAGGTGATGGAAGATTATTGTAACGAAAGGGCGATCGACTGGATAGAGGAAGAATTTCGAGCTCTTAAGAAAGGAAACATGTCAGTAAGAGAATACTCCAATCTCTTCATGGAGAAGCTGGACTTAGTGGGACACGTCGTCCTGAACGAGAAGGATAGAATCAAGGCTTATTTGAAAGGGCTACCGTCCGACATGAAGGCGATGGTCCAAAGTTCTAGAGCCTCCACCCTCTGAGAGGCAATTGAAGAATCACAATTCATGGAAGATATTTATGCTCGGAATATTGAATCATAGGCAGAGATCGAAGAAGAGAGGAAACAGGAGGATTGGTGGAGTCCACCCCGAGGGCACAATGACCGTGGTGACGAAAAGGAAGTCGGCCATCGTAGGAAGTCGAAATGGTGCCAGGAATGTCGAGTCAAACATTCGGGTAGGTGTAATCCCAATCCTTTTTTCGTGTCTCAAATGTAGGAAGTTGGGTGACTCCCACTAAGACTACTACATCAAGGGCACAATCTACTTTGCATGTAAGGAACCAGATCATGTGAAGAAGGACTATCCACGTGAAGGAACCGCTGATGGGTCGGGCAGCAGGCCTAGCATGCCAAGGTGTGAGTAGCATATCGGTGACGACAAGTATGTTTTCCGTTAGTTATGTTCTATTCGTAGTGTTGATGTTTGGATTAGAGTCTTTGATAGTATTGATTCCAGTTTCTAGGCTCGATGTTAGGGACCAATGTTTGTAGTTCCCTGAGGAATCCTAAAGAGCCGGTAAGGATCTTTGGGAGTTAAGTCGCATGGCCAGAGCTAGAATTAATATTAGGAAGCGTGAGGTTTTAAGAGATGAGTCTTGAGGTTCGGAAATCGATCGATGTAATTCGTTTAGCTTGGGAGTTCAATGTAAGAATCGTAAATTGAAGAATCAGTAATTGGGGTCATGGAGTATTGGGGTGTCTTATGGGTGATTCTCAGGAGGCGAGTTGAGTGTTGGTTTGGCTTTGAGAGACCACGGGAATATTTTCACCGTACCCGTAGGGTAAACTGTGGTGGGGATATAGTATCAAATGTTGTTAGCACACCCAGACTTTTGCAATCAGCCGTTAGGGGAACCATGTACTTTCCAAAGGATATAGTAAAGAAGTAAGGGATGTCAGTTAGTTGTGCCATTAGAGGAAGATCTGGGTGATGTTTTAGAAGATTCTATTGAGCGAGAACCTTAAGAAATTAATAACGTCTTTGAATATGACAAATCGAGGTTATGGTTAAATTGCAGATGCAACCAAATCCTAGACTTAAGATGTTGGCGCAAAGGAAGAAATTACACCCTCAGTCGTGATAGGATTGGATCAATTCTTAGGCGGCACCGATGCTCGGTCAAGTATGACCAAGTAAATAAGTTGGAGTGCAGCCGACTAGAAGCCTAATGAGGTCTTCTAGGCAAGAGTTTGGAACTAAGTTTATAGATACCATATGAATTGCGGGAATAATTGGATGATTGTTAACCCTAAGAAAAGTTGGAGGGCCTTTGTGAACTCGTTGATGTTTATGTTAAAGATTTTTTCTTGGGTTGATATTGAAGTTCTATGTTAGTATGGTAGGCTTTGCTTGCAGCTTGTTAGAGCGAAGGTTAAGTTGGAATCAGTGGTTGTACTAGGGATGACCTTAGATTTATGAGAGGTATCTCTATGCTTGGGGCCTCGTTAGAGAGTCTCGTAGCGAAGACCATCTTTAGGATTGTTCTTAACCAGGGTATTTTTTTAGTCGGAGGATCTTGAGAGGATCTAACTGGAGACGTGATGCCGTTGGTATACCTTGCAAATACTCTGAATCGGCCAGGCGACGACCCTCCATGGAACCTTGAGAAGCAAGGAATAGTCAAAGGGTTGAGGGGTGTCAAGTCATTAACCTAACCTTTTGAGTGGAAGGTTGTGGAAAAACGAGTATCACTTATGAAGATGATGGATTCCCTTCTCGTGATGATAACTACGAGGATGCTTTGCGAGCATTGGCAGTGAAGTGGCTTATGTTATTTGGCCAAAAGGTCCAAATTATGGGACGACGAGCTTTTGGTAGGTTCGGACCTTGTTAGAAATGCTTCATTTCTCGAGAACTTTAGCGGATCACTCTCGATTGGTATATCCAAGTCAAGATTTCGAGGACGAAATCAATTTCATGGTGGGGAGGATTGTAACACCCGAAATTTTTGGTAATTCTTGTTCACGTCTTTTCCCTCCTAAATCCTTACTTAGGAGTTTAATTCTTTGGCATGTTCCCCTTCCGTGTTGTGGATCGAGTTAGGGGTGTCTTGGACTCGAAAGGTCATCTTTCGGATCTCGGGAAGGTCGGGGCGACAGTGCCCGTGACAGTGACAAAAGTCACTGTCGCTGTGTCATTCTATCGAGGAATGTACCACCTACGGTACACTCCGGGCGATAGTTCCATGTGAGAGTGACCAGGGTCAGAATCGCTAGGCATAGTCGCCAGCGAGGGAGTGCCCGCGGTACCCTCCAAGTGAGAGTGCCTTGACGAGAGTGCCCTGGGCACAATCTTCGGGCACTATCGCAATCGTCCCCTGGTCGTTTTAAAATGTCGAATTTCAGCCTCATTTCATTTGTTACACTTCCAACTCATTTTATCTCTCTCTCTCTAAACGAAACCTCTTCTCTTGAGGTCGATTTTGGAGCATCCTAGACCACCATTCCGAAGATTTAAAGTGATCTTTCACCTGTTGGCTAATTTTGGGAGCAAGATGGAATTCCTCATCTCATCATCCATCTTTCAAGGGTTTTAAAGTCCCATCAAACCTCTCCAAACCATTTTTCCATTATTTTGGTGATCTAGAGTTTGAGGCTCATCAAGTTGCCCTATAAGTGCAATATTGGGGGATTCAAGTGTTTTGACTAAGGTAATCTTCTCTCTTCCTTCTCCTAGAAAATTAGGGTTTTGTCATCTTCCTATTCTTTTCCTTTGTGTTAGAACTTGGTGTGATTTGAAAGTTTTGTGGTAAGGATCTTGTTGAAAGCTCGAGGCTAGACTTTGAAGGTTTCAAGTCTTCATCCAAGGAACTAAAGCTTTAGGGGTAAAAACCTAGATTTAGTCTAAATCAAGCAAGGTGAGTTCTAGTTGCTTTACAAAACTATATACATGTCAAAATATAAAAGTTTTGGGTTTTAAACATACAATTATGTGCTCACTTGATATACAAATAGATTTTGATGGTTCTGGGATTCTTAAGCATATTGGTTAGTTAAATGTTTATAAATAATTTTGAAAGTGATATTGGGCGTTTTGGCCACCAAAGTGGATGTTGATCCATTAGTAAACATTTTATGGAGTTTTAGATGGATTTGAATAACATAATTCGTTGCTTTCTAAATGTGCAATTTGGGTTACAAATGGGTTTTGATGGATTGATTTTAAGAGTTGGAAACTTATGGGTAATTATTTGATTACGGTTTATTTAATGACTTTACCAAACTAACGAGTTTTGAATGTTGGAACTTAATGGATTTTACTTGGGTTATTGGGAACGGTCATTCTTGACCTTATGAATATTGGTTAATTGTAAACTTTACGATTTGGCCTTTGGCCAACCATACTTTGGAAAGTGTCATTTTGGAAAAGTTGAATTTTGTCTCATGTAGCCATAATGGGCTTATTATTTTGCCAATGTCTTGTGATTACCTTATGGCTTGTTTATTACTCAAATGAGTTTTGTGACTTTTGTGGTGACACTCATCTAGAGGTCAAGTAGAATAGGGTCATTTGGGTATATTGCGGTGGTTTCTTAACTGAGTCGTATACGGGGATCCATGACCATGGTAAATCTTGTGAACGTCGATAAGTGGCTTAACTTTGTGTTCCGCCACATCCGATGGAGTTCAGGTCTCCCCCATCACCAAAAGGTGTTATTTTCGGGTATTCCCTTACCCACACTTTCGATGTTGAAACGTACCATTTATTTATACAAATAGCTTTTGATAAAATATTTTATGGGTGCGTTTTGTGAGAAATTGAATGGTGTTTAATTATTTTAAAAAGGCGTATTTGGCATGAGTAGAGACGTGATATGCAAATAAAACATTTATATCTGACGTTTCAAGTATGGATGTGATAGGGGAAAATCGTATAGGTCTATAATGTGGCCACTATGTTGCCAAAGTAGCGGTGCAAGTGCACACCGGACACTATGACCGCTATTAAGTAATAAAGTGGTAGAATACCAAGATCGTTTCCACCGGGACTAGTCACCTAAGAATCAGAGAACTTTCATGAACTTCTTGTGCTTGTTTGAGTTTTGAGAACAATATCAATATTCGTGAGTTTTAAGCAAACTAAACAACAATTAAAAGGGATTAACAAGATAAATGGTAGGATGTGGGTACAAGCATTAACTAAGACTGATGTAGAAACAATATGGTCAGAAACAAAATGACACACAATATCTTTAAAAACCCCTTTCTCTCCAAAGTGAGTTTCCTTGGAACATGGCCACGTTGCACCCACAAATCACCACTTTCACCAACTCAAGACTTGCCGACTTAACTAAGTAAACCTCTAAGGATTTCAGTTCCACCAGTATGGATATAGAAGCCCAAATCTCTTTGTGACACCTATATCGACCGACATTTCGAACCTTAGTTAAAGTCATGCAAAAACCCGTATCTCTACGCGGTTATAAAAGACTTTCTCAAATCTTCTTTGCATCACTCAAGCCGTATTTCAGATCCGCCCCTCTCGAGGTCTAAGATCTAAAATTAACACTAACAAGTGATCGGCTTGTCCGCATTGAGTTGAAGTCCCGACCTGAGCAACTAAGTCTAAGAGTTAGCAATGATGGCAACACCCAAGTGTTGCCTACTAGTCTTAGCCTTGGCTCATACCCACACCCAAAGGGGTGTTTAGTTCATAATAAAAATAAAAGACATGAGAGAAGAAGGAGAATACATGAACATAAATTGCATAAATAAAACTTAAAGGTTGTCACCAAAGTGGCCACAACGTGGTGACAACGTGGTGACAGCTGATACAAGAAATTAAATTACAAAAATTAAATGCAACTACACTATAACTTTAAAGAGAGAATGTAAACTAAATGCTAAGCTCCAGATCAAAGTACATGCTTCTGGAATTGATGATGCTGAAATGGTGCCTCCCAAGCCTCAATTTATAGCCCAAGGAAGAAGAAGTGTTGATGTGACTAATCCTAAAAAGTAGCTTTAAGGAGGAGTATTGAACCTTCCTTTGACTTACACCTTTTGTCTTCTTCCTAGGTTATTCTTTTAAAAGAGCAGAAACCTCTTTATTTTTCTTCAAAATGCAATCTTTCCAGAATTGGCCAAGACTTATCCACAAATTTTCAGCCAACGTCGCAACGTGGTGACAAGGTGGCCACGTTCTGCACAAAAAGTTAGTAAAACCGAAATTTTTGCAACCTTGAGACTTCACCACCATGTTTGAACAATTAAGACCAAACGAAGGAGGTAAGGGACAAAATGGGTGAAAATGTGCTAAAATAAATACGAAAAAAGAGGAATTAACTCTCAAGATTTGAGAGTTATCACACCCTCAAACTTGAGTAATTATTTGTCCTCAAGTAAAAAGAAAAGAATGAAAGAAAAGAACTCGAATGATGACCAAAAGGGGTTGACTATACTTTCTTTTGAAAGGAAAAACTCATACCGAATATTTCGATGATTCTTAGTTTGAATGAAGCATTCTCGTTTTGAAAAGGTACCACCTCCTTTCATGCATCCCATAAATTTGACTTAAATCAATAAGGTTTGCATTAGGCTTGTTTATTTGGGTTTTTGATTTAATTGTTCGATATGACCCCCAAACTTGTCTTTTTGCACGGCTCCAATTCTCTTTTGTTTTTGGCGAATTGTTATCTGTATTGCCTTTCACTTGATTTTTGATTGATCCCATTTGGATTTATATTTCATTTTTGTGCTTGTTGCCAAAGTGGGGACAGAGTGGCCACTTTGGCTTTGGGTCGTCAGAAAAAAAAATGTTTTTGTTTTTGCAACAGTCCCCACCCCCCACCTTCAATGTCCTTATTGTAAAATGCAAGACATATTGATTTTTGGACTTTGATAGGATAGATTTCAAATGGTAAGTGTTTGGGCTAAAAAAACGAAATAAAGGCCTAAATCATTTTAATGTCAAAAAATATGGTATCACGTCCGTAGGGGTACCTGCAATAGAGATGAACAACGAGCGAAAAAAAATACAAGAAACAAGAAACATTCAAACATGAAGCATCCAAGACTACAATAATTAGCACAATGTTGAACCGCCCATAAAGGATGAGTTAGAAGAAAAACACAACAAAGAAACACCACAAAAAGCCCAAAAGACATAACCAACGAAAAGTTCAAAACATAAGTGATAACGAACCAAGGATGCTCACGGCTTACTGACCTCAACAGAAGGGCCAGCCTCGGGCGCGACAGTTACAGGAGGATAAGAGACAATAGGCGTAGGCAGAGGGCTGTTACGTCGCTGAGCGAGTGGAATAATAACTTGCGGGGGACAGAGGCCCGATGGGAACCGCGGAAGCCTCAATGCTTTGACCGGATAATTTTTGTAATAGAAGCTTTTGATAACCCGGTTCCAATCTCGCTGATAGGCCCAGAAACGCTCATTCTTTTCTTCCATTTCTTTGATGCTCTCATTGTGCGCTTTGAGCAGCTCATTGTGCTCTTTCTGCAAGGCTAGAAGTTCCTTCAATAATAGTGATTGCTCCTCACGCTGCTCGGCCAATACTTGCAGCCATGCAGCGGGGCCGTACCCCGAACTGGTTCCTTCATGTTGTTGAGAAGTATCTTCGCCCGAGGGCTTGTCAAGAAGCGGGGGTCGAAATGAGCGAGCGGCTGAAGACTAAAGTTGGGCCTCTCCTGAAAAATGACCCGAGCGCATAATGTGTTGGACTGTGCCCTGATCAATTCGAGACGAGCTAGTACAAGTGTCGTCACTAGCGAAAGAAGGAACATGTGTTGCACTCATCAACTTGGTTAGTAATATAGGAAAATCAAGCCAAGAACCAAATCGTGAAGCAAGGTAACGAATGGCACTGAGGGCAATTGGTCCGAAATCAAACGTCAACTCTCTCAAAATACAAAAGAGAAGAACACATTTATCCTTGGAGAGGGCAATTGGTCCGAAATCAAACGTCATGGGCAGCAGGCAACAGATTGTACCTGAGAAACTGAAACCAAAGGATAGCTTCCAGATTCAACGTACCCGACTGTACGGTCAACTTAGTCATATCGAAATCCGCTAAAAACTGAGGCATTATTAAAGATGTGGCAATTTCCCTGTTGGTTTCAACATTGAGGGAGTCCAAGATCTTTGTGAAATGACAACTGGACGGTACCGGCATACCGAAAGCTTTAGATAACGACCGGGCCCCAAAATTCACAGTTTTTTCCCGGATCGAGACAGTAGTATCACCAGTGGCAGTTATGGTCGTATATAATTCGCAAAGCCATGTAGCATTCTCTTTTCCAGGAAAAGGGATTGATTTTTCCCATTTGTAAGCTGCCAAGTGCTTCTTTATATGAATTGATCAAGTGGGATCAAAATCGCGTTCCATTAATAATTTCGAAGTGGGTGGTGATTTATACCTGACATCCGGTGAGGGTGGGTTGGTAGATCTCATGCGCGGCTTCTTAGCAGTGGAGGTCGAGCCACGCATTAGCTGACGCTTGGGCTTAGAGACAGAAACAGTCCACGCACGTTTCCTCTTGAGAACTGCCTCGGGTTCCGGGCTATAGTCCCAGTCAAAGGCTGATGAAGTCGCCGACTTTTTCCCTCAGTCTTCGATAGTTTCTTGAGGAGAGGGAGTAGCTTCGATAGATTTAGACGATGAGTCTTCGAAAGAGGGCCCTGAAGAAGTGTTGGAGGTCTTCGATTGTTTCTTGAGGAGAGGGAGTAGCATCGATAGATTTAGACGATGAGTCTTCGAAAGAGGGCCCTGAAAAAGTGTTGGAGGTGGCCACTTTGTCACCACTTTTGCTTGGAATGTCGACGACCCGTTGCTCAGTCGGTGATGGTGGGTGAGTGACCAGAGTGCCTGCGTCAGCCCCATCTTGATTCAAATCGAAGGTATTTACCAAGTTGTTGGGACCATAAATAGGGTTAAGAAAATCGCGAACCTAGAGTAGGTGAGGGGGAAGAACTAACACCGGCGGTTGGATGGGGTTGGAGGGTGGTGGTGCGAAAATGGTGGTGGTTGTGATGGCGGTGGTAGTTTCGGGTGAGGTGGCTAGGGTTTGGGATTGGGGAGAATGGGGTTCATTTGGTGGGTTAGGGTTAACGATAAGGGGAGATTGGGGTTGAGGGTTACTCACCGACGGTAATGGTGGCGGCACATCGACGGTGAGTGGAGGAATGACAACGGTATGAGATTCTTCATAGTGGACCGTGAAAGCAGCGGGGCGGTGGTTGCAACGTCCACCACAGATGGCATTTCAGCAGCGTACTCGATGGGTACGTCGGCCGGAATGGTGGAGCTTCCAGCGGCGGTCAACCGGCGGGTTCTTCAACTATTTGGGAAGGGGCTAGGTACCTTTTGCTTTATTCGCGTCATGAGAAAGAAATACTCGTTCGGCAGTGTGGTGGCGGAGGTGTAGATAGCCGGCGGGTTGCAGGGGGATATGAGAGGTTAGGAAGAGTGATGATGGTTTAGAAAAAGTGATATGACAACAAGGGGTCTCTCCTTTTTTTTCTTTGAAAAGACTGCCACCTTTCTTGGAAAACCAACTTTTTTAAGAGAGAACCTTTTTAACCGCAGGTTACTTTCATCAAATTTGAAAAATAAACCTCCTGCACAAGTTAAAATAAACAATTAAAAAAAGTACTAGGTTAAAAATTAAACAAAAGGTAAAAGAGCGACCTGGTCAAAGCTGATAATTTAGAGAGATGCATGGAAGGACTAGTGGACAAAAAGGAAATTTTCATCCATGCATAAGAATTTTGAAAACATGTCTGGAAATTAAGTTTCACGGAGTCCTTTAACAGCTCAGTCCTCGACATGGCAACAAGGTGTCCACTTTGGTCCATAAACAAAATAGCAACTTATCTACAATATTTACAAAAGACTTTCTTGAAACTTTTCTAGGGGAAATTTCAGAGGGTTTAGGAACCTCTTCAGGAAGATAGTGCTTGACCCTATGTCCATTGACTTTGAAGGTACTATCGTCTTGCGGATTCAACAATTCCACGGTCCCGTCCTGACTGATTTTGACAATGGTGAAAGGACCGGACCAACGACACTTGAGTTTTTCGGGAAATAATTTTAGCCTCGAATAGAGCAAGACTTGTTGACTGACGTCAAAACTTCTTTGATTTATTCTACGATCGTGCCACATTTTGGTTTTATCGTTGTATAATTTGGCATTTTCGTAAGCGTGAAATCTAAATTCTTCTAACTTGGATAATTGAAGCA
Source organism: Arctium lappa (assembly GCA_023525745.1). Lineage (NCBI taxonomy): Eukaryota > Viridiplantae > Streptophyta > Magnoliopsida > Asterales > Asteraceae > Arctium > Arctium lappa. The sequence continues at coordinate 34,030,856 of CM042062.1, forward strand.
TTCTCTTATTTCCCGTGGAATCCTCATTTAATTTCAATTCTTTTGTGGCCCAAAAAGCATTATATTCCAATTCTAACGGCAAGTGGCAAGCTTTTCCGAGAACAATTCAATACGAAGACATTCCCAAAGGGGTTTTAAAAGTCGTACGATATGCCCATAATGCATCATCCAATTTGAAAGAACAATCCTTTCTATTAGGTTTAACAACTTTTTCCAAAATGTTTTTAATTTCCCTATTAGAAAGTTCGGAAAGACCATTAGTTTGCGGATGGTAGGTTGTGGCTACTCAATGTTGGATGTTGTATTTATTAAGAACGATGCTCAACATTTTATTCACAAAGTGAGTCCCTCTTCATCGCTTATTAATGCTCGGGGTGTTCCAAAACGGACAAAGATGTTTTTGTGCAAGAATTCAATCACCGTTTTTGCATCATTCTTTGGGCATGTCTTAGCTCCAACCCACTTTGAAACATAATCGACTACTACCAAAATGTATTGATTGTTGAACGACATGGGAAATGGTCCCATGAAATCGATGCCCCAAACATCAAATAGTTTGACTTCTAAAATATTGTTCAAGGGCATTTCATTTCGTTGGGATAAATTTCCCATTCGTTGACATTGATCGTACTTTTTCACAAACTCAAAAGCATCTTTAAAAAGAGTTGGGCAAAAGAAGCCACTTTGTAGAATCTTAGCCGCCGTACGTTGTCCACCAAAGGGGCCACCATAAGGTGAGGCATGACATTCTTTTAAAATTTCCAACATTTCAGAATTTGGAACACATCTTCTCAAGACTTGGTCCGCACCCATTTTAAAAAGAAACGGGTCGTCCCAAAAATATTGTTTGCTATCATGAAGAAATTTTTTCCATTGTTGTCCTTGAAGGTTATACGGCTTTAGCCCACTAGCAAGATAATTGGCCAAATCCGCATACCATGGGTGTTTTTCTTCATGATGATGTATTGCCAAAACATTCTCATCCGGAAAAATCTCTTTAATTTCATGATCACCCCCACTAGATACCATTCCTTCTATTCGAGAAAGATGATCGGCCATTTGGTTATCGGTGCTTTTTCTATCAACAATTTCGACATCAAATTCTTGCAAAAGAAGAACCCATCTAATAAGCCTAGGTTTAGCATCGGCTTTATTAAATAAGTATTTGATGGTGGAATGATCGGTATGAATGATAACCTTTGTGCCAATCAAATATGAACGAAAGCAATCGAAAGCAAATACTACCGCAAACAATTCTTTTTCGGTTGTTGTATAATTAATTTGGGCTTCAACAAGAGTTTTGCTTGCCTAGTATATTGGGTGAAAATTTTTGTTTCGTTTTTGACTAAGAACCGCACCCACGGCCCAATCACTTGCGCCGTACATTACTTCAAATGGTAAATTGCAATCGGGGGCAATCACAATGGGTGCCAAAATGAGAGCATTTTTGATGGTTTCAAAAGCCTTTTTTACATTCGGTGGTAAATTCAAAAGGTTGGTCAATGTGCAAAAGATTATAAAGAGGTTTTGCGATTTTAAAAAAATCTTTAATAAACCTCCTATAAAAACCGGCATGACCCAAAAATCTCCTAATGCTCTTAACCGAGGTTGGCTCGGGTAATTGCATTATTACCTCAAGTTTGGCTTTATCGAATTCCAAACCTTTTTTTGAAATGATGTGACCTAAGACAATCCCTTCTTGTACCATAAAATTGCATTTTTCCCAATTTAAAATCAAGTCATGGGCTTCACATCTTTGCAAACTTTTTTCAAGATTTGACAAACAATTTTCAAACGATGTTCCAATGACCGAAAAATCGTCCATGAATACTTCCATGGTGTCTTCAATCATATCCGAAAAAATTGACATCATACATCTTTGAAAAGTTGAGGGTGCGTTACACAACCCGAATGGCATACGCCGAAAAGCAAAGGTTCTGAAGGGACAAGTGAAGGTAGTCTTTTCTTGATCTTCAGGTGCTATATGAATTTGGTTGTATCCCGAATATCCATCCAAGAAACAATAGAATTCATTCCCGGCTAACCTATCAAGCATTTGGTCTATGAACGGTAGAGGGAAATGGTCTTTCTTTGTGGAAAGATTTAATTGCCTATAATCCATACAAGTCCTCCATCCCGTCACGGTTCTAGTTGGTATAAGCTCATTTTTGTCATTTGTGATCACCGTGGTGCCACCTTTCTTTGGTACGCATTGTACCGGGCTTACCCAACTACTACTAGAGATAGGATAAATAATCCCTGCATCCAACCATTTTAAAACCTCTTTTTTTACGACCTCTTTCATAATGGGATTAAGTCTCCTTTGTGGTTGCACTTTGCTAACACTATTATCTTCCAAAATTATCTTATGTTGGCAAACTGTTGGACTTATACCCTTAATGTCAGCTATGGTCCATCCTAAGGTCTTCTTATATTTCCTCAACAACTCAATCAAACTTAATTCTTGCTCTTGGGTCAACTTAAAAGAAATAATTATGGGTAATTGTTCTTCTTTGAAGAGATAAGCAAACTTAAGATGATCGGGTAAGGGCTTTAAGTCTAGCTTAGGTGGTTCAATGATGGATGGTTGTTGAATTGTTCTATCCTTGAAATCTAGTTGTTCAAAGGCTGTTATGGTCTCCTCAATCTCTTCCTCACACACAAAGTCTAGTTCTTCCAAATGGTCCTCACTGAAGTGGCCACTGTGGTGACAGACGTGGCCACTTCCATCAGGGTCGATGCTTAAATAACTTTCTAAGGTGTCTAAAACCGAACAATCTTCCACCTCCCCATGAAACTTAAGTTATTTGAAGACGTTAAATGTCACTTGTTGGTCATTCACTCTCATGGTTAGTTCTCCTTTTTGTGGACAACGATTAATGTTCTACCCGTTGCTAGAAATGGTCACCCAAAGATGATTGGGACATTTCTATCGGCTTCATAGTCCAAAACTAGAAAGTCGGCCGGGAAGATGAATTTGTCAACTTGGATCAAAATGTCTTTGGTCTTTCCTTTAGGATAAGTTAACGATCGATCCGCTAATTATAAAGTAACGGTCGTAGGTCGTACTTATCCAATTCCTAGTTTGTTAAAAACCAAAAGTGGCATTAGATTTATACTTGCACCAAGATCACAAAGGGCATGACCAACTTCTTTTCCCCTTATTGAACACGGGATAGTGAAACTTCTCGGGTCCTTAAGTTTGGGAGGAATTTTACACATGAGCAAAGCACTACATTCTTTTGTTAAAGCCACAGTTTCGTACTCACTTAACCTCCTTTTCTTGTTAAGAATGTCCTTTAAAAATTTAACATAATTCGGCATTTGCTCAAGAGCTTCTACCAAAGGTATGTTAATGTGCAATTGTTTGAAAATGTCCAAAAAAAATTTGAATTGCACATCTGCATTTTTGTTCTTCATTCTACCAGGAAAAGGGAGGTCTCGTAAGTCCAATTTTGTTTGGTTTGAATATGCCCTTATGGGTTGTGAAGTGGGCACTATTTCACCACTTTGGTGAGGTTGTGCTGATGGCAGAGCAGTCCGTGAAGGACCTGTTGCATTATGTCCCGAAGGTGGGCACGTTCCAGCCACGTTGGGTGGGAAAAGTGACTGAAATTTTTCTTTGTCAAAAACATGTGTGGTCTCATCTTGCACAATGGTATCAATTAAGACTTCATCGATAGGTTTAGATGTGCTTGTCTCACTCCTCAAAGTCACGGCCTTAATGTGATCCTTGTGATTACCCTTAGGGGTTTCGGTGTTACTAGGTAAGGTGCCCATTTTTCTTCCCTCCAAATCAGGGGCAAATTTCCCCAATTGATTTTCGAAACTTCTCAAGGTTGCATTGGTTTGGTTTATAAAACCTTTAAGTAAAGATTTAAGTGAACTATTACTCTCTTATGCATTTTGTTGTCTCGGCACATACGGTTGTGAGGATTGCCCACTTTGGTACGTATGAGACGGTCCTTGTTGAAAGCCCGGGGGATTTGGTGGTCGGTTTGGAACTTGATGAATCCCGGGGGGTTAAAGTCCTTGATTTCCAAACCATGAGAAGTTTGGGTGGTTTCTCCAATTTGGGTTGTATGTTGGAGAAAATGGGCTATTCCTATAATGGTTCCCTACATAATTGACCGAAATGGGATTTCCGGGACAACATTCAAAGGCATGATTCTCACCACAAAACACACAAGATTCATTTATAGCTTGGACTTGGTTCTTTTCTCCATTTAAATTCAAATTATTTTTTACCATGTTAGTCAAAGCTACAATGTGTGCGTTTAAGGCGGTGATGGCATCAATTTCATGAACATCCGATGCATTTTTAGGAGAAAGAGCACGTGGGTTTGACCAATCGGTCTTATTGTTGGCCACTTTCTCCAAAATGTCATATCCTTCGTTATAAGTTTTAGAGGTGAAAGCGCCACCGGCCGTAGCATCAAGAATAATTTTAGCAGAATTAGAAAGGCCATTATAAAATGTCTCTAATTGGATGCAATGAGGGATTCCATGATGCGGACATTTTCTAATTAAGTCTTTGAATCTCTCCCATGCATCCGAAACTGCTTCATCCTCCTCTTGTCGAAACATCAAAATTTCATTTCTAAACTTCACATTTCTAGTTGGAGGAAAATAATTTTTTAGAAAATTTTCGGCCAAATTTGTCCAACTATTAATGGAGTGAGGAGGTTGAGAATTTAGCCAAGCTTTGGCTCTATCTCTCAATGTGCAAAAGAAGAGCTTAAGCCATAAAGCTTCTACCGTAACACCTTTAATGCGAAAATGATCCGTCATTTCTAAAAATGGTTTTAAATGTGAGTGCGGATCTTCCGACGGTAACCCTCCAAATTGACCCATTGCTTGGATCATTTGAAACATTACCGGTTTTAGTTCAAAAGTTTGTGCCGCAATGTTTGGCCTAAGAATACCCGATTTTAATTGATCAAATTCGGGTGTTGCTTAATCTCGTATTCTCCGTTCTTTATCGTCGGCAATTCTTATGGTTGTTTCATTAGGTGGTGGTGGAGAATCTCCACCATTTCCAACCATGATTTGATTTTGCCGACCTATTCTACCTCTTCTTCGTCTTTTAACGGTTCTTTCAATTTCGGGGTCAAGAGGTACAAGTTCACCGTGTTGTAGCCTTGGCATACAACACGGAAAATACTAAAAAAAAGAAACAAGCAACTCTGGCTCGAATGAAAGTCAATATCTTAGGATTTAAAATCGCGCTAGTCCCCGGCAACTGCACCAAAAACTTGATAGCGGAAAATCGTATAGGTCCACAACATGGCCACTCTGTTGCCACAGTGGCGGTGCAAGTGCACACTTGACACTATGATCGCTATTAAGTAATAAAGTGGTAGAGTAACAAGATTGTTTCCACAGAGACTAGTCAACTAAGAATCAGAGAACTTTCATCAACTTCTAGTGCTTGTTTGAGTTTTGAGAACAATATCAATATTCGTGAGTTTTAAGCAAACTAAACAACAATTAAAATGGATTAAAAAGATAAAAGGTAGGATGTGGGTACAACCATTAACTAAGACTGATGTAGTACAAATATGGTCAGAAACAAAATGACACATAATATCTTTAAAAAACCCTTTCTCTCGAAAGTGAGTTTCCTCGGAACGTGGTCACGTTGCACCCACAAAGTCACCACTTTCACCAACTCAAGACTTTCTGACATAACTAAGTAAACCACTAAGGATTTCAGTTCCACCAGTATGGATATAGAAGCCCAAATCTCTTTGTGACACCTATATCGACCGACATTTCGAACCTTAGTTAAAGTCATGCAAAAACCCGTATCTCTACACGGTTATAAAAGACTTTCTCAAATCTTCTTTGCATCACTCAAGTCGTATTTCAGATCCGCCCCTCTCGAGGTCTAAGATCTAAAATTAACACTAACAAGTGATCGGCTTGTCTGCGTTGAGTTGAAGTCCCGACTTGAGCAACTAAGTCTAAGAGTTAGCAATGATGGCAACACCCAAGTGTTGCCTATTAGTCTTAGCCTTGGCACATACCCACACCCAAAGGGGTGTTTAGTTCATAATAAAAATAAAAGACATGAGAGAAGAAGGAGAATACATGAACATAAATTGCATTTAAAACTTAATGGTTGTCACCAAAGTGGCCACAACATGGCGACAGCTGATACAAGAAATTAAATTACAAAAATTAAATGAAACTATACTACAACTTTAAAGAGAGAATGTAAACTAAATGCTAATCTCCAGATCAAATTAAATTCTTCTGGAATTGATGATGCTGAAATGGTGCCTCCCAAGCCTCAATTTATAGCCGAAGGAAAAAGAAGTGTTGATGTGACCAATCCTAAAAAGTAGCTTTAAGGAGGAGTATTGAACCTTCCTTTGACTTACACCTTTTGTTTTCTTCCTTGATTATTCTTGTGAAAGAGCAAAAACCTTATTATTTTTCTTCAAAAACCAATCTTTCCAGAAATGGCCTAGACTTATCCACAAATTTTCAGCCAACGTCGCAATGTGGTGACAAGGTGGCCACGTTCTGCACAAAAAGTTAGTGAAATCAAAATTTTTGCAACCTTGAGACTTCATCACCATGTTTGAACAATTAAGACCAAACGAAGGAGGTAAGGGACAAAATGGGTGAAAATGTGGTAAAATAAATACGAAAAGAGAGGAATTAACTCTCAAGATTTGAGAGTTATCAGGATGCTTTTAGAGTGCGTTATTGGTTTTAAAACGTATTATTAATTATATATGATCAAACTTCTTTAACTCTCTAGGTGTTAAGCCTACCACTTTTTCTTATCGACATGTATATCAGGTCTTAGATGGATCTGAGTGGCGAGTGAAGCTGGGTAGAAGTTCCTGTAGGATGACTCTAGTGACGTCATCCGGTTTGAGAAGATAGCGGACTTGGTGATTGTAGTAACACCCTTCGGACTTTGTTTCCATTTGTGGGACTAGATAGTTCCGTTAGAACTCTGATACATGTTGTTGTGTTTCTTCCCTTGTAACTTTAGATTTTCGTGTTCCAAGTTATGTAATTAATGGATTTTTGGAAGTTTTAAATTGTCTGTTTTGTTTTTAAATTTTAGGGGTGTTACAATCTACTTCGTCTAAAGGATGATGACGAAAAAGTATTGGGGAGTTGGAATTCTCTGTCTAAGTACAATATGTGCACTATCGTACTTAGCACAATACACTTGAGCGTATATTGTATTTCTCAGTGAACTTGTTAGCTAGATTTAGCTCAGTGCCAACGCAATGTCATTGGAATGGTATTAAATTAATCTTTTGGAACCATTGACATAGGCTTATACTTTTCCTATTGAAAGAAAAATGGGATTGATAATGAAACTTCAATACCTACTTAGAATGTAAGCAGCAAAAGTACTAGCTCTTATAGAAAAATACCAAACTATGTCTTGGTATGTCCTAACAGCAAAAGTACTAGCTCTTATAGAAAAACAACAAAGTTGTTCCCAAACTGGATAAGGAATTATCACAGGGAACACTCTGATTGCTTGGAAGTAAGCTAAGCTAACCCTTATAACTACATCCTTGAACGATTCCAAAATATTACTCTCCATGAGACAGTTCAAGAAATATACATGATTAAGGACTGTCATTACACATATTAGAGGAGCTAGTAATTTTGAGTTCAACCACTATCCTACTTGCATATATGAAAATAATGCATCATGTATCGAATAAATGAAAGTAAGATACATCAAGGGTGATAACACAAAGCATGTTCTGCTTAAGTTTCTATATAATCAGCAGTAACAAACTCTCCTCTAGATTTAAGAGAATCAAGTAAGATGTCAGGAAAATATGACATATTTTACCAAATCATTATCTAAAACCATATTTAGAAACATGTAGAAAGTATTAAAATGCAAATGTTTTCCAAACTCCCGTGATTAATGTACGAATCAGGGGGAGTAGTAAACAAAAGGGGAAGTCTACTATACATGTGACATTGGTATGTTGTGCTCTTTCCTTCACCCAATATTTTATTTTTCTCACTGGGTTTTGTTCCTTGGTGCAAGGTTTTAGTGAGGCAACAATTTATAAATCATTTTGTTTTATAAACCTCTTTATTGATGTACAAATCAAGAAAGACGATAAACTAAAGGAATTGTTTATTAGTGTTTTGTACTCTTTACTTCATCCAAAGTTTTTATTTTTCCCATTGGGTTTTGTTTCTTTGGCGTACGGTTTTAATGAGGCAAGAATTATGCACTATCACTCATTTGACTCGGTACAAGGGGGAGTGTTGAAAGATTTTGTGCCATCATCAAAAAGAAGTGATTGACATAATATTTTCCTAGTATCAGAATTTACCATAATGAAGGTTTCCTTTTCTTTGTAAGCTCCTCCCTATTTAAAGGGCTTATGATTAATGAAAATTACAGATTTCATTCTCTCTATTTACTGTTGTTCTGTTATGTTTTTCCTATAACAACTTAGAAAAATGTTGGGAACTGAAGAAAAACTTAAGTGTGGTTAATGCTGTTGGTGCAGAGTTACTGCTGCTAGAAGACTTCAAGGTTAGTACTGCTGAGTATTACTACTGCTAGTAGAATTAATACTTCTAGTCAAAGTTAGTGTTGCTTGAACAAAGTTAGTACTGCTTAGCTAGTTAGTACTGCTAGTAGTTAGTGCTGCTTAGTAGTTAATGCTGCTAGAAGAAAATTAATGCTGCTGAAGATTAATACTGCTTATAAGATGGAGATTCGCATGAAAGAATAACAGCTGGATGGAATGAAAGGATATTCATGGAATGCTTAGAGATATACATGGAAGATATACTGAAAATTTGTTTATTTATTGTAATTATCTTTTTCTTTCAGTATATGTATAGAAGTTATAGAATAGTTTAATACTAAGTTTTTCTAGAGAGAAATTAACCTCAAGGCATAGATCCTAATTCTAGAGAAGTAGAATTCGTATTGGTGAGCCTGTTCATCAATATTGAGGTTGAGTGTGTAATCTTGTAACTTCAAAGCATTCAATACAAGTTTACAGTTTGTTCTTCATATTTTCTGTATTGATTTACTGTTTCATTGAATATCAAAGTGTTATTCCGCAAACTTCTTTGATATTGTTTCTGAGAATTAATTCTTGTTAAGAATTCGATCCTGACAAGTGGTATCAGAGCCAAACTCTCTCAGAAACATCTATTCATCATGGAAAATCTTACAGAATCAAGCAGTACTTTGGTCTCTAAGGTTCCAATGCTCAAACCCAGTGAGTTTGACATGTGGAAGATCAGAATCAGACAATATATTCTTCTCACTGACTACTCAATGTGGGATATCATTGAGAATGGTCCTTCTGAAGCTAGAAGGATAGGACCAGATGGGAAAAGACCTCCACCAAAGACAGATGGTGAAAGGAAGATCAGACAGACAGAGATGAAGGCCTTGAGCACTCTGCTCTTGGCCATCCCCAATGAATATCAGCATCAATTTTGCAACTGCACTGATGCTCAGATTCTTTGGAATGCTCTAGAGAAAAGATTTGCTGGAACTAAGAGCATCAAAAGAAATCAAAGAGATGTTCTAAAGCAGCAGTATGAGAACTTTACTTCCTCAAAGAATGAGTCTATGACTCAAACTTTTGATAGGTTCAACAAGCTCATTGGTGAACTGGCTACTGTAGGAGTGAAGATTGAACAAGATGATGTCAACAGAAAGTTCCTCAGATCTCTTGGGGATGAATGGACTATGTACACTGTCTCATATAGACAGAGTGACAATCTGGAAGAGAAAGAACTTGATGATCTATACAATGATCTAAGAGTTTTTGAAACTGAGGTAGAGATCAAGAAGAAGCCCACTGGTTATGTTCACAATGTTGCACTTCTTTCAGCATCTACTGATACTACTGCCATCCCTGAAGCAGTTAGTACTGCTAATGGAGCAAGTTCAGAAAAAGGAACTTAAACAATCTTTGAAGCCTTTTTGTCCAGTTATCCATGGCAGATGGCCATGTTATCCATGAGGGTGAAGAAGTTCATTAAAAGAACAGGAAGGAATAACTTCTCTCAAAGAAGAGAAGATGGAGCTGGTTTTGACAAGACCAAGGTGGAATGTTATAAGTGTCACATGAAAGGACACTTTGCTAGAGAATGCAGGAGTGCTGTTCCAAACAACAACCACCAACAAGCTCAGAATGGAGGCTACACTCAGAACAAGAATCCTGCTCAAGCCCTTGTTTCTCAACAAGGAATGGGATTTGACTGGAGTGATCAAGTTGAGGAAGCCATTCAAAATCAAGCTCTTATGGCAGAAGTATCTGATCTCCCCTCTGAGGTAATTTCTAATCTTTGCACTAAATCTTGCATTGACACTGTCAAAAGATACAGAGATCACAATCAAAGTATGTATGATGACCTCAAAAGATTAGAAAAGGATAGAAGAGATTATGTGTTAATAGTAGAGAGATTTGAAGAGCAAATCAAAGGCTTTCAAGCTAATGAACTTCAACACTCTTATGACACTAACTATTGGAAGTGGGAAAAGAATGCGTTAGAGACCAAACTGTCTAAATTCTTAGAAGAGAGTGATAGGCTGAAGGAGGAACTGTCTAAAGTTAAACTTGACATAGAAAAGTTTTTATATGCTTCAAAAGCAATGGATTCTCTTCTAAAGGCTCAGATTCATGATAAGATGAAGCTAGGTATTGGATACAACAGTACACCTCCTCCTTACAAAAACAATTATATCTCTCCTACTTCAGACTTGTTAGAAACCAAGGAGAAAAATGACTTATCTGAGAAAGCCTTTAAGATAGATCCTTTGGATGAAGTAGTAATTAAGGATTTAACTGAGAAAGAAGCCAGTGAGAATAGAGATAATGATGTGAGTAAAGAGATCCCATTAGAAAACAACATTATCACCAATGAGGGATGTGGGAAAATCTGGATCAAGTCCAAGGAGATAGAGAAGACCAAAGGAAAAGATAACAAGGTTCATTACAAACAAACCACGGTTGTGAATCCTGGATCTTGTAAACAGTGTGATTGCAGTAAAGTCAAGAGCCTAAATTCTGGTTTAAAAAGAGGAAATCAAAGAAACTGGAATAATCAATGGGCTCAGAAGCAAGGAGTTGATCTGAGTAAAATCAATAGACCAAAACCTTGCTTCATATGTGGCAAGTTAAATCATTTGGCTAAATATTGCTTCTTTAACCATATTAATCAACAGATGACCTTTCAAAGATTTGTGCAAAAACCTGTTGGTCATAGGAAGGATGGAAAGAAACATGGTGAAAAGAAAGGCCCCATGAAGAAAAGGATTTTAAAAGAAAGTATTAAAATGTGGGTGCCCAAAAGCACTAAAACTGTTAGTACTGCTGACAGGGTTAGTGCTGCTGGATGTATTACTGCTGCTACCTGTGTTAGTACTGCTGAAAACATTAATGCTGCTAATACAGTTAGTACCTCTTCAAAGGTTAATACTGCCAACACAGTTACTGCTGCTAACACAGTTACTAATGCTAACAAGGTTAGTACTGCTAAGCATGCAAGTGCTGCTAAGACAGTTAGTACCTCTAAAACCAGTACTGTTTCTAGCACAAATGTTTCTAATCCTATTATTGTGACAAAGTACTCCAAGAATGAGGAGTTAAAATTCAAAAATCTTGTCAAGAAAGAATGCAAGTATTTTGATGAGAAAGGGGTACCCAAGACCACTTTGGCTTGGGTTCCTAAATCATACTAACTGATCTATCATATGTGCAGGGCAATCAACAGCTCAAGGGAAAGAGCATATGGCATGTTGATAGTGGTTGCTCTAGGCACATGACAGGCAACATGTCATGCCTTCAGGATTTCAAGCATATCAATGGAGGACATGTTGCATTTGGAGATAATCTTACTGGTGGTAAGATAAGTGGAAAAGGTAATGTCACCAAAGGTAAGATGACATTTGAGGATGTCTACTATGTTGATCAATTGAAGTACAACCTGTTAAGTGTATCACAGGTATGTGACAAACAACATAGTATATTATTTACAAATACTGAGTGTATGATCCTTGCTCCAGGGTTCAAGGTAGTTGATGAAAGCATGATACTACTTAGAACTCCAAGAAAGGACAATGTTTACTGTCTAGATATGGACAATGTGGATAGTGATTCATCTCTAAATTGTCTTGTTTCCAAAGCTTCTGTAGATGAATCCTCTCTTTGGCACAGAAGGATGTGTCACATGAATTTTAAGACTATGAACAAACTTGTTAAAAACAACCTTGTAAGAGGTTTACCATCTAAAGTCTTCTCATGTGATGATCATTGTGTTGCTTGCCTTAAAGGCAAACAGCATAAAACTTCTCATAAGACCAAAGAGATAAATTCAATTTCTTCTTGTCTCCAGTTATTGTACATGGATCTGTTTGGTCCTACAAATGTTATGAGTATAGGCAAGAAATCTTACTGCTTGGTTATTGTTGATGATTACTCTAGATTTACCTGGGTATATTTTCTAAGGACTAAGGATGAGACAAGTGGACTGATCAAATCCTTTATCCTAAGAATTGAAAACCAAACTAATCAAAAAGTAAAAGTCATTAGATCAGATAATGGGACTGAATTCAAAAATCTTGATCTAAACACCTTTTGTGAAGAAAAAGGCATTGAGAGACAATATAGTGCTCCTAGGACTCCTCAACAGAATGGTGTTGCTGAAAGAAGAAATAGGACACTAATAGAGGCTGCTAGATCTCTGTTGGCTGATTCAAAACTGCCAATTACCTTCTGGGCTGAAGCAGTTAATACTGCTTGTTATGTCCAAAACAGAGTTCTAGTGGTCAAGCCTAAGAACAAGACACCATATGAACTTTTAAATAAAAGAAAACCCTTTATTGTCTTTTTCAAACCTTTTGGGTGTCCTTGTACAATTCTCAATACCAAAACTCACTTAGGTAAGTTTGATAGCAAGGCAGATGATGGATTTCTTGTTGGGTATTCATCTCAGAGTAAGGCCTACAGAGTTTTTAACTCATCTTCTAGAATAATTGAAGAAAGTGACAATGTCAAATGCAATGAGAACACACCAAATCCTATTAGGTCTGGTCCTCAGTGGCTATTTGACATTGATTCACTAACTAACTCTTTTGGTTTCAGTAGTGATGATTATGCAGGTTCAGGATGTGGAGGATCAGGGACTACACAAGTTCAAGAAACTATGTCTAAATCTGTGATCTTTCCCATACCCACAGTGGATTCTGTTGAAGACTGTGACAAGGAACCATCTGCTGGATCAAGTCAGAGTGAAGAAGAAAGTAGAGATGAGGAGACCCAAGAGAATAAAGAATCAGAAGTAGCTGCTGAGAACACTTCAGTTGAGTTGAATGACTCTAATCTAGAGGTAGGACTTACTGAAGAACCTAGTCATAACACCAGAGTTCAAAAGAATCATCCTCCACAGCTGGTAATAGGAGATATATCTTCTCCTATGATGACTAAACATCAAAGCAGACTTCATGAAATGCAAGATCAACAGCATACAGTGCTGTCTTGTTTTCTATCCCAGCTTGAGCCTAAAAAGGCACATGATGCTATGAAAGAATCAAGTTGGATAGAAGCAATGCAAGAAGAACTGTTGCAGTTCAAGCTACAAGATGTATGGGATCTAGTAGACCTTCCTAAAGGTCACAGAGCAATAGGCACAAAGTGGATTTTCAGGAACAAGAGAGATGAAAGAGGAATTGTCATAAGGAACAAAACAAGGCTGGTGGCTCAAGAGTATACTCAAGAAGAGGGTATAGATTATGAAGAAGTCTTTGCACCTGTGGCTAGGATAGAAGCAATCAGATTATTCCTAGCCTATGCTTCTTACATGAACTTCAAAGTCTATCAAATGGATGTAAAAAGTGCTTTTCTCTATGGTTCAATCGAAGAAGAGGTATATGTCTGTCAACCTCCAGGGTTTGAAAACCCAAACTATCCAGACAGAGTATACAAATTAAAGAAAGCTCTTTATGGAATGCATCAAGCTCCAAGAGCATGGTATGACACTCTGTCATCCTATCTCTTGGAAAATGGCTTTGAAAGAGGAGTCATTGATAAGACTCTATTTATCAAGAGAAAGAAGAAGGATATCTTGCTGGTCCAAATCTATGTTGATGACATTATCTTTGGATCTACAAGAGACAACATGTGCAAGGAGTTTGAGGAACTAATGCATCAAAGGTTCAAAATGAGTTCCATGGGGGAACTTACTTTCTTCCTTGGACTCCAAGTTCAACAGAAGTCAGATGGCATCTTCATCTGTCAATCCAAGTATGTGCAGGACATTCTAACCAAGTTTGGTTTCTCAGATTCAAAACCTGCCAGCACACCTATGGAGACACACAAGCAGATAACAGTAGATCTTGAGGGGGAGGATATGGATGTGCATCATTATAGATCCATGATTGGCTCTCTCATGTATCTCACAGTATCAAGGCCAGATATAATGTTTCCAGTCTGTGTATGTGCAAGATTCCAAGTTAGGCCAAAGCAATCTCACTTTCAAGTTGTTAAGAGGATATTCAGATATCTCAAAGGGCAACCCAGATTGGGACTTTGGTATCCTCATGACTCACCCTTTGACCTAATAGCATACTCAGACAGTGATCTAGGTGGGGCAAACTTGGACAGAAAATCTACTTCTGGAGGATGTCAGTTTTTGGGTGCTAGACTAGTTTCATGGCAGTGCAAGAAACAAACCACAGTGTCCACATCTACAACAGAGGCAGAGTACATAGCAGTTGCAAGTTGCTGTTCTCAAGTCTTATGGATTCAGAATCAAATGCTGGACTATGGGACTCGAAGTTTTCAGGCAAGCTTTGCACTAAGATCAATGGCATCCATGGCATTCATCGATGAACACAATGAGATCGCGATGCTACAAAAGCCAAAGCAAGCTGCAGAATTTCACCAGATTGTGGATTTTCTCAAGTCAAGCCATATTGCCCATGCTCTTACTGTCTCACCTACAATCTATATCGAGCATCAAAGGCAGTTCTGGGCTAATGCCACCATTGTTGCTGAGAATGGTGTGCAGATGATCAAGACAAGGGTGTGTGACCAACCCTTAACAGTTACTGAAGAAGTTATTCGCATCAGTCTACGTCTAGACGATGCCTCTGGTATAACTTCTATCCCAAATGATGAATTGTTCTCTTCTCTTACAAGAATGGGGTATGGAGGCCCATTGGGTGTTTTCAAATTCTCTAAAGCCAAATTTTCACCCCAATGGCGTTTCTTTGTCCATACTCTTATGCACTGCATCTCCAAAAAGACTACTGGATGGAGTGAGTTCAGCAGCACCATTGCTTATGCTTTGGTGTTCTTAGCCACTGCCAGAAAGTATAACTTTTCTAAAATGATTTTCAGTGATCTTGTCTCAAACATGGGAAACAAAAAGAGCTTCTTTATGTACCCCAGGTTTGTTCAAGAAGTTATTACTCATGAATTGACGGATATACCTCAACCTGTTGGGGTATATGTACCTAAACCCCCCAAAGGCAAGGTTTTCTCAAATATGAAAAGATCTGCTGGGGACTCTGAAGGAGTTGACACCCCATTGTTCTCTACAATGATGGTGGTGTCCCAAACCAATGAAGGTATGGCAGCAGGGTCAAGGCCCCCATTAGACCATCCTACTGCTAGCCAATCCCAACCTTCCCTCTCAAAATCTATCCCCCAGTCCCTTCTGGAAAAACCAACCTCTCCTATCACCCAAACTTACAAGAGGAAATAGGTAAAGAAGGCTCCTTCCCTTCTTGTACCATCTACCCCTAAGCCTTTAAGCCCTCTAAAGGAGAATTCTCCTTTAGGGAATATCCATAGGGAAACCACAGGGGTGTCTCCCAACCCCAAGGAGGTGCTCTCTGAGGAGGAGGTTGAGCATATGGGTGATGAGGCTGCCACTACTCCTGCTAGCACAGAGGAGGAAAGTGGTAACATCAATAAGACCTCCCCCATGGCAACTTTGAATGAGCAATCATTCGAAGGTCCCTGGTGCCAAGAAACCACGGGGGTGGATAGTGCTTCTGCTAGGCAGAAGACTTCCACTACTAAAAGATCCAATGATCCTTCAAAAGAGGGTAACACTTCTAGAGAAGGTGAGGACAGATATAACTACCAGGAATTGATGGATACAATGGGAAACATCAATCTAGATGTTATAAAACAAGGAAAAGACATAGAGGAGATGAAGCTGGTGATTATGTCACAACAAGTCCAGATTGCAAAATTAAAGAAAATGGTGACAAGGTTAGTGCAAAAGAAGAGGAGAAGGCAGTTTGTCTTAAAGAAGAGGTCAAAGAATAAAGATGCTTCCAACAAGGGGGAGAAAGAGGCAGAATCAGAAAAAGAAAGTTCAGTTGGAAAGGGAGTTGAAGTTGAGGGGGAGACAGAGGAAGAAATTGAAAAAGAAACAGTTAATGCTGCTGAAGTAAAAGTAGCAGCAGAAACTGAAGCAACAGAAATAGGGCTCTCTGTGGAAGAAATAGAGATAGCAGAAACTTTGATCAAAGCCAAGAATGATACTCCTAAGGCTACTCAAAAGGCCAAGGGAGTAGTCATCAATGAAGGAGGAAGCCAAGAGAAGGAGAAAGAAAAGGAAAAAGAGTCAAAAGGAAAAGGAAAGGAGAAGATGGGTGAAGCTGAAATACCTGCAAAGAAGAAGTCCCAAATTGAAATGGATGAGGCACTTGCTAAGCAGCTTCAAGACCAAATGGAGAAGGAGGAACAGTTGCAAATAGAAAAGGATAGAGAACTTGCAAAGATTATGGCTAAGAAGTTAAATGAGAATACCAAAAGAGCTTAAAAGAAGCAGCTCAGACAGCAGCCCAGGCCAAGAAACTTCCAGTTAAAAAGATGCCAACTCAACAACTGAAACAGAAAAGACAACCCTCCAAAACATTTTTGGCCAATCAGGAAAGAAGAAAAATGATAAATTTCCTGAAAGGTGCAATTGGTGTTAAGGGGGAAATGTTCACCAATATGGCATATGCTCAAGTTGAAGAGTTGTATCAAAAGGAAATGGCTAAGCTTCAAGGGGACTCAGCACAAAGGGAGGAGTCTGAGAGAAGAATGAAGGAAAGACATGAATTGAATATTGAAAAACCATTCCCTGAGGAGACCACACCCTCAAAAGATAAAGCAGAAGAGAAGAGAGAAGAATCTGAGAGTGTTGGTATTGAAGCCAAAGCTGGAAAAAGGGTGAAGACAATTGCTTCCAAAAGGCAGTCTAAAAGGCCCAGAGTAGAAGAAACAGCTGGTACTACAACAGAGCATTCAGAGGTACCTATAGCAGAATCAGTACAACTTCCAGAACAGTCTAGTAAGCCAACTGATGAGAGTATGGATCCGTACATGACAATAGTGAAACCTTTGAAAGCTGTTCCAATCTCTATGCAAGCTCCAGAGATCATCTTCTGGGATATTTTGAGAGACAATGGAAAGAATTTCTTCAGAATCAAGAGAGCTGATGGTTCATTTGAAGCTTATTCAACATGGGTGAAAGTTATCAGAAGCTGTTCAAGAGCTGATATGGAAGAACTATACAAAGTGGGAATGAAACTTTATGAACCTGTGTTGAAAGGTACTGAAGAGAATCTTCTCAAAGTGACATTGGAATACTTGTGCATGATGTTTGATCCAGAAAGAGTGAACTGTAGGATTAAAGATCATAAGCATGAGTTCATATTCAAGAAGATTGATAAATGGATATTGTTTGAAAACTGTGGAGTATACATGATTACTATTGACAACTGTTATCATGAATACTACCTGGTGGACAAAATATATGAGCATAGCAAGGAGAAGTTAGAAGGGATGCTTAAAGCTACACTGGTATGTACAAAGGATTCAGAGATGGCAAAGATTGTGGTGAGAAGGACTGTAAATCAAAGTTTGGGCCTAGATCCAAACTTGGGAAACTGAACCTGAAGTGTTGAAAGCATCTTGAAGATTAATTCTGAAGAACTTGACTTCTTTTCCTAAAAGTCAAGTTAGGGGGAGATTGTTGGGAACTGAAGAAAAGCTTAAGTGTGGTAAATGCTGCTGGTGCAGAGTTACTGCTGCTAGAAGACTTCAAGGTTAGTACTGCTGAGTATTACTACTGCTAGTAGAATTAATACTGCTAGTCAAAGTTAGTGCTGCTTGAACAAAGTTAGTACTGCTTAGCTAGTTAGTACTGCTAGTAGTTAGTGCTGCTTAGTAGTTAATGCTGCTAGAAGAAAATTAATGCTGCTGAAGATTAATACTGCTTCTAAGATGGAGATTCGCATGAAAGAATAACAGTTGGATGGAATGAAAGGATATTCATGGAATGCTTAGAGATATACATGGAAGATATACTGAAAATTTGTTTATTTATTGTAATTATCTTTTTCTTTCAGTATATGTATAGAAGTTATAGAATAGTTTAATACTAAGTTTTTCTAGAGAGAAATTAACCTCAAGGCATAGATCCTAATTCTAGAGAAGTAGAATTCGTATTGGTGAGCCTGTTCATCAATATTGAGGTTGAGTGTGTAATCTTGTAACTTCAAAGCATTCAATACAAGTTTACAGTTTGTTCTTCATATTTTCTGTATTGATTTACTGTTTCATTGAATATCAAAGTGTTATTCCGCAAACTTCTTTGATATTGTTTCTGAGAATTAATTCTTGTTAAGAATTCGATCCTGACAAAAAATATTTAATGGTAAATAATATTTTGAGTAAATTACATTTTTGGTCGTCTTGTTAGTTTGAAGATGTGGTCCATGTGGTTTGTTTATTATATTGGCATTCCTTATGTTTTACAAATCCTTACATGTTTGGTATCTCATCATAAGGACTATTAAGGTGTTGTATGTTTTTTAAGATGTGCTGATGTCTAAAGTCTATCATTTCTGATTAATAAGAGGTAGTGATGAAGTCTGAAAGTATAATCAATAAGACTTTTTGTTTTTGTAAACTTAGAAATGTCTGAATCTGTAATTATCTATTTTACCCTACAGAATATTATAATATTGAATTTATATACATATGTACAATTTCATTTGTTTATTCCTCATTATTACAAATTTACATCTAAATTATAAACTAGTAATTTGTTTTAACGAGAATATACCATAATCAATTTTAAATACATTTAAATCCTATCAAAGTACATCGTTTGATCAGAAAAACAATAGAAAATATTAACAAAGTTTCATAACTAAAATTAATCTTCATTTACATTCAAATCTTATTAAAATATGCCAATTGATACAAACACACTTTTGAGATCACGCTAGAATGTTTCTATTAAAAGATCACAATTATATATACAAAAACCATGGTTTGTACCAGCAGCAAAACAACAATTAGATAGCCTCTATTTCACTCTCATCAATCTCTAGATCATGAATAGCTTCCGTTAATTGGGGGATCAAATGTAGCAAACTCTGATTGTTGAAATCCCCCTGCCTAGTTGAAACAACCAAACTCATAGAAGACGAAACAACAGTAATCTAAGCAACCCACATCTTTCTGGTATAGACCCATCAACTATCGTGATCTTCAAAGAAAGAAAGCAACTTCAAACAACATTGTTGTTGAAGGAGATGAGTCCTTTCTGGCATCGATGTCCTCAGCAAAGACAGGAAATATATCATTTGAAGATGGACTATTCCATATTTCGAGGCATGGGAAATCACAAGATTATGGAACTTGTAAAGCTTTTCAAATTGAAACTGGTAATTGAATTGAATAAGAAGTTCAAGTTTTCATAACCACTCCTCGTTATTTCTTGTATGTAATTGTTTGTTCTAACATCTTGCTAGTTTTTATTTTTATTTTTAATAAAGCTTGTTGTTGTTACAAACAAAAAAAAAGTCTTCAAGTTTTCATAGCCACAAAACCAACAAGTCCATAAACTAGGAAAAACTTAGCTAACTTTGGCCACCCATTTTCATATTTTCTTTTTCTATAAACTTCAGGAATCATTAGCCAAAAGCCATTTTCGTGTTTAGGCTCAATAATGAGGCACAAAGATGCTATAGAAGGACATATTATGCCTATACGATGCACTACTACAATATTGACACCTTTGGATTCAAGAATGCAAAACCTTTTTGGAATTTTTTCAAAGTTCAAAAATATATCCTCATTGCAATCATTTCAAAATCTTGATGGTGTTAGTTATGGTCTACAAGATGCCAGCAAGGCTTTTTACAATGTCAATCACTTCTATCATAATGGTGTGCTCAACTAAACAATGGATTTTATCTTTTCCATAGTAAGTACTAGCAGGCTAGACTTTAGCCATCTTTCTTTCATGGGTGTACCGCAACTGAACTAAACCCATATAACTCTAAAAAGTTAGGTTCCGGTGAGACCAAAAGTTTTTCGTGAGACCCACGAGACCAACTCCTATCCATTGATGACTCATTGGCATGAGTGATCTAATGGATGTAATTGCTCCTGCCTTTTGAATATACAGGGGTATTTTTGACCATTCCTTGTTTTTTTTTCTTTCCACACCAATAATCCAGAAATTGGATCCTCTGTTATTGAGCTCTCTTGCTTGTGATCTCTCCTCCAATATTGCACTCTCCGGCGAGATCTCTCCTCTATCCTACTCCAATCGATTGCACATCTTTTTATTTTTCGTTTCTATGTACGTAAATCTTATACACAATTTGTTTTCTTTCGTTTTTCTACCTTTTCTTCTCTTGATCTAGGGTTTATTTGTTTTGATTTTGGAAATACTATATATAATTTGTTTTCTTCGTCTTTTTCTCTTCTCTTGATCTAGAGTCTAGTTGTTTTGATTCCAACTAAAAGAATGACTTATGAGATGATCCCCATAATATCTCGAATGATGAACAATGTAATCAAGGTAAAGACTTTTTTTCGGCTAATTTTTTTACATTGTGATGGCCTTTAATTGGTTACAAATATTCATTATTTTATAGTAAATGTTTTTACTGACCGTAAAGTTTGATTAATTGTGGGAATGTCAGCTTAGGTATTGTTCTTCGTATAAACCTTGCTATGAAGGTTCACTTATTACACGTTAGCTTTGTAAATATGTAGACATTCTTTTGATTAGTTGTTTCGATTGTGAAACTTCATCAGCCAGATACTAATGTTCAAACTTTTCGATGAAAGTTTACTGACTATGAAATTTAAATCAATTGTTGTGAATGTTCATTTAATTCTACTTCTTCATATAGATCTTGTTGTGAAGGTTTACCTATTATAGGATTAGTTTTATATATTATTTGTATCTATGCATTTGTAATTCGAAATAAAATACTTACATAAATTCACATAAAAATGTCTTCTCGTTGGATTGGATTTGCATAAATTGTTAGGATAAGTTTGCTTTGATAGATGTGAACATTCACAGCAAGAACTTTAAGAATTGGTATCTTATACAAAAAATATAAGTTTGTGTAAGATAGAGGTATTGCATTGTACCCATTCTCATGGAGTGTTGTAATGTACTATGTCCTTAAAAATGTTTGTGGTGAAAGTGTATTGCAAACAAATTATTTTATATGTTCTTCGACATGGCATTGACGTTGTATCAGTGAATTGTTATGTTAGAGGATGAGACGCAAATAACCAAAAAAATATGCATGTCATAAAATGAAAAAAAAATATCCGTTGTCAATACAAGGAAACCTTAGTCATAGTGGGTTTGGTTGATTGTTGTTGGGTTGATGCCAATCAAGTGATGCAACAGATAAATGGAACTTCTTTGTCTAATGTTCACCAACCTTTGCCTGTTGATCTTCATTATTTGTTACAAAAGAAGTAGTGATTAAATCGAACCTAATCAAACTATCTATAGTTTGTAGTTACATCAATTGAAAAAACCACGGAAACCAAAATTGTCGAATAACAAAAAAATTGAATAAAAAGGCGACTAACCATGGCTATTGATTTAGGTTGTTTGTCGTTGTGGATGCTAAACATTGATTTTCTTCTTGGAAAGACCTAATGATAGAGGTCGTTGTTCATTATCTTGTAACGGTTTGCCAATGACTTAGCATAACAAAGGGATGGATGAAGCTAATTTGGAGACGAAGAGACGTCTCATGCCCTGTTATTTGGATGTTTGTGATTGATTAAAGGGTGACATTTTAAGTTGGTGGATAACTTGTACTCTTTCTCAGCATGTGGTTCTACCTCAGTTGACATTTCAATGACATGTGATCTTAATGGCTAATTTCCATCAATGTCTGCAATGCCTTCAATGGATGCGCTCACTTGCCTATCTTCAATGGATTAGATTCAGTGTATGGTGTCTAACAGCAAAGTTAAAAATCAAAGCATTGGTCGATGTTGATGTAAATGTGATTACTTAGAGCCCAAAATCAATAGGGGCTAATTGTTATAATATGTTGAAACATATTGTTTCTCTTCATAATCTGAAACGGGAATTTTTATACAGATATTTCGGATACAAAGATGTAAAGGCATATATAAGGTTTACTTTGTTAGAGCTCTCCCAAAGCATGTTTTGGGAAGGCACGTAGGCATTTGGGAGGGTATGCCCTCTTTTAGTTTGATTAAGTTTTTTTGGATGTTTGAATAAAGTTTTACATGGTTTTCCCATCCCATTTACCTAAAAAAGCTAATGTTTTTGGTAATCTTAACCAAAGAGTCGGACAATGATCTTTCTAACATATAGTCAAACTATAAGTTTAACCTTTGTATTATGTTTCCTGTGAAGGTTCAATCAACTAATGTGAAGGTAAGGACCAGTGATACAAGAAAGTTAGTATCATTGAGTAAGTTGATGTAATTGAGATTAGAAACTTCCAAAAGTCAAACCGATCAGTTAAAACTTTGTAGAAAGAACATCAAAATTAATAACCTAAACCTTCACAAAATATTTTCTATGAAGGTTTGAGTTTAATTGAAAATGAATTATAGTATCATTAACAATTATTTAACAGCCAAGTTGCTCCCAAAATATTATCACAATGTTCACCCATTAAGTTCCGGGCAACCATCAAACCAATTTACTAAATATTTACAGAAAGTATCTCAATAACAATAAAACTGAACCCTCACAATAAGTTTGATGTGAAGGCTTATTCAGTTGAACTTAAGGTAAAAACAATTCATATAATAAATTTAGTATCATTGAGACAATTGATACTAATTCTGCAAGGTAGGTTATATAATGTATTTTAAAATGAAAATTGGAAACAAACGATCATCACAATCAGCTTAACCTTCACAATAAATTTGTTGTGAAGATTCAATCAATTGATGTGAAGGTAAGACAATTGATTCAAGAAAATTAGCATCACTGAGTGAATTGATGTAATTGAGACTAAAATTTTACTTAAAAGTTAAACCAATCTGTAAAAAACTTTGTAGAAGGAACTTCACAAGAAATAACCTAATCCTTCACAAAATATTTTCTGTGAAGGTTTTGACGTTGTTTGAAAATTAATAAATGTTCATCCATTAAGTTCAGAGCAAACGTCTAACCAAATTACTAACTATTTACATAATGTATCTCAATAACAATGTTTTAAACCATTACATAAAACGAACCTTCACAATAATTTCGATGTGAAGGCTAATTTAGTTAACCTTAAGGTAAAAACAATTCATACAATAAATTTAGTATCATTGAGACAATTGATACTAATTCTGCAAGTTGGGTTATACAATGTATTTAAAAATGAAAATTGGAAACAAACTATCGTCAATCATCTTAACCTTCACAATAAATTTGTTGTGAAGATTGAATGAATTTATGTGAAGGTAAGACAAGTGATACAAGAAAGGTAATATCACTAAGTGAATTGATGTATTGAGGCTAAAGATTTACTTAAAAGCCAAACCAATCTATAAATACTTTGTAGAAGGAACTTCACAAAAAATAACCTAAACCTTCACAAAATATTTTTTGTGAAGGTTTTGAGGTTGTTTGAAAATTAATTATCATTGGCTCATAACAATTATTTAACAACCAAGTTGCTTCCAATATATCATCACAATGTTCATCAATTAAGTTTTGGGCAAACAAAAAACAATCTACTAAATATTTACATAATTCACCACAAAAATAATGTTCTAAACCGTTACATCAACAAGCTTAGAAGAAATGTGTTGACACCAATCGAAGTAGGGAGCTCCACGTTCTCAACACTTCTACTATCTGATATATATCTCAACTTAAAAACCCAACCTTGGTATCTTCATTATTTTTTCATTTCTAGTTGAAATTATTGATTTCCTTTTTGCTTCCTCGGAAGGTTTACTCTTAAGCCTTTGCGATTGCAATATTTTTTTGTTAGACAGTTTGATGACTTGTCGGGACAAGAGATAATAAAGTTATATCATCTTTCAAACTCGCTGCATTATACAAAAAAATGAGTATCAGTTATGAAACAAAATTACCTTCACAACAAACTTATATGAAGTTTTAATTTAAAATTTACCTTCTTCTTACAATAATATTTGCTTTACTTTTGTAGAATGATCATTGATTCTGAACTGGAACTGATGTTAAAGGTACATATTGTATTAAAAATACAATTAACTAAAAAAAATAAGTAGGTAGGGTAAGATGGTCCCAAGTGACATAAAGAGAATCTTCACAGTAAGTGTCGTGTGAATGTTTGTTCAATAGTTTAATACATTTTCCATTTGATTCATTGAAATCATATTTCTTCATCCTTTTCATCGTGTTCTTTTGTGTTCTTTTTCTAATTAAGATAAAGATCAGTTAAAAACACTAAAAATTTAACCTTCACAATAACTTTGTTGTGAAGGTTCACTCAATTGAAATATTAAAACTAAGGAAATAGATTGTTACCTTCAATGTTCATCTCCTTTTCATTTTTGGAAGATATAGAATCCGTCTAAGAATCATTTCACACTCCAACTTGGCCACAGCTTTTTTTTGTTAACCTTTGGCTTCTTGTATTTGTTTTTGATGATTGTATTGACCTATAAACAAATATACAAACATTAAGTAAACAAAATAGTATTTCGTAATGTGCAACAAATAGCAATTTGGTGTCATGAGTAAGGTTTGCCAACTAAGTTTTAAATTCCAGAAAGTTGTGGATCCTTCCATCTAGAACACCATAACATAAGAATAAAATAAACATGCAAATAGAGAAATAATGGTGTGCGTTAAAACCCCACGATAAATGTATAAAATTCATATATGGGCTTTTGTTACAATTGGGGGAGGGGTTAAAATTGAGTTCTTGCAAAATGGATTTCTCGAGATTGAGTGTGCAAACAAGTACTTATGAAATTTGTTTTACTTCAAGTGGGCGTTAGATAAAAACAAACTCTCATAAGAAAGGATGGATCCTTGGAATAAGAAAGGGATGTTAATGAAGTTATGCAGGCATCTTGTCATCATATGTAGAATGATATGAAATGATTTTGTGTTATGTCTTGAATTGATCAAAACATATATAGAAGCACAAGTTAAGGTACAAAAAACACTAAACCTTCACAACAAAAACACAGGTTCAATGTTTTTAGGGTCTCACGGGTCTCACAAAAACAAGTTACCCTCACATGATCCCAAATTGTCAATCACATGGGTCCTTTAATCTTGTTTGTGCCCATTTCTCTTTACTACTGTATCCACTCTGATTTGAGCAGTAGAGTATGCATACCCATAAACTATATGTTGGTGAAGGATAAATGCATGAATGTGCACTCATATTTGTTCAACTTCGAGCTTTGATAACCAAATGCTTAGAATAAACAATAGATGCATGTATTTTATCTACATTTAAGTGGAGTAGGCTAAACAAGAAATTGCTCACAAAAAGTTGGTTAAACTAGTGGTTTATTTTAGTTGGATTAAAACATATTATAAATTGACTTTGAAGAGGCAAAACAAATCAGTGATTATGCCTTCAATTCATCAGTTGATGATACAAATTAAGTACCTCAATTTTCTTGTATATTTGGGCGTTTGTTTCCTTAACACTGACTACAAATAAACGCATATTTTTAATGACTAAAAACAAGATTTGATGGAACCTAATCCTAACCCCTTTGTCTATATCATAACATGGTTTAGTGGAAGGCTTTATGTTATTGTATATCCATGCGGACTTCATTGTATACAAGCTCGGTAGGAAAAGGACTACACATACACACATCCTGGTCCTTTACTGCCTATCTAGTCAAATCCTCTAAAACTTAAAATCCAAGGGGTCTTCCTCTTACCAATGCATATTCTTCTTCCTAGTCCCATCCTATGAATTATAGGCACAAATACACAATCTGCTGATATGCCATTTATCATGCTAATAAATCTTTAGATTAGGAGTTCTCCTACCCACTTCACAATCATGTATTTATCTATCTACGATATCATGAAAATGGAAATTAAACAAACTAACATGATAATGTCATGAACATGAAAATGGAAATGAAATAAACTAACAGGTCCTAATACCCACATACCATTATGAACATGATTCCATTATAACAGAAGACGAAGGACAACAACCTGATCTTCAGATTGATTACCATGAATACTTTAAAATCAAATTACACTACAGAATCCCATAATCCAAAAGATTTAAGAGATTATTGCTACTATATAAATTGAAATTATATCACAAAATATGGATGCTAAAAAGTAATCGACTTAGGAAAAATGATTGTAATAGTGATGCTCGAAGTTTACCGTAAGATGAATGACTATAGAATCAAGAATCACAGTTCGCTTGAGTTTAAGGAGGTTTTCGACGAGTGAAGAGATAAAATCAAATAAACGCCTTCAATCGATGAGAAATCTCAGATTAAACCTCGATGATCCTGAAAAGAGTCGTTTATCAAAACCCTAATTTTATCTACCATAAACCCTTGATAATTAGGAATCAGATGAAATCAAAGAAAGCCTTCAATCGGTGAGAAATATCTGAGTAAAAACCTCGATGATAGCCCACGATCAAGTCCCTAATTTGTCATAAAGGTCGTTTGAACTTTTCATAAAAGCCACGAGAATTCAAACTAATCACAAAAATTCCACCGTGTAACTTGAGACCATTGATCACTTTGATGATCTAATCTAAAGGCTAGGAATAGGTCTTACCGGTCTCACAAAAAACCCTTGGTCTCACATGATACCAAGTCTAACTCTAAAAGATATATATATATATATATATATGTACGACTACAACTATGTCTAACCATCTATAATCTAATTGAAACAATAAGGTCATTTCACTCTCTTTAATGTCTAGGATGTATGAGATATGCATATGTCAACTTTACAGATGGTCTATGTCGGCGTACATTATTCCTTTCTAAGGCACATAGTGTAACAAAAAGGATTCATTCGGAGCACAAATCGACTCTTTGGACTACTTTGGTGAATCAAAAAATGTTTTTCCTCTACTCTCTTTAATTGAAATAGAATTTAAGCCTATTAACCATCTTTTTGTTGGTGATTAAAGCAAACCACACATATAAAACATATATATAAATGCATCGGAAAGTAATCACCAAAAGGAATCAATGTATTGCCAATATGATTAAACGAAAAAAAAATACAAATAACGGTATACCTTTATAGCGTGATTTGTAGGCAAAACGGATTCGCTTGTGTATTCCTTTGAAACCAAGTATTCAATGGTGAATACCTCTAGAGTAGTCCACACTACACTTCCTTGATCACCACCGGATGCTAGTCCTCCTTAGTAACGAACTTAGAGCCTCGATTAACCAAGAAACGAGCTAGAAGATCAAAAGGAAAAAAAAAACCCTAGAGATACCTAGGGGGTGGGCGCCGATTTTGTGAGAGGGGAGGTAATTAGGGTTCACCTTAATTAGGTTATTTAATATCTCTATATATAAATAAACCCTAAAGCTTCCTTGGGCTTTTAATTGTTCTCCCTTCTAAATCTTTATGGGCCTAGTATTAAATTAAGTATTAAATTAAGTACAAACATCTATTCAATTCATCGAGGGGCCCAGTAGTATCTAACTCTATTACTTGTAGAGGAACAAATCCTATTTTGACTGCACGTGTCTGTCATGTGTTTCACATCACTCCTGAAGATGATTTTTATAACAACCTTATTCAGGAAATCGTTTAACAATTTCAAAGACCTAAATTCCACCCATACAAAACGTGCTTGCATCTCAAGTCTAAGGACGAGTGACATAACCATCTGCGAGATTCACTAGTGACGTTGATCCATGCAGTGAACTCTCGTAGGTTGGGTCAGTTCAATGTTCATCAACAATGAACATTATGTGAGTTTGGTGGTATCATCATTGATTCACCAATGAATATCACCAATACGCTCACATTTGCCTTAACTCGATGATACTCCCGTATCATCAACTGACAATGAACAATTTAGAACAAATAATTTATTCATGGATTAAACATGTAAATATAGAACACAGTTGATATAAATGAAAACGATCATATCTAGTACATCAATTCATTGTGAAATAAAAACTCTTCAACGTTCTAATTATTTAAATACTAAAACAGATCTACATGAGACTACTAGATGGTCGAAGTCCAATGTTCCTAGCATGTTCGAAATGTTTGGTACAAGACATTGGTTTCGTAAAGGGATCAACTAAGTTGTCATCTGTGTGAACTTTGAGAAGACAAATTTCACCCATCTCGATAACCTCTCGAATGTAGTGAGTCTTCCTGCGAAAGTGTCTGGCACCCTTTTGAACTCCAGGTTTGTTGGCTATGATAATGGCAATAGAATTATCGCAGTACATATCCATGGGTCTTTCATTACTGGGGACAACCCCAAGCCTAAAAATGAATTTCCGTATCCAAACAGCCTCCATTGCAGCTTTGGAAGCACCTATGTATTCAGCTTCTGTAGAAGACATTGCAGTAGTGCTTTGCTTAGTACTCTTCCAGTCAACAACGCCTCCGTTCATGACGAAAACATATCCAGTCTGAGATCGAGTGTCATCTCGATCTGTTTCAAAACTGGCATCAGTGTAACAAGTAACACTGAGCTCTCTTTCTATATCACCACCATAAACAAGGAACATATCTCTAGTATTTCGAAGATACTTCAATATGTTCTTAACAGCAGTCTAGTGACTCTCTCCTGGATTTTGTTGGTATCTACTCGTAAGGTTCTGAGAGAACACTACATCAGGTCTAGTTCACCTCACTGCAGACATGATGGATCCCACAGTCGAAGCATAGGGGATTCCCTTCATCCTCTTCACCTCATCAGGTGTGGAGGGTCCTCGAGTCTTACTCAAGTTTACATTGTGTTGCATTGGAAGATTTCCACATTTGTAAGCATCCATTCTAAATCGTTTTAGAATTTTGTCAATATATGCACTTTTACCTAAACCAGTTAACCGTTTCGATCTATCCCTATAGATCTTGATTCCTAGGATGTACGCCGCTTTGCCTAAATCTTTCATGGAAAAGCATTTTCCAAGCCAAGATTTGACATCTTGTAGCATTGGAATGTTGTTCCCCATGAGTAATATGTCATCAACATAAAAGATTAGAAAAATGACGATGCTCCCACGAGCTCTCATATATACACATGGCCCATCAAGGTTTTGAGTGAAACCATACATTTTTGTCGGTCCAACAATACTACTAAAATCAAGTTCTTAGAAACAACAACAAGATTACCAACCTGTATTGATTATAACAAACGAGTTACAAGGTTGATCGATTAAGCTTTGGATTTGTGTTCTCTGTTTTTCTCTCTTTACACCTTTAAGTGTGTGTTTGTATGTGTAAATTATGATCTGATTGTTAGAGAGAGTTGAGAGATATCACAAATCTATCTAGTGTGTTGAACACACTTCCTAAGATAATATCTAGATTTAATATCTAGATATTATTTCTAACTAAATAATATAACTAACTAAATACTAGAAACTAAACTATTACAATACTATAAAATAAAATTCAAACTAACTTTGACTATTTTATTACAAACGACTTAGACTAATATTTAAGAGTCGACTTGTCTGCTTTAGCTTCAGATTGCGATCTTCGTATTGTTTGATCTTGAATCCAATGAGACCGTGTCTTAACAATCTCCCCCTTTGGATCAAGATCATTATGAAAATGATTTTAGCAATACGATCTTCTCTTTCAGCACAGAAGATGCAATCTCTCTCTTAGTCTTCAAGATATAGTAAACTCCCCAAAAGATGTAGTTTTTCTTTCTTGGATTATGGGAAGAAATTATCTTCAGTTTCAGCTCGAAATTCTTCATCAAAGTATCTTCAAAAGAAAATTTCTCTCGAATCAGCATATCTTCAGCATACTTGCTCTTTGAAGAATTCAATCTTGGACGTGATTCTTGATACATGTGATTTCTTGGTTAGCTCTTCTCCATTTCTTGGGTAGATCTTCTCCCCCTTTTTGATGAGAAGTGTAACGATTTCATCAAAACTTGATGACAAGAAATGTTGTTCATAAGGAGCCTCTGATTCGTCAATGCAATAGATATTTATCCAGATCTTTGCAAATCTAGACAAAATAGTCATGTAACACCTGTAGCAATAAACAAATCAGTTAGAAACGCTTGTCAGTAACACTAAGTCACTGTGTGGAACGAATACACAATGGAAAGGAGCTGTTTGATGTTGACTCCCCCAGGGCTTCCATTTAATCATCAAAACACCACAAAGGTTATTTCTATAAACGTTATGACAGAGAAACAAATTTCTTGTGTGTTCGTGCTTGTGATAGAAAGAATTAAGCACTTGATGATTGCTTATAGGCTCGAAATTGTGTAAACCACTGAGACAACAGTAAGTTAAACACAGACTCAATGTGCATGAGTGAAGTGTGAAGGTGGGGCAAACTTCCTTCTTTTCAATATCTAGATTTTCCAAATGAAAATCAGATAGCATATGTGTTGCTTCCCCTTTGAAAATGAAACATTTTCTTGTTAAGAAGTAAATGAGTAGCTGGTGGGATAATTTCAAGAGTTGGCATGGGCTAGTTGCCTATTTCAATAATGATCACAAAAGAGTTGTGAAACACTAGAAATGTGGTTGCCCGACTCAGAAAAAGTTGGTGCAGAGTTTTGATATTCTATTAACTCTGTTCTCACATCCTCTTTCTTTTAAACATTTAGCTCACTACTAACCGAACTCTCTTTTTCATGATAGCTCATTATCCAATCCACACTCATTTCTTTTGATTTCTCACACTCAATCACTATGGATTAACTTCATGGGTAGAAATCACTGGTTAACGTGATTCCATAGAAGTTGTGTTAATTCCTAGCACAAAGAAATCCTTGTTTTCCTATAAAGAATATGTTGCTCAAAATGATTTATAATCATGTAAGCTCATGTAGACCATTTAAAGTACACTCCCGAAATATAAAATCTTGTGAAAAATCAGGAAGTGGTTTGAACGTTTAAGAATATGTTTTCAATGAATGAAAGTTGTCCTTCTTTCAATCACATATGAGATTAAGATAAAGGAATATACCTTTAAGTTCGATCTTACATCTCATGAAGCTTATCTTAAAGTCATAAACATATGATCGTGTAAGCTCTTCTCAAAAATTCTGCAAAAGTCTTAAGTCAAGTCAAAGAAACTTTATTCACTAATATTGAAAAGACAAAAAGCAGTAAAACAAATAACTTCTCTTACTCCCCCTGAAATTATGTATTTGAAAAAATTATCATTAAAAATATATGCATTTAAAATTTCAGAATTAAATATGTACTCCCTTTGAAGGTTGAATTTCTCGTTGGAGTATCGGAGTACAATCTCTCGTATCAGCATTAGAGTAAGTTCTTTTGATCTTTGAAGAACGAGTCCTGATCTGTACATAATCAGAAGTCGTTGTTGACATTGATGTTCGGGTCTTGAGCTGATTTACTCAAGAACCATTCTTCTTTGAAGTGCGGGTCTTGAACTGTGTTATTCAAGAACCTTTGTTCTTCTACTCCCCCTTGACAGTAGGTGCCTGCAACACAGAATCATTATTCTTCTTTGGTACCCACTGGTATTTGGGTCCATATGTGTTAGTTGCAGTTCGTATGGGGGTTATGGAATAAGAACCATACCAGTAATGATCTTTCGTCTTGTGAACAGGATCATTTGTACGATAGTAAGAAAAAGAATTTTCCTTACCTGATAACCTGATCATTTGATCTCTCATGTAAACATGAGCAGGTTTACTTTTCAGCATATTGTTCTTCGTTTCATTATGTGAATGTACACATGAGCTTTCATCTTTAACTGGTTTCTTCTTCCAGAAAAGATTTTTTTTCCTTGTAGCTCCCTTTCCTCTGAGGTGAACCTGAACCATCTACCTTTCTGTGAACAGGAAGGTTAGCAGTATGAATCTGATTTGAAGATTTAGATTTATCAGGTAATTCAGATTTCTGAGATTGGCTTTTCTTGCTTTTACCAGAGGTGTTCTGTTTCTTTGAACGCTGATATTTAGAAACACTTGGTAAAGCCTTTCCTTTTTCAAGAAAAATAGAATGATCTGGAAGTGAAGCATTGAAATCAACCATCTCTACTCCATTTATACACCCTTTTTCAGTATTTAAAAATTCATTTGCAGGCTCAAATAAGTGATCAAAGAAATCAGTAGAAGTGTGAGGGGTTTTTGAAACTGTAGAACACCTTTTAGATTTAGAATGAAAAACAGTGTTCTTCAAAACAGTAGAAAACACATCTTGTTTTATTTTCACCAAAATTCTTTCGTCAGATAATACATTTTCTAACTCAATTATTTTGCTTTCTAATACAAGTGGAGGTAGATAAGTTTTAGCTCGAACATGTTTTGCCTCCATCTCAGTAGAAGAATATGTAGCAAAATATTCTTTTGAAAGAACTTTAGGTTTTTCCGAAAGATAACTATCATTCAGTCTTGCATAAAAGAATGGTAGTTGCATTTTCTTCAAATTCTTTCTATTTGTATCTTCTTTTGCCTCGACTTCTTCTGATGCTTTGGTAAAAAATTTGGGTTTCAAATGAGGAAGTTTACGAGCAGCATACATATAATTTGCATTATATAAACCAGGCTGTTTTCTGATAACATGTTTCAGGTAATGAGGATTATTACAACCTAATCCCCATTTTGCTTTAAAATCAGCCTCTTCATTTGGTGTATTCATGAAAATAGTTTGATCTGTTTGGCCTATTGAGTAAAGTTTAGTTTCCAGACCAGTTATTTTCTTATTTAGATTCTTGTTCTCAGACTGCAGCTTATAAACAATTACGGCAGTTTGTTTCTTTTCTAAATCAGACTTAGAAATTTGAGAAACAAAATCAGAAAACTTCTTTTCTAAACAATCGTTTTTAAGATTAAAATCAGAAGCAGATTTGCGTAGAGAATCCATAAGATTTTTGTTCCCAATAACTGACGTATTTAGCTCAAAGATCTTTTGATTCCGCTTAGCAACTCTGCCTTTTTCCTTTTTCAGTTTCGACTGAAGGTCTTGAAGTTCGACCATCATCGCATCCAATTTAATCATAAATTTATTTTCGGTTAAGTTCATTACCTCTTCAGTTGCTTCAGTATCTGAATCATCATACTTTGCATGATTGGCCATCAAGCACATGTTAGCAGCTTCTTCATTCTCTTCTTCTTCATCTTCCTCTTCAGAATGATCTAACCAGAATTCGTCTTCAGCCATTAATGCTTAGTCGGCTTCTTGTTGCTTGGCTAACATTAGTTTGTTATGGTAATACGCAGAATTGCGAACCTTTGGCTTTCGACAGTTTGAGGCGAAATGTCCAATCCTGCCACAGTTGTAGCATGTGATTGGGACATCGGTTTTCTTGTCTGTACTGGTGTAGTCATTCCCAAATTGCTTCCTTTCTCTTGGTTTCTTCTCTTGAGATCTACTTCCTTCTACTCTTTCTCTATGCTCACGGTTCTTGGAGCTTGATGAAGAATATCTCTGTGAATTTGATCCCGGTTTCTTGTAGAATTTCTTTTGGAATGCACGGGTCAGTAATTGCAGTGCTTGCTTGAGACTTTCTCCATCATCTCCATCAGATTAAGTTTCTGATTCAGAACTTGTAATTACTTTCTTCTTTTTCTTCTTATCTTTGACAACAAGTTCAACTGAATCAGGAACTTTCTCAACTTCCTTTTTTTTCTTTCCATTTCGTTTCTCTTCTACTTCCTCTTCGTTCTGCCTTAGTGTCTCATACACTTCGTGGAGTGGAATGTCAGACAGATCTTTCATCTTTTTCATTCTTCGTGTATGCTTCTTCCATTCTGTTTGAAGGACACTGAGAAACTTGACGTTGTTCTCTATCTGTTTCTTTTTAACTTTATTCTTTGACAACTCGTTCAGAAGCAGAACATATCGTTCATAAGTGTCAGCTAGGCTTTCATCTTCAAAGGCTTTGAATTCTTCGTAACTGTTTATACAGTTTGCGACTTTCATCTGGTTTCCAACCTTAGATCCCATCATCATCTTTTGAAGTTGATCCCACATCTTCTTAGCAGTAGCTTTGTAGCTGTCTATTTTGATATAGATATCATTAGGGATACTTTGAAGAAGTAAAGATCTTGCTTGCTTATCAGCTTTGAAACGGTTCGTTTGTTCATCAGAAAATTGGGCATACTCTAGCGTAACAGTTTTCATCTTCTGTTCTCTTTCCATGTTCCCATCCTCACTGTCAGAAGAATCATCTTCAGCATCATTATCATCATCATCAGGTACTTGGACAGAAAGTGGTGCCATGGGACCTTCTTTTATTGATAAAAGAATGTTATCTCCGTTTGAGTGTCGATCCACAAAGTCAAGAAATCTGTCTTTCCATTGTTCGTAATCCCCTTTGAACAGAACTGGGGGTTTGACATCCGTGCCAATGGAAAGAGCGTCTTTTGAAGTCATCTTGTATGATATAAAAATAAGAACTTGGATTTGACCGTTAGTCCAGATAAAATTTGATCACACAAGAAATTTTGTCCCCCTAGGCAGACTTAGCACGGGGGTCCCTATTACAGTTTTCAAAAATTTGTCTAAGTGTGAAATTTGAGCAAAATTCAAGTTTGTGTTTGAAGAAGGTTTGCGTGTCACGTGGGAGGCACAAAGTTGAGTTTGTGTTTCACGTGGGAGGAGCAAAGTTGAGGTTTGCGTTTCAAGTGGGAAGCTCAAAGTTGAGGTTTGCGGGTCTGAGGTTTGCGTTTCTGACTTGATCCGAGAAGTGAAGTTGAGATGTTTTGCGTTTGCTTTGAGGAGCGCAAAGTGGGCTTTGCGTTTCACTTGGGATGCGCAAAGTGGGACTTTGCGTTTCACTTGGGACGCGCAAAGTGGGACTTTGCGTTTGATGTGAGACGCGCAAAGTTGGACTTTGCGTGTGTTCTTCTTCAGCTTTGCGTATGTTCGTCCTGTTCTACGAAAAATCAACTGAAACTTGTTTTCTTTGTCGATTAGCAGTACAAATCTCTACCAATATGTCTAGAATCACTTCTAGAACTGAATGTAAGCACTCGATCTCACTAAAACACACTATTTGAAGAAAAGTTTTATCGCACAGTAACTTTCTTCCACTCGACTGTTTTCTCACTAAATCCACAAATTGGAACTCGAATAAAGCTTAATACTGAAGTTAATAACACACAACTCGATCTAGCATGTATTTCGATCACAACCTGATCGATTTTAACACCTAAAACAGTTTAAATCTCGAAATCGATTTAGAACACAGAACACAGAGACGTTTTTTTTTCTTGAAAAACTTGATTTGATCTTTATCAGGCTCTGATACCAATTCTCGGTCCAACAATACTACTAAAATCAAGTTCTTAGAAACAACAACAAGATTACCAACCTGTATTGATTATAACAAACGAGTTACAAGGTTGATCGATTAAGCTTTGGATTTGTGTTCTCTGTTTTTCTCTCTTTACACCTTTAAGTGTGTGTTTGTATGTGTAAATTATGATCTGATTGTTAGAGAGAGTTGAGAGATATCACAAATCTATCTAGTGTGTTGAACACACTTCCTAAGATAATATCTAGATTTAATATCTAGATATTATTTCTAACTAAATAATATAACTAACTAAATACTAGAAACTAAACTATTACAATACTATAAAATAAAATTCAAACTAACTTTGACTATTTTATTACAAACGACTTAGACTAATATTTAAGAGTCGACTTGTCTGCTTTAGCTTCAGATTGCAATCTTCGTATTGTATGATCTTGAATCCAATGAGACCGTGTCTTAACAATTTTGATTTCCTCATCGAACCTTTTATTCCAGCTTTTGGATGTTTGCTTCAGTCCATAAATGGATCTTTGAATCTTGCATACTTTCTTGGGATGTTTCGGACTCACAAAACCCTCAGGTTGCACCATATAAACATCTTCATTAAGGTGACCGTTCAAGAAAGCGGTTTTGACATCCATTTGCCAAATCTTATAGTCATAGTACGCTGCTATGGCTATAAGAATCCTAATAGGTTTAACGTCAGCAACTGGCGAGAAGGTTTCTTCATAGTCAACCCTGTAGGTTTGAGTGTAACCTTTTGCTACCAGACGAGCTTTATAGGTGTGTACATTGTCATCCATGTCGGTCTTCTTCTTGAAGATCCACTTGCTCCCGACAGTCTTGTTGTTCTGAGGAAGATCAACCAAGTTCCAGACTTGATTGTCTTTCAAGGATTGCATTTCAGCATTCATAGCTTTAAGCCATTTATCGGATTCTGGATCCAACAATGTTGCTTGATAGTTAGAGGGTTCACCATGATCCCCCAAATTCTGCTCCTCAGCATCGACATAAAAACTATATCGTTTAGGTGCTCGAGGTGTCCTTACGGATCTATGAATGGGAATTACATCATTCTGTGGTTCATCATCTGCATGTTTAGCCTCAGTGTGATGTTCGCTAGTGTTACCAGGAGGTTGTGCATCTTCGCTTTGAATCTCGTCAAGGTCTATAGTGCTCCCACTTGCTTCTTATAAAATGAGACTGTTCTCAAGAAACTCAGCATACCGAGCAACAAATATTTTGTTTTCGGGTGGGTAGTAGAAATAGTAACCCATCGTTGTCTTTGGGTACCCTACGAAGATACACTTGATATATCTAGGCTCAAGTTTGTTCGGTGTGTCTCGTTTCACGAGAGCCTCACAACCCCAGACCTTCAAGTAAGACAGATTAGGGACTTTCTCGTGCCATATTTCATATGGTGTCTTATCAACCTTCTTTGTCATAACCATATTGAGTATGCGAGCAGCAGACTCTAGAGCACAACCCCAAAAGGATAGTGGCAAAGTAGTTAGACTCATCATGGATCGAACCATGTCTAGCAAAGTTCAATTTCTCCTTTCAGACACACCATTATGTTGTGGAATGTATGGAGGGGTGAATTGTGAGACAATCCCACACTTAGTCAGATGGTCTAAAAACTCTTGACTCATGTACTCTCCTCCTCGATCAGATCAGAGAGCCTTAATAGTCTTGCCGAGTTAATTTTCTACTTCATTTTGAAAGGCTTTGAACGTTTCAAAGGCTTCATGTTTATGTTTAATCAGGTAAACATAACCATAGCGACTGAAATCATCAGTGAAAGTGATGAAGTAACTAGCACCTTACTTAGACACAGTTCTAAATGGGCCACATACATCAGTATGTATGAGTCCATTTAGATCTTTGGCTCTTTCACCTATATGGGCGAAAGGTTTTCTTGTCATCTTCCCAGATATGCAAGAGAGGCATTTTTCAAACGACTCATCGTCGGTTGACTTTAGAAGTCCATCGTGTTGCAGCTTTATAATGCGCTTCTTGCTTATGTGGCAAAGACGGCAGTGCCATAGGTAAGTTGAATCCAAATTACGTTTGGATTTTTTAGTGCTACATGTATATATAGAACTATCATTTGAAATAAGATTATGCATGTCAATTTTACAAATACCATCACGAGGAATAGCATTAAAATAGAATATATTATCTTCGGAAACCGAAATACCATAATCCGTAAAAGTATTAATAAAACTTTTATCCTTCAAACGAAAATGCGAAACAATACCCCTAGTAATAGTAGGTGGATAATGACAATTGTCTAAAACAATGATCAATCCATTAGGGAGGATAAGATCAAAGATCCCTATATCTTCAACAGTTGCACGCATTCCATTGCCTACGTACAGGTCCAAAGCTCCTTTGTTTAGCTTTCTACTTCTCCTTAGTCCCTGCACATTATTACAAATGTGAGTTCCACAACCGGTGTCATAAACCCAAAATTTACTAGGAAAAGCATATAGTTCTATAGTGAAGATACCTGATGTGCTAGCTGGGGTAGTTTTGTCCTTCTTCAACTCTGCCAGGTAGGTAAGACAGTTCCTCCTCCAGTGGCCTATCACTCCACAGTGATGGCAGGTGGTGTCCTTTGCAGGGTGCTCCTTTTTAGCAGGTGGGTGAATATTAGGTTTGGGTTTGTAAACATGTTTACCCTTGCCACGACCTTTGCCCAATGCTTGCGGTTTGGGTTTCTGGATTTTACCTGCCTTGATTGCTAGAACAGCAGGAGCTTTCTTAGGCATCCCTTGTTCTGCAAGTTTCAGCATAGCATGCAGTTTAGAGATAGTCTTCCCCATGCTATGCATGTTATAATTCATAACAAACTGATTATAGTCCTTGGAGAGTGAGGTAAGAATCAAGCTCACTCCAAGAACTTGTGGCATGGGGTAACCAAGACGCTCCATTTGGTCAAAATAGCCTTTCATCTTCAAGACGTAAGAGCTAACTGACTGGCCATCCTCCTATTTACAAGCGTGAAATGCTTTGACTGTTTCAAACAGTTCCTGTTTTGCTTGTTGTTGAAACATGGTTTTCAACTCTCGTAGCATCTCAAAAGCTGTGAGTTCCTCCAAGTTCTTTTGGATCTCAGGGGTCATGCTCACCAGCATAAGAGCAACTACTTCTTGTTGTTCGTTAAACTTATGGGTGTAGGATGCACGAACTGCAGCGGAAGCAGTGGCAGGAGGTGCCTCAGGTAAGGCCTTTTCTAGATGGATCAACTTATTATCAGCCCTGAGGACGATCTTCAGATTTCGATACCAGTCGATGAAATTGATACCTGTCAGTTTCTCTTTTTCCAAGAACTGGCCTGGTTGTTGAGTTGCTTAGGGATTGATTGGTTGTTGTCATCTACAAACATACAAAGTTCAAGATTTAGTATTTTCAATTATTAATCCTTTTTCTTTAAATTAACTATCTAATTTTATTTTAATTTTTTACGAAAAAAGGCTTAGATCCTCATTGAGGTTCTATCATTACATTAGTTGATCTGCTAGCAATGATAGATTCAATAGGTAGGTGATGTTCACCAATTGCATTACTAGTGCAATTCTTAGATCCTTATGGGACCCATGGCATCTAGTGGCCGAGGAACTAATGTCAAGCTGACATGTTTAGTCCCATCCTTGCCTCGGGTCATGGTCCCACCTGCTTAACTCGATTAAGTCATCCAATTCGAAATCATGTGAAAATAGATCTAGGTGTCATGCATAGACAACAATCACCTCGGGATTACAATTCAACCTAGGTCTCACGCATAGGCAAAAAGTAATGGCGAGTGATTTCAATCCGATTGGACGACATGACTTAAAATTGTGACGGGTATGATATTTTGATACGCTAAAAAAAAGATGTACGAAAGAAGCATGCATTCTTCATTCGTAGCATAAGTTAAAAAACATTTCTTAACTTATAGTCTAATTTGTTTTATTTTATGTGTGTCGAGATGTCCATTTAAAGAATTGGACATTACATAAATTAAATAACCGATAAAACCCTTTTAAACGTTATTTATATAAAACAATAGTTTTAAGTTTCAAATCCAAATCAAACTTATGTATTAACCAAAACTAACGATTTAGTTTCAAAAGTGGTATGTGTTTAATTTTAGGTTTGAAAAACTCATTTGCACGTTATAACATCCGAGACATACATAACAATGCAATATATAAAAAAAACACAACCAATATGTGCAAAACCTCAACCGATGAAAAAACTTATGCTTGATTTCGTGAGCCATCACGACGCACCAAGAGGGCAACTAAGGACGGGCCAACATAAACCCTTAATGGGCTCCCACTTGCTCCAAGATCATCAAGAGCAAGCAGAACCCACATGAAAATTCGAACACCAAAACTGTCTGGAAAAACGCAGCAGCTTCGGGGCCCGAAAGGACATGGAAGGAGTCTTCCCCAATCGAAACATCATTCTGCAAAGTTGTACTACTATGTCATATGCACCTTTAGCAACAAGAATCAACACATTCCGAGGTGTGAAACTCCGGGAAATCCATTTTTCGTGTCGGCTGTCCAACGGCTATGAAAATGCCTTTTCGTCTTTTACTTTGTCGCCATTCCATTCCGAGCAATGGTTACAATTTCTTGACTAAATACATTTATTCTACTACTAAACTAAGTGAAAATAAATCAAATAATAATCAAAATTATTACAACCCAAAAACCCGACAAACAAAGAAACAAGGCACACAAACGGTCACGATTTTCATCGGTTTTGCACATCAACATAATAATACATATATCATTAAAAGTGTTGGCTTGGTCCATAGTAAAAAATGCATGTTTTTACCATGGATCTAAAACACTTACAATAAGAATAAGAGCAAGCCAACAAATCGAATAAAAAACTACAATAATTAATCTACGATTAGTATATGTAATTTGTGGCATTAAAAACACTATCCAATAGCTCATGATGGTCGGGAAAAAAAATCGAACCACACACTACTAGAAAAATCAAAATTTCCGACGAAAATTACCGACGGACAAAAACCGTCAGTAAATAGCGACGGAATACCGACGGATTACCGACGGATTTTGAATTTTAGCGACGAAAAACTTTGTCGTCGGTAATCCGTCGGTAAAAATCCCCATCTGTCGGTAAAATAATGTTTTCCGACGGATTACCGACGGACCCTTTAATATTTTAGTTTTTATTTATTTTTATTATATATACCGTCCGTAAATAATTAAACTATTATTATTTTTTTTTAATTAAAAAACCGTCGGTAATCCGTCGGTAATTACCGACGGACCCTTTAATATTTTAATATTTTTTTATTTTTATTATATATTCCATCGGTAAATAATTAAATTTTTATTATTTTTTTAGATTAAAAATCCGTCGGTAATTACCGACGGATTACCGACGGACCCTTTAATATTTTAATATTTATTTCTTTTTATTATATATTATGTCGGTAATCCGTCGGTAAATAATTAAACTATTATTATTTTTTTTTAGATTAAAAATTCGTCAATAATCTGTCAGTAATTACCGATGGATTACTGACGGACCCTTTAATATTTTAATATTTATTTATTTTTATTATATATTCCGTCGGTAAATAATTAAACTATTATTTTTTTTAATTATTAAAAACATTTGTTTTAGAAACCATTTATTAAATAATAATTATTTTTAAACTAATTTTGGATTTTATTTTAAAATTAATTTTGGATTTTATACATGTAAAGAAGCATATAATATGTCATCACTTGTGTGTTTGGGCCTTAATAAATTGTAAAATGTCATATTGGGTTATAGTGGTTGTTTAGTGCTCCATATTGTGGTATAATGGTTCTTAATTGTTTTATCGACCGTAATATACAACACATACATTTATGACTAGGTGCGTGCATACAAACACATGATAAGTCACCACTGATGTTATTGGCCTTAATAAGTCATAATATGTCAGATTGGGCTATAATGGTGGTCGAGTGGTTCATATCGGGGTATAATGGATCTTAGTTGTCTAATTGACCCTAATACACAACACATACATCTATGAGGCCGATATCTGCACGCAAGCACGTAATAAGTCATCACTGGTATAAGTCATAAGATTTCATATTGGACTATACTGGTGGTTGAGTGGTTCATAGCGGGGTATAATGGTGCTTAGTTGTCTAATTGACCTGAATACACGACACATTCATCTATGAAGTCGATACATGTAAATAAGCACATAATAAGGCATCACTTGTGTGTTTGGCCTTAATATATGTTGGTTTAGTTGACTTAACGAACCGACTACAAATCACATG
This sequence comes from Arctium lappa, assembly GCA_023525745.1. Lineage (NCBI taxonomy): Eukaryota > Viridiplantae > Streptophyta > Magnoliopsida > Asterales > Asteraceae > Arctium > Arctium lappa. The sequence continues at coordinate 34,072,894 of CM042062.1, forward strand.
CATATATGTGGTACATATTAGTACACAAACATGTATTAATTCATATATAGTGTTATGTTGGGCTTAATAAATTGTGAAAGGTCATACTGCGCTATAATGGTGGTTTAGTGGCATGTATTGTGGTATAATGGTTCTTAGTTGTCTTATCGACCGTAATAGATAACACATACATTTATGAGTAGGTACATGCACAGAGACACATAATAAGTCACCACAGGTGTTTTAGGGCCTTACTAAGTCATAAAATGTCATATCAGGCTATAATGGTGGCCACGTGGTTTATATCGGGGTATAATGGATCTTAGTTGTCTAATTGACCCTAATACACAACACACATGCATCTATGTGGCCAATATCTGCACACAAGCACGTAATAAGTCACCACTAGTGTTATTGGGCATTAATAAGTCATAAAATGTCATATTTGACAATGATGGTGGCTGAGCGGTTCATATCGGGGTATAATGGTGCTTATTTGTCTAATTGACCCGAATACACGTCACATGCATATGTGAAGTTTATACGTGAAAAGAAGCACATAATAAGTCATCATCTGTGTATTTGGGCCTTAACATAATGGGCTTTGGTGGGTTCAATTGGGATTTGATGGGTTATGTTGATCTTAAATCGGTTCAATTGGGCTTAAATCAGTTATGTTGAGTGTCAATCGATTCAGTTGGGTTTTAATAGGTTATATCGGGACTTAATAAGTTCCAATATAGTTCATTTCCACCTACTATAGCCCATGAAGGCCGAATATAGTTAATTAAGAGTCATTGAAGCACACAAAGACCCAATGAGGTTAATTAACAGTCACTGAGTTTAATACGATCCATCAAGACCCATTATAGTTAATTAAGAGTCGTTAAAGCCCATAAAGGCCCAAGCAAGTTCATTAAGACCCACTAAAGCCCTTGAAGGCCCAATGGTTCATTAAGAGCCACTATAACCCATCAAAGTTAAATGCAGTTTTGTTAAGAGCCATTGAAATCCATCAAGGGTCCTATTGGGCTTTATAAGGTTTCATTGTGGTTTAATGGATCTATTGGGGTTTAAAGGGTTCTATTTGGCTTTAAATGGTTTTATTGGACTTTAAAGGGTTTCATTGGGCCTTAATGGATCTATCGGGCTTTAAAGAGTTTCATTGGGCCTTAGTGGATCTATCGGACTTTAAAGGGTTAGTTCGGCTTGAATGAATCTATTGGGCTTTAAAGGGTTCAATTGGGCATTAAAGGGTTTTATTGGGCCTTAATGGATCTACCAGACTTTAAAGGGTTATATTGGACATTAAAGAGGTTCATTGGGCCTTAATGGATCTATCAGGCTTTAAAGGGTTCTATTGGGCTTTAAAGGGTTAATTCGGCCTGAATGGATCTATCGGGCTTTAAATGATTCTATTGGGGCTTTAAAGGGTACATTCGATGTCCATGTCACGCATTTAAGAAATAATTGTCTTTTGAGTCATTTAAGTATATATATTTGAAATCAAACTTTTATTAAATTTCACAAACTTCTAACCAATTAAAAAAAACTTCATACTAACCAAAAGCTTATAGATTCAATTAAAATCTCTTCTAAGATTACATATACCTAAATATATAACAACAAAAATAATCCCATAACCTTTTTAATGATACATAAACATAAAACATGATTTACTTGACATAAAAAAAAATTCATAATATAATCAAATATTGGAATGTCTAAAACGGTATTTTCACAACAAAAATCCCTAAACCCATACATTTTATTCAAGCTTATTTCCCCCTAATTTTCCTTCTAATTTTCCTTTCCCCCTTAAAATTTTATTCAAGCTTATTTCCCTCCCAATTATTTCATGACTCCCTCCCACCCCCACCCCTTTCATATCACACGCCTCCATCTCATTCCTCCTCTCGTCCCAGTCCTCTCCTCTCATCCCTCCTTCTATGGCCATAACTGTGACTGATAACCTCCTGCACTTCAGAAGAAATCCCATAAACTTCATTGCTATTGTCGAGCCTGGCCACTACTTCAGCTATTGTTGGAAGAAATTTTTATAGTAATTGCTTAACCCATTGGCGGATATATAGTGATAGAAGTTATTGTGTTTATGCGAAGAATCTTTGAGATTTCTTTATAATTTATAAGAGGAATCTTTGATATTTTTCATCTAATTGTTCTTATTTCTGCTTTAATCAAAGGTAATCTTTCTCTTCTTTCATCATTACCATTCATCTAATCAATATTTTTTCTTTTAATTTTTAATTTTGTGGGTTATGTTTCATTATCATCCCTCCTCCCACTTTTTACTTGCAACAAATTGGGAATCTTTACTTCCTTCACTGAAAATGGCAGCACTTTGGGCAACTTTTCAGGTTTTTGAACAGCACTTTGAGCAACTTTTCAGGTTTGTTCTATCTTTTTGTGAAGTAGATTTGATTTTTAGATAGAGATTTATAAGATTTTGACTTGTTATTGGGTTTTTTTTACTGTATGCACATAACCTGTTTGATGATATGCTTAATTTTATAAGCTTCTTGTTTTCAAATGGGTACCCAGAAATCATTCAAATAAAAGTTTCAAGTTTTGAATTTTTAGATTTTAAAAACAAATCTTTATGATCATATGCTTGATTTCTAGGTTTCTTATGAAATATTTCTATTTGTGGTGTTGGGTGTGTTCCCCTCGACTACAGAAGTATCAATCCATTTTTGTAATGCAAAGGCATACTCGAGCATGGCCACTACTTCAGCCATTGTCGGACGATCTTTTGGACATTTAAGGATGCATTTATCAACAATCTCCACAAATGCCAAATGCTTCCAAGCAAGTAGGCAATATTTTCCCCCTTAAACAAGGGTCCATTAGTTTATTTATTACCGTTCCTTCTCTGGTGCAGAGTCTGGCCCATCATGTTCTCTTGTGTACAGGAGTCGAAAAAATCAATTTTTGGCCATCGATGTTGTTGATTTTGAACTTGTTTCTGTGAGAAAGACAACAACTTGTTGCTAACTGTTTTTTGGCTATCCATGTTGCTGATTTTGAACTTGTTTATGTGAGAAAGACAACAGCTTCTTTTGCAGGATTATAATGCAATGCAACAAACTCTAAACGTTTTGTTTTGTTTGAACTTTGCAGAAGTGCTTCTGAGAGCAATGAACATCATGTTGCTCAGATTAGTTTTGCCAGGGCCACTGCTGAAGAGGATGTATCAAAGAATAGTATGGACATAATTAAACATATGGAGGGTAAGTTATGTGCAGTGATATGTTTTCTTTTGCCAGTATACAGCTGATAGAATTTTGTTTCTTTACATACTTTCTCCTTTCTTGGTGTCCATGAAAAAATGCTATCACATGTTTTCATGATATAGTAGTTTTCATCCATCATGATGATAAGTGTTAAAGTGGCCATCATGATATAAAATTTTGTTCTGTTTCGTGATAAGTGTTAAATTGGCCAAGCTTTCCACCATCACATCTTTTGACAATCTAAAATGCAATGCCAAATTGCATTGACACAAGATATATGAACTGGAATATTAATGAAGGTATTTTTACCTGTGTGCCTCCTAACTATCTTCTATGATTTTTACAACATGTAGCTAATAAATGTTGGGTTGAGTCCATGCTTTATACTGATTGACAAATGAAGAACGATGATATGATGTGGGTCAGATCTAGAGCCATGGAGGTGTAGGAGAACAAATGGGAAGAATTGGAGATGTTCAAGAAAGCTTGTGGAAATCCAATCCCTTGACACCGAGACCACCACCGTCACCCATTTCTACAATGGGTCACGGGACACAACTCTATAAAATGACTATTTTTTTCGTCTTTTACGGTGCGATGTAAGCTAGATCTACAACGGATCGTTTGATTTTTCGATTGTAAAATGTGCATTTGTATAACAAAAATTCGAATAAAATGAATAATAATTTTCATTTTTTGTAATAAAAGGTTCAAATTATTGAAGTAATGGTTTTGTAGTGGTTTTTAAACAATTTTTATATATTTTTAATTAAAATAAAAATTACCAATGGTACCGATGGATCATCCGTTGGTAATGTTTAAATAACATTATTTAATATTTAAAACAATTTAATTTTAATTTAATTTAAATAAATTTACCGACGGCAAATCCGTCGCTAAACCGTCGGTAATTTTGTCCATCGGTAAAATAAGTCCGTCGGTAATCTGTTGGTAAAGTAAGGTCGTCGGTAATCCGTCGGTAAAATCAAGCCGTCGGTAAACGTCGCCGTCACTTATTCGTCGTTAATCCGTCGGTAATACTGACTGTCGGTAATACTGACCGTCGGTAATCCGTCGCTAAAATCCGTCGGTAATCCGTCGGTAATCCGTCGGTAAATCAAGTTCCTACGAGATAATTTCCGACGCCGATTACCGACGGATTTTAGCGTTTACCGACGGATTATCGACGGATCGGGCCGTCGGAAATTTCTGTTTTTTTTGTAGTAACAAAGAGAAAGAAAAAGAAAACGTTTTTAGCCACTTTTACATATACGCACTAATCATATGGCACATACGACTACTCTAGAGGTATTCACCATTGAATACTTGGTTTCAAAGGAACACACAAGCGGATCCGTTTTGCCTACAAATCACGCTACAAAGGTATACCGTTATTTGTATTTTTTTCGTTTAATAATATTAGCAATATGTTGATTCCTTTTGGTGATTACTTTCCGCTACGTTTATATATATGTTTTATATGTGTGTTTTACTTTAATCACCAACACTTTTTAACTAAAATATTACACATAAAGTAAAATTATATTGAGCATTCATATTTCAACTTGTGGATAAACAAATTTCTTGAATTCAGTACCATTGAAAGCCCAAAAATAAAAAAAAGCATAGTTGTTTGTAGTTAGTTTAGATCCTAATTGCCAATCAAGTAACGAAAATGATGTAAGTAAAACAAAAGGAGATGATTCACTATAACCATTCTTAAATTCCTATATATATATATATATATATCTTATTGAAAACTATGCCAAGTCTTTCACAAACAATGGTTTCATGAAACTAATCCAATTGGCAAGCAAAATGATCGAACCAATCATGTAAGAAAAACAAAAGGAAATGGACGACAACAATTGTTAGAAGATGAATATGATTGAAGGAGACGATGAATATACTGACGGTTTGAAACCTCGATATATTGATTGAGAGAAAACGTACAATATGAAAAGTAAAATAATGAGAGTAATAAACCTAGACTATAAGATACAATATATATATATACAGAGACTATATGGGCCTGGGCCTTATACGGACATGGGCCTGGGCCCTCTACACATATACATTAACATCCCCCCTCAAACTTAATCGGGAGAAGAATGAGCCAGATAGAGTTTGGAAACTAGATCACGAAACCGTCCTCGTAGATGAGCTTTAGTGAAAATGTCGGCCGGTTGATCAAGAGTTGTAATAGGAAGAAGCTGGATAGTCTTACGAGTCACATGTTGACGAACAAAGTGACAGTCAATTTCAATATGCTTCGTTCGCTCGTGAAAGACATCATTGTGAGCAATCTGAATCGCACTGTTGTTGTCACACCACAATGGAGTTGGAGACTGTTGAGGAGCCCCCATGTCAGAGAGTAGCCAGCGTAACCACACAAGGTCTTGAGCCGTGTCAGCTAGTGCTTGATACTCATCTTCAGTACTGGATCGAGCTGTGAGATATTGTTTCTTGCTCCGCCAAGATATAAGAGAGTCTCCAAGAAAGAAACAGTAGCCGGTAGTGGAGCGACGATCAGTCATGTCACTGTCCCAATCAGCATCAGAAAAACCTCGCAAAGTCAATGATGATGTGGATGGAAAATGAAGACCATGAAACATGGTCCCTTTTAAATATCAAAGAATGCACAGGACAACAGCATAGTGATCAGAACAGGGTGCAGACATGAACTGACTAACAGTATGAACAGCATAGGCAATGTCAGGTCGAGTCAATGTTAGGTAGACAAGTGACCCCACTAACTGACGATATAAAGTAGGATCACGCAGAGGAGGTCCAGCATTCGGAGCCAAATGAAGGTTGTGCTCAAGAGAAGTGGATGCAGTTTTGTTGTCAGTAATCCCAGCTTTTGACAAAAGATCTGAGGTGTATTTGGCTTGACAAAGATAAATTCCCGATGGATCTGTGAGCACCTCAAGACCAAGAAAATAGTGTAAAGAGCCAAGATCCTTCATCTCAAAACAGGAGCTGAGAGATGTCTTGAGATTAGCTATGCCTGTAGAGTCACTGCCAGTAATAATCATATCATCCACATACAGGAGAAGTAAGATTGTGCCAGCCTCAGTGGTCCGAGTAAACAGTCCTGAATCATAGTTGCTAGGTGAGAAGCCCAAAGAGGTGACTGTGGAACTGAATTTCTCAAACCAAGCTCGCGGAGCTTGCTTGAGTCCATAAAGAGCCTTCCGAAGACGACAAACATGACCTTGTGGAAGTCAAACGCCTGGAGGAGGTGTCATGTAGACTTCCTCAGATAAGTCACCATTCAAGAAGGCATTCTTAACATCCATCTGAAAGAGAGGCCATTGTTTTGTAGTTGCGATGGCTAGGAGACTGCGAACAGAAGTGACTCGAGCAACAGGTGCAAATGTCTCCTCATAATCAATGTCGTACTCTTGATTGAATCCCTTTGCCACCAGGCGAGCTTTGTACCTATCAATAGAACCATAGGATTTTGTCTTGATTTTGAACACCCATTTGGAACCAATGGGTGATTTACCTGGTGGAAGAGGAACAGAGTCCCATGTCTAAGCTTTGTCAAGAGCCTGAAGTTCCTCATCCATAGATTTCTGCCAATCAAGATTAGAGGAGGCTTCCTTGTAGGAAGTAGGTTCATGATTGGACAACAGAGTAGCATAAACATGATAATCACGGAGATGAGAAGGAACTTGTCTTACCCTTTCAGATCGTCTAACATTCGTAGATTGAGATGTTCCAGGAGCCAAAGACTCAAGAGGCAGCTCAGATGTTGGCAGTGTAGATAGAGCATATGATTGATGTTGAGAAGGAATACTCTGAGATGCAGATGGTGGAGAGGCATAAGACTCTGAAGGAGAGGCAGAGTCAGAAGATGTTGGAACAATAGGTGGAGAGGATATTAAATCAGATTGGAGTGAGTCCAATGAGACGGAAGCATCAGTAAAGAACAGAGCGGTGAAGGTAGGGGACTCACGAAACTTGGATATAGAAGAGAAAGGAACATGTTCCCAGAAGGTAACATGACGAGATATACGAAGACGCTGGGAGATAGAATCCCAACAGTGATAACCCTTATGCTCAATACCATATCCAAGGAAGCAACAAAGTCTGGAGCGAGGTTCAAGTTTGGTATGTTCATGAGATTGTAACTGAACAAAACAAGCACTACCCAAACTTTTAGAAGTTCATAGGCAGGGGTGACCTCATGAAGAGCCTCATAAGGAGACTTATTATTAAGAATGGGGGTAGGATGATGATTGATAGTGTAAACTGCAGTGAAATCAGCTTCACCCCAAAAACGTTCTGGACATTTCGCAGAAATGAGAAGAGTGCGAACCGTATCAAGAATATGACGGTGTTTGCGTTCGGCACGACCATTTTAAGGAGATGTGCCAGCAAAAGAGTACTGAGATAGAGTCCCCTGAGATTGAAGAAAGGAGAGAAGAGATGACTCTTTGTATTCCATAGCATTGTCAGCTCTAAGAATCTTTATAGGTTTTGAGAATTGGGTGTGAATCATCCGAGCAAACATAATATAAATTTTAGGTGGTTCCGAACGATGTTTCATGAGATATATCCATGTGAAACGTGTATGATCATCAATAAAAATAACAAAATATCGAGCACCCCCCATGGATGGATGTGGTGCTGGTCCCCATACATCAGAATGAATAAGATCAAAAGAAGAAGTAGAATTAAATTCATTCGTTTCAAAAGATAAAGCATGATGTTTGCCAAGTTTGCATGATAAACAAGAAATATTGTCAGTTGATACACAGTTTCCTAACACCCCTAAATTAGCTAATGATTTTATTATGGCTAGAGATAAGTGACCTAGTCGGGCATGCCACAAATCAAAAGAAGAAGTGCTGGAAACTGAGGCAACAAGACTTGAAGAGGGTAATGGAAGACGAAGGTAGACCACTTCAATCATCCGTCCAACTTTATGGTCGAGACCAAGGATCTGCTTGGTCTTTGGATCTTGTACAACACAACCAGAAGAATGAAATAAAATGATCGAATTAGATTCGAGAAGCTGCGCAATCGAAACTAAGCTCAGAGATAGTTTCGGAACATTTGGAACATCCGGTAATTATATATGAGGAGTAGAGATATTTCCACTAAAAGATACCGGTAGGCCAGTGTTGTCAGCAGTTCGTACTGACGTAAAATGCTGAGGTGGTTTCTTAGAAACAAAACCATCAGGTCAGGGTGTCATATGATTGCAACACCCAGAGTCAAAAAGCCATATGTTACCTGATGCAGCTGAGTGTGGAGAATTCATACCCATAGCACCAGACATGATCTGCTCCATGAGTTCCGGATTACGACACATCTGTTCCATTAGGTCAGGTGAGGAGACTGGAGAAACCTCGGTATCAGCAATAGTAGACCCAGCAACAACGTGAGTTTGATTCTCGTGAGTCCGGTTCTGAGGGCCAGTGTGCTTTGAGTTCTTCGGGCAGTCAGACTCATAACGATGCCGATGAGTGATGCCACACCTACGGCACTTGCGGATAGGACACTCAAGGAGAAGATGAGCAGTAGAATGGCAAAAGGCACACTTAGATGTGTTCGTCTTTCCCACAGACTTGGAACGGTTGTTGTTGGTCCATTTACCTTTGGACTTGGGATGAGACGTGTAGAGAACGCTATCAGTAGCTGACACCGGTGAGCGCATGTGAATACGAGTTTCTTCACTTAATAATTCGGATATGGCTTCTTCAAGAGTGGGTAGAGGTTGCCTATGAAGAAGAGAAGCACGGACATTCTCAAATTTATCTGTAAAGCCCATCAGAATGGTAATCAAATGCAGGTGGTTGAAGTAGGTTGTGAACTGTTGAGTCGTGTCATCAAAAATTTGTGGTGCTCCAAGGCTTATATGATCTCTGAGAGACTGCATTTCAGAGATATAAGAGTTTACAGATTGATCAGGAAGTTGGCATTTGTTCTGAAATGTAGTCCACAATTGATACTGATGAGATAGGCCTGATGACGTGTACCGCTTGGCTAGAAAATCCCAAAGACTTTTGGCGGTGACATAGCCAAGAAACTGTTGGTTGATCTCAGGAGTAGTGGAGGCATTAATGAAACCCAGAATATGAGCATTATTGATGTCCGACTCATTCATGCGTTTTGCAAAATCAACAGCATTCTCAGTTGCTGCCTGAACTGGAATTTTGGACACACCAGTAACATAGGTGTAAAGCCCATGAGATTTTAGCAGAATTGTCATATGATGATGCCATAGTATGTAGTTGTTACCATTGAAAACAACCGAGATGGGATTTGAGTGACTGAGATTGGTAGCCATGGATGGGACGAGAAACAGTTCACTGAGAGTGACCGGTAGGATGTGAACCGGTATTGGCGACCGGTATAGGCGACCGGTAAGATGCGACAGATATGAATGTGAACCGGTATTAGGACCAGTAGTAGGCGACCGGTATTGGCGACTGGTAAGATGCGACCGATATAAACCGGTATTGGCGACCGGTAGTATCGACTGGTAGGGTGTTGCGACCGGTGGTATTGACCGGTAGGGTGTGTGACCGGTAGTATCGATCGGTAGGGTGTTGTGACAGGTAGTATCGACCGATAGGGTGATGCGACCGGTAGACTTCCGGTATGCGGCTAGAGTAGGGTTTTGGTGTGCGATTTGAAGGCGGCGATGGTGAACAATAAATCGATGAACAGTAACGATGATGATGATGAGAGTGCAAGCAAACCTACAACTCTGATACCATGTTAGAAGATGAATATGATTGAAGGAGACGATGAATATACTGAAGGTTTGAAACCTCGATATATTGATTGAGAGAAAACGTACAATATGAAAAGTAAAATAATGAGAGTAATAAACCTAGACTATAAGATACAATATATATATATACAACGACTATATGGGCATGGGCCTTATACGGACATGGGTCTGGGCCCTCTACACATATACATTAACAACAATCATTAATAGATCGTTGTCTATCATATGAAAATCATATCAATTAGGTTTGGGATGAGTTAAGAGGACCGTTCCACACTTAAGTAACAAGAGCAAACATATAGAAAATCTACGGCTCTCTAAAATGTAATCTTAGTTAATTTTTTAAAGAGTTTGAAATTAGAATGATCTTAACTATATTGTCATAATTAAAAATGCATGTAATCTAGCTTTATACTTAAATGGATACTACTGAACAATAAGCATATTCCAAATTTTAGGATCACATGCATTGACGTTAACCATCCAATACAGGATCCTAACAATGTGTATAATCTAGCATTAAATTGAATAAACACCGCCTGCCTGATTTATTGAATACCACAAACAACGTATTGAAACCACAAACCACGTATTGAATACTAGAAACAAGTAACCGATGTTAGATGGATATCGAAATTCACTGAAGAAATACGTAAACTCTTAAACAATACCTTTACACAGTTGACCTATTAATTAATATTCGAGTTGTTTAGAGAATATGTGGCTTGACATGTCAAGAAAGCACACATTCTGGTAGCAACAAGTGAGGAGCAGCGAAGATATTTGGTGGTAGCGACAAGAGGACGAATGCGGAGGAGGACGTGGTGGTGTAGAAACATGGGATTAGAGTTTGATTGGCCGTGGAAAGGAGAGATCGAACATCAAACGGATCCAATCACAACATATTGAACAAATCTTGTAGGCTGGAGTGAGTATGAGGGCAGGGAGGTTTAAGTCGAGGCGATTGAGAGACAAAATTGAGGAATAAGAGGATTGTAAGACATGTTTTTACCGCTTGCATGTTTAACTAGACCATGGTAAGACCTTTTAATTTACCTTTCATCAGAAAATAAAAACAAACAATATGATATCTTCAATATCTTAAACAGTAAGAGATAAGAAGTCAGTAAAAGATGTTTTTCCCAAAAACAAACAACACCTAAAGGAGGTTGGTTAAGTTAATTCCTTCATGTGCATGAGCAGAATGTGAGGCTATTTTGGTTTTTTTATACCTTTTTTTGTCTGTTTTTGTATTAAAAAAAGTAAAGAAGTATGTGTACGACCCATTAATGTACCCCTCCCTTCCCCCTCTTCTTCTTCCCAAACACTATCGTCATGACCTCTTTGCTTCTCTACATCCACATCTAGCTGAAGGTCTCTGTTCTACTATGACCAACATTGATCTTTTCTCTTCCCTTCCCTCTTGCCACTGAAACCCCATCCTGTTTCCTTGCACTCCCTTACTACCACCAACTACTACTGATGGGGATTTTAGCTTCGCAAAATACAACAAAACCATATATAAAATATTGAGTGAGAAATTTGATTTCTTGAAATAAAACACAACTTACATCTAAATTAAGAAATATCAACTTCAACAAGTCTAATCGTGCTGGCAATTTCCCATTCATTTTATGCGTTTGTCGAGCTGCATTTCGATAAGAAACTGGAAGGATTAATGAGTTTCGTATCTATAGTCCATGTTGTTTGATTTCACTATGGAACTTGGTTGATTTACTTTTATAACACCCTAAAATCTGAAAAGAGGGACTGAATTAAACTTTAGATAAAACACTAGAATCAATACAAGTTTCTCTCGACAACTTCTTTATGCTTACATGCAAAACAAGTTAAAATCAAAGTCAACAACTTATAATCTAATTTCGTATGAGAACTAGATTAGAACTAGGGTTAATAAAGCTCTCACCGAAAGGTGCTATCTCAAATGACACAAAAAATGTCCTAAAGAGCCAAGTCCTTCATGTGTCACTAACAAACACTCAACTCATATCAAGTATCCCTAGTACGACCCTATAAGGACTAATGCACATGTCGACAAGAAAAAGTGTTAGACTTAAAGCCTAGTAAGTTCAATTAGTTTTCACAAATATAAAACAATAAACCTGAAACAATATTCTTTAAATCACGATTTCCCCAAAAGTTGACATATTTACAATAAAAAAATATATATTTCCATAACCCACTATTTTTTTGACAAAAAATCAATAATAAAAGAACCCATTTTAGAATAAAACCAAATACCCAAAACCCATCCATTTTCCGAAACCATTAAAACCGACTCATATGACTATGGATCAAATACATTACAATCTAAAATACATGACCCCGATTGAATGACCAACACACTCAAAACATCTAATTTCCAAAAATATGCAATAAATGCAAATCACGTCGAAGGATCAACATTGAGTAATTTGAACTGCACAGAGCCCCCACAACTCGTTTGAGCCAATATCAAATATTCAAGAAACTCCACAACTTACTCAACTACGGAATATAAGACAATAAAATACAATTACCCAATGTTTATACAATTTAAGTAAGAATAAGTCTAAAACTCATTGTTAGTTAGGATAAGGATCAGAAGGATGTAATGGAAATCTCATCTTCCCCGAGTTTGAATCTAGGTACTGTTAAAGCCCTTCTAGCCATGGAGGTTCATCTGCGGTAACTCCAGGCCATTCGTGGTCACCTAGGGGATTATTTGGATCGCGTAAGCTGACCCGGAAAACCATGGTTACCCGAAAAAAAGCATCACCAAATGGGAATCACACGATTCATATTTCCAAAATAACCCATAATCTAAGAATATGCATCTTCCAAACCTTTTATAGATATCAAATACATCAAAGGTGTATTAACGTCAAGAACTTACCAAAACCTTTATGGGTCAAAACCTTTACATAAGCATCAATACACAATTTATCGTTTAAAATATCGAAATACTCGATAAATATTTAATTTCTCAAAATGTTATGAATATCGTATAACCAAACATGAAACGAGTCAGATAGACCATCATATATTGTAAAAACTCATCAAGAGGTAAAATCATAAGATTTATACTTTCAGAATATCCAATAACCCAACATGTTGTCGTGGAAAAAGGCACCACTGACAAATCACTAATGGATACATTTTCTGATAAATCACCGACGGTTTCCCATCACAGATGGATCATCGACGAATTACTGATGGATCACTTCACAGACGACAAGGTTGCCGACGGCCGATACTGACAGATTTAAAATAATTAAAAAATTAATTAATCTTAAAACAGATTACTGACATATTTTCGTCGGTGATCCATCGGTAATTTTGAATTTTTTAAGAAAATAATTTAAAATTTTGATTTTTTATACTTTCGAACTTGCCCAGAATCGTAAAATACAATACAAAATAAAAGTAGAAATATGTTTTTACAAATTAATACCAAAATAGCATACAAAATACAAAGTCCTATCTACAACGGGGGAGGGGGAGGTGTTTTAGCATAATTGAACTTCAGATTAGAAGTTAGAGGGGGCCTTGGTGCTCTGACGCTAGATCATCTTCTGGTTAAGCGTCCTCTGATATGTTGTCTCTGATGGACCGATAATCGAAGTTAACTTAGTGTCTCTGAAGTAGTCTCTAGTGTCTCTGAAGCTTCTCTGATGCTTCAAGACTTGGTGATTTTCAATGCTTTTATATCGGAACTACATAGGGCTAACAATCTCCCCCTAAGTAATGAAAATCAAAAGGCTAAACTGGGCTAGACTAAGTACTTAGAACACAGAGGTAAAAATCATCCTCTTAAAAGAGTTTCACTAAGATGAGAAAACTACATAGCAGAAATTTAAAGACATAACTAATCTATGGTAATTCTCATATACAAATCTTGTGAAACTTTATAATGAGATCTCTATATTCTAACATTGAGTTGATCTCCATTACGATTCTTTGAGCAATCTCTGTTGGGCACTTAGGTTGACCATTGGCTTCATGGATATTCTCTCTAAAGTACTTGAGAGTCAGAGAAGAGTATTTGAAAGAGATTGAGGCTCTGAATAGTTTCTTCTTCTTCTCTTCATCTTTGTAAACAAATCCAAGTGGCTTAACAAGAGCAGTTCCACTGTGAAGCTTCTCTAGATCTTCTAAGTCTTTGTTTGGAGCAGTCACAGAAAGTTGATCAACTCCTAGTTCCATTGCAATCTGGGAGTCAGTCTTCGACCTTAGTTCCACGCGCTTTTCCATTGTTAACTTCACTTCACTCAACCCCACACTATACTTCTTTGCCTTGTCCGCCATATTGTAGAAGAACCCATGTAGATGAGTCAGATCATAGAGGTTTAAGTTCACCAGATCATTATCATTGAATACCCATATGGTGTTGTTTGCTCTTTCTACAGTGTATTCAAGATAACAAACCTAATTGTAGCAGTAGTTTATATATTTCACATCCAACACCCTTCTGATCCCGTCTTCAGAGTAGACAAATCTTCTTTCTTGTGTCTTGTCTATGATAAAGCGTTGTTTGACTAGATCAAGTGTAGGAACATTGAGTCTCAGGTTCTGAGGTCTGGTCAGACTAGCTATTTCATCTCTTTATGAGTACACGTACCTGAAGACATTTTCATTCATCACAGGGTCTCTTGGTCTTTAAGTTTCATCTTGTGGTGGCCTGATCAGAGTCTCTATTTGTTGAGTAATTTCTTTCACTCTGTCTCTATTTACCTCTGATGTTGCTTTCTCTGATTCCTCTTCGAAGAGGTCTCTCATTATGTGTATCTGACGTTCTGGTGAAGAGAAGGCATCCTTAGAAGAAGTGTCAAAGTAGTTAACCAGTTGGAAGTCCTTAGGGGTTTCTTCTTCAATGTTGGATTTAGAGTGAGGGTTAGTGGTGATGGCTTCTAGAATGGCAGTGGAGATTAAGTACGATCGGTAATTCTGGAGTTGAAGTAGCTAAGAAAATGACAAGAATTGGAGACTGCAGAATCAATGATGGTTGTTCTTCAACAGAGGTGGGGTTCCTCTCTAGTTCAGTTCGTGCAGCTTCTGAAGCCTCTGCTATAAGAGATTCTACTTCTACAAAAGACTTGCCCCTATCCTGGTTTGGAGTAGATGAGGAAAAGGGAGCATAACTATTGATTGGTTGAGCTTTGAGGGTGCACTCCCCCTTTTGATGTCCAGGAGACCTTCTTGCATTTCTTTGTCGTCCCCGTCTTTTGGATCATCAAACCTAAACCTCTTGAAGATCTCATCTGGATAGGAAGTCGACGGGTAATTTTTTTTAGACTTTCGCTCTGGTGGGGAGGTCTTGAGTTTGGCGGCGACATGATCAATCTTTTCAATGGCCTCATTTGTCGATGTCCGCATTTCTTCTATTTGGTCCACCACCTTATAATTGTGGACATCCATCAAGGCCTTCACTGCCTTGGTAGTTTCCCCAGACATAGCAACAAATTTGCGAGAGATGTGGAGCATTCGGCTCGTGATCTACTTGCTGAAGTCGGCAAGGACAACTTTTGTGACTAGATCCTTTGCAGTTCTTGGAGGTGGTGCTTTTGAAGGTGCAGAGGTGACTGTGGCAAGGACGAATGTCAGAGCTTCGGATATCATCTGTTGGACCTCTGATTTGATGTTGGTGAGATCTACAGCAGTGATGTAAGGGGCAGATGATGCTTGAGCAGGCCCTGAGGAGTTCAGTCTTAGCATTCTTCAATTCTTCCTTGAACTGTTCAGAGGTGCCTTCGATCTTGGATTCCAGAGTCGTTAGCCTGGTTATGTTCTCTGCCAATGTTCTACGCAACTCAGATACCTCTGAAGTGAGCTTGGTGATTTCAGAAGTGGAGGCCTCTGAGGTTTTTTCCATTGTAAGATTTAGATCATTCAAGGATCCTCTGATGTTTTCAAAACTTGTTAACTCTGCTTCGGTCTTGTAGTTAGAGAGGGGAATCTTGGATCTAACACATGGACCCAAGTTAACCTCGAGTTCAGAAGTGCCTTCTTTTCAAAGGTGAGTTGGGGTGGCCTCTGGAAGGACTTCCACCTGATCCTTAAGGCTCCTTTAAAGGGGAAACCTCTACAGGTGTTCTTATCAATTGTTCCTCCTATGACTCAGATTCAGAGGAAGGGAAGTAGATGTGATGGGAAGACCTGTTGTCCAGATAGGTTTTCCCGTGCTCTAGAAGTTCTTGCCGCTTCCCTTGAGTTAGTCAGTCCCTATGAGAGATTTTAAAAATCTTGGGTCTAAGGGAGGGGTCCTCTAGTTGATGAGCCACAGAGGCATCATCGTGTGTCATTTCATGTGACACACCCCGGGGCGAGTGGTACTTATTATTTTAATGGAGTTGTCCTTTTGATAGGACAACCCCAAATGTTCAGCTTCCCCTTGTGTGTGTGTGCATCAGAGGTAGAAGGAGTTGCCTCTGTGCGGTTTGTCGGGTTTGGGTTCGAGGTGTGCACCTGTGTTTCAGTGTCCTGTGGTGCTGGACCATCTAGGATATCTTATGTGCTTGCACTAGGAGTTGGGGTGTGGAAGTACACATGTGTGCCTCTAGGGCATCTTTTCTTACCTCACCCCTCTCAGTTCTTAGGGCTTCAAAACTCTCCCCTTCGGATGTACTCTCAGACTCACCGCTCTCTGCTCTGGTAGAGCTACTCTCTTCACCAGAAAGAGAGGCACTCTCTGATCTTCTCTCTTCAGAGGCGCTCCTCTCTACTTACCCTCTGCTTTATTTCACAATAGCCTTTGAGTCCTCACTATCTGACTCAGGGACAGGTTCAGGACCTAAATGTGTTGGGGATCCCACCACTGGTTTTAGTGGTTGGACAACACTTCTATAGAGAGTAAGAGAAGGGTGATTTTCAAGGATTATTGTGATCATCGTGTGGGGTAGTCTCCTTGCGTTGGGGTATGGTGGTACTATTGTGGGCTTGAAACTGTTCATCACGAACAGGGGGGGTCTTCAGTCCTTTGTCTGTTAGCTTGAATTTGGTCATGGCCCTTCTCATGACTAGAGAAAGAAATCGTGGGAATAGAACAGAGACAGGTGTCTTCCCTTTGGCAAGTGCCTTGTTCTTTCGATCGACTGTCATGTAGAGTTTGGACCATAGAAGTCCGGTGAAGTCGATGACTTTGTTGAAGAAAAGAGCGTACATGATGGCTAAGATTGTGGGGTTTGCTTGATCTTGACTCTCAATCTTGCAGGTAAGTGTGCCGTTTAGCATACTGAACATGAAATTTCAGATTGGTGGGAGATGTTGACGGAAAAATTCACTTCGCTTGGAGATGTCTTTGTTATACCCTAAATATACAAGGATAAGAGGGTTTCTTGGGTATGAGTTTTTTCAAACTTAGTTATCCAAAGGTCAGTGGTTTTAAACAGGTAGAGATGTCGTCGGAGAGTTTCAACGAAGATTCTGATTGATCCTCTAGCTTCGTTTCCTGCTTCAACAAATTCTACGAGTCCATCTACATTTTCAATGTACTCACTTGTTTACCACCATTGTTGAACATAGTTTAGTGGCACATTGTTATCGAAACTGGTAAGGGCATACTTAATTTCACTGTTATTGAAGAATTCTAGGATTACTTTGTACTGTTCGTCGAACTTGGTGGGGGGTTAGGTCCAGATGGAAGTTGTTTCCCTTTACAGGGATGTTGAACTGCGGTGGAGCTTGGTTAGGAACGATTCTACTCGAGTCATCGGATCCATTTTGGTTGTTTGCCATTGTTGTGGGTTTGAGCTCTTAAGTTTGAGAGTAAATGAGGAAGAAGAAAGTGAGGGCATTACTGAAGGCGTAAAAGAAAAAAATTGGGTTTTGAAATGGGTTTTATGGACATGGTTGTACTTGAGTGAGGTAGTGGAATGGCGCTGAAGGGATTGGAGTGTGAGCCATTTCGACGACCATCTAATCTCACAGTGGAATATTTTCTTGGAAGGATGCTCACGTCATAAAACTGTTGCCGTGGGGTTGGTAAAGAGACATAACAATCACCTATTCAAATAACCTGCACATGCCAATTTGGAAAGGAAAAATACTCAAGTGTTGGTCCTTCAGAGGAGGAAATAAGCAGTCATAACCTCTGAAAATTGACATTTGTGCCCAAATACCTCAAGATTCTTCTTTTAATGCTCAAATTAATTAATATCCTAAATTTGATTAGAAAATTATTCAAGAACACTAAAGTGTGGTGCTCTGAAGATAGTTGCCAAAGGCTCTGTGATGAAGGTCAGAGCCAAAAACAGTAAGTTCAAGAATTCATTCAAAAGTTTTGAATCATACTAGGTTTTATTTTGGAAGAAAGATAAGTTGGAATAAGGATGAAGTGCATACCTTTCTTCTAGACTTGTTAGAGGTTCTCTGAATGAAGATACATATCTTCTAATTTGAGTATTAAAGCTTCTGATCGTGAATTTTGAACTTTACATTTCTTTTGCTTTAGCTCCACCTTGATTAATGAAAGTATTCTTTTCTCCTCCTTAAATTGTGCTTGGATCACACAAAATAAGATATGCTTTGAATGGATAAAATATGCTTAAGTGACATGCAGAGTCTCTGATACGTGTATCAGAGGCTCTAGTGATTATTTGAAAATATGTTACATTAGATTCTCAGAGGCTCTGATCTGTGTTGAGATCAAGTATACATATTGAGCATGCCCAACTTGTTGATAAAAAAGTTGAACCTTCGTTAATCAAGAGCTTTTGTGAATATATCAGCAATCTGGTAATCAGTTAAGACTAAATACATTTCAATAGTACCCTTCTCAACATGATCTTCAAGGAAGTGCTACCTGGCATCAATGTGCTTGGTCTTGGAATGTTGCACTGGATTAGCAGAGATAGCAATTGCACTTCTGGAGTTACACAGAGTGGGTATTTTTTCAATCTCAAGACCATAGTCTTTGAGCTGAGTTTTCATCCATATTACTTTAGAATAACAACAGGCAGTAGCAACATATTATGCTTCTGTTGTAGAGGTTGACACACAGTTTTGCTTCTTGGATGACCAACTCACTAACTTGTCTCCCAGGAGTTGACAGCATCTAGAGGTGCTTTTCCTGTCTAATTTGCATCCTGCATGGTCTGCATCAGTATAGGCTATTAATTCAAAACGAGAATGCTTTGGATACTAGAAGCTTAGTGATGGAGTGCCTTTGAGGTATCTAAAGACTCTTTTGACAACAGACAAGTGGGATTCCTTGGATTAGCTTGATATCTAGCACAAAGGCAGGTTGCAAACATTATATCAGGTCTGCTAGCAGTTAAGTATAAAAGTGACCCTATCACTGAAGTTCTTGACATCCACTGGCTTGCCAGAGGAATCATAGTCAAGCTTAACTCCAGTGTCAATAGGAGTTTTCATAGGGGCTGAATAATTTAGTTTATACTTTTTTAGAATGCCAAAGACATATTTTGATTGATTTATGAAAGTGCCGTCTGAAGTCTGCTTTATTTAGAGTCCTAGGAAGAAAGTTAATTCTCTCATTAAACTCATTTCAAATTCACTTTTCATCAGCTCTGAAAATTTGTCACGGTATTTTTGGTTAGTAGACCCAAAGATAATGTCATCAGCATAAATTTGTACCAGAAGTAGCTCATTCTTGTACCTTTTGATGAACAGAGTAGTATCCACTGTACCTTTTTCAAAGTTATTAGCAATTAAATAGTTTGAAAGTGTTTCATACCAAGCTCTGGGGATTGTTTAAGGCCATACAGAGCTTTGTCTAGATAGTAGACATGGTTTGGAAACTCAAAGCTTTCAAACCCAGGGGGTTGTTGGACTTGGACATATACCTCTTCATTTAGTTTGCCAAAGGCAGACTTTACATCCATCTGATAGACTCTGAAACCCTTGTGAGCTGTGAAGACTAGAAATATTTGTATTGCCTCAATTGTTGCAACAGGGACAAAAGTTTCATCATAGTCTATACCTTCTTCTTGGCAATATCCTTTTGCTACAAGCCTGGCTTTGTTTCTAATTACTATCACATCCTCATCCTTTTTGTTTATGAAAACCCACTTAGTTTCGATAGCAATTTTGACTTTAGGAAGGGGAACTAGATACCAAACTTTGTTTCTTTCAAACAGCAGAAGCTCCTCTTGCATAGCTTCAATCCGGTTTAGGTCATGCAGGGCTTCTAGAGAACTTTTTGGTTCAACCATTTTTGGCTTCAATTCGGTTTGGGTCACAAAGAATGCTTCATTAGTAGTGGTTGATCTGGTCTTTATGCCATCATTGGGATTACCAATGATTTGATGAGGGGATGTTCTTTGGTCCATCTAGACATGGGGAGCATGAATTTATGGAGGAGTTTGAGCTTTAGAAATGGGTGAGAGCCTTTATGATATTGGGTTCTGAAAGGGAGTAGTATGTACTTCTGAATTTGGACTTTGAGTTGGTGAAGTATTAACTTTCTCCTCTTCAGATGAATGTCCAGGTATGGGATTTGCAATTTGACCTATGGACATTGATATAGATAGTGAGTTATCAGAAGGACCAATTAGAGATGTACCTAATGCTTGGGGTCCCTCTAAAACTCTTTCAGAGACACCTCTGATGATGAACTCAGAGGCATCGTCCTCATCAAAAAGGTCTTCAAATAGCAAATTTAGTTTAGACTTTTTGATTTTGGAGGATTCTGGAGTATCTTGTTTTGGCTTGAGTTCAGAGCAAGAACACTCTGAATTCATGGGCTCTTTATCATCAAAGGAACACATTGATGCTTTCATTGACGAACTTGGTTCTGAGATTGTAAACTCTATAGGCTTTTGAAGTAAGTGAATATCCAATGAACTTTCCTTCATCAACCTTTTTATCAAATTTACCAAGATGATCTCTGTCATTCAGAATGAAACACCTGCATCCAAAGACATGAAAGTACTTTACATTAGGTTTCCTTTGATGTATGAGTTCAAGTAGTTTTCTTGAATCTTTTCCCTATGATTGCCTTGTTTTGTGTGAAACAGGTTGTAGAGACTGCGTCTGCCCAGAATGTGGTAGGTAATCCAGATGCTGCCAACATGGTCCTTGCAGCTTCAACTAGTGTCTTGTTCCTCCTTTCAACAACTCCATTTTGTTGAGGGGTTCTAGCTGCAGAGAAGTTATGTGATACACCCTCACTTGTGAAATATTCATCAAGTTTAGATTTTTGAATTCAGTCTCACTATCACTTCTTAACTTCTGAACCTTGTTGCTAAGCAGTACCTGAATTCTTTTTAGTAGATTTATTAGTATCTCTAGGACATCAGACTTGGCTCTGATGAACTCAATCCATGTATATCTTGAATATTCATCAATTAAGACAAGTATATACTTTTTGATAATCAGACTATGCACAGATATGGGACCACAGAGGTTAACATGGAGCATGTGCAGGGATCTTGGGCGAGAGTGGTCACTCTTTGTTCTGTGTGAAGCCTTTACACATGCAGAACAGAGATGATCTTTATCAAATTTCAGAGTGGGCAATCCTTTGACAAGCACATGTTTAACCAATTTTCTTAGAGTTGAAAAGTTTAGATGAGAGAACTTCTTGTGCTAGAGCCAGACATTTTCATTTTTCTCAGAGAGTAAACAGAGAGTCTCCGAATTATTCTTTGAGGTAAAATTCATCAGATAGAGATTTCCCTTTTTGTCTGCTCTGAGTAGTTCTTCACCTGTATTGGTTAATAAAGAGTAGTATTTTCTCTTTAACTTGATATCAAACCCATTGTCACAGAGTTGACTTATGCTGAGCAGATTATGCTTTAGCCCATATAAATAAGCAACCTTTGATATAGAAATGTCACATTTGGAAAGCATACCATAGCCCCTTATCTGACCTTGTCTATCATCTCCAAAAGTTACAGATCCTCCCGTTTTGTCTTTGAATAAGGATAGTGACTTTTTGTCTCCAGTCATGTGCCTTGAACATCCAGAATCAAGGTACCATACAGGCACTTGTTGTTTCTTTTCATCTGATTCTGATGATTCTGAGGCTTTGTCATCCTAGGACAGATCTTCACTGTGATCAGAGGTTGTTTGAGCCATGCCGCAGAAGTGAGCATGCTCTGGTTCATCATCAAAGAATGAATCTGATACCCATTTTTTCATCTATGCTACCAGGCTTCTTTTTCTGACATTGTATTTGTACTTGTTTTTGTAATAGTCCTTGTCTTTGATGAGACGTCCTTTACAATTGGCAGAGAAATGACCTATCTTTCCACATCTGAAACATCTACCATCATTCTGATTTTGGGGAATGTCATTGGCTTTTTTTTCAGAGGTGCTTTTGGAGCTGCTCTGGGCTGAAAATGGGTTGATCTATGATCGAGAAACTGAACCTTCTTCTGATCATAGTTTTGTACTTGTCTCTGATTCTGATAGGGAGCTTGTCTCTGGTCCTGTTGATAGAGATGTTTTTGGTATCCTCCTCTTCTCTCTGTTCCTTCATCTCTTACATCTCTGCCTTTTCTGTCGAACACTTTCTTTCCAAATTTCTTGTTGAATTGTTGAGTGATCAAGGCAAGAGATTTTGCAGAGACATTGATATCTTCATCTTCATCATCAGAGATGATCGATTCTCCATCTTTACTTTCAGCAATCAGGGCTTTCTTTCCTTTGCCCTTGTCTTTCTGAGGTCATCTGCTTTGATGGTTTTGCCATGGGCTTCTAAAATCAATGCCAGAGGGCTTCCTTTTAAGGTCTTTTCCCTCTGTTTCACAACATCGTTCTCTTGTGCTACTAGAGTTCCATAGACATCATGAAGTGTCCATACTTCTAGATCTTGATTTGCCTGTAGGGACATGGAGAGTTGCAACCATTCATCATTTAGACTTCTTAAGAACAACACATTGTTGTCTACCTTTGATCTGACCACCCTACACTTCTTGCATTTGTTGATCAGTACGTTGAATCTGTTGTATGTTTGTTGAAGAGATTCATTGGGTAATGCTTTAAAGTTATTGTATTCATTGATGCAATTGTGTTCTTCTATTTTTCTGGGTTTTAACACCTCCATATAGTTGATTTAACAACTGATCCCATATTTCTTTGGTAGTACGGAATGAGTCTAGTTCTTGAAACAAATCATTTGGAATAGCCATGATTATAAGTCTCATGGCTTTTCCATCATTGTCGATCATGTTTCGATCTTCTTCAGTGTAGGCAGCAAGCTCTTTAGGAGCATAGTGAGCTGGAACTTCAGTTGTTGTTGCAGTAGCAGGGACGCGTGGAACAAGAACCATAGAAGAATGTGGTCCATCGGTCATGGATCTCATCAAATCTTTCTCGATTCCATCAAAGAAGTTGACTATTCGGATTTTCCACTGAGGATACTCATCAAGAAAAGAGTTGGAGGTTTCGTGAGAGATCCAGCGGTATAAATGGTGTTTATACCAGTGCTCGCCATTGTTGAAGAGAAGATGAATAAAAGAGATGAATAGTTTGAAAGGAAATGAACTTAGTCTAGAGAGAGTGTATTGTTGAAGATTCTACTGGATATGTGATGATCTTCCAACGTAAAATCAACCTGGAAATCAGATTGGATCGATTTGATTTGAAACAAATCAATCTACTCTGATACCACTTGTTGGTTCCTAGATTTTACTTGGATTCAATATAAAGAGTTTGTGAGCAGAAGCTTTGAATATTTAATGAACAAGATCAATCACAATAGAATGAGGGATACAAATGAACAAGAAGATGTTTCAAGAAACGTAGTCATATGTATTATATTCTTTCAGGAGATGAACATGAAGAACACCAAGAACACATAGTAAATGTGTGAAAAGATCTCTCTGGAAGTTTTCTCTCTCAAGATAGTACAATGCACGACAATATGGTAATGGAAATTTGTGTGTGCACGCTCATACAATATGGCAGTCTTGTCCCATATATATAACCTAAATTAGGAACAAAAGGTGTTGACCAGTCCTGGGGTGCTTGTTGTAAAGGTAAAGTAGTTGCTTTTGGTGTTGACGTGGCAGGATAGAAGGGAGCCTTCACACTTGAGAGATTTGAGCATAGTTGAACTTCAAAGCAGAAGTCAGAGGGGGCCTTGGTGCTCTGACGCTAGATCATCTTTTGGTTAGGCATCATATGATATGTTGTCTCCGATGGTGCTGTCTCTAAAGTTAACTTAGTATCTCTGACATAGTCTCTGGTGTCTCTGAAGCTTGTCTGATGCTTCAGGACATGGTGATTTTCAATGTTTTTATATTAGAACTACTTGGGGCTAACAGATTACAAAGAGTAAAGTGAAATTACAAGTACGGGGATAAGTACATAACTGAAAGATTTACAAACTAATATGTATAAGAAAAGGCACCTATCAGCTATAAATCATCAAAACTTACAAGATCTTTGACGATTTCACCATCCTTCTTTCTTTTGCACAACTCTCTTCTGATGCTTGAATGAAAGATTCCTCCATATTGGTTGAACTCGCAGTAGGGAAGGAGGTATTCGAGATGAACAACGGGACAGAGATGGAGTTCAGTATATCTCTGAAACTTGAACCTACCATCATAATCGACAAAAATGATCCCATGTTCTGGAGTGCTTAACACTTCACCAGCATTGTATGATTATCTGACTGGCAGGGTCAGGTTGAGCATTGATAGATCAGGTGTTGGGCCGAGGATATCATCTTTGGTGAATGTGATTCTGGTCTCATTTCGGTGGGGCGCATCTTATTCATCTTTAGTGATGGATTTCCTTTGGCATGAAGGCTTTAGTGGGAGCAGAGGTACTTTGACAATCTAGAATGATCAATGTTGTTGACCAAATTCCATTCCAGCATTTGGTTTACCTATGGAATGAAATTGAATTCTACACATTTTTTCATTCATGGATTTGGTCATTTCATCACAATTGAGAGAAATTCAATTTCATTCCATCATATTTTCTCAAAATACATAATTGCCCCCATCTTGCCTACTTGATTTACTCAGACCCATATGAACCTCCATCGACCACTGTAAATCACCACTGATATAAACCACCACCGACCATCGTTCTGAAACACCGCCGACCACCATCGTTCTAAACCACCACCAACCATCGCCAATCTGAACCGTTCTAAACCACCACCGACCATCACCATTTTGAACCACCGCCGACCACTACCATTCTTAACCAACGTTGACCACCACCGTTCTGAACCATCGTCGACCACCACCGTTCTGAACCATCGTCGACCACCACCATTCTGAATCGTCACCGCCAACCACCACCACCACCAATCTGAACCACCGTTCTAAAGCACCGCTGATCACCGCCGATATGAACCACCATTGTCGACCACCATCAATCTAAACCACCGTTTTGATCCACCGCCAATTTGAACCACTATCGTCGACCACCATCTATCTAAACCACCGTGACCACAATCGATGTGAACCACTATCAACCACCAATGATCTAAACCACAATAGTTGAACTTCGGTTTCAAAAATTCAAAAAACATATTTTGGCCATTTACTAATACTTTATTCTAATTCCAAAGTTACATTATGTGAACCAAACAAACAAATTCCAATTTATTTAAGAGATTTCGTTCCAATATATGTCAACCAAACATGTGGTCAAATCTAATAACATTACATTACAATTCCTTTAAAGTCAAATGTCCTTTGACATATTCCATTACATCCAAAACATTATGTGAATCAAACGCCCCCTAAGCATAGGAACTCCAAATTTCCATTAAGAAAGGAGAGGGTTTTCATTAGCCAACACCTCGAGTGGTAGCTAGAGGTAGGGATGTAGGGGCGGACCCACTATGGTGCATACGATGACATGGGCCACCGTTTTATTCCTCCGTGATAGTGTAAAAAATTTAGGGTCGTGAAATGTGTCACCTTATTATTTTGATGGGTACAATCATATATTCCTTAAAATTACAATAATGACATTTTTTTCTCTTTTTGTAGAGTTGGATTGCAGTGTCTTTTATCCCCTTTCAGGTCTGGGTTTGAATCCCATTGTTTTAACTTTTAGAGTAAACTACGATTTTCGTCCCTGTGGTTTAATGTTTATAAATATTTTCGTCCCTGGTTTTTAAAATTTGCTTTTATCATCCTTGTGGTTTCTATTTCATCTCGATTTTCGTCCCTCAAACTAACATTGTTAAATAAGTTTCTTAAATGCAGGACAACTTTGTCATTTCACATTTTATTTTTGTTGTACTTTCTCTTTTATTAAATATATATAGAATAACAACGGAAACCCAAAAAAAGAAAAAAAAAACAAAAAAAGAACTGGACACTTCCAAAATCTCTCTCCTTCTTCTTTAATATTTCCCACCCCAAACCCCTCCCCACGTGACCTCACACCCACCCTTTTTCTTTAATATTTCTCTCCTTCTATGGACCTGCACATCTTCTCCTTCCAAAATCTATAAACCTTCAAAAAAAAATTCTCCCTTTTTTTCTAGTAATCCTTTCTCAAAATCCCTCTTTTCCCATTTCCCAAATCAAACTTTCTCTTTCTCTCTCTTGGTGTAGTCATCGGAGATGGAAAACATAGGGGAAAAATCTTGATTTTAAGTTTAACCTCAAGGATTGAATATATCCCTTCGATGTCAGTCACCTTCTTCATTTTTTCCTGACCCCGTCTTGATGGTAGCAGACATCAATCAACCTTGTCCTTGCGTATGTAAATTGTTTCTAGTTTCTGGTATTGTTCTTTGAACTAAAGATTATAAGAGATTTTGAAAAATATATGAAAGAGATGGAAAATGGTTGGAAAAAAAATGGGGGATGGGGTGGTGATGAGAGAGAGAGAGAGAGAGAGAGAGAGAGAGAGAGAGAGTTAGAGTTAGAGTTAGAGTTGAAAGAGAAGAAGATGGGTTGGGTTTAATCGTAGGTTTTATTTTATTTATAATTGTTTTATTGTATCAATATTTAATAAAAGAATAAAAAAAATGATATAATATTAAAAGACTAAATTACCCTTATTTTTAACGATTCTTTTAACAGAGTTAACATTAGGGACGAAAAAAGAAATGAAATGAAAACCACAAGGACGAACAAAGCAATTTTTAAAGACCAGAGACGAAAATAGTAATAAACAACAAACCACAGGAACGAAGATCGTAGTTTACTCTAACTTTTAATTTCAAGTTTATTATATTTCTAAAAAAATCGAATACAAAAGTCGAACATAAAATCTCACATACAAATATAACAAACTGACCAACATATATATTACACGAATGTTGTTATCCCTACTACCTCCTCATTCACATACCACTCATATCTCATTCACATACCCTTTTAGAAGGAGGTATGGATATAATTCACCGTCTATTATATGTCCGAATGAATCTATATAGATGGATGATTGTATATGTATGTATGGTAACCGACATGAAGAGATCTGAGATTAATGTAGCCACGTTAGATTGTCATTCATCCAATTAAAAAAAAAAAAGCGCGTGATCACCAATCGTCCCCTTTCATACTTTCTTATAAATAACCACTTCAAATTTCTTCAGTCATAAAACCTCTCTCTCTCTCTCTCTCTCACTCACACACACACACACACACTTCTCTAGTCAAAATTACAATGGCATCCGTCACCGACAGATCCCAATCCGCCACCACCGCCAACGGTGGCGAACCGCCCAAACGCAAGGTAGCTCTCATCACCGGAATCACCGGTCAAGACGGCTCTTACCTCACTGAACTCCTCCTCGATAAAGGCTATGAAGTCCACGGCCTGATCCGCCGGTCTTCAAACTTCAACACTCAACGGATCAACCACATCTACATCGACCCACACAACACTCACAAGGCCCGTATGAAGCTCCACTACGCCGATCTCACCGACGCCTCCTCCCTCCGCCGTTGGATCGACACCATTTCCCCTGACGAGATCTACAACCTCGCTGCACAATCACACGTCGCCGTTTCCTTCGAGATCCCTGATTACACCGCTGATGTTGTTGCCACGGGATCGCTAAGGCTTCTAGAAGCCCTAAGGTCTCATATCACTACCACGGGTCGGACTCATGTCAAGTATTATCAGGCCGGGTCATCTGAGATGTTCGGATCCACTCCACCACCGCAAGCGGAGGATACTCCTTTTCACCCGAGATCGCCTTATGCTGCCTCCAAATGCGCTGCTCATTGGTAACAATACATTCAATTTGCTCATCTACAATCAATGTTACATTGAAATAATTTGAAAACACTATTATGTTTCTATCAAATGATTTCGTTCAATTTGTGTGAAATTGAGCTGGAATAACCTAATTTCTCCATCTTCTAGTCCACATTCATTGATCACAACAACACTTTTGGGTTTTTTTAGGTCAAACTTGTTTAATGTAGATTGGTAGTATTGATTAGATGTTCGATGGAGCCATCATTGTTTCATATTTAAAAGAATTGGAGTTTGTTTTGGAGTTGAATGTTATCAATTTGACATTTAGAACTCAAAATTATTTTATGTGATCAAGATCTTAGGGCTTAAACATTGTTTACTTCATTTCATATAGGTATACAGTCAATTACAGGGAAGCATACGGGATCTTTGCCTGCAATGGCATTCTCTTCAACCACGAATCACCTCGCAGAGGTGAAAACTTTGTGACCAGAAAGATCACAAGAGCAGTGGGCCGGATCAAGATCGGCCTCCAGAGCAAGCTGTTTTTAGGGAATTTGCAGGCTTCAAGAGACTGGGGGTTCGCAGGGGACTACGTGGAGGCAATGTGGCTGATGCTACAGCAAGAGAAGCCCGACGACTACGTTGTGGCAACTGAGGAGTCACACACAGTGGAGGAGTTTCTTGAAAAGGCATTCGGGTATGTGGGTTTGAACTGGAAAGATCACGTAGCAATCGATAAGAGGTATTTTAGGCCAGCAGAAGTGGATAATTTGAAAGGTGATTCAAGCAAAGCAAGAAAGGTTCTTGGGTGGAAACCAAAAGTTGGGTTTGAGCAGTTGGTGAAGATGATGGTTGATGAAGATATTGAGTTGGCCAAGAGGGAAAAAGTTCTTGTTGATGCAGGGTACATGGATGCTCAACAACAACCCTAATTCTGATCCTGATCCTGAAACTGATCTGGTATAACATCTTCTAGCTATACCTATATTCAATTCTTGGTGTTTTCTTGAAAATTTTTGTTATAGTTATTCAATTGTAATTCTTTCTTGTTCACCTTAGATGTTGGTTGGTTGTGGGGGTTGTGGGCATGGTCTTTATTTATTGTTATAAACCCCTTAGATTTGATGAGGTTTATAGAGAGGGAAGTTTCTTGTTGTGGGCATAACCTAATAGTGTTACTTTGCAAATCTTATACAATGTACTTTTTGAAATAAATAGAATGATTTTGTTCTAAAATTTCTACCAAATGTTGGAAATTGATTTTGGTTCATAAACATTCTTATCAAGCACTTATTGATTAAGGGGTTGTTTGTTAGTTGCTAAATGGTTTAGTGCAAAATAGTTAAGAGGTCAGAATGCTTAAGAGACTCTGTATGATGTAGTGAAGAATGAAATAAGGTTGTTTGGTAACTGCTCTGAATGGACAGTCTGAATGACAACAAATTACCATTTTAACCCTTTGGTGACAAAAAATCAACAAATTACAAAGAAGCAGTAGAAACAGTAGCATCAAGAAATGGTGACAAAAAAAATCAACAAATCATCAACAAAAACATTATCCTAATAATCAACAAATCATCAAAAAAAAAAAAAAACATCAAAAAACCCAACAAAATATCATCATTAAAGTAGCACACTGTGATAAAAATAACCCAACAAAAGAATCATCAATAAAGTAGCAGTAGCATGTAAGGGAGCTGCTGTGGACGAGAATGAACGCCGAAGCTGTTGGTTGGAGATCGTTGTTGCAGAAATCGACGGGGACAGTTGCTGTGAAAGGAGATCGTCGGAACAACCACCGTGAGAGGAGATCGGAGTGGGAGAAATCGACGGGGACGACCGCCGTGAAAGGAGATCGCTGGAACAACCACCGTGAGAGGAGATCGGAGTGGGAGAAATCGACGGGGACGACCGTCGTGAAAGGAGATCGCCGGAACAACCACCGTGAGAGGAGATCGGAGTGGGAGAAGATGACGTTAGAGGAGGAGATGGTGTTGAAGGAGGAGAACATCGTGGAAGGAGAGAGTTATATTACTTGAAAGGTAAACGTGGAAGAACAAGGGTCTGAACCATTTAGCTTTCCCCCGGATGAAAAATGGCTCAGAGGGTTTTGTCATGATTCAGAGTCATCAGATTTTTTGCCAAATAAAAATTGCCTCCGCGCGATTAAGAAGCTACCTCTTAATGCCGCCATTAAGAGGTAAACAAACAACCCCCAACTGTTTTTTTAATTGAATGTCAATTGTCCATGTGAGTTAAAAGAAACCCCTCCTAATTGTCAATACAGTTTTGAAATTACATCAAACCCCGTTGTTTCAATTTGCTTGCACCATTTCGACCCTATTGTAAGACGTGAAGTTCATCTATTAAATTCAGTGTATTTTGGTCATTTTGATTTGATTCTTCTTCCTCGTCCTCAAGAGCACTCAACCCCTGTGAAAAGATCGTCAAACTCAAATAATTACATTACATACATCGAAATAATCTCTAAATTTATAGTCAGGTAAATATATAAATCCAACAAATTGGTACAAGAAATAATCCCACTACAAATCTGTAGCCAAACTTATAACACTAAAGCCTATTTGAAAGATTTATGAACATAACTAGCAAAAACATGAAGGCATAAAGCATAAGGGGCGTGGCATTGGGAAGGAATGAGAAGAACATAAATCAAAACCCTTAGGGTGTGTTTGGTACAGAGATTTGAAGGCAGAGAAATGGAAATGGACCCTAATTCCCTTGTTTGGTAAGTCAGAGAAAAGAAAACCTGAGAAATAAATGATTTCCATTTCTCTACTTTTATTTCCCCCCAAAATGAAAAGAAAAGGTGGGAATTGAAAATTTGGATTCTTTGGGAATTGAAAAAAAGACACGGAGAGTTGGTTCCCCAAAAAAAAACACATCCCTCAAAACTCATGTCGCTCTCTCTTTCTCTCTCTCTCTCGTCACTCTCTCTCTCGTCGCTCTCCCTCTCCCTCTCCACCGGCGAGGTCTCTTCTCCGGCGAGGTCTCTTCTCCGGCGAGGTCTCTTCTCCGGCGACTGGTAATCTCTCTCTCTCTCTCTCTTGCTCGTTGTCTCTCTCTATGTCTTTTTCTCACAAGAGATTGTTGGAATGCAAAGGAAACTTGTATTGCTTGAGAGAACTATTACAAGAGAGCTTAGAAGAATACTTTGAGGTGTGTTGAGCCAAATGAGGCCACCACCTATTTATACTACTAAAGGGAACAATCTAGAGAACAACTATTTCTAGATATGTACAAGGAGTATTCTAGAACTATCAAGTAAGACTATATGCAAGAGGCTTCTACATCCTTCCATAGGAAGGCCTCGTCCTTCCATATAGAATCTTCTAGAGATGTTCTCTAAGATGCTTCTACCATTTTTCATGGAGAGGTAGAAAAGCTTCCACAAGAGTCACCATCCTTCTTGAGTAGTGTAGAAGGTTCCGGAATCCGGTTAACCTTCGGGAAACTAGTCCCATGCTTGGCAGGTCGTCACATTCTCCCCTACCTAAGCTCGCGATGTCCTCGTCGTGCCATCCTCATGATACTTCTTGATCTTGTCCGTGAATTGCCACAATGCGTCTTGAGCCTCCCAACTTGCTTCACTATCCGGCAAGTTTCGCCACTTTATTAAGTATTTCGTGTACCTCGACACTCCTCGTCTCGATACCTTCTGATCTGAAAGAATATCTTCAACCTCCCGATCAAAAGAAGTCACAACCGCAGTCGGTGCCCTTGTGGACACTCCTCGTTCCGAGTCTTTCATATCCTCGTGATTAAGGCTTGAGAAAACTTACGTGGAAAACCGGATGAATCTTCAACTTGGGCGGTAGTTGAAGCCTATATGATACCTTCCCAACACGTCCAATCACTGGGAAGAGGCCTTCATACCTTCGTATCAATCCCTTATGCACCTTCCTTAATGATTTGAATTGTTGAGGTAGGAGTTTTATCATTACTTGGTCCCCTACCTTAAACTCGACGTGTCTCCTCTTCTCATCTGCCCATTTCTTCATCATCTTTGCCGCTTTGTCCAACGAAGCCCGAGTCATATATGCTTGCTCGTGCCACTCCTTCATGGTCTTGTATGCGGCCGGACTATTCCCATCATAAGACGCGGCTAAGGCATTCGGGTCAATGGTTGTCGCCCCATAACCAACTCGAAGGGACTCTTGCCCGTAGCCTCGCTCCTTTGCATGTTGTATGAGAATTGTGCAACATCAAGGAGTTTACCCAATTGCTTTGGTTGGCACTCACATAGTGTTGAAGATAGAGTTCCACCGATGCGTTTACCCTTTCCGTTTGCCCGTCGGTTTGGGGATGGAAGCTCGTGGAGAAGTTCAAATCCGTCCCCGTGATCTTGAATATCGCCGTCCAAAATCTTCCCGTGAACCGTGGGTCTCGATCACTCACGATCGTATGTGGTATACCCCAATACTTCACTACGTTCTTGAAGAAAAGCTTTGATGTTTCTTCTGCGGTATTGAGAATCGGTCCACCACCACGATTATGCTTCCACAACCTTTCGAGTTTGGCAAGCAAGTTATGAAGTCCATGGAAACGCTCTCCCATGGTCCCTTAGGTGTCGGCAAGGGCTCCAACAATCCTCCTGGATGTCGTTGCTCTATCTTGTCTTGTTGGCATACTAGACATTTCGAACGAATGTCTTTACATCGTCCCCCATCCTTGGCCAATAGAACGTACCTTCTACCAACTCTAGTGTCCTCTTGATCCCCGGATGACCGACCCACTTTGAATCATGACACTCCTTTAGGATAGTCCGCCTAAGATTGCCCCACTTAGGCACGTACAACCGATCTCCCTTAGTGAATAGAAGATCTCCCTTGAGCCAAAACCTTCTTGTCTTCCCGTCTCGAGCCAACTCCACAAGATTCTTGGCCATAGGATCATGCTCCAACCCTTCTTTGATCCGGTCTTGAAGGAAGAATTGTGGTTGAGTGATAGCTGCAAACTTCACCTTACGACTCAACGCGTCTGCTACCATGTTAGCCTTCCCCGACTTGTACTCTAAGTGGTAGTCAAACTCGGCTAGAAAGTCTTGCCACCGTGCTTGCTTAGGACTTAACTTCTTTTGGGTTTGGAAGTAACTTGTCGCCACATTATCCGTCTTGATCACGAACTTCGACCCCAAGGGATAGTGTCTCCATGTCCTCAAGCAATGTATGACCGCCGTCATTTCCTTCTCTTGCACCGTGTACCTCCTTTCCGTATCATTCAACTTCCGACTTTCGAATGCTATTGGATGTCCTTGTATTAGAACTCCTCCGATGGCAAAATTCGAAGCATCCGTGTGTAACTCGAATGGCTTGGTCACGTCCGGTAGTCTCAACACCGGTTTCTCGGTCACCACATCCTTTAACTTGTCAAAGGCGCATTGGCAACGTTCGTCCCACTCCCAAGCCTTCGTTTTCTTCAGTAGGTCCATCAAGGGTACCGCCTCGGCCGAATATCCCTTGATAAAGCGTCGATAATAGTTTACCAAGCCAAGGAAGGACCTCACTTCCGTAACCTTGGTTGGTGTCTCCCAATCTCGAATAGCCTTGACCTTTGCCCCGTTCATCATCAATCTACCATCCTTGATCTTGTGCCCGAGGAACTCCACCTCTTCTTGAACAAAAGAACATTTCTCTAACTTCACGTAAAGCTCATTGTCCCGTAATACTTTGAACACCTGTTTCAAATGAGATATGTGCTCCTCCAATGTGTCACTATAGACGACTATGTCGTCTAAGTAGACCACCACAAATTTATCGAGAAATGGATGGAATAATTTGTTCATCAAAGTACAAAATGTAGCGGGAGCATTGGTCAA
This sequence comes from Arctium lappa, assembly GCA_023525745.1. NCBI lineage: Eukaryota > Viridiplantae > Streptophyta > Magnoliopsida > Asterales > Asteraceae > Arctium > Arctium lappa. The sequence continues at coordinate 34,106,822 of CM042062.1, forward strand.
GCCAAATGGCATGACTAAGAACTCGTAAGAGCCATATCTCGTGACGCACGTCGTCTTTGCTTCATCTCCCTCAGCTATCCGTACTTGATAGTATCCCGATCTCAAGTCCAACTTGGTGAAGTATCTCGCCTTCCCCAATTGGTCAAACAAATCCGCAATAAGAGGAATTGGGTATTTGTTTTTTATTGTCACCTTGTTTAGCGCCCGATAGTCTATGCACATCCGCAAGGACCTGTCTTTCTTCCTTTGAAATAGCACCAGCGCACCATAGGGAGCTTAGAGAGTCGGATGTACCCCGCATCAAGTAGCTCCTTGAGTTGCATCCGCAACTCCTCCAACTCCGGTGGAGGCATTCAGTATGGGGCTTTAGAGGGTGGCTTCGATCCCGACTCCAACTCTATCGCATGGTCCACCTCCCTCCTAGGTGGGAGCTTCTTCGGTAACTCCTTGGGCATCACGTCCTTGAACTCATCAAGCACCTTCTCGATCTCTTCTGGTACATTCTCCTTGCTTCTCCCACCATTATCCTCTTGCCTTGTAACAGCTAAATAACAAGGATCGTTCTTGTTGTATCCCTTCTTGAATTGCATGGCCGATAGGGACTTGGCACTACTCTTAGGGCCACGTTCCGTATCCACCATACAAGTCTTTCCCCCATCTAGGATACATAAAGAATTAGCAAATGGCATAGGGAAAGCGCGTACCTTATCGAGAAAGTCTAACCCGAGCACCAATTTGAAGTCGTCCATGGGTACCATCGAGAAATCGATCTCTCCTTCCCACTCTCCAATCTTGGCCTGCACATCTTTGGCTACACCATGGATTGGTTTGGCCGTAGAGTTCACCGCTTTGATAGTACCACTCCCCTTCGTCCCCTTAATCCCTAGCCTTGAGGCTTCATCAATGGAAACGAAATTGTGAGTAGCACTCGTATCGACAAGAGCACGTACCCGATTTCCTTCGATGGTTGCTTCTACGAATTGCAACCCTTGTTGGCTACCTTGGTCACCTCTGTCTTGCCTTTGATTGCATTTAAGATCCACAACGACCCCATGCATTTATCCCCGTCTTGAGAGCAACCCTCATCCCGAGTTATAGCATGGAGCTTTGCTCAAGCTCGGTGTGGTCTATCACAAAGGAAGCCCCCATTATTCTTGTAGGTCGTCCTCAAGTCTATGTTCTTCCTGGTTGGTGGCTTCCGTGCATCGTCATTCCTTACTTGGGTCGACTTCTCTCCCCCACCTTTATCATGGTTACCCTTCCGATCTTTTGGCTTTGACGATTCCTTCTTGCTAAAATCGATCAAGGCCTTCGCCTCGGCAATAGCCATTGCAAGGTCTTGTACCCCACGTCGCTTCAACTCCGTCTTGGCCCATGCTTGCAAGCCATCAAGAAAGTAGAAGAGAGAGTCTTTGTCGGAAAGATCCGGAATTTCCAAGATAAGGTTGGTGAAATCCTTCACATACTCCCGGAGCGTTCCAGAATGCTTGAGCTTACGAAGACGACTCCTCGCCTCGTCCTTCGGATAGAATTGTTTCTTAAACTCACGAATGAAATTACCCCAAGTAGTAATGTTACACGTACCTCGTTCGATATCTCCATACCGACGCGCCACCACAAAGCCGCAGTGTCTTTTAAGTATCTCGTGGTCGTCTTGATCTTCATCGCATCCTCCACGATGTTGACTCCATCCATGTATTGCTCAATTTCCCATAGAAAATCATCAACCGCCCTAGCATCTCGCTTTCCCACGAACGGTGATGGTTTGGGAAAATCTACCTTTGGAGCATGGTTGCTAGTGTTGCCACCTCCACTAGCCATGACCCGTTTAGCCAAACTCACGTCGGCTTGGATTTCTTCCAAATGTTGGTGAATCATGGAGATCTCTACCTCCACCTCACCTCGAAACTTAGCTAGCTCGTTCATGAACATACCTCTTAAGTCATGAAGCTCGCGTCGCAAGTCGCCACCCAAGACGTTGAGGGCGCTCTTGAAATCATCCTGCATATCGGCAAAGTCAGAGTCCAACCCTTCCACATGTTGGTTCGTCTCCTACACTTGTGCCTTCAACTCGGCCACGGATGTCTCTACACCCGTCATTTTCTTTTCCAAGCTAGAGAGCAAATCTTTGGACTTACCTTGGTTCTCATTAGCTCCTTCATTGCGAGACTCTTCTCGGCCACGATTCTCCTCAACAACGGATGCACCAACAACGTTCTTGCTAGACCGGTAGACCCTTTCGCCATGCCTTCAATCGACCTGCTCTGATACCAAATGTCACGGACTTGTCTCTACAAGATCGCGTGCGGCCTTAGTTCTCGAACTAAGTCAGCCAAACTCCCGAAACAACCAACGATTAAGGCAAGTAAAGATAACACAAGAGATTGTTGGAATGCAAAGGAAACTTGTATTGCTTGAGAGTAGGGTTCAAACCGGACCGTTTTCCCGAACCGAACCGGTACCATATATTCGGTCCGGTATTCGGTTCCAACTATTATGAAAATTTGGTATTCGGTATTTCGGTATTCGGTACCGGGAATTTCCCGAAAATACCGAAACCGAACAGGGAATTATAAAGGTTAGAGTCTTTTAAGGTTTTTTTATTATACATATATTTTCCTAATATTATAAAGCTTATCTTTTTCTAATCAAATTAAATCATCTCCTAAACAACCCAAACTTTCTCCATAAGTACCTATTCTTCTCCAAAAAAAAATTATCACCGTCAAAAAATCAGCCCCTACATTCACATAAAAAAACCAACGGATTCGGGATTGATTTTGAAACACATTTGAATCACTATGAATATATTTTGGTTTGCGATTGGTTTTGATATATATTTGACATGTTTTTTAATTTTCGGTCCTAAGTGGTACTAGTACCGATTTTCCCGTCCCGAAACCGTACCGGTACTGAATCGGTACATACGGTTCGGTATTCGATACCGGTTTTTAGTCCCAAATTTTTTCGGTACCAACCGGTTCGGTACCGATACGGTCCCGACCTCATCCCTACTTGAGAAAACTATTACAAGAGAGCTTTGAAGAATACTTTGAGATGTGTTGAGCCAAATGAGGCCACCACCTATTTATACTACTAAAGGGAACAATCTAGAGAACAACTATCTAGATATGTACAAGGATTATTCTAGAACTATCAAGGAAGTCTATATGCAAGAGGCTTCTACATCCTTTCATGGGAAGGCCTCCTCCTTCCATGTAGAATCTTCTAGAGATGTTCTCTAAGAGGCTTCTACCATTTTTCATGGAGAGGTAGAAAAGCTTCCACAAGAGTCACCATCCTTCTTGAGTAGTGTAGAAGGTTCCGGAATACGGTTAATCTTCGGGAAACTCGTCTCATGCTTGGCGGGTCGTCACATAAAAGACACAAAAAGAATCTGGTCAATTTTCATTAAAAAAAATTTATCTGGGTCCGCAATTACGGATCTAGGTCTGTAATTTTTTTTAAGGAAAATTAACCAAATTCGTTGTGTGTGTATGTGTGTCTTGTAGCTAGGTCTGCAAGGTAAGGACTTGTATACTACAGATGTAGTGAAATTTGTGTCAATAAGGAGAGAAATGACTACAAGACCAATTTGGGTGTGTAGAATGGCTATTTGAGTCACTTTTCCAAAAAAAATCACATTCACCTCTAAGAGATTTCCATGGAGAATCCAATATTGGTTGTCTATACTATATTATAAACAATGTATAAAAAACTCTTAAATACAAATTATTAGGCACAAGGTACCATCATTTTATGCAAGATTTTAAAAATCTTTTAATTTACAAGTATCAAAGCACAAGATACATATTTCTACTGCAAGCTTCTAACACCCACCAATTTGGTATGTGCAGGGTGTTCCTTTTATATAAACATTTCCATGTATCACTATTAATTAATATATTATATTACTATAAATTTGTTTTAATTATATTATTAAATATGTAATTGGTTATTTTTTCTAGATGTCGTTAAAATATATAAGATAATCATTGAATTCTAACAAAATACTTAATTTTTTTTATATAAAAAACATTATATTATTAAGCCTAAATTAAATAAATGTATAAAAAAAACATTATCACTTTCTCAAAACCATCCAAAATTGTACTGTAAATCGATAAAAAAACAAAAAATAAAATGAAACATTAAAATCGTGATGTATCTTGCTGCATTGTGCGAGTACGCTTCTAGCAATATTAAAATATTTCATTTATTTATTAAAATATTTATTTTCAAAGCCTCCTATCCATGCTCTCATTTGATAACCATTTTCGGGGTGTTCTCCATTTCTGGAGAAAAAAACCATTCTCTCTTCTACTTTTCTCCATTTTAGAGAAAGTTTTAAAGTAAAATTGTTGGAGCAAAATATTAGCTCAAAATCCATATTTTTTCAGAGAAGCTGTTGAAGATGCCCTTACAAGAGGAAAGTCAAAAACTATAAATAAAGAGTGCATGTACAAAAGAAGGTAAATCCTTGTTTCCTACATTTGAAAAAAGAATGTGAAAGGCAACTATTTCAAATAACAATCTGAACTAATTAAGATGTAATGAAATTTATCTTAGGAGGCGTTTAGTTTGATGAAATGGTTTAGATAGATTTGAAATTGAAGGGATTTGGATTTGGAAGGATTTGAAATGTTTGGTGTATTTGATTTTTAGGATTTGGAATTGAATTGGATTCCGTTATAAATAATTTGTATAAAAATTACAAATAATTAAATTACCTTGTTATTAATTAGTTTTGAAAACAAACGTTTTTAACATATTTTAAAATATTGTTATACGTAAATCATTCGAAATCCCTTAAAATACCAATCACACCCACAAAATTTCAAAATCCTATGTTTGAGGGATTTCAAGTCCGAACAATTCTACAAACCAAACATGGGATTGGAATGGATTTGAAATCCAAATCATCCCCACCCACAAAATTTCAAAATCCTATGTTTGAGGGATTTCAAGTCCGAACAATCCTACAAACTAAACATGGGATTGGAATGGATTTGAAATCTAAAACATCCCAAATCCATTCAATTATTGCAAACAAAACGGACCCTTAGTTTTTATTTAACACAACGATAAATCTTTTTCTCGATTAATGGACTGTTTAATTCTCTTTAGATCGTACTCATTTTGACCATAACCAGTAGATCTTGTAACTTTTGATAACGTGGACGTCAAGTCATGTTTTGGACAAATGTATATTAAAATCAACTGATGTCACAGGCTTAAAACCCTTTTGTGAGTGTGAATAAATCTCACCTTGCATTTGGTGAGGAATCAATTGATCAATATATAGGCAAAATCAATGTTCTAAAAAACTCGCTGCACAGCCGCCATGGCGCACCATGGCACCAAGGCTTGTGTCTCACGCCACGTTAAGCTCGTGGCACGCCATGGCCCAATGTACAATTTCGTTATGCAATATTTGATTTTTCTTTACTTTTTTAATATCTTATTTGCAAGTTTTTTAATATATACCATAATTTAACTTGTTTATTACTATTGACTCATTGAGTAACACTACAAAACATATGTTTTTATATATAATGATATATATGGATTAGAAAAATGACGCCATAAGTCACGCCTTGAAAACGCCATGGCTTCGCCATGACTCCTAAGGCTTGAGGCTTGGCCTCACCGCCACGCTACACCTGACGCCATTTAGAACCTTGGGTAAAATACAAGAGGATAATTACAACAAAGATACCTATATACAAGAAAAGATAATAATTCAAAATAAATCCTATAATTAATCAAATCAATTATGTTTGATTGCTATCACCTTTTCTCAGGTAAAAACAATTACAAAATATATAGAATTAAATGGGTTTACTATGCTAATTAAGAAAAACAAAATTTATAGTTACATCAAATAAAAGATAAGATAAACTTTGTTATTTTTTTAAAATGGTGCCATTGGTGATTGTTTGGGGACATTTACCACCTGCTGATAAAAGTCTCCATCCTCACTTGGTTTATCAATGACATTTCCAACTATCAAAATGGATTGTTAGTAAGCGTCTCTTACCTGGTAGCGCTAATTGGGTAAAAGTCTTCCCCTCACTTTTTGGGTGAGACTTTCGGTCATTCTCATGCTCATCCGGTAAGGTAAATGACATCCGGTAATCGCTTATCCGATAAACGTTTGATAAACGGCCTCTAATTTATTTATTTATTATTATTTTTTTTTTTGAAGAAACTCAGTTTAGCAATTAGTAAATGAAGCTAAAGTTTGTTTTATATTATTAATAACATAAAAAGTATAACAAAAACACAAATAGGCCTTATTGCTTACATTAAATTCAAGTTATTGTCGCTTTTAAATTTGATAATTATATATATGATCTTAAAAGTGAAAAATAAAATAGAAATTGTAATACATGTTTATCAAATGGGATTTACGTAGATTTAAGAATTGTGGACAACTATATAAATATGGAGTTTTATAAAAATAAAATTTTGAAAAAAACTGAAAGAAATTTAATAAATAAACAAAGTTTACAACAAGAACAACATGTGCACAAATCATGTCTAGCTCAGTTGATTTCCTCAAGGGCGGTAACATCCAGGGGGTTGTGGATGGTATCTCAATCTACCCGGGTTCGATTCCAAGGGGAGTCAATTTGAGGGCATGAGTACCCAGTCCTTGGGCCGGTCCAGTCGTTGACTGGGCTGCTACCCCCCCCCCCCAGCCCATTCTTAGAATGTGGTTGGGCTCTAGGTTCAGCGTAAGCTGGACCGGGACAGCGGCGGATTAGTAGGCTGACTGTGGATGCTTGATACCGCCAGGGAGGTGTGCATGCGTGTGTTCGTGGTAGTCGTTCGTTGGTTCGATGCCGCTATGCCTTCCAAAAAAAAAAGAACATGTGCAGATTTGTAACGCGTAAAAAAGACGAAACAAACAAAAACAAAATCGAAACCCAAAAAGGGGGAAACGACTAGAATCAACCCAACTCGTGGAGTTTTATAATTACGTGTATGTCGCAACCCATGTAGTATTTAAAAAAATGATGACTTATGGTGTAAAGCATAACAAAATGTTTTTGCTGCAAAACCGTAACCTTACGACATTTTACGGTCAAAGTAGTGTAATGTCATGGATCCAAACTCGATATCAAAAAAACTTTTTGGATCATACATTTGAGCTTTAAAATACCAACATTGGATTGAGGCAATGAATCAAGTAATTAAAGAGGCTAATTCATACATGGGATGTCACTGAAATACCTCATGGTGTTCCAATATGGAAAACAGAACCAAAAAAGAGAGGAAAACAGGATGATGCAGAAAAGTTGAGGGATCATGCTCCATGTACATGATATAAAGGGATTGCAGAATATCAAAATGACACCTATAAACCTTTGTCTATTTTGAAAATCGTACTTCGGCATGAATTTTGCGTTAAGAAAACTAAGGGGTCGTTTACCAAACACTTACCGGCAACATTCACCACCCTCACTTTATCCGGTAAGCGCAAGGTAAGAGTCTTCTCCGTCAAATAACAGGTTAGATTATCAGTCATTGCTATGCCTTGTTGGTCCTGACACCTACCTGCTAAGGCAAGTGACACCCAGTAAGCGCTTACCCGATACGAGTAAATGACATTCTAAATTAAAGATTTACAATTGTGGTTTCTCTCGACAACAAATCTCAAGTTAATATATGGTAACTACATGAGGAGAAAGTAGCAAAATATCAATATTGATATACCTCACTAAGAATAGGAATCATAGAGGTAGGGTGGATCCTTTGACATAGAGGACAATCTAGTAAATGGCGCAACCGATGAATGAAGTGATTCAGGGCCCTCCACCGCAATTCTCTTGCATAGACCATCACAATTACTGACCACTTCAGTCAGCCTTCCTTTCAGCTCCCCAACTTCCACCTGTAACTGATGAACTATATGCATTTTTTGTAATTTGGTATGAAATTAGAAATATATTGGTCAATAACCACTGGACAAATGAAAATTAACCTTAGAAAAATGTGAAGACACTTATGCCCATGGATCCAGGAGAGGGATAGATTTTTCATATAGAGGTGTCCACTATGGGCTATGGCATCCGGATCACGTTGAAATTATGCTTGTGCTAAGATAAAAACTACTTTGAAATCCTATTTTGAGAATTTTGAAAGTTTGATACAACTGAAATTTTAAACACTTCTTAGCAATCTTTCCCAATATTAGGTGTGGTGTTGCACTAATAGTAATGATGCTAAAATCAACCCGGGTTCGAATCTTTCCATCTACATATGCACTTGTGGTCACTAGGAGATTTACCTAAGCGTTGTGGGCGATTGCCATGGGATTAATCTCGGCGAAGCCTGGGATCAACAATTTCCAAAAAGAGATGGTGATCTTAATTTGGAAATATAATGAAATTAATTTTCCATTTTGGAAAGACTGTTACTATATGGAACTATCATATTTGGTATTCCATTTCTAAACATCCAACATATACAGCATGGCCAAAAAGACTTGCATAGGCAGAGAATGGCAAAAAAACACTCGTGTTAGTATAATATAGCGAAATGAACATTGCCATACGGAAGTGTTTTTCAGAAGACCTAGGAATCTACACATGGAGGGTGAAACTTTTGCTTCATGCCTCTTCTGGTAATTCACTAGGCAATATGAGTGGGATCCAAACTCATAACCTCTAAAAGTTATCTTGAGCACTTCCAACCACATGAGCAAATGCAAGCATCTTGTTGGCAAAAAATCAAAATTGTGCAAGGTTTTAAATTTGTAAAGTAGGGTAACAAGTCAAAAAGAAAACAGAATTTGTACCTCCAGATAGGTGCCTTGAAGTTGTCTTCATTGCCGAGGCAGAGAATTTATATTTTTTAAGAAGTTTTACTGCCAAAGCATCTACAGCTTTTATTTTGTTTTCCAGCTCTTCCTGCAAGAATAATTGAAAACCACCCCATTACGGAAGAGAACAGAATATTACTTGTGAGACTAGGAAAAGCTTCACATTTGAAGTTATAGACTAATTAATTATTTCCTAATCTAACAAACCCAGTAAAATAATCTAAAATCAGGGCAGAGCAAGATCTAGTAGCATACATGGCATTTCTTGATGTTAAGGGACCCTTTGCAGACCATGAGTTGACCGAAGAGACGTTACTAAATGCTTTGTAGAAAATTCTCAACCATGAGTTTATCATAGTGGAAAAAAGAACCTGTCTTTTGTTAATATTGTGAGCCTGCTGTTCTTGCCACTCTTGGTATGTTGAGAATAAATCCAGTAGCACTTTGGGATCCACGATACCTATTTCATGAACAAAAAGGAAGATCAATATAAAAAACTTCTCAACAAACGAACCAAATTTAGATTAATGTCTCGATTGAGCATAAATTCAAGTAGATAAACAGTTAGCTAGTCACCATCGGATAGTAAAAGAGGGGACTTATTGAGTTCACTCACTCAGAAAAGGTAGTGGTGGAACTTCTATGCTTGAATTACACAACAATGGTGATGGTAAGAATTACAATGAATCCGTTAACAATCCACTATCTTATGTATCTAGGCAGGAACCCAAAAATCCTTGGCTCAGAACTAACAGAACCTTCGGCATATGGATTGTTCACCAAGAGTAATTATCTACCAAAAATCCTCCAAAAACACCCCACAGCCTATGAACCATATTCAAGTTCAGGTCATTGATTAAATCCTCACCGTCCAAATATTAATTTCAACATATGTCTGCCAGCTAGGCTTGCTTAAATGGCTGAAACTTTCAAGTTCAAATCGCATACTTGTTTATTGCCAGGTAGATGATGCGTCAATGGGCAGGCAACGAAAGTTCCACACCAGGTGTGGTCTCTCCCGTCTTCTAGAAAAACAAATGTCTGCCAAGGATCTAGGGTAAACTTTCTGGTCTACCAGCACAAGCAACTGGTAACTTCCACCACCCACTGGTTTGAGCACGAGCGGCTACAATAAGTTTTTTAAAAAAGCAGTCGAAGCGAACTTATTTATAGTTTACATGCTAGAGAAGGTTGGAAAAGTACCCAATGGTTACCAAATAAACTACATTGAAATAATATCACCCTCTCTTGCTAGAGAAAATGCAAAATCAAATACTTCAAACGCAATGAAAACAATCACCCCCCCACATTCCTTCTCCAACAGATGGACTATGAATACAACGTATTAATTTGCCAAATTCCATCAAGCGAAGAAAATGGTACTTAAAAGAAACATGTGCATCAACTCCATTAGCATAGTATTAAACGCGATCATGTGAATGATTCATGAACTCCCTTACTACATCAGATAAGGTTTCTTGTTTCCAATCTTCAATTGTCAAGTGGATTTACAGAACATATAAATACGATTAATGAAGAAAATTGTGAATCTCAGTTTGCAAGTGTATCGAGAACAATCAATGATTATCACAAGTTATGGTCATATGATTTGTATTAACTGATAAAACTCAAAAGGTTTAATGGAGTGAAATACGTGACCATTAACCTAGAAATGAGGTTAAACAAAGCCTTATATACTTAGGGCTTAAACCTAACACGCTCAAAGCCCTTTAACACACTAAAGCCCAATTAACAAATAAAGGCTTTTACAACTCGATAAATAAATAACAATTTAACTCTATAATCTTTATATAACTTTCAACGCACTAGGACTTTCAGTACTAACAAAAATGCACCTGTATCAGACGAAGATTGGGGTTTCCTGACCAAAATATCAGCGAAGCCACTCTCGGTTGGTTTAGACGTCAATATTGGAGTTGCCTGTTTGCACATTCACGCATTTGAATAAGAAGAACGCTAACTAACTGAATTAAAACAAATAAACACACAATTTGGTTTTAAACTCATGACAAAATCCATATATTTTGTCGAGCTCAAAAAAATTATGACCTTATACAAGCATGGAAGCCAAAATCAACATTTGATTGAATAATCAGAGAAAAACTCACGATTCTGAGGGATTTAAGCTTCTCTAACAGTGGATCGACGGTTTCTAATCGCTCGGAGACAATGGTGATTCCATCTTCCCCTTTCTTTACATAAAACAAAATGTACAGAAATCAAAATCATCAAATTGTTGGTAAAACAAATAAAGTTGGATGAATTAGGTTACCTGTGAGCTTGAGAGAGTAGATTCCGATGATCCCATGGCCAAGTGCCTTGTGCAGGTCAAGAAACGTGAGGAATACCTTATATCATATTACCACCTTTTGGAGAAATTTAGATAGTCTATCTATAATTAAATTTTTTAAGTTTTAGGGTGTGTTTGATATTGTGTTTCTAAAGTGTTTACTGATTTATTTAGGTGTGGTATCGGTAATAAGGCGTTTTTGGTGTTTGGATGGAAAAATAAAATATGCTTATACTAGTTGGGCATCGGTAATAAGGAGTTTTTTATAAGATACTAGCCATAAGGTACTCTCTTGTAGCTTATTTGCTTATTTGTCAAAAACTAAAAAACAACTTATCAGCTTATTATGTTTTGGTACCGTTATAAGATAATCCAAACATTTTTTATAAAACTCCGGTTTGACACCACATAAGTTGATAAACACTTTTACAAAAAAAAAAACATATGTTAATTTAAATAAGCAATCCCAAACACCCCCTTTAATTAGGCGGTTTGCTAAACAATAAACGCTTATCAATATTACTTAGGCTATGTTTGACAAGCTTTTCAAAACGCTACTATGAGTAGTTTTTCAATAAGCTAACTTACGGTCATCCAAAAAAAAAACTAGCTTATTTTTGCCAAACAATACCTTATCTTATCAATTGAGTCTTACAACACGGAAAATCGATAATCTTACCCCTATATAAGAGACATAGTAAGGATCAAGAAGTCTTATCCAATAAATGAGGGGAAAAATTCTTATCTGGTAAACGTTTACCAGATTTAAGATGCTTACCAACATCCCATTTTGATGGCCGATGATGTTATACGATAAGATAAGTGATGGTGATGTCTCTTGCCGATAAGCATTTACTGGATGAGCTTTGATAAAAACGACCCCTTAGTTGCAATAATAAATTGTATTCGTTAGAAGGGTCGATTCAAATAAGAATAATATATATTTAGTTATTTTGATTTTCGGATGATATGACTTTTGTTTTAGTTCTCAATTTTTGTGTTGGTTGTATTGCGTATATTAGAAGATGGTATTTGTAGATTATAAATTTAATTTTTTTTAATGATTTATTTGGTTGGTTTTTGGAGCAAGTTTTTATATATATTCCGGTCATTTGGCTATTATACTATACAGAAAACTCTACACTTAATAATTGTTTATGGCATCGGAGTCTGACTGACATAAATCGTCGATATAATTTGAAGAAAATGATCATGTGTCGCCATATATTGTGAACTCGAAGGACATTCTAGCAAATATCATTTACCTGTGTATCATGGAAAGGAGATAAGTTTATTCTTACGACAAGTTTGGTTCAGTGTTTTGCGACAAGTTCTACTCCGTGTTCTTTCTGACAAGTTTATTCTTACGACAAGTGTTTCCTTTGGTATGTGATTTTTGAACTTAGTCTTTTTCAGACAAGTTTCAGTTTGAGAAATTTTTCTGATTTTTGTAAACGGTCATTGCAAGTGTTTATCAGTATGACTCAAAGAGACGCTCTCGCGATTGGTACTGATGTCAAGCCATCGTTTCTTTTTAAAGGCGAATATGAACAGTGGACAGACCGGTTTCTCGATTTCGTTGACAGAAATGACATTGGCCATTATATCAGACAATCTCTAGAAGAAGGACTCATGACACCACCCACAAGTATTAGAACTAAGATTAATGATGATGGATAATAAGTTAGTATTAAGGAGTATCCTACAGATCCAAAAGACTATACAGTTGATCAGAAAGATAGATACAAAGCAGATAGACTAGCAAGATCTTTCTTACTTAAGGGTATTCCAAATGAGATTTATGTGAAGATTGACAGGTACAAAGCTACTGGAAAAGAAATGTGGGATCAACTTGACAAGATGATGATGGGTTCGAAGATAGGCAATCAGTTGAAGGTATCTAATTGTATCAACAATTATGAAGAATTTAAAGCAAAAGAAGGTGAGAGTTTAGAGGCAACGTATGATAGGTTTGTATCTCTATTGAATGAGTTAAGCAAGAAGAAGGTGAGGAAATCACAAATAGAGAACAATGTCAAGTTTACGAGTATCTTACAACCATAATGGAAAAGATTTACTCGACATATGAAACAACTCAAGGATTTCAATGAGATTCCTTTACATGAGGTTTATGAGACTCTACGCCAAAATGAAGATGAGGTAGAGGAGATAAGGGCTGAGAAAAAGAAAGTTGACAAACCAGTGGTTGATCCAGTTGCATTGGTGGTTAAGAGAAAGGAAAAGAAGTTTGTAAGTTTGAAGAAGAAGAAAGTGATTGTTTCTGAGACTAAGGAAGAGGATAGTGCTGAGACTGATTCAGATGATGGAGAGAATTTGAAGCAAGCTATGCTTTTATTGACCAGGGCATTTCAATAAAAGTTCTACAAAAAGCCTGGGTCAAACAGTCAAAGGTATTCATCTGGGTCAAGGAATTACGAACATAAAGAGAGAGTAGAAGGAAAGAAGAGGTTTGAGGAAAAGAAGTTTGATGACAAGAAGTTGGAAGAAAAGAAATTTGTGAACAGATATGAGGACAAGAAAGCTGATGAGCCAGTGAAATGTTACAATTGTGGAAAGGTTGGTCACTACGCCAAAGACTATAGGAAGCCGAAAGTGTACAATTCCGATTGTTATAAGAACAAGATGTTGTTAGCCAAGCAGAAAGAGGCGGGAAAGGCATTAATGGCTAAAGATGACCATTGGCTTGATCAGACTGATTCTGAAAGTGAGAAGGATGAATACACTCATATGTGTTTAATGGAAAAGAATGTTGATGTTGAGGATTCTGATGATGAGACTTCAGATGAGGTACATGATATGACTGAATTTGATTTTCTGAAACAAATGCAATCCATGATGGTGGAACTTCAGGGTTTACAGTCTAAACTTAAACGAGAAAAAAATATCATTGAAAAGAAAAATCAAACAATACTGAAACTGAACAAGGACATTGTTGAGAAGACTGTATTGATTGAATCTTTAAACAAAAACATTGACAGTTTTGCTAAGAAAAAGACTATTTTCAAAATCAATTATTTGAAACAACATCTAAGTTTAACATGTGTGAACTTGAGATGAAAGAGGTTGTTAAAAAATGTTCATCTTTAAAATCAGTGAATAAAATATTGGTTGCAAAGATAAATGGTTTGGAGGAAAAGCTATATGCTAGAGGTCAGACCGACCAAATCATTCATCTCAACAAACCAAAAGAGTTTAAGTATTTCAACTCATTTTGGGGTGTCGGTTATGATAACCCACACTATTTGAAAAATGGTATTTCTAAAAGGCCTGCTTTATATGATTTTGATTTTCTACAACTGGCCAAGAAACATCCAGAGCTTAAAGTCAAATGGACTAAGTCATCTGATGTAGAGGCACAAGAAGACTTAAAAAGGAAAAACAAAGTTAAAATGCAATTACCATTCTGTTATGATAAATTGAATGCTAGTTACATTACTGAACAATCAAAGTTTCTTTCAAATGATTATTTTCAAAACTATTCTACTGAGGAAATGGAGGCAAAACCTATTGAAGGAAAGATTTATGTTCCTCCACTCATCTTAGAAAGTAAAATCTCTGAGCTTGAGAACACCTTAGTAGAAGAAAGAATTTTGGTTGATTTGGAACAAATTGTGTTTTCAACTGTTTTATTGAACACTTATTCAAAGTCTGTTGATAAACCAGAGGATAAATCAGAATCAAATAGAGTTTGTGAAAACAACACAACTGATTCAGATGCATCTTCATGCAAGGATCTTATGGGAAACATATTTTGTAAAGTTACACCAGCAGACTTTGAACAAACTCCTTATCAAAAACAATGTTCTAAATAGTTCAATATTTTATGTTTCCTAAATCTTCAAGTGCATCTCAATACTCAGATGATGATGAATAATTTGATGACGTTGGTTTCTTAAATTCTGAGGAATGTTCAGATGAGTGCTTGGAAAAGTTTGATTTCAATGCAAAGCTTCCTGATCATTCTAAATTTATTGTTAATTCTGATGCATTACCAAGTATGTTCGAAGTTGGTGAATCATCAACCAAGGTTGATGTACCAGTTCCTGTGAGTGCTTACTATGGTGAAGGTTAGAAAAAGAAACACTCCCAGAAACGGAAAAACACTGGTAAGTCTAGGAAGAAACAATCTCAGAAATCTCACAGTTCTAACACTTATAAATCATATGTTTCAGATTTGAGATTTCAAAGAAGTGAAGTGAAACTAGAGTGGAGAAAAAAGAAAGTTGCAGATTCAACAAAATCATGGTCATCTTCTGATTGTAATAGGACAACAGATAAATGTACGAATGTAGTTGGTCAATTTGCTCCAAATAAACAAAACCTTGTAATTCCTTGGAAGATTTATTCAATACAACAATTGATTCAATTATCTCGTGCTACTATTCGTTGTTCTACTTATAGAGGAAGTGATTTTGTTAATCGCAAGTTTTCTAAAAATTGGTTTGGTTCATATTATATATATCATTCTAATAATCCAAATGATTTTAGAAAGAAAAGAGGACCCAAATTTCATTGGGTGCCAAAATCTGAGACTAACCTAAAAGGACCCATTTACAAATGGGTACCTAAACCAGTTGTTGATTAATTTCTCTTGTACAGACCCGTCATATGTGGTACTTGGATTCTGGTTGTTCCAAGCATATGACCGGGAGAAAATATATTTTATCTAACTATACAGAGAAATTTTGCGGAAATGTACAATTCCGGAATGATCACTTCTCGCCAATTCTTGGATATGGCGATGTCGTGCAAGAGAACATAACGGTTAAGAAGGTGAGTTTACGTTGAAGGTAAGGACACAATTTATTCAGCATCTCACAGTTCTGTGACAAAGATTTAGAGGTTAATTTCAAGGCCAAGAGATGTTGTGTATGGACTGAAGACGGGAAAGAACTCTCGGTCGGCACTTAAAATCCAAACCTCTACGCGATAAATCTGTCTAATGTCAAACCCAAAAACGTTGTGTGTCTACTCTCTAAAGCCTCTATGCAACAAAGTTGGTTGTGGCATAGACGGTTGTTTCACCTCAACTTCCGCTATATCAACAAGTTGGTGAAAGGAAATTTAGTCAAAGGATTACCTGAGTTGCGATACGAAAAAGAACATCTATGTGACGCATGTGAGAAGGGGAATATGAAAAGAGCTTCGCATAAGCCTAAGCCTAAACCAAATACGAATGATCCTTTGGAGTTACTGCACATGGACTTATGTGGTCCAATGCGTACACAGAGTATAAATGGCAAGCATTATGTCTTGGTGATAGTGGATGATTACTCGCAATACACTTGGGTCAAATTCTTAAGGTCAAAGGACGAGACTCTCGATATCATCATCTCGTTCCTAAAGAGTGTCAAAGTGAATATGTAGAGAACAGTGAAGTTGATTAGAAAAGATAATGGCATAGAGTTCAAGAACAAAACCGTTGAAGATTATCTTGAATCGGTCGGGATAACACATCAATACTCTGCTTCCAGAACGCCCGAACATAATGGGTTAGTTGAAAGACGGAATAGACCTTTAGTTGAGGCTGCACGCACGATGCTGAGCCAATCTAACTTACATCTATTCTTGTAGGCTGAGGTTGTTTTCAATGCATGTTTTATGCAAAACCTCTCGATCATTCATCGTCGCTTTGGTAAAACGCCTTATGCTCTTATAAATAATAGAACACCTAACATTAAACATTTCCATATTCTTGGATGCAGGTGCTATGTGCTAAACGACAAGGAAAACTTGAATAAGTTCGGTCCAAAAGCTAAAGAAGGGATTTTCATCGGCTACTCTCACACATCCGCGTCATATAGAGTTTATCTAAAGAAATCAAAGATCGTTGTGGAAAGCGTCAATGTCACATTCGATGAAGTAATGGAAGTGGCTTTTGAACAAAGCAGTTCAGAACCCGTGATAACAGGAGTGCTAGCTTCTAGACAAATCAGTCTAGGTCCTGGTTCAAGTGTTTCTAATTCTAAAAAATCATCTACTTCTACATCGAATTTAAATGATTTAGATATTTTATTTGAACATTTTTATGATGAGTATCTTGGTACTAAAGTGTCTAAACCTGTTGTGATTGACAATTCTGAAGATTTACGAGAACATCAACCAGTCACTTCAGATATATCAACTGAAAGATACTCAATCAAGGATTCACTCAGTTGAAGATGTATAGAATGTTGAACAGTCAGAAGATGTACAACCGGTTGCCAATACAGATTTGCCTACTTAACAAACAACGAGTGTTCAACCAATTGGAAATTCTGAACCTGTTACTTCAACTGAACCCCAAAATGATGGATACATTGATGATCGAAATGATCAATCTACCTATGTTTCACCCCCTCATATCAACAAGTGGACCAAAGAGCACCCGGTACATCAATTATTGGAGATCCTTCAAAACCGGTGCAAACTAGGTCTGCTTTGGCAAACGAGTGCTTATATGATTCTTTCTTGAGCAAGATAGATCCAACACGTGTATCTGAAGCTCTTGAAGATCCTGATTGGATAACATCCATGCAAGAAGAACTCAATCAGTTCGAAGCACTGAAAGTATGGCGACTCGTGCCACAACCTGAAGAAAAAACAATTATTGGCACTAAATGGGTATTCAAAAACAAGATATATGAAGATGGTATAGTTGTCTGAAATAAAGCTCGACTTGTGGCTAAAGGCTACCGGCAAGAGGAAGGTATTGATTACGACGATACATATGCTCCAGTTGTACGTATCGAGGCGATTCGAATGTTTTTCGCATATGCTGCACACAAGAACTTTAATGTCTATCAGATGGACATGAAAAAGGATTTTTTGAACAACATCTTAAAGAAGGAAGTGTATGTTTCTCAACCAGAAGGGTTCGTCAGTGCTGAGAAGCCAAACCATGTCTACATTCTCGACAAATCCCTTTATGGATTAAAACAAGCCCCTCGCGCCTGGTATGATGTCCTTTCAAAGTTTCTAGTCAAGTCCGGGTTTTCTAAAGGTAAAATCGACACTACTCTCTTCATTAAGAAAGAAAAAGGCTATATTATTCTCATTCAAATTTATGTTGATGACATAATTTTTGGGTCAACAAACCCTAAGTATTGTAATAATTTTTCTGCCTTAATGGTGTCACGTTTTCAGATGAGTATGATGGGAGAGATGAATTTCTTTCTCGGATTACAAGTCAGACAAATTTCTATGGGGATTTTTATAAATCAAGATAAGTACATTTGTGACATTTTAAAGAAATTTAAAATAGAAAATTGTACATTTATTAGCACCCCGATGGCACCAGGGACTAAGATCGGAGCTGATCTAAGTAGAAAAGTTGTTGATCAAAAGACCTATCAAGGTATGGTTGGTTTTTTGATGTACTTAACGACAAGCCGACCTGATATTATGTTTTCGACATGTTTGTGTGTGAGATATTAGGCCAAGCCCAAAGAGTCTCAGATTTCGGCTGTTAAAAGAATTTTTAGATATTTGAAGGGCACTGCATATCTTGGTTTGTGGTATCCTAAGGATACAGGATTTGAACTAACATCATATTCAGATGCAGATCATGTTGGTTGTATGTTAGACAGGAAGAGTACGTTGGGTCACATTCAATTTTTAGGAGACAAACTCGTAAGTAGGGCGTCGAAGAAACAACTTTGTGTATCCACTTCAACAGCGAAAGCAGAATATGTAGTTGTTGCTAGCTGTTGTTCTCAAGTGTTGTGGATGTGAACACAACTAAGAGACTATGGATTCCAATTTATTAAGATCCCGATGTAGTGTGATTCAAAGAGCGCAATCATTATATCTGTTAATCTTGTCCAACATACCAAGACGAAGCACATTGATGTGAGATATCACTTTATCAAAGACCATGTTAAAGAAGGTACGATCGAGTTGTACTTTGTAAACATGGATTATCAGCTTGTTGATCTTTTTACTAAGCCGTTAGATGAAAATAGATTTACTTTTCTGATTCGAAATTAGGCATGTTGAATCTTAAAACTTGATTTTTTACATAATCCGTATATGCGTCATACAGTTTGGTTTATAATTTTTCTTCATGTCTTTATTTTTTTTATTCTGAATGATATCTGCAGTGAAGGTTTGCTCATGCTTTCAGAGGGAGTGAGTACTAAGAACAAATGATCATATTTCAAGGTGGAGTTAGATAATTTGCATATGATTTTGTACTGACAAATTTTTTTGAATGCAAAATTTCAGGGGGAGTCAATGACCACATCAGTTTAGAACTCAATCTTTAGGGAAAAATAGTGACTTATGATTAATTCAGATCATAACTCGTATTTCAGTGTTTCACTTTGTCTACGACTTTGATATTTTGATGACTTTTTGACTTTGTGTAGATTTTGAGGTGGAGTTTACAAGATTTCATTCAATCAATAATGACTTTGAGACTGAGTTATGAGATTCAAGCTGAATGTAAGTTTTTTTTTCTTTGATCTTCATCTCAAATTGTTTGAAAGAAGGACAACTTTCAGACATGAAAACATATTTCTAAACGTTCAAACCACTTCTGATTCTTAAAAAGGTTTTATGAATTTTAGAAGTGTGATTTTAAATGTTTTCATTTATGACCTTCAATGTTTAACTGACTGTGTGTTCCCAAAGATTAATATTTGTGTATTATCTTTTCCATACTCTGTCAAGTATTCATACACACCGGTTCATATTCTTATTGATTATGCTATTATCATGTCTCATATTGAAACAATTTTCGATGGTAATACACCGCGTTTTCATATCAATGTTTGTTGAGCATCATATTCATTCAAAACTAAGCTATTTTTTCATGAATGTCTATATTTGTTCATGTAGACACATTCCAATTTTTCATGACCTAAGCTTTCAATGTTTATCATTCATATTTGATCTTTCTGATACATTGTCACATTCTCAAACAAGTCTTTTGTATTCTTTCATTCATTCAATATACTTGTTATGAGAAATCTTCAAAGTTCAAAAAGCTCACATCTTGATAATATTTTTGCTGAGCATACATTCACTGACATTGTGATTCATATTTCTGAGCTTTAACTGTTCAAGTTAAATTGTTGAGCATCAAGCTTTTAGAACAATATTTTCATGGGATCAGTGTGTAAGCTTATAAGACTTCTATGGATTTACATTAACCACTGTTTCCTACCCAAGAAGTTATCCTAAGTGATCGAGAGGCGAGGGGTAATACATTAAAGAGTGGGGGAGATAACTCAAAGGGTTGAGTTTTTCTCATTGAGCTGAGCGGTAAATGTAAAAGAGAGTTTGGTTAGAAGTGAACATAATGATAAAAAGAAAGAGGGTGTGAGAACAGAGTTAAAAGAATATGAGAAGTCTACACCAACTACTTTCTGAGTCGGACAACCACATTACTAATTGTTTCACAATTCTTTCGTGAACATCATTGAAACAGGTAGTGAGTCCATGCCAACTCTTGCTTAAACCCCACCAGCCACTCATTTCTTTCTCAACAAAGAAATGTTTCATATTTTCATAGGGACACAACACATATGCTATCTGATCTTCACTCGAAAGATTTGGATATTGAAAAAGAAGGAAGTTTGCCCCACCTTCGACCTTCGATCATGCACATTGAGTTGTGGAAAACTTGTTGTTGTCTCAACAGTTTACACATTTGTAGCCTGAATAGCACAAAATGCTAATTCTTTCATAACACAAGCACATACACACAGAAAATTTGTTTTTCTGTCAGAACATTCACGGAATTACCTTGTGTTTTCCGATGATTGGATGGAAGACCTGGGGAGTGAACATCAATAAAACTCCTTGTAAAGTTGTACCAAGTGGCTTCGTGCTACTTAAAGGGATGTTAATTGTTTCATTTTTTGATTCAGGTTTACCAATCCATTCTGAATTTGAAAAGATTTGGAATCAATTTTGAATTGACGGATGTTACTTATATTATTGGAAAGATCAAATGGTCATTTGTTTGCAAGGTGGAAAGAATGAAGGGTGCTTTTTCATGAAAACATTTTGATGTTGTTGGTGCTCGCAATCAACAAAAAGGGGGAGAGATAACGATTGAAAAAGCAAGTTCTAAGAAGGTTCAAAAAAGTAATGGGGAGAAGTTATCAAGAAATGACAGTCTGTGAAGATCTAATTTCATAGATATTGGGAGAAATAGAGAAAGTTAAAGCAGTTTTGAAGAAAGAAAGACAGTTCAGAATGCATTGATTCAAAGAATTATGATAGTTTGTTGAAGATTTCAGAAATTTTCTTTGAAAATTGTTTGATAAGGAAAAGTGAACTAAAGTTGCAGATAATTTCTTTGGTGAAGATATTTGTGATTTCAAAGAAGGAAAATGTTTGCAAAAGATGATAAATTAATTACACAATTTAATTACTAACTTCCAACTACACAAATTAATTAACAATTTTTATCTATAAAAATATCTACATCATTTGAAATTACATCTTCCAATCTTCAACTCTTTCAATTATTCAATATGGATCCTAAGCATACAAACTATGTTACGAATTTGTTGAACTCACCCGTCTTTTAGTTATAATAGTAATATTTTTATTATATAAATCTTCAAACACATACTACAACTCATACACTGATTTATTACAAATAAGAAACAACAAAATCTTATTTAAGATTAAGACTAAAGAATACAAACCCTAACTCTAGAGAGAACAATACAAAGCTTTAATATGAAGAAGAAAAGTAAATCGTGTTTGTTACTGAAAGTGAGAGAGAGCTCTCCTTTTATATTTACAGAATTTACACAAGCAATCCTTCAAATATCCTGATAAACACTCCGCTAACCTTCAACTTTACCAGATCTATAGCTTAGCCCCTTGACTTTATTTCCAAAGACCACAAGTGCATGAATGATATAAACCTAACAAAACAACTACAAGAAAGTCAAGATTGACATAAATCCAACATATTTCAACACCCACCCTCAATCTTGACTCTTGAATAAATCAATCATCTTTAACTTTGAGCAAAGATAATTATGTTGATTTATTTCGAGTGATTTTGTAAATATATCAGCATTTTGTTCAGAAGAAAGAATCATCAACACCTTTAACATGCCAATACTAACCTTTTCTCGAACTTGATGTATATCAATTTCGGTGTGCTTAGTACGTTCATGAAAAACAAGATTATTAGCTATCTGAATAGCCGACTTATTATCACAGAACAGATTTACAGGAAGTAAATCATTAACTTTTAAATCATTTTAAATTTTAAGAACCTAAATAATCTCACACGTAACAGAAGCCATAGCCCGATATTCAGATTCTGTGGAAGAACGAGAAACAATATTTTGTTTCTTGCTCCTCCATGAAACCATCGAACTACCAAGAAACAAACAATAACCAGAAACATACCGTCTAGTTGTAAGACACTTACTGTTAAGTCAAAATATTGTATCAAAGATTTAATTAGAAAGTCAATGTTAGAAAGTCAACAATGTCAAAGTCTTAGAAAGTCAAAGGTGTATTGTTTTACTTAGTGGTTAAGTCTTGTAATAGTTTAGGTGGTATAAATAGGTGTTTGGCTTTGTTAATCTTGTAAGCACGTAATTGTAATAATAAGATTTGTGGTTAATGTTCAAGATCTACTTTCTCTCTCTACTCTCTCTAGTTTCTCTCTCTTGTTCTTGATAATTGTTACATCATTTTATGAGAAAAGCTTGATTGATTGGGATTTTGTCATTCACAATTGGTATCAGAGCCTTACCAAACCAATTCAGATTGTTTTAGATCATTTTTTATTAATTGATTTCTGAAAATTTGGATCAAAAATCTGAATTTTTTCAAGAACTCAAGAACACAGTGCGTATTTTCTGGAAAATGGACTTTTGATCGAATTCGATTTATTGTGTTGGTTTTAGATTGTAAGATCAAATTTGTAGTGATCGATTTGTAATTGAAATCATCTTGTAATCACACACAAACACAATTTAATCAGTTGATTGATGAAAATGTGATTTTCTTGGTTTTTCAGTTTCACGATCACAGGTTCTGTTTTGAATTAAATTGTTATGATTTGTGGTTTCTAATCTGAAATTAAGATTGAAAATGTATTCTAGTTGATTAATCGATCATCCTTATGCAACTTCATGATTTAATTTGCAGATTTCTATGATTTGAATTGTGTTTCTAATCTGTAGGTTGTTTTAATCTGCAGGTCGTTTTAATCTGCAAGCAGGTACGATTGGTGACAGATTCAATATTTGTGTCACTCAAACAGGTTGATTTGCGTTTTTTTGACCTCGGTCGAAGGAAGAACCATGGTTGAATTCCATATCCTTTCACCGGTCAAGACACCGGCCACCTTGTAAAATTTTTTTAGAAAGTCAACAATGTCAAAGTCTTAGAAAGTCAAAGGTGTATTGTTTTACTTAGTGGTTAAGTCTTGTAATAGTTTAGGTGGTATAAATAGGTGTTTGGCTTTGTTAATCTTGTAAGCACGTAATTGTAATAATCAGATTTGTGGTTAATGTTCAAGATCTACTTTCTCTCTCTACTCTCTCTCTAGTTTCTCTCTCTTGTTCTTGATAATTGTTACATCATTTTATGAGAAAAGCTTGATTGGTTGGGATTTTGTCATTCACACTTACCCCAGTCAGCATCAACATAAGCAGTTAAGCGGAAATTATCTAACCTTGTAAAACCAACTCCTTTACCGGGAGACATCTTCAAATATCTTAGAACCCTAAGAGATAACTTTAAATGAGACTGTCTATGTGAGTGCATAAACTGACTGAGACAATGTACAATAAACGCGATATCTGGACGAGTAACTAAAAGATAAATCAACTTGCCAATAAGTTTCTGATAACCAGTAAAGTCGAATAGAGGAGGATCTTTTGAACTAGAACTGTGTGTCCCTAAATCTAGTTTCTAATACAAAATCAATCAAACAAATAAGATTCAAACCAATGATTACCTGTTTGATTTCTTTCAATTCTCAAAGTTTACACTTTCTCTCTCTAGAACTCTCTCTCTCTTTCTAAAACGTATTCTCTTCTAGATACCTTACTAAAACTGAAAAACTAAAACTATTTATACCTACAACTAATTACAAGGAAAATAAAATACAACTAAACTAATACATTGACTTTTATTACAATAGACTTTGACTTTTAATGAGATTTGACTTTCTTCAGCTTTGACTTTCTCAACTTTGACCTTCAGAATTCTTGATCTTGTATCCAACAGATTTATGCTCTAACAATCTCCCCCTTTGGATTCAAGATCATTGTTGAAAAATGTAGCATTAAGTCTTCACTTTAAGCTCTGTCAAAAACAATCTCCCCTTTTACTTTGATGGTCTTCTTTCCAAAGCTTTCTTCAAATGAATAACAATCTTCTCAAAACTTTCACACAACATTTTCAGACTTTGGAAAGAAATTATCTTCAAAATCAGCTCGAATGCTTTAGCAAATAATCTTCAAAGAAAAATTCCTCAAAACTTCAGAAATTCTTTGAACTTTATCAAATCTTCAAATCTTTACTTTGAACTTTGAAATCATCTCCCTTTATCTTCAAAAACTTTAACATTTCTTCATACCATCTCCACAATACATTTCTTCATATCATCTCCCCCTTTTTGATGATTTGAGCATTGATATCATCAAAACTTTTCGCCAAGAAATGTCATTTACCAATCTGATCTGTCATACTGAGCCTCTGATTCTGTCAACTCTCCAAGATATTCATCTATATCTTTTCAAATCTAGACAAAATAAGAACATGTAACTCCTGAATCAACAGATGAATCAGTTAATATGCCTGTCAGTAACACGAAGTCACTGTGTGTAACGAATACACAATATAAAGGAGCTTTTTGATGTTCACTCCCCCAGGGCTTCCATCCAATCATTGAAATACCACAAAGGCAATTTCTATGAATGTTATGACAAAGAAACGAATTCTTTGTGTGCTCATGCATGTGTAGAAAGAATTAAGCACGAATAATTGCTTTTATAATAAGGCTCAACATTGTGTAAACCACTGAGACAACAGTAGATAAACACAGACTCAATGTGCATGATTGAAGTGCGAAGGTGGGGCAGACTTCCTTCTTTTTCAATATCCAAATTTTCCAAATGAAAACCAGATAGATTATATGCTGCGTCCCCTTGAAAAATGTGAAACATTTTCTTTTTAAGAAGAAAATGAGTAGTTGGTGGGGTTTAAACAAGAGTTGGCATGGGCTAGTTGCCTGTTTCAATAACGTTCACCAAAGAATTGTGAAACGCTAGTAATGTGGTTGCCCGACTCAGAAAGTAGTTGGTGCAGAGTTTGATATTCTTTTACTCTGATCTCACACCCTCTTTCTTTTTAATCATGAAGCTCACTACTAACCAAACTCTCTTTTCCATTTTACCTCATCACACCCACACTCATTTCTTTTGACTCCTCACACTCAATCACTAAGGGATTAACTTCATGGGTAGGAAACACTGGTTAACATGAATCCATAGAAGTTTATTTAATTCCTAGCACAAAGAACCCAAGTTCCTATAAAGCATGAGTTGCTAAAATGGTTTAACTTTAACAGTTAAAACTCATATACAAATGTCAGATAAATGGGTGCTCAGATGAAATAATCATGAAGATTTGAGCATTTTTAAACATTGAAGTATTTTCAAACAAGAAAATTGAATGAATGAACATGAATGCAAGAAACTTGTTTGAAAATCTGACATTGTATAAAATGATCAGAAATGAATGATATATCAATTAAAGCTTAAGGTCAAGAAAAATTGATATTTGTCTATACGAAACAAGATATAGACATTCTTGAAATGACCGTTTCGAAATGAAATATCGCTCAAAATTCTTTGAATACAAGCGGAGTGTCTTACCATCGAAGAAAAATTGTTCCAATTTAGAGACATGGTAAGAACATATTGAACAAAAATTCAAACCAGTGTGTGTGAATACTTGAAAGTATATAGAAAAGACAATACTCAAGTATTTATCTTTGGAAACACACGGTTTGTAAACATGTAAGCACAAAATAAAATTGAAAACATTTAAAATCACACTTCCAAATTATAAAATCTGTTTAAGAATTGGGAAGTGGTTTGAACATTTAAGAATATGTTTTCTATACCTGAAAGGTGTCCTTCTTTCAGATATAAATGAGATTAAGATAAGAAATTTACCTTTTCGCTCAAACTTAATTCTCATGAAAGTCAGCTGAAGTCATTAAGATATAATCTTGTCAGCTTCTCTCATCCTGCAAGTCTCAAAGTCTAGTCAAAAAATTATTCACAAAATTTATTCAAAAATAAACGACGGAAAAACAGTAAAACAATTATAGAACGAGTTCTGATCAGAAGTAATCAGAAATCATTGTCTTACTCCTTGTTACTTATAAGCTCCCCCTAAAATCATGCATTGCAAAAATTTTGTCAGTTAAGCAAAATGCAGAAATTAGTTAATACTCCCCCTTAAATGAATGTAGATCATCTAAAATCTTCTCTTACTCCCCCTGAGATCATGAGCAAACAATTAAAGTGCAGGTATCTTTCAGAAATAAAAATAAAGAAAATGACGAGAAATAACAATTTATAACTTTAGTAGGTAACAACCGATTATGTCTTAAGATTTAACATACCAAGCTTAGAGACAAGAAAATTAAATCTCTTTTCATCTAAGGGTTTGGTAAATAAATCTGCAAGTTGATAATCTATTTTTACAAAATAAAGTTCAATTGTTCCTTTTTCAACATTATATTTTATAAAATGATACCTTACATCAATGTGTTTGGTTTTGGTGTGTTGGACAGGATTAGCAGATATGGCAATCGCACTCTTCGAGTCACAATATATTGGAATTTTGTCATATTTGAATCCAAAGTCTCGTAGCTGTGTTCGCATCCACAAGACTTGAGAGCAGCAACTGGCAGCAGCTACATATTCTGCTTCTGTAGTCGATGTGGAAACACATAACTATTTCTTTGAAGCCCAGCTATCGAGCTTGTCTCCAAGAAATTGAACGTGACCAGAAGTACTCTTTCTATCCAACATACAACCTGCATGATCTGCATCTGAATATGCAGTCAGTTGAAACCCAGTATCCTTAGGATACCACAAACCAAGGTCTGCAGTCCCCTTCAGATATCTAAAAATCCGTTTGACAGCAGCCAAATGGGATTCTTTGGGAGCAGCTTGATATCTAGAACAAAGACATGTTGAGAACATAATATCTGGTCTACTCGAAGTAAGATACATCAAAGAACCAATCATACCTCTATAGGTTCTAACATCAACACTTTTTCCCGAAGGATCAGTGTGGATCTTAGTTCCTGGTGCCATCGGGGTGCCAATAGATTTGTGATTTTCCATTTTGTACTTCCGAAGAATGTCCAAAATGTACTTAGATTGATTTATAAAAATCCCCGTAGAAAGTTGTTTAACTTGTAATCCGAGAAAGAAATTCATCTCTCCCATCATACTCATTTGAAAACGTGACACCATGAGGTTAGAAAAGTTTTTGCATTATTTTGGATTAGTAGAACCAAATATTATATCATCAACATAAATATGAATAAGTATAATATCAGCTTTTTCTTTCTTGATGAATAAAGTAGTGTCGATCTTACCTTTTGAGAAACCAGACTTGACCAAGAATTTTGATAATACATCATACCAGGATCGAGGGGCTTGCTTTAATCCATAAAGGGCTTTGTCTAAGATATAGACATGATATGGCTTATCTGGATTAACGAACCCTTCTGGTTGAGACACATACACTTCTTCTTTAAGAATGCCGTTCAGAAAGGCTGTTTTCACATCCATCTGAAAGACTGTGAAGTTCTTATAAGCGGCGTAAGCGAGAAACATTCTGATTGCCTCTATGCGCGCTACTGGAGCATATGTCTCGTCATAATCAATGCCTTCCTCTTGCCGATAGCCTTTGGCAACAAGTCTAGCTTTGTTTCTGATGACGACACCATCTTCATCCTTTTTGTTCTTGAATACCCACTTAGTTCCTATCACGGTCTTTCCTTCAGGCTTAGGAACTAATCTCCAGACCTTTAGGGCTTCAAACTGATTGAGCTCTTCTTGCATTGCAGATACCCAGTCCGAATCAGCAAGAGCCTCGGATACTCGAGTTGGCTCAATCTTGCTGAGGAATGAGTCATGCATACACTGATTAAGAGTCGCTGACCTTGTCTGAACAGGCTTGTCAAAATCTCCAATTACTTGATGTAATGGATGGTCCTTGGTCCAGCTATGCTCATGTGGGAGTGGAATAGATACTGATTGAGTATGATCATCATCTTGAAATCCACTTGCAGAATCATCAGTTTGAATTATAGGAGGGGGGTTTTCAGTTGAAATATCATTTGCAGAAGTATCAGTTGGGACAGCAGATTCAAGCTGTTGATTAGACAATGTAGTACACCCAACTGAAACAGTTACTTCTGACTCAACATTTGTTTGAACATCTTCAACTGTAGGAGTTACAACAGGAATATGAATTTCTGTCTGAACTGGGGATGCTTGTTCAGTAATAACTTCTGAAGTGACTGGATGATGACAACTTGTATCTTCAGACCTATCAGTCACAGCAGATTTAGGTATATTAGATCCTAGAAACTCATCATAAAAGAATTCAAATAACAAATCTAAGTCAGTTAAATGTGAAGTAGATGTAGAAGCGTTATCCGAATTTGTCGCTGTAGACACAGGTTCTGGACTGATCTGCCCAGAAGCTAATACACCAGTGATAACTTTAACTTCTTTAGATAATACACCACTACTGTATTATCAAATGTAACATTGACTCTCTCCACTACTGTCTTTAACTTCTTTAGATAAACCCGATATGCAGCAGATGTTGAAGAATAACCGATAAAGATGCCTTCGTCCGCTTTAGCACTGAATTTATTCAGACTCTCTCTGTCGTTAAGCACAAAACATTTACACCCAAATATGTGAAAATATTTGATAGTAGGTGTTCTGTTGTTGATCAGCTCATATGGAGTCTTTTGAAATCGGCGGTGTATCATGGAACGATTTTGAGTATGACATGCAGTTGACACAGCTTCCGCCCACAAGAATAGAGATAGATCCGATTGACTAAGCATAGTCCGAGCGGCCTCGACTAGCGTCCTATTACGTCTTTCTACTACTCCATTTTGTTGAGGGGTTCTAGCAGCAGAATACTGATGTGAAATCCCAACTGAATCGAGATAATCATCAACAATCTTGTTCTTGAATTCTGTGCCATTGTCAGTTCGAAGGAACTTGACTTGTCGCTGCATTTTCACCTGGGTCGTCTTTAAGAATAAAATGAGAACTTCCGGTGTCTCATCTTTAGATCGAAGAAATTTGACCCACGTGTATCTTGAATAATCGTCCACAATGACCAACACGTATTTCTTACCACCCAAACTCTGAGTTCTCATTGGACCACATAAATCCATGTGTAGCAATTCTAACGGAGAACTAGTGCTTGGTTCAGGCTTCGGTTTATGAGCGGCTCTTTTCATCTTACCCTTCTCACAAGCTGCGCATAAATGTTCTTTCTCGTATTTCAGCTCAGGAAGTCCCTTTACTAATTTCCCACGAACCAGCTTGTTGATGTAATGAAAGTTCAAGTGAGATAAACGTCTGTGCCAGAGCCAACTTTGTTGCTGTGAAGCTTTTGTCATCAAGCATACCTGACTGTCAATCTGAACTTTTGACAAGTTGATGGTGTAGAGGTTTGTCTTTCTATGTCCACCCAAGAGTTCTGTTCCGTCTTCAGTACGAACTGAGCAACTCTTAGACTTGAAATTGACCTCTAACCCTTTATCGCAGAATTGACCTATGCTAAATAAGTTGTGCCCCAAGCCTTCGACATAACTCACTTTGCTGATCGTTATGTTGTCTTGTATAATGTCACCATATCCTAAGATAGGTGACAGCTGATCGTTTCCAAATCTGACATTTCCACTGAATTTCTCTGTATAGTTAGACAATAAAGCTTTTTGCCCAGTCATATGCTTGGAACATCCACTGTCCAAGTTCCACATATGCCGGGTCTGCAAGAGAAATCAGGCAATAATAGATTTAGGTACCCATTTAAACACGGGCCCTAACAGATTAGCACAAGATTTTGGCATCCACTTGAAAATGGATCCTCTGTTCATTTGAAAACCTTTAAAATCATTTGATCTAGAAGAATATACATGATAAGATCCATACCAATCAGAAGAATCATGAGAATAAGCAAAGTCAGTTTTCGGATAATTATAATAAAATTTAGTAGTAATAGGAGATAATTGAATCAACTGCTTTATTGAATAACGCTTGTAAGAAGTTACAAGGTTTTGTTTATGAGAAGCACATTGATCAACTACATCAGAATCACTACTAACAGATTTAGTACAAGAATTATCAGTAACTGATTCAGCTATCTCAGCATCCTTCTGTTTTGGTCTCCATTTGGATTGAGTTTTCAGCTTTTTCTTCCTTAAATCTGAAACATAAGATGTAGATTTATTAGGAAAAATAGATTTCTGTGACTGAGGTTTCTTTTGTGTACCAGTGTATTTCTGTTTCTGTAATCGCTGCTTCTTATGTTTCTTACCATTAG
The DNA here is from genome assembly GCA_023525745.1 of Arctium lappa. Taxonomy (NCBI): domain Eukaryota; kingdom Viridiplantae; phylum Streptophyta; class Magnoliopsida; order Asterales; family Asteraceae; genus Arctium; species Arctium lappa. Next base: position 34,137,565 of record CM042062.1, read on the forward strand.
CATAGTAATCAGCAGTTACAGAAACTTTGTCATTACTAACACCACTTGGTAACACTTTGTTATTTTCAAGACAAGTAGAATGATCAGGAAGTTTAGAATGAATGTCAAACATATCAGATTCTTCCATGCTCCCATCATCAGAATTAAAAGAATCATTTGCAGACTCAAACAAGTCATCAGAATTATCAGAGAAAATTTGAGGTGCCTTTGAAACTATAGAACACTTTGTTGATTTTTCTTGAAAAACAGTGTTCTTTATAACTGTAGAAAACACATTTTGTTCTATATCAACCAAAAGTTTTTCATCAGATAAAACATTTTCAAGTTCAACTATTTTGTTTTCAAGAATAGATGTAGGAACATAAACCTTTGCAATCGCAGGTTTTGCCTTCATCTCAGATGCGGAATAACTAACAAAATAGTCTTTTGAAAGAACTTTCGGTGTTTCTGAAAGATAACTATCATTTAACTTGACATAGTTAAATGGTAGTTGCATTTTCTTTTTATTCTTTCTGTTTTCAGTTTCTTTGGCCTCATCTTCATCTGACAATTTGGTAAAAAATTTGGGTTTCAAATGAGTATGTTTATCAGCACAGGCAAGAAAATCATAGTTATAAAGTGCCGGTTGTTTTCTGATAGCTTTCTTAAGATAATGGGGGTTGTTAAAACCAAGTCCCCATCTTTGCTTAATATCAACCTCTTCATTAGGAGCATTAAGAAAGATGGTTTGATCTGTTTGATCTCTTTTATAAAGTTTAACTTCCAGACCATTTACCTTCTTGTTCAAATTCTTGTTTTCAACCTGCAATTTATAAATAGTTAGTGCAGATTCATTTTTCTCAAAACTCATATCTATTTACTTTACCTTCAAACTCAGAAATCTTCTTTTCAAAATTATCTACTTTAGATTTAGAATCAAAATCAGATTTGCGTAAAGAATCAATTAGATCTTTGTTTGAAATAACATAAGTATTAAGTTCAAAGATCTTCTTGTTCTTTTTAGCAACCTTTTCCTTTTCATTTTTCAGATTATTTTGTAAATTTTGTAACTCAACCACCATGGTTTCCAACTTGGTAATAAGATCTTTTGGAGTTAAGTTTAATACCTCATTAACAGCCTCATCATCTGAATCATCATTCTTGTCCGCTTTGCCCATGAGACAGATATGAGCATTTTCTTCTTTCTCATCACTTTCATCCTCAGAATGATCTAACCAAAACTCATCCTCGGCCATCAAAGCAACACCAGCTTCTTGTTGTCTTGCCAGAAGCAACTTGTTCTGATAGTACTGAGAGTTACGTACTTTCGGCTTCCGACAATCTTTGGCATAATGACCCAACTTGCCGCAATTGTAGCATTTAATTGAATCAGTTGATGGCTTCTCAACAGCAGTATAATCATTCACAAACTTCTTCTTCTCATCCGGTTTCTTCTCACCATACCTATTCTCATCAAATCTCTTTCCTTCTACCCTCTCTCGGTGTTCATGGTTCTTTGAACTTGATGACGAATAGCGTTGAGAATTAGATCCCGGCTTCTTATAAAATTTCTTTTGAAATGCCCGGGTCAGTAATATCATGGCTTGTTTCTGACTTTCGCCATCATCACTATCAGACATAGAACCAGACTCTGAACTTGAGCTCACTTTCTTTTTCTTCTTCTTCTCAATCTTTTCTTTCTTTTCTTTCTTTGTTTCTCCAACCAAAGCAATCGGATCAGGAACCTTCTCAGCCTTTTTCTTTTCAGCTCTTTTCTCCTCGACCTCTTCCTCATTCTGACGTAATGTCTCATAAACTTCGTGAAGAGGGATTTCACTTAAATCTTTCATCTGCTTCATCCTACGTGTGTGTTTCTTCCATTCAGAACGTAGGATGCTCAGAAATTTTACATTGTTTTCCAGCTGCTTCTTCTTAACTTTGTTCTTTGTGAGTTCATTCAGAAGCAAAGTGAATCTTTCATATGTGTCTTCTAGACTCTCATTCTCTTTTGCCTTGAATTCCTCATAGTTATTGATGCAGTTGGCCACCTTTATTTGATTCCCTATCTTTGATCCCATCATCATCTTTTCCAATTGATCCCACATCTGTTTAGCATCATGTTTGAAGCTGTCAATCTTGATGTAGATATCATTTGGAATGCTTTAGAGTAAAAGAGATCTTGCTTGCTTATCAGCTTTAAATCTACTCTTTTGTTCTTCTGAGTACTGAGAGAAATCAACTTTGACTGGTTTTGTCTTTATTTCCTTTTCTACATCTCCATCATCACTTTCACCATCAACATTATTACCATCATGATCATCAACAGGTACATGAATTGTGATTGGTTTCATGGGACCTTCAGTGATAGATAGAAGTATGTTCTCTCCATTTGAATGTCTATCTATGAAATCCAGGAATCTGCCTTTCCATTGTTCGTATTCGCCTTTGAACAACACTGGAGGCTTGACATCTGTTCCGATTGAGAGTGCATCTTTGGAAGTCATCTCGTTTAACCTGTTTTGAAAAATATAACAAATAAGAAACTAGAACTGATCGTTAGTTCAAAATGTGAAATCACAAGAAAAAAAAACTTGAAAACTAGAAAAAATCAGAAAAAAATCGAAAAATTTGACTAAGTATCAGAACTCACAAGCCCTAAAACTCGCAGACTGAAGAACTCGCAGACTGAGACTTGCGCGTTCTTTAAATTCTTAACCAAACGCGCAGACAAACTCGCAAGCAAACTCGCAGAAATTTGCGCGTTTTGAGAAACTCGCAAGCGCCTGAACTCGCTAACCACTGTTCATCCTAGAACTCGCTAACTGTGATGTGCGCGTTTCCCAAACTCGCAGATCGAAGCTTGCGCGTTTGAACTAAACTCGCTAGCCACTCTTGCGCGTTTCAACACTTAGAATAATTTCTTGAATCTTCAAACTCGCAGGCCGAAGAACTCGCTGATCACTGTTTCTCCTCAAACTCGCAGGCCAAAGAACTCGCAAACTACTATTCCTTCTAAAACTCGCTAGCTTTGATTAGCGAGTTTGTAGAACTCGCTGGTCACTACTAGCGCGTTTCATTGAAACTCGCAAGTAGCCTTGCGTGTTTGAGACCAAAACCCTTCTTTCGACTTGCGCGTTCTACCCTGATAAACCTTGCGCGTTCCACTATGAACTAGCGCGTTTCAAGAAGAACTTGCGCGTTTGAGGGATCTAGCGCGTTCTTCCTCCTGTCGACTCAAAAACTATCTTTTTCATCTGAAACTGATCTTTTCTTGGTCCAAATGCTTTGAAACTCTGGAATGATGCTCGATTACAACTCTAGAACGAATTACAATCAAAGAAATTTCCCAACAATCACTTACAATACAAAAAGATCAATGAAACAGTGACTTACGACTCAAGAACAAAAACTTAACAAAAATCACAAATTCGATTGAAATTACAGTGCAAAACGAAAATTAAAGTACATAGACTCGATCTAGTACATTTTTCGACCACTTTCTAACACAAATTTGCTCCAAAAACACTCTGAAACTCAGAATTTGATTCTGAACATTAACGACCATAGTGACGATGAACAGTAGCTCGAATTCTTGATTTTCTTGATCTGATTTCACCTTTGGATCTGCTCTGATACCAATTGTGTGTCCCTAAATCTAGTTTCTAATACAAAATCAATCAAACAAATAAGATTCAAACCAATGATTACCTGTTTGATTTCTTTCAATTCTCAAAGTTTACACTTTCTCTCTCTAGAACTCTCTCTCTCTTTCTAAAACGTATTCTCTTCTAGATACCTTACTAAAACTGAAAAACTAAAACTATTTATACCTACAACTAATTACAAGGAAAATAAAATACAACTAAACTAATACATTGACTTTTATTACAAAAGACTTTGACTTTTAATGAGATTTGACTTTCTTCAGCTTTGACTTTCTCAACTTTGACCTTCAGAATTCTTGATCTTGTATCCAACAGATTTATGCTCTAACAAGAACCAATAGATTCAGTAACAATTAAATTCATATCCATTGGTGTACTAAAAAGCTTACACCCAAGATATCCAAAATCATTTAACAGTTCCAAGCAATACTTCCTTTGAGACATACATATACCATTACCATAGTCTAATATTTCAATACCCAAGAAAAAATTGAACTTTCCTAAATCTTTAGTGAGAAATTTACTTTTCAAGTAATCTTTAACTTTATTAACTTCTACCATATTATTACCGGTTAACATAATGTCATCAACGTAAACCAATAACACAATAAACACAGAGCCAAATACTTATGTAAAAAAGGAATAGTCACTAATACTGTGAACAAAACCATGATCAACTAAACATGAAGAAAGCTTAGCATACCACTGCCGTGGAGCCTTCTTTAATCCATAAAGGGACTTGACAAACTTACACACATGTTTGTCCCCTGGAGAATAGTAACCTTCCGGCAAAGACATATAAACTTCTTTAGACAAGTCCCCATATAAGAAAGCATTATTGACATCCAACTGACATAGACTCCAACTATATTGAACAGCTAAAGCAATAATGCACCTTACAGTGACCATTTTTACTACCGGAGAAAACGTTTCTTCATAATCAAGACCTTCTCTTTGGCTATACCCCTTTGCGACAAGTCTTGCCTTATATCTTTCTATTTATCCATTAGACTTATACTTAATTTTATGTATCCATTTACAACCTATAGGTTTTCTACTATAGGGTAAGTCAGTAATTATCCAAGTTCCATTTCTATGTAAAGCTTCCATTTCATCATTTATGGAAATCACCCAATTATTATCAACATATGCTTCTTGAAAATTCTTAGGTTCAACAGATTTATTTAAACTAGATACAAAACATAAATTTTCAAAATTGAGACAAGATAATTCACCACCTTTTCCAACCCATACTTAACCTTTCCTTCAACAATAAACTCATCAAATTTCTGAGGAAAATTGGATGTTCTAGTAGATCTTCTAGCAAATTGAGATGACGAAGGTAAATCTTGGTTACCCTCAGAGTCGAGACCCAAATTTTGATTAGCTCTAGCATCTATTTGCCCACCGACAACCACTTCAGAGGTGCTCAATGGTTGCCAACTGGCAGCTCGATTGTCATTTTGAGAAAACTCAAGACTATGAGGAACATTTGAGCTACCTAGAGGCTGCCCATTAACATTACTACTTGGACTACCAGGTAGATTACGATCACTAGGGCCAGTAATAGAATAGTCAGAATCCTCATGACGAGGATGGTCTCCTGCCTCATCATTAGGTGGTGATGTAGAAAATCATTAGAAGTCCCAAGAATAGAGTCAAAGAAATTTAAAGAATTGACATCATTGAATTAGAATTGTCTGAACTGATTACACTCATTTTAAAAGGAAAAACGTTTTCGTAAAACTTAACATCACGAGATACAAAGATTTTATTACAATCCAAACTATACAGTTTGTATCCCTTTTGAGAATTAGCATATCCCAGAAGTAAGCATTTTTCAGATCTAGAAACGACTTTATCTGTGATGTTAGGTTTGACAGCAAAACATAAACAACCAAAATTTCTAAGATGAGTGAGAACAGGTTTAAATCCAAAAACAAGCTCATAATGGCACTTACTATTGAGAATAGAAGAGGGGGTCCTGTTTATAAGATACGTGGATGTGAGAATACATTCACTCCACATGTTCAAAGGAATACCTCCCTGAAACATAAAATCCCTCGCTACATTAAGTAAATGACGGTGCTTACGTTCTACAACCCCATTTTGTTGAGGTGTGTAGACACAAGAGGTTTGATGAACAATGCCTTTTGATTTAAAGAACTCTAATAGTTTCAAGTTTGTGAATTCAGAACCATTATCACTCTGAAAACATTTAATATTCTTGTTAAACTGAGTACTCATCATATTGTAAAAGTTCATAATATTTTCAACCACTTCATGCTTAACTTTTAAAAGATAGACTCAGACAGCCCGAGTATAGTCATCAACAATGATAAGAAAATTTTATACCCTTCCTTATTACTTTGGATATGATAAGGACCCCAAACATCTAAATCGATCAAATCACCAAGACACTTGAATTTACGGTTACTTAACTTGATGTTATCACGTGGCTGTTTTGCCATATGGCAAATTTCACATGGGTTGCAATTAACACTACCAATTGTAAGTTGGTTTTTGAGGATGTGAAGGACTTGGTCCGTAGGGTGACCAAGTTGACTGTGCCATAGTTGGGTACTAACAAAACAAGATCCAACAAAATTGGTGGAAGGAGTGGGTGACTTACACTTTTGATTTTCATCAAAAGTACAAACCACCATCCTGACTGCTAGTCCCCCACAACATTCTTTCGAAGAGAGTCCTGAACATAGCATCCAAACTCATCAAATCCCACAAACAGTTTATTATACCTAGCTAATATATGAACAAAAAATAGGTTTACATTAAAATCTGGTACAACTAAGACATTAAACAAAGTGACGTAATTTGTATGTTTAAAATTCCAAAAATTTTTAATCTCAGCCTTGGATCCATTGGAATGATTCACCCTAAGATTTAGATCGGCCACATCAAGAACATTTTCAAGATTAAACGTGTTTGATTTCATATGTTGAGTTGCACCAGAGTCCATAATCCAACCAGATCGTCGAGGTTTGGTTATACCTGCCATATCGGCATTGATTCTCTCTGAAGAATATTTTTAATCTATTAGTTCTAAAATCTTTGCAACTTGATCATCAAAAAAAAAGGAAATGAAGATTTAGATGTAGGATGTTCAGTTGCAGGGGGTTCAGTTACACGAACATTGTCGGCTAGGGGTTTAAAGTTTTGATCTTGGGACTTGGGTTTACATTGAAAATCTTTTGGAAACCCTATGAGTTTAAAGCATCTTTCAATAGTGTGACAAGAAATACCGCAGTGCTTGCACACAAGTGTGGAGGGTCTGCCAAACCTCCTTTTATTTTCAGTCGCCTTGCTAAAAAAGGCATAGTTTTGAGATTTAGTTTAGAAGGAAGATGTACTTCCACCGTGATGAGACTCTTCTCTAGAGATGAGAAAGAAAGCAGTTTTGACAGAGGGTAAGGGATCCCTTGTAAGGATATTGCTCCAGATAGGTTGATAAGCATCATCATGGCCCATTAAGAATTGCATTAACTTGATGAGTTGGCTATGTTAAAAAAATCGTGAGAAACATTGCATGTGCAAGATGGTAGTTTAACAAGTGCATCAAATTGTTTCCATAATGAGTTAAGTTTGTGATAATATTCTGAAACAAACATGTCGTTTTGACTTAGGGAATTAATTTTCTGATGCAGATTAAAAGTAACTGGTCCATCTAATTTATCGTATTTTTCTTTTAATTCTTCCCACACTTTAGATGACTCTTTTGAAAACACTTGTTCCAATAAAAGGTCCTCATTCATGGAACCTAATATCCACGATAAAACCGCAGAATTACATCGATCCCACTGTTTCACAAGAACAAGGTCATTTTTAGGACGGGGACAAGATCCATCAATAAAGACAACTTTATATTTTGTTACTAAATCCAAACTCATTGCACAAGCCCAAACTTTATAATTTTCGGTACCACTTAGCTTAAAGTTTAACAAAGGTGCTCCACTGGTGTCACTGCGATGAAGATATAAAGGGTCTCTAAAGTCCAGTTTCGCAACTTTGGATTCCCCTGTATTTCCAGTGTCAACAGGTGTAGCAGGCATATTGATGAGAAAAACAAGAAGCACACAGGGGTAAAAAAACTGAATAGGTTGAAGCAGGATTCCTAAAACACTCTTGGTGCTAGGTCAAGCCTACTATTCAGTTACCAAAAAAACACACACAAGAGCAGATACAAGAATAGGGAAAGAGGACTTACAATACTCCTTAACAAAGAACAGTGGAAGAAAAAGGAGTTAACAAATATAAAAGAGATATAGAGAATACCATAAAGCCAACCAAACACTCTTTGAGATTTAACCGTAGTTGAATCACCCTAGTATCAATAGAAATCAGGATCAAAAACCCTGAACAATATAACACGCTAGTTCTCCAAAGCGAAGAACTGATCAGCAAAAACACAGATATGAGAAGATAGAACCATATATGCTTTCTTACGAATAGATCTAAGAAGATAGGATCAGATCTGTAAGAAAAACAATGGCAATAAAGGCACAAACAAAGAGAAAAATAGATCTAATATTTCAATGCGACGGATCTGAGAAACATAGGACCAGATCAGTGAGAACACAACAATAAAACTTAGTTACTCACAGTTCTGAGAAAGAAGGACCAGATCAGTGAGGAACAAGCTTTAACAAATCAAATCTAAAGGTTACTTGCGAATCTGAGATGGAAAGTGTAACACCCGTGTTTCTTTTATTTAAGGTAAGTCGCCTTTAAAATATCTAGAATGACCTTATAATCGTTATTAATTAGCCTACCATTTATACTCATACCATGATTTGTTGTTCCCCAAAATCTAACTTATGGAAGAAGGTGAAAAAAGTGACCCGCGCGGATGGCCACACGAGGCTCTGTTCGACTAAAAATCCAGTGGCCGGTGCGCCTCTCCGTGCGAGGCTAGTCGTGCCACGACCCGTGCGGATTCCCTATGCGTTTTAAAAAGGGGAAAACGACCATTTCTCCCATTTACTCCTCATTTACTCTCTTTCAAAGATCTCTCTCTTCCATTACTCCTCAAGATCGACCTTTGGAGACTTCAAGTCACCATTCCCTCTCATTTATTGCAAGAACCAAGTCTTCTCAACCAAGGATTTCAACCAAGATCTCCAAACCTCAAGAGTTTCTTCCTCCTTCATCATTTTCAAGGGTTTAATACTTTTCTAGGTTTTGACCTAAAACCTAGATTGTGAGTTCTAAACCTTTGTTAAAACTAGATACACATCATATTTCATTATCTATTATTGTCATTCATACTTATTTGAACTATTCATTCATAATACTTGGTTTCTTGTAGATTTCTTTATATGTAAGTCTAAGTCCTCATTATTGATATGGGTGAGCTTCCCTAAAATGGCATTGGGACTCTTTAACCTTAAATAAATGGAAAATATGCTTGTATGGGTTGGACAATGGTCTATATGGGTGGTTTGACCTAATTTTGGAAAGTTAGATTATTTGATAATTACATGATAATAAGATGCTTATTATTTCTCGATGAAGTATATACTATGGAATTGGGATGATATATTACTTGAGTCACTATGAGGTGGAGTTATGTTTATATTGATACCAATTCATTCATACTAGCCTTGTTATAGACTATGTGCAACGTGTGACCGGTATGGTCTAATATTGTACCTATGGTTGGTATTGTGATTATTCATGTGCATTATGTGCCTTGAGACCTACTAATGACATTGTTGGATGAACCAAGTTCGTAGACACTAGGAGAATACAGTCTTGGGTGCCACCGTAAGGTATGTACCTAGACCTCTGCCATTCGGGGTAATGCCATGGTTGTAGTCCTCGGGTGTGCCGGGCCTTTTGGATGTCACTCATGGTAGTTGGCATCAAGGTGTATCGAATCTTTGGGTGGAACTTAATTGGTGCTATGGGTCTCCCCCATTGACTCCACATATGAGAAACTTCTTGTTAACTGCTGATAAGTATTATGCTATTGATTGGAATATTATTGCTTGTACAACTTACTAGGCTTTTTGGCCTAACACTTGTTTGGTGACGATGTGTATCTCATGTTCTAGTGGCGCCGTTTCTAAACAGGCCTAGTCGGACTTGGGTGAGAGCTTGGGGAAAGTGCATTGGGACGCACTTTTTGTGAAGACATTGAGTTGATCCATATACAACACCCTTTTTGTAATATCCTTTCTATCATAAGAATTAGATTAGTTGGTTGTTGTTTATTTTTGTTAAATTACAACTGTAATTAAACATGTTTATTTATTCCCCATTTTGGGAGGCTCTTGCTATGGCAATTTTTATATACCACATTTCCGTTTTCCCGATTTTTTGTTCTCCCAATTTTTAGCGTGTTACAAAAAGGACCAAATCAGTGAGTAACGCAAAACGATTAAACCAAAAGAATGATTCAATCTGATTTAAAAAACACACACACAAATTCCAGGTATGAGAGAGTTGAGCAAACACATCACAATATCTGTTAGGATTTATTGACCTAAAACAAGAATGCAGATTTGCAATATGTGTGACAAACCAAGAAGAAATTTAACATTTTCAACAACAACAAAAAAAAATCACAGATCTGTTAGGATTCGTAGACAGGAAGAATTCTAATGATTTCTACAACAAAAAACACATATCTGAAGGTATTATCGACAAAGCCAAAGGCAAAAAAAACGAGCAGCTCTTTTGTATTAGAGCAATCGAAGGCAACAACTTATACGAAGAACGTTACAGATCGGTTTAAAAAACCGAAAATCAGAAAACTTGTGAATAGGGATGTACGAAGGTGATGGCGACACAGACCTGATAGTCTCGTCGATCCAAATACGACCAACGGTACACTCAATCGACTCTAGAAATCATGTATTCGGGGTAATACCATGGTTGTAGTCCTCGGGTGTGCCAGGACTTTTGGATGTCACTCATGGTAGTTAGCATAAAGGTGTATCGACTCTTTGGGTGGAAATTTATTGGTGCTATGAGTCTCCCCCATTGACTCCACATATGAGAAACTTCTTGTTAAATGCTGATAAGTATTATGCTATTGATTGGAATATTAATGCCTGTACAACTCACTAGGCTTTTTGGCCTAACACTTGTTTTGTGTCGATGTGATCTCATGTTCTAGTGGTGCCGCTTCTAAGCAGGCCTAGTCGGACTTAGGGGAGATATTGGGGAAGGTGCATTGGGATGCACTTTTTATGAAGACATTGAGTTGATCCATAAACAACACCCTTTTGTAATCTCCTTTCTATCATAAAAATTAGATTAGTTGGTTGTTGTTTATTTCCGTTAAATTACAACTGTAATTAAACAAGTTTATTTATTCCTCATTTTTGGGAGGCTCTTGCTATGGCAATTATTATATACCACATGTCCGTTTTTTCGGATTTTTTGTTATCCCTATTTTTAGGGTGTTACAAGGTGGTATCAGAGCTTTAGTTTAAGTGAACTAGGTATTGACTTAGCATATCTAGACTTAAGTTTTAAGCGTATCACTAAGTTGTCCACCTTGGGGTAAAAGTCATAGGTGGGGAGAGCATTAGGACCTACAGAATTACATTGATTAAGGATTTTGATGACGGTAACGATGGATCCTTGTGTATAACGCAATCATAATACCACGTAGCTAATGTTATTATGAATGCGCTCTTACGTGATCATGCTTGAATTGCTATTATTATGACGATTGATAAATGTATTAGTACGTACCATGAGTTCAAATCACTTAGTCTTTTCTCAACCTCTTTCTCGTGCGTGTGTGGCAGATAATCATGGTAAATACGCGGAGCAGGCCACCAAACCCGCCAGAGGGTCACGTGGAAGTTGAATCTACTGTGGACCGACCTCCCTTGGTCGAGACCTCTATGGGACCTCCCATACCTACTATCTTGGGAGGGGGACCCGAACATATCCCACACGTGAACCTTGTCGATAACAACCCGATCATGGAAGAGGTGACGCTGGAGACAGAATCAAGGACAATATGATGCTAGCAATGAACTCGGCCATGGCTCTGTTGGGATTTAATGTTCAAAAAGGTTTCAAAAACTCATGAAAGACTAAGAATATCTTACATGCAACGGAAGCAAATAAAATATTTGAACAAAAACATAAAACAATTTTATTCCCACCAATGATCTTGTTACATGCAATGAAAATATATAATTTAAAACAAAAGAATGTTTGGAGATATAACCTTTGGAGACTTTGAATCCTCACGGGAGGTTGTTCGTTGATGAAGATGGTAGAACCCAAGGTAGAGTTCCTCTATCGGTATCCACCAACAAGCTCCAACACCTTATAGAATGCTAGTTCCTTCTTAATGATGCAAAAGAGGTTCTTCCACCAAGAATCTAATCTATAGATTTTGTAGAAGAAAAAGAAAAAGAAGAACCACACCAAAGGTGGTGGTGGCCGTGAGTTTTAGAGAGAGAGAAGAGAGATGACACTTTTTCTTGTCATAAAAAGCTACCATAAAAAGATCTTGCAAGAGCCACTTTTATTATCATATTTCCATGGTTTCAAAATTGATGGTTTCAATTTTGATTGTTTCAAGTTTGATGGTTTTCAAATTTTCATTTAAGACCATCTAGTTTAAAGTTTGACAATCAAGACTTTCTCTCTTGGTCCTCTTAGTTTGAATAGTTAAAATCATAACTTTAACAATTCAAACTTTATCACTATAAGTCCCTCTTTTAATTCTAGTTACATATGAGGCCATCATATTATAAATAAACTAGAATCTTTTATTTGCATCAATTATTATGAATCACATTCAATAATAATTTTCAAGAATTATTAATATTTATCAAGAATCGAATTCTATAAATATTAATTAGGTGTCTACTTGTTTCGGTGTGACCCTATAGGATCATATGTTACCGGCAATATTATTTTATAATCATTCTTGAGCATATAGAACCAACAGGCTCAACAACAAGAGTTCTTCATGAAACTTCTTGAAGATGGCGACGCTAGCCACCGACGTTCCGAAACGGTGGGGGATAATGTCGTGGTCGGATTGGGAAGCGGACCAGTCGTCGTGGGAACGGAAGAACATGCTATCGTTTGTGAGAAACGGAAGGAGTCAGGATGCACGTATAAGACTTTTTTGGGGTGCATGCCACCCGAATTTGCAGGGACTGTAGATCCCATCATTTGCATATATTGGATCCGAGAGATAGAGGTGGCGTTCGAGGCAAGCGAATGTGACGAATCTCAGAAGGTCAAGTATGATTCTCATCTACATAAGGGCGAGGCCCTGACTTGGTGGAATCTCACCCGGTCGTCTCTTACTCCGGAAGTGTTGGCCAAACTCTTGTGGACAACACTTAAGAAGAAAATCTTGAACAAGTATTGTTGTGAAAGAGCGTTGGACAGAATCGAGCAAGAGTTTCATAATCTCAAGAAGGGATATGTCAATTTTCGACTACTCAAAACAGTTTCTGGAGAAGTTGAGCTTGGTGGAGCATCTGGCTCCCGATGAGAAGACACAGATCAAGGCCTATTTGTTGGGATTACCGGCCGAGATGAAGACGGCGATAAGGAATGCCAAGGTATCGACGATAGAGGAAGCTATTGAAGAGTCATTTCTTGTGGAGGATGACATTATTCAAGTAAGGGAAGAAAGGGGTCAAACTGGGGGAGAAGAGGAAGTAGTAAGGGCCATCTGGGCCCATTCGTCAGTCTAAGCCATTTGTTGGAGGAAGATTTGGAGACAACCATCGGGAATCAAGGTGGTGCCACAAATGCAAGGCTAAGAATTTTGGCCCATGCAATCCTAGGCCCCACTCGGGTCCCGTAGAGTGTGCTAAATGCGGGAAGAAGGGTCATGCTATCTGAGACTGTCCTATCCGGGGGCCAGTATACTTTGAATATCGGGAATCGGGTCACATGAAGAAGGATTGCCCGAAACTAGTGGGTGGCAACCATGGAAATTCTTTTGGACCGAAGGTAAGAGTCGAACAACCTTCCAGAGCACCAAGCCGAGCATTCTGGATGACCACCGAGGAGGCGAAGGAGACCGCCAATGTCGTTTCAGGTACGTTCATAGTAAACTCCTTGCTCGCTCGTGTGTTGTTTAATTCGGGTGCTACATGTTCTTTTGTGTCAAATATTTTTCTTTAAGCATTTCATCACTCCTAGTAGTATTCTTCCCGATGCCTTAGTAGTATAGGTGGCTAATTGGGATCAAGTGATCATTCGGGAATGTTTCAGTGATTGTACTCTAGAAATCGATGGGAACTTCTTTGGGGTAGACTTGTTACCTGTGGCTATAGGTGGATTTGATGTAGTCATAGGCATGGATTAGTTGTCAAGATATAAGGCCGACATCCGTTGTTCCAAGAAGATGATCCAAGTGCCTTTGTCGGGAAATGGTGTAGTCACCATCTATGGAGAGAAATGGAAGAGATGCAATCCTATCATCTCCTCCCTTAAGGCCCGTAAGTTCCTAGAGAAGGGTTACCCTTTGTATTTAGCTTATGTGGTGGACGCAAAGAAAGAGAAGAAATCTGTAGAGGACGTGAAGGTCATGAAGGATTACCCGGACATCTTTCTGGAGGACTTACCCGGGTTACCGCCGGAACGTCAAGTGGAGTTTCAAATCGACCTTACTCCGGGAGCGGATCTGATAGCTCGTGCTCCCTACCGTTTGGCTCCGACAGAAATACAAGAGATGATGACTCAGCTTCAAGAGCTCTTAGATAAAGGATTTATCCGACCGAGCTCGTCACCTTGGGGAGCCCCGATTTTATTTGTAAAGAAGAAGGACGGATCTATGCGGATGTGCATCGACTAGCGAGAATTGAATAAACTCACGGTAAAGAACAAGTATCCCTTACCTCGCATCATTGACCTCTTTGATCAACTCCAAGGCGCGGGATGTTTTTCGAAAATCGACCTTCGATCCGGATACCATCAAGTTAGAGTAATGAAGGAGGACATTCCGAAAACGGCTTTCCGAACGAGATACGGTCACTACGAGTTTTTGGTGATGCCCTTTGGCTTGATCAACACTCTAGACGTATTCATGGATTTGATGAACCGCGTGTGTCTCCCTTTCCTAGACAAATCCGTGATTGTCTTCATCGATGATATCTTAATCTACTCGAAGGACGAGACCGAGCATGGAAAACATTTGCGGGAAGTGCTAGAAGTTCTCCGAAAAGAAAAGTTGTTTGTGAAGTTCTCGAAGTGCGAGTTTTGGCATCAAGAGGTGCAATTCTTGGGCCACGTGGTGTCTAAAGACGGGGTGAAGGTAAACCAGGCAAAGATTGAGGCGATGATGAGTTGGGAACCACCAACGAGTCCGACGGAGGTCCAAAGTTTCTTGGGTTTGGCGGGATACTACAGACGGTTCATTCAAGACTTCTCCAAAATAGCTTCACCACTCACCTCCCTCACGAGAAAGAATGTCAAATTCCTTTAGACCGAAGCGTAAGATCAAGCCTTTCGAACTCTCAAAAAGAAATTGTGTGAAGCTCCCATCCTATCCCTACCTGAGGGATCGGATGACTTTGTGGTGTATAGTGATGCTTCCAAGATGGGCCTCGGGTGTGTGCTCATGCAGCGGGGAAAGGTGATAGCTTATGCGTCACGACAACTAAAGGACCATGAGAGGAAATACCCGACTCATGACTTAGAATTGGCGGCGGTGGTCTTTGCGTTGAAGTTATGGCGACATTATTTGTACAGGATGAAGTGCACTCTATTTACTGATCACAAAAGCCTTAAGTACATCTTCGATCAAAAAGAACTCACCATGCGGCAAAGAAGGTGGCTTGAGCTACTAAAGGACTACGATTGTGAGTTACTCTACCATCCTGGTAAGGCCAACATGGTGGCGGATGCGTTAAGTCGGAGGAACTACAAGGGTGGTGTAAAATTATCCCTCACTAGGATCGATGTGGTATCAAGTTTGTTGGAGAACATCAAGACATGTCAAGCGGGGGCGCTAAAAAAAGAAAATCTCAAATCCGAGGTTTTGGTGAAGCAAAGTGGACTATTGACAGAAGATGGTCGCGGGCTTAAACTCTTTCAGGGCTGAATCTAGGTGCCGAAGATTGGTGGGAATCGGGATCTACTTCTTGAAGAGGCGCATAAGTCGAAATATTCTATTCATCCCGGTAGCACCAAGATGTATAGAGATCTAAAGTTAAATTATTGGTGGTCGGTGATGAAACTTGACGTGGCCAACTATGTGGAAAGGTGTGTTACGTGTCTCCAAGTCAAGGCGGAACATCAACGTCCTTACGGAAGTTTGCAACCGTTGTCCATCCCCGAGTGGAAATGGGACAACATCACCATGGATTTCGTGACGAAGCTACCGAGGACCTTGCGAGGCCATGATACTATATGGGTGATCGTCGATCGTCTAACTAAGAGTATGTATTTCCTTGCAATACGAGAGACCTTGCCAATGGAGAAATTGGCCAAACATTATATTGATGAGGTGGTGTCAAGATATGGAGTTCTGAAATCTATCGTGTCGGATCGGGACAGTCGGTTCACATCAAATTTTTGGGCCAGTCTACAGAAGGAGTTGGACACGAGACTAAATCTGATCACGGTTACCATCCTCAAACGAATGGCCAAAGCGAGAGTATAATCAGACCCTTGAAGATATGTTGAGGTCGTGTGTTATCGACTTTGGTGGAAGTTGGGACTCGCATCTACCCTTGGTAGAATTCGCATACAATAACAGTTACCAATCTAGTATTGGAATGGCGCCCTTTGAGGCTTTGTATGGCCGAAAGTGTAGAACCCCAGTTTGTTGGCTTGAAGCAAGCAAGAAACAATTTGTCAAACCGGAAATCGTTCAAGAGACGACGGACAAAGTGAAAGAAATTCGGGAGAGATTGAAGGCAGCTCAAGACAGACAAAAAAGCTACGTGGATAAGAAAAGAAGGCCGATCGAGTTTCAAGTGGGCGATCGCGTTATGTTGAAAGTATCTCCATGGAAGGGGATTATCCGGTTTGGGAAGCGTGGGAAGCTTAGCCCCCATTTCCTTGGGCCCTTTGTCATTTTGGAGAAGATTGGGTTGCAAGATTACCGGTTAGATCTACCGCCGGAAATGAATGGAATACATCCTACCTTCCATGTGTGTTACCTTTGAAAGTGCCTAGCCGAGGAGGAAAGTGTGATTCCCTTGATGGAAATCCGAGTGGACAATGGTAACCGTTGCGTAGAAGAGCCGGAGGCAATATTGGAATCAAAGATAAATAAATTATGCCATAAAGAGGTGATTATGGTTAAAGTTTAATGGAAGCATCATCGAGGCGCTAATGTCACTTGGGAGTCTGAAGAGGACATGAGGAAGAGATACCCTCATTTGTTTGCGTAGAGCTCGATTTCGGGGACGAAATCCTTATTAGGTGGAGAGGATTGTAACACCCGTGTTTCTTTTATTTAAGTTAAGTCGCCATTAAAATATCTAGAACGACCTTATAATCGTTATTAATTAGCCTACCATTTATACTCATACCATGATTTGTTGTTCCCCAAAATCTAACTTATGAAAGAAGGCGAAAACAGTGCCCCGCGCGAGTGGAGCCGCGCCAAGAGCCGCACGAGGCTCTGTTCGACAACAAATCCAGTGGCCGGCACGCCTCTCCGCGCGAGGCTAGTCGCGCCACGACCTGCGCTGATTCCCTGTGCGTTTTAAAAAGGGGGAAAACGACCATTTATCCCATTTACTCCTCATTTACTCTCTTTCAAAGCTCTCTCTCTTCCATTACTCCTCAAGATAGACCCTTGGAGCCTTCAAGTCACCATTCCCTCTCATTTATTGCAAGAACTAAGTCTTCTCAACCAAGGATTTCAACCAAGATCTCCAAACCTCAAGAGTTTCTTCCTCCTTCATCATTTTCAAGGGTTTAATACTTTTCTAGGTTTTGAGCTAAAACCTAGATTATGAGTTTTTAAACATTTGTTAAAACTAGATACACATCATATTTCATTATCTATTATTGTTATTCATACTTATTTGAACTATTCATTCATAATACTTGGTTTCTAGTGGATTTCTTTATGTGTAAGTCTAAGTCCTCGTTATTGATATGGGTGAGCTTCCCTAAAATGGCATTGGGACTCTTTGACCTTAAATAAGTGGGAAATATGCTTGTATGGGTTGGACAATGGTCTATATGGGTGATTTGACCTAATTTTGGGAAGTTGGATTATTTGATAATTACACGATAATAAGATGCTTATTATTGCTCGATGAAGTATATACTATGGAATTGGGATGATATATTACTTGAGTCACTATGAGGTGGAGTTATGTTTATATTGATACTAATTCATTCATACTAGCCTTGTTATAGACTATGTGCAACGTGTGACCGGTATGGTCTAATATTGTACCCATGGTTGGTATTGTGATTATTCATGTGCATTATGTGCCTTGAGACCTACTAATGACATTGTTGGATGAACCAAGTTCGTAGACACTAGGAGAATACAGTCTTGGGTGCCACCGTAAGGTATGTACCTAGACCTCTGCCATTCGGGGTAATGCCATGGTTGTAGTCCTCGGGTGTGCCGGGCCTTTTGGATGTCACTCATGGTAGTTGGCATCAAGGTGTATCGACTCTTTGGGTGGAACTTAATTGGTGCTATGGGTCTCCCCCATTGACTCCACATATGAGAAACTTCTTGTTAACTGCTGATAAGTATTATGCCATTGATTGGAATATTATTGCTTGTACAACTTACTAGGCTTTTTGGCCTAACACTTGTTTGGTGACGATGTGTATCTCAGGTTCTAGTGGCACCGTTTCTAAACAGGCCTAGTCGGACTTGGGTGAGAGTTTGGGGAAGGTGCATTGGGACGCACTTTTTGTGAAGACATTGAGTTGATCCATAGACAACACCCTTTTTGTAATATCCTTTCTATCATAGGAATTAGATTAGTTAGTTGTTGTTTATTTCTGTTAAATTACAACTGTAATTAAACATGTTTATTTATTCCCCATTTTTTGGAGGCTCTTGCTATGGCAATTTTTATATATCACATTTCCGTTTTTCCCGATTTTTTGTTCTCCTTATTTTTAGGGTGTTACAAAAAGGACCAAATCAATGAGTAACGCAAAACGATTAAACCAAGAAAATGATTCAAACTGATTTAAAAAACACACACAGAAATTCCAGGTATGAGAGAGTTGAGCAAACACGTCACAAGATCTGTTAGGATTTATTGACCTACAACAAGAATGCAGATTTGCAATGTGTGTGACAAACCAAGAAGAAATTTAACATTTTCAACAGCACCAAAAAAAATCACAGATCTATTAGGATTCGTAGACAGGAAGAAATCTAATGATTTCAACAACAAAAAAACATAGATCTGAAGGTATTATCGACAAAGCCAAAGGCAAAAAAACGAGCAGCTCCTTTGTATTAGAGCAATCGAAGGCAGCAACTTATACGAAGAACGTTACATATCGGTTTAAAAAAACGAAAATCAGAAAACTTATGAATAGGGATGTACGAAGGTGATGGTGACACAGACCTGATGGTCTCGTCGATCCAAATACGACCAACGGTACACTCAATCGACTCTAGAATCTGATTTTCAAATGACAAACTTTGTAACATAAAAAAAGTTAAGGGTAACATGCCAGAGAAGAGAGATACAACCTGATAGAAGAGAAGAGCGACGATGCACGAGATCTGATCACAAAGAGTGAAGCAGATCGAAAGGAAACACCCTCATAGACTGAAGCCTTAATGCTCGGATCCATCTTCAAACACATGCTAAAACTCATACACTAATTTATTACAAATAAGAAACAACAAAATCTTATTGAAGACTAAAGAATACAAACCCTAAATCTAGAGAGAACAATACAAAGATTTAATATGGAGA
This sequence comes from Arctium lappa, assembly GCA_023525745.1. Taxonomy (NCBI): domain Eukaryota; kingdom Viridiplantae; phylum Streptophyta; class Magnoliopsida; order Asterales; family Asteraceae; genus Arctium; species Arctium lappa. Next base: position 34,157,093 of record CM042062.1, read on the forward strand.
AGAAAAGTAAATCGTGTTTGTTACTGAAAGTGAGAGAGAGAGAGAGAGAGAGAGAGAGCTCTCCTTTTATATTTACATAATTTACACAAGCAGTCCTTCAAATATCTTGATAAATGCTCTGCTACCCTTCAGCTTTACCAGATCTGCAGCTTAGCCCCTTGACTTTATTTCCAAAGACCACAAATGCATGAATGATATAAAACTAACAAAGCAACTACAAGAAAGTCAAGATTGATAGAAATCCAACATATTTCAACAATAAACTATGAACCGGTTCATGATTAGGGGTGAAAGGTTTATGAAATGTGCAAGAAAGAGAAAATTGATGTGGCAAAGAGAGAAAACTGATGTGGTAGAACCATAAACCTCTAAACAGGTTCATGATTGTGGATGCTCTTAGTACTTGTAATTGTACCTTAAGATTCCTCTTAACCCCTTTAAATAAAGGCTTTTGTTGTTTGAGGAAAAACATCATTTTCACTTCTTGAATTTCATTTACTCCAAAGTAAAGAAAATCATCCTTAAATGAAAGCAAATCTTTTAGTTATTTGTCATTATTTGTCCTACTTTAGAATTCTAACTTCTTACATTTATGCAACTTTAATTCTAATATTTATTTATATTAACAAGTTAAATTCTAGTCTTTATTTTTATTATTCACATTTACGTATCGTAATTATTTTTAATTGTTGTAATTATATATTCCTATAATCTTTAATTTTTCTATAAATTACATTTATCAGTCGTAAATGATTATTTTCTTCACTTTAAAAATGCAAGGATTATGAGCAATGATAAGTCGTCTTGAACCGTCAACTTGAATGATATGGAAGTATTCTCGAGAGAGTTATTTTGAAATGAGGGAAACTTGTTTCTATTCCATAAAGCTTATACAAGGGTTAGTTTGTGCCATTTCCTAGATTTTGCTCTATTTTGGAAACATTAGATTTAGCCTATGAATGCGTGCTTTTCTCAACCTCGAAAGAGTGCCTTAGAAAAGCTTTTTTGTTGGATAACTTAATTATATCTTGTTACCAGATCTATTTGTTTTAAAAGTCTTAACGTATCTCTACACCTTTACTCTTTTTAAAGAATTAATTTTTCATCAAGTAGATGTTAAAAACCCAATCAAAACATTTCTATGAAATCGCCATCTGAAATCATTTCTTTTACTGGACTTTTTATTAAAGACTTTTACTCTATTTTCCTTGTAGATCGATACTCGGTATTTTACCATTTTTTTACTTGCATAAGAGGACAATGGAATGAGAAATGTATACTTGCATTAATCTTAGTCTAAGAGGTTTATGTTATATAAATCGTGCAACAAGTTTTTGGTGTTGTTGCCATGGAAACTGGGAAGCTAAAAGTTTTGTTTGGTAAAGTAAAAGATTTGGTTTTTCTACCATCTTGTCACTTGTTTTAATTGTGGTGCATGCCAAGAGTACCATACGGGGACATTTTTGAATTGGATCCGGACATTGAGTGAACTTTCAAACAAAGACGGAGAGCGCAAAGAACATTCTTACCTGAGTTAACCTCTCCAGATATGGTTGGAATACCACTGTTACCCCCACCCCCGAATAATCCACCGTTGAATAACAATAACATGCCACCTAGAAATGAGGAACCAATACCACGAGTTAACCTAGAAGTTCAACCAGAGAATGGAGGAAATCCACCCGAATATAATATTCCACCAAGAAATGATGCTGAAAAAGTAATCCATCTGGAAAATTCTAAAGAGGAAGGAATTATGAAATATGCAATTCCTAATTTCGATCAATTGAACTCAGGAATACTTAGGCCACAAATTGAAGCCCTCCATTTTAAGCTAAAACTAGTATGTTTAATATGATGCAAACCAACGACCAATTCAGTGGCTTACCATCTGAAGATCCAAATTCGCATATAAAACTTGTTGTGGAAATAACTAACACTTTCTGTATCTATGGAGCATCTAATGATGCTTTAATACTTACATTGTTTCCTCTTTCTCTAAGGGATAGGGCAAAGTTATGGTTTAATTCCTTACAGCCAGGATCAATCGATTCTTGGAATAGCATGACAAAAAAGTTTTTAAAAAAATATTTTCTTCCCACTCGGAACGCTAAGTCCAGAAACGAAAATTTTCTTTTTAAACAAATGGACGATGAGGCAGTTTACAATGTTTGGGAGAGGTTTAAAGTGTTGTTGAGAAAATACCCTCACTATGGCAATCCTTACTGTATACAACTTGAAATTTGTTTAAAAGTCTTAATGAATCCCTACACCCTTGCTCTTTTTAAAAAATTAATTTTTCATCAAGTAGTTGTTAAAGACCCACTCAAAAACTTTTCTTCGAAATCGCCATCTGAAATCATTTTTGTTACTGGACTTTTAATTAAACATTTTACTCATTTTTCCCTGTGGATCGATACTTGGTATTTTACTGTTTTGTTACTTGTAAAAAACGACAATGGATTGAGAAATGTATACTTGCATTAATCCCCATTTGCTAATAATCTAAGAGGTTTATTTTGTATCAATCCTGCAACAACGTCTGACGTTTCAAACACATTGGTGATCAACTAGCCTCAGTCAGAAAACCAGTTGATGAATCCTTTAAATCACAATGGTTTCTTCATGGATTAGGTATTGGTTTCTCAAAATTTTCAACCGCTCAAATGGCGTTAATCCCTCTCCTATTATTTAAAGAACTCGTCCACAAAGTCGAGGCTCATGAAATCTTTCACAAGTCACTATCTCAGTCGGTTTCCACCCACTCCCCCTTCACTACCTCGCAATCTTCCCCAAGATATATTCATGGGGATCGAACGCTACTTGATGGTTACCAATTTGACACGAAATCTTCTATCAATTAGTAAACTTACACACGGTTTTGGGAATTGATGTGACATTTTCTGCAAATTCCATTACCATTCGTAACCAGAAAAAATGACACTCTTCTGGAATCTATGAGGTGTAATGGTAGTCTTTATCGTCTACAAACTATTGATTCAACACTTTTAGCCGAATTTACTAGACACAAATTCATCTTCGCACGACATTCTTCATCAACTATCATGCCCATATGTGCCATCTAAAATGGTCATGCTGAGCGTAAACACCGTCACATTAACGAAACGGTCTTGCTATGATTTTTCACTCCAAATTCCCTATGCAATGATGGTTCAATGCCTTATCAACCATGATCTACATCATAAACCGATTACCTATAGTTCTTGTAAGCAACATCTCCCCTTACGAAATCCTATTTGGCAAACCACTAAACTATGCCATTTTTTCACCTTTTCGGATGTCGCCTTGTGTCTTCGAGAATATACACAAAACAAGTTCGAATCTCAAAGCCGACCATGTGTTTTTCTCAACAATAGTTCTTATTACAAAGGGTATCTTTGCCTTGATGAATCAACCACGAGTATACATCTTTCATGTAGATCCCAGAAACAGTGCAATCTGCAGTAATAATCAAGAAACAATAATGATTGAGTCACAACTATTGGTCATATGATTAGATTTATCAATAAAGGGTTTAAGGTTTACAGAGAGAATTTCAATACGACTAGGTAAACCTTCTAATGACCATTCCCCTCCCTTCTCCTAACCTCTAAAGAAACCTTTAAATACTTAGGGTTAAAACCCTAAAGGCCCAAGGCCCATTAAACCAAACAAGCCCAATAATAATAAAAGACTTATTACAACGCTTTTAATAAAATCAATTAAACTCTATAAATGTGTTATACAACTTTCAACGCACTAGGACTTTTAGTCCTAACAATCTCCCCCTAAAGTTGAATAAAGTATTTATCATCTTGAAACCTTCAGGTCATGATCTTCTCTCCCTCTTGAATCTCTGAAAAACTTTGGTGTTGTTTGTCTTCATGTCTTTCCAAGCTCCCCCTAGAATAAAGCTCTTGGTCTTCATAGTTTTAACTTTGTAACCAGATTCAAAGTACGATAGCCTCGAATGAATGCACTATTGAGCAGCTTTTAACTATAGAAACTCAACACATCGGATCAGCACACAAGAAAGATAATGTGCGAGTTACGTGATATTCCACGGTGCATCTTCACTTTAAAAATAGAGAATTTGTCTTTGAATCGCGAGTTGAATATGCTTTCAGCTTCAGAACTTGTTTCAATCAGCTTGTAGGAGGGAAAAACTTGTAGCAGATACCACATGATACGGGATAGAAGAAATGCAATCTTGAAATCCAATGGCTTTTCAACCTCGGATTTAAGATATTCCATTACTCCCCCTCAACTTTTGCTAACTCCCCCTTAACATGATAATCTGTGTCTTTGAATTTGTATATCATTCTCCCCCTCATGATGATTAGGAGCATCCTGGGCATCATGTATCTTCAAAGACTAACCGGATGAGTATCAAAAGATTAGATAAAACAATTTTGTAACCAAGGGTAACAGCTAACACAGAAACACATTAGTCACTGTTATCACAACAATTAAAAATAATTATGTGGCCTATTTTCAGAGTTGGCATCGATGTATCTCTGATAGGACTTCCAATTATCACTAAAGTAAAATATTAAAAAAATTACTTCTCAAACTGTTCTAGAAATATCACAAAGATATGCAAGGGGAATCACAAAGATTCGTGCGTGTGTGAAAGAAATATAATCATGTCGATTAGGCTTAAAGATTGATTCAACCTGGGACGCAGGTTAGAAATCAATAGACACAGTGAGCTGAATATGAAGTTCGGAGACCGGAGCTGATGTCTTCCTTTTTCAATATCTAAGACCTCCGAGTGAGAAATAGATAGATTATGTGTTAAATCTCCATTCATATATGAAACAAGTATCTTTTGTGAGACACTTGAGTGGCTAGGTGGAGTGACACAAGTTATCGATACTGGGTCCATGTTTGTTTCAATATCCATATCCAAAGAACGAGAATGAATAGATTATGTGGTAACCCGGATAACTGACTTGGTTTGGTTAGGACCAATAATTCTTTTAAGTCCTGTCACATCCTCACCATATTTTTTTCACTCCGAAATCATCTATCAATCTACACCCCTCACTGATATCTATGAATTGGATGTGTTTCTTGGGTAGGTTATTCCAGTTCTGGATTGACCATAGAAACTTTATAAGCCCTAACACTCCTTTAACTCACCAAGATGAAACATTGAAGTGAACATTGAAGTAAAATTTTTGATTTGAGATAATCAGAAGTCAAAAACATTTAAAATCGAGTCCTCAACTGAAATGATCAAAAGTCGATATGAAAAATAAACAACATGGTACTCCCCCTCAAAAGATGGCCTAACCCTTGATTGTAGTCATGTGACGTGAATAATCTGAATTAAATCACACATTACATTCCTGCAAAACATATTAGGAAGATTTTGGTTTTGGTATCCATGTTGTGATGGATCCTTGACGGTTAAATGCCTTACTTTGAAGCTATGAAACTGAGGATTGGGGATGCTATAAGTACCATACCAACTATTTACATACCTTGAGTCCATAAAGTCACTATTTCCACAGTGAGTGCAACAGATCTTTGCTCGGTTTAGACTAATCAACTTTCCTGTAGAATAAACATAAGTAGGTGAATCAGTATTTGAAATAGATGACTTTATATCAACTACAGGAGAATCATGAGACTTGTTTCCTTCACTGTCTTCTGTAGTTGGTTTCTTTCTCCAAACCATCTTTACTTTTCTGAAAAAATGATTATCTGAAGAATCATTAAGCTCGCAATCAGAAGAACTGGAGTAGTAAGAATGTCTTTTGTTAGAGGTACCGATCTTTCTTTGTTTCTGTGAACGTCTTTTAGATTTTTGCTTTGAAGATTTGTTCACATAAACCTTTTGAGAGGCAGATGTTGAACATTCGCCTTTATAAAATTTTACCGATGGCTCACCAGTTGAATCCAAAAAATCAACATGACTTGGAAGTTTTGGATCGAAATCAAACTGGTCTAACTTACTATCTGAACATACATCCGAATTCAAGAATGTTGAAAATTTCATTTCCTCATCAGATGTGACATTATCACTTGCGGGAGTCGGGAAACTGGATGGATTTGTGCTTTTCAAATGATCATTTGCGGAAGCATTTTAAAAATTAGAATGGCGATCCTTTTTAAAACGCTCCAATTGAGGGTTTTTTTCTTTATCAGAAGAATTTGGTGAATAATCACCAAGAAAATCTTTAGAGGAAGAGGTATCTGAGGGTGGAGAAGAATGTTCTGACAGATTAATTTTCTCCCCTTGGAGTAAGTCAAGCTTAGCTTGAAGCTCTGCTTTGTGGAGTTGCTCTTTCATCAGATCTGCTGCCAAGGCAGACAGTTGAGAAGTAAGCTTGTTTATCTCTGTCTAAAGATATTCCTTTTCCTCCCTAGATCCAGATTCCTTTTGATTGAGGCACTCAAGTTTGGATAACAAATCCTGTTTTTCCTTTTGAAAATTACTTCTTTCCTGTTCAAATGACTCTTCTAGCTGAACAATTTTATTTTCTAAAATCAGAGGTGGAATATAGATCTTGTGATCCATCGATTCCTCCTCAAGTTCAACGGGTTTTGAATCGAGTTCAGCCTAAGAATGGCTTCGAAAATAGTCATTTGACAGAAAAGTGGGTTTAGTATTGTTGTATGATGCATTTAGTGAGTCATACACAAAAGGAAGTTTCATCGTGACAATATTTTTCCTTCTCAAAGTTTCCAGTTCCCGATCCTCATTATCAAGTGGTTTGGTTCATCTGATTTTGTACTCTAGGTAAGTCTTGTCCAATCCCAAAAATTCGAAAGCATATAAAGTGAGTACATTGGACAAGGCCATTTTCAGATAATGTGGGTTATTGCATCCGATTCCACATTCAGGATTAAAGTACTTGAACACTTTGGGTATGTTCATGTGGATCGTTTGTTCAGTTTGACCAAGTTTGTAAAGCATGAGTTCAAGATCCTTTAACTTGTCAGTCAACTTTTTGTTTTCATTTTTACAAGAGACGCTTTTACTAACAATCTCAGTTCTCTCATTTTCTGACATACGAAGCTTGTCAGTCAGTTCATTTACTTTGGTCTTTAACTCCTTAGTTTCTTTTGAGAAAATCTCGCAGTGTTCCTTTAGATTTGAAACTTTGCACAAGTTTCCAACATTTTCTACAAGTTGCCTATCAATGGTGTTATGCTGTCTTTCAACCCTAGCTTCTAAACGAGAAACTTTCTCTTTTAGCTCAGAATAAGTTGGATGAGACATTGTTACCTAAAAAACTTGAAGTCCAAGGGTTAATCTTGACGAGAAATGAAACTTTAAAGTGCAAGGACCAAAACTGACAACGAGTGAAATTTGAAAGTTTACGGATTAAACTTGACAAACTTTGAAACCTTTGAAGTACGGGGACTAAAAGTGACACTAACTGAAACTTAAAACTAGAGGGACAAAAATGATAGAAAGTGAAACTTAAAGGTAGAAGGACCAAAAATGACATAAAATGAAACTACTAACTAGAGGGACTAAAAGTGTAAAATTTAAAACTTCTAACGAACTTAACTGGACTCTAACTGGAAAAGGACTAAAAATGAAATAAAAACTAACCAAACTAACAGACACTAACTGTACTAACGAAAATGGACCAAAATGTAACGGATTTATCCGTCACTTAATGGAAACACTATTCATCGTCTTCTTCGTTGAGACGACCTGCAAAAACTCGAAACGATTAGAAATATTCAATGCAAACCGATCGTTAAAGCGTCCTGATCACTCCTTAACAGATTAAAACTTAAACGGTCAACTCACGATCACAAACGAACCAACCGAAAACTTTTCGGAAAACGATCAAAAACTCAAAAACTCGATATGGGTAAAAACTTTTCAACCAAAATCGATCATTTATGGTTCGTGAACACGCCTTAACAGTTTATAGTCCAAATAATCAACCCACGATCGAAAACGAAGCAACCGAAAATTTATCGAAAACCAAACAAAAACTTAAAAACTCGACGTGGGTTGAATTTTTTCGAACAAAATCATTCGATTAAGCACCGTAAACAATCCTCAGCAGTTTAAAAACGAAAAAATTCGTACACAATCACTACCGAATCAACCGAAAATAAAACGATCGAGAGTTTCGGAAAACCAATATATATGTGAAGTATGTATGTGTGGTTAATATATGTATGAGGTTTTCTTTTGATGAATTTCAAGCACAAAATGGGGTAAGCATCCTGGAAGAAACTGAGAGTTCCACTTCCACCAAAAAGAAGAATACAGAAGATCGACTATGGTGAGGATGTGAAAACTAAAGACAGAAGTCAAGTTACCGAAAAAGCAATGGACGAAAAGCTTGGGAGGATGGTGACACGTGTCGTGCTACCACGCGTTGTCATGCATTCACGCCATCATTATGGGGCATTCTCCGAGAATTTCACTGGGCTCGAATTGGAAGATGGTGGAGGCAGAGGGTTATTGCCTAATTATAAATTATAGCGGTGTATGTGAAGATCGGGTCACAAACAACCGGGAAGGGTAGGTACCGGGAGAAGTGCGTACCGGGAAACAGAACCCGGGAGTTTGAAGTCCAGGGAAATACCAACAACTCGGTAAACAGAACCGTGAAAGCAAAGTACCGGTAAACTAGACCCGATATTGAAACCGGGAACGGATGGACCAGAGATAGGTCCGGGACAATCAAGAATCTGGGTTTCGTGTTCTTCGACTAATATGGCGATAACTCAACAGATCAATCAAGAACAACTTTTTCAAATTAAAACTAAACACTGATTTTGTTTATCAAACACAAGCACAGATTCAATTTAATCGATAAACAACTAAAATTCAAGCTTTAAGAAATCGATTTTGATGAACACAATATAGCGGTCGAACCAAAAGTCGATAAAAAAGGGATTTAAACAAACCTTTTGATCGTATCGAATAAAATTTAATTCGATCCTGCTCTGATACCAATTGTAGATCCCAGAAACAGTACAATCAACAGTAATAATCAAGAAACAATAAGGATTGAATCACAACTATTGGTCATATGATTAGATTTATCAATAAAGGGTTTAAGGTTTACAGAGAGAATTTCAATACGACTAGGTAAACCTTCTAATGACCATTCCCCTCCCTTCTCCTAACCTCTAAACAAACCTTTAAATACTCAGGGTTAAAACCCTAAAGGTCCAAGGCCCATTAAACCAAACAATCCCAATAATAATAAAAGGCTTATTACAACGCTTTTAATAAAATTAATTAAACTCTATAAATGCGCTATACAACTTTCAACGCACTAGCACTTTCAGTTCTAACAATTCACCATGCTAAGTTCAATAAGTCCTATTTTTCGTTCAATAATAAATCTAATCCACATAAAATGCACGAATTTGACTATAGCAACTTTCTCAAACCAAGCACTACAGAACAGGAACATACACCACCATCGACATCTCCCTCACCTCAAACAATGCACATACCATGCCATGTGTGCATCACTAATACACAAACCAAACCGTAACACTCCCTCACCAATGTCATGATAGACCCAAATCAGCCACCCTCTGTCAATCCCCAGGCTTAGACCCCACCACGACGCTCAACAAACTCGACACATCCAATGCAAACCAAGGCAAAATCCAGAATTTTCAAACTCAAATATCTAACCCTACTTATCGAACATCATGATGGCCTTGTCATTGTTCTCCTAAGTACTATTGTTCCTAAAGGCTATTAAACCACCGCTAAACATCCGGAATGGATGCATGCCATGGATGAAGAAATTACAGCCCTAAAATCAAATGACACTCGGAAGCTAGTTCCTCAACCAATACAATAAAATGTAGCACGAGCAAAGTGGGTCTTTCTAACTAAATTTTAACCCGATAGGACCATCGAACGACTAAATGCATGACTTGCAGCTCAAGGGTTCACCCAAATACAAGGACTTGATTTTACCTAACAAGTTTAGCCTAGTTGGCAAAACCGCCACTATGTTCTCATTCTAAGTATCATCATAATGAAAAAGTGAACGCTACAACAACTCAATTTGGAATATGGGTTTGTGATTGCACAATACTTGGATAAGTTTCTAGATTATGTATTAGAAAGACACTTCCAAATACTATATTTCTCCCCTTCAATGCCTTGGATTTTCATGAAATTAGTACTGGGATAATCTAGAAACACATACCCGAAATAAGGCACTAACTTTGTATATATATATTCATCAGATCACGTTTTATGTATTTATATGAGAGATCAACAGTTACAGGCAGTTAAACTGTTATAATCGTTAATGGATAATATTAAAGAGCAGTTACATCCAATTCAGAGTTCCAAAACCGAGCTCTGACTTTGAATTCCAAGTATCAGTGCTCTGATCTTAACTCTAGTTGCATAGTTCAGATCTCAGACTATATGATCCAGAGTTTAAGACTTAATCAATTTAAGTCTGGATGCACAGGCCTTAAGTCTGATTGCATGGTCCATACTTTAGACTTAGCCAAATTTCAAAGTAACTTCAGAGTGCAGAAGGATCAGATCTTTGATTATATTACCCAGACTTATACTTAGTGAAATTGCAGAGAGGAACTAGTGTGGGGTTGGACTCTGGGGTTGTAGGTATTGGAGAGGTGATCTCTTGTTGAGTCGGACTCCTGGGCTCTGGCATATTATGGTAACGAACACATGAAAATTCGGGCATTGGGACCATTGTTTTGAGGCTTTGGCCTAGTATAGTTGGCACTAAGTCATCGAGGGTATTATGGGGATGAACTCATGTAGAGTCAGGCCCCGAGACCATTATCTAAAGGTGTAACTCTATGGTGTGTGAGTAAGTACAAAAGTCAGGGGTATTACGGAGATGAACTTGTGTAGGGTCGGACTCCTGGACCTACGGTGTTGCGGTGGAAACTTGAGAGGAGTTAGACACCAGGACTGTAGCCTTATGGTACTACTTGATAACATCGATGCATACTTACTTTGTATTTCTCCATATTTGATGGAAATGGGTCTCCCTCGTCAACAAAATGTGTTGTTTTTGGTATTGAGTTATCTATGCTTTCGGTGCTTTTGGTTATGGAGTATTATATGTATTTTGATGTTTTGAAGCACAAGTCCTATCCATATTTTGGGTGAGTTTAGTTGTTATGCTTCTTTCTAAGCCAGACATTTTTATTATTGGATCTCATTGTGGAAATTGTGGGTTTGTAAATATATTCCTTTTAAGTTAAATGCGATTTTAATAAAAGAGTCGGTGATTAAAGAGAACTTTTTCGGTTTTACAGTTTTATGTTTATATTAAAAACTACTTGAATTCACTAGTTAATCCTAACATTTTTTCTTATAGACATGTATATCAGGTCTTAATGGGATCTTAGTGGCATGTGGAGCTTTGTAGAGGTTCTGGTAGGATGGCTTTAGAGATGTCATCCAGTCTTGAAGATAGCAAATTTGTTGGTTTTAATACCTCTAACCTATTATAGTTCTATTGGGAATTAGATAGTCCAATTTAGAACTTTGATACAGATCTTGTTCTCCTTCATTTGTAATTTTACGTATTTCAGTATTAAAGTCATATTATTTTGAAGGAATTTGGAATTTGGAAACTGTAAATTGTTTTCTATTTTCTAACTCTAGGGTGTTCCAATATGTGACAACATTCTCAACATACAATTGAAAATATTAGGGGTTGTTTACTTGCTTCTTATTAGCACTTATTAGATAAGAAGTTCTTACCGTAATAAGAGATGAATTGTTTACCTTTCACTTCTTACAAAAAAGATGCTCTGACCGTTCCTCTTACCCTATTCTTTTCTCTCTCAAGTTCACCACTAGAATCTCTCTATTTCACTCATAGCCTCTCAATTTACTCAACAGAATCTCTCAATTTCAGTCGGAGAAAATGAAAGCTCATCGCCATTTTTAGCTTGCCTTCTTTGGTCGCTCTTGTTATCTGGTTCTCATCTGCTTTACTACTATTGTACTTTTACTCCATCTACCATTTTAGGTACGAAAATAACTTTGTAATGCATTTGTTTTTAGGATTTCAAGATCTGGGTTATTTTTTAGTGTTGTTTATGTTGGTTCTACATGAGATTCAAGATTTGAGTTTTTTATGGGTAATGACCAAGTAGGGAGGGAAGAGCATTACAAGGTTTTGTCTTTGCCATTGTTGTTATAATGATTCTTTTCCTCTCTTTGTTTGCTATGTTTGGTATTTTATACATTATCTATTTTTTCTAGAAAATGGACTTCTAAAATCAAATCTTCATTTGTAATTCACAGAAAAGAATTCATGCACAGTTCTCACTCACCAAAAATTGAATGAGTGAACATTTTTTTGAAAGAGGTGGTGGGTTCTGTTTCATAGTTTGATGTGAGAAGAAAAATAAAATATTGGATTATTTCCTTAAGCAGAATGCCATGAATGTAACTCCAGAGGTTTGTAGTGTTTATTAATGGTTGTGGTGTCTTTGTCTTGTAGAGCCACATGGTCCATATGGATAAAGTATATATACACCTTTATAAAATTAAAATATAATATAGAATAAACACACAGAAACACATGAGACAAGAACTTGCTTTAACTAGAGATGAATACTTCAAATCTGATGCCAACCATTCTTTCCTTCATGAGTTAAGTATCACTTGATTTCTGTTCTTTCGGACACCATCTCTCTTTTCTTTCTCTTATTTATGTGCATATTTGTATCTCAACCAAATCTTCACTATTCATAATTAATATGAATAGATGTTAAAGAATATAATTCAGATTTGCTTGTTTGCATGCGGTTCAAGATCTGTTTTCCTTTAGCCTACAATTGTAAATAAGGCAATTTTATATATTGATTTAGAGCTCCTTTTTGTGTTCCTTCTGAGATTCCCAAGAAAGTTGCATTTTTTGTTTTTTTGGAAAGATTCCAAGTTAAATTATATATGGCCAAACAAGGCACTTTTCATATACATGAATTTGCATGATTTTTTTTACTTCACACAATAAATTACATTGGTGTCCCTTTTACTTTACTTAAATACCATAGGAAATTTGATAGTGTTTTAAAAACATGATATTTTGCTTAATTCTTCTAGATATGGAAAACTTTGGTAAATCTTCACAATTAAAAAAGCCTAGAGGTAATTGGAAAAAAGAAACTATTGTGAAAACACTTATCAAATCTTGTTTACATGAGATCTCCGTAAATGGACAAGAAGATGGTAGCCTTAATGCAGCTTTTTGTAAGAATGTAGCAGAAACACTGCAAAAGAATCATAATTTTGTTGTTGAACAATGCAAATGAAAAACCATTATGATTACCTAAAGGAAAGTATGGATCATGGGCGAAGTTAAGAAACAAAATGGGTAATGTTTACTATGCATCAACAAACATGTTTAATCTGTCAGAAGAGGAATGGCAAATGGAAATGAAGGTCACTGTTTATCCTTTTTTGATTGAATTTTCTTAAACTCTTCTTTATATTATACATATACTTATAATTTTTTATAGACAACAAATTTGTTGAGAAGTTGCGGACTGCACCTCTTCCCTTTCCTGAACTTTGTATTTAATTGCTTGATGGTGTTGCTTCCATCGGTGTTGGAAGCTTGGGATCGACTGCTATTATTCCAAACCCTTCTAATGTGACTTCGAAAATTGTTGAGGATTATGATACACAAGACTACTATGATTTAACATAAGACCTACTTCATTCGGAAGATGGCATTGTTTTTCGTCCCCAACCTCAAAGGAAAAAGAACAAAAAGGAAAACAACATTCGGTAAATGAGGACGGGTTAGCTAAGGTTGTGACACATGTTAAGCAGGTCTTGAACAAACCATCGGGCAATGATGAGATGGATCTTTGCATTGATAAGTTGAAACACTTGGGTGGGAGAAAAGCCCAATGTATGACATAGCACTTTATATATTCAGTCAAAGCACCAACTATAGGAAAATTTGGTTACGATTGAACGACGAGAGATATGAGGGGTGTGTCAAATTTACAGGAAGTAAGCTCAGTCTATTTTAGTTTGAAGTGATGTTTTGTTTTATTTTGAACTACGTTTCCTTTTAGATGATTATTTGTTTAGGATATTTTTTATAGATGGTATTATGATTGGTTCAATATGAATAAATGATTATTTGAACTTGATGGTATGTGTGTTACAAGTTTATGTTTTTTTTTAAATATTTGTGTTGATTGTTTAAACTTGATGTTCTTGATATGTTTGAAGCTTGAAATGATGTTCTTTTGTGGTTAATATTTGCAAGGTTCTACATGGATCAAAACGAAATCATTTTGATTGTAGTTATTATATATTGGTATGTGAGAAGAAGAAGAACATCAACAAGAATAGAAAAGGTGAGAGATAACACTTCAACTTTGACTAGACATGTGTATACACAAGAATTATTAAGTAGATCCAATAACAATGTCATGAATTAATGCTTTTATCCCATAATGCCTTTATAATGTTATGCAACCACTTTAAACAAAAAAATTGGTTGCAATCAAGTAGGCATATAAGTGTTTAAGAGAATATGGCGATGTTTTTGACAATTATTGCTCACAATGAACGTTTTAGAATGGTTAAACGTAGATTTCAACACTCCACATGGACTATTCATAATTGTTTTCATGAATTATTGGGAGGAATGATGGAATTCACGAGAGATATCGTAGGGCCAACCTCCATTGATTGAACATCAAGTACGTCATAGAGATTTAGGCGCCTGAGAGAGATATTTTTGGTATGATTTATGTTAATGATTTGATAATATCTACACCATTTGATATTCTTTTACAAGTTTTTAATATATATTTTTTTCTTTTTAAAAGGGGGCTATAGGTAGGCTAGATGGAACCCTGATACATGCAGTTGTGCCTAGTGATCGACAATCAATGTATAAAGGAAGAGGAAGAGGGGAATGATACCAAAACGTTTTAGCAATTTGTGATTTTAATATGATATCCATGTTTGTTTGTGCTAGATGAGAAGGCACTGCACATGATTTTAAATTCCTGAGAGAAGTTGCTTTTTACCAACTTAGGGATTTCCGTTTCCTCCATCAAATAAGTATCGTTTTGCTTAACTTTAAAAGGTTATCCCTTTTATATATTTTTGAAGTTGTATATGTAATTGCAGATAAATATTATTTTTGTGATGCCGGCATATACTTGCACCTGAGGATTTATGACTCCGTATCATAATACAAGGTATTGGGAGCAAATTTTCGATGTCAACGTGAATTAACTAAGGAAGAAATGTTCAATCATGCTCATGCATAACTTAGTAATGTTATCGAACGTGCATATGGTGTCCTAAAAGCAAGATTTTCGATCCTAAAGCAAAGGGCTTTGTATCCTTTTCAAGTACAGAAAGATGTGGTGATTGTTTGTTTCACGATTCATAACTTTATAAGAAAATGCAATATCCAAGATCAATTATTTATGGAATACGATGAGAATATCATCTTTACTGTTGCTCAAGAACAACATGAAGGAAGCAATGAAATAGAAGTCGATGAAATGCAATGAAGTTCCCAAGACTCTAATATATGACTAATTTTAGTAATCAGATTGCAAATCAATTATTGTCCATTGCTTCAAATTAAGATTTGTACACAAACTTTTGAACTTCAATTTATTTTCTTGTCTAAATATATTTCAATTATGAAATTTCTAATTTTTGTTCATTCAGCAATTATTCAAACATAATATTTGGGAAATAGTTGCATTGTATTTAGCACTACACTATATATATGGTTATAACGGACATTTTTTACCAGTCAACACCAAATCCAAAATATTTGGTAAATAACCATTTTCCAGACAACACTTATTTTAGACAAAGCCGCTTACTCTAGTCAGACCTCTTATTCGAAACAACGCTTACCAGCTATTGTTAGCTATTTTTGGTAAACAACCCCTTGGTCCATAAAATTATTGGATTGTTTGTCACTCATTAAAACACGTTGAATTGTTTGGTAAAAGTTATTTGTCAAAAAAGTTGTACACTTGTACCTATAGATTTTTCTTGCAATGCTAGCTAAACATATCATAACAGACATGATAAATTTTCTTCTCGACACATAAAAATGCTAATATTGACTTAACTGAAAGTCTTAAATTGAATTACTCAACATTGTACCCAACAAGAGCTACACGACTCCGTACGAAACTTCACAAGTCACGTTTAATCTCACCTAATAAAAGGCGTCTTCCTAAAGTCACTTACCACCTTGCCAACTTCTTAGCCATACATGACTTCCTACTTGTAACATCCTTAATTTATGGTAAATTTAAAATTCGAAAATTCGGCGATATGACGTCTATAAATAGAGGAACATGTTCACCCTAAATAGGGGTAAGTCAAAACCTGAATATTACGATAATGACATACCAAAACTAAAGTGTATCATCCCAAAATAAGGAAACCAAGTATGGTGATTACAAACCCAAAAGAATGAAGAATAAAATCGACAACCTAATAATCTAAAATTGTCAGTTAGATTAGTCGGGTGTCGCTATCCCTCCAAAATGTATACATTCAAAAATCATGTAATCTCCAAAAAGACCATTCACGACCCCAACGTCGTCCACTTAGTCCCGACGAGCCCCACCGCTAAGATGACCTGCCATACACAACAACCAAAGAACAAGCGTTAGGCTAAAGCCTAGTGAGAACAAGTCAATTGAAATAGAAGTACTAAACCCATTTGAAGTCGTGCGGAGGATATAGCCATGAGCTAAATCAAACAATCAAGTAAACCATTAGTGATCATAATATGGTACAATAACCCCAATCACCTAGTGAGCTAAACTCCTCTAACTCTATTGCTCGAAAACAATAAGTCAACCCCTCTAGGTTTATCCTTGAGAGTTCCAAAACGGGAACTCATGTACAATGGAATTACACCTTACTGCCCATGGGACGTTGCCCAACCATATAGGTCCACACCTTACTTACCATGGTGACCCGATGCCTATTCTGTGCCAAAGTGGTGAACCTAATGTCCAAAAAGGGACATTAGGAACGTCGTTCCTATAGATCAATTGCACTAAGACCAAGACTAACACAAACTAAACAACCACATTGGTTCATGTATATCAATCTCATACCAATAAATATCCATAAACAATATAACAATATAATGTGAGTAAACCCACAAAATCAACTCCACCATGTTTTGGTTTAAGGCTTGTCTCAATAATCAAGCCACATCACATATCTTTAATCCAAAATCCAAACCTTCCCAAACCCTAGTTTTAATTGGGTTTATTCATGATTCCATAAAAACAAGAATGATGATGATAGAACATGTAAATACTTTTAACATCCCTAAATCATGAGTCAAATATATTTCCAAATACTTTCATCCACACCCAAAACCCCAAAATCTCTTAAAATCAACTTTAGGTCAAGAGTTTACTAAAACCCCAAAACCCCATGGCTTACGAGTATATGAGAGTTCAAATACTAGAAGATTACCATATATGATGTATAAAACATGAATGTACTCACCTTGCTAAGAAATATGAACAAACCCGAGATGATGAGAGCTTGAGAGAGGAACGTGAACTTGGAGTTATAATCACTTGAGTTCCTTAAACCAAAATTGACCTAAGTCAATCACATAACTCCATTTAATGCTTTCATCCAAGCGGATTTAATGAGTGAATAAGAAGCTTACCTTGCTTTGGAGAGGAAAATCGCCCAAAATCAAGAGAGGTTGCAATAAATAAGGTTAGGGCCGGTTTTCCCTTTTTAAGGGCGTGCAGAGGTCGTGCGCGGATGCTCGCATAACCCGACCCGCGCGGAGGGTCGTGCGGAGCACTGGAGTTGTGCAAAGACAGAGCCTTGCATGGATACCCGTGTGGTCCGACCCGCGCGAAAGGTCGCGCGGAGGACTGATGGCGAAAGTCCCTTTTGAACAAAGATGCTCAATAACACTTGAACCAAAACTCCAAATAAAATCAAGATTTAAACTACACCATGAGCTGTATACAGATTAAAGGTATATTTTGTTCTCCTATAATTCAGGGTGTTACAATCATCTCCAACATGGAGAAGATTCCGTCCTCGAAATCTAAGTTAAGAGAATAGGTGGGGATATCTTCGCTTCATGTCCTCCTCAGCTTCCCATGTTACATTAGCACCACGATGGTGCTTCCATTGAACTTTTACCATAGTAACCTCTTTGTGACGAAGCTTCTTCATTTTCTTCTCCAAAATCGAACCAGGTTCTTCTATGCAACGGTTTCCCTTGTCAATTTTAATTTTGGAGAGTGGAATAACACTCTCCTCCTCCGCTAGTCACTTTCGAAGGTAACAAACATGGAACGTGTTGTGAATTCCATTCATTTCCGAAGGGAGTTCCAATTGGTAGGCTTGAAGTCCGACTCGTTTGATCACGGTGAAAGGTCCAAGTAGGGGTGTTCAAAAAAACCGGAAAACCGAGAAACCGAGCCGAACCGTTTGATCTGAAACCAAAAAAACCGATAACCGAAATAATCTGAAAATTAAAAAATCGAAAACTGAAAAACCCGGGTATTCATGGGTCGGTTTCGGTTTCAAATTTTCGGTACCCGCGGGTACCCGAACCGAACCGAATATAATGTATGCATAATATTTAATTTATATTACTTACTTATTTATTTATCAACCTAATGTTAAAGAGTAAAAATCTTTTACTTTTTGCTATCAATCATTACGGTGGATGACTAAATTTAGATGTTAACCGAAAAATGGATACTATTAAACAATTAAACTTATTGTAGTTTGGAGCACTTTAATTATTTTTATATATTTTCTGTGTGATTTTTTTAAATGTTATATTTTAGTACCATTTTTATATTGTAAATAATATTTTTTATAACGTTGGGTAACCGTGGACCGAACCGCGGGTAACCGTCTTATTTCGGTTCGGTTCGGCTCGGTTAGGTTCAACCCGCGGTTCGGTTTCGGTTCGGGTAACTAGGTATCCACCTTATGAGGTTCAGTTCACATTTTCATTACTAACCGAACCGAACCGTGAACACCCCTAGGTCCAAGGA
This sequence comes from Arctium lappa, assembly GCA_023525745.1. Classification (NCBI taxonomy): domain Eukaryota; kingdom Viridiplantae; phylum Streptophyta; class Magnoliopsida; order Asterales; family Asteraceae; genus Arctium; species Arctium lappa. The sequence goes on from CM042062.1 coordinate 34,176,125, forward strand.
AATGGGGATTCAACTTCCCACGCTTTCCAAACCTAATTATTCCCTTCCAAGGGGACACTTTCAGCATAACCCGATCCCCCACTTGGAACTCTATCGGCCGCCTCTTCTTATCGGCATAGCTTTTCTGTCGGTCCTGAGCTGCCTTTAAATGCTCGCCAATGCCTTTAACTTTGTTTGCAGTCTCTTGAACGATTTCGGGTCGGACAAATTGTTTCTCCCCCGCTTCAAGCCAACATACGGGAGTTCAACACTTGCGACCATATAGTGCTTCAAACGGTGCCATTCTAATGCTCGAGTGGTAGCTATTGTTGTACGTGAACTCCACCAAAGGTAGGTGCGAGTCCCAATTACCCCCAAAATCGATTATGCAAGATCTTAACATGTCTTCTAGTGTCTCAATTATCCTCTCGCTTTGGCCATCAATTTGGGGATGATAGGTTGGACTCAACTTTACTCGCGTACCCAATTCCTTTTGCAAACCGTCCAAAAAATGCGACATGAACCGACTATCGCGATCCGAGACGATAGATAACAGCACGCCATGGCGAGATATCACCTCATCGATGTACAACTTTGCTAGTTTGTCCATAGGTAGAGTCTCTTGCATAGCTAAGAAATGGACGCTCTTGGTCAAGCGATTCACTATCACCCAGATTGTGTCATGACCCTTTAGGGTCTTTGGCAATTTCTTCATGAAGTCCATGGTGATATGATCCCATTTCCATTCCGGAATTTCTAAAGATTGTAGACTCCCATAAGGTCATTGGTGCTCGACCTTCACTTGTAGACAAGTCACACATCGCTCCACGTAGCGCGCCACATCAAGATTCATGATCAGCCACCAGTAGTGCAATTTCAAATCTCGATACATCTTCGTGCTCCCCGGATGGATAGAATACTTTGACTTGTGAGCATCCTTGGGAAGAAGTTCTCAATTTCCCCCAATCTTGGGCACCCAAAATATTCCGTTAAATAGCTTTACTCCCCGTCTGTCTTCCATCAAAAGTAGATGTTACTTTGACATGACTTATTCCTTGAGGTTCTCCTCTATTAAGGCTTCAACTTGCGACGATTTGATTCGATCAATGAGCGTTGACCCAACTCGGTTCATGAGAAAGTGGCTTGAGAACTTCCTCCGTAGTCCTTTCGACTTAGAGCATCGGCGACGACGTTTGCCTTACCCGAATGATAAAGCAACTCGCAATCGTAATCCTTTAGTAACTCCAACCACCTCGTTTGCCTCATATTCAGTTCCTTTTGATCGAATATGTGCTTCAAACTCTTGTAGTTTGTGTAGAAGGTGCACTTCGTGTCGTAGAGGGAATGTCACCATAACTACAAAGAAAACACCACCGCCGCCAATTCCAAATCGTGGGTAGGGTAGTTGATTTCATGAACCTTGAGTTGCCTTGGTGCATAAGAAATCACCTTGCCTCTTTGCATTAGAACGCAACCCAAACCCATCTTCGACGCATCCTTATATACCACAAAATATTCCGACCCTTCGGGTAGAGATAGGATTGGAGCTTCGCAAAGCTTCCTTTAGAGAGTCCGAAACGCCTTCTCTTGACTCTCGGTCAACGTAAACTTCACGTTCTTTCGGGTTAGGGCCGTCAGCGATGAAGCTATCTTGGAAAAATCTTGAATAAATCTTCGGTAATATCCCGCCAATCCTAGAAAAATTCATATTTCTGACGGGCTCTTGGGAGGATCCCAATTCATCATCGCTTCGATCTTCGTGGGGTCCACTTTCACCCCTTCTTTGGTAACTACATGACCCAAAAACTGCATCTCTCGAAGCCAAAAGTCGCACTTTGAAAACTTTGCGTAAAGCTTATCCCGCCTTAGCACTTCTAGAACCTCTCAGAGATGTTGCTTGTGATCCGCTTCGTCCTTGGAGTACATTATGATGTCATCGATGAACACTATTATCGACTTGTCAAGGAATGGTCGGCACACTCGGTTCATCAAGTCCATAAATATTGTCGGTGCGTTGGTTAGGCCAAACGGCATTACTAGGAACTCGTAATGGCCATAACGTGTCCTAAATGTCGTCTTTTGAATATCTTCCTTCTTCACCTTCACTTGATGATATCCCTAACTGAGATCGATCTTTGAGAAGAAACCCGCACCCTGAAGTTGGTCAAACAAATCGTCGATCCTTGAAAATGGATACTTGTTTTTCACCGTCACCTTATTCAGTTCTCTATAGTCGATACACATCCGCATTGATCCATCTTTTTTATTAACGAACAAGACCGGAGCTCCCCAAGGCGACGAGCTCGGTCTTATGAAGCCCTTCTCAAGGAGGTCTTAGAGTTGAGTCATCATCTCTTGCATCTCGGAGGGAGCTACCCGATAGGGAGCTCGAGCAATCGGAGCCGCCCCCAGAACAAGGTCAATCCGGAATTCCACTTGGCGATCGAGTGGCAAGTCGGGTAAGTCGTCCGAAAAAAACATCGGAGAACTCGCACACCACCCTTACATCTTCAATCATTCTCTTCTCAAGTTTGGTATCTATCGTGTATGCCAAGAAGGATGAGCATCCTTTCGCCAAACACTTTCGCGCTTCGATCATCGAGATAATCGCCATTTCGCCTTTCCTTCTTTCACCATAGATGATTACCGTCTCGCCATCTGCAATGGGTAATCGGATCATTTTCTTAGAACACACGATCTCGGCTTGGTTCTTGGCTAACCAATCCATTCCAACCACCGCATCGAATCCGCCGATTTGCATAGGCATTAAATTGATTGGAAATTTCCTTCATTCAATCTCAAGAGTGCAACCTTTCAAAACATCACGAATTACCACTTGGCCACCATCAGCTATTTCTACTACTATAGCATCTTCTAAACTACTCATAGGCACGACAAGCTTTTGACAAAACACATCGGATATGAAAGAGAAATCGGCACCCGAGTCAAACAATACATGCGTAGGTACGGAGTTTAGGAGAAACATACCCGATACCACATCGGTGGATGCCTTGGCCTCTTCCATTGTCATCTGAAATGCTCTTTCGGGCGTTTTTGGAGGATCCACTTTCTTCCCACCATTTCCTCCAATCTTCAACTTCGGGCATTCCGTCCTAACGTGCCCCTGTTCCTTGCATTCGAAGCACATTTGTCCCTTGACAGGACAGTCCCTAAAAGCATGCTCGGGCTTCCCGCACTTATAGCAAGTCCTGGGAACAAAGTTTCATGGGCCGAAATGCTTGCTTCGGCATTTGGAGCACCACCTAGCCTCGCGCCTAGGATCGGCACCACATTGATTGTTGTTGAAGAACCTTGGTTTCTTTGAGGGCACTGAGTTTCCCTCCCATCTTCTCTTCTCGACTTGGCGGCTACCTTCCTCTTTGTCGCGGTTGTAGGCGTCTTTCATTAATTGGGCCTCTTCGACCGCCTCTCGAAGGGTGGAGGCCTTTGACACTCGGACCATTGACATTATGTCCGATGGGAGGCCCTTGATATAAGCCTTGATCTTTTCTTTTTCAGTCGGAACCAGATGTCCCACCAATCCTAGCTTATCCATGAACAATCGGTTGTACTCCTTTACCGACAAATTACCTTTCTTCAAGTTCCAGAACTCCTCTTCGATCCATTCCATCGATCTCTCATTGCAATATTCCTCTAGCAATTTTTCCTTGAAGGTTGCCCATTTCAATTTATCTAAAATAGTAGCCTCAACAGAGGCGGTATACACATTCCACCAAGTGAGGGTCGCGCCCTTCAACATTTGAGACCCGAACTTTGCCTTTTGGTGATCGTCACATTCACTGGTTCGGAGGGCTTGCTCAATTTCTTGGATTGAATTCATGGACAAGATTGGATCATCTGCGCCTTTGAATTCGAGCAGTCGACAAATCAGAAAGGCCTTGAAGGAACAACTCTTCGTCTCTGATCTTGTATCCAAGGTCACGGGACTTAAAGTAGGAATTTTGTTTCTGGTACCCCCAGATCCCGCCACCACAAAATTCTCTGCAACCGTTTCATGCCTATGGTTGTTGGTGTCTCTATCTTCTAGGAGCTTTAGGAACAATTCTTGTTGTTGCGCCATGGACTTATACATGGCCAACATCAATCGAGTTTCCGTCGTCACCTCTTCCATGATAGGTTCCGACGTCCTAGATTGCGTCAGGGGATGTGCTCGATTCTTCCATCCAATACCTCGACGGGAAGGTTCCTCCGCCACGGTCACCCGTGGTTGATCGGTTGTGGATGCTGTCGCATCGTGGCCATCCGGTCTATTCCAGGTATTTACCATCTCATTCTGCCATACAAGTGAGAATTGAGATGAGAATAAGTTGCGGAAAAAAAACACAAAGAAACGTACTACTACATTCATTAACCATCATAACGACAGTAATCTAAGCATGCCTACGTACGATATATTCATAATAGCAGTAGCTAATCAAAATTATGAACATACTACACATAAGGATTCTCGTTACCGCAGTCAAAATTGTCAATTAGTGTAATTTCCGTCGACTCTAAGACCATCCTATCTTAAGAGTTCTACCCAATCTCACCAATTATAGCTTAATAACCTCAACTTAAGTCTAGGCATCTTACATTCATACCTAGTTCACTTAAACTAGAGCTCTAATACCAACTTGTAACATCCTTAATTTAGGGTAAATTTAAAATTCAAAAATTCGGCGATATGACATCTATAAATAGACGAACATGTTCACCCTAAATAGGGGTAAGTCAAAACCTGAATATTACGATAATGACATACCAAAACTAAAGTGTATCATCCCAAAATGGGGAAACCAAGTATGGTGATTACAAACCCAAAAGAATGAAGAATAAAATCGACAACCTAATAATCTAAATTTGCCAGTTAGATTAGTCGGGTGTCGCTATCCCTCCAAAATGTATATATTCAAAAATCACGTAATCTCCAAAAAGACCACTCACGACCCCAACGTCGTCCACTTAGCCCGACGAGCCCCACCGCTAAGATGACCTCCCATACACGACAACCAAAGAACAAGTGTTAGGCTAAAGCCTAGTGAGAACAAGTCAATTGAAATAGAAGTACTAAACCCATTTGAAGTCGTGCAGACAATATAGCCAGAGCTAAATCAAACAATCAAGTAAACCATTAGTGATCATAATATGGTACAATAACCCCAATCACCTAGTGAGCTAAACTCCTCTAAGTCTATTGCTCGAAAACATCAAGTCAACCTCTCTAGGTCTATTCTTGAGAGTTCCAAAACAGGAACTCATGTACAATGGAATTACATCTTACTGCCCATGGGACGCTGCCCAACCATATAGGTCCACACCTTACTTACCATGGTGACTCGATGCCTATTATGTGCCAAAGTGGCGAACCTAATGTCCAAAACGGGACATTGGGAACGTCGTTCCTATGGATCAATTGCACTAAGACCAAGACTAACACAAACTAAACAACCACATTGGTTCATGTATATCAATCTCATACCAATAAATATCCATAAATAATATATCAATATAATATGAGTAAACCCACAAAATCAACTCCACCATGTATTGGTTTAAGGCTTGTCTCAATAATCAAGCCACATCACATATCTTTAATCCAAAATCCAAACCTTTCCACACCCTAGTTTTAATTGGGTTTATTCATGATTCCATAAAAATAAGAATGATGATGATAGAACATGTAAATACTTTTAACATCCCTAAATCATGAGTCAAATATATTACCAAATACTTTCATCCACACCCAAAACCCCAAAATCTCTTATAATCAACTTTAGGTCAAGAGTTTACCAAAATCCCAAAACCCCATGGCTTACGAGTATGTGAGAGTTCAAATACTAGAAGATTACCATATATGATGTATAAAACATGAATGTACTCACCTTGCTAAGAAATATGAACGAACCCGAGTTGATGAGAGCTTGAGAGAGGAACGTAAACTTAGAGCTATAATCACTTGAGTTCCTTAAACCAAAATTGACCTAAGTCAATCACATAACTCCATTTAATGTTTTCATCCAAACGGATTTAATGAGGGAAGAAGGAGCTTACCTTGCTTTGGAGAGGAAAATCGCCCAAAATCAAGAGGTTGCAATAAATGAGGTTAGGGTCGGTTTTCCCTTTTTAAGGGCGTGCAGAGGTCGCGCGGTCCGACCAGTGCGGAGGGTCACGCGAAGCACTGGAGTTGTGCAACGATAGAGCCTCGCGCGGATACCCGTGCGGTCCGACCCGTGCGAAAGGTCGCATGGAGCACTGGAGGCAAAAGTCCCTTTTGAACCAAGATGCTCAATAACACTTGAACCAAAACTCCAAATAAAATCAAGGGTTAAACTACACCACGAGCGGTGTACAGATTAAAGGTATATTTTGTTCTCCTATAATTTGGGGTGTTACACTACACGACGCCACATGTCATATATATGCCTCGCGTTGTGCATATTTTCTCTATGCGACTTCACAAGTCGTGAATGTCGTCCATGGACACCATCTTTACGACTTTTTTCAAGCGATTATGCACAGGTTGCATTCCAAGTTACCTATATTCTACCGAGACTTGACTAATGCAATACTTAGCCATCTCTATGCCTTTTTAAGCTTATTTAACATTGTTTTCCATTATTATTTTGCATTGCAAGTAACAAACATATCACTTCTTTGCATACTTAACAACATGTTAACCAACGTTTCATGCATTAAATCAAGCATATATACTATGACCCATGAACAATTACATAAACAACACTTCATACTCAAATTAGTGGTTTTAAGGCCTCATTCTCACACCAATCAGTTATATATCAACAAATTTGGTTTAAAATGTATACCTTAAACTTAATGATTACCATTTGTATCTCCAAAACAACTTTATATTGTAATACGTACTCAAACCCCCATTTACACACACACACACACACACACACACACATACAGGGAAAACCGCAAAAAAAAATGAAAAACTGAGAAATACCCTGGTAACCGTTCATCTGTACGGTATGCACATGTGCATACTAATAATTTGTAATATGCACACATGCATAATGCACACATGCATAAAAAACCAAAAGCACTTTCAATTACTTGTATGTACATTTCCTAGGGAATAAATAAAAAATTAACAAAACACCTTCAATCTCCAAGTCCAAAAGTGGATTAAACACAAAAAGTTGATGCAGATTGCATCTAAATAACACGGCCATCTAGAAATATTGAAACCAAGAAAAAACCAGGTGCCATCCAAATTATACATCCATACAAATTCTGTTGCAATCTTGTATGGAAAGAGATTAAAAAAAAGGAAAACACAAGTGCAAAAAGCATTGTTGCAAGTCCACGAACCAAATGCAAATCATGAAAATACCGCATTCATAAACTACATTTCATCCAATAAAAACAAAGATAATATCCATTACTCCATGCCTCCATCCACAACTCAAATGCCAAGAACGTCAACCAGACATATCTCTATTGGCTTTATTCTGCAATCTAAGTGAAATAAATTAATCGGTTATAATTTAAAGAATGATAAAAAAAAATTGAACATAATATAAATTATGTAGCACCTCAAATTTGGAAATGGCGACTAATTTAAAATTTTCAATAATACATCAAATAAAGGATAAAATTCCTTTCTACAAATTAATTCTTCAGATACCCAAATTAAATTATAGATTTAACCTCAACAGTTATTTGCCTAAGTCTTATACAAAAACTAAATAAAGGTTAGGTGTTACTAAACCCATTACCAATTACTATCTCCAAAAGTGCGGAAGGCTTCACCTAATAGTTACACTCTTCTCGTGTATCTAGCTAACACTCAACTCTTCACGGTGATGCTAGTACCATTCCCCAACAAAGATATGATGCACATGCCGATAAATAAAAAGGTTAGGCTAACGCCTAGTGAGTTCAAGTAGTTTTCGTCATTTATATAAAATAGTAAAACTGAAAGACGACTTATTTAAAAACATAACTTCTCATTATGAAATGCATTTATTGTAAAAGAAACATCTTTCCAAACCCACTATTTTGTGATGAAAATCACTAAATCAAAACACTCATTTAACACGGATTCAAAACCCAACACTCACTCCAAAACACAGTGAAGTTAAATATCCAAATCATGAAAACATAGATAAATCTTTATTATCCAAATCATCCAAAAACATGTAATAAACTCAATAATACAAAACCACAAATCATAGATGTCAATCTATACTCAAAACGTCACTGAAAACATGGATAATACTCAATACCCAAAACAACACCTTTCAGTGACGGGAGAAACCCGTTTCCATAGAACGTGGCAGGAACACATAAGTATGCCATGTATCTATGTTATCAAACTACACCTCAGATCGGTAACTTTAATGCATGCTCTAATAAGAGTCACCTAAAGCCATCATTGCCTTTAGTATACACCCCTCATTGGGTGTCACCTTAAGGACTGAGTACCTCTAGTGTGCACGTTGTAACACCCGGATTTTCGGTACATTATTTCTTCTATCTATCTTCCCCATACTTCCCTCCTTTTTGTCATGAAACCCCTTAGTGTGAGTATCTTCGACTTTGGACATTGACCTTGTATGTGCTGATGCTCGAAAATCGATTTTTCGAAGGCCGAAGGATTCATGCGACAGTGCCACGCGATAGTGAAAGAGTCACTATCGCCGCGGCATAATCGCGGGGGGGGGGGGGGAGGTTTGAGTCGCGGTACATATGGCGCGATAGTGACAAGTGTCACTATCGCAGGGCACTATCGCTGGGATTGTACCGCGGGTGTTTAGGTGCGGGCGATAGTGCCCCACGATTGTGACAAGTATCACTCTCACGGGCAAGGTCGCCGTCGGGGGATTTTGGGTATATAAACGACCCAAACCGATTTCCTTTCTCATTTTTGCATGTGTGGAGCTAGTATAGGGCGATTTTGGAGCCCTAGGTGAGTTTCCTCTCATCTCTCTTCATTTATTGTTAGTTATTGGTTACCTAAGATCATTTATTTATCATCTAGGTTATCAAGTGGTGGTGTGAAGCTATCAAGTTCTCAAGTGTTAGATCTCGCCAACTAGAAATCTTGCTAGGGTTTAGAATAAACCCATTGTGAGTTCATCTACCTTTTCTTAAACTATATACACATCAAAATGCATATTTTGACTTCTAAGTATCTCCTTGTTTGCATCTTCATCATTTATGAGATTTTGACCTAACTTGGGGTTTTGGAGATTTTTAGGGTTTCTTACCATTTTGTAACATAAAGATATAACCCATGTCTTGGAACTATAAATATGGTTGTTTTCATATTTTGTTGAATAAATGTTCAATTTATGGCGTTTAGCCAAGTTCATATTTTAGTATATTATGGCCATTTTGGGTTGAAAATATTATTAATTAAAAAGGATACAAATGGTTAAATCTTAAGAAAATCCATGTTGCATTTAAAGGGGTTCTTACACTTTAAGTATTTACTTGGTAAGGAAACATATTTGGAAATGAAAAGTTAGCCTTATGATTTATGATTGGAATTTGTATTTCTTATCAGCAGTTAACCATAAAAATGTAAATTGAGAAATATTGGTGCTATGAACTATATGTTTGATTATAGTTGGTCACAAATGAAACGTGGCAAGTCTAGACTATTACTAGTGGATCCATAGGTATAGAGTCGACTTATTATTTGGGGATAACTCCCGTATGTAGCTAGTTGAGACATTGGACCCTAGAGGGCAACTTGGTATGGTTATGTGGGACCGGATACTAGCCGTGGGTCGTAAGTGTAAATCCTAGTGAATGAGCATGACTAGGGATCATTGGGTGCCCTTCCCCACATCTTAGTACGAGCTGGCATGTTCGTGGCCTTAATCCTAGTATGGTGAGCTCAATAACTTAGAAAGTGGCTTACTTTGTGTTTCACCACAATCCTTGGAAAATCGGGTATTCCCATCATCGCAAGATGTATTTTAGACCGCAAGGTCAAAATGTGTTTATCAAATCATTTACAAAGGCTATTGGTAAAAACAAGTTTATTTATGTTGTATTTAACTTTTTTACCGAATTGTCGTATAAACTGTATGTTCTTACTAGGCTTTAAGCCTAACACTTTTTCCCAAATGATGTGTATAACAGGTTCCCTTAGCGGTGGGTCGTCAAGGGGTTGAGTGAAGAGCTTGGTCTTTTGAGGGCATTTTTGGACGATAGATATTTTGGGGTCTTGGCGTTTAAAGCATTTATTCATTTTTGGTATTGGGTTGACAACCTATGTAATCTAGATAGAAATGGTTTAGATTAGTTTGTTGTCGATTTTCCATGCATCTTATACAGGTTTTGTAAACGTATATACTTTTACCCATTTTGGGTGGTTTGATCCAAATACAAACGTCATATTGCCGAATTTTCAATTTTTAAAATTACCCGAATTTCTAGGGTGTTACAAGTTGGTATCAGAGCTCTAGTTTAAGTGAACTAGGCATGAATGTAAGATGTCTAGACTTAGACTGAGTATGTTAGGCAATGATTTGTGAGTTGGGTAGAACTTCTAAGATGGGTTAGTCTTAGAATCGACGGAAGTCATGTTCATCAAGCGTTGTGATGATGGTAACAAGAACTCTTATGTGTTATATGTTCATAATATCACTTAGCTAATGTTATTATGAGGATATCTTACGTGAGTGTACATGGTTTGCTAATGTTATGACAATTGGTAGACATAGTAGTACATTTCTTTTGTGCTTACTTCAGTTAATCTTTATTACTCTTTCTCGTGCTTGTGTGGCAGCCATTATTCTAGTATGGTGAACACTCGCAGTCGACCGTTAGCCGATGTGAATGTACGTGAAGATAGCTCGCCCGAATGGAATCCAGTAGTTAGGGCAGCGATCGTCGTTCCTCCAGGTATGCCGCCTATATTCACGGGAGAAGTAGAGCAAGTGTTAAGAGTGGAGTTGGCATCCACGAACCCAGTTGTTCAAGAGACGAACCCTCAAGCCGACATGATAGCCGACATTATGCAGATGGTGTCATCGGCTATGGAGAAGCAACAGGAAGCGTTTCTGAAGTTGTTAGAAGACCGCGATGCAAGTCTCAAGAGAAATGAGGCGGTTGTAGAGAAAATTATGGTTGGTTCTGGTGGTACTGGTCAGGGGATCAGAACGAAAGAGCACAGGATTGCGGGTGCTCAGAAAAGTGGTAGGGGTTGCACTTATAAATCCTTTCTAGGTTGCGGGCCATCAGAATTCTCCGGTTCTGATGACCCGGTTGTGTGTGTGAAGTGGATTCAAGTTGTCGAGCAGGCTTTTGGCTCATCTGAGTGCGGTGATGACCAAAGGGTGAGGTTCGGTACTCAACTGCTCAGAGATACAGCGCTCACCTGGTGGAATGTCATCCAAACCACTCTCTCCTACCGTTTTGGCCCAACTAACTTGAGGCGAATTCAAGGTGAAAATATTGGAGGAATACTGCAGTGAGAGGGCCATGGATCATATTGAAGCGGAGTTCCTGTCTCTTGAAAAGGGGAACTTGACGGTGAGGGAGTATACCCATCAATTTATGGAGAAGCTGGGATTGGTGGGGCATGTGGCCTCAACTGAAAAGGAGAAGATTAAGGCTTATCTCAAAGGCCTACCGGCGGACATGATGTCGATGGTCCGTAATTCTAAAGCTTCTAACCTTCAGGAGACGATAGAGGAAGCTCAATTTATGGAAGAGGTCTATGCAAGAGGCAAACCAGAGAAAGCTATGGTGGTAGCAGATAAGAGAAAGTGGGAAGGAAATTATGGATCGCATAAGAAGAATCGAACATTCGTTGGGAATCGGAATTTCAACAACCGTCAAGAGGCACGGTGGTGCCATAAGTGCCGAAGCAAGCACCATGGCAACTGTAATCCCAATTTCACCTCTTGTGCCAAGTGTGGTAAAACCGATCATCTTGTTAAAGATTGCCCAATCAAGGGGATTGTCTGTTTTGAGTGCAAGATGCCGGGACATTTTCGAAAAGATTGTCCGAAGTGGAAGACGGGGAGTGCCCCGGAGAAGAAAGAGAACACTCCCATAGTTCCTGGCAGAGCTTTCCAGATGACGTCCAAAGAGACCAAGGCATCCACCGACGTGGTATTAGGTACATTTCTTCTAAACTTTGTACCTGCTCGTGTGTTATTTGATTCGAGTGCCAGTTTCTCTTTCATATCTATTTCGTTTCGAGAAAAGTTTGCCATGCCCACTAATAGTCTAGAGAATGCTTTAGTGGTCGAGATAGCTAATGGTAGTAAAGTGTTAATCCGTGACGTCTTGAAAGATTGTATCCTTTGCATTGAGGGGTAGAAATTCTTAATCAATTTGATGCCAATGGTCATTGGTGGCTTCGACGTGGTGGTCGACATGGATTGGTTGGCGGACAATCATGCCGAAATCCTATGCTCCAAGAAACTAATCTGATTCCATATGCTGAATGACGAGATGGTGTTAGTGTATGGAGAAAGAAGGAAAGGTGACGTGGCGGTTATCACCATGGATAAAGCGCGAAAGTGTTTGGTGAAAGGATGTTCATCCTTTCTAACTTATGTGATAGACGCAAAACTCGAGAAGAAGAAGCTCGAGGACGTGAAAGTGGTACGTGAATTCCCCGATGTTTTCCTGGACGAGTTGCCCCGGTTTGCCACCGGATCGTCAAGTGGAGTTCTGGATTGATCTTATACCGGGGGCGGCTCCAATTGCACGAGCTCCTTACCGGTTGGTGCCATCAGATATGCAAGAGATGATGGCTTAACTCCAGGAACTTCTAGAGAAGGGGTTTATAAGACCGAGATCATCGCCTTGGGGAGCTCCGGTTTTGTTTGTCAAGAAGAAGGATGGCACAATGAGGATGTGCATCGATTACCGTGAATTGAATAAGGCCACGGTGAAGAATAAGTACCCACTTCCGAGGATCGACGACTTGTTCGATCAACTCCATGGAGCGGGTTGTTTTTAAAGATTGATTTGCGTTCGAGATACCACCAAGTGAAGGTGAGAGGGGAAGACGTCCCGAATACGGCTTTTAGAACGCGTTACGGCCATTACAAATTTCTCGTAATGTCGTTTGGTTTGACGAACGCACCGGCAGTGTTTATGGACTTAATGAATAGAGTGTGCCAACCATTCCTCGACAAGTCTCTCATTGTATTCATTTATGACATACTCGTGTATTCCAAGAGCGAGTCAGAACACGAGCAGCACCTACGAGATGTTCTAGAAGTGTTGAGGAAGGAGAGGTTGTATGCCAAATTTTCCAAATGCGACTTTTGGCTTGATGAAGTTCAGTTATTGGGCCACGTTGTCACTCAAGACGGAGTGAAGGTGGACCTTTCAAAGATTGAAGCAATGATGGATTGGGAACCTCCCAAGAGTCCGTCCGAAATCCGAAGTTTCTTGGGTTTGGCGGGATATTATCAGAGATTCATTCAAGACTTCTCCAAGATTGCTTCTTCTTTGACAGCTTTGACTAGGAAGAATGTGAAGTTCGTTTGGACCGAAACGCAAGAGAAGGCATTCCGGACCTTACAGAAGAAGTTGTGTAAAGCTCCAATCTTGTCGCTACCCGAAGGGTGGGAAGACTTCGTGGTCTATAGCGACACTTCGAAAATGGGATTGGGATGTGTGTTAATGCAAAGAGGCAAAGTAATCGCTTACGCATCGATACAACTCAAGATTCACGAAAAGAATTACCCTACCCATGATCTATAGTTGGCGGCGGTGGTGTTCGCTTTGAAGCTTTGGCGACACTAGAAATGGTTTAGATTAGTTTGTTGTCGATTTCCCATGCATCTTATACAGGTTTTGTAAACGCATATACTTTTACCCATTTTGGGTGTTTTGATCCAAATACAAACGTAATATTGCCGAATTGTCAATTTTTAAAATTAGCCGAATTTTTAGGGTGTTACACACGCCTCACTGGGCTCCACCTCAAGGATACCTGATCCTATTGCATGTTCGTTCTTTAGTAGAGTTCCAACCTCAAGGTTCTCACTCGACCTTTAGTGTATACTCGCTAGCATTCAATATAGGAGCCTCAACTCCCTACTTGATAACCCAAGATGTTTAACTCTCATGCATAAGAGTTCGAGCATCAAAACCACAAAACCCACGGTCCCAGAGTCTAACCCATAATGGTTCATCTCCACAACACCAGGACGACAACAATGCCAACTCGGGTATTTTCCCCCAAAGTGAGAACATCAAGACTCCTTACTATTCAAATATGACTGACTCATATACCTATGGATCCAATGCATTACAGTCTAAAATCACATGACTCCAAATGAATGACCAACGCACTCAAAACATGTAGTTTCCATATAAATATGCAATAAATGCAATACACGTCCAAAACTCAACATTAAGTAATTTAAATCGGACAAATGTCCCCAAAACTCATTTGAGCAAAAATCAATTCAATAAACTTCACACTTATGTGACTAATCAATAAAAGTCTAACATAAGTCAAAATATGCATTTATTCAAAGTTTATGCAAATTCATGCTCAAAAATATAATTAGGTCAAAACCCACCATTATTAGGATAATTCGTCTCCAAATGAGAACCAAGCAATTTATACTTCCAAAATGTATCATAAACGCATTAACATCAAATAATCCTCATAAACACAATAAATCATCAAAAGAACCCATACTTAATGATTTAGTTAGCAAAATGTCTAAAAATCCCAAATACGGGCATTTCTTAAGATTTATAAACTCGTTGTAAACAAATGCAAACCTTATCAAATAATAACCATATTTGGTAAATGTCAAGGAAAACATTTATATACATCAAAATAGACATTTTTGTCATGTACATAGTTTTCACAAAGCAGCTTGAACTCACCTTGCTAGATTTAGGCTAAATTTAGGTTTTTACCCCAAACTTTAGTTTTTCTTGGTGAAAACTTAAATCTACAAGCAACACCTCCAAACTCTTAGATCCAAAACTTGAAAATTATTCCATTCACCTCCAAAGATCCAAAACCAAAAGCAACAAGCAAACGAGAGAATGAAAAATGAAGAACACATCAAACCTCAACTTAAAATCGAGAGAGATGAGGAGCTTACCACCACAAAATACTCTTGGATACTCCAATAAACTTCAAACCTCTTGATATATCCTTGAAGATCTCTAAAAAACAAGACCATAGCAAAAATAATCGTCAAAATCAGAGTTGAGATGAGAGAGAGATATGACCAGATGAAGAAAGAGACTCAAAATCGGATTTTATGCACTGCACCCCGCCCGCGAGAGTGACATGCAAATGTGACAGTGTCACTTTCACCCAAGATGTACTGTGAGCTCATTTTTCTCTGCGAAAGTGATAGGCTAAAGTGCTAGTGTCTTTTTGCATGGCACTTTCGTCTAGAAGGTACCGAGAGCCCTTTTCGCCCCTTTTTCTTGACCGTTTTTCTCGGTCGTTCCTTGACCAATTTTGCGATACATTAGATGTTATAATGCTAGTTATTGTGCCATTGTCATAACTTCTTGGCACATTCGTTGGGACGACAAAACACTTGGTAAAGCCGACGCTATTGTGACATATGTCACAACTGCATGGCACTATAGTCGGGACCACCACACTTTTAGTACCATTGGTGCTATTGTGACAGATGTCACAACCACATGGCACTATAGTCGAGACGACCATACTCTTAGTACCATTGGTGCTATTCTAACAGATGTCACAATCACATGGCACTATAGCCGATATGACAATACTCTTAGGGGGCGTTTGGTTCGCAGAATGTTTTTGGATGGAATGGAAACTGTCAAAGGAATTTGACTTTGATGGAATTGGAATGGAATGTTGTCAGGTTTGACCACCTGTTTGGTTGACAGAATTGGAATGGAATCTGTTAAATGAATTGACATTTTTCTGTTTAGTTCACAAATTGTAGCTTCGAAATTGGAATGGAATTTTGATAAATGACCAAAATACCCTTTTTAATTATTTTAAATAAAAATTACTTTAACAAAATAGTCATTAAATGCCGAGAGAGAGAGAGAGGGGGAGGGGGAGAGAGGAGAGAGAGAGAGAGAAGAGAGAGAGGGAGGGAGAGGAGAGAAGAAAGAGAGAGGAGAGAGAGGGAGAGGAGAGAGGAGAGGAGAGATAGGAGAGGGGAGAGGAGAGAGATAGAGAGAGGAGAGAGAGAGGAGACCAAATCCACATCTGATGGGTTTTAATTTTGTTAAGAGGGTATTTTTGTCATTTTCAAAATATTGGATGGAATGGAATTCAATTCCATCACTTTTGTGAATGAATGACCAAATCCACATTTGAAGGAATTCATGGAATTCAATTCCATTCCATGGGTAACCAAACATCATGATGGAATTTGGTCAATGGAATTGACCATTCCAATTCCATCAGATTCCGGTGGAATCCAGCAAACCAAACGCCCCCTTAGTACAATTGGTGCTATTGTGACAAATGTCATAACCACATGACACTATAGCTGAGACGACCATACTCTTAGTATCATTGGTGCTATTGTGAGAAGTGTCACAACCACATGACACTATAGTTATCCACATTTGGTTCTTCCTTTAGCGATTCATCCAGTTCAACACTTTTCCTCGATTGGGATAGAAATCAGGATGTTACAAATTATCACCTTATTTTTCTTTTTAAAACCATGAAGTTTACGAACCTAATCTCCTCCACAAATCAAGGCTTGTACAGTTTTCGGATTCAACGAGGCATGATACGTATTGATCACACGACTTCCAACACTAAAAGTAGCTTCTGATGCCACCATCATGATAGGAATAGCTAAAATATTAGCTGTCATTTTTGACAAAAGCCAAATTTTTGTCTCACATGATTTCCACTGATCAAGAACATAAAATGCAATTGGTGAATCATCATCACAAAGAAAGCATCATTCTTCCAAATATGCATCTAAATCAGACTTTCTGGCATCATAACTTTCAACTTGCTTCATACGAGAATAAAATGCCGAAAATCCTCGTTTTTTGGTATTACACTTATTTGCAACTTCTTGACTCAAAATGCTTGAAGAATCTATCGATGATGTTTCATGCCTTACACGCAACGAAGAATCATACTCATTATATATATATATATATATATATATATATATATATATATATATATATATACTATATTATAAAGTACGGATAAAAAACTCTTAAAGACAAATTATTAGGCACAAGGTACCATCATTTTATGCAAGATTTTAAAAATCTCTTAATTTACAAGTATCAAAGCACAAGATATATATTACCACTGCAGGCTTCTAACACCCACCAATTTGGTATGTGCAGGACCTTCTTTTTATGCAAATCTTTCCATGTATCATTATTAATTAATATATTATATTACTATAAATTTATTTTAATTATATTATTAAATATGTAATTGGTTATTTTTCTAGATGTCATTAAAATATATAAGATAATCATTGAATTCTAACAAAATACTTAATTTTTTTATATAAAAAACATTATATTATAAGCCTAAATTAAAATAAAATATAAAAAAACATTATCACTTTCTCAAAATCATCCAAAATCGTACTGTAAATCGACAAAAAAAAAAACAAAAAAAAATGAAACATTAAAATCGTGATGTATCTTGCTGCATTGTGTGAGTACGCTTCTAGTATATATATCATATAACAAAATTTTCACTTTCAACATATTCTCCTTTGTATTCACCTCATCATAAATCTTTAGGAAAAGTACTTCGACATTTCTAGCGTCCATATAGGATCCAAAACATTTGCAATACACATTAGCATGTTACATTCACCCCAATATTTATCAAACTTCAACTTCATATTTCCCACCATTTTTCTAACAAAATCACGGGGATCTTCTGACCGTTTATCCATAATATGTTTAACATAATATACTTCCCTAAAAAATAAATTGGAAGTTGGAAAATCTCTTCTGGAAATTATATTGGTACAAAAATCAAAAGCTTCTAAAATGTCACATTTGAATTAAACCTTTTCTTGATCGGAGGGATCAACCCCCCCCCCCTTCTGTATAAAAAAAAACCTTTTCTCAGTCCTCACTAGAAGGGCAATAGGTATATGATGGATCCCTTTCTCCATATATAGAAAAATGCATTTTTAAATATGATTGCAATAAATAGCATTTTACAAGGAAAATTCCATCTATAAAATGAGTTTTTAATCAGGCAAATGAAGTTGTTTTGTAACTTGAGAAAATGTCTTTAATCTCAAGTCACTGACTTTTACAAAATTCACACTATCGCGAATCTTATCCACTACAGGCTTGATTTCAGACAACACATCTTGCACCATAAGATTTAAAATATGCGTGCAACACCTTATATGAAAAAACTTAATTCCACAAGGTACTTCTCAAGCCTTGAAAAATGTTCTCTTAAACATTTTATAGCGGAATCATTTGCAGAAGCATTATCTATAGAGATAGTCATAAATTTGCCATATATTCTCATTCCCTAGCAGGATATCCATTTAAAGAACATAATTTCTAACAACAGAGACCACTAGAAGAAAAGAAACTGTTCCAGAAGACGAAGACGCGAGCGCTAGTAGAGCCCTACAGAGGGTAAATAGGCATCAATAATTTAGGCATTTCAATAAACAACAATTTGTATGCCACACCTAGGAGGAAGAATATGGACATAACTTAGAACTATTTTTTGCAACTTATAATCAAAGTCCACAAAATGTTAGATTTGGGGTTCTAAAACTAAGGAATAGAATAACAAGGAATTCTACTACTTGTTGCTTTCAAGGCGAGTGATCTCTCTATCCTTAAAGCAATTTTGCCCCCACCGTAGGTGCTTTGGGATTTGGCGAATTGCTTCTTAAGATACAATGAAGCAACGTACGTAGATTGATTATCAACACCTCACAAGTGGTAATAATCCCGGTTAAACTATTGAGTTTCAAGAATTTCGAGAAACTAGAATATTGTGTTTCTATAGCAACACAAATTCTAGCAATCTGGTGTATTGAAAAAGATGTTTCATTTCGGTGTCTAGAGGAGGATATATATAGAGGAAAAAATGAAAAGGTGCAACCTTTCATGAAGAGTTGCAACCTTTCTTGAAGAGGTGCAACCTTTCATGAAAAGGTGCAATGATTCAATTTCCCTCCAAAATTAACCGAATTAACTTACTAACGGTTCCCTCCAAAAATAACCGAATTAACTAACCAACGGAGTTAACGAAAAAATTAACGGAGCGTTAATTATAAGGACCAAAATTCACTCTTACTATGTGGGACAACAAGAGGTGAAAAAGTACCAAAATGAGACTTTCTCATCTTCCTAAGACTTAACCCAAAATATTTTAGACTCTAACTTATTTTGAAAATTTCTCCAACAAACCCCCACCATTTTCAAAATAGACTCGAATTTGAAAAGACTGACTCGACATGACCTAACCAGATTTCGAAATCCTTGGGGGTGTTATGCATAAGTAAAGGTGGAGTCTTGCACCTTGAACCTTTACATAGTGAAAGTGCTCAAATCTAACTAGGGTAAGAATGGTTGAACCAAAGTCATTGAACCATATTCCTTTATATGTTAGACGGAAACACCTCACGCATATCCTTCCTCTCATTCATTCAACCACTATAAGCCTACCCGTTAATTTGGCCATGGGTCTATATCTTGATTTCTCATAATGTTCTAGAGCCAAGCCCTTTAGCTCATAGGAAGCGGCCTCACTTCCACATTCATATAGGTGGACCTTGTCAAGAGTGTTCCCGTAACTTGAACACTCCAACACACTCCAACACATACTGTGTTACAAGTCCATTAAGAACTAGATTCAACCTTTCTTCTCATTACGGTTCCAAGTTCTGCTGACCTTGGGATGGTTTTGAAACATTGCAGAACTTTCAGTCACATTCAAATGATGTACTTTAACTTAATCTTGAGACTTGGTGAAATATCAAGTGTCAAGACAAGGTTCCATCATGGGTGACTATTTATAGGTGGGCTTGAGACCCATCCCTTTTGAAGTGCTTTCAATCAATTTTCTTGGTAATCCTTTTATGAAAGGATCTGCTAAGTTCTTACTTGATTGTAAGAAACTAATGGTGATCACCCCATCATTTATTAATTGATTTACTTGCCTATGTCTAAGTCCAATATGTCTGGACTTACCATTATACACTTGATTGTATGCCCTTGATAGTGTAGCCGTACTATCACAGTATATAGAAATTGGCGGCATTGGCTTTGGCCATAAGGGTATGTTAATCAACAAGTCCTTTAACCATTCTTCTTCTTTACAACAAGAAGCTAACGCAACAAATTCTGATGCCATGGTAGAATATGTTATGCAACTTTGTTTCTTTGATCCCCAAGACACTACACCTCCGCCAAGTGTGAAAATCCATCCACTTGTAGATGCATAGTCTTCTTGATCATTTATCCAACTTGCATCGGTGTATCCTTCCAATACTGAAGGATATCCACTATACTCCAAACCATAATCCATGGTTTTCTTTAAATACTTGAGTACCCGATTTACAGCATCCCAATGTGCTTTTCCAGGCTTACTAGTATGTCTACTTAATCTTCCTACAACATAGGCGATATCAGGTCTACTACAAGTCATGGCATACATTAAACTACCAATAACTTTAGCATATTTATTTTGAGCTAATACCCTACCGGTATTAGTTGTTGTTCTTGAAGTTTCATCTTTGGTGTTGTCACTACCATTTCCTCTTCTTCTTTTGAGAAGTCGACAATTACGTTTGTAATGTTCAGGCTTATTGCAATTGAAACAAACCATATGCTTCATATTCCTTTTCTTTTTACCATATTCCTCGTGGCGTTTCCTTTTCTTACCACCGACTTTCGAAGTCTCTCCCTTTTCCTCGACCACATGAACTTTGGATGCATCTTCGTTGGATTTATTTTCCAATCGATATTGTTCTTCAATGAGAAGATGCTTTCCAAATTCTTTTAAGGACATATCGTCCTTACGATGTTTAAGATTTTTCTTTACATCTTTCCAAGAGGGAGGGAGTTTGTTGATGATCAATGCCACTTGGATCGATTCATCAATTTTCATGTCGTGTTGTGTGAACATACTAAGAATGTGCTCAATTTCATACATTTGATCCATAATAGGACGTGAATCTATCATTTTGTAAGAATTAAATTTGGAAACGATAAATTTCTTACTTGTTGCGTCTTCCGTGAAGTACTTTTGTTCGAGAGCGTTCCAAAGTTCCTTTGTCGTTTCAATGTTTTGATAAACATCAAATAGAAGGTCAGACATAGCGTTGAGGATGTGACCGCGACATATGAAATCGTCGTTCTCAAACTTGAGCCTTTCTCGTGCTGAAGCAAGTGTCTCGACATCGTGTTGTTTCGGGTATGGTTTGGTGAGGACGTAGGAGACGTTTAGTGTGGCCAACAAGAATTGCATTTTCTTTTGCCACCTTTTGAAGCCTCCACCATCAAAACGTTCCAACTTGACGATGTCACAAGACATTTGTTGAAGATTCTTGGTTGTCATCTTTCTTCGGAAATTGCTTTAAGATTGTTAGATTTGGGGTTCTAAAACTAAGGAATAGAATAACAAGGAATTCTACTACTTGTTGCTTTCAAGATGAGTGATCTCTCTATCCTTAAAGCAATTTCGCCCCCACCGTAGGTGCTTTGGGATTTGGCGAATTGCTTCTCAAGATACAATGAAGCAACGTATGTAGATTGATTATCAACACCGCACAAGTGGTGATAATCCCGGTTAAACTATTGAGTTTCAAGGATTTCGAGAAACTAGAATATTGTGTGTCTATAGCAACACAAATTCTAGCAATCTGGTGTGTTGAAAAAGATGTTTCATTTCGGTGTCTAGAGGAGGATATATATAGAGGAAAAAATGAAAAGGTGCAACCTTTCATGAAGAGGTGCAACCTTTCATGAAGAGGTGCAACCTTTCATGAAAAGGTGCAATGATTCAATTTCCCTCCAAAATTAACCGAATTAACTAACTAATGGTTCCCTCCAAAAATAACCGAATTAACTAACTAACGGAGTTAACGAAAAAATTAACGGACCGTTAATTATAAGGACCAAAAGTCACTCTTACTATGTGGGACAACAAGAGGTGAAAAGTACTAAAATGAGACTTTCTCATCTTCCTAAGACTTTCCCACCATTTTTCTAACAAAATCACAGGAATCTTCTGACCGCTTATCCAAAATATGTTTAACATAATATACTTCCCTAAAAAATAAATTGGAAGTTAGATAATCGCTTCCAGAAATTATATTGGTACAAAAATCAAAAGCTTCTAAAATCTCACATTTGAATTTAACCTTTTCTTGATCGGAGGGATCAACCCCCCCCCCTCTGTATTAAAAAAAACATTTTCTCAGTCCTCACTAGAAGGGCAATAGCTATATGATGGATCCCTTTCTCCATATATAGAAAATGCATTTTTAAATATGATTACAATAGATAGCATTTTACAAGGAAAATTCCATCTATAAAATGAGTTTTTAATCAGGCAAATGAAGCTGTTTTGTAACTTGAGAAAATGTCTTTAATCTCAAGTCACTGACTTTTACAAAATTCACACTATAAGATTTAAAATATGCGCGCAACACCTTATATGAAAAAACTTACTTCCACAAGGTAACTTCTCAAGCCTTGAAAAATGTTCTCTTAAACATTTTATAGCGGAATCATTTGCAGAAGCATTATCTATAGAGATAGTCATAAATTTGCCATCTATTCTCATTCCCTAGCAGGATATCCATTTAAAGAACATAATTTATGACAACAGAGACCACTAGAAGAAAATGAATTGTTCCATAAGACGAAGACATGGGCGCTAGTAAAGCCCTACAGAGGGTAAATAGGCATCAAGAATTTAGGCATTTCAATAAACAACAATTTGTATACCACACCTAGGAGGAAGAATATGGACATAACTTAGAACTCTTTTTTGCATCTTATAATCAAAGTCCACAAAATGACCAGTAATAATCAAATACTCGATATCTGAATCTTAGACTTCCATAAATTTGTGGTTAACTAACTTTGTCTACTCCTTCTAAGAAATTCTTTAACTTTTTCTTCTCAATCTCATAAACGGTCATACAATCTTTCTTTACTGTACTCCTACCAACTTTTTCAAATTTAGGTACCCTACTTTTAAAAACTAAATTTAAACCTTCTTCTTCAACAATAGTAAAGGGGTGTTCATGCGTAAGAACCCAATGAGCAATCAACTATTAGTGATAGCAGGATCATATCTACCATTACTAAGCATAGGGAGAAAAGTTTCTTACTCACCTTAATCAGAGATCGGTTGAAAATTAAGCAATCATAGGGTATTCATTGCACTTTTCTTCGCTCTGCAAGTTTGTAAGGGTCTCTTGAGCGTTTGTGTAGTCTCCATAGAACTGATAGCAAAATCTTCTTACAGTGTATGCATTGTATTTTTCTACCTTTATCCGTCTCCACCTCGATCACATCTTTCTATACTTCATACTTTTTTGTTCCTTTTCTTTTTAGTAAACTGATACTCTTCTCCATTTTGGCTTAGATGACCCTCAAGTTGTATGTTGGAATCATCAAGATCACAAGAATTGGTTGTAGCTACCACAGGATTCTGATTCTCAGACGAAGCAATCTACAAACATATAGTTTAGTTAGAAATCTACTAAAAACATATAGTTTAGTCCATGCTTACCAGCTCTTACCATTGTCGTATATAGATATAGATGGGAGGTAGGTGGGGATAGCTTTCCTCTCTTCTCCTAGGCTACCTGCACATCTTATCTACTAAAAGTTCGTATTTATGTTATCTCGTTAAATCTAAATCCCAAAGTTCTAATTTGAATCTTGGTTGAATATGAAAATAACTGAAATTTTCTTTCTTTTAACCTTAACCAACCAAGTAAAGTTGTAGAAAAATAAATGAAGGAATTAGCCTTTCTTCTGCATATCATCTTCATTTTTTTAAAATTTATTATACATCAACAAATGCACACATGAGGTAAGAATTAGATCTAAAATTAAATTTCTATTTGCATCATGATTGATTAGAGAATATGATCAAATCTCCAAGTTTTGAACTGAAGAATCAATGGAGGAATAGCAAATTGTCTTCTTTTACTCCACCTTAAAATTGAGTATTTAAGATAAATCCATATTGATTCATGAAAATAAAATCCATAGTGTAAATCACACCACATAAAATTTGGATTAGAAAGAAGATGAGTGTGTTTATTGCTTGTTTAAGTAAATAAGTACTCTATGAACATATAAATCCTAAATAGGAACGTAACTAGGTAACAGAAAGAAAACACAAAACATTAACTTACTCACATCAATGGGGATAGCACTCCAGTAGCCAAAAACCCAAAATTCGTAGCTAGAATCCCAAATAATCACCAAGATGAAATTGACCAAGGAAAAATTCTTCCGATGAACCGGGGGAACAAAGGAGAAACATCGTATTTAAGTTGAGACTTAAGAGGTGGAGTCGTGAAGGAGATGAGAGGTGGAGGAGAAGTGGAGAAACACCGTATCTGAGATTCTGAGTTGCCCCTTTCGTTTCACATCTTCGCTATGAAGAATACAATGCTTAGAGAAAATCAAAGGTCACCTTATTTCTTAGGTACTTGTTGTCTGTTATATACTTATATGGGTTAAATGTCAAATAAAGAACAAAACAACCTCTTGGCTCGACTCATAAAGTTTAATCGAGTTTTCGAACGAGCCGAGTCGAACATTGAATTTACGAATCTCGACTCGTTTAACTAAACGAGCATTATTTTGCGTCAGAGATCGATTTGAGCTCAATAATTACTAAGCTCGAGCTTGTTAAAATTTTGAATCGTTTACACCCCTAAGTAAGACCGTCAATGAAAATTATTAATTGTCGTGAAATCAATACAAATGCAAAGTTATTTTGTTTTGCTTAACAAAGTTAACAACTAAATGAATCAAAGGTAAACTATAAAAAACAAGTTTAGATTTAAGTTCAAGGTTTTGATAGGATTGCATTTGAGGTTTCTTAAGATTTGAAGATCAACCGATCTCAACTCACCATGGGCAGGTTTGGCATGCGGATGAGACTGTACATGATTTTATGGGTCAGAGTAAGCTAGATGAGTGAAAGAATTGTGAAAGTTTTAAGGGGTTCTAATTTATCAGTTTGTTTAGTTTCCCTTATTTTTGCTCCACCTATTTTACTGGGACAAAAAAATGTATTTTTGTCTCATTCATGTTCCCGATTATTGTCGCATCAAACTTGTAACAAGAAGTTTTTATACTGATCTGTTTTGTCTTATTATGTTTCGGATAACAAAAACCGAGAATACTTTAGGTGACGTGTGGTTCGCAGAATGTTTTTTAATGAAATTGAATCTGTCAAAATAATTTGACTTTGAAGGAAATGAAATGGAATGCTGTCAGGTTTGACCACCTGTTTGATTGATAGAATTGTAATGGAATCTATTAAAGGAATTGGAATATGTCAGGTTTGATCACTTGTTTGGTTGACAAAATTGGAATGAAATCTATTAAAGAAATTGGAATATGTATGTTTGGTTCACATAATGTAGCTTTGAAATTGGAATAGAAATATTGATAAATGACCAAAATAGTCTTTTTGATAATTTTAACTTTTTTAAACAAAAAATTGCTTTAATAAAATTGTCATTAAAAATACTTTATTTGTAACGGTGGTTCAGATCGGATGTGGTCGGCGGTGGTTCAGATTGGCGGTGGTCGGTGGTGGTTCAGATCGGCTGTGGTTCAGATTGGCGGTGGTCGGTGGTGGTTCAGATCGGCTGTGGTTCAGATCAGTGGTGGTTCAGATCGGTGGTGGTCGATGGTTTGGAGAAGGAACCGATGGAGACGTGGTTTAATCAGAGAAGTTTTATGTGATTAGGTTATATTGAATTAAGGACATATGTAGTATTATAAAAAAAAAGAATTTCATTCCCCTCATTTCTGGAATTTGATAGAATTTAGAAATTCATATTCCATGAAAAAAGATGAAATGAAATTCAAGCTTCCAATTGTCGCATATTTCTTCAAAATCTGCAAACCTAAGTTATTTGGGAAGAAAGAAAACGTGGATGGTTGGATCGGAGCCTAAGCAAACCCGTGAGAAAGAACACAAATCCTCGTAACGCCTTCAACCGAATCCAGCATAACAACCCATTCCCCCATAATATATTCTCCACTCCTCTGTCCGGCAAAATCTAGGGTTTGATTTTTACCCAATTAAATATCATCATCCTCCTCTTCCTAATTCATTCCCAAATCTCGTTTCCATAATCTTTCAACTTTTGATTCGATTATGAGAACTCGAAACGCTGACAATCCCAAATCGCCTCCTCCGGTGAAAAGAACCCCACCCGCTAGAAAGTCGGCAACTAAAAC
Organism: Arctium lappa; assembly: GCA_023525745.1. Taxonomy (NCBI): domain Eukaryota; kingdom Viridiplantae; phylum Streptophyta; class Magnoliopsida; order Asterales; family Asteraceae; genus Arctium; species Arctium lappa. Next base: position 34,202,516 of record CM042062.1, read on the forward strand.
CCCTCCACCACCACCACCTCAAGATGCCTCCCAACAATCACCATCTGATTCCACGGTTACACCTAAGCGTGCTTCCTCCTCCAGAGGGAAAGCGGTTGCAACAAACGATTCCACCGCAACAACTCCAGAAACACCAGGTATAACTAGTCAAACCTTTTCTGTTTACCCTAGTCTTTTGTTTTCCTCATGTTCATAGTTTCCATGAACGATCGAGATGAAATATGTAGTGGTCATCGTGTTCGTCAAGGTTTTAAGAAACCCTGTGAACTAACTGATATAACTTTTGTTCTTTTCCTTGGCATTCCGTTTTTAGTACCCAATTTGTAATTGTGATGAAAGATTCATGGCGATCGGTTAAGGTAGTCTTTATGTTGAATATCTTGCAGTGTTTCCTCTATTTTACATTAATTTCAAACAATATTCTTTTTAAACAGTAAGCTGATTAGTTGCTTTGATATTATAAACTTGTGATGCGGTTCTATTACTAGGGGTCGTATAGTGGTTGCCTACTTGTTGATGTAAGTTTTAAGTTCATGTGATGTTACATGCAGTTGAAGCAATAAAGGTACAGGATGACACAGTCAAGGTAACTCCTGGGACAAAACCTGGAACTAAGTCTGGAACTAAAAGGACTGTGAAAAGAGTGGTTAAAAGGACTGTTATCAGGAGAAAGACTCCGGCTTCTGCTAAATCGGATGATGCCAAGACACAGCCTGCTTCAGTTGCAGTTGAAAAGGAAGATGTTGAAGTACCTGTGGAAAAGGAAATCCTAGAGGAGGTAAAGGATGTGGCGCATGCGAAGCAGGAAGAGTTGAGCGCATGCAATGTTAAAAAATCTGTTGAGAAGGAAGAACATGTTGATGATATTGGTATGTCCTTAAAGGGTGATAAGGATGTTGCAGAAGCTGAAGATAATATGAAGGATGTGGAAGAGGGCAATGATGTTCAGCCATCTGTTGAAAATTTGGGGAGTGGTTTGAGGCAGGAAAGTTCTGATGTCACAGATGTTGAAAAATCTCTAGAGCATCAGGAACCAGAATCGGATGAGATAGAAAACATGGAAACAGAAGAGAAATCGCCAGAAGTTCAGGAACCCGGCTTGGAAAAGGAGGAAGTGGATGAGAAGGAAAATAAGGAAACAGATGATGATAAATCCTTGGAGATCCAGGAACCAGGCATAGAAGTTGGAAAAGAGGAAGAGAAGGAAAAAGAGGAACCTGACGTTAAGGAACTTGTCGAGAATCAGGACACCATGGAAGAAGAGAAAAATGTTGAGATGAAACAGGTGCCAACAGAAATTGATGAGGATAAAGTAGAGTTGGAGGATGAGCCAGTTGACACGGAGAAAGATATCAATGAGGAACCTAAGGGAGAAGAAGATCCACAAGAGCGTGTATGTCTAAGTGATGAGGAAAAGGACAAGGACATTGGCAATGATGCTCAAGAAGAAGATGATGAAGATGAGCTTGCAGATGACAAGGTGGCAGAACATGGTGAATTAGGGTTGGAAGAGGATCAAGCAGAATTTACAGCAGCTGCAGAGGAGCGGAGGAGAAGGAAAGAGTTTGAGATATTTGTTGGTGGATTGGATCGAGATGCTACAGAAGAAGATGTAAAGAAAGCTTTTGCGAATGTTGGGGAGGTTGTTGAAGTCCGAATGCATAAGGAACTTCCAACTAATAAAAACAAGGGATATGCATTTGTGAGATTTGCTCAGAAGGAGCATGTAGCCCGTGCTTTGTCGGAAATGAAAAATCCTGTTGTATGTTTCTTTCTCAATACATTACTTTTTTGTTTGGAGTAGATCTTACTTGTAAAATGCTTATAAAAATTTGTTGGCACTTGGCAGATACACGGAAAGCGATGCGGAACTGCACCAAGCGAGGACAATGATACTTTGTTCTTGGGCAATATATGTAATACATGGACAAAGGAAGCTGTAAGGACATCTCTGATTTGTTTTTGATTTATTTTCTTTTATGTGGGACACTTCCTAACAGTCAATATGGTGGCAGATAAGACAAAAACTAAAGGATTATGGCATTGAAGGTGTTGAAAGGATCACACTTGTTGCTGATGCACAACATGAAGGGTTGAGTCGTGGTTTTGCATTCCTTGAGTTTTCGGGTCACCCGGATGCTATGCTTGCCTATAAAAGGCTTCAAAAGCCTGATGCTATTTTTGGCCACCCTGAGAGAACTGCGAAAGTAGCTTTTGCAGAACCATTGCGTGAGCCAGACCCAGAGGTTTTGGCGCAGGTTAAGTCTGTGTTTGTTGATGGGCTCCCACCTCATTGGGATGAAGACACTGTTAGGGAGCACTTAAAAGGCTATGGCAGTATTGCGCGTATCATGCTGGCACGTAACATGTCAACAGCCAAGAGGAAGGATTTTGGATTTATTGATTTCACTACTCATGAAGCTGCTGTTGCTTGCATTGATGGAATAAACAGAAGAGAACTGGGTGATGAGAAGGTAAGCGCAGAGTCTTTTATCGAAATTTCCACCATTTTTTTGTGTAGCATGTTTAAACATAATTAATTTATGTATGTTCTTTGTTACTGATTTTAACTGGTCTAAAATTACAAAGTGGCAAAAGATGTTGGTTGTTCTTTTTCAGTGAGGAAAAATAAATGTTGGTCCTCAAGTTTTTCTGGATATAGAAGTCTTTGGATAAATGGGAAATTGATATTTAATAAAATTATGAAGAGTTTAGATGAAGAAAGGCTAGACAATAAAAGAGAAATGGGAGAGAAGTGTGTAATTGACCCGTATTATAGCTCCCCGATTCATTCTAGTTTGAAATGCCCTTAAGCTATACTATATTTTAATGCTCCTGAGTAGTATCATATTCAATTTATAGTTTTAGATTATTTTGCATGTTTAATTTTCTTTTAAGTGATTCAATTGAACCAAAGTGTAACACTAACTTGTAATATAGCATTTATGCCGAAATTTCGGTAGAAATGCTATTTTGAAAATTAGGGTGTTACAACAAAGTTCTTGGGGAGGGAGGAAGAATTAGAAATTGAAAAGATATGATATTATAATATTTGTTCATAACCATGTTTTAACGGCATTGAGCTAACAAATTATACATGTTGCTAGATGAAAGTGAGAGCACGACTTTCAAATCCTTTGCCTAAAACTCAGGCCGTGAAAGGTGGAATATCGGGAGGATTTCGAATTGGTCAGGGCAGTGGTGCTACCTTTCCAAGAGCTGGTATATAATGGTGAATTAATATAATGTTCACAACTTCGTTATATAATGTCTTTTATTTGGCTTACAGGGAGGGGTTTTGTAAGAGGTGAACATCCTTCCAACCGTATGAGCTTTCAACGAGGCAGGGGTTTCTATCAACATGGACATGGTCAAACCAGTAGAATGGGTTTTGCAGAGGATTACCCGCCTGCTGGTCCTCAACCTCCTTTCAGAGGGAGACAGAGTTTTGGACGAGGTTTGGAGGGCTTTTTTATATTCATCATCAGTTTTTTTTCTTTACCTTCTCTTCTAAATTGAACTGCATTTATAAAGTATGGGCTCTCGCTATTAGCATGACAAGAAGCTACATATTGGTCCTGCAGGAGGGAGGTGGGATAATTTTAGGGGTCCTCACCAGCCATCTGGTCAAGGTACTATGCCAGCAAGATTTGATCTTGATAGGCCTAGGCATGGTGCTATCATGAATCGTGATCATCCTATGCCAATGAGAGGGCAATCATTTTTGCCTGAAGAAGAGTTTACCAGACCTTATGGTGGGAGGCATTATGAAGACCCGTACATTTATGGAGATACTGCACGTGGAGTAAAACGTCCATATTTTTCTGTAAAGTTCATTGATAATCTTGAATTTGTTTTTTATTTTCTGTTGTGGGAAAAGAAACCAGAGTGGATGCAAGTCATCATTCCATGCTTGATTTGATTTTGTTTGTTTGAAATAATTCTTTTTTGGCTTTTAGGACCAGGATCCTGACTATATTGAGCCTAGCAGAGGTCGGCCTCGTTTGGATTACTCTGACCCAGCAATTTCAGTTCCTGGAACTCGCTTACGAGGTTTGGGTTTAGTCTAGCGCTTATGTGAAGCCTGTTTCTTGCCCAATTTATTATCTCTTAACTTATTGTTTATATTTTTCTGATATTCTAGGAGGAGGTGGCAGTGGTGTTCATTCACGTGACTACTATAATTATGACGTGAGTAATGTTTTTTTTTTTTTTTTCATGTTTCTGTATCTGATCAATATTTAATATCTTTTGCCACTTTGACCTCCAATATCTTATTATTTGCAGTATAATGGTTCATATTCATCTTACTATGGCGGTGATCGGGCCTATGGCGGTGATAGGCCCTACGGAAGTGATCGACCTTATGGCAGTGATAGGCCCTATGGCGGTGATCGGTCCTATGGCGGTGATCGGCCTTATGGCGGGGGATATTATTATTAGACTAGGCAACTACCGGTAATCAAGCGCTTTGCATCTCTTACCTGTCTCTACTTTTTCAAATTTGATATCTGTGTTTAATGTCTATTTTTTGGTACTGAATTGTGTTCAGGCGGACACTTGGAGACAAATTGTGACTTGCTGGTCTTGGAGTGTTTGCAACTGCTGCTGCAGCCTCACTGTAGGAAAGCCTTAAATCTTTTTTATATTCCTCTCTTAGACTGTTCTTTCCTTTTTGAGGTTCTTTGTTCTCTCCTTGGCTTTCCCTTCCAGATCTCAGTCCGGTTTGTTTTTGGTTGAATATGACATGTTGGGCTAATCTTTAGATTGTTCCTTCCGGTAGGGCATCGATATGTCAGTATTTTATATGGAAGGAGTTTAGTCTAAGATGCTAATTCATCCTACTATGTCTAGGTACCACATAAGGGTTAAATTTTGGACTGGAGGTTATCTACAGATGCAAGGCATCTTATTTTTATGATCATTGTCTTGGATTCAACATATATGTTAACCCTTTATATCCTGAAGTTTAAGGAAACAGATTAGACACTTATATTTTGTAAGTGTAAGGTTTGAGATCAAAGGTTTTTCACTTAGCGATCCAAGGGAATTGATGTAATGTAGAATCTAAGCCCTCTCGAGGTTCTATTGATGATTCTTGTGGTGATGTGTTGTGGATTTTACATATTGCTTGTGTGTCACATGGAGTTTGATCAGCTTGAAGGAAAATATACTAAGATATGTTTCTAAAACTCTGATGGATTGTCGATGTAATACTTTGGAAGTAATTTTGAGGGTACTTACGTTGATGTTGGATTATGGACATTAAAATCATCCATGACTTGGGGTTAATGACCCATGTCTAGTATGCTGGAGGCATATATGTATCTTGTTATCTCATTATATGAATGTTTTGGTGGTCTATCATGGTTGCTTTATGGTGATTCTTGAAATCTAACTTTTGCTATCTTATAATCCTGGTAAGGTCAAGTGGATGTGATATACATAAAGTTAGCTCGTCCAGTAACTGGAAATGGTCTGCATTTTCTGTTGAACTCTATGACAGGTTGATGAAAAATGTCATGTTTTGGTAATGGATGTTCAACAGTTTCTTGTTATCGAGGGCTTCCTTTTTACGTACCGTTCTTGAAGGTTCCTTGCATTTTGGCTGTCATCTTTAACAATTTGACAAGTGGCATAGGATTTGATCTTTTCTAGTTGGATTTTGGAATTATCACAACAAACTAGTCCAACGTCGAGAGTGCTCTAAAAGGCAAATGTCCTTGATCCTTATGTGTAGACTGCATCTAATTGATAGATGAGAAATAAATACCTGATTAGAGGTTTGAAGGCTGCAGATTTACAATTGTCACTTGTGTGTAGTCTTGTCCTCTTAGGAATTGATTGTAATCCATGTAATTCGAAGTTTCTGGTTATCGTTGATGTGCATTATTGGGTATATAGGTGAAATTTAATTTATCTGGTATGTACATTGGTAGGCATTGCTGCCAAATACAGGTTAGTATGATGAGGTTGCTAAAATATACCTCATATAGCATAGAAAGTAATGGTTTGGTGGTTGTTTCATGTACCAAAGTCAGCAAACTATTTCTTTTTGTCAATGGCGTGTCATTGTCTTGCCACTGTTTTAGTCTGGTTTTCACTCAATCCTGCACCTAGTATTTGCTGTGCCATCTTTTATCTTGTGGCAGTGTTCATTGCCGAAATGGTTAGGGGAAAATAGGTGTAAAGCTCACAAAGTATGTGGAAAAAATGAAACGTAGGCGATGGAAGGGGGTCCCGTTAATTATTCCGTCTAACCTTTGCTGTAGCTTCTTTTGCATTCACTATCTGTGTCCATGGAAGAGCAATGAGGACTTTTGGCACAAAAATACTGGTTGTTCCTTCCTTTCACAGGCGTACATCTGCATTTTTGGATGTGTATGCTCATTTGTTTTGATTTTAAGATTACATCCTTATTTTGAGCAATGGTTGTACCATGTGTGTGAACGTTTACGGTTAGCACAATTACTTTATGGATTCTTGAGTCTCTGGTGTAGATGATATATTGCTATTCGTGGGTAAAGTGTGTGAATATGTTTAGGGTTGGCTTGTCGTTGCTTTTTGGGCATCAGAACATAAGTAGATTTTTGGTCGTTTCTAACCGTTTTACCAACCAATTGGATCGAGGTCAATTTTGGTGAGATTCCTTTCCTACGATCATTGATGTGTAAACGAGGCTCTACCAACCGATCTATATGGAATTTTGCCTAAAATAATTTTCATTTACCTCGAAAATAGATAGAAATCTATTTTAATTTAAAGTATAAATTATGTTTTTTCGTCCCTGTTTGTTAGAGGTTGCGACTTTCGTCCCTGTGGTTTTGAAATTGCGATTTTTGCCTTTCAGGGTAAACTTCTGTTTTTAAGTATAAGAAACAGCAAAGAGTTATGAACTATAGTGACGATTTATTGAATCATTAGGACGAAAATAACAATGGATTGTAAATTGCAGGGATGAAAATTGTAATTTCAAGAAAACAAGGATGAAAATAGCAATTTTTAGCATATATAGGATGAAAAACATAATCTACCCTTGTTTAAATATGCTAGGAAGGAACATTTAATTTGGGTGTACGAAAAATCAACCTAGCCCGTTAATAATCCAATTAAATCCAACCCATCAAAGGTTTTTTTTTGAACGCCAGATAGCACATACACACGTTCCCGTGGTATCCAGGCATCCGAGGGCAGCACCGACTAATCCGCGGCGACCCGGCCTAGCCCTTTGGACTGGACCCGTCCAGGCGCCGACTAAGCCCGGCCCAAGGACCGAACCCGCAACCCATAGACTGGTTGCCCGGAAACCTGGACTCGAGCCGACCCGAAGGCCTAATGAAATTAGATTAGCCTAATTCAATCCAACTCAAACCGTTAACATGTTGCTAATACATATTATGTTGCTCGAGTTTTATTTAAGGATGGATATAGTATGCTAATATATTTTATATTGAATCTCTTGTGAAATTACAGCCATTATAATTTAGAGTCCAATAAATAAAAACTTTAAATAAATGGAAAACTGTAAAAAGCATGAAAAAATTGATAAAAAAATATATTAATGTGAATGTCAAAATAACGAGAAAACATGTCAATCATTTGCTGTAATTTATTTCGTTCGAATTTTGATCATATTTCGTACTTTTTCGAGTTAAAAAATATGAGGTGTGGTATTTTTTAACTTAAAAATAAAGTTGTAACTGCTTATTTAATCACATTCATTAGATCAATTAATCTAACAGTTGATGGATTGTTTTTCGGTTTTTCATTTATTTAAGGTTTTCCTTTGAACCTCCTCTCTCTCTCTCTCTCTCTCTCTCTCTCTCTCTCTATTACTACCTTATAATGCATTCACAACTAAACTCTTAATTACAATTCACAATGCATAGAGTACTACCATTTTATGCATAGAATTAAAAAAAACTATGAATTACAAGCTAAGAAACATAATGTACACCTTGTTGATGCACTACCTCCTAAACCACCAAAACTGAAACTATGAAGCTTACTTTCTTAGTTCTAACTTTTTCTCCCACACTATTTCTAGCTTTCTTCCCCTTTCTTCCTCTTATTTTCAGCTTTCTTCCTCTCACCTGCAAGCCGAATAAAAGAGTACTTTCAAACCAACACACAAACCAATTAAAGAATACTTTCAAACTATCTTTCTTGAATAAAAGAGTCGATGTACAAAAACCTTCTTGTTTTGCGAATGCTTTTACCTTATGCTTTTACCCAAGAGTCTTTGACTTTGTGAAGACTTTGTGAAGGATACTTTCGGACTACAGTGTTCTCTTTGTTGTCAGTTGTCTATCTTGGATTGATGATATAAAAAGACGCTCACCATAGAAGCTCCATTTTGCTCTCATCAGTTGCAAGCTCCCAACAAAAACCTCACCATTGAAGCACTCCATTTTGCTCTCATTAGGTACGAACCCCCTGCATCAAAGTATACAAAATATACCCACCTTGCTTATTTGCTTACAAAATATACAATCGTTGCTCTTGTAGGTACCAAAAACCTCACCATCATTGTTGTAGCAACAAATCAGTTGAACACTCTTTACTGCTCCAGGTATAAAGTAAAAAACAAAAATAAAACTAACCTTCAATATTTGCTTACAAAATATCCAATCGTTGCTTTTGTAGGTACCAAAAGCCTTACCATCGTTGCTCTGTGCAGTTGCAAGCTCCCAACAAAAACCTCACCATCTGCTCTTTACTCTGCTCTAGGTATCTGCTCTTTACTCTGCTGTAGCAATAGATCACCATCGTTGCTGTAGCTCTGCTCTTTACTCACCATCCTACTCCAATGTTTTCATGTAGAAATTCCAAAAGCACATTACTTGATTGTGAAAAGGTGCATCTCTCAAAAGCCATCAAATAAAAACTGTTGAAAAGAAATCCAGAGAATAAACTGTTGAAAGCCTTTAAACGATTAAAAAGCTACAATAAACACGATTCATTACAAAAAAGCATCATAGGAGATAACTCCATAGCCCATAAACAGAGAAGAAATTTAAACATGTAACAACTAGAAGATAACTCCATAGCCCATAGCAATTTAATTAAAAAGTTGAATAATCAAAGAAATATGGAAAAAATTACTTTAAACATGTAACAACTACTAGTCAGGAGAGGGAGGTCCATTAATTTTTTTTTACATTTGAGTAACCCCCACCCCCACACCCTTTTGCTGAATCGAGAAATATGGTGTTTTTGAAAACAAAACTGTATAAATCGAGACTTTAGTGTATAAATCGCAAGTAACAAACAGCCGAGGAGTGACTCAAATATGAAATTGAGTGAGACTCTAATCTGTATAAATCGCAAGTAACAAACTTTACTGTATAAATCGACAACTATAACCTATAAATCGAAAATTACATCCATAAATCGTAACATACCGCTGGTTGTGAGGCTGTGAGTGTTAGGGAAGAAAGAAGAAACTAAAATCGAGTGATACTATGTATACGAACCGCAGTAGGAACCAACAGCCGATGAGTGACTCAAATCTGAAATCGAGTGAGACTCTAATCTGAAATCGACTGAAATCGAGTCCGCGTCTGCGTGAAATCGAGTGAGACTCAAGGATGCGAGAGGGTCGACTGGAATCTGGATCGAGATGCGTGAGGGTCGACTGAAATCGAGTCTGCGTCTGCGTGAAATCGAGTGGAGAGGCGAGACGCCGAGATGCGAGACATGAGACGATTGGATTTTGAAATTTGAGATTTAGATGTTAATCGATTAGGGTCTAGATATATTTGGGATTTGGGTTTGAAATTGGGCTGCTATATGGGCTTCTAACATATTAAATATATCAGCTTTTGAATGTAAAATAAATCTCTATATAAGTATATACTAGAAGCGTACTCGCGCAATGCAGCGAGATACATCACGCTTTTAATGTTTCATTTTTTTTTGTCGATTGATTTTGAGAAAGGGTTAATGTTTTTTTTATAAATTTGTTTAATTTAGGCTTAATAATATAATTTTTTTATATAAAATAATTAAGTATTTTGTTAGAATTCAATGATTATCTTATATATTTTAATGACATCTAGAAAAAATAACCAATTACATATTTAATAATATTGTTAAAACAAATTTATAGTAATATAATATATTAATTAATAGTGATATATGGAAATGTCTGCACAAAAGGAAGGTTCTGCACATACCAAATTGATGGGTGTTAGAAGCCTGTAGTAGTAATATGTATCTTGTGCTTTGATACGAAAAAAATTAAGAGATTTTTAAAATCTTGCATAAAATGATGGTACATTGTGCCTAATAATTTGTATTTAAGAGTTTTTTATCAGTGCTTTATAATATACATATATATATATATATATATATATATATATATATAATATATAGGGGTGGTTTCAATTGGAAACCAAATTTCATTGAAAACTTTAGAAACCAAATTTCAACCATTGATCTTTTTAATCAATGGTCAAGATTTATTTGAATTATATATGGTAATAAGTTAATTAATTTATTAATAAAAGATAATAATAATATGTCAAAAAGGTAAACGTGTCTTTTTCTTTTGTGTTTCAAATTTGGCAACAAAGATTGCATGATAATTGCATTAAGTGGACCGTTTTGGGTTGAAATGATTGGTTGGATTAGAACCATAGACTTTTTGGAACCGACATTATTCGAGGAGGAATTGTAAGGTGAACCTAGGAACTCCTTGATTAATGCCCTAAGATGGTTGAGCATCCGGATGACGATAATGTGACTAAGAAATTGAGGAGCATGGTTTTGAGATGTTGAGTACCGAACCTCACACAAAGAATTTATTTCTAAAATAAATTACATCAATTATTTCTCATGTTTACAAATCATCATGTGAATTGTATTAACAATCTTGGCACAATGCTTAGTACACAATGTTTTAAATCATGATTTCAAACATGCACAAAATTATTTTTGGCATGTGGTTGCAAGCGTTGTTGAGACTTTCTCGTTTCTCATTGTGTTCAACGCTATTTTCGGATATAGAGATGTTCGTATCTTGATACTATTTAGAGTCTTGGACAAGTAACTGCGACTTATGACTTTAACATTGGATCTCTTCCACATGTGTTAAGGTTTTGGACGAAGGGTTACCTTCCATTATTTTGGTGTTTGAGTTTTATTGAGAATTTTATTCCATGCGATTTTGTTGATTTGATGTGGAGATTTTAATGGCGTCCAGTTGTATTGTTTTCCCCTTGAGTTTTGTATAAGCAGTTTGGTTGCATATGGTATGCATACATGTTTTATTTGGAATTTCTGTCATAGGGTCTTAGCCAACATTTTAGAACGATGAAGCATATTGTTAACTTGGCTTTAAATTTGAAACCAATGTAAATTATTTTGTATTTTAACCGAGGTACATGCATATGCCGCTTTAATAGTTTTGTGAAATAAATTGATGAATGCAAGTTTTGCCATGTCGTGTTGTGGCTAATGGGAGAAAGCTTTGGGAGCTTGTTATCATATAAAATATGTTTTGAGTTTTTCTGCAAATATTTTGTTGTACGCTAATTAGTGCACAAATTAAATTACACCGTAGCATGAGTAATCGTATGTTGGGACCGAGATGACCCGTAATAATGTTACATTTTAGTCACATTCATCTATTGTTATTTTGCTATTGGTCAAAGAAGATGAATTACATTGATTGGTTTTACGTGTGTGACAATTACGGTCACTTCAAACGATTTCTTACTTGTGCCAAATACTTTTAGCATGAGTAAAATTGATTATAAAAATTTTATGTTTGGCAATTCTTTAAGAATTATATTGGCATGATTGTTGAGTCTTATAATTGAAAAACCTTGAACTCATTAGAGTCATAGTTTTAACCCCCTTTGTGAAAAGGACTTGTATTAAGGACTAGTGGCGTCCTTGGAAATTGAAGCATCAGATGATATGACTTGTGGTCAGTTTTGAATTTTGGATTTCCGTTTTACGAATTGGTGCACGCATGGATAATTGAGGTATTAGATTTATGTACTCTCCCAGTTATTTAAGCGGTGATCTTTCGGTTTCGGTAACTCTTCGACTTAAAACTTGTGTGGTTGCTTGCATATGGTTGGATACGAATTAAAGGGGTTGATTGTTCGACATCATGTATGAGTTGGAGGTATGCCATCCGAGCGAGTCTTCAGGAATAAAGAGATTGTTGTGGTTCGTTTATTAGGGATATAAGATTGGAATTTTAGTGCATTATTAGGTGTCAACTTTAATTCGGCAATGCAATCTGGAATGAAATATTTGATGGTACACCCACGTTTGCGGTATAGTTATTTTGAGGATAGGTGTCGACACTCCATTTCGAGGACAATGACCGTTGGGGTGCTTCAATGCACTTTCATTGAACTTCGTATGCCTGCAAGTTAAGTGGTAACCTTAAGGATGTAGAGGCTGGCAATTAGGGATCGATCATTAGTAATCCTGTAATCAACAAGGTTTTCGCTGACTTGGCAACCGATGCTTGAATGCATTATCGGGATTGTGTAACCATGGAGTTTGGGATAATCGACTATCTGTAGAGTGTAATGGTACGTTTCTGGAGGAAACATCAAACCAATGCTTTGATCTATGGAAGTTTTGGGAGCCCTTGCAGGGGCATGTCTGTGTAAGCATTGAGGAACGAATTTAAGATTTTGTTGGATTGGACCAAACTAGTAGTTAGTAAATTTCGTAAAGAGAAGGACGATGAATCTATAATGGTGATGATTATTGGATAAATTTGGTGAGAATGCCGAGGTAGACTTTAAGTACAAATCGATTATGAGGAGGCCTTGACGTGTCAAAATTGGAAGTACCGTTTCTGTAACAACAACGGGTGACCAACTCAATAAGTTTATACGGATTCCTTCACCACTCGGGCAATGTCAGCATGGTTGCGAGTGCTCGGAATTGAAAGGAGTATGCACAAGAGATGGTTTGATCTCTTATGCAAAGATGGTTGTGTTTTGGAGGCAAGGAAAGAATATAACGTCACTCCATAAAGGACGATTAGAAGTATTTAAAGGTAAATTCGCCTTGGGGTGTCCTTGGTGGAAGTAGTTAATTAGGACCGTACGCTACTCTTGAGGTGATAAGTGCAATCTAAGGTTAGGAGACAACAGAGATCCTAATGATAGGAAAATGATTTGTTAAGGACTCGATGTTCACTCAGTCGTCGGTAATATATATCGAATGTTGAGGTCGGGTGTGTGGCGACTTGTTATAAGAAATATTGTGATAACCTTAACCGGTATGTGGTCGGGTTCGTTTACGAGGCAAGGTATCGTGGAGGTATCCCTTTTGAATAGAGCACCAATTAACCTATCTAAATGCCACGTTGAGTGTTTGGTCGGGGTCATATTTCGAGGACGAAATCTCTTTTAAGGTTGGGAGGATTGTAACACCCATAATTTCCTAAGAAACGGTCAATGATCGGCCAAGGAAACGGTCAGTGGTCGGCCGAGAGAAACAGTCAGGGAACGGTTTAACACGAGACACGAGAAGGCACCACTGGAAGAACGCACGGCTTGGCCCGCGACCTCAAGCCGCGACTAGGCCCGCGTAAGTTGCTGTGACCTGCGACTCAGGAGCACGCGCGACTTGGCCCGCGACTTGAGGTCGCGGCCAAGGCCGCGGGGACGGTCTGACGATTTAAATCCCATTCTTTAGGGTTTTCTCTCATTTTCACCCCCTCTCCATTTATCTTCTTCTTGGAACGATTCTGGGAGCTCCAATATCAGTTTTGGGAGCATCTTGGAGTGAATCTACCCTAAAGAGATCAAGATTTGTGTTTTGGAAGCTTGAGTTTGGAAAGTAGGAAGATCTCATGGAAGTGAGTTGGTTGAGAGGTTAAAGATGTGAATGTGGTAAGTTTCTTGTATATTTCAAGTTCTTATATGAGGATCCTTGTAGATCTAAAGAGTTTTTACTTATTGGTGGTCCATTTCCTTAGATTTGGAGAAATGGGTTATTTGGAAACCCTAACTCATTGTGGAAGATGACTGGTTGATGGTGAAAGCTTCATTCTTTGAGGCTTAGGATTTGGGTTTGAAATCTAGGTTTAACTTAACCTAGCAAGGTGAGTTCAAGTTGATTTGTGAAAATGTTGTACATGCCAAAAATGTCCATTTTAAAGCGTTTATGTGTTTTACATGAAATTGTCACTTGTTGAGTTATTTGATGGGTTTTGATTATTTGAGGTGTTTAATTTTATAAACCTTGTAAAACACTCACATTTGGGATTTTTTGGCATTTGGATTAATAAGTCACAAATGAAAGTGTTTTGATGATTTATTCATAAATGAAGATTATTTGGGTCAAAATACACCTTTATTGTTTGTTGGAAATATGCATCATCCATGTAATGGGACGTTTTGAAAGCACGAATGTGTGAGTCCTTTGATTTTGGTAGTTCTCGACTTTGCGAACATTTTAGAAATTGTAAACCTTTTTGGTTTTGGGCCGAAGGCCAATTGTGATTTGAGAGACGAAGATTTTTGGGAAAAGTTATATTTGGTTTACGTAACCATATTGGCTCACGTGTTTTAGCCAAACGTTTATTATGCCTTTGGGCTTGATTTATACTCATATGAGTATTTGGGGTATTCGTTCAGTTTTTAATAGCTCGTTAAGGAACCTTGGACGTATGGTGTACTTAGTTGCATCTTATTTGAGAGTTACATGTTTTGAATGCGTTAGTTCATTCGTTGGAGTCATGTAATGTTTTAGACTGTAATGAATTGGATCCATAGGCATATGAGTCACTCGGTTGGTTTAATTGGGAGCTCTATCCTTATTTTGGGGAATGGAAGTTGTTTATGGTTAGCAGGAACTCGAGGTATAGATCGTGGGTGGTTGAACTCGATAACCGTGAAACCTTTTGTGAAGGGCTCGAGGTATAGATCGTGGGTGGTTGAACTCGATGCCCGTATAATCCAGTCTGGTTACTCATCGTGGAATTTTAGTGTCCGCGTTTGAAGTCTAGTGTGTGGTCCCCAAGTCATGTTTTTATGGAAGCTTGCGGTGGTGCTATACAGAGCCGTATACAGAGCTAAGTCTTGTGGTGGTGTCCATTATGAGCCAGATATGGGGACTTGTGGCTTTTGTGGTGACACTCATCTAGAGGTCGAGTTGACATTAGGGTCATTTGGGTATCTTGCGGTAGATGCTCGGTAGGAAGCCATATACGGGGATCCATGACTCTATGTGAATCTCGAGAACATTGATAAGTGACTTAACTTTGTGTGCCCGCCACATTCGATGGAATTCGGGTCTCCCCCGTCACCGAAAGGTGTTGCTTTTGGGTATTGAGTTTTATTATCCATGTTTTCGGTGACGTTTTGTTTATATGGGTTTTTTTACCCATGGTTTATGGGTTGAGTATTATGTCTCACCCGTGTTTTAGGTGTTTTGGGATATAAAGTTTTATCCATGTTTCATAAATTGAGAGTCCGCTTTCTATTCTCATTTTGAGTGAGTTTTGGGTCAAGTTTAAGTTACGAAAGAACGTTTTAAATCAGGATTTTAGTCCTTAAAATAGTTTGGATTGGAAAACATTGATATTGGTGTTTTCTTCGCCTAAAATGGATATTATTGGAAAACGAGTTGCTTTCATATTTGAGGCATATCAGTTTGAAATATTATGATTTAAATTGAATTCATTCTTTTCAACGATATATTTATTCATGTTGAAAACTCATGAACTCACTAGGCGTTAGCTTAACCTTTTTTTTGTCGGCATGTGCAACAAGTTACGGTTGGGAATAGTCCTAGTGACACGGGTGAAGGGAGGAGTGTTAGTTGTGTGCTCGAGGAGTGCTTAGCTTGTTGAAGTCTTCCGCATTTATTTTGGGAAGAGCAACTTGTGTTTGGGGTTAAGTAATAACCGACTTCGGTTTAGTCCTTGACTCCTTGTATTTTATTGGAGTTTATATTTGTTAAGGTTAATATTAGAATTTTACTCTTGAGGTATTCAGAGTTTTGAATTGTAGAAGGAAGTTGTGTTCTTTATTTTGATGTCATATTGAAAATTTTAATTAGTTGCTCTTACCAAATATGAGGGTGTTACAAGCTACTTGTAAATGTTTCTAGAAAGGGGTTAAGCCTTAATATTCTTTTACCCTAAAATCATTTGTGGATTTGAGGCAACTAAACATCAGAGAGCTTTGGGGGAAGGAGAAATCAATTGGGAGATTTTGAGGAAGAAGGTGAGCCTTGAAGTTCTTGCCGTTGTGTTCTTGAAGGTAATCAATCATCCTCTCTATTCTTTAAGTCTTGGTAAGATTGATGTTGGGAAGTTTTATATTTTTCATAAATGATCATCTTCTTCCAATATTTATTTCGGTTGATTTTGAGGAGTTCTTGGGTTGAGGTTGGAAGGAAATCAACCCCTAGCTCATCTCAGTTAAGAGGTATCAGAGGTTTGGACTCATAAAGGGTTTCATTCGTTCGTTCCAAAAACTTCCCTGTCGGCGCCCCAAATGTTTCTCGATCTGAAAACCAATAGGGAGCACCCGGGAAGGGATTACCCGGGAGTAGGGGTCTCGAACCGGGAAGACCCGGGGAGGCCGGGGTGACTTAGACACGAGAATGGATCCCCGGGAGTCGAGGTCCCGGTATGTTGAAAATTGAGGAGACCGATGTGGGAACCTGGGTGCTGACCCAGGAGTCGGGGGCGTCCGGGAGGTGGGATGCCCGGGGATACCGGGAGGTGGAGACCTGGGCGTGTCCTGTATAAGGAGAAGTCCCGGGAGGTGGGAGGTAGAGCTGAGGGAGACCCGGGAGTCGGGTGACCCCGGTAGCAGCCGAGAGACGGCATCCGAGAGGGTACCCGGGAGGTGGGTTAGTCGAGCCCAGAGAGGGGGAGACCCCACGGTCGAACCCAATCTTTGGTAAGGGAGGGTTTATTGGCGTGTATTTTGGGTTCGAGTGACTTATTGAGTTGTTACTTATATTGATTGGTTTTGTCCTTAAGTTAAAGTCAATAGTAGGGGAGACTTCACGAGTGATCCAGGTGAGTTTCCTAACCAAAGTCTTTCCTATTGTTATGCTACTATACGCATGTGAAGTCTATTAAATTACCATTGGTATTTATGCTTCTTTTATGCATGTGAGATTTATGAAACGTGAGTCTTTCAAACTGAAAGTATGTAGAATTTCGTTATATTTAACGCATGAAGTATCATGAAGTTGCACGTTGAATCTTGATATGAACTGCATGCTTTGATATATTGTAAAAGGTGTGATCTTATGTGTGCATACATTTGGAAGTGAATGTGTAATGGCCAAGTCGGAGGGTGTGTTCCGCCAGTGCTCACGTTGGGGGGGTGTCCCGTTTATCCCATGGAGGGTGTGTTCCAGTTAAGGCAGCGTGAGACTGACACGTAGTCACAGGTGGCGTGACGTTAGTATGCCGAATATGTGTGTAGTTACGTAACGGAAAGTTTTATTGTTTTGTGGAGAATTATTTTTTTTAAATGCTTATAAATCGTTTTAAATGCTTTATGTGGTGCGAGTGTTGATCCTAGAGGGAACTCACTGGACCTCATGGTCTAACTCTCGCTTTTCAAAAACCTTTTTTAGGTAAAGGTTTAATTAGAAGCTTGTTAGCTGGTTCTTTGGGAGGCGGTATTGTGATAGAGGCTTGGAGGGAGTTCAAGGTTCTAATAGACTAGATTATCTCAGTTGTAGTCATTTTTCTCCTTTGTGATTTTGGTCGTGTTCATGTATTAAGTTATATTTTGGGACCGTTGATTTGTAATGCTTCATTTTTGCTGTTGTTGGATTCGGGCTGTTACAGTTGGTATCAAAGCCATTGTTTAAGGGATTTAGGTGACCGGATGAGCCTAAACTTAAACTTTGGAGGGGGGGGGGCACAACTGAGATATAGGAAGCCTTAAGAAAGACCTTGGTCATCTGAAGTCGTGTCAACAGTAGGGAGGACTCTGATGTAAGGTAAATTCATAATTGCATCTGGCCAATGCCATTATAAATTTACAGGTGCATGGGTATGCTCGATTACTATTGTTGAAATGATCGATGGATGTTGTAATGGGTAGTGAGTTTTATCATTGAAATGATAGCGTTGGTTTAGATGTGTTGTGCGAGCTCGTTATGGTATTAAGGTTAACACCTTTTGGGATGATTTTTGTGCGGGACGTAGATAATTTGTCTTGAGGAAGGACTTCTTGGGTCCAAAAAGGGAAGATTAACTAATTGGAGGTGAGCTCCTGGTTTCTAGTGAGTCTCCAGTATGGTCGTGTGCTACGTCGATCATTTGGGATCTCGAGAGTTTCAACCCAAGTATCGAGTAGCAGAGATGAGCCTTTTGACTTTTAGTTTGTGGAAGGGTGGTTGAGGAATGATAGTAGTGTTGATTGGTAACTTGGGGTAAGGATTGAATGGCAAGGGGCTATTGTTGGTTAGCCTACTTGGGTCAAGTGAAGATGCATGATTTGCAAATCTTTAGTCGCGGTGATAACTGTATAGTTGGACATTCTAGTATATTGGGAAGCTCTAGTGCCGAAGGTTGTTACAAATGTGAGGAACCTGACTGGTTGGTCAGAAGCAAGGAGTCTGTGATTAAATGTTGTGAGTGTAAACGGTTGACCTTGTGAGAGTGAATAACCTTCAATGCAAAGTGAGCATCATGCATTGTGTTTTCGAACAAGTTGCGTGAGTCCTTCATATATGTGTGTGGGTGTGTCTTGCGAGCCTCTCATTTTGAAAATGAGTTGACGCGTGCAAGCACATGTTTGGATTGAAAAGACAAGTTTATTTCGTTGGGTGATAAATTTTGAACTTGGTAATAAGAGAATTATTTCATTCCTTTTTTAAATCAGTTATCTTTTGTTGTGGAAATCATAAAAAACATTTGATCGTATGGTTTTATAAGTGAGAATCGACTGACTTGCTCAATGTATGTAACTTTGCCGTATTTCTATAAATTGCATGGGTAATTTCTTTGAAAGTATTTTCATTTGTGCCAACATCAATTTTGGTCGGACAAGATCTATTTTATCGTGAGGTTGAGTGCGAACGATCATTGAGATCGTTGGGCATGGCTATTCACATATGGCGGTGTTGTGATGCATATACTCAGGCATGTATCGTACTGTGGTACTTGCCAAATTTTCAAATGTGTCAAAAGTTTTAAATTATTGTGCGGCCATGCATGAAGGCTATGAACTCTCTAGGTCGTGAGAAATGTTACAACTAAGGACGAGGAAGGGTTTGGAGAGTGGAAATGTGGCGTTCGAGCTGTTGGTGGTCGATTCACGGCCTTGGTGTTTCCCTTTAGGGGAGGGCAGGGGTTAACGAAAGTTTTGGTTTTTGACGTTAGAAAGTTTAATTTAGTGGTAGCATACAATCTTGTTCGGTAACCTGAGATATGGTTGTCGGCAAGTGGTTATGCCGGAGCGGAATTCGGTCGGGGTCTTTGGGTGGTCGCCCGGATGGAGCAGCGACCGAGGCCCACCCCCATACCGACTGGTGCTTAGCTAAGACCGGTGTCTAGAATGACCGGGGTCATCGATGCACTTCACCCCGATGTCGACCGGGGTCTCAACCCCCGGGGTCATCCGGTCCCCCAATCGAACACCGACCCAACACTACACATTTCGATTAAGGATTCCAAAATCAACGCAGAAGGGGTAGCCATAAACCAATCCATTAATTAGCTCTAATCCTCCCTCCCCCCCTTTAGTCGATTAATAAATAGAAACAAATATGGAATTCTTCCCAAATCCGATTACAAATCTAGACCCAACTAAAAATTAGTGCAGATTTCTTTAATAACTTCTCCATAAAAGAAACTTTTCTACTCTAAACAATCAAATCCTTCTACTCAAGCAATCAAAATCAGAGTTAGAACTTACCTTGACAAATGGATGAAGACTTGATGACTGATCCATCCCCTTCCCGATCTCCGCCTTCGAGCTCTCTCTCTTTTCCCTTCCTGAAATTACCAGCCGCCAGGGACCAAAATGCTAGGTGCTAGGTTAAATCCCTCTTTTCCCCTTTTTACCATCTAGCCCCTCTATTCTGGCCCTTTTTTCAAAGACTTCCCCAAAATCTATTTTATTCTACTTAAGTACGGTTATTAAAATATCCCCCCCTCAAAAGAATTCCGTCCCCGGAATTCCTTCGCTGAACAAATTGGGGTAAAGAGACCTCATGTCCGATTCTAACTCCCAAGTCGCCTCTTGACCTTTGTGAAATTGCCACTAGACCTTTACCAGATGAATTTCCTTATTCCCAATTTCTTCACTTTACGATCTAAAATGGCCATTGGTTCCTCAATGCAGCCTAACTTCTCGTCCACTTGGATAACGTCTAAAGGTATAACGACATCGCTTTCTGCTAAACATTTCTTCCGATTTGACACATGGAAAACGGGGTAAACTCCTCGTAAATCCATGGGTAATTCCAGTTTGTATGCTACCTCCCCAATACGCTCCACGATAGAAAACAGTTCAACAAATCTCGGTCTTAACTTACCCTTCTTGCCGAAACGAACGACTCCCTCCTACGGTGAGACTTTTAACATCACCTTGTCCCCTGCTTGAAACTCTATCGGCTTCCTTCTCTTAGTTACATACATCTTTCGATGGTTACTTAGATCGTCTTTCACAAGGCTTGGGTTCCTTCAATCATATCAACTTAACTTCTCCCAAACGTTCCAAAACATTCCGACCCAAAACCAAAGTCGTACCCTCTGAAAACCAACCGTAACATATCATCGCAACATACCAAACCAATAGCACCAACCGAAGATTTTCACACACCCATCTGTAACATCACATCTATAACATCACATCTATAACATCCCAGGCCAACTGTACCAGATATTTCCCGCTTTATCCACACACTTGGACTTACGGTTTTAAAACGCGTCTCCTTAAGATTTTTACATATAACT
Source organism: Arctium lappa (assembly GCA_023525745.1). Classification (NCBI taxonomy): domain Eukaryota; kingdom Viridiplantae; phylum Streptophyta; class Magnoliopsida; order Asterales; family Asteraceae; genus Arctium; species Arctium lappa. The sequence continues at coordinate 34,223,442 of CM042062.1, forward strand.
TTACTTTTTAGAAGGACGAACTTTATCAGAAATGGCGTCACAGCGACATGAATCCCTGACTAAAAAGAATAACCCTTCGATTCGCTAACATAACCCGATGTCAACTTTAAGCATCACCATGAACCCACTGATATGAATCTTCCTCATCGAGTACCCTGACATAGCGAAATATTTTCCTTCAACACCACTTACTTCCAATACTAAGAGAACCCTTTCCTTCCCGAACTTCACTGGTCACCCTCAACGGTGTTGCAACCCATACACATTATGCATATGTTACTCCCAAACGTCGTTGACCCAAATTTTACATAAGGAAGGAAAACTTTCACAATTCATCACTTTCATCGCCCACCAACTCCAACTGTCTGAATTAAAATGACCCATACTTCAGATTCTCACCGGAACCAACAATCTGTCCGACGTATTTGCAATGAATCCAAGTTCCATTTGATTAAACGCGGAGTGGCTACGCTCACCCAACTACCTCAAATAATCCCCACATTGGACGACATGTATTGAAACAACCAACATTTCCCTTTTCCTCTCGGAAACCTCCAACACCCTACCAAGGATCACTTACTAATGGATGCGAGCTTTTAGATCAATCACCCGACTTAGACTTCTCAACCTCAAAATCCCAACACGCACCAGATCTCTTCCCCGCACCCTCACCAGAGTTCACGAACTTACCACGGCAAGGCTGAAACATAACTCCACATTTCCGAACCTCTTGACAAACTTCCCTCCCTCGGCTTAGCTACTTACTTGACGATCCCAAAAGTACCGAAACGCATTTTTCTTTTCATTACCATGTTTAGCCGAACGACTACCCCTAATTCTCCTTCAAGTTCTTCAACCAAACCCTTCCAAAACAATCCGCAACGCTAGGCAGCGTCGCGCATTTCTCACTCCCCGAACAGGAATGACCTACCCGCTAGAATTTCCTTCACACTCAAGGAATACTTCGACCACCTCACATACCTTCTTACCAACTGTAAAACCTTCTGGACTAATCCATTCGACATTTCCTTCAACATTTTAATGGTAAAAGATAACCCGTCTTTACTCGCCGCGAACCAGGGCACATAGTTCCTTCTCTTAGATAGCCACTCACAGTCGATCGATCAATAATATCAATTTAGCACCACCACTATGCCAACTCTACCCCCACACTTCTTAGCAACATATTTGCCACTTTCGAAAAACTCCTCATAAATCTCCGAGCAAGATTCTCATTCACACTCTACTCATAACAACAACACCAATACCCTGATAAATCTCAAGAAACTCCTTATCACCAATGACATATCCGAACGCTACTCCTCCAAACAATCCTCACCCCTACCAGATACTAATCTCTTGGCACTGATCAAAACACTAATACCCGAGATAAAGTCATCTCACGACTTTGTTCTCCACAAATTTGAACAATCACAGAAACATGCTCAATAACGCCCTGCACCAGGATTTCGCTTCTTGCCGGCTCATCGCGACCTTCTGGAATAAAACTCCAGTAGTTTGAAAGATTCAGCGTACTACCTCACATTCTTAAATACTCAAAGCCACCCCTTCCAGTTGCCCCATATGAAAATTTTCACTCCCACATACTATCAAAACTTCGTCGATAAAGAACCATAGCGGTCTTCCACTTTTGCAAGATCCACACCAGTTTTCCACATCACATTAGGTATCCACCTTTTCTGACTAATTTCTCGCTTTCTCACGAAAACTCCTCAAAACTATCCATAGCTACTTCTTCATTTTCAGCGTCCCGCCATTCACCACAAACATGAATTTTGACTCCCACAGCTACAACCTTCATTGATATACTTTCACTATACCACCAACCAACAAGAATCCACAAAGAAACCTACCTCTTCCACTACAGTAGCTAACTGCTAAAAATTATCTTTACAACTTTAAATTCCCGACATACACAACCTTTTTGCCGCCATTCACGATTCAAATCACCGAGCAAGCGGTTAAGCCTTTATATTACAACATTCTAAACATCAAAGATTCAAGGCCTACAATACCCACTCCTGCTGTTTATCACCCTTCCTTAACAGGTACACCAAAACCAAGAATCGACCACTCTTTGCACGAGCGCCCAACTTTCACTCTCAAAACTTTCCACATTCCTTAATGCAATCCCTTCCCAATGACCTAGAGAGTTCATAGCCTTCATGCATGACGACACAGTAAATTTATACTGTTGACTTTTGAAAATGAGAAGATATTACGTTATGACACGAGCCTAAGTATACACGATACCGCATCGGCATAACGGATTATCCGTACACAACTATCTCGAGGACCGTTTCGCCTCAGTCTCCATGATGAAATAGGTCTCACCCAATCGAAAATCGATGTTGACGCTATTGAAAATACTTTCAATAAACTTTCCTACGCGGTTCATAAAATTTCACTTACAATAAAAATCAGGTGATTAGATGATATTACATTTCCACAAAATGCAGACTTCTTTTAAAAATAAATAAATAAACACCCAACCGGTATTAACCTTACAACCAAAAACGAACTCCCACCACACGTTAGACTAACACTATCAATTTATAGACAAAATTCTCTACCCTGAACCACACTCTACAATAGCAATCGAGTATGCCCATGCACCTGTAAATTCATAATGACATTGGCCAGATGCAATTCTGAATTTACCTTACATGAGAGTACTCACTATTGTTATCACGCCTCACGATGCTTAAGGTCTCTCTCTTAAAGGCTTCCTAAATCTCAGTTGTATCCCAACTCCACAGTTTAAGTTTAGGCCCATCCGGTCATCTAAATCCCTTAAACTATGGCTCTGATACCAACTATAACAACCCAACCAAAACGACAAGATAACAATTAAATCTTAATTATAAAAATAACTCATGCCAAAGCGGTCCCAATCGTACAACTTAAATTCAAGGTTGGCAAAGGCACCCTATTCACAACTGAGATATTAAATAAAGAAACTAAGATGACGGTCCTCTATCTGATCCCGCTACATCTTCTCTTTCCCTTTATCTGCCCTTCCTAAATCACGCCTGCCTGAAAAGATTTTTAGTTTTGAAAAAAAAAACGAAGGTTAGACCGAAGGTCTAGTGAGTCCCCTCTAACAGATAAGCAACAAAATAACTTTCCAGAAAATTTAAATCAACAGATTTAAAAACACACAAAGATAACACGCTACTGACCACACTACCGTCAAAGACGGTGTGTCTAACTCGCACTACCTTTATTTTGGGACACACCCCCAATGGCATAAACGGGCTACACTCCCCAGCACGAGTAGGTGGGCCACACTCCCCGACTTAGGTCACAATCTCCACATATAATGTATGCATACATTTAAACATCAACAATTTATATCACACTTAAATCATTTAATAATAAATATGCCATCGTAAATAAATCAAAGTTTAAAATTAAACTTCGCATGCTTTCGTTACCAAAATGGTTTAGTTCTGAAAAACTCACCTGGTGCCCTTTGCTTAATTCTCGCGTCTACCCTTTACGGCCCGAACTGAACCTATCAGAAAGACGTAGACCGATAAACTCTCGGTACTCTCTAAATCACTACATTAACCGACTTTACACCCTATAGTTCCCAAACGGTTGGATCGATTAAATTAACAGGCTCGCCCACTATAAATCATCAACTAAATCCTGTTATAGGATTACAAGGCCCACTACTAAAATGATTAGAAGCCCAAAGAGATCGTGGGCTTCGGCCCACATAACCACAAGCCGGGGACCGGGGTCTTTGGGTGGTCGCCCGGATGGAGCAGCGACCGAGGCCGACCCCCATACCGATCGGTGCCTAGCTAAGACCGGTGTCTAGAATGACCAGGGTCATCGATGCCCTTCACCCCGATGTTGACCGAGGTCTCAACCCCCGAGGTCATCCGGTCCCCCAATACAACACCGATCCAACACTGCACATTTCGATTAAGGATTCCAAAATCAACGCAGAAGGGGTAGCCATAAACCAATCCATTAATTAACTTTAATCCTACCTTCCCCCCTTTAGTCGATTAATAAACAGAAACAAATATGGAATTCTTCCCAAAGCCGATTACAAACCCAGACCTAACTAAAAATTAGTGCAGATTTCTTTAATAACTTCTCCATAAAAGAAACTTTTCTACTCTAAACAATCAAATCCTTCTACTCAAGCAATCAAAATCAGAGTTAGAACTTACCTTGACAAATGGATGAAGACTTGATGACTGATCCATCCCCTTCCCGATCGCCGCCTTCGAGCTCTCTCTCTTTTCCCATCCCGAAATTACCAGCTGCTAGGGACCAAAATGCTAGGTCCTAGGGTTAAATCCCTCTTTTCCCCTATTTACCCTCTAGACCCCTTTATTCTGGCCCTTTTTTCAAGGACTTCCCCAAAATCTATTTTATTCTACTTAAGTACGATTATTACAATATCCCCCCTTAAAAGAATTCTGTCCCCGGAATTCCTTCGCTGAACAAATTGGGGTATAGAGACCTCATGTCCGATTCTAACTCCCAAGTCGCCTTTTGACCTTTGTGAAATTGTCACTAGACCTTTACCAGATGAATTTACTTATTCCCAATTTCTTCACTTTACGATCTAAAATGGCCACTGGTTCCTCAATGCAACCTAACTTCTCGTCCACTTGGATAACGTCTAAAGGTATAACGACATCGCTTTCTGCTAAACATTTCTTCCGATTCGACACATGGAAAACGGCGTAAACTCCTCGTAAATCCATGGGTAATTCCCGTTTGTATGCTACCTCCCCAATGCGCTCCATGATAGAAAACAGTTCAACAAATCTCGGTCTTAACTTACCCTTCTTGCCGAAACGAACGACTCCCTTCTACGGTGAGACTTTTAACATCACCTTGTCCCCTGCTTGAAACTCTATCGACTTCCTTCGCTTAGTTACGTACATGTTCCGACGGTTACTTAGATCGTCTTTCACAAGGCTTGCGTTCCTTCAATCATATCAACTTAACTTCTCCCAAACGCTCCAAAACATTCCGACCCAAAACCAAAGTCGTACCATCTGAAAACCAACCGTAACATATCATCGCAACATACCAAACCAATAGCACCAACCGAAGATTTTCACACACCCATCTGTAACATCACATCTATAATATCCCATCTGTAACATCCCAGGCCAACTGTACCAGATATTGTCCGCTTTATCCACACACTTGGACTCACGGTTTTAAAACACGTCTCCTTAAGATTTTTACATATAACTTTACTTTTTAGAAGGACGAACTTTATCAGAAATGGCGTCACGGCGACATGAATCCCTGACTAAAAAGAATATCCCTTCGATTCGCTAACATAACCCGATGTCAACCTTAAGCATCACCATGAACCCACTGATATGAATCTTCCTCATCGACTACCCTGACATAGCGAAATATTTTCCTTCAACACCACTTACTTCCAATACCAAGAGAACCCTTTCCTTCCGGAACTGCACTGGTCACCCTCAACGGTGTTGCAATCCATACGCATGATGCATATGTTACTCCCAAACGTCGTTGACCCAAATTTTACATAAGGAAGGAAAACTTTCACAATTCATAAACTTTCATCGCCCACCAACTCCAACTGTCTGAATTAAAACGACCCATACTTCATATTCTCATCGGAACCAACAATCTGTCTGACGTATTTGCAATGAATCCAAGCTCCATTTGATTAAACGCGGAGTGGCTACGCTCACCCAACTACCTCAAATAATCCCCACATTGGACGACATGTATTGAAACAACCAACATTTCCCTTTTCCTCTCAGAAACCTCCAACACCCTACCAAGGATCACTTACTAATGGATGCTAACTTTTAGATCAATCACCCGACTTAGACTTCTCAACCTCAAAATCCCAACACGCACCAAATATTTTCCCCGCTCCTTCACCAGAGTTCACGAACTTACCACGGCAAGGCTGAAACATAACTCCAAATTTCCGAACCTCTTGACTACATACTTGACGATCCCAAAAGTACCGAAACGCATTTTTCTTTTCATTACCATGTTTAGCCAAACGACTACCCCTAATTCTCCTTCAAGTTCTTCAACCAAACCCTTAACAAAACAATCCCCAACGCTAGGCAACGTCGTGCATTTCTCACTCCCCAAACAGGAATGACCTACCCGCTAGAATTTCCTTCACACTCAAGGAATACTTCGACCACCTCACAGACCTTCTTACCAACTATAAAACCTTCCGGACTAATCCATTCGACATTTCCTTCAATATTTTAACGGTAAAAGATAACCCATCTTTACTCGCCGCGAACCAGGGCACATAGTTCCTTCTCTTAGATAGCCACTCATAGTCGATCGATCAATATTATCAATTTAGCACCACCACTATGCCAACTCTACCCCCACACTTCTTAGCAACATATTTGCCACTTCCGAAAAACTCCTCAGAAATCTACGAGCAAGATTCTCATTCACACTCTACTTATAACAACAACTCCAATACCCTGATAAATCTCAAGAAACTCCTTATCACCAATGACATATCCGAACGCTACTCCTCCAAACAATCCTCACCCCTACCAGATACTAATCTCTTGGCACTGATCAAAACACTAATACCTGAGATAAAGTCATCTCATGACTTTGTTCTCCACAAATTTGAACAATCACAGAAACATGCTCAATAACGCCCTGCACCAGGATTTCGCTTCTTGCCGGCTCATCGCGACCTTCTGGAATAAAACTCCAGTAGTTTGAAAGATTCAGCGTACTACCTCGCATTCTTAAATACGCAAAGCGTACCCCTTCCAGTTGCACTATATGAAAATTTTCACTCCCACATACTATCAAAACTTCGTCGATAAAGAACCATAGCGGTCTTCCACTTTTGCAAGATCCACACCAGTTTTCCACATCACATTAGGTATCCACCTTTTCTGACTAATTTCTCGCTTTCTCACGAAAACTCCTCAAAACTATCCGTAGCTACTTCTTCATTTTCAGCGTCCCGCCATTCACCACAAACATGAATTCTGACTCCCACAACAACAACCTTCATTTCTATACTTTCACTATGTCACCAACCAACAAGAATCCACAAAGAAACCTACCTCTTAACAGGTACACCAAAACCAAGAATCGACCACTCTTTGCACGAGCATCCAACTTTCACTCTCAAAACTTTCCTCATTCCTTAATGCAATCTCTTTCCAATGACCTAGAGAGTTCATAGCCTTCATGCATGATGACACAGTAAATTTATATTGTTGACTTTTGAAAATGATAAGATATTACGTTATGAAACGAGCCTGAGTATACACGATACCGCATCGGCATAACGGATTAGCCGTACACAACTATCTCGAGGATCGTTTTGCCTCAGTCTCCATGATGAAATAGGTCTCACCTTGTTAGAGCATGAATTATGTTGGATACAAGATCATGAAGACTAATGTCAAAGTTCAAGAAAGTCAATGCTGAGAAAGTCAATTCTCATTAAAAGTCAAAGCCTTTGTTAATAAAAAGTCAAAGTGTCTTGTATTGTATTTGTTTTCCTTTGTTTTTATAATAGGTATAAATAGATTTTATTTTCTGTTATTTAGTAGTAGAGATCTAGAGAGTAATCTGAGAGAGAGAGAGACATCTAGAGAGAGAAACTGAAAAACAGATCGTGTAATCATTTGAAGTTGAATTGAATCAAACAGGTAGTTGATAAATTCTTGTTTTGTTGATTTGATTGCAATTAGAAACTACAACAGAGACTCTCAATTGGTATCCGAGCAAATCCAAAATTGAAATCAGATCAAGAAATGGTTCGACACTGTGTTCATCTCATTTGATTCATTTTTTTGAGTTTTAGTGTGAATTTTGAGTTTTAATTGGTTTCTTAGTGATCGATAAGTGTAAAAGATTGAGTGTGTATAAGAAATTTCACGAAATGCACTGTAATTTTCACAAATTTCTGAATCTTGTTGAGTTGGTTTCACGAGTTTTTGTGTGCACTGTTTCATAGATCAATTTGTATTTTTTTAGTGTTTGATTTAGTAATTCGTGTATTTTAATCTGTTCGAGTATAGAAATTGAGCATCCCTACAAAGTTTCAAGTCATTTGGACAAGGTTTGGATTGAAATCTGTGAGAAAAGATAGAATTCTGATCGATATACGGAAAAACGCGCAAGATTCATCAAACGCGCAAGTTCTTCGCAAGAACGCGCAAGTTGAAGATTTTGGTCTCAAACACGCAAGGCGTTATCTGCGAGTTCTAGAAACGCGCAGATCGAAGTCTGCGAGTTTGAAGATTGGGAAATTTTTCTAAGTATTGAAACGCGCACGTAGACATTAGCAAGTTCTACAAACGCGCAAGTCTAAGCTTGCGAGTTTCTTTGGGAACAGTGATCTACGAGTTCATTTAATCTGCGAGTTTCAGAAAACGCTCACGCTACCATTAGCGAGTTTTAGAGATTATTTCGACCTGCGAGTTTTACAAAACACGCAAACCTTTGCTTGCGAGTTTCATAAACGTGCAAGCTTAAGCCTGCGAGTTTCTCAGTAAACAGTGTGTTGCGAGTATAGGCATCTGCGAGTTTTAAGCTTCTATAGTGCTTTGCGAGTTTTAACACTTAGTCAAAATTTCTGAGTTTCTGAATTTTCTATATTTCAAGATTTCTTGTATTTTTTTGTGATTTCATTTGGACTAAAAGTCAATTTCAAGTTTCTTATTGCATATATTTTTCAAACAGGATGACTTCCAGAGACGTTCTCTCAATTGGAACTGATGTCAAGCCTTCGGTGCCGTTCAAAGGAGAATATGAACAATGGAGAGATAGATTTTTGGACTTTGTTGATAGACAATCAAATGGAGAGAACATTCTGAAATCTATCACAGAAGGCCCAATGAAGAAACCTACTAAGGAGATTCCTACTGGTGGTAATGATTCAGATGGAGCTCCGAGAACAAGGAGAGTGGATAAAAAGTATGCTAATTTCTCTGATGAACAGAAGAAACAGTTTGATGCTGATAAACAAGCCAGATCTTTGCTTTTACAAAGCATGACTAATGAGATATATGTGAAAATGGATAGCTACAATGAAACTGTCAAATCAATGTGGGATCAGTTAAGAAAAATGATGTTGGGTTCTAAAGTTGGAAATCAAATGAAGGTAGCTAACTGCATAAACAGCTACGAAGAATTTAGAGCAAAAGAAAATGAAAGCTTGGAGAAGACCTATGAGAGGTTTGTACTACTTCTAAATGAGCTTTCCAAGAATAAGGTCAAAAAGCAACAAATTGAGAACAACGTGAAGTTTCTCATCATATTGCAACCTAAATGGAAAGAGCACACACGAAGGATGAAACAATTGAAGGATTTGAGCGAAATACCTCTACATGAAGTCTACGAGACTCTGCGACAGAATGAAGAAGAGGTAGAAGAGAAAAGAGTTGAGAAAAAGAAAGTTGAGAAAGGTGATGATCCTATAACATTGGTGGCCGGAGAGAAAGAGAAGAAGAAGAAGATAGTCATTCCAAGTTCTGAATCAGAATCAGAGTCTGATGGAGATGATGGACAAAATGCTATTACTGACCCGTGCTTTCCAAAAGAAGTTCTACAAGAAGCCAGGATCCAATTCTCAGAGATATTCTTTGTCCAGCTCCAAGAACCACGAGCACTGAGAAAGGGTAGAAGGAAACAGATTTATTGAGAAGAAACCAGAATAGAAGAAAAAGTTTGTGAATGATTACACCAGTACTGACAAGCCAGCTAATGATCTGATCAAATGCTACAACTGTGGCAAGTTCGGACATTACGCAAAAGAATGTCGGAAGCCAAAGGTTTGCAACTCAGAGTATTATCAGAACAAATTGCTCTTGGCAAGCAACAAGAAGCTGGCAGGGCATTAATGGTCGATGATGAATACTGGTTGGATCATTCTGATGAGGAAAAAGAACAAGAAGAGACTACTCATTTATGCTTGATGGGAAAAGAAGAGAAAGATGATGATTCTGATGATGAGACTGCTGATGAGGTAATAAACTTAACTGAAAATGATTTCATGACCAAAATGGAAGCCATGATGGTCGAACTTCAATACCTTCAATTAAAACTGAAAAAGGAAAAAGACAGAGTTGCTAGGAGAAATCAACAAATCTTTGAACTTAATGAATCAGTTATTGGGAACAAAGATTTAATTGATTCTCTACGCAAATCTGCTTCTGTTTTTCAAAATGAAAAGATTTGCTTTGAAAATAAGATTTCTGATATTGAAAAACAATTATCTAAGTCTGATTCTGAAAAACAAGAATGTGTACTAAAAGCTTTTAAATTGCAGGTTGAAAACAAGACTTTAGAGAAAAAGGTAAATGGTTTGGAAGCAAAATTGTATCTTAGAGGCCAAACAGATCAAACTATTTTCTTGAATACACCTGATGAAGATGCTGATTTTAAAGAAAAATGGGGATTAGGGTTTGATAATCCTCATTACTTAGAAAAAGCTATCAGAAAACAGCCAGGTCTATATAATGCAAATTATATGTATGCGGCTGATGAATATCCTCATTTGAAACCCAAATTTATCACCAAAGCATCAAAAGAAGTTGAGGAAAAAGAAGATGAGAAAAGAATGAATTTGAAGAAAATGCAACTACCATTCTGTTATGAAAGACTGAATGATAGTTATCTTTCTAAAACACCAAAATTTCTTTCAACTGATTATTTTGCTTGTTATTCTTCTACTGAGATGGAGGCAAAACCTGTTCAAGCCAAAATTTATATACCTTCACGTATCTTAGAAAGCAAAATAATTGAGTTAGAAACTATTTTATCTGATGAAAGAATTTTGGGTGATCTAACAAAAAATGTATTTTCTACAGTGTTAAAGAACACAGATTTTCATGTTAAATCTAAAATGTGTTTTCCATCTTCTAAAATTCTTCAAACTTTTGCGATTGATTTTGATGATTTATTTGAGTCTGCAAATGATTTTCTAAATTCTGATGAAGGGTGTATAGAAGAAATTGATATGTTTGGCTTTAATGCTCCACTTCCAAATCATTCTACTTTTGTGATAAATGGACAAGCTTTACCAAGTGTTCATGAAAAATGTGAATCATTAACTAAGATTGGTGAATCAGTTTCTGTAACTGCTGATTACTATGCTCAGGGTAAGAAACATAAGAAACAGCGATTACAGAAACAGAATAACACTGGTAAACAAAAGAAAAATCAATTTCAGAAATCTGACTTTCCTAATAAATCTAAATCTTCTGTTTCAGATATAAGAAAGAAAAGGTCAAAAGCAAGATCTGAATGACGACCTAAAAGGAAGAGTGATGAGAAGGCGGAATCAGTCCCTGATGTAGTTATTGATACATCTTCTAGTAGTGTTAATGATGTAGTTGGTAAAATTGCTTCTAATAAACAAAACCTTGTAATTCCTTACAAGCGATATTCAATAAAGCAATTGTTCCAATTATCTCGTCATACTACTAAATCTTATACTTATCAGTGGAATGATTTTGTTTATCATCACAATTCTAATGATTGGTTTGGATCTTATCATGTTTATTATTCTAAATCAAAAGTTTTTAAAAGTTTTCAAAACAAAAGAGGGTCCATATTCAAATGGATGCCAAAATCATGTGCTAATCTGTTAGGACCCGTGTTTAAATGGGTACCTAAATCTATTGTTTCCTGATTTCTCTTACAGACCCGGCATATGTGGTACTTGGAAAGCAGTTGTTCCAAGCATATGACCGGTCAGAAAGCTTTATTGTCTAATTATACAGAGAAATTCAGCGGCAATGTGCGATTTGGGAACGACCAGTTTTCACTGATCTTAGGATATGGTGACATCATTCAAGACAACATAACGATTAGGAAGTCAAAGGAGTAAGACTATGATTTCTGATTATTTCATATCAGAACTCGTACTTTAATCGTTTTACTGCTTTATGTCATTTACTTTTCAATAATTTTTTGTGAATAAAATTTGCTTTGACTAGACTTTGAGACTTGTGCAGAATGAGAGAAGCTATCAAGATCATATCTTTATGACTTCAGTTGACTTCATGAGATTTAAGACTGCATAGAAAGGTTAATTTCTTATCTTAATCTCAGATATGGTTGAAAGAAGGACACCTTTCAATCATATGAAAACATGTTCTTAAAATGTTCAAACCACTTTCCGATTCTTAAACAGATTTCATGAATTGGAAGTGTGATTTTAAATGTTTTCATTTTTATTTTGTGCTTACATGTTTACAAACCGTGTGTTTCCAAAGATAAATACTTGCGTATTGTCTTTTCTATATACTTTCAAGTATTCACACACACCGGTTTGATTTTTTTTTATTAAATTGTTCTTACCATGTCTCATATTGAAACATAATTTCGGTGGTAAGACACCCCGCTTGTATTCAAAGAATTTTGAGCGTCATTTCATTTCGAAACGTCATTTCAAGATTGTATGTATTTTGATTCATATAGACAATATCCATTATTCTTGACCATAAGCTTTGATTGTTATATCATTCATTTCTGATCATTTTCATACAATGTCAGATTTTCAAACAAGTATTTTGCATTCATGTTCATTCATTCAATATACTTGTTTGAAAATACTTCAATGTTTAAAATGCTCATATCTTCATGATTATATTTTGAGTATACACATATCTGACTTGTATTTGAGCTTTAACTGTTTCAAGTAAAACCATATTGAGCAACATTATGCCTTATAGGATTACATGGGTTTTTTGTGCTAGGACTTAAATGAACTTCTATGGATTCATGATTACCAGTGTCTCCTACCCAAGAAGTTACTCCATAGTGATTGAGTGTGAGGAGTCTAAAAGAAATGAGTGTGGGATGTGCGTTGAGGTAAAATGGAAATGAGAGTTTGGTTAGATGTGAGCTTAATGATTAAAAGAAAGAGGGTGTGAGATCAGAGTAAAAGAATATCAAACTCTGCACCAACTACTTTCTGAGTCGGGCAGCCACATTACTAATGTTTCACAATTCTTGGTGAACGTTATTGAAACAGGCAACTAGCTCATGCCAACTCTTGATACTACCCCACTAGCCACTCATTTTCTTCTTAAAAAGAAAGTGTTTCATATTTCAAAGGGGACGCAACACATTTGCTATCTGATTTTCATTTGGAAAATCTGGATATTGAAAAAGAAGGAAGGCTGCCCCACCTTCGCACTTCAATCATGCACATTGAGTCTGTGTTTATCTACTGTTGTCTCAGTGGTTTACACAATGTTGAGCCTTTTATAAGCAATCATCCATTCTTTCTATCACAAGCACGAACACACAAGGAATTTGTTTTCTTGTCATAACATTCATAGAAATTGCCTTTGTGGTATTTCGATGATTGGATGGAAGCCCTAGGGGAGTGAACATAACAAAAACTCCTTTACAATGTGTATTCGTTACACGCAGTGACTTTGTGTTACTGACAGACATTTTAACTGATTTATTTGTTGATTCAGGTGTTACATTTCTATTTTATCTGGTTTTTGAAAAGATCTGGATGAATACATTGTTTGAATTGGCAATGAATCAGAGGCTCAGTTTGATAGATCAGTGGTCAGATCGGATAAAGACATTTCTTGATGAAAGTTTTGATGATATCGATGCTCATTTCATCAAAAGGGGGAGATGATTTTAAAGAAATGTCCAAGTCAGAAATTTCAGAGTTAAAGATTTGAAAAGGACAAAGCAAAATCAAAGTTGTTTGAAGATGTGCTGATTTTGAGGAAATTTTTCTTTGAAGATTATTTGCTAAAGCAATCCGAGCTGAATCTGATGATAATTTCTTTCCGAAGTCTGAAAGAGTATTGTGATAGTTCTGAAGAGATTGTTGAAGACCTTGTTTATCATATTTGGGGAGATTGTTATTTTCTTCAAAGACAGACTTGTTGAAGATTACATTGTTAAAGGGAGAGATTGCATCTGACAGAGTTTAAAAGAGAAGACTGAATTGTAAGATCTTTCAACAGTGATCTTGAATCCAAAGGGAGAGATTGTTAGAGCATGAATTATGTTGGATACAAGATCATGAAGACTAATGTCAAAGTTCAAGAAGCCAATGCTGAGAAAGTCAATTCTCATTAAAAGTCAAAGCCTTTGTTAATAAAAAGACAAAGTGTCTTGTATTGTATTTGTTTTCCTTTGTTTTTGTAATAGGTATAAATAGCTTTTATTTTCTGTTATTTAGTAGTAGAGATCTAGAGAGTAATCTGAGAGAGAATTGTAGAGAGAGAGAGAAAGTGAAAAACAGATCGTGTAATCATTTGAAGTTGAGTTGAATCAAACAGGTAGTTGATTAATTCATGTTTTGTTGATTTGATTACAATTAGAAACTTAGAACAGAGACTCTCACACCCAATCGAAAATCGATGTTGACGCTATTGAAAATACTTTCAATAAACTTTCCTATGCGGTTCATAAAATTTCACTTACAATAAAAATCAGGTGATTAGATGATATTACATTTCCACAAAATGCCGACTTCTTTTAAAAATAAATAAATAAATAAGTGAAATGATTCTTCATTTATCAAATTCAATATTCAATGCATCACACATTTAACCCGCTATTTTCACCGGACTCACGCTTATACACGTTATCTTGTTTTTAAAACGAATGCCTCACAAGGAACACTCTTACCCAAAAATTATGACATGATGGACACCAACATTTTGTTGAAAACATAATGCATGAGACTCATTTCACACTGAAGGCTATTTCCTCTAGTAGGGTCACTGTTTGCACTTGCCATACTCTATTACAGCTCTATTCTTCTGACCGACCAAGCATGACCCTCACATTTACCACAATCTCCATCACCCACACTTCCCCATCTCCTAGCATGATCCACTACCACTTACCACCGCGATCAAAGATTCACACTTCATACGTCTACACAATGACCCAAATAAACTTACCATCACTGATATCGCCTTCAACCTTTCTTACCACTCCTTAAATAACTATGGCTCCAAAAGCCTCATTTCTAATCTTCAATTCTTAGATTAACACTCTTCTGATTCCCACTAATCGACACAACAATCTACCAACCGAAGACTCCCTTGGAGCGAGAGGCTCACCTCCAAGCATTATCCTCTTATGGACCTAAGAGGTCCTTTCCCAAAGAAGTATCTACATCCCAACCGGTATTAACCTTACAACCAAAAACGAACTCCCACCACACGTTAGACTAACACTATCAATTTATAGACAAAATTCTCTACCCTGAACCACACTCAACAATAGCAATCGAGTATGCCCATGCACCTGTAAATTCATAATGATATTGGCCAGATGCAATTCTGAATTTACCTTACATGAGAGTACTCACTATTGTTATCACGCCTCACGATGCTCAAGGTCTCTCTCTTAAAGGCTTCCTAAATCTCAGTTGTGTCCCAACTCCACAGTTTAAGTTTAGGCCCATCCGGTCACCTAAATCCCTTAAACTATGGCTCTGATACCAACTATAACAACCCAACCAAAACGACAAGATAACAATTAAATCTTAATTATAAAAATAACTCATGCCAAAGCGGTCCCAATCGTACAACTTAAATTCAAGGTTGGCAAAGGCATCATATTCACAACTGAGATATTAAATAAAGAAACTAAGATGACGGTCCTCTATCTGATCCCGCTACATCTTCTCTTTCCCTTTATTTGCCCTTCCTAAATCAAGCCTGCCTAAAAAGATTTTTAGTTTTGAAAAAAAAACGAGGGTTAGACCGAAGGTCTAGTGAGTCCCCTCTAACAGATAAGCAACAAAATAACTTTCTAGAAAATTTAAATCAACAGATTTATAAACACACAAAGATAACACGCTACTGACCACACTACCGTCAAAGACGGTGTATCTAACTCGCACTGCCTTTATTTTGGGACACACCCCCAATGGCATAAACGGGCCACACTCCCCGGCACGAGTAGGCGGGCCACACTCCCCGACATAGGTCACAATCTCCACATATAATGTATGCATACATTTAAACATCAACAATTTATATCACACTTCAATCATTTAATAATAAATATGTCATCGTAAATAAATCAAAGTTTAAAATTAAACTTCACATGCTTTCGTTACCAAAAAGGTATAGTTCAGAAAAACTCACCTGATGCCCTTTGCTTAATTCTCGCGTCTACCCTTTATGGCCCAAACTGAACATGTAAGAAAGACATAGACCGATAAACTCTCGGTACTCTCTAAATCACTACGTTAACCGACTTTACACCCTATAGTTCCCAAATGGTTGGATCGATTAAATTAACAGGCTCGTCCACTATAAATCATCAACTAAATCCTGTTACGGGATTACAAGGCCCACTACTAAAATGATTAGAAGCCCAAAGAGACAGTGGGCTTCGACCCACATAACCACAAGCCGGGGACCGGGGTCTTTGGGTGGTCGCCCGGATGGAGCAGCGACCGGGGCCGAACCCCATACCGACCGGTGTCTAGAATGACCGAGGTCATCGATGCCCTTCACCCCGATGTCGACCGGGGTCTCAACCCCCGAGGTCATCCGGTCCCCCAATCCAACATCGACCCAACACTGCACATTTCGATTAAGGATTCCAAAATCAACGCAAAAGGGGTTAGCCATAAACCAGTCCATTAATTAACTCTAATCCTCCTTCCCCCCTTTAGTCGATTAATAAACATAAACAAATATGGAATTCTTCCCAAAGTCGATTACAAACCCAGACCCAACTAAAAATTAGTGCAGATTTCTTTAATAACTTCTCCATAAAAGAAACTTTTCTACTCTATACAATCAAATCCTTCTACTCAAGCAATCAAAATCAGAGTTAGAACTTACCTTGACAAATGGATGAAGACTTGATGACTGATCCATCCCCTTCCCGATCGCCGCCTTCGAGCTCTCTCTCTTTTCCCTTCCCGAAATTACCAGCCTCCAGGGAACAAAATGCTAGGTCCTAGGGTTAAATCCCTCTTTTCCCCTTTTTACCCTCTAGACCCCTCTATTCTGGCCCTTTTTTCAAAGACTTCCCCAAAGTCTATTTTATTCCACTTAAGTACAGTTATTACAAAATATCCCCTTTATGCATACATAACCCTTCCTTGTGTGAGATATAACTGGGTTTGTTTGGTTTTGTGTCATACATGCATGTCACAGAAACCTCTCTATGCGTACATCCTACCCCTGACCCCTACCTTGTGTGGGATATATACTTGGTTTGGTTTGGTTTGGTTTGTATCATGGAAACATCCTCTATGCGTACATGCTATCCAAGACCCTCCTTTGTGTGAGATATATACTGGATTCGTTTTGTTTGGTTTGTATCATACATACATATCATGATCAACGTCTCTATGCATACATTTGTTATGCATACTACATCCAACCTCCGGACCCTGCCTTGTGTGAGATATATATCGGGCTTATTTGGTTTGGTTTGCATCATACATACATACAGACAGACATAAAGGTGGAACATTGTAGATTATTTATTAAGCCAATTGCTTAACAAATAGCCTGTTCATTGTCTCTGTTATCTAAGCCTTAAGCTAGCTAGAATAGGGTTGTTACACACACGTTAGCCTTGAACTCTCGGTTAGCAAACGTTGGGCCGAAAGATCAATTGTTTTTCTCATTTCTAAATGTATCCCTTCTTGTGTGCCACACATCGATCTCAATGTTTGACGTAGAATGGAAGTAAGAACACACATAGTTGTTACAAATTCTCTAAAACAAAGTTTTGGGTCATATTTTTGCTCCAAGAGATTCTCCAAAATGGAAAAAAACATGAGTACGAATTTCTCCAACAAATTTGAAGAATTCTCATAAAAATGATTACTATGAGAGATAAACATTTTTTATTATATAACAACAATAAACGTTTACGAGAAAATAGTATTTTATTACATGTACAAATCATTTTAATAATATAATTAACATTTTAGTCTTCAAAATAGAGAATTTGTTGGAGATTTTGAGTTTCAGTTCTCCATTTTAAAGAAATTCTCAACTCTCTTGGAGAAGCATATGTAGATGATATGATATGAAAAATACGAAAGAAAATATGTTAATTATTTATTCCACATGAAATTACAAAATTTGGTCCTACAATGGCGGATCTATTTTAAAGGAAAATTAAACATAATTTGATTCTTTGGCATGCGAATGCAACAGTTTCGGCTTTATTAACCGGTAATTATGAAATGTTTAAATACATAGTTTTAGTTTGAAATTTTTCAAAGCGGTTAATTTCTTTGGTCATGGGAATGTAAGGGGCTGTTTGGTTGGTTTTCCATTAAGTTATGTATGGATAAAGTTGTCTGTGTGGATTAATCTTTCTGTATAGATTTAGAAGGTTTTTATTTGAGAGAGTTTTTTCATAGATGAAAGGAACGTGTTTTTTAATAAGAGAGACTAGTTTGAAAAAAACTTGGCTTTCTACATAAAGCCCCCGCTTGAAATCCTACTGAATAAGTCACTTTCTATAACATTAAGTCACTACCAAACAGTCATATATAGCTGACTAAATAAGCTGTGAGTCTCATTAAGCTGCTAACAAACAGGCCCTAACAGTTTTACAAATTTAATTGCTGCTTTGGTTCCATTTTATGTATTTTAATGTACTATGGATGTGACATCTCAAACATTTAAGTATTTTGTTTACATTTAAGAATGAAAATTTAACATAGTTTAGATTGGTTCTTATTTTATGTAATATATTTTGGTGAAAATGTTATGATATCACCTTTTCCGTTACGTACAATAGGATTCAAAATAAAGTAGGTTGTATTTTCATACAATTTACCTGATTTGTTTTGGACGATGTTTTGTAAGTTACATTTTAATTTAGGAATGACATCTAACCTAGTTTTTTCCAAACAATTTTTGTAGGTCATTCATGTAGAAAAACTATCAAAGAGGTTTATATTTAACTATGCAATTGGTGTCATGTAAATCAAATTTGGTAACATGAAGCCAAAATATGATAGAAAAATACTCTTCAAATTTGGTAAAATGAGCCAAAGTGAATATAAGTTGTGAGTTAGAAACTTTTTAAATACAGATAAAATGGTTATTTTAGTGTTTCAAGAAAGAAAAACTTTGGTTTATCATATGTAAACGTAATGAAAACAAAAACATCTCATACAAAAAGTGAATATGGAACCTTTTAACGTTTTCCGTGGATGATGATCACTCAAGAGTATTATGGCAGATGCCCTTAGTTCCACGAATGATGGTCACTTAGAGTTTGGGGATATAATCACCCGTTGCCGTGTTTTTTACATCACCATGACTTTTTCTATGTTAAGTTGGTTTGGAGACAAGCGAATGGGATGAGTCTTGCTCTTGCGTAGCATTCCCGTGTCTAATTACGTATCTTGAACTTCCTCCTTTTCTTTCACATTGTATGAATGATGCTTGCTCCTTGGAAGACCGTTAAATATATATTCTTTTTACTTCAAAAAGAAAATTTAAATATAGAATCGTTTAACGTTTTCAAAACAAGAACTAAAAAATGGTATGTGTAATATGTTTTTGTAACCAGTTTATTTTTTAGAAAAACTAGATACAAAACGTATCGTGATACAATGTAAATAATCAATATTTTACAAAAGGAATATAGAAGGGTTTTTTTCTCAATTTTTTTAGTATTTTTTTCGATATTTTAATACAAATTTGATGATTTTTGTCAATTTTTAATAACACATTTGCAAAACAGTTTTAGGTATAAATTAAAAGGGAAAAGTTCAAAAAAACCCAATGGACTTTAGTGTTTAGAGTTATTAAGTCATTGGATAATTTTTTCGAACAAATAAGTCCTTGGACATTTCTAAACCTGTTAAATAATTTCTTAGACTTTTGATAACCTGTTAAATAAATCCTTGGACTTTTGATAACTTGTTGAATATATCCTTATTACTTAAAAATGTAACTTGCAACCTATATAGCAGGTAAAACTACAAATTAAAAAAATGACCACCTACTTTATCCGCCTACAAATTAAAAATTGGGAAATTAACTATATTGTTTTTGAACTTAATCTTATATTATTCAATTCCATAAATATGTATGAATTATTTTTAATATTTACCCTTTATACATTTATAGTTACAGATTAATCTTATATTATTAAATAAATAATCTTAAAAATAGAAAGTTTAAATATTAAATATAATTCTTACATATTTATGATATTTAATAATATAATATTATTAAATCTAAAAAATTCAATATTAAGCTCATTTTAAACGTATTAACGAGACAATTATAATGGTGTAATTTGTAAAAAAACGTTTTTTTTATGTATTTTAGTTAATGTGTGTTAATATAATAAAGGGTTAAAATTAAAATAAAAAAGTAAAGATATAAAGTAAATTAAATAACAAATTATAAAGATGTTTTCTAATTTTTTTTTTTACCGAAAATAATTCTTAAGGCAAAAAAAAATTATGCGTAAACTTTAACTATTGTAAAAAGAGATTTTAAAAAATGCTTAAAAATTAATTGTGTTGATGAGATTGGTTATTTTAGTTAATTTTCCTATTTTTTTTATTTGTAGGGGATAAAGTAGGGGACATTTTTTTTTAATTTGTAGTTTTACCTGTTATGTAGGTTGTAGGTTACATTTTTAAGTAATAAAGACGTATTTAACAGGTTTCTTAAAGTCTAATGATTTATTTAGTGTGTTTTGAAATGTCTAAGGACTTATTTGTTTCAAAAAATTATCGAAGAACTTAATTATTCCAAACACTAAAGTTCATTTGGTTTTTCTGGACTTTTCCCAAATTAAAAAGACATTTGCAAAATAGTTTTATGTACAAAAAAGAGAATGTAATTAATGAAATGAAAAAATTGAATCGCTTTTAATGTCATTCAAGTCTTTTAGTCAGCATTGATGAATAGTTGGATACCACATTTTTTGTTAGTATTTAATAAATGCTTATTAAATTATATATATATATATATATATATATATATATATATATATATATATATATATATATATATAGGGAGAGGTTTATTTGAGAAAATGGTAAATATATAGAAATAGAGAAGTAATCTTAGTCATTCATCTGATCAACATTTACGGCTTTGATCGCGAAGTACCGGATAATTCCTTGTGTGGTCTATAGAAGGTAAAGGGGTAATTTCGTAAAATACACGGGATGAGTTCATATATGAATCTGTATGAATCACAAAGATTCATATATGAATCTGTTAATTAGTTCAACTGATTCATATATGAATCTTTGTGATTCATACAGATTCGTATATGAATCACAAAGGTTTATATATGAATCTGTTAGTTAGTTCAACTGATTCATATATGAATCACAAAGGTTCATATATGAATCAGTTAAAAGAGTTCAGTTGTGAATTGTACTGGTTCATATATGAACATATAGTTCATATGTGAATTATACATGTTCATATATGAACACAGCCCGTGTGTTTTGTAAAATTTACGAAATTGTTCTTCTATTTTTTGGATAGCCGCAACTTTTGACCAGTCAAAGCCGTAACTTTTGACTGGTCAAAGCCGCAATATTTGACTAGTCTAATCCGATCTTAACCATATGAATGGCTAGGATTACTTCTCTATTTCTCATATATTTACCATTTCTTAAATGAACTAAACACTATATATATATATATATATATATATATATATATATATATATATATATATATATATAATATTATTGTTGAAAGAAGACGACGTAATGTGATTGAAGGAAGATGGTTGGGGTTTTGAAGAACATGTATGATTATTTATATATTTTTTGTTAGATCAATTATCACCAACGACAAAATTATCATGTGTTTAAGTTTATACACACCAACACTAACACTAACACTAGTGCATTTGTTGCGTAACGCTCGCTTGCTTTCCTACAACTCCTACTTTTTTATATTTCCAACATCTTTTTTTTTTTTTTTTTTTTTTACTATTTCTCATTTATGATTTATATTTATGGTACCATACGTTACAAAATTACAGTATTATTAAACTCAATGATAATTTTATATTTTAAAGATTTTGATATTAATTATACTATAAAAATATTCTATAATTTTATTCATATCAATTCATTTTTTTTAAATAGCCTCTGTATAAATAATTCAATCTCATAGGTGGGGGAAAAATCACTGATCTCTACCCACATTAAATTTGAAGGGAGATTTTTGTTTTATTGTTTTCTCTTTTAGAGAACAATATAGAAAATCCGATTGAGCAAAGTAGAGCATAAAATCTTGTTATTTCTATTTTAGAAAATATGTTTTGAGATGCTCTTAGTTTTTCCTACCTTTCATATTATTTATGCATCTATTTGTGATTTATGGGACCCTGTTACTGTATATCAACCTTCGTATTTCGTAGCTTTACTGTATGCCTATGTTAGTTGCACTTACTTTTATTCAATGTTAGATGTAGTGTTTCTCATGCTTTAGTAGTTTGTTTCATTGCATTGTTGTTTTTGTTTGCACACACTTGTCACTACCTACAACATTTGTTTCATGTTATTTTTGTTTTGTTTTTCTAAGCTGAGAATCTTCACGGAAACATTCTCTTTACCTCTCGGGATAAAGGTACATTATGTGTATATCATATGTTTTCCAAAACCTACCTCTCTATAGGATATACTGATTTTGTTTAGTTTGGTTACTCGTTAATATCTATTATTCAAGACCAATAATTTTGATCTGATTTTTTTATTATTATTAAATCATTAACTAAAATAATAAGTTTTCTTTTTAGTACAAAAGGTTGTTTGACTATATATTTAATGTGTAAAATATTTGGGCAAAAACTGTGAGAGTTTATAGACCAAAATAATGATTTTAATTCGTTTATACAACCATAACAAATAAAAATCACAAGTATATTACTCAATGTACTGTTATGAATCAAGATATGATCAAACTAAATAATGGTGGCACATTTGCTCGTCTTAGTATAAGAAAATTACTCACCTTTTCGGGTTTGATTCCCTGCATTCGCAACTTTGTGGCCACTGGGTTTAACCTCAGTGCTGCATACTTTCGCAGTCAGTTTCTTTGTCAAGGGATTAGTCTGAGCCAAAGGATACCCTTTCCCAAAAAAAATTACTCACCTTTAATGGCTGCTACCATTGGATATCTTCATCGAGAAAATGAGATACTACAATAGCATATTGATGTTTAAATTTGAGTTTTAATGGTTAAAGATAATGAAGCACAAAAACCTCAACTGCAAATCGTTGAAATTAAAATTTATTAAGGGGGTGTTTGGGATTGGTTATTTAAAACAACTTATGCTTATTTTAAAAAATGCTTATTAACTTATGCGGTGTCAAACTGGAGTTTTTAAAAAAGTGTTTGGATTAGCTTATTGTGGTACCAAAACGTAATAAGCTAACAAGTTGTTATTTAAAGGTGTTTGGGATTGCTTATACATATAAAATAACCAAAAAAGTGATAAACACTTTTCAAATAAGTTGATAAGTTAAAACCAAATGATTTATCAAAAAGTGTTTTTCAGCGGTTTGGCACCGCTATAAGCCATTTTAATTTTTCCTCATCCAAATACTCAAAAGTGCTTATCTCCGGTGCCAAATCGCAATAAGCTAAAAAACACCTCAAATAAGCAATCCCAAACACCCCCTAAGTTGTGACGGGTGTGAATCTCATTAGAAACAAATAAAACCCGGTTTTCTTGTTCCGGGTTCTATTTAGGGGGTTGTATTAGACTTTCAATAGTAGTGATAACAAAAATTTCTGAATTCACCACCGTATATACATTGTCATTAAAATTTTCAATTTTATATTTTCAATAATATAATTTGATTCAAACATAAAACCCATTATTTTGTACTTCTGTTTCAATTGACATCAAGACAAATAAATACGTACTTTCCTAGACAAAAATCACACTGATGTTACCACATGGAGCCTTTCGGTTTTATGTTCTCAATTATTTTAACTTTAAAAATCAAAATTAAATGACTAAAATAAAAACAATTTAGTAAATTTTACATTAATGTTTTAATAGAAAAATATTAAATATTGTGGAAAAATAAGAAAAGAAAAACTAATAGAAGATTCATATATGAATAATAATAATAATAAATCATTTAGAAATGCATATATAAACTCATATGAATAATTTGTAACGTTCATTCACATATGCATGTTGAAATAGTTTTTTTTTTTTTCTGATTATTTTAATAGTTCACTTAATTTTTTTATTTTTATTTTATCATAATGCTAACATTTTTATTTGAATCAACCCGTATTTTAATAAAAGAAAATTTTACTATATCGGATTTTTTTTTGTCAAATCTACCATGTAAAATTAATGTTTATATTTGCATATCATAATAATAGTTTTTGCATTTTTACAGTACATTCGAATAAGGGGGTTGGTTATTTACTATTTTTTACATTAAACTCTGTATAGGTTGTTGTATGTCTTGATAAATTTGTTTGTCTGAAAGACGGAAGACAAATGATTTAAGGGAAGTAAAGAGAGGATTGGATTATTCTTGGGTATTTCTGGTATTAATTTGTTGACAATGACTTAATGGAGACAAGTGAAATGTCTTGGCTTATTTCATATAGCAATTTTAGCTTAATAATTTAATGATTAAAACACTTATATATATAACTAAAGGGAAAAAATGTGTAGACAATTAAACTTATCAAGTTATAAGTAATCTTAAAGAGACATGAATGGATACATATTGAGTTGGGGGACGAGTATACGAATTATATAAATAATAATTACTAATAAATGCTTTTAAAATAAAATTGCTTTTATATACACCACACCACACCCCACCCCATTGTACAATATAATGCTTTCTTTAATTACTAAATAAATATAAAATTAACGTTTTTGGAGGAGAGCGAATAATTATTTATTTATTTATTTATTTAATAAATGAAGTAAGTGATGCATTAACGGCTCTATTGTCAGGACCTCCCACGTGACTACTACTAACCCTCCCCACGTGCCTTCTCCACCCTTCACTACATACAGTCTACAGCTGGTACTTTGACCCAAAACCACCAACCACTTTTTGCTTAAATCTAAATGTAGTGAATGAAACAAAGTTTTACTAGGATCGAAAATCTTTATAACAAGAGTCAATAATTTTAGAAGTACAACAAAAATCGAAAAGGCTTTTATTCGGTATGCATTTACCAGGTAAAAAACACTTCTATTTTGATAACCGAAAATGTTAACCTTCATAAACGGATATCCACATAATCAAAAGATTACCACCAAACAAAAAATTAAAATATTAAAATTACATGGATTGAAGAAATTAATTTTTTTAAAGTTGATGCACAGAAAAATCAAAAATGGTTGAAATAACATGATGGAGAAGAGGTTGAATTAAATAAAATCACCTCACTGTAGATTACAAACATGAAACATACACATACAACTTCAAACCCTAACTAAAATTCATGGATTTTAAATATCAAATTCCTCAACTACAATCAAATAACATCAATAGAAAATTAATGTTAACCAAACAAACTCGGGTTTACGCAGGGGAAGGTTGAGAGGTGGGCTCCGCTGATGATGGAATATCAGGTCCGACCCGACAACCTTCAAGCATGAATACAATATCTGCCATGGTGGGTCGGTCATGCGGGTCGGGTGCTGTGCAAAGTAACCCGACCTTCACTCCCAGCAAAAACTCTTCCCATTCTGATGATTCCGGATCCAACTCCAGCAAACCGGGTTCCAAAAGCTCCGAAACTTGACCTCTTTGCAGCTGTCTTTTGACCCATTTCACAATATCTTCATCTTGTGTAAACATCACTGGTTTCTTCCCGGTTAAAAGCTCCAGCAAAACGATGCCGAAACTGTAGACATCGGATTCGTTCGTCACTTCGCCGGTTAGGATCGCTTCCGGCGAAACGTAGCCCAACGTCCCGACTGAACCAGAGGTGGAGGTGGTGGTGGTGGCTTCCGGTGATCTCGATGCGGCAAGTGGTGTTAGACCGAATTCGGAGACATGGGCTTCGAAATCGGCATCGAAAAGAACGTTTTGGGGCTTGATGTCGCCGTGGACCATAGCGGTTGAATGAAGGAATGCTAGCCCACGGGCTATGCCGAGGGCGATCAAGTGCCGCATTGGCCAATTCAAGACATGCCCGTCTTGGTGCGATGCTTCTTGAAGCAATGTTGCGAGGTTTCCGTTCGGCATGTAGTCGTACACGAGAAGCCGAAGGTCGGGCGGGCCCGCGTAATACCCGCGGAGAACGGTCAAGTTTCGGTGTCGGACTTTCCCGAGCAACTCAGCTTCTTTCTTGAACACGCTCTCTTCGAGCAACCCATTTTGCAATCGGCGAATCGACAACACCATTCCGTCGTTGTAACAGGCTTTGAAGATCAACCCGAATCGAGTTCGGCTCAATACGTTTTCTTCATCAAATTGCCGGGTTGCTTCGAGGGTTTCGGCCAGAGTGATCTTGTTATTGAACATGACAAGTTTCAGGCCGCCATTTTCACCGCTACTTCGAGTTCCCGAGCTTCGTTGTGGGCTAGTTCGCTTCTTTTCCGCACCTTTTGACCGTTCTTTAATCCTTTTCCGCCATCGGAAGAGGCTGTACGTATAGAAACAACAGCAGATCACCATGAAACAAGCTCCGGCAGCAGCCGCAACAATCAGCCAAATCATTTTCTTCCTACTACCATTGCTTATCTCCTTGCATTTTTGATCCAATGGCTTCCCACATAAATTGCTATTACCCACAAAAAGAGATTCATTGTTGAATCTAGAAGCCAATGGATCAGGTATTTGCCCTTCGAGGTCATTGTTCGACACATTAAGATAGATCAAGCTTGAAATGGCTGTAAGATTTGCTGGAATTTCACCGGTCAAGTTGTTCGAACTGAGGTCGAGTGAAGCGAGGTTAGACAAATTAGAGAATGCAACGGAGATGTTGCCGGAAAGATGGTTAGAGTTTAGATCAACTGAATTCAGGGACGAGATACGGGACAATTCTGGTGGGATTTCACCGGAGAGATTGTTCCTGCTCAAATCGAGTTGGGTCAAATGGGAGAGCCGCGAAAGATCAGCAGGGATTTTTCCACTCAAAGTGTTCGAACCCAGATCAAGAATCTGAAGATCAGAACAATTGCCAAGCTCCGGTGGGATCTTGCCGGAGACATTGTTATTTGACAAAGATAGAACAACCAATGATTTGAGAAAGCTAAAAGTTGAAGGAATGTGGCCGGAAAACAAATTCGAAGAGAGATTCAAGTAATGCAAACCTAATAAACTGCTGAAACCTTCAGGAACATCTCCAGAAAACTTGTTTTCTTGCAAAGCAATCACTTGTAGATTAGGCAAGCCAAAAAGATCCAAAGGCAACTCTCCGGTGAGATTCTGTTTGCTCAAATCAAGGGAAGTCAACTTATAGAGACTCCCAATGCTTCCCGGAATCTTACCAGCAAACACATTCCCACCCAAGTTTAAAACTGATAGCCCTTTCAAATTCCCAATGGTCACCGGAAGTTCACCGGAAAACCTGTTTCCCTCAAGGTCCAAGGTCGTAAGATTGCTCATTGACATGAGGTCTTCCGGCAAATTTCCGGTGAGACTGTTATCTCTCAAGCTCAGTGTTTCAAGCTGTGCAAGATTGCTAAAACTCGGAGGAATGCTACCATTGAATCGATTTCCACCCAAATATAGCATCTGAAGCGCTCGTAGCTCACTTAAAAATTTGGGGATTTCACCAGTAAACAAATTCCCTTCAAGATTCAAAACCCTTAGATTACTAATTTGTTTGATTTCACTTGGAAACAAACCAGTTAACGAATTGTTTGCCAACTTCAGCTCCTCCAATCGCCACAAATTCCCAATCTCAGTCGGAATTTTACCCGACAAATGATTGCCGGAAACATCCAAAGCTGTTAATGTAGATAAATTCGTCAGCCAGGAAGGAAAACCCCCGTGAATCTGATTCTGTTGAAGATCCAAAACTTGCAGAACACTAAAACAACTAGCAGATGCAGGAGGTACAATGTCCGTGAACGCATTAAACCCTAACTGAACGTTCTTAATCGAGGGTGGATAAACCGAAACGTTGCAGAAAATAGACGCAGGAATCAAACCAGTGAGATTATTGTTAGAGAGAGAGATTACTTGTAGCTTAGGAATCGAACCTATCCCCGCCGGAATCACACCTCCGATTGCATTGCCATCCGCGCTAAAATGAACGAGTGAAGTACAGTTTGCTATCGCCGAAGGTAACGTCCCTTGCAACTGATTGTGATCGAGCCAGAGGAACTCAAGCTTCTGTAAAGCTCCATATCTCTCCGGAATCGCACCAGTGAAGTGATTGTATGAGAGATTTATGAGTTGAAGATCAGGTAAATCAGAGAGGTTATTCGGCAATTCGCCGGAAAGCGAGTTTGAGGAGAGATCGAGGTACCGTAGGCTCGACGGGAGATTATCCGGAACTTCGCCGGAAATATTGTTTCCGGCGACATTAAATATCAAAAGCTCGTTAAGGTTCGAGATCTCCGGCGGAATGTTGCCGGAGAACGAGTTATACTGAAGGAAAACATACTGCAAAAGATCGCATTTCGATAGAGACGAAGGAATGCTACCATTGAAGCTGTTCGAACGTAGGCTCAACCTACGCAGCATCCGCAAGTTACCGAGTTTGCTCGAGAGTAGGCCGCGTAGCTGGAGGCGAGGTAGACGAAGGTCGGTGACGTGGCCGCCGGAGCAACCGACACCTCGCCAGTCGCATGGAGCAGTAGGAGTAGATGCGTCCCAGCTAGTGAGTGCGCCGAGTGGATCATGAACGTTGCGCTTGAAATCAACAAGTGCTTCAATCTCGGCTACGGTTTCTGCAGAACGGTCGGCGAATATGAGCAAAGTGTCGCCGGAGAAGAGAAGGAGGAAGAAGAGAAGAGAAGCGGCAGCCATGAAAGGCGGCGAGCGGCGTTGAAGCATCAATCGATTAAGTAAATGTAACGGAAGGGCGCATGAAAGCGTACGTTAGCCGGAGGAACAGGAGTATGGTGGGAAAAAGGGGAGAAGAGTAGAAGAAGAGGCGCTTTGGCGTATTTTGCGCCGGTGTGCGCATTGACCTCTCTTTCTCACTTTGGTTTGGTTTACAAAACAAAACCCCAAACACACACACAGATATAAAGAGACACTCAAGTACCCAACTCAACACTTGTTCTTCATTTTCTCTCTCACACACAAACACACACTCATCCAAATCTTTAAATATTCTTTTCACCAAAATAAATCTTACACCTTCCTAAAAATACACATTTTAATTAACAAAAACTATTATTATTATTACTATTATTATTTAAGTTTTGTTTATATCAAATATGGTTTTTAAAAGCAAGTATAACATGAAAGAGGGAAAACAGATCTTCTTAATCACATTTACTTTTTAGCGGTTTTTTAGGGGGTTTTTGGGATTGCTTATTTAAAAAAACTTATGTTTATTTTAAGTGTTTATCAATTTAAAGCATTTTTAACAGTTATGTTAAAATAGGAAAAAAAAATATATGAGATTTTAGCATTTTTGTGGCTATCATCTATGTTAAAATAGAGAAAAAATGAGAGAGGTTGTACCAGCATATCCAAAATGAAGAAGATGTTGGAGATACTCTAAAAATTTCTAAATTTAGAGAAATTTCTAAAAAGAAAGTTTCTCCCAAAACTAATTAATTACCCTTTAAAAGCAAACTTTTCATCTCTTAACTTTCTATATATTGAATATTTTAATAATATAATTATATAAATTAAATATTTTAATAAGATAATTAATAGTAAGGTAGTTAAAATAGCATAGGTATTGGAGTTGGATGGAATTTTTTAGAGATTTTGATATTTTTTATTCTATTTTAGAAAAAAAAAAAATTAGCGTAGCTATTGGAGATGCTTTTATATGGCGACAAAAAGAAGTTTTATAAAAGGTGTTTGAATTAACTTATTTTGATATCAAAACGTAATAAACTATTTATATGTTATTTTGGGGGGGTGTTTGAGATTGTTTATACATGTAAAATAACCAAAAAAAAAAAGTCATAAGTTGTTTCAAATAAGCTCATAAGTCATTATGAACTAACTTCTTAAAAACTCCTTATTAGCAGTGCCAAGAAGCTATAAACAGTTTTTTTTTCAATCCAAACACTATAAATAGCTTATTAGCGGTGACAAAACACAATAAGTCAATAAGAAGTTTAAATAAGCAATCTCAAACACCCTCTTAATTGAATTCTCATTTTAGTTTGAATTTATGTAAATGTCTTATGTATTTGTGTAAACTTACTTTTCAGATTAAAAAAAGGAAAAAAAATACGTAAGGATCCCCATTTGCATAAATATTTTTTCTTTAATCTGAATAAATGTATGAAGCATTTACTTAAACTCTGACTAAAATAAAATGACTAAAACATGAAATTGATTGGAGAGACTGACTATTTTAGTCGATTTCCCGTAAAAATACCACTTTAAATAACTATTGATTGGAGAGACTGACTATTCTAGTTTTGTAATTGTTTGTTAGCATTTCATAACAAATGGAGAAGATTCTTAACATTTGAAGCTTTGGTTTGTCAAGGCAGCCTGGAGATGTACGTGTTGTTGTTACCGGACGAAACTTTCGATAATCAAGGCCTTCAACAATTTTAATGTTTTTACATAAAAAAAAATATGTACAAATTGTGTTGTAATTGGGTTGATAAATGAGTTTGATTGTTATATTTATTATCTTATTTACCAGGGTTTGATTCCTTGTTTCAAATTTATATTTTTGTAATTTTATTTTAATAAATTAGGGTTTTTAAGCTAATTTAATTCTATTTTATCTTTTAGGGCGTCTTGGTTCTATATCTTATAGCTTATTTATATATATATATATATATATATATATATATATATATATATATATATATATATATATATGATGTGGCAAGTTGTTGAATCAAGATTCTTTGTATGAATTTTCTCAAGTTTTTGATTTTTTTTAAAGATTTAATATGATAAAGACATAAAAACCCCATATGAAAACTACGCATTTGCTTGTAAGTGAGTTCTTTTGGTAATTCTACATATTGTCATTTATGTTTTTAGGTTTAACTCCAAACTTTCCATTCGCCATATATGCCTTCCAGCTAACTCAACCTCCATCATAAATCAGTTTGCCCACAACCTCACTCATGAATCAGTTTGCCTACAAGTTCTTCAATTACAAATCAAATCTTCCATATCTCGTATTTATATTTTCCTTTAATAATCACACAATTACACCTTCTTTCTTAAGAAATGGCGTAAGTTAGCAACATTGTGAAGAAGGCTTCTCGCCAAAGTCGCTCTCTCTGTGCCATTTACCATTTCACCGCCTTCTCCCAACGTATATAGATGTGGCAACTATATATCCTAGTTTTTGGAGTTGTCATCAGACCGTCTATGCTTTTATATTTCGTCACTCTATTAAAGAACCAAGTTTTCTTTTTCATTCTTGAGAATTCATCGAGTGAGATATGATAATTACTTGACGATATGTATACATATATGTATATATTTTGTATATATTTGTTTCAATATCTGGAAATTGATGTTAAAGTGTTTGCTATTGAGATCTAGATGCTATCAATAGTTATTTAAAGACATGATGGTGTTGATATCTATGAAGATCGATGCTATAGTTGATGTTGTGGTTGTTTTTTTTTGCCTATATTTTTGTCTTCCCCGTGAATAAAGTTCATGATGAGATATTGTTAGATTTTACGTGGATCGAGGAGGCCTCAAGGCCCTCAACTAATGGTGTAGATGAGTTTGGTACTTAATTCTAAATATTAGGTATTGGTTTTGTTTGTTGTGTTAGTGGTGTTGTTGCTTTGAATGTTGTTTTATTGATGTCAGTGGATGCTTTAGTTGTTGCAGAAGTTGATGTATCGATTGTTGTTGGTGATGTGGTTTCTGGCCGTCGATGATTAGATTGCTAAAGCTATATACATGTACAAGTCTTTTTGCAACACAACAATTAATACACAAAACTACCCTGAGATATTTTCACATTATGAAATACATACAAATGAAAAGACAACAAACCTAAGAATAGGAACAAATAAAACATGAGATCTTTTTTCACATTCCTAAGCATATACAAACAAAAATACGACAAGAATAGGAAAAAGTAAAACATGGAAAAACAAAAGAAAACATTCATCACAATATAAATATGATCGGTGATATTGTATATGATCTCTATGGTCGTGCTTTGAGAAATGTTAAAATTATGGATTAGACCTTCATGATAGGGTGACAAAGTATTAGATCAATGGTATACGTATATTGGGTTATTAAGGTTTGGTTATGAAAGGATCCACAATAGCGATGTATATGTCCTATCTTTCGTTTTTTCCATTCATTGGTTACATATAGGAATATGATTTTGGGGTAATTAGATACAAAAAAGTAGATGGCTATAATACTGGTTCGTTGCTAATGCTCTTCCCGAATCACTTAGGATATTGTTGGGTATGTATCACTACAAGAAAAATGACTTTCAGGGAAGGTTTTGTTTTGTACTTAAAAGTCACAAAAGCCTCTCTAAAACCTTTAGAGAAGTTTTTCAATTCCGTCAAAGCGCTTCTCTATATATGTGTAGCTAAAGGTTTTAGGGATGGTTTTCAAATGGTGTATTTTTGTTAACCTTTAGAGACGCTTTTTTGGGGCTTTAGATGCACTTTCAAAGCTTCTCTAAAGGGTAGTCACCTTTTTCAAAAAACTTCTCTAAAAGTATTTATTAGTGACGTTTTTCAACTATTTGTGACGTTTTATAAGAGTTACTAAAAGATACTTTTAGAGAAGGTAATGGAAAAGCTTCTCTAAAGATATTGCCTTTAGTGACACTTTTCAAAAACCTTCTTTAAACATGATATTTAGATACACAAACTCAAAATCTTCTCAAAAAGTTATATTTAGTTACACTCTTTAAAAATCAATTCCTTCTCTAAAAAGTATATTTTATATTTATTTCATCTATATTTTAGTTGCATAGTTATATATATTATAATAAAATGAAATTAAAAAATAATATTAAATTGATCAAGAACAAATTCTTAAAAATCCCAAAAAGATAAAATTTTATAGATTTGTTATATAATGTTCAATCAATTCATGCGTCCATCCAAATGTATCGGAAAAGACATCTAAAATCATAATAGAATGTTTAACGATCTCGAGTCTCGGAACCATGGTCTTGAACATTTAATGAAGATAAATACGAGGAAGTGGTTGGCTAGATAGATTCGACCTCACCATTTGGCACAACTCAACCACTTCATCCTTCATAAGAAAAAGCTCAGATTTAGTTGAAGCAAGCTCGGACTCCGTCGAGAGACGTCTCGGTCTGGCTCAATCGACTTGACAAGCCAGTGCTATGTCGCAAACTCGTAGAGTCGCTCCTAGTGACCCTAGACCATCCCCGAATATACGCAGTTCTTTTACCTAAGACTTGTTGCATAATCTATATATCCTCTATTATTTGTTGTTCTTATTGCTCCTAGTTCCACACCAGCAAAAACCATATACTTACAATATTCGAGATACGTTTGTAAATCCTCATAAAGAAATATGTTGTCAACATACCTATAATAGAGCAACAATATACGAGCCTTTTTCCTAGACTTCGACTCCAATGCAATTTGAACTAAAAACATATGTTGGAACATGTTTAAAATGGTGGAAAATATTAGATTTGATTTAGACAAGATTTGCGAGGCTAACCAGATAGAATGGGTATGCAAGCATGGGGTTTAGGGTTTAGCATGGGGAAAAGGCAAAGTGAACCTCAATTTTCTGGTTGCATCATCTAAACTTCTGTAGATCTTCTCAGACAACTGGAAATACCTATTATGTTATACAAATTTTTGAAATCGATATTATGAGTTAAGATTTGTAAAGAGGTGTCTATATCCTTGTAAAATCCATCATGTCGATGATTCTAGTGATGAGTTATGCAGTTATTTCTCTTGTAAAATCCAACCCAATTGATGAGAAAGAAGATTAAACATACAAATGGATCAAAATAAACAATGGATTGCAGAGACCAGAAGCATACCATCCATGGTAAGGTACAAAAATGGAAGAATGAAGAAGATGACCAACTACACTATTAAGTTTCCCATTATTGGAGAAGCTTCCATGGCCACTGAGAACAATTAAAGAAAGATAATAGTTATAACAATTAGAATGTATATTAACCCCTAAAAGAGAAATCTTTATAGAAAATTAGATATCTTACACAACCAACCAGGGAGGGAATAGAAAATGTGCATGGGGATAACACCAGGAGCATGCAAACTTCTACTAAAATAAATGAATTGGTAGGTCAAATCAAGCTGCCAAACTTCATTAAAATGTTAAAATTATGTTTTTTTGTCACATTTTTATCAAAGGAAGAAAGATGAAAATAGCTTAAGACTTAGGGGTCGTTTACCAAAATGCTTACTGGCGCTTACTGGCAATGACATTACCCTCATTTACTTTATCGTATAACATTCCGACCATTAAAATAGATTGTTGGTAAGCGTCTTAAACCCGATAAGAGCTTACCGGCAACGACATTACCCTCATTTACCTTATCGTATAACATTCCGACCATTAAACTTGATTGTTGGTAAGCGCTTACCGGGTAAGAGTCATTTCTCTCACTTACCAGGTAAGACTCTAGGTCCTTGTTATGGCTCTTACCGGGTAAGATTCTAGGTAGTTTCCATGATCAATTGGTAAAGACTGTAAGGTAAGTGATACCGATAAACGCTTACCTGGGTAAGTATTTAGTAAATGGCCCCTTAGTCTCAAATTACCCCATACTCTACCTTCAAGCTTTATAATATGCTCATCATATGTATGAAATGTCTCATTCTTTAGAGGGAACCATTGAAGAAAAATAGAATCTTCAAGATAAACATGAGCATCTTAGTAATGATTTTCCACAAATGAACGGGGGCATTATCTAGTGTCAAATGGCATCATGCTTGATCTAAGCATAAACAAACCAGTTTCAATGAGTTCTAGACATTAGGCTCATATTGGATGTAAACCATTTTATTTAACTTAAAAGACTTTTATACAAGTTAGGACACATATTTCATATTGCCTAGATTTCATATTTATAAGAATCACATGTCAAAAAAACTTATATGCTTTCACTTGATAATATCATCTACTGCAAGGAGAATTAGCCACTGAAACTTAATCTAAAAAGATAGTTCATCTATAGAGTTTCAATAACCCTTGATCTCAAATTAACTCAAATTCTACACATAACTATCTAATGTATGATGTGCTCCCAATACCAAAGTGAATTACTACCAAAGTGACCAATGATGAGTAACTCTTACTTGGAAGTATAAAACAAGAAGTAGATGTCCAAGGGTCCATCTACACATTATGGTGAGGAACATCAAGATATAAATGTGAAAATTATGTGCCCAATACTACCAATAAATGTCTTCTGAAATGGGCTACCTGCTGCAAACACTTCACTATCTGAAATGTTGTTGAAGTGTCTAAGCGTGACGATATCTCGTCCATAAATAGTGTTTTTGTTGTCCCGACAATCATCTCCCATGTTTTAAATCAAACAATCCAGAGGTTGGTCTCATACCCTTTTTTTTTGCAGAACCTTATAGATTGTTCTGATTTCATATTCTAAAATGATGACACATATGGATTATGCTTATATGTTCTTGTCTGTATCATGTAATCTCTATGTTTATTACCTGTTGTCAATCACTTTTTCTGTCCTCCAGATATTCCTCTTATCATCTGGTTTCCAACAATAGTGTCCTGGCATATCTCAAATCCCAGAATCTAAGTTAGTATAACCAACATAAAAGACGCATAAGCTATCTCGATTTGTACAAGGATAAATCTGGTGGCATAATCTTGTTTAGAAATGAAAGTTAAACTTATTTCCTTATTAGAAACAGTCAACAAATTGATACGCTAACGTCTCTAAAGATACTTGAACTAATTAAGCCAAATACTAGTTGGTGGTGTTTTATTTCTTCATCACCAAGAGAAATCAAGAATCAAATTTTCATCATCTAAAAATCTGACCAACATACCTTGATAACGTAGTCAGTAATTAGATTGTTCTCAACACCTTCCATTGCATAGCCTGAATCAAGAATGATCCAAATGAACATAGACAAAAACATCACAAACTTCAGTAATTAAATTGTTCTCAATTTGTAATTTGTACATGCTTTTCCCTACATCAAGAATTAATTCTTCTTTCCAACATTTAAAGCTACAGAATTGTTTGTCTGCATTATGCTCCCCATGAAACAAGATACATCAATAACTTTCAAACCATGATGACGTTTTGATGTGTAACAATGGATCGTTTATAACTCAGTTGTGGAATTGTATGACAGGAATATGTTTAGGTGTGAGTTATGATGTTTCCACAAGCAAACAGGACTAATACCAAGTTCACACTCATGTTCTACAACAAGAGTATAAGACCATATATTTTAACGAGTGTAAGCACAAAACTTTGAAAAAGATTTATATGTGTGCTTTGGAAGAAGCTTAGATATAAAACCATCCACCCCTATCAAATCAACATTTCTTTCTTCTAGTTTGATTTCCATATTCTCACCTTCTAGCCCTTTTACCTTTTCAATTATTGTAGCCTATAACACAAATGAACATGGTCTCATATGAATAAACTCCATCATACTAAAATCTTTCATTGCGGTTATAAATCCGGACAAATGTCCATACGACTCATTCAGTCAAAACCCGAGCCAAAGGCCCGACACTTCACGTAAATTTCCAATGAAAGCCCCGTAAACCTTAAAACACATTTATCCGACATTTAACGGTTTTCCCCAAATAATGAAATGTCTTTAAACAATGCTTATGAAAACCCACACCACAAAGACATGCTTTCTCAAAACTTAACACGTATTGGGACTAAAGATTTTTCCAAAGGTTTTATGAATGCAAATATTCTAAGATGCATATGTCATGAAATATACTTTGTTTGCACAAAATCATCAAAGATGCATAAATCATAATGTAGATTTTACGTGTACAAAATCATCCAGAATATGTAAATCACGCTATTTACTTGCTGAAATATTCAAGCTCGACATGAGCAATTTATGATGTTAAAACAATCCAAGTTACCGAATACGAAAACTTAACAAAATACTCGCACCTTGAGAAATACCGAGTAAAACATACGCAATAATTTACGCTATAACCGTGAAAATAGGTTCTTGCACTTCAACATGTGCAACAATTGTTCGTACAACTCCAAAGGGAAAAATCACAATTTTATCTTTAAAATTCTTCCTCTATAACCAAGAGGCGTTGCAGCAAAAGAATTTTCAACTCACCCTATATGCAACAATTCATTCCCCAAAGGGCGGTAAAATAACGGGGATGCAAATAAAATTTCAAATCGAGTTTAAAGCTTCACGTTGTAAAGATAAATACATCTGACCAAAATAGAAACTACAACGACCAAAAATACCGCTAACTCGCTAAATGCTTTGCGGAAATTTTAACAGTAAGAGTTAATGATGGAAATACGATCAGAACGAAAGTCCTGTCTTAAAAATAACATAAATCGTTTATGCAATCATTCACCCCCACGTGATACTTAAATCCAATGCACAAAGTACACGACAGTTGACATTGGTTAACAAAACCTAGAAATTAACGCTCACAAAGATGCATATGCACATGTTCCTGAAATTATTTACGCGACACAAAAGTCGTAAGATGAGACACCATAATCCAACTGGATTTTCATAAAACTCATTAACGTTAAAATCAAGTGGTGTCCAAATTTCCATTTTTCAACACAAGGTAAGGCGACCATTTTGACAAGTGGTGAGTTAAATTTTGACCATTTTGATGAGACACGACACCCAAAGAACTCATAACTTGCACGCAATGAAATTAAACTCACGCATCTCTAAATATACGCACGCGACAAAAGAATCCGTAAAACAAAACTCCAAGAAATTCAACAAAACTCACACAACTAAAATTCTCGAGAAACTCCGACTCAAAAGCATGGGAATAACTCTTCCTTTAAAACCATTGACATACGTGGAAAAGATCCAATGTCAAGGTCAAAATTCCACAACTACTTGCCCATTAACTCAAAAAGCGTTAAAACACAGATATTATGACATCCCAAAAATAGCATTTAAACACAAGACGTGAATAAAGAGAGTTTTTGATAACAATTTGTAATCAGGTGCAACAAAACCATTTTAAACATGCTTATGCTCATAGTTTAAAATATGCTGAGTGCTAAATGTTTTGCCAAAACGTTATAAGGTAATTTACTTTATGGTTGGCGATCAAGAAAAGCAATTTATGCAACCTTATTTTAGAAATAAATTTAATGTATGAATTCGGTCGGCACTCACATCTTAATACTACGCTTCCCAACATCCCGATGTACTATAATCAACCGGATGCCTTAGGCATCATAGGGCAACCATCCCATTAATTAACTTACAAACCTCTTCGAAATAGAATCGATCTAACAAGATATAGTTCTAATTCCACCAACGAATCTGGCTCAAGATGATTAACTTAATGCGTTCTACGCACTTACTATCATCCCAAAGAGACATTGCTATAAACAACAATCATTCCTTAGCTTACTCGCTTAGAAACTTTCGCACTATTCTAACGATCAACAAACCAAGGTAGAGCAGGTAAACACAAGCACGAGAAAGGGCAAGGAAGAGTTTAATTGAAACACGCACGAAAGAAACGTACCGCTACGTCTACCAATTGTCATAACATTAGCAAACCAATTACACTCACGT
This sequence comes from Arctium lappa, assembly GCA_023525745.1. NCBI lineage: Eukaryota > Viridiplantae > Streptophyta > Magnoliopsida > Asterales > Asteraceae > Arctium > Arctium lappa. The sequence continues at coordinate 34,262,319 of CM042062.1, forward strand.
AAAATATCCTCATAATCACATTAGCTAAGTGAGATTATGAACATATAACACATAAGGGTTCTTGTTACCATCATCACAACGCTTGATTAACATAACCTCCGTCGATTCTAAGACTAACCCATCTTAGAAGTTCTACCCAATTTCACAATCAGTGCCTATCAAACTCAGTCTAAGTCTAGACATCTTACATTCATGCCTAGTTCGCTTAAACTAGAGCTCTGATACCAACTTGTAACACTTTAAAATTCAGAGTAAATTAAAACCTGGAAATATGGCAACAAGACATCCGCATTGATATAAACTTCCCATAAAGGGGATCAGTCCTTAAGACTATACAAAATCTGAACGGACATAGAATTTATCAACAAAACTAATCTAAACATAACCGTCTAGACTACAACACTGGATGAACCAAAGTTCACTAAAAGATGGGACTTAAACAATGCCCAACACCAAAATACTAGACATCACAAAAAGCCTCGAGTCCACGCTCGACTCCCAAAACCCTGTGCAACCCACTGCTAAGGGAAACCTGTTATACACATCATTTGAGAAAAAATGTTAGGCTTAACGCCTAATGAGAACATACAGTTTATACAAAATCAGAGATATAAACATCAGTATTATAAGGAAATCTTTTCATAAAGGTTTAATTTATAAAAGATAACATTTCGCTACAACCGGGCCTTTTCGGTCCAAAACTCATCATACGATGACAAAAGAACCATTTTACCAAGGTTTATGGTGTAACACAAAGTAGACCACAAATCCGAGTTATGAGCTAAACAATTGGAATCCGAGGATACGAACGCATAAGTCCGTGCTACAACGTGAGATCTAGCCCCAAGCAAAACCAATGTATACTCCTTCACTAGGATCACTATGAACCATGGCTAGTATCCGGCCTCACATAACCGTACCAAGTTGCCCCCGAGGATCATATGCATCCATAACTACAAATGGGGAATGTGACATCCCAAAAATAAGTTGTTAACGGCAGGAACCTCACAATTTAATGCACATGTAGTTCTTATTTGTTAACGGCCAGAGCCTCACAATTTAATGCACATGTAGCTCTATATTTTCTTTACTTGGTAACCACCAAATAATATCAGTCGACTCAAAACCTAGGGATCCGCTAGTAATGGTACAGACTCGTCACAACAACAAAGGTGACCAACCATAAATAAACATATGGTATAAACACATTTTTATAAACAAAATGTCATTTCCAGTTCAACTTCTGGTAATAATGAAAATCATTAAAAATGAGTTCTTAAACATTCTTTTCACATTTCCACATAATGTGCAAGTAAAACATATTTTACTTCAAATAAGATAGAATCCATCATAAAATGATCGGAACCCTAAAATCTCCCAAAACTCAAGTTATTTCAAATATGTAGAAAACTTAAATCTGAAATCATGGAGATACATAGGAGTTCAAAATGTAACCATTTTGACATGTATAAAGTTTTAGAAAAGTAGTAGGAACTCACCCAATAGGTTTATACGAAAACCCGAAGAACCAGATATCGACCCCTTTGCGAAGACGAAGCTTTCTACACCGAAATCCCGAGCAATGCACTTAATACTAGCGATTAACGGAAGCTCGAAGATCCAAAGAATACCAACCAAACTTAGAGAGAGAGAGAGAGAGAAATATTTAGAGAGAGAATAGAGAGAGTTAGAGATTGAGAGAATGAGATCAAAATGAGATATTTGTGAAACTGAAACCCTTAAGTCGGCCAACTGATTTCGCGGGTTATGCCGCGACCTCAACTCGCGGCATAACTCGCCCGCTTACACAAAACCAAACCCATCCAGAAGGTTTCGCGGGTTGTGTCGCGACCTCAAGTCGCGGTGCAACTCGCGTAGTTCACTGTGGTTTGTCCAACCCACCAAAAGCCAAACTCAAACTTGGAACCAAACGCGGTGCTAACGAAAAAAGCTTAACACTAGAATACCAAGATTACATAACGAAATTCGGGGTGTTACAAGATTGAATAGAAATCATAGAACTCTCGTATAAAACACTCGTATACAACTTACATTTGATTTAATTTTATTAAAAGTAGAAAATCTTTAGATATGCTTTGGGAGTTACAAAAGTGTAACTAAAACTTCTTATTTAATTAAAAAATGAAAACAAAATATTTTGTTTTTTAGGGATGATCTAAAGAGTGTTTCTAAAGGTTTTGATTTGACTTTTAGAGACACTTTATGTAAAAAGTGTCTCTAAAAGTTTTCGGGACGATTTTCGTAGCATATTCTTTGGTTTGAAATCCTTCTTTAAAAGTTATCTTACTTTCTGTTACACTTTTTATTTTTGTCATACACTTTCTTCCCTAAAAATCATTTTTAGATACACTTTGAAATCCTTCTCTAAAACTCCTTTGTAGTGTATGTCCTTCCCATGCAATTAGTTTTTTTTGTTTTAAGTAAAATTTGTTTTCTAAAAACTTCAGGTTGAATTCCATAAAATTTCTATGTAATTTGTATGAATTAGATCAATCATGACCATTTAACCAAAATAGATGAGATTAGAGAGCTATCTAGGTTGCATTGTGCCAAAATAATTTACATCTAAAACATCCTTTTGTATTACATTGCAATTGATTGGTTATCAATTAACGTATGTCGTATCGCCTTAACACAATACACATTTACTTAAAAAATTATTTGTCACCGCGTAACGCACGGTGCAACACACTAGTTTTAATAATGTTGATTTCCTCATTCCTTGATTGCTTCTTTGTTGCACCCAAGCGTCTCCTTTCCAAGCTCTGAGTTTGCAGTCTTCCACTTTCAGGTAATACAAGATATCTTTCATTGTATTCTTAACTTTTAATCTTTGTTTATTGTTTTATATAGACTTTGGAGTTCAACTGTTGATAATTCCAGTTCATAATTGATTTTTTGTATGGATTTTTGTAATCATTCATTCATTTTTTAATCTTGACGCTTCTGTAGATGGCAGTACCACGTACAAGTTGTTATTACAATGTTGCTTAATCGTTTATACATGACTTTTTTCATGCAACTAGTCTTCCTATAATTGTATTCGAATCATTGTTTTTTTTATTATTTTAGGCTTGAAGTTTGTTGATTTGTAAAAGATTATTGTTTGTTTGTTCTTATAGCGATAAAAAAACAACATAACCTACAATATGATGATCAGTACCCGAGACCGATAGAGCTTGGCCTCCAAGGTGGTCAATCGTTCCAACTTACCAAACAATAGGAATGTACATGGGTATTTGTCGTATATAATGATTATATACTTCAAAAAAATCAACAAAATACGTACAATTTGTAATAACCGCAATCAGTACAACAAAAGAGAGTTTGGGTGAGCTTTTGATAAAAGTTGAAAATTGAAGGACCAAGTTGTAATTAATGGGGAAGAGGGGTTTTTACCCTAATCCTATCATTCTCCTCCTTATTTTTGGAGTGTGGCGGCTAAGAACAATCATTTGGGAGATTTTAGGGAAAACTTGGGAGAAGAAGCAAAGCCTGGGAGTTGGAAGGGATTCTTGAATCATCTAATCTAAGGTAAGATAGCAAATCCTTCTTTGTATTTTTATTGAATTATGAGGGATTTTGACGATTCCTTTGGGCGTGTTCTTGTGGGTTTGAAGTTGATAAGAATGGGGTTCTTTGGAATCGCCCAAAAATTCTGGATTAGGTTAAGTTCTTTAAATCCTTGAGAAATTAGTCTGTTGTATCTTGGAGTAGGGAGCTTTGCTTTGTCCAAATCGTACGTCGAATGGGGAACCAATCCACCCTCGACCGGGATTGGGGTTGTTGGCAGTTACCTGTGCACAACGGTCCCGGGGGAGACCCGGGGTTCGCCGAAGGCTGGTGCGGGGAGGACTCGTGCTATGACCCCAGGAGACGAGGGAGCCCAGGGGGAGGGTGTTAGAACCCGGGCGTGGACCCCGGGAGACGAGGCGCCTGGGGGGAGTATAACCCGAGGAAGTTCAGGAACCCGAGTGTGAACCCCGGGAGTCGGGGCGCTCGGGGGGGGGAGGGGGTGTTATAACCCGGGAGTCGAGTGTCCCGGGGACCGGGAGTCGAGTCAGTTCGGTTGGTTCTTCTGTGAGGTCTAAGATCTGTATCTCTTAGGTGGGCAATTTTAGGGTGGGAGCGTTCTTTGAGAGTGGGAAGCAGCGTTCGTCAACCAGGTGAGTTTTCTAAATTAAAAGCTTTTATCGATAAATGGTTAAAGGCGTGTGAAAGTTTACTTAAAGCATTTATTATTTTACATTGCTTTGTACATGCGAGATTTATTGAAAGTAATTTATATTTTGTTGAAGATCAAATGTATGCATACATTGTGTTCGTAAGTTATGGCCTAAGATGGGGGGGGGGGGGTGTCCCGTCTGCTCGTACCGGAGGGTGTGTTCCATTTATGCCATTGGGGGTGTGTCCCAAAATAAGGCAGTACGAGTCAGACACGCCGTTATCCTTGCATGACAGTAGTGTAGGTCAGAAAGTGTGGTTTATTAATGTGATGTTATTTCATAAAATTGAATTGGTTATCGATGTAAATTCTTTTATGTTGTTTTAATTGTTGTTAGAGGGACTCACTAGACCTCCGGTCTAACCCTCGTTCTTTCAAAATTTAAAAACCTTTTCAGGTAGGCGCCAAGTAGAAGGTTCCGGTAAGGACAAAAAGAAAGTGTGAGTGGTTCCCGATTCTAGAAGACTTCCTTATATTTAGTTGTTTAAATTCCCAGTTGTGTAATAGATTGTCTTGTTGCAAACATTGAAACCTTGTCGAGTTGGGGCCGTTTTGGGCATGATCTTATATTAACTGTTTATTTTTATTTTGGTTGGAACTCTGGGTTGTTACACAATTATCAAACAATAGATCAAAGCAAGGCTCGACAAAATAGAAAATATCATAATACGTCGGCCTTCCCTGAAATGAAACTTTCATACTGGAGCACTATCTAGTTGATATAAAAATTTATACGCTAATATGATTTACTAGTTTTATAAAATAATGTCTCTAACTAAAAAATTTGAATTGGGAATTTTCTAAATATTAACAAATTTTGTTTGAATTTAGAAATAATATCGTCAAAAAATAAAACTATAGGGCCAATTTAATTTTACGTACAAGGCCTCCAATGTGAGGATCGGTCCCATATAACATTACTAATATTTAATAATAATCTTTATGATTTTTTCAAATGATGTAAAAGGTTTTCAAAACGTAATAAGAACCTTTGAATAGTGTATTATAATATATCTTTATTCAAATATTAATTCGGGTTTGGGTTAAATTAATATGATACGATTAGTATATGCAATAACTCATACGGAGATATAAAATCCACATATAGGTACAATATGGGATCTTGTCTATCAACCGTGACTCTCTATGAGAACGTTTCAATTGGATGTCTTGTGAGTGTTAGAGACGTTTCTCTTGTTGTTGTTGCACATGTAGTCATTTGATTTGAGATCATAGAGTTTGCTCTGTGTGAGTAATGTACTTTGATAAATGGTTCTAATCATTCCGTAACTAGGTAACATGATAATTGTTGGGTATGTCATGTATCACTTAGTAGTACTAACATGGATCAGTAGGATTTGTTCCTTTTAGATGACAAAAGTGATATCTTTGGGCCCCTCTATTAAATAGTACTGAGGAGTGCATGCATGCTAGAGGTGATCATTTACGGGTTTGGGCGGGTCACGAGGCGGGCCTAAAATATTTTTCTTGTCCAACAGGTCTAATATAGCAAACTCATGCCCGTTTTTGCGGGCTTGAGAACTTACCCATACCCGTCTTATAAACGGGCCAGGCTTGCCAACGGACTAACAACCCTGAAAATTTACATTAAAAAAACTTATATAAAATGGTAGGGTCAGGTTCACGTGTGACCAAGCTGTTTCCGTGAGACCGCGTGAGACCAAACCTTAAAACATGAAACTTCACACCGAAACACTGTGAAGGTAAAAAACATTCGAACCTTCATAATGTAATCACACTATGAAGGTAAAAAACCCTAAATCAAGTTAAAAAAAAATCAAACATTCACAGATAAAAGACTGTGAAGGTATATCCGAACCTTCACATTGAAGACGCTGTGAAGGTAAAAAAAAACGAACATTCACAGCGAAAAACACCGTGAACATAACATTTATGGTTTTTTCCCTATGAAAAGTTCGATTTTTTTTTACATTCACAGTTTTTTGGTGTGAAGTTTCATACTTTAAAGCTTGGTCTTACCGGTCTCACAGAAACTGTTTGGTCTCACGCGAACTTAAGTCTAAAATGGTAAGTTATGTAGATTTATCCAAAATACATAACTTTTTTCCAACTAAAAAAAACGTAAAATATACTAATGTAAACAAGGTAAGAAAAATTATTTTTCACAAAATATGCAATATAGACTTTTCCTCTCCAAAAATTATCACCCTTTGAAATTCGAATTCCTCGACAACAAAATATTTAACCACCTAATATTTCAAGATCGAGATCCTAAACATAGTATATGACATATCACATATAGTATATATTTGGGAGGTTGTTAGAACTAGAGGGAGTCTAACCAAAAGCCAATTCTGAATTTTTTTAATTAAATATTAATTATATATATAAAAAATCAATTGATTATAATTATATAATGGGCCAGACGGGCCTATCCAAATTTCATTTTTCACTCCCCGAGCCCGCCCGGTAACTTGAACGGTCCCGCCTAAACCTGTCCACATTTTCTAAAATTGTTGTCCAATTCTGCTTTTCTAATGGGCTGGACGGGCCACGTCTAGCGGGCTGTACCGCCCATGAACAACTCGAATGCATGCTCGGATAGTCATTTTAAGATACTGATATCTATTTTGTTGATATATTCCAAAATCGAGAAACTGAAGATCAAGCATAACAAGGATGACACTTTCATGCCTTTGTGTTCAATCTGGATATTGTGAACAAAGGGACATAAATGTTTATACTGATAACGATCACACAATTTATCGATTATCCGAATCACCAAACTTTATCATTTGGGTAACGATGATATAATGTTAGATATCACTCTTTATAATTGTAAATATGATCTATAATTATTGTAAATGTGATATAGTCTCAATGGGGCACACATATAAAATATATATCTGAATAAGGAGATAAGACAATTAAAGTGATAAATTATTATCTCTAATTTTGTTATTTAATCTGATTAAAAGAAATCAGAAGTTAGCTAGCTTGTTTCCAAGTGTAGAATAAAAAAGGACGAGTATGACTGTCAATTAAAATAAGTGTAAAAGGACAAAAGCATGCTTTTAGAAGACTTGAGATCTTCTAAAAGCATGGACCACTCTTCTAGGCGTGTGATAGATAATATATGTTTATTATACCATTATTATTATACTTGTATAAATAGAGACACATTGTGAGACAATGATGTTGTTGGTTGCTGAATTGATCGGCTGACTCAGTCACTCTCTATATTTCCACAAGCTCTTCTTTCTCTCTTCCAAGGACTTGGAAATTGTATATGACATTCTGTAACACCCTCGAATTTGGTAAAAGCAACTAATTAAAAATTTTAAACATAACACCAAAATAAGGGACAAAACTTCCTCTTACGATCCAAAACTCTATATGCCTCAAATACAAACTCTATAATTAACTTTGACAGATATTAAACTCCAATAATATACAGACTAAATTGAAGTCGGGTGTTACTTAACCCAAATACAAGTTGCTCTCCTTAACCTAGTGCGAAAGACTTCATCAAGTTACTCACTCCTTGGGCGCACAAAGGGCACTCTTCTCTTCACTGTGATACTAGAACTATTCCCAATCGGAACGTGTTGCACATGCCGAAAAATAAAAAGGTTAAGCTAATGCCTAGTGAGCTATAGAGTTTTACATGAGTAAATATATCTTTAAAAGAATGAACCTTACTTGAAATCATGACCTTTCAATTGATGTACTTTAAAACGTGGAAACAACTCTTTTCCAATATCATGTACTTTCAAAGATAGACACCTCATTACAAACATTCTTTATAAATTGATGCAACTCAAACTTACTCAAAACGTTAATATGAATTGACTCCCATTTAAGAAACGTGGATAAAACGTTGCACCCCAAAACACCCAAGCGCGGGTAGGACAAAATACACAACCCATAAATCATTATCAAAATCCACATATACCATACGCCCGAAAACATGGATACTAGGCCCAATACTCACACGACCATAAACGAAAGGAAACCAAATATCCAAACATGGGGATTGACATACTTCATTCAAACCTTAATAAACGTGGAGGGAGATCCAATATTAAGGTCCTCATTTATTATCGACCACATAAGACCAAAGATAATAAAGTAAGACGTCAACATATAAGATACAGTTAGTCGATGACAGGGGAGACCCGTATCCGTTGAGAGTGGAGGAACACAAAAGTATGCCACTCTTGCAACGTTAATCGCATGACACCTCACGACATACTAGCCCAAGTGTCCCTACGACTTCTTAACAAGTTACACCGTAAGAGACGGTTGACCTTGATGAACATTACAACGAACTTCATCCCGAAGGCCCGACACACTTAAAGACTACCTCCTAGGCATTACTTCAAGCGGTGGAGATCCTAGTGCCTACCTCTCAGGTAGAACCTCCAGACTCAACCCTCTAGTGCCTACTTGTAAGTTTCTGGTCGTAAAATATGGATACCGGGGTTCAACCCCGCAATACCCAATTGACCATCCAAAACAGACTAACTTACGTGCCTATGGATCCAATGCAACACAGTCTACATTACACGGCTACACATGAATGACCAACACACTCGAGCCTGTAACCAACCTCAATACGCAACATGGCGCATTAGTACGTATGTCATAACTGGGCTCTACACTGAGCCATTAAAACCAGACAAGTGTCCTCAAGACTCTTTTAAGTCAGCACCGATCCAAAATGCTCAAGAACCCCTTTTTGATCATCGATTAACAATTCCCAATTAAATAACACTATCGACTCACGTCATGTAAACACACTCCAAAATACATGTGTAGACTCTGATGCAATATAGATTGGGACAACTGGTTTTCCAAATGGATTTATGCTTATTATTCCTTCAAAACATTCCATACCACAAAATCAAACATTTTATCCAGACAAACACTAAAAGTGTATTTTCACCAAACGATTTTCATATATGCATTAAACCATCAAAATACTTTAAAATGGCTTATTTACCAAGATACCCAAAGAATCCCAAAAGTGGGTGTTTTTCAAGGTTTATAAAGTCAAATACTTCAAATAATCAACTCACCAAATATTCCAACAAATGATAATTTCATGCAAAACATATAAACACGTTAAAATAAACATTTTGGCATGTACATCGTTTTCACAAATCAACTTGAACTCACCTTGCTAGGTTAAGTTAAACCTAGGTTCCAAATCCAACCATTAGCCTCTAATAATGTAGATTCCACCGTTTTCAAGTCATCACCAACAATAAGCCAGGGTTTCCAAATAACCCATTTCTTCAACTCTAGAAATGAACCAATAACAAGTAAAACTTTTAGATCTACAAAGATCCTTATACTAGAGCTTGGAATATTCAAGGAAACTTACCACTTTAAGATATTGAGACTCTCTATCCAAAGCTATCCAAACAACCCATCCACTCTTCAACCCGAGCTTCCAAATACCGAACCCTTGAGCTTTCTTTGGACAAATCAACCATAGTTGCTCCCAAATATGAAACCCTAGTTCCAAAAATCGCACTAAAGAGGAGAGAAAAGGAGAGGGGAGGTGATAATGAGGAAAAACCCTAAAAATGGGATTTAAATCGTCAGACCGTCCCTGTGGTCTTGGTCGTGACCTTAAGTCACGGGCCAAGCCGTGCGTGCTCCTAAGTCCCAGGTCACAGTGACTTACGCGGGCCTAGCCGTGACTTGAGGCTGCAGGCCAAGCCGCACGTGTAGCCTGATGTGCCTTCTCACCCCTTATGCCAAACCGTTCCCGACTGTTTCCTTTGGCCTGCGGCTGACAGTTTCCTTGGTCGATTATTGCCCGTTTTTTAGGAAATTACGGGTGTTACACATTCAGAGAAGAAAAAGAGGATCTCCTCTCTTGGCTTTGGACGTCAACTAGATTCAGAGCATTTGCATAGATACCGTGTAGGCAATGAGCTATATTCGTTGGCTTAGATTCAGATACTACATCAAAGAGTTGCTGCTCGTTCTAGTAAAATTTTGAAACACTTATCCAACTCCATTTCTTATAAATTCTTGGAGGAATACAATTATTTTCCTCTAAGTGTATGACTCATGTATTACAACACACGAGTCTCACTCTGCAAACATCATCAACTCCAACCATCATTTTTTTTCTTTCTGGAGAAAAAAACTCCAAAACCAATTTCAGATGCTTTTTGTAGTTTTACGTAATACATTTAATTTTCAGCATCTTGTTTTTATTCAATTTTCCTACATGGCTCTCGTGATCTCGTTCCAATTTTAGATTCTTTGTTCGTATGCTATAGCTTCTACAACTTACTAAATCAACAAACAAAATTTTACAGTTCTCGACCATCTTCATAGATTACTTCTAAAAGTTTCAATTCGTCTCCGATTCACTTTCACCATTCTTCAACACGCTTCCATTAGATTTGCACTATATTCAATCTTTCAATCTCATCAAAGGAGTTATCGTCAACTTTGATTTGTATGTTTCTTTACGAATGCCGAAATCAAACGAATCCATCCCAAGTGGAAAAATGTTTTCCTATTCAATTGTAACACCCCTAAAATAGGAGTAAATTTAAACCATAGAATTGTATGAAATAAACATCTATATAATTGAAATCACCCATAAAAGGAGAAATAGTAAAGCGTTTACAACTTCAATGAATAAGCGGATAATCAACAACCTACTAATCTAAACTATTCAAAACTTAGATCAAGGACGAGTGTCATTATTCCCTTCAAAAGAATCATGTCAAAGCATATGTAACGTCAAGATGACCAAAAGCCAACAACCCAAAAGAGCCTCTACCGGCATCCAACACTCCGTTCAAGGCTTTGGAACCCCACCGCTAAAATAACCTGATATACATGTCATTTTAAGAAAAAAAAATGTTAGGCTTAACGCCTAGTGAGTTCAAACATTTATAGAGTAAAGCTATAAAACATTTAAATTGAAAGCATATCTTTAACCAAGACTTTTATGCATTTAAACCACAATTACCATTGAAGGGTATAAAACATCATAAGATGACGGGGGAGACCCGACTGATCATTTACAATGATGGAACACAAAAGTAAGTCACATTACTATGTTATAAAGCTCCTATTATGGTAACATTGATCATCGAGTTCAATCACCCACGGTCTATAGTTCGAGTCCCTCAATGAACTAAAAAATGTTCGTTTGCTAGAAATAGATTGTTACGGGTCACACAGTCATTGAGTTCAACCACCTACGGTCTGCTCTTCGAGTCTCCCAGTGATATAATTTTCGTATCTATCCAAGGTGTGGGATTAACTATCCTATTCTATCACCGAAATTTGAATTTTATGCATATGGATCCATTGTATCTAGTCTAAGGTCTTTAAGCCTTTAAAAGTGTCCAACCATAACTGATATATGAATAATTGTATGTAAATAATCATCTAAGTGGGTAAAATCCCCTTTTTGAGCCAATAAACCAAATCAAGTTCATTTATATTTTGGGTTCTAATATTCATTCAAAATATGAAACAATCACTTCTCAAGAAATGAAAAACCATCCATTGCGTTGTATAATAAAAAACCATGAAGTACCAAAATCTCCTTTTTTTTGACCTAGTTAGTCCAAAATCAATAAAATGTTCAATACATGAAATACAAGCTTGGAGGAACTAAAATATAGCATTTTGACATGTATATAGTTTAGAAAAAATGGTAGGATGAACTCACAATGCTAGGTTTTGGGTGAAAACCTAGGAACCAAGAAACCCTTGAAGATGGTGATGAGAAGCTTGAATCCTTGGCCCAAAGACTTGAATCTCTAGTCTTTATGTGATTAAATCTCTTAGAAGTGGTTGGAGGAGTGCTTATAATGCTCTTAAAATTGTATTTAACGAGTGAGGGAGAAAGAAAATCGAGTAAAAGGTTGTTGGGGAGGAAATGAGAGTGAAAAACCTAAAAATTGGCCTTAACAGTGCAGAACATATCTCACCGCGACTTTAACTCGAGGGAAAAGTTTCCCGAAACATTTGCCCCTTGAGTCAGTTCCTGCGTTAGTTTCACCATGAGTTAACTCATGGTGCCCAACCCCCGTTATCTGGAACTAGTTTCACCGCGAGTTAACTCACGGTAAAACTCACCGTAGTGGCGTAGTCATTGATTGCACCCCAAACTTGCGTCTTCTTGGTTTTTCTTGCGGGACTTTCTACCAAAACTTTAATCAAGTAAAACCTTACTAAATTAGAAATTATTAAGGCCAAAACTATGCATTTAAAACCATAAGGGTTGTGGTGTAGTGGTTAAGGACCTGGGGGATGTGGTGGAATATCCCATCTGCCCAGGATTCGAATCCAGGCCTACACAATAATTACGGCCATTGAGTTTATTGTGGCTGATTTCTTGTAGTCATAATTTATCGGGATTAGTCTAGGCATAGCCTAGGACACCCTAAAAAAACTATGCATTTAAATAAGGCCAATGATAAATGAAAATTTTAGGTGTTTACAATCCTCCCAACCTTGGAATGATTTCATCCTTGAAATCTTACATCACATAAATAAATAGGGATAACGTCTCTTCATATCCTCCTTGGCTTCCCAAGTCATATTGGCGCCACGATGATGCTTACATTGCACCTTGACCATTACGATCTCTTTATGGTGCAACATATTGGACTTTCTTTCTAGAATTGCCTCCGGCTCTTCAACACAATGATTATTCTCATCCACACGAATCTCCGACAGATGAATCACACTTTCTTCTTTCGACAAACACTTTTGCAAATAGCAAATGTGAAAAGTGTTTTGAATCCAGACCATTTTAGGCGACAACTCCAATTTGTAGTTTTGAAGTCCCACCCGACTCAAAATGGTAAATGGTCCAAGGAAACGAGGACTAAGCTTCCCACGCTTCCCAACCCGTATAATACCTTTCCAATGGGACACTTTTAACATTACACGATCTCCAACTTGGAATTCCATCGGCCGCCTCTTCATGTCGGCGTAACTTTTCTGACGATCTTGGGCCGCTTTCAAACGCTCTCAAATGCCCTTAACCTTGTCGACCATCTCTTGCATGATATCGGGACCGACAAATTGCTTCTCACCCGCTTCAAGCCAACAAACGAGAGTCTTACACTTCCGACCATATAAAGCCTTAAACGGAGCCATCCCAAAACTAGAGTGATAGTTATTATTATAGGCAAACTGCACTAACGGTAGGTGAGAATCTCAACTTCTGCCGAAATCAGTGACGCATGATCTGAGCATATCTTCAAGAGTTTGATCGGTTCTCTCACTTTGACCATCAGTTTGAGGATGATAAGTCGTGCTTAACTTCACCTTTGTACCCAACTCTCTCTGGAGGGCATCCCAAAAAATTCGAAGTGAACCGACTATCTCTATCTGAAACAATCGATAAGGGCACTCCGTGTCTAGAAATGATCACGTTAATGTACAACTTTGCCAACTTGTCAATTGGTAACGTTTCTCGCATGGCTAGAAAATGAGCATTCTTGATCAAACGATCGACCACCACTCAAATAGTGTCGTGACCCCTCAAAGTCTTCGGCAACTTGGTCATGAAATCCATGGTTGTAACAACTCAGGACAATCATACAAGATATTGTCCGATTTGTCCACATACCTGGACTCAAGATTTTAAAATGCGTATGATAGAGGATGTATCAAATCCCTTATAAGGAAACTTTCGTTCCTCTCCGACGAATTTGGAATCTTATAATCCACCCCCCTTGGGAGCCCAACGTTCTCGTTGGCACACTAGTCTGGTCCCTGACTCTGATACCATCTGTAATAACCCAGTCCAACTGTACACACACATACCTAGACTCACGATTTTAAAACGCGTCTGATAGAGGAGGTATCAAGTCCTTTATAAGGAAACTTTCGATCCCCTCCCCAACCATGGTAGGATCTTACATCAATCATATAGAGTTTAACGAGTCGTTTTTTATCAGTTAAAATATTATTCTATGTATCTAAATTTGAGAACTTGGTTTTTTCTTTAGAACCTTACAATTTTTTAATTTTTATTTTGAAAAAAGGGTTTCACTTTTAAAGAAAAGTTTGTGAAAAAAAAAACTTTAAAAGAGGAATGAGGACACTTTTTAGATTCTTATGATTGAGCTTTCTCTTGACTTCCCTTTGGCCTGGCATGGCTTCAAAAAGGGAACTTGTGACAACTTTTTTTTTTTGGTAAAATTTTCAAAAACTTAGCTACATATAATTGTAGGTCTATTAATTTTTATTTTTGTTTTAAAAGTTAATTATCAAAATTGTAACTTTAAATCAATAATCAGTTTTTAGAATTTAAGTAACTTGCTTATATTTATGATTACCTGATTATTTACGGTTAATTCATCGGTTTCATAATGTAGCAAAAGTAGTTATCAAATGGTTAAAAAACTATAGAAGCAATTACTACAATTTTAAATAATAGAAACATGAAAATCGATTATTACAATTTCACATAAACATATCCAAACATCATCATCATATGTTGCTTTGAATGATTATTTAATTTAAATGATTCAATATCATATAATCGTTTTCAAAATACATGTTCAAACATCATCTTGTAATGTATATTTAAATTCTAAAATTTATGGCTTTTGTTTATATAATATTAAAATGATATAAAGATAAACGTGGTAAATAAAACAGAAAACAAAATCAATATAAGTAATCGAAATTTATATTTAAAGTTAAAAATATAAACAACCATACAATTATTAAAATGCATATTTTAAAATACAATTTAAATAATTAATCATTGAACATTGTAATATTATTTTTAAAGTTTATTATATTTTTAATATTTATCATTAAACTATTTCAAAATAAAATCAGTTATTCACCACTCATATAAATAGAAAAACCCTAAAATTTGTATGATGTATGCAAAATAATACATGTATATCAATTATAAAAATTAGAGTAAATTACCTTTTTCGTCCCTGTGGTTTATTGAAAATTGCGGATTTCATTCCTATGGTTTTAAAATTTCGGTTTTCGTCCCTATGGTTTGCAATTCATTTCTATTTTTTGTCCCTGAGGCCTTTTAAGTATGAAGGACTAAAATAGAAATAAATTGTAAACCATAAGAATGAAAAAAACAATAATATTTATATCATAAGAACGAAAAAATTAATGAATAAAAAACCATAAGGATGAAAGTTGTAATTTCAAAACCATAAGGATGAAAATAAAAAAGTTTAACAAACCACATGGACTAAAAACGTAATTTACTCTAAAAATTAAATAGATCAAAATATGTTGGGTGAAACATGGGTGTCTGTTTTCACCCTTATGGGTGTGGGTTTTTGGAGTACTACATTGATAACTCTCATAAAAGAAAGGGGTACTGAAGTGGTGATGGTGAAAAGGCCAATTTTTGAGTTTAAAAGGTGGGGGCTATAAATACCCTTAGCCATCTTTTTCATCAACAATTTGTAGAGGAAAAAAAAAGGGTTCTATTATTTACACCTAACATTGGGTGTAAATCACATGGGGAACATAAAAAGTTACATTGAAAACATATAAGTCAAACATATGAAAGTTAAGTATGAGAGGTGGGGTGGGTATGAGAGGTGGATGGGGTGGGGTGTATATAAGGATTTGAGAGTGTCAATAAGTTTTCCTAAAAAAACCACTATTTTTTTAAGGTCAAATTATCAATAAATTTGTTGATAAATTAGTTGTTTGCTAATAATAATAGAGGATTTAAGATTTTTGTTTAAAGTTGTTTCATGTCTTTTTAGCTGAATTCCACCATTTCAAGAGAATTTTTAAAGTTTTTTTTTAAAGTCGTTTGATGTCTTTTTAGCTGAATTCCATCCTTTCAAGAGATTTTTTCAAGTCTTTTGGTTGATTTCGAGAATTTTTTTAGAAAAAATTGATTGATTTCAAGGGATTTTTTTGAAGTTTTTTTTATTGATTTCAAAAGACTTTTTCGGTTTTTGGTTGATGTCCCTTGTATTTTCTAATATCCTGGAGCACCCTTCAAAGTTTAGCGTGAATATTTTTTATACCAAAATATATATATATATATATATATATATATATATATCTACTTGCATCCGCTCAATCGATTGATTTGAAAACTAGTTGTTGGTAAAAAGAACATGTTGAAAAAAATATTATGGACATAATTAGGAAAAATTGGAAAAAGACTTATCTGAAATTATTGAAACACTACATAAAACTAACTTGTAAATTATTTTATGACTTATCAAATAGAACTTTTTTTATGAGCTCAAATATTAAACTAACTAAATGTTGCAAACACATAGTCTAATAGAATATTGAGATAATACCCACGATGGTCAATTAGTTATCGTGAGATTTTTATTTAGAGTATTCAAGTATATAGAAAATTCAAAATAGATCATTCAATTATGTAATCGAGTTTATTTGCATAAAGTTTAGTCAAAATAACTGAAAATGATAAAAATACGATTAATTTAAATCCCTTCGATAGTCAAATTAAAAGCCCTTTGTATATTAGGTTCCAAACCTGTGAATATAAAAATTATCAATTTCATTAACTTAGCAGTTAAAATATAATAACAAAAGCTTTGAAGCTAGCAATGACGTGGGGGACGAGTATATGGGTTGACAACAAGTGACGAGCCAAAGATGGGGTGTAATGGGACTAGCAACGAGGCTAGGAGAGCGGGGGGGATATGCTGATCATTTAAAAGAATAAATGGATATGAGACCTACATACAGATGAAAATTAATTAAAATAACTGTTTTTCATTTTTATTGTCATCAATGCAGTAGGATCTTTAAAAACCGGTCATAGTTAAGATTGTGGGGATGTTTTCTTTCATTATCTGGTTGACATATTTTTAGTTTCGGATTTACTATAGATGTATAATTTCTTAAAAAGATTTTTCTTATTAAAATAAAGATAAGTTAAATAATGGAATTGCTATCTTTAGCATTTTTTTTTTGAATTTATCCATTGTAAATGAATGTATACAATAAATTTGACATAGTTTAATAAAAATATGTAACTAGAGGGTAAATCAAATAAAAATGACTCAAATGTTACAAACACGTGGAAATTAGTCACAATCATTCAATAAAGTTTATATGTTTTGTTCTTTACATTTACATATTTTTTTTAATATGTGAAATAATACATGTAAACTGATTTTAATATTTTTATATGCAGCTAATAACTAAAACCCGAAATACCCCTTAATAAACGATAAATTTTCAAGACAACTGAAAATAAAATATATTTTATACTCTCTTAGCCCTAAAAGCTCAACAAGCGACTTGTTGAAAAATGTTTTATTACAAAAATCGTCCACAAGGGTTGTCAAAAAATTTAGTTTTCGTCCCTAAGATTTGGAAATTACAAGGATGGTCATCAATGTTTCACTTTCATCGTGAAAATCATACTTGGTTGTAGGGGTGCTCAAATTTCCGACCAACCCGGTCAACCCAACTCGAAAAAACGAAAAAAAAAACTTAAACCGAGTCGAACCGTTATATAATCGATACGATTTTATAGCAAACCACATTTAATGGGTTGGAAACGGTTCAGGCCCACGCCAAACCGACCCAACCCGATAACCCGACCAAAGAAAGAGTGCGTCTTTTTTTTTTACATTTCAGGTTACCGCCGCTACGGACTTCACCTCACTTCAGTTCTGCTTCAAGCCTTCAAGGTCCAGCCTTCGTTCAATTCCTCATTCGGTCATTCCTACTTCTAGGTTTCACCTTCAATCGTTCCAAGATTCACGTTCAAGTTTCAACCCTTCAATCGTTGGACACTTCAATCGTCTTACCAGTTCAACCCTAGGTTTCGCCTTCACCAGTTCACCTTCTGCTTCAATCGGCTCCACTTTTAATCGACCAAATCGACACCAAATCAGATTCAATCGTCACATCTTTTTATCGAGTCAAAGGTAATCTATTGGAAATCTGTTGACTCACTCACAGTCTCACAATCGATTGACAATACCTATTGTTGGTTCACAATCAATTCACACTTTATACTACCTATTGTTCTCTCAAAATCGATTCACACTTTACACTCCGGAGTTTGATATCCTATTTTGGTGGAAGAATAATGCGAGTAGGTATGTCATTTTGTCTATGATTGCAAAAGATATTCTTGCTATACCTGTATCTACGGTGGCTTTCAAATTCGCATTTAGTACTAGTGGACGTATTTTTAGACTCATTTAGGAGTTCATTGAGTCCAAAAATGGTCGAAGCACTAGTATGTGCTCAAAGTTGGTTGAGAGTGGGTCACCAAGGGATTCAAACAAAGGAGTATTTTGATGAAACATCATGTTATGAATTTCTAGAAGAAGGTAAACAAGTTTAACAAATTAATTATATAATAGTACTTCTATTATTTTATCTATTTATAACTTTGTTAGCTTTTGTTTTGAATCTTAGATGACATGAAAAACCTCAAGACCAAGAAAGCGAAAGCGTCGGAGATCGAGACGTCCAATACGGTCATTGTTGATTGAGAGTCTTGTTAGTTTAAATCTTTTTGGTTGTATTTCATTTGATGAAAATGGCATACTAGTCATCTAGTCCCTTGAATGGTTGGTTGTATTTCTTTGGTTTAAACTATTTGGATATTAGAGACTTGGAGTTGTATTCCATTTGAGTTAATTCTGTTTTCTGATCAATACCGGAATTCATAATCTCCATCATCTGATGTACTGAGCAACAACCTTTGTATCACATATCAATTACATCATCCTCCTCTATTCTAATCTTAATATAACTTTAGCAGCAGGTAGCAGTAGCTAGCAGGCGGGCGGCAACAGGTGGCAACAACCAGCAGGCGGCAACAGTAGTGGCAGGCGGCTGGCGGCAACAGGTATGTAATTTATGTTTAGACACGATAACTTAGTTAAATTGTGAAATGATGAAGAAAAGTTTTAAACCGACCAACCCGACTAACCCAACCCGAACGGTTTGGGTTGGGTTGGGTTGCACTTTTGATTGGGTTGGGTTGGGTTGGGTTGAGATTTTTCAAACCGCAAAGATTGGGTTGGGTTTTTAAAGTGCCATCAACCCGGCCAAACCAACCCGTGAGCACCCCTACTTGGTTGTTTGGCTCATTAGAAACCTCATGTGCAAGTCACATGAGCATCATTTTACATAACAAACAATAATGTAAATTGTGTGTACAATTATGTAAAGTATTTAGAATAAAATAAAATAAAACCCAACCCCTCCCTCTAAACATCCATCGTTGGGCACCATCTTCACTAGACATTTCTAACTGTTCCTACCTGCAATCATTGATGAAGCACCACAAAAACATTAACTCCATATCCAAAACCTAGATCAAAGCATAAAAAAACAAGCTCTAAATCTGGATCTAAAAGGAAAACATAATTGACGAAACCAATCAAACCGCAAACCCCATATCTTAATTGATGATAAAAAGAATAGTAAATTACGAAATTCGTCTTGGTTCGTTTCTATCGGATAACATCCAATGCATCAACAATAGCCCCTAGAATAAGGCTTCTTTGTGATTCTACGTTTCCCTTTTCACGGTTTCTACATAGAGGCATAAGCATCACTATAAATCATTAACCAAGTTAAATGTAACAAACTTTTACTTATATAATCTCGTTATGCTTTTGATTCTAGCTGTTATCTAGGACTTAGAACGTGTTGGAAGTACTCGATAGGAATAAAAGGCTTAAACAACTGAAATTAGAAAGAAAGCCCGCGGTACATATGGCGTGATCGTGCTTGGTGATAGTGCCAATGGCATAGTCGCATGTCACCATCGTGGAGGAGGACTGAGTCTCGGTACATCCCAGTAGATTGTGCCCGATGATTATGCCAAATGTCACAATAGTTGTCAAGGTCGCTCCAGCCTCACCACTCGGTAAATTTAGGGCAACTGTACCTAGCGATTGTGCCCAGGGCATAGTCGCATTCACTATCGCCCAAAAAGGGCAGACTGTTATAAAGTTGATTTTCAGTCTTTGTTCCATTATTACTCCATCTACCTCTTCTCAAAACCTATCCTCTTAATTCCTCCTCATTAAATACGAACCCTAGAGAATTAACGTACTTTTTCTTGGAGTTCTAGGTGTTTCATCATCATCTAAGCTATAAGTTTAACCTAGAGTGCAAGATCATAGAAGCTTCATCCCCATTCCTGAGATTTCTTAGTTTTTAGGTTTTTACCCAAAACCAAGCAATATGAGTTCATCCTACATCTTTTCTAAACTATATACATGTTAAAATACTATATACAAGTTCCTTAAAGTCTTTATATCATTTACTTCACATTTGGTTGATTTTGGAAATCTAGGTCAAAACTAGGGTTTTGAGGATTTTCGAAATTTTGATGAAAAGATTATTGAGAATAGTTTTATATACCTATATGATAACCACTTCTAGATTTTGATGAGTTTGGAACCCAAATGTGTGTTGTCCATATTTATGATTTTATTGACAAAATATGGATTTTAATCACCTGATGACTTCTAGTACATAAATATTATGTGTTGTGTATTGGAATGCTCCACCTCAAAGGTGTAAACATGTTAGACTATAATGTAATGGATCCATAGGCATAGAAGTCCGTTTTGTTATACATGTATGTGATGAAAGTCCTGAGTTGTAATTTGGAAATAGTCATTGGTTATATGATGTAATTTCTAAATGAACAAGCTTATCTTGGATGTAATATCCCAAGGTAAAGACCCATATAAGGTTTAACTTGGGGAACTCCTTGAGTGATAGACTTGATTAGAGTTGAGTTAGTTATCACATTGGACTAAAAACCAAGATAGGGTTGATGTCAATGATTGTGCATCCTTAAGGAATGCTTATAACATAGGTTCGTAGTTTACTTTGGTGTTCTGTCACAACGAATGGCAAATCGGGTCTCCCCCGCCATCTTATGATGTTGAAACCCTTCCAAGAGTTGGAATGGTTTATTCTTACTAAATGCATTGATTAAATCTATGTTATCCGTTTTACTGTTTTGTGGCTTTATCATATAATTGTTTGTTCTCACTAGGCGTCAAGCCTAACACTTTTTCTCAAATGACATGTATATCAGGTTCCCTCAACGGTGGGGATCTGAAGTCTTGAGTGAAAGGTAGATTGTCATTAGAGGCACTTTTTGGGATTGTGAACTTTTGGATAGATTTGTGTATAATCACTTGTTAGATTCTTTTGGGAGATGATAATGACACCCGTCTTTAATCTCAGCTTAATATAGTTTAGATTTGTAGGTTGTTATTTATCATTTTCATTTATTGGGTTGTAAACGCTTTACAATTTCTCCATCTTGGGTGATTTTATTTATATATATGTCATTTATACGTCTTTATTCAGGTTTAAATTTACCCCTAATTTTAGGGGTGTTACAAGTTGGTATCAGAGTTTTAGTTTAAGCGATCTAGGTATGCAGTAAGATGCCTAGACTTAAGCTGAGACATTAAGTTTTGATTGGTGAGACATGGGTAGAACTATTAAGATAGGAAAGTTTTAGAGTCGACGTAAATACACTAATTGAGAATTGTGGTGATGGTAATGAGAATTCATATGTAGAATGTGTTCATAGTTTTATTTAGTTACTGCTATTATGAGAATTGTTGTTATGGTATCTGTATGATTTCATATTCTCATTCTCGTGTGTGCCAGTCTAAGATGGTTAACACGCGGAGTAGACCGTTGACTAAAGGAGATGGTCAAGAGGTGTCCAATCCAAATTAAGACGAGAGAGCTATCAATGCAAATCCCCGTCTCTACCGCCATTATTGGAAGAGTAAAAAACATGCCGACGGTGACACTGTCATCTTCCAACCCAGTTATTTAAGAGGTGAACCCTCGACTGAAATGTTGGACAATGTTATGCAAATGGACAATTCGGCCATGGAGAAGGAACAAGAGGCGTTTTTGAAGATGTTGGAGGATAGAGATGCCAGTCTCCAAAGGCATGAGACCGTTATGGAGAATGTGGTGGTGGGTTATGGGGGTACCTGAAATGTAGTAAGGACTGAAGAGCACGTTATTTCCAATGTTAGGAGAGATGGGAGAACTTTCTCCTATAAGACTTTTCTGTGTAATAAGCCACCAGAGTTCTCGAGATTGCACATTCCAGTTGTTTGGATGAATTGTATTCAAGAGATAGAATAAGCCTTCGATTCTAGTGAATGTGAAGAGAGTCAGAAGGTGAATTTTGCCTCACAAATGCTCAGAGGCTCGACTCTCAGATGGTGGAATGTCACCAAATCCACCCTCGATGCTACCATTATTTCCGAACTGACATAGAATCACCTTCATGAAGAAAGTGATGGACGAATACTGCAATGAGCGAGAGGTTGATCACATAGAAGATGCGTTTCAAGGTCTCAAGAAGTGGACCATGTCCGTGAGAGATCACACCCGACAGTTCATGGATAAGTTGGATCTAGTGGGGCATGTGGTCCCAAGTGAAAAATAAAAGGTGAAGACCTACCTCACAGGCTTGCTGACCAATATGATGGCAATGATCCATAATGCAAAGGCCTCTAATCTTCGAGAAGTGATTGAAGATACTCAAATTATGGAGGATGTCTATGCCCAAGGTAGAGAGGAGAGAGTCGGATTAGGAGAAAAGAGGAAGTGAGAGGGCAATTTTGTACCTTCTAAGAAACCAAGAACCATCACCAACAACTGTGGGGCCGATCCTAGGCAAGAGGCTATGTGGTGTTCCAAATGTCGAAGCAAACATTTCGGTCTATGCAACTCTAATGAGGGGAGTTGTTTCAAATGTAGGAAGTTTGGCCACGTCCATAGTGATTGTCCGGTCAAAGGAATCACATGCTATGAGTGTAAGGAGTCGGGTCACGTGCGAAGTGAGTGCTCAGGAGGGTCACAAGGGAAGAAGGAGAGCTCTCCAAGAGTACTGGGGAGAGAATTTCAGACGACTACTAAGGAAGCAAAGGCATCAAAGGATGTTGTGTCGGGTACGCTTTTTGTTAACTCCGTACCTGCTCATATCTTATTTGACTATGATCTTCTTGTTTGCGTTTGATGTTTTTTGCTAAAACCTTTCGATGCCCACTAGCATGTTAGAAGATGCCTTAGTTGCAGAGATTGCCAATGGTAGTCAAGTAGTGATTCATGAAGTTTTTAGGAATTGTACCTTTGAGATCGAGGGGAGGAAGTTTCTGATCATCCTCATGCCAATGGTTATTGGTGGATTCGACATAGTGATCAAGATAGATTGGTTGGCAGAAAATCAAGTCGAGATCTTATGTTCAAAGAAGTTGATCCGGGTTCCAGTTTCAGAAAGTGACGCCATTTTCATTTATGGGGAGAAGAGGAAGGGAGATGTCGCAGTCATTACCATGGCTAAAGCACATAAGTACATGATAAAAGGATGGTCATCCTTCTTGGCATACGTGTTAGATGCCAATATTGAGAAGAAGAAGCTCGGGCATGTGAAGGTGGTACATGAATTCCCCGATGTTTTCCCAGATGACTTTCCGGTTTTCCACCTGATAGACAAGTAGAGTTTTAGATTGACCTGATTTCGGTGGCTGCTCCAATTGCTAGAGCACCTTACCGGTTAGCTCCATCGAAAAAGTAAGAGATCACGACGCAACTACAAGATTGTCTAGAGAACGAGCTCCGGTCTTATATGTAAAGAAGAAAGACAGTACCATGAGAATGTGTATCGACTACCGAGAGATGAACAAGACAACTGTAAGAACAAGTATCTACTCTCTAGGATCGAAGACTTGTTGGATTAAATTCAAGGAGCGGGTTGTTTCTCAAAAATCGACCTCCATTCGAGATATCACCAAGTGAGGGTGAAGAACAATGACATCCCAAAAACTACATTTAGGACTCGTTACGGTCATTATGAGTTCCATAAGCTCGATCGTGTTTATGGAATTAATGAACCGAGTGTGGCGACCCTTCCTCGATAATTCAGTGATCATGTTCATTTATGACATGTTCGTCTACTCCAAGAGTGAGATAGATCACGAGAAACACCTCCGGGAAATTCTAGAAGTGCTAAGAAAAGATAAATTGTATGCGAAATTCTCTAAGTGTGACTTTTGGTTGAACGAAGTTCAATTCTTAGGGCACGTGGTCACTTGAGATGGAATGAAAGTGGACCCCTCTAAAATCAAAGCAATGATGAATTTGGAACCTCCCAAAAGTCCGTAGGAGATACGAAGCTTCTTGGCTTTAGCAGGTTATTATCGGAGATTCAACCAAGATTTCTCCAAGATCGCTTCTTCCTTAACGACCCTAACAAGGAAGAATGTGAAGTTTGTGTGGACCGAAACTGTTGGGTCATTGACCAACATCTTCCTAAATCGAAACATGGCGATGGCTGCTACGCTATAAGAAAATAAAGTTGTGCATTCTCCATCAGCAATTGCTTTTGGCGTAGTGGTAAGCGCTTGATCCTAACATGTGGTATCATAGCAGGTCACGGGTTCGAATCCCATGGAGTGCACTTAAATGCCAAAGGCATGCTGTGTAGCCATTGACTTCTAGCGAAGATCTTGTTAGTGCTGGCAGATGCTAGGGGGGGATTGTTGGGTCATTGACCGACATCTTCCTAAATCGAAACGTGGCGTTGGCTGCTATACTATATGGAAATAAAGTTGCGCCTTCTCCATCAGCAATTGCTTTTGGCGTAGTGGTAAGCTCTTGATCCTAACAGAGACCCAAGAAAAAGCGTTATGTACTCTACAAAAGAAGCTATGCGAAGAACCAATTCTATCTTTACCCGAGAGATCTGAAGACTTTGTAGTTTACATCAATGCCTCCAAAATGGGATTGGGTTGTATATTGATCCAGAGAGGTAAGGTGATCGCCTATGCATCAAGACAAATCATGGAGCACGAACGAAACTAGCTCACTCATGATTTGGAGTTAGCAGCGATGGTGTTTGCCTTGAAGCTATGGCGACACTATCTATATGGCTCTAAGTGCACTCTCTACACCGATTACAAGAGCTTGAAGTACGTATGTGATAAAAAAGAACTTAACATGAGACAATGAATATGGCTATAACTACTCAAGGATTATGACTGTGAGTTGCTTTACCACCTAGGTAAAGCGAATGTAGTAGCCGATGCGTTGAGCCGAAAAGAGTATAGCGAGAGCATCCGATCCACTCTTACAAAAATTGAACTATTGTCAAGTATTATTGAAAGGATCAAGGAGGCACAAGCGAAAGCTTTGTTAGAGGAAAATCTTAAGGAGAAAGTGATGACGAAGCATCACTTACTCTTAACGGAGGATATCAGTCGAGTAAGGTTATTCAATGGGCGCATTTGGGTGCCCTAGGTTGGGGGAACCATGAATTACTTTTAGAGGAAGCTCACAAGTCTAAATACTCCATACACCCGTGAAGTACAAAAATGTGTAGAGACTTGAAGTTAAACTATCGGTGGTCCATCATGAAGTTAGACGTGACAAATTACATGGAACGATGCGTGGCGTGTCTGCAAGTGAAGGCCAAACACCAATGACCGTATGGGAGTCTATAATATTTAGAAATCCCGGAGTGGAAGTGGGAGCACATCACCATGGACTTGTGACCAAATTACCGAAAACTCTAAAAGGTCACGATACCATTTGAGTGGTTGTTGATTGCTTGACCAAGAGTGCTCACTTTCTAGCTAGGTGGGAAACACTACCGATGGAAAATTTGGCGAAACTGTACGTTAATGAGATTGTATTGAGCACATAATACCATTGTCAATTATGTAGGATAGAGATTGTCGGTTTTACTTCAAATTTTTGGGACGGTCTTCAAAAACAAATGGGTACAAGAGTGAAATTAAGCATGACTTATCACCCTCAAACCGACGGTCAAAGTGAAAGGACCATTCGGAATCTTGAAGATATGCTTCAGTCGTGTGTTATTGATTTTGGAGGAAGTTGGGATTCTCATCTACCGTTGGTGGAATCCTCCTAGAACAATACTTACCATTCTACTATCGGAATGGCTCCGATTGAAGCCTTGTATTGACGAAAGTGTAGAACCCCCGTTCGTTGGCTCGAAGCGGGTGAGAAACAATTTGTCGGCCCTGAAATTGTGCAAGAGACGGATAACAAAGGAATTCGAGAGCGCTTAAAGGCGGCCCAAGACCACCATAAAAGCTATGCCGATATGAAACGTCGACCGGTGAGTAGGAGATCGTGTAATGCTTAAAGTATCCCCTTGGAAAGGAATAATCCAATTCGGAAATCGCGAGAAGCTAAGTACCCATTTCCTTGCACCATTCATAGTAACAAAGTGGGTTGGACTCCAAGCCTACCAATTGGAGTTACCGCCAGAAATGGATGGAATTCATAACACTTTCCACATATGTTACTTATGGAAGTGGAAGAGGAAAACAATATTCCCCTTTCAGAGATTCGGGTGGACGAAGGTTACCATTGTGTCGAAGATCTTGATGCCATTCTCAAGAGGAAATCAAAGAAACTTCGACACAAGGAGATCATGATGGTCAAGGTGCAATGAAAGCATCATTACGACACCAACATGACTTGGGAAGCCGATGAGGATATGAAGAGACGATACCCCTTTTGTATCAATAATGTTAGAGCAGAAATATGTTAGATACAAGATCATGTAGACTGAAGGTCAAAGAACAAGAAGTCAAAGCTGAGAAAGTCAACTCTCATTAAAAGTCAAAGTCATTTTGTAATAAAGTCAAAGTCAACATGTTGTATTTTGTTTCCTTGTTGTTTTAGTAGTGGGTATAAATACTTTCTTTGCTGTTTAATAGATAGATGACCAGAGATTGACTAGAAATTCAGAGAGAATTTGTAGAGAGAGAGAGAGAGATTTTTAGAGAGAGAAAGTTGTAATATTGTGAATTGAGAATTGAATCAAACAGGTAATTGAGATCATCTTGTTTGTTTGATTTGTTTGCAATTAGAATCTTGATTTCAGGGACACACAATTGGTATCAGAGCAAATCCAAATTGAAATCAAATCAAGATACTGTTTCGACACTGTTTCATTGGGTTCAGATTTAATTTCTGAATTTGTGTGTGTTTTTCGTGTTGTAATTGGTTTGTTAGTGATCGATTAGAGTTCTAGAATGAATTTGTATAAGAAATTTCACGAATTGCACTGTATTTTTTCATGAATTTCTGAATTTTGTTGAGTTTTGAGTCACGAGTTCATGAGCACTGTAAATCGAATCAAACTGTTACAATTTGTGTTTGATTTTATAATTCTTGTATTGTAACCTGTTCGAGTATTGAAATCGAGCATCCATACAAAGTTTCAAGTCAATTGATGGAGTATTGAATCAAATTTGGAGTGAAAATCAAGTTTTTGTTCGAAAATCACAAGAACACGCAAG
The DNA here is from genome assembly GCA_023525745.1 of Arctium lappa. Classification (NCBI taxonomy): domain Eukaryota; kingdom Viridiplantae; phylum Streptophyta; class Magnoliopsida; order Asterales; family Asteraceae; genus Arctium; species Arctium lappa. Next base: position 34,289,904 of record CM042062.1, read on the forward strand.
TAAACTCAAGAACGCGCAAGATCCATCAAACGCGCAAGTTCATTGGAAAAACGCGCAAGCTGAAGAATTTGGTTGTTGGACAAAACGCGCAAAGTGTGGTTTGCGAGTTCTAGAAACGCGCAGATCGAAGTCTGCGAGTTTAGCTCTTCAAACTGTGAGTTTAAACTCTTCCGAGTTTGAAAAATTGGAATATTTTTCTAAGTGTTGAAACACGCAACCTTTGCGAGTTTCCTTCTGCGAGTTATATAAAAGGCGCAAGTAGACCTTAGCGAGTTCTCAAAACGCGCAATTCTAAGTTTTTGAGTTTCCTCAGAACAGTGATCTGCGAGTTCATTTGATCTGCGAGTTTGTTCAAACGCGCAACTAGGCATCTGCGAGTTCAAGAAAAACACAAGCCTTTATCTGCGAGTTTATCAGTGAACAGTTACTTGCGAGTTTAGGCATCTGCGAGTTTCAACGATTATTTCTTTTGGTCTGCGAGTTTTCTAAAACACGCAAACCGTTGTTTGCGAGTTTCATAAACACGTACGCTTAAGCCTGCGAGTTTCTTTATGAACAGTGGTTTGCGAGTTTCAACGTCTGCGAGTTTCTTTTTGAATAGTATTTTGCGAGTTTTACTACTTAGTCAAAAAATTTTTTAATTGTGATTTCATTTGGACTAACGATCATTTTTTCAAGTTTCTTTTTGTAACAGATATTCAAGATGAGATATTTTACTTATGATCTTGAAAAACAGATTGACAAGCTTGAATTAGAGAATAGAGATCTTGTTTCTTCAGTTGACTATTATTTAAAGAGGTCAAAGAGATATTCTGATGAAAGGAAGATACTGAGAGAAGAAGTCAGTGCATTAAAGACCATTAATGAAAATCTTCTTAAACAGACTTCTGAGCTGAATGATGAAAAATTACTGAGTTTAGAAGCTGAAAATATGTCACACCCCGCTAAAGCGGAAACACGGGGTATAACAGTTTCCGATAAACAATCCACAAGCATAAAGTTCAACCACCATACATTTAATAAAAATACATTACAAAATTTAACAGTAAAAAGTTTATCGTGAAATTACAATCCCGAGATAATTCAAGATAGCATTGTCCAAAAGTTTGTACATCCCCCAAGCATATTCATGTTATACGCAGAACGACCCTTAAAATTTACCTTCTTGATTACCTGAAAAGCATGTACACAAATATGGTCAACTACGAGAGTTGGTGAGTTCACAGGTTTTAAATATGCACAAAACATTTTATATGCAAGATTTGATAGTTGGAGCATGTTCATGCTCAAAAGCTTAACTTGAATACTTGGAGCATATACGTGCTCAAATACTTGGAGCATATCCGTGCTCATTAGCTTAACTTGAAAATTTCATGAGTATTGCTTTACGTATGACTTGAGTCGGTATAACTTAAACTTGGTTGAGCCACTACTAAACCGTCCCGGACCCTTGTTTTTGCCCCGTGTGCCTTGACTCAGAGGTGGTCTCAAGCGCCACATGTTCAATCACTTCTCTAGTATAGTGCACTCCTAGCTCGTCAGCTGTAAGAAGTGAGGTTGGTCAAGCCCAAATAGCGCTATCCACTAATACTATAGGCCCAATTTTCTGGGTTAATAGTAGTGTCGTCTGGGGACTAACTCTTAAATACTCAACATACCAACTATTTAACGTCATACATCTTACTTTTTAAAATGCTTGAGAACAAGCCTTGGCGACTTAACAGCGCAAAACATTTCAATTAACTCATGAATCATTGTAATCGTACTTAAGCATGCTTTTCACCCCAAAATACGTAAAACGATAAAAGAGGGGATGTGAATACTCACCTTGAGAGTGAACTTGGAAACTTAACGATAGTGCTCAAAATAGGTGCCGCTTCCTTGGTTTCCTATAGTGAAGGTTGCCATAGAGGAAATACATTAATACCCGTTCCTATGTCCAAATGACCCGTCCCAATAACTTATGAAATGCCATTAAGTAGGTGTCAATAACCAAAACCATATTTAGATCAATTATAGTCTTATTATGCCTTAACACTAGTCTAGAACTCATTATGATCACTTTTCTGAAAATTCAGCAGAAGCTGTCCAAAATTTTAGTCAACAAAACCACTATAGAAACATATCTTCCCAAAGGAATGAATTCACCAAAATTGTTGTGGTAATACTATAGTGTGTAAAGAGTAAATCTGCACTTTTTCATAATTTTTGGATGAGTTTTGATACCTGAAATAATTTCCACAAGGCAGTGTGTCACTGATTTCCGGATCAGTGACATACCTCACTTGTAGCATGCTTTTGGGGTATCAATTCTTTGAATTAGCCAATAATCCTTATATGGGTGTAAACCTAACTCAAAATCCTATCATTTGAAAAAAAATCACTTAATTTGGGATAAGAAATGAGGAGTTATGGCCTCCACAAGATAGGTGTATGAATCTGTCTTCACTGGACAGATTGCACCATTTTCTTGTAAAATCCATTTAAGTGCTCAAATCATCTCCAAAATTAGTGTTTTCGGACTTTTTAGAAAGCTAACACCCTAAATTAAAGTCTATAAGTAAAAAGCCCAAATTTTGACATGTAGAACATGATTTATGCATGTTGGAAGTAGGTCCATTTTCTGGACAGCAAATCTGCAGTAAGTTAAGATTATGAAATTTTGAAATGGTGATCATTTTACAATTGGTTTAATGAAATAACCATATGTTATCACACCATAATCAATCATAACATAGTCTTGAGATGAAAACCTTTTGATTTATGGACTCATAGCAATCTTTAGATGCTCATCCAACACCCATATGAACAATCTATTAACTAAAGTGATATAAACATCACTTTTATGTTCTTAATCATTTGGATTTGAGAATTTCCATCTTAAGAACATATGTAAGCTAAACTATTCTTCATGCAAATATAATCACTATACCATTATCATCAATATTTCAAGCTTTATATGCATGCATGAACATCAAACCAAGATTCTTGATGAAAAACCAATTTCTTTCTTTGAAATTGAAATCAAAACTTGCGACATAACATTGTATCTATCAAAAGTAATCCATTTCATGAACAAAAACCCAATTTTTATAACCACATCATGCATAATTTCAATATTTCAAGTAAAAACCGAAAATACCTAAATGTAGACAAAAAAAGTAGGTTTTTGGATGATACCTTGTGAAATTGATGTGTAAACTTTGTTCTAATCTTCAATTTGATGTTCAATTTCTTGATTCTACTCTTGAATTAGCTTGATTTTTGAAAATGATATGGAGATGGGGTGGGGGGGGGGGGGGTTCGGCCGATGTAGGGAGAGAGAGAGGGAGATAAAGAGTTTGAAATGAGGGATTAACCCTTTCTCATTTGGTTTTAATTAAAATTTATTCATTAAATAAATAAAAATAATAATAGGGATGGTGTAGTCATGACAAATGTCCATGACTAGTCAAAGTAATTAAAAAAAAATATTAATTAAATTACTTAGTCTATTTCCTTAAAATATCAGATATATTCGAGAACCGAAATACCCGATTCTCAATTTATTTGCTTAAAACAACTTTAAAAAAAATGAAAGTATTTCAACTAAAATAATATAACTTTATAATTTTATATATTTTGGACCTTAATTAATATTTTTGGCATTTCTGAATTGTGACGGTCAGTTACTGGACTGTTCCGGGTATTCTACGCAACCTCCTAAATTTTTAGGAAACTTTTATCTTAAATTTTTTTTATACAATTTAAGGAGTGGCAAATACTTAAATCTTAATTTTCATTAACTTAGAAATTAACCTGAGCACTAATCTTGACGGTTGTCACAGTCTCCCCTACTTCGAGAAATTTCGTCCTGAAATTTAAAGTTTGTCACTTCCGGACCGCCTCTTGATTAAACAAATGAAGATACTTGTGCTTCATAAAATCCTCTCTTTCCCACGTAAATTCAGGTCCGTGACGCGACTTCCAACGAACCTTTAAAATAGGAATTTTACTTCTCCTTAGTCGCTTAACTTCACGACCCAAAATTTCAACTGACTCTTCTCTGAAAATAAGCCGTTCGTCCACTAAGATTTCATCTGGGGGTACAATCGCCATCTCGTCAGTTATACACTTCTTTAAATTTGACACGTGGAACGTGTCGTGAATGGCACTCAACTCTTGTGGCAACTTAAGCTTATAAGCTACTGGTCCAATTCTTTCTAATACTTCATATGGACCAATGAATCTTGGGCTTAATTTACCCCTTTTTCCAAATCTCACAACTCCTTTCCATGGAGACACTTTCAGAAGAACCTTGTCACCCTTTTGGAATTCTAAGGGTTTTCTGCGATTATCTGCATAGCTTTTCTGTCGATCTCTTGCAGCTTTAAGCCTGTGTTGTATGGTCGATATTTTGTCGGTTGTCTCCCGTATAATATCAGGCCCAAACAATTGACTGACACCAATTTCCACCCAACTAAGTGGAGATCGACACTTACGTCCATAAAGAGCTTCGTATGGCGCGCATTGAATACTGGTATGGTAGCTGTTGTTATAAGAAAATTCAATCAATGGTAAGTGTTTATCCCAGCTACCTCCGAAGTCTATGGCACAAGCGCGTAACATGTCTTCCAGAGTCTGAATGGTTCTTTCAGATTGACCATCTGTTTGGGGATGATATGCAGTGCTCAAATGCAACCTGGTACCCAGAGCTTTCTGAAACGCTTGCCAAAACCGAGAGGTGAAACGACAGTCTCGGTCTGAAATGATGGATAGTGGTACTCCATGACGAGAGACAATTTCATCAATGTATACTTGAGCCAATCTTTCCATTTTGAAATCCTCTCAGATAGGAAGAAAATGCGCGGATTTTGTAAGTCTATCCACAATAACCCAAATTGCATCATTACCTCTTCCTGTTTTGGGTAACTTTGTGATGAAATCCATGGATACTTGATCCCATTTCCATTGAGGTATCTCCGGTTGCTGCAAAAGTCCAGATGGCTTTTGATGCTCTGCTTTGACTTTAGCCCAAGTCAAACATTTACTCACAAATTCAGCAATGTCCTTCTTCATTCCCGACCACCAATAATACTCTTTTAGCTCCTTATACATTTTGCCGGCTCCCGGGTGAATCGAATACTTCGATTGGTGCGCTTCTTCCAAGATTGACATCCGCAGACCTTCCACTTTTGGTATCCAGACCTTATTCTTGAAATATTGTACCCCATCTGATCGGGTTTCAAATTCTTTTTCTGACTGATGAAGTACTTCATTCTTTAGATTCTCCTCCTTCAGTGCCTCTTTTTGAGCTTCACAGATTTGTGTTTTGAGGCTCGTTTGTACCAACATTCCCATAGTTCGTACTCTTGTTGGTTTTACCTTCTCCTTCCTACTCAATGCGTCTGCTACTACGTTGGCTTTTCCGAGATGATACTTTATCTCACAATCGTAGTCACTGAATAGTTCCACCCATCTTTGTTGTCTCATGTTTAACATTTTCTGATCAAAGATATGTTGAAGGCTTTTGTGATCAGTGTAAACGATACACTTGGTACCATAAAGATAATGCCTCCAAATCTTTAAAGCGAATACCACTGCTCCTAACTCCAGATCATGAGTGGTATAATTCTTTTCATGAACTTTAAGTTGTCTTGAGGCATAAGCTATAACTTTATCTCTTTGCATCAATACACATCCCAAACCTTGATGTGATTCATCGCAATATACCACAAAATTTTCTGTACCTTCTGGTAACGCTAGAATTGGCGCGTTGCATAACTTATGCTTCAGCGTTTGAAATGCCTCCTCCTGTTTTTCTCCCCAATCAAACTTCTTATCTTTTTGGGTTAGCGACGTGAGTGGTTGAGCAATCTTGGAAATTTTTTCGATAAATCGTCGATAATAACCTGCCAGGCCAAGAAATTGACGAATTTCCGTCGGTGTCTTAGGAGTTTCCCACTTTTTAATGGCCTCAACCTTTGCTGGATCAACATGAATCCCTTTCTTATTAACCACATGACCCAGAAAATGTACTTCTCGAAGCCAAAATTCACACTTGGAGAACTTGGCGTACAATTTCTGTTTCTTAAGCAATTCCAACATCAACTTCAGGTGTTGTTCGTGGTCCTCCTTGCTTCGCGAATAAATCAGAATGTCATCTATAAACACGATCACGAACTTGTCCAAGTATGGTCGGCAGACTCTGTTCATCAAGTCCATGAAAACTGCTGGAGCGTTTGTCAGTCCGAAGGGCATAACTAGAAATTCATAGTGACCGTAACGAGTTCTAAACGCCGTTTTGTCGATGTCTTCTTCACGAACTCTCATTTGATGATATCCAGACCGTAAGTCAATCTTTGAAAAGTACGATGCGCCTTGCAATTGATCAAATAAATCGTCGATTCGGGGAAGTGGGTATCGATTCTTTAAAGTCAACTTATTGAGTTCCGTATAATCAATACACATTCGGAACGTCCCGTCCTTCTTTTTAACAAAAAGTACTGGTGCTCCCCAAGGCGAAGAGCTAGGCCTAATAAATCCCTTGTCGAGTAGTTCTTGTAGTTGTTCTGACAGTTCTTGCATCTCCGAAGGTGCCAAACGGTACGGTGCCTTGGCCACCGGTGCAGCTCCTGGAACCAAATCGATACGGAATTCGACTTGTCTCGGTGGAGGTAATCCAGGTAACTCCTCGGGAAATACTTCAGGAAATTCTTGGACTACCGGAATATCTTGCAAACGTTTCTCCTTAGGTTCTTTACTTATTACATGCGCCAGAAATGCGTCACATTCTTTCCTCAGGTACTTCCGCATTTTCATACAAGACACCGTCTTCAGTTTTCTCTTAGATTTTTCTCCAGGTACTATAAGTACTTCTCCTCCCGGTAACGGGATTCGGAGAATCTTCTCGGAACAACTTATCTCCGTGTGGTTCTTTGACAACCAATCCATGCCCACGACTATATCAAAGCTACCTAGCTTTATTGGGATCAAATCTATTTTGAAATCCTTTTCAACTAGTCTTAGAGTACAATTTGGAAGTACATCTTTGACCCTAATTTCTTGCCCATTAGCAAACTCAATGACATAGTCTTCTTTTAATTTTTGTGTCATTTGATTAACTTTCGGTCTAAAATTTAACGACACAAAACTTTTATCTGCTCCAGAATCAAATAGTACAGATGCGGAGTGATTGTTTAAGAGAAACATACCTGTAATCACATTCGGGTCCCGCCTTGCTTCCTCTGCCCCAATTTCAAACACTCGGCCTCTTGCTTGGCCCCTTTGATCCCTCTGACCAACTGGCCGAATCTGATTCGCATTCGCCCTTCTGTTCACCCTGGGACAGTTGTTTTTAAAATGATCCGGGCTCCCGCATTCAAAACAAACTCTCCTTCCTCCAGCCTTGCAATCCTTCTCGTAATGACCTCCTCGGTGGCACTTGCGACATATAATACAGTTTCCGACATGTGGCCTATTACACTTGTCACATCTTTGATATGTCCCTTTTCCCTTATCGGCTGCCTGTACCTGAACTCCATAGTTACCCATGATCCTCCGATCCTTTCCCCTCCTTCGGTCATCCTGCCTCCTTAAGCCCTCTTCAACTTTCCTCTTTCCTTTGGCTTTGTCACTAGAGAAATGTCCTGAACGAATTGCATTATTGGTGAGCTTCGTTGCTAAATCCACAGCCTCTTGAAGAGTTTTCGGTTTTCCCGAAGTTACATCTCCTCTAATTTCCGGTGCTAATCCCCAGATGTACCTGTCAACTCGATTTTCTTCTGGTGTCACCAGATGTGGTACAATTTTCGCCAACTCATTGAATCGTGTCGTGTATGTATCTACATCATTGCCTTTCATCTCATGATCCCAGAATTCTGCCTGCAACTTCTGCATTTCACTCCTTGAACAGTATTCCCCTTTTATCATCTCTTTGAACTCGCCCCATGTCAATCCATTTGCTGCATCTCTTCCTCTCGTTTGCACTTGGGTGTTCCACCACGTCAGTGCTATCCCTTGTAATAAACAAGTTGCAAATTCTACCTTCTTAATTTCCGGACATTTACTGATATGAAGGACAGACTCCATTCCTTCTATCCAAGACAGTAATCCAACCGCTCCTTCATTACCATGGAATTCCTTTGGATTACAAGTCCTGAAGGTCTTATATGTACATTCTCTTTCAACGTTAACACCAGCTCCTGGTTGGTTAGGTGGATTTGCATTTAATCCCGCTGCTATCTGGCTAACTATGGCAGGGAGTGTTGCAAGAATTTGTTCGTTTACAAGCCGAGCAATCTCGGGGTCTTCCCTTCTTGGCGGCATAGTTCTAATTGCAATTTTTTTTAAAGTCTAATTAAATTCCATTCCACCATACAAACATGATACGATAAATAAATCATAAAGAATACATTCTTAAAGACTTAGAATCATGCATAACAAAATATATCATAAGCATCCATCATCAAGACATACATCATCCAAACATTTACAAAATATGACAATCCAAAATGAGTCAAGTGTTTTAAAGTCACGGGCTACAAGACCCAAAATATAGTTTTTAACAACCCAAATCATGCATCAATCACAAACTACAAATGCGAATAGTGCACCATCACCAGAGCCACAATCACTACCAAGAATCCCATCATGGTTGACAAACAAGTGTGCAGCCAGGTCACCATCGCTCTAGTCTCCGCTATCTCTCCAAATATCTTCCCTATCATCTCATCACTAGTTGCCATCATCGATATCATCCCTTTTGTAATATTGTCAGTCATACTCATCATTTCCCTAAGTGAGTCAATGGAATGCTCATGGTAATCAACTTGCAACCTAAACCGTTCCATACTCCGAGACAAACTCCTAACCCAGTATTTCTCAGCCTCAGTCATGCCGGCTAGTGGGAGTGCCGGTATCCTAGCAGGCGAAGGGGGTGATAACCTCAGACCCCTGGGCCGAGAAGGCCCTGCCTCATCTCTAGCTGGTATAGGAGTCTTCTCACACTCAGGTGTAGCACATGGTGTCGGATCTGGTGTGGGCGTAGCGGATCTTACTGGTGTATGCTCGGAATCGGAATACTCATGCTCAGAAGGGTCATACTCTTCACTAGGAGGAGAATTTCTCCCAGGTATGTGGGTGAGATAACCTGATTCATCAGGGGATTGCTCTCTAGGTGGGGAACGAGACATGTCGACTGCGATAATTAACAAAATTTAATTATTAAGCACATGATAATATCCTTTAATAACCAAAGATGTCATGCGAACTCACAAACAAAACATGCTTTATGTCTTTGAATTGAAAAGTTTCTATTTTTAGTAACTTTTAGCATACCCAATCCATGTCTCCATTATACACACTCAAATTAAACAAAGGTGATCAAACTTTGCCTAAGTTAGGGTGTGATTACGAAAGACACATCTTAGTCATGCTAGGGATGTACTCGGGTTCGTAATTTCGTTTGTAAAATAAAATAAATTTTTTTTATATAGGGTTATAGTGTATGGTTTTGTATAAAACCGGTATTCTCTATAACCTGTGGCTCTGATACCAAATCTGTCACACCCCGCTAAAGCGGAAACACGGGGTATAACAGTTTCCGATAAACAATCCACAAGCATAAAGTTCAACCACCATACATTTAATAAAAATACATTACAAAATTTAACAGTAGAAAGTTTATCGTGAAATTACAATCCCGAGATAATTCAAGATAGCATTGTCCAAAAGTTTGTACATCCCCCAAGCATATTCATGTTATACGCAGAACGACCCTTAAAATTTACCTTCTTGATTACCTGAAAAGCATGTACAAAAATATGGTCAACTACGAGAGTTGGTGAGTTCACAGGTTTTAAATATGCACAAAACATTTTATATGAAAGATTTGATAGTTGGAGCATGTTCATGCTCAAAAGCTTAACTTGAATACTTGGAGCATATACGTGCTCAAATACTTGGAGCATATCCGTGCTCATTAGCTTAACTTGAAAATTTCATGAGTATTGCTTTACGTATGACTTGAGTCGGTATAACTTAAACTTGGTTGAGCCACTACTAAACCGTCCCGGACCCTTGTTTTTGCCCCGTGTGCCTTGACTCAGAGGTGGTCTCAAACGCCACATGTTCAATCACTTCTCTAGTATAGTGCACTCCTAGCTCGTCAGCTGTAAGAAGTGGGGTTGGTCAAGCCCAAATAGCGCTATCCACTAATACTATAGGCCTAATTTTCTGGGTTAATAGTAGTGTCGTCTAGGGACTAACTCTTAAATACTCAACATACCAACTATTTAACGTCATACATCTTACTTTTTAAAATGCTTGAGAACAAGCCTTGGCGACTTAACAGCGCAAAATATTTCAATTAACTCATGAATCATTGTAATCGTACTTAAGCATGCTTTTCACCCCAAAATACGTAAAACGATAAAAGAGGGGATGTGAATACTCACCTTGAGAGTGAACTTGGAAACTTAACGATAGTGCTCAAAATAGGTGCCGCTTCCTTGGTTTCCTATAGTGAAGGTTGCCATAGAGGAAATACATTAATACCTGTTCCTATGTCCAAATGACCCGTCCCAATAACTTATGAAATGCCATTAAGTAGGTGTCAATAACCAAAACCATATTTAGATCAATTATAGTCTTATTATGCCTTAACACTAGTCTAGAACTCATTATGATCACTTTTCTGAAAATTCAGCAGAAGCTGTCCAAAATTTTAGTCAACAAAACCACTATAGAAACATATCTTCCCAAAGGAATGAATTCACCAAAATTGTTGTGGTAATACTATAGTGTGTAAAGAGTAAATCTGAACTTTTTTATAATTTTTGGATGAGTTTTGATACCTGAAATAATTTCCACAAGGCAGTGTGTCACTGATTTCCGGATCAGTGACATACCTCACTTGTAGCATGCTTTTGGGGTATCAATTCTTTGAATTAGCCAATAATCCTTATATGGGTGTAAACCTAACTCAAAATCCTATCATTTGAAAAAAAATCACTTAATTTGGGATAAGAAATGAGGAGTTATGGCCTCCACAAGATAGGTGTATGAATCTGTCTTCACTGGACAGATTGCACCATTTTCTTGTAAAATCCATTTAAGTGCTCAAATCATCTCCAAAATTAGTGTTTTCGGACTTTTTAGAAAGCTAACACCCTAAATTAAAGTCTATAAGCAAAAAGCCCAAATTTTGACATGTAGAACATGATTTATGCATGTTGGAAGTAGGTCCATTTTCTGGACAGCAAATCTGCAGTAAGTTAAGATTATGAAATTTTGAAATGGTGATCATTTTACAATTGGTTTAATGAAATAACCATATGTTATCACACCATAATCAATCATAACATAGTCTTGAGATGAAAACCTTTTGATTTATGGACTCATAGCAATCTTTAGATGCTCATCCAACACCCATATGAACAATCTATTAACTAAAGTGATATAAACATCACTTTTATGTTCTTAATCATTTGGATTTGAGAATTTCCATCTTAAGAACATATGTAAGCTAAACTATTCTTCATGCAAACATAATCACTATACCATTATCATCAATATTTCAAGCTTTATATGCATGCATGAACATCAAACCAAGATTCTTGATGAAAAACCAATTTCTTTCTTTGAAATTGAAATCAAAACTTGCAACATAACATTGTATCTATCAAAAGTAATCCATTTCATGAACAAAAACCCAATTTTTATAACCACATCATGCATAATTTCAATATTTCAAGTAAAAACCGAAAATACCTAAATGTAGACAAAAAAAGTAGGTTTTTGGATGATACCTTGTGAAATTGATGTGTAAACTTTGTTCTAATCTTCAATTTGATGTTCAATTTCTTGATTCTACTCTTGAATTAGCTTGATTTTTGAAAATGATATGGAGATGGGGTGGGGGGGGGGGGGGTTCGGCCGATGTAGGGAGAGAGAGAGGGAGATAAAGAGTTTGAAATGAGGGATTAACCCTTTCTCATTTGGTTTTAATTAAAATTTATTCATTAAATAAATAAAAATAATAATAGGGATGGTGTAGTCATGACAAGTGTCCATGACTAGTCAAAGTAATTAAAAAAAATATATTAATTAAAATACTTAGTCTATTTCCTTAAAATATCAGATATATTCGAGAACCGAAATACCCGATTCTCAATTTTTTTTGCTTAAAACAACTTTTAAAAAAAATGAAAGTATTTCAACTAAAATAATATAACTTTATAATTTTATATATTTTGGACCTTAATTAATATTTTTGGCATTTCTGAATTGTGACGGTCAGTTACTGGACTGTTCCGGGCATTCTACGCAACCTCCTAAATTTTTAGGAAACTTTTATCTTAAAATTTTTTTATGCAATTTAAGGAGTGGCAAATACTTAAATCTTAATTTTCATTAACTTAGAAATTAACCTGAGCACTAATCTTGACGGTTGTCACAAAATACTAAGATGAAAGGAAAGATCTCAGATTTGGAAGATCAACTTGCCCAAATTCAGATACAAGCAGAGTTAGTCCAGAAGTATGAGAAGAAATCTAAGGATTTAGAAAGTTTGAATGAAGAACTGAATAGAAAGATTGTTGGGTCATCTGAAGATTTGAAGATGACCTCCTAATCTTCCATCTTATATCATCCTACTTAGAATATGTTTAAGGTTCTTTTAGCAGCTTGGTTTCTATACAAATGTTTGGTGAAGTCGAAGATCAGTCGAAGAAGACAAAGAAGGAGTACATCTCTCAAAGCGGATTGAAGATAGTCCCCTCAGCCCAAAGCCAAGTATGCCCAAGTGATCAACACCATCAGCCAGGATGGTGTCAATCACATATCTCTCAGGAGTATGAAGGTGTCCTCACATATTCAGGAGCCGAAGATCTCTCAGGTCTTCGGCAACCGATAATCTCATCTCTCCTTAGAGTATGAAGGTGTTCTCACATCTTCAAGGAGCAGCCGAAGATCTCTCAAGTCTTTGGTAGCCAATGATCTCTCCTTAGAGTATGAAGGTGTTCTCACATCTTCAAGAGCCGAAGATCTTTCAAGTCTTCGGCAGCTATGCTTAAGGATTTCTTTCAAACACATTGTACTTTTCTGACAAAGTATATTGTGATATCTTGCATTGACGTGGACCTCATCTGGAGATCAGATAAAGTAAGTTTTGTCTACTACACCATTTTAAGGAAAGGTCTCTACCATCCTTCTGCAGGTCAACACTTCAAGCCAAAACACCTCAAGACAAAAGGTACATCCTGTACCTTGCTGAAGACCTGTGTCCATCCTTTGCTCAACAGGTGTCCCATGCATTTAATGCATGAGGCACTATAAATATGGAGGATGGTTCAACATGCAAGATCACCAGCTCTCAAGCATTCAAGCTCTCTAAGTGCACTGGCATTCTCTCTCTAAGAAGTTCTTATTGTTTTCTAAGTGTTTCACAATTGTTCTTCATTTCTCTTTGTGTAAGATTGTTTGAATAGATTTCATCTATTCTCTTCCGCAACAATCAAAAGTTTTCTATGTGTAATTCTTGATTTCAAATCAATAAGAATTAAATTAAGTGAAAAACTGTGTGTATTGTATTCAACCCCCCCTTCTACAATACTTCTTTTATTTACTTACTACTATTTGGGACCAACAAGTGGTATCAGATCGGTTTAGTTTAACTCAATAAACTAGATCCGTGATGGCAGCCTCTTCTTCTTCTTTGAAAAATGACTCTTCTCAAAACTTCACTGTTGTTTCATACGACAATGGCTCTATAGCCAAACCACCAAGGTTTAACCCCAATAACTTCTTCTTGTGGAAAAGTCGTATGATACTCTTTCTAGAAGGAGTTGACAACAGATATCCAACTATTTTATATGAAGGTCCTTTTATTCCTAGAGTTTGGGACCGATATAATGCAGACAAGGGAAAAGCTGATGAGGACTCTTCTGAAGAAGAAAGAACTCCAGCTACCGGGAGATACATTCTAAAGGACCCCAGTAAATACAATGATGAAGACAGACGTCTTATAGCTCTTGATACTAAAGTCAGAGCCATCATTGCCCTCTCTCTGCCTGATGAGGTCTATCATTCTCTCGTTAACCTTTCTACTGCAAAAGAAATGTGGTCTACTCTGTGTGTTCTTTATGAAGGTACGTCTGAGGTGAAAAAGAGAAAAAAGATTGCTCTTGTAAGAAAGTGAAAAAGAGCAAAAAGATTGCTCTTGTAAGAAAGTATGAACTCTTTTCTCATGAGAAGGGTGAGTCTCTCTCAGACTACTACAATCTCTTTAACAGTCTTCTCAATGATCTTAAACTTGTGGGTCGCATATATGATAATGAGGAAGTCTTGTGCAAGTTCATGGACTGTCTTCCTGAGTTTTGGGAAAACATCTGTACTTGTATCAACTCTACCAAGGATCTTGACTCTATGCCTCTCACTGCCTTGTATGGCACCCTCTTCAACTATGAGCAGACTAAACTGCTTAGGAAGTCATTCACAAAAGACATCAAAGGCTCTTCTCTAGCCCTTGTCGGTGAATTTTCCAAAAGTATTGTGTGTGTCCCTAGGATCACCTATCCTTCTGACTCTGACAACGATAGTCAAGAGGACCCCAATGACCCTTCAGAAGCCTATCTCAGTGAGGCTGATGATGAAGGAGAGGAGACCTCTGTGGCTCAGCTGTCAGATGGTATTGCCATGCTGGCTGGATTTTCTAAAGGCAAACCTCACTTCTCTTCTGGAAAATCCAGGTTTTCTAGAAAACCCTCCTCTACTATTTCTAAAAACACTCCCTCTGACAAATCAAACGAGGAATGTTACAGGTGTGGGAGGAAGGGACACTTTGCTTCTGAATGCAGAAGCAGGTCCTCTGATAAGTCTAGACTGCCCTCCTCTAACCGTACATCCTCTAGGCCTGTCAGAACCAAGTCTGACTCCTACCAACCTTCCTTTCAAAAGTCAAACTCGTCTGTTCCTTCAAAGTCTGACCGTGCTGAAAAGTACAAGGCCAAATACAAGAGAGAGAAGGAAAGGAATGCTCTTCTAGCCAACAAAGGAAAAGGTCTTCTTGCCGAATCTCATGATTGGGCAGATGAACCAACTTCCGAAAGTGACAAGGAAATAGCCAACCTTTGCTTTATGGCTAAAATAGATGATGCTGATAATGGTGAAACCTCTTCCACCTCCATGGCTCTTGTGTCTGTTGAGTGCTCTACCTCTTCTACTCAGGTACATCCATTTTTCTCTCTCTCTGATGCTGAGAAAATTGAAGCCTTTGACTCTTTGACCATTGACTTCTATGAAGCCAAGGATGCAAAGAAGAAGGAAAATGCTCAGATAAAATCTCTTTCTTCTCAACTGCAAATCTGTCTTTCTCAACTAAAACACTTTGACAAAATCAAGGCTGAGCTTGAAGATTTGAAAACTATAAATTTTACTCTTGCTAAAGAGAAAAATAAACTTCTTAAAAAGTTTAGAACGGAGCAAGAAACTGTGAAAAAGTGGACAAGCTCGTCTAAAAATTTAGAAAGGATTTTTCAGGATAAAATATCTTGTGATGACAAGTCTGGACTAGGCTTCGGGAAATATGACCTTGAACCTCCTTCTGATACTCATGCTCCTTTCTCTCTTCCCTCATTCTATGAATCCTCTGAAGAGAACTATGATGACTCTGAACCTCTGGACTCCTCTTATCTCCCTAAAGATCTCAAGTTTGGAAAGTTTATCAAAGCTAAGAGCATTGACTCACCTCATGAGAGTGAGGAAGCCCAAGACTCAAATGACCCTTCTAAACCCATTGCTGAGTCATTGTCTTCCTTGAAAATAAATGAGGATTCCTCTTCTAAACCCAAACTCTCTAAGATTCCAACCAGAGATCCTCAACCTTCTTCAAGGAAATTTTCTTCTGAAAAAGGAAAATCAGTAGTTACCGATATTCCTCCCAAAAGGAAACTTCCCAAGAAAAAATCAAAGAAACCATCTTCTCTTCATATCCCTAGACCTCTGATGTTGAAAGAGCTTCATTCCAAGACACCTTATTCTATTCCTTCAACTGAATCTGGCAAAGGTATCTTGGGTCGTAAGCCTTTTGACTATGCTCTAACATCTAAGGCCATGAAAGTCAATGTGACCATCCATCACAAGGAATCTGGTCAAAGCTCCAAAAAGGTTTTTACATATAGAAAATGTTATAACTGTGGTAATACCTTTCATCTTGCTAAGGATTGTCCTCTGGAGAGAATTGATAAAAATGCCTCCAAGGATACTTCTTCTTCTTCTAACTCAAAAGGACCCATTTCCAAATGGGTACCAAAGAACTGATTTCTTTGTGATTGCAGGGTCTAGGGCACCAACAAATCTGGTATCTCGACAGCGGGTGCTCAAGACATATGATCGGCAACAAATCTCTTCTTGTAGACTTCGTTCCATCCAAAGGCCCTTCTGTCACCTTTGGTGATAATTCCATAGGAAGTACTAAAGGTTATGGAACACTCTCAAATGGTTCCATCACCTTTAACAAGGTAGCCTATGTTGAAGGCTTGATGCACAATCTTCTAAGCATAAGCCAACTGTGTGATCTGGGCTACAAAGTGATGTTTGAATTATCTTCATGTATCATTTTCAACAAAAAGATGGAAACCATACTCTCTGGATACCGCAAGGAAAATGTCTATGTCATAGACATGGGACATAGCTCATCCTTCGAAACAAACATTTACTTTGTCTCTGAAAACACTGCCAAAAGATGTTGGCTCTGGCACAAGCGTCTCTCTCACCTCAACTTCAAGACTTTGAATGTCCTTTCAAACCAGGAGCTTGTCACGGGCATGCCAAAGTTGTCCTTTGTGAAAGAAAAGCTGTGTGCTGCATGTGAGAAAGGGAAACTCACAAAATCTTCCTTCAAGTCCAAGCAATGCTTCTCCATCACTCAGCCTCTTCAGATGCTCCACATGGATCTGTGTGGACCAGTCAGTACCCCAAGCCTTGGTGGTAGAAGGTACATTCTGGTTATTATTGATGAATTCACTCGTTACACTTGGGTATTTTTTCTCAGGTATAAAAGTGACACTACTGAAGAAATCATAAAGTTCATCAAAAAGTCTGAAGTGTTGAATGGGCAGTTGGTAAGATCTGTAAGAAGTGACAATGGAACAGAATTCAAGAACAGTATGTTGGATGACTTTTTCAATGAAAAAGGCATCTCTCAGAACTTCTCTGCCGTCAGAACTCCACAACAGAATGGTGTAGTGGAGAGAAAGAACAGAACGCTATGTGAAGCTGCCTGATCCATGCTGAGTGAATCTCACCTCCCTATCTACTTTTGGGCCGAAGCAATCAACACTGCATGCTTTACCCAAAATAGGTCCATCATTGTGAAAAGACACAATAAGACTCCTTATGAAGTCTTTTATGGTAGAAAACCCAACATTGGTTTTCTTCATGTCTTTGGGTGTGTCTGCTACATTCTCAATGATAGAGAAAATTTGGGAAAATTTGATCCCAAAGCTGATGATGGAATCTTCATGGGATACTCTCTCACTTCCAAAACTTTCAGAGTCTACAACCTCCGATGGAAGTGTATTGATGAATCCATCCATGTCAAGTTCGATGACCTCAAGATATCATCACTCTCTTATGATGATGAAGAATTAAACAGATGGATATCCTCCTGTGTTGGTGATGGTCCTCTTCCAACATCATCAGACATTCCCTACACAGTTCCCACTTCTTTCTACCAAAACAATGAACCCTCTACATCTCACAACCCCTCCTCTCATCAAAAGGATGATCCTCAGCCTACCCAACCTCAACATACACTCCAAATCATCCCAGTCTCTCCATCTGACATCCACTCCTCATCTATACAAGCCGATCTTCCATCCATCTCTCCTCAAAATTGCCCTTCCAACTCTCCTCTACAAATCTCTTATCCTCCTCCTTTACTTCCTGCTCTAAAGTGGACAAAAGATCACCCCATTGATCAAATCATTGGTGATCAACAAGTTGGTGTACAGACTCGAAGAGGTGTTGGTAACATTTGTCTCTATGTGAACTTCCTTTCTCTCATTGAACCAAAGAAAGTTGACGAAGCTCTAGCTGATCCATGTTGGATCACTGCCATGCAAGAAGAACTTTCTCAGTTCGAAAGGAACAAAGTCTGGAGATTGGTTCCTCATCCTTCCAGAAAAACCATCATAGGAACCAAGTGGGTCTTTCGAAACAAAATGGATGAAGAAGGCACGGTGATCAGAAACAAGGCCCGACTGGTTGCACAAGGCTATAGGAAAGAGGAAGGAATTGACTATGATGAAACATTTGCTCCTGTTGCAAGACTTGAAGCCATCAGAATCTTCCTTGCTCATGCTGCCTACAAGAACTTCAGAGTCTTCCAGATGGATGTCAAGAGTGCATTTCTAAATGGGGAGCTAGCTGAAGAAGTCTATGTGAAACAGCCCCCTGGCTTTGAAGATCCAGTCCATCCTGACTATGTGTACAGGTTAGATAAAGCTCTCTATGGTCTAAAGCAGGCTCCTCGTTCCTGGTATGACACTCTTGCTGACTTTCTCCTGAAGAACAAGTATACAA
This sequence comes from Arctium lappa, assembly GCA_023525745.1. Taxonomy (NCBI): domain Eukaryota; kingdom Viridiplantae; phylum Streptophyta; class Magnoliopsida; order Asterales; family Asteraceae; genus Arctium; species Arctium lappa. The sequence continues at coordinate 34,308,468 of CM042062.1, forward strand.
GAGGTAAAATTGACAACACTTTGTTCATCAAGCAAACCTCAGGTAATCTTATTCTTATTCAAATTTTTGTGGATGATATCATTTTTGGTGCCACTGATGAGTCACTGTGTGATGAGTTTTCCCTCTCATGAAAAGCCAATATGAGATGAGTATGATGGGGGAGCTTACCTTTTTCTTAGGACTTCAAGTTAAACAATCTTCAGAAGGAATCTTTATAAATCAAAGTAAATACATTCGTGACCTTCTGAAGAAGTTCCATTTTGAAAACTCCCCCCCCCCCCCATGAAAACTCCCATGGCACCACCTTTGAAACTCCATGCTGATCCGGATGGTGTATCTGTGGATATCACCAGCTACCGAGGCATGATCGGCTCTCTTCTTTATCTTACTGCGAGTAGACCAGACATTATGTTTGCTACTTGTCTGTGTGCGCGTTACCAAGCCAATCCGAAAGAATCTCACTTGGCTGCGGTTAAACGCATTTTTCGGTATCTGAAAGGTACCATGAATCTGGGTCTTTGGTATCCCAAAGACTCAGGTTTTGATCTACTGGGGTATTCAGGTTTTTGATCTACTGGGCTCTAAGATTGATAGGAAGAGCACCACTAGCAGCTGTCAACTCCTTGGTGGCAAGCTTGTTAGTTGGTCTAGCAAGAAGCAGAACTCAGTCTCCACCTCTACTGCTGAGGCTGAGTATGTAGCTGCTGGAAGTTTGTTGGGAACTGAAGATTCTACTAAGTGTGGTTACTACTGCTAGTACAAGTGTGGTTACTACTGCTAGTACAAGAGTGGTTACTACTGCCAGAACACTTTGAAGATTAATACTGCTAAGTATTACTACTGCTAGTTAAAGTTAGTGCTGCTTGAACAAAGTTAGTACTGCTTAGCTAGTTAGTACTGCTAGTAGTTAGTACTGCTTAGTAGTTAATGCTGCTGGAAGAAGATAATGCTGCTAAGCTTAACTAATGCTGCTAAAGAGATACGAATGGAATATATAACAGCTGGATATTCTGAAGATATACTGAAGATATACATAGAAGATATACATGGAAAATATTCTGAAGATTTGGTTATTCTTTGTAATTATCTTTTGATCAGTATATATATAGTATTGTTTAGAATAGTTAGAAATAATTTTTTTTAGAGAATTAAAGATTAATTCTTAGTTTTAGAGATAAATCAACCTCAAGGCATAGATCCTAATTCTAGAGAAGTAGAATTCGTATTGGTGAGTCTGTTCATCAATATTGAGGTTGAGTGTGTAATCTTGTAGCTTCAAGCTTTTAATACAAGTTTACAGTTTGTTAATCATATACTGTTTTTGATTACTGTTTTATTAAATATCAAAGTGTTATTCCGCAACTTCTTTGATATTAGTTTCTGAGAGTTAATTCTTGTTAAGAATTCGATCCTGACAAAGTGGTATCAGAGCCAATTGAATCAGAAACATCTATCATGGAAAATCTTACAGAATCAAGCAGTACTTTGGTCTCCAAGGTTCCAATGCTCAAACCCAGTGAGTTTGACATGTGGAAGATAAGGATCAGACAATATATTCTTCTCACTGACTACTCAATGTGGGATATCATTGAAAATGGTCCTTCTGAAGCAGGAAGGATAGGACCAGATGGAAAAAGACCTCCACCAAAGACAGATGGTGAAAGAAAGATCAGGCAGGCAGAGATGAAAGCCTTGAGCACTCTGCACTTGGCAATCCCCAATGAATACCAACATCATTTTTGTAACTGCACTGATGCTCAAATTCTCTGGAATTCTCTAGAGAAAAGATTTGCTGGAACTAAGAGTATCAAGAGAAATCAAAGAGATGTTCTTAAGCAGCAGTATGAGAATTTTACTTCCTCAAAGAATGAGTCTATGACTCAAACTTTTGATAGGTTCAATAAACTCATTGGAGAATTGGCCACTGTTGGAGTAAAGATGGATCAAGATGACATCAACAGGAAATTCCTCAGATCTCTTGGAGATGAGTGGACTATGTACACTGTCTCTTATAGGCAGAGTGACAATCTGGAGGAGAAAGAACTTGATGATCTATACAATGATCTAAGAGTTTTTGAAACTGAGGTAGAGATCAAGAAGAAACCTACTGGTTATGTCCACAATTCTGCACTTCTTTCAGCAGCCACTGATACTACTGCCATCCCTGAAGCAGTTAGTACTGCTAGTGGAGCAAGTTCAGAAAAGGGACCTGAAACAATCTTTGAAGCCTTCTTGTCCAGTCATAGTAACACCTCATTAATCAATGAGGATCTGGATCAACTTCACCCTGATGACCTGGAGGAGATGGATATAAAATGGCAGATGGCCATGCTATCCATGAGGGTGAAGAAGTTCATTAAAAGAACAGGAAGGAATAACTTCTCCCAAAGAAGAGAGGATGGAGCTGGCTTTGACAAAACCAAGGTGGAATGCTACAAGTGTCACATGAAAGGACACTTTGCTAGAGAATGCAGGAATGCTGTGTCTAACAACAACCACCAACAAGCTCAGAATGGAGGCTACACTCAGAACAAGAATCCTGCTCAAGCCCTTGTTTCTCAATAAGGAATGGGATTTGACTGGAGTGATCAAGCTGAGGAAGCCATTCAGAATCAAGCTCTTATGGCAGAAGTGTCTGATCTCCCATCTGAGGTAATTTCTAACCTTTGCACTAAAACTTGCATTGACACTGTCAAAAGATACAGGGATCACAATCAAAGTATGTGTGATGACCTCAAAAGGTTAGAAAAGGATAGAAGAGACTATGTACTAATAGTTGAAAGATTTGAAGAACAAATCAAAGGCTTTCAAGCCAATGAACTTCAACACTCTTATGATACTAACTACTGGAAGTGGGAAAAGAATGAGTTAGAGACTAAACTGTCTAAATCTTTAGAAGAGAGTGATAAGCTAAAGGAGGAATTGTCCAAAGTCAAACTTGACATAGAGAAGTTTTCATATGCTTCAAAGGCAATGGATTCTCTTCTAAAGGCTCAGATTCATGATAAGATGAAGCCTGGTATTGGATACAACAGTACACCTCCTCCTTATAATAACAATTATATCTCTCCTACTTCAGACTTATTAGAAACCAAGAAGAAAAAGGACTTATCTGAAAAGGCCTTTAAGATAGACCCTTTGGATGAAGTAGTGATTAAGGATATTACTGAGAAAGAAGCCAGTAAGAAGAGAGATAATAAGATAGGTAAAGAAATCCATGCAGAAAACAAGATAATCACCAATGAGGGATGTGGTAAAGACTGGATAAAATCCAAGGAGATAGAAAAGACCAAAGGAAAAGACAACAAGGTCCATTACAAACAGACCACAGTTGTGAATCCTGCATCTGGTAAACAGTGTGATTGCTATAAAGCCAAGAGCCTAAATTCTGGTTTAAAAAGAGGAAATCAAAGAAACTGGAATAATCAATGGGCTCAGAAGCAAGGAGTTGATCTGAATAAAATCAATAGACCAAAACCTTGCTTCATATGTGGCAAGTTAAATCATCTGGCTAAATCTTGCTTTTTCAATCCTATTAATCAACAAATGACCTTTCAAAGATGTAAGCAAAAGTCTGTTGATTACAGAAAGGCTGGAAAGAAACATGTTGAAAAGAAAAGCCCCATAAAGAAAAGAATTTTTAAAGAAAGCATTAAAATGTGGGTGCCCAAAAGCACTAAAACTGTTAGTACTGCTGACAGGGTTAGTGCTGCTGGAAGTGTTACTGCTGATACCTGTGTTAGTACTGCTAAAAACATTAATGCTGCTAATACAGTTAGTATCTCTTCAAAGGTTACTACTGCTAACACAGTTACTGCTCCTAACACAGTTACTGCTGCTAACACTGTTACTACTGCTAACAAGGTTAGTACTGCTAAGCATGCAAGTGCTGCTAAGGCAGTTAATACCTCTAAAACCAGTACTGTTTTCAGCACAAATGTTTCCAAGCCTATAATTGTGACAAAATACTCCACAAATGAGGAGTTAAAATTCAAAAATCTTGTCAAGAAGGAATGCAAGTATTTTGATGAGAAAGGGGTACCCAAGACCACTTTGGCTTGGGTTCCTAATTCATACTAACTGATCTATCTAATGTGCAGGGCAACCAACAGCTCAAGGGAAAGAGCATATGGCATGTTGATAGTGGTTTCTCAAGGCACATGACAGGCAACATGTCATGTCTTCAGGATTTCAAGCATATTAATGGAGGACATGTTGCTTTTGGAGACAATCTTACTGGCGGTAAGATAAGTGGAAAAGGTAATGTCACAAAAGGTAAGATGACATTTGAGGATGTCTACTATGTTGATCAATTAAAATACAACCTGTTAAGTGTATCACAGGTTTGTGACAAACAACATAGTATATTATTTACAAATACTGAATGTATGATCCTTGCTCCAGGGTTCAAAGTAGTTGATGAAAGCATGATACTACTAAGAACTCCAAGAAAGGACAATGTTTACTGTCTAGATATGGAAAATGTTAAAAGTGATTCATCTCTAAATTGTCTTGTTTCAAAAGCTTCAATAGATGAATCCTCTCTTTGGCACAGAAGGATGTGTCACATGAATTTTAAGACTATGAACAAACTTGTTAAAAACAACCTTGTAAGAGGTCTACCTTCTAAAGTCTTTTCATGTGATGATCATTGTGTTGCTTGTCTCAAAGGCAAACAACATAAAACTTCTCATAAGACCAAAGAGATAAATTCTATTTCTTCTTGTCTCCAGTTATTACACATGGATCTGTTTGGCCCTACAAATGTGATGAGTATAGGCAAGAAATCTTACTGCTTGGTTATTGTTGATGATTACTCTAGATTCACCTGGGTATATTTTCTAAGGACTAAGGATGAGACAAGTGGACTGATCAAGTCCTTTATCCTGAGAATTGAAAACCAAACTAATCAAAAAGTAAAAGTCATTAGATCAGATAATGGGTCTGAATTCAAAAATTTTGATCTAAACACCTTCTGTGAAGGAAAAGGAATTGAGAGACAATATAGTGCTCCTAGGACTCCTCAACAGAATGGTGTTGCTGAAAGGAGAAATAGGACATTAATAGAGTCTGCTAGATCTTTGTTGGCTGATTCAAAACTGCCAATTACCTTCTGGGCTGAAGCAGTTAATACTGCCTGTTATGTCCAAAACAGAGTTCTAGTAGTTAAGTCAAAGAACAAGACACCATATGAGCTTTTAAATAAAAGAAAACCCTTTATTGGATTTTTCAAACCTTTTGGGTGTCCTTGTACCATTCTCAATACCAAAACTCACTTAGGTAAGTTTGATAGCAAAGCAGATGATGGATTTCTTGTTGGTTATTCATCTCAAAGTAAGGCCTACAGAGTTTTCAATTCATCTTCTAGAATAATTGAAGAGAGTGACAATGTCAAATGCAATGAGAACACAAAAAATCCTATTGGAACTGGTCCTCAATGGCTATTTGACATTGATTCATTAACTAACTCCTTTGGTTTCAGTAGTAATAATCATGCAGGTTCAGGAGGTGAAGGATTAGGGACTACACAAGTTCAAGAAAGTGTATCTAAATCTGTGATCTTTCCCACACCCACAGTGAATTCTTGTGAAGACTGTGAAATGGTACAATCTACTGGACTAAGTCAGAGTAGAGATGAAGAGAATCAAGAAGATAAAGAATCAGAAGTAGCTGCTGAAAACACTTCAGTTGAGTTGAATGACTCCAATCTAGAAGCTGATGTTAATGAAGAACCTAGTCATAACACCAGAGTTCAAAAGAATCATCCTCCACAGCTGGTAATAGGAGATATATCATCTCCTATTATGACTAGACATCAGAGCAGACTTCAAGAAATGCAAGATCAACAGCATACAGTGCTGTCTTGCTTTCTATCCCAGCTTGATCCTAAAAAGGCACATGATGCAATGAAAGAATCCAGCTGGATAGAAGCAATGCAAGAAGAATTGCTGCAGTTCAAACTACAAGATGTGTGGGATCTGGTAGATCTTCCTAAAGGTCACAGAGCAATTGGCACAAAGTGGATCTTCAGGAACAAGAGAGATGAAAGAGGAATTGTCATAAGGAACAAAGCAAGGCTAGTGGCTCAAGGGTATACTCAAGAAGAGGGTATAGATTATGAAGAAGTCTTTGCACCTGTGGCTAGGATAGAAGCTATAAGATTATTCCTAGCCTATGCTTCTTACATGAACTTCAAAGTCTATCAGATGGATGTAAAGAGTGCTTTTCTCTATGGATCAATTGAAGAAGAGGTATATGTCTGTCAACCACCAGGGTTTGAAAACCCAAGCTATCCAGACAGGGTATACAAATTAAAGAAAGCTCTTTATGGACTGCATCAAGCTCCAAGAGCATGGTATGACACCCTGTCATCCTATCTCTTGGACAATGGCTTTGAAAGAGGAGTCATTGATAAGACTCTATTTATCAAGAGAAAGAAGAAGGATATCTTGTTGGTTCAAATTTATGTTGATGACATTATCTTTGGATCTACAAAAGATATCATGTGCAAGGAGTTTGAGGATCTAATGCATCAAAGGTTTAAAATGAGTTCCATGGGGGAACTTACTTTCTTCCTTGGACTCCAAGTTCAACAGAAGTCAGATGGCATCTTCATATGTCAATCCAAGTATGTGCAGGACATTCTAACCAAGTTTGGTTTCTCAGATTCAAAACCTGCCAGTACACCTATGGAAACACACAAACAGATAACAGCAGATCTTGAGGGGGAGGATATGGATGTGCATCATTACAGATCCATGATTGGCTCTCTCATGTATCTCACAGCATCAAGGCCAGATATAATGTTTCCAGTCTGTGTGTGTGCAAGGTTTCAAGTTAGGCCAAAGCAATCTCATTTTCAAGCTGTTAAGAGGATATTCAGATATCTCAAAGGACAACCCAGATTGGGACTTTGGTATCTTCATGACTCACCCTTTGACCTACTTGCATACTCAGACAGTGATCTAGGTGGGGCAAACTTGGACAGAAAGTCTACTTCTGGAGGATGTCAGTTTTTGGGTGCTAGACTAGTTTCATGGCAGTGCAAGAAACAAACCACAGTGTCCACATCTACAACAGAAGCAGAGTACATAGCAGCTGCAAGTTGCTGTGCTCAGGTCTTATGGATTCAGAATCAAATGTTGGACTATGGGGTAACCTTTCTACACACTCCCATCTTTATTGATAATAGCAGTGCTATCAGCATTGTAAATAATCCTGTCAAGCACTCTAAGACAAAGCACATTGAGATTAGGTATCACTTCATAAGAGACTGTAATGAAAAGAAACTTGTTCAGGTTGTGAAAGTTCATACTGACAACCAGTTTGCTGATCTATTCACCAAAGCTTTTGATGTGGGTAGATTCACTTTCTTGGTAACAAGTGTGGGAATGATCAGCTCTGAATGAGCTTTATCTCAAAAAGTGGATAAATAACTGAATATTATAGTTTCTTGGTGCTACTAATCTATCTTTGCAGGGCATACATAGCAGTACTCAATTCAGCCTAAGCTTCAAGGAGTAAGTACAGTTAATACTGCTAGTTAGTTAATACTGCTCGCGGTTAATACTGCTCGCAGTTAATACTGCTAGTTAGTTAATACTGCTCGCGGTTAATACTGCTCGCAGTTAATACTGCTAGTTAGTTAATACTACTAGTTAGTTAATACTGCTCGCGGTTAATACTGCTCGCAGTTAATACTGCTAGTTAGTTAATACTGCTAGTTAGTTAATACTGCTCGCGGTTAATACTGCTCGCGGTTAATACTGCTAGTTAGTTAATACTGCTCGCGGTTAATACTGCTCGCGGTTAATACTGCTCGCAGTTAATACTGCTAGTTAGTTAATACTGCTCGCGGTTAATACTGCTCGCAGTTAATACTGCTAGTTAGTTAATACTGCTCGCGGTTAATACTGCTCGCAGTTAATACTGCTAGTTAGTTAATACTGCTCACGGTTAATACTGCTCGCAGTTACTACTGCTAGTTAGTTAATACTGCTCTAGGTTAATACTGCTTATAATCCGAATACTATAAATACCCTTTGCCCGCCTAAACGTTCATAACGACTCTTTGAATACTGTTCACTTGCTCTTCTAAACTTTTTCTCTCAAGTACCTAGTCTTCCAGGCAAGAAGATCACCGTTCAATGGCATCCATGGCGTTTATCGATGAACACAATGAGATCGCAATGCTGCAGAAGCCCAAACAAGCAGAAGGATTCCACCAGATTGTGGATTTCCTCAATTCAAGCCACATTGCTCATGCTCTAACTGTTGCCCCTACCATCTACATCGAGCATCAGAGGCAATTCTGGGCAAATGCCACCATTGTCGCTGAGAATGGTGTGCAGATGATCAAGACCAGGATATGTGACCAATCCCTAACTATTACTGAAGAAGTTATTCGCATCAGTCTACGTCTAGACGATGCCTCAGGTATAACTTCTATTCCTAATGATGAACTGTTTTCAACTCTTTCCAGAATGGGATATCAAGGCCAGATGGGGATTTTTAAGTTTTTCAAAGCAAAATTTTCACCCCAATGGAGATTCTTTGCTCATACTTTAATGCACTGTATTTCAAAGAAAACAACTGGCTGGAGCCAATTTAGCAGTCCCATTGCTTATGCATTGGTGTGTTTATCCACTGCTAAAACTTTCAATTTTTCTCAAATGATCTTTCATGATCTTGTGTCAAATCTGGATAACAAGAAGAGCTTCTTCATGTATCCCAGGTTTATTCAAGAAGTCATTAACCATGAATTGACGGATATACCTCAACCTGTTGGGGTATATGTACCAAAACCCCCAAAAGGCAAGGTTTTCTCAAATATGAGAAGATCTGCTGGGGACTCGGAAGGAGTTGACACCCCATTGTTCTCTACAATGATGGTGGGGTCCCAAACCACTGAAGGTATGGCAGCAGGGTCAAGGCCCTCATTAGACCATCCCACTGCTAGCCAAGTCCAACCTTCTCACTCAAAAACAATTCCCCAGTCCCTTCTTGCAAAACCATCCTCTCCAATTACCCATACTTACAAGAGAAAACAGGTAAAGAAGGCTCCTTCCCTTCTTGTACCAGAATCCCCTAAGCCTTTAAGCCCTCTAAGGGAGAATTCTCCTTTAGAGAATATCCATAGGGAAACCACAGGGGTGTCTCCCAACCCCAAGGAGGTGCTCTCTGAGGAGGAGGTAGAGCATATGGGTGATGAGGCTGCCACTACTCCTGCTAGCACAGAGGAGGAAAGTGGTAACATCAATAAGACCTCCCCCATGGCAACTTTAAATGAGCAATCATTTGAAGGTCCCTGGTGCCAAGAAACCAAGGGGGTGGATAGTGCTTCTGCTAGGCAGAAGGCTTCCACTTCAAAAAGATCCAATGATCCTTCAATAGGGGGTAACACTCCTGGAGAAGGTGAGGACATATATAACTATGAGGAATTGATGGAAACCATGGGAAACATCAACCAGGATGTTATTAAGCAAGGAAAAGAAATAGAGGAGCTGAAACTGGTCCTTCTATCTCAACAAGTGCAGATTACCAAGCTCAAGAAGTTGGTAATGAAACTAGTACAGAAAAGGAGAAGAAAACAGTTTGTTCTAAAGAAGAGGGAAAGTGTTCAAGATGCTTCCAACAAGGGGGAGAAGCAAGAGGATGAAACTGTTGAACAGAAAGCTGAAGTTGAGGGGGAGACAGAGGATGAGATGGAAAAAGAAACAGGACTAGGGCTCTCTGTGGAAGAAATGGAGATAGCATAAACCTTAGTCAAAGCAAAGAATGATACTCCTAAGGCTTCTCAAAAGGTCAAGGGAGTAGTCATCAAAGAAGGAGGGAACTCAGAGCAGGAAAAAGAAAAGGAAACTGTGAAAGAATCAAAAGGAAAAGGAAAGGAGAAGGTGATTGAAGCTGAAATGCCTCCAAAACAGAAGTCTCAGATTGAGATGGATGAGGCAATAGCAAAGCCGTTGCAAGATCAAATGGAGAAGGAGGAACAGCTGCAAACAGAAACTGATAGAGAGCTTGCAAGAATAATGGCCAAGAAGCTAAATGCAGAATATCAACAGAGTTTGAAAGAAGCAGCTCAGACAACAGCTCAGGTCAAGAAACTTCAAGTAAAGAGGATGCCTATGCAGAAGCAAAAGCAGAAAAGACAACCCTCCAAGACCTTTTTGGCCAATCAGGAAAGAAGAAAAATGATTAACTTCCTGAAAGGTGCAATTGGGGTTAAGGGGGAGATGTTTACCAATATGGCTTACTCTCAGGTTGAAGAATTATACAACAAGGAAATGGCCAAACTTCAAGGGGATTCAGCACAAAGGGAGGAGGCTGAGAAAAGGATGAAAGAGAGACATGATCTCAACATTCAACAACCATTCCCTGAGGAAACTACACCTTCCAAAGAAGAAGCAAAAGAGAAACAGGAAGAATCTGGAAGTGTTGGTGTTGAAGCCAAAGCTGGAAAAAGGGTGAAGACAATTGCTTCCAAAAGGCAGTCTAAAAGGCCCAGAGTAGAAGAAACAGCTGGTACTACAACAGAACACTCAGAGGTACCTATAGCAGAATCAGTTCAATCTCCAGAACAGTCCAATGAGCCAAAGGATGAGAATATGGATACATACATGACCATAGTGGAACCTTTGAAGGCTGATCCAATCTCTATGCAAGCTCTAGAGATCATCTTCTGGGATATTCTAAGAGAAAATGGAAAGAATTTCTTTAGAATCAAGAGAGCTGATGGTTCATTTGAAGCTTATTCAACATGGGGGAAAGTTATCAGAAGTTGTTCCAGAGCTGACATAGAAGAACTACATAAAGTAGGGATGAAACTTTATGAACCTGTGTTGAAAGGGACTGAAGAAAACCTTCTCAAAGTGACATTAGAATACTTGTGCATGATGTTTGATCCAGAAAGAGTACATCATAGGACTAAAGATCATAAGCATGAGTTCATATTCAAGAAGATTGACAAATGGATTCTATTTGAAAACTGTGGAGTATACATGATTACTATTGATAACTGTTATCATGAATACTATCTGGTGGACAAAATATATGAGCATAGCAAGGAGAAGTTGGAAGGGATGCTTAAAGCTACACTGGTCTGTACAAAGGATTATGAGATGGCCAAGATTGTGGTGAGAAGAACTGTGAATCAAAGCTTGGGCCTAGACCCAAATTTGGGAAACTGAACAAAAGGTGTTGAAAGCATCTTGGAGAGCTTAAGAAGAAATTTCTGAAGAACTTGACTTCTCTTCTAAAAGTCAAGTTAGGGGGAGATTGTTGGGAACTGAAGATTCTACTAAGTGTGGTTACTACTGCTAGTACAAGTGTGGTTACTACTGCTAGTACAAGAGTGGTTACTACTGCCAGAACACTTTGAAGATTAATACTGCTAAGTATTACTACTGCTAGTTAAAGTTAGTGCTGCTTGAACAAAGTTAGTACTGCTTAGCTAGTTAGTACTGCTAGTAGTTAGTACTTCTTAGTAGTTAATGCTGCTGGAAGAAGATAATGCTGCTAAGCTTAACTAATGCTGCTAAAGAGATACGAATGGAATATATAACAGCTGGATATTCTGAAGATATACTGAAGATATACATAGAAGATATACATGGAAAATATTCTGAAGATTTGGTTATTCTTTGTAATTATCTTTTGATCAGTATATATATAGTATTGTTTAGAATAGTTAGAAATAATTTTTTTTAGAGAATTAAAGATTAATTCTTAGTTTTAGAGAGAAATCAACCTCAAGGCATAGATCCTAATTCTAGAGAAGTAGAATTCGTATTGGTGAGTCTGTTCATCAATATTGAGGTTGAGTGTGTAATCTTGTAGCTTCAAGCTTTTAATACAAGTTTACAGTTTGTTAATCATATACTGTTTTTGATTACTGTTTTATTAAATATCAAAGTGTTATTCCGCAACTTCTTTGATATTAGTTTCTGAGAGTTAATTCTTGTTAAGAATTCGATCCTGACAAAGTTGCTGTGCTCAAATCCTCTGGATGAAGAATCAACTTAGAGACTACAATCAACTGTACTCTCACATCCCGATTCTGTGTGACAACTCAAGTGCGATAGCCATCGCAAACAATCCGGTGCTACACTCTCGTTCCAAGCACATCGACATCCGATATCACTTCATTCGGGATCACATCTCCAAAGGTGATATCGAGTTACATTTCATCTCTACCGACCTCCAACTGGCGGATCTCTTCACCAAGCCTCTTGACGAAGCTCGGTTCAAGTTCCTAATCGGAGAACTCGGTATATTAAATACCGACATTTAATTTTTTTTGTCTTAAAAAAGAGAGAGAGAGAAAGAAAAGAAATCAAAAAAAAGAGAGAGAAAGAAAAGAAATCTCAAAAAAAAAAATCAATAAAAATCAGTATTTTTTTCTCCCCTTATTTTTTTTCCTCCTCTCACACCCAACACTCTCTCTCTCTCTCCCTACCCCTCTCCCTAGCCGAACTCTCTCTCTCCCTCTCTCTCTCTCGGCTCCCTCTCTCTCTCACACCCCTTTCGGTTTTCCCTCTCTCTCTCTCCCCATCCCTAGCCGAACCCCCTCCCCTCTCCTTCCCACTTCGGCTACCAATCCTCCCCTCCCCTCTCTTCCCCCTTCGGTTCTCTCTCCCTCTCACTCTCTACCTTCGGCTATCTCTCTCTATCTCTCACTCTCCCCCTCCCTCCCTCACCCCTCATTTCTTTCGGCCCACACCCAAGCCGAACTCCTTCGGCCTTGGTCCTCTTCGGCCCAACATCCAACCGAACACCCCATTAGCCGAACACCTCCCTCCCCCTTACTCCCTCTTGTCTTTGGTAACCATCTAGCCGAAACCCCCTTAGCCGAAATACCTCCTCCCCACATCCCCTTCGGCTGCAATCACCCTCACCAAACTCCCTCTCTTAGCCGAACTCCCTTATCACTCCACCGAAAATCCCAAAAATCCCAAACAACCCCCCTTAGCCGAACTCCCCCCAACCCTTTAGCCGAAACCCACCCACCCCCAACGCCATTCTTTTTTTCGGTAGACGAACCAAACAAACCGACACCCTTAATTTTTTTTGGGTTTCGGCTCTCCTCACCCCCACATCCACTAAGCCGAACCCCCCCTCCTCACACCCTTCTCGGCCGAAGCCCCCCCTCCTCCTCTAATTTTTTTTCGGCCAAACCCCCCTCCTCACACCCTTCTTAGCCGACCCTCTACCCTTACCCCCCCTTTCTTTGCCTTTTTCCTTCATCCCATATCTTTTTCAATTAACCCCTTTCCCCATTCTTTTTCGTTTCCCAAGACTCACCTACCTATCCCATCCCTCCTTTTCTTACACCTCCTACTTCCCTTCCCATCCTACCTTTCCCCTTCTTCCTTCCATATCTCCCTTTTTCTTACAATCCTCTCCTTTCCCCATACATATCCTCCTACTTTATATCACCTTTCCCATCCTTACCATACTTACACAACCCTCCCTATTATCTCCTACCTCTTTAGCCTACCCATTTCAAATCCCTTCCTTTTCTTTTTCCCTCCTATTTCCACTATAAATAACACTCTCCCCTTCCTTTTTCCACCATCCCTTCCTTCCTTCGTTCACTCTTCTCTTCCTCCTTTTATATTTTTCAGGGCTTCCTCCTCTTCCCCCAACTTTTTCAAGAAAAATGTGTTCACCTCCCCCACCTCTCATTCCGATCTCATTTTCAACCCATGCAATCATGTTGCACGGTTGGAACGTGATCCCAAGCATAGTGAGTTTGACCCGATTGCTTCCTTCCTCATGAAGTCTCCCCTTCACTATGCCTTGACATACAATCCACCAAAAATAAGCAAATTGCTCATTGGCAATTTTTGGCTTACCTGTGTCTATGACGCTACATCCGAGAAAGTGTCGGCTTCCATCCTCTCCGATCCCGCTTCGCCGGATCTCACTTTCGGGGTTAAAGATGTTCGTTCGGCACTTCATCTTCCTATCTATTCACCCTATGAGCAATTCCCCCTTGGAAATGATCATGAGGAAGTTGTTGCGGCTCTGAACTACATCCGTGGAGAACATGACAGGAGTCCGGGCACACTGCTTCGCAAAAACATGGGAGGTATCTGGAATTTCTTCTTCTCTCATGTTATTTTATGTCTTAGCAAGAAAACTACTGGACATGATCAATCTCCCTCTTCCATCACCCAACTAGCACATGCTCTTATCTTTCAAAGAAAGATTGATTTTGCGCAGTATTTCTTCCGTGAATTAGTCAGTGTCATCACCCCTCACAAGCGGCCCCATGTCGCTTTTCCGCGGTTTATATGGCTCATCATTTATCATAAATTTTCTACTGACATTGATGCCTCTCATAGCATCACTTTTGACTACAAGGCGCCAATTATGACCAAACCCCTTCTTCATAAGGGACCTTTGGCAACTGACAACCCTCTGCTTCCAGGTATGGTCTCTTTCCTTACTTCTCCCAATCTACAGTGGGGAGATGCCAAGGACACTCCGGTGTCCAAAGGTCCCTCCTCTGTAGTGGACCCTTCCCCCTCACCTCTTGTGATGTCGACTAGCACTATCTCATCATCAGCTACCGACACCGCCGCACCTGCCCAAACAGCCATACCACTGAAAGGACCTTCGCTGGTTACCCAGGCCTCACCCACCACCTTAAAGCGGTGACACTCTACCTATTCCCCTCCCTCTTCTCCCAAAAGAACGAGGAAGGTTTCTAGGGCCATCCCACATACTTCATCCTCCGATTCTTCACAATCGACGGATGTTGACATTGTCCCATTCGGGCCCGGGGATTTCGACATAGCCACTACCACCACCTTTGTATCCTCACAAAAGGATGAAACTGTAATATTTGGGGACCCTCCACTTCCCTCCTCCACTCTATCCTTAGTGGATGAGGATGACTTTGTCTTCTCCCCGGACCAAGGTTCTGCTTTCTCACTGCACGACCTTTCACTCGACCAATTCTTGGTCGATGTTTATGCACCGCCCGGTGAAACACGGGTCTTACCCAAGGCCAGTGTGGAGGGTATTTCACAATATTTAGCTTATTTGCAACAGGGTCCTAAGCAGCTGTCTACCTCCTCCATTCCTTCTACCTCTGATGTACGGGACACTCCTCCTTCTGCTCCCATCATCCCCCCTGAAATTCTGGAGGCTATACAAGAAACAAACAGACAGCACCGCCTCTTGGGGGCTCAGTTTCGTGATCATCAGACACTTCTGGGTTCTTTTGTCAAGGTCTCTTGTGACAAGCTAATGTCTCTTGAGTCCTCCACTTATCACCTCACTACCTTAGTCACTGCTCTTCAGGCCGCCTCTAGTGCTCGTGATGAGGAGGTTCGTCGTCTGCAAGCAGCTTCCGAGTCTCATCAGGCCCTCACTACTCAGATTCTTGAGTCATTGAAGTCTCTTCATCAGAAGGTTGATTCTATGAAGGTTGCTCCCCAGCCAGCCACTGAGGGGGAGAAACAGGCGGTTCCAATCTCTTCTGACAGCGGCCGTCAGGGTCCCACCCCCATTTCCACCGATGCTCCAACTGAGGGGGAGCTTTCAAGACAAGGAGGAGACAAAGGAAAGACAAAGCTATCTCCTGATGAAGAGGCCTTCTTATCCCATCAACAAAAGTCTGCTGCTTTAAAGACTTTTGTTTCTGAAGGTGATAGGCTCAAGATTCAACCTCCAAACAAGGTCACTTCTGGCTTTGGCTTTTCTAAAGCCAAGTTTGATTCTCATGACATCCTTTGGTACCGAAAGACTTTAATGGGAAGAAAGTTGAAGTCTAAAATTTATGAGATAAAGCTTGGCACCACCAAAGGTTCAGATACAGAGGTTCGGATAGTTATCATCAGGGAAGACAAAACTCGTTAGTATATCAAATTCAGCGACCTTGAAGATTATGGTCTCTCTGAATGGTACGAAATATCTGAACTCTTATCTAAATCATTTAGTCGTCACAGGGCTTTGGCTAAAAAGACCATCAATGGTCTACTTGAAAAAATGAAAGACTTTGCAAGAGATTACAAGCATTCCCCTAAAGAAGAAGCTCAAGATCAGTATCTCAAAAAGATGTGCATCTCCTCCTCTCCACAACTCTCCTCTTCTCTCAATCAAAATCTATTCAAAGATCTGGGTGCCAAGGGATTAATCCCTGATATGAAGAATCTAAATCTGAAGACTCCAGGCAGTCCGTGTACGACCCGTTCCTCAAATACTGGTACTATAGTGTCTAGGCCAACTAGAGGAGTCTATTTCTTCGATGAAAAGGAAACTCTCAGGTTCTTCAGACATGAGGAGATATCCATTGCTGACACCAAATTTCTGGTTGCTATCCTAACTCTCATCCCCGTAAGTTCTGAAGCCTCTCTCATTCGTAGTGATATTATTGTTGAGCTTCACAAAAGACCGAAAAATGAATGAGGTTCTTCTCTAAACCTCTCTATCTTTCTTATGTACTTGTAACCGTGTTTTGTTAAGACATCATGTTAAATACAAGTGCATTTTCTCTTACTTAGTTTGTACATATATACTTCATTTTTTTATTCTTTTGTAAATGTCAGATATACTTTATAAATCCTAATACAAAAAAAAAACTATGTGAAAAGAACCCAAAAAGAGTAAAGATCGGTCAAAATGAATTTATTCAGTACACTCTTTGTTCTATTCTTTAGTATGGATGTCATCCTCAAATAGGGGGAGATTGTTGGGTCATCTGAAGATTTGAAGATGACCTCCTAATCTTCCATCTTATATCATCCTACTTAGAATATGTTTAGGGTTCTTTTAGCAGCTTGGTTTCTATACAAATGTTCGGTGAAGTCGAAGATCAACCGAAGAAGATAAAGAAGGAGTACATCTCTCAAAGCGGATTGAAGATAGTCCCCTCAGCCCAAAGCCAAGTATGCCCAAGTGATCAACACCATCAGCCAGGATGGTGTCAATCACATATCTCTCAGGAGTATGAAGTTATCCTCACATCTTCATGAGCCGAAGATCTCTCAGGTCTTCGGCAGCCTATGATCTCATCTCTCCTTAGAGTATGAAGGTGTTCTCACATCTTCAAGGAGCAGCCGAAGATATCTCAAGTCTTTGGTAGCCAATGATCTCTCCTTAGAGTATGAAGGTGTTCTCACATCTTCAAGAGCCGAAGATCTTTCAAGTCTTCGGCAGCTATGTTTAAGGATTTCTTTCAAAACATTGTACTTTTCTGACAAAGTATATTGTGATATCTTGCATTGACGTGGACCTCATCTGGAGATCAGATAAAGTAAGTTTTGTCTACTACACCATTTTAAG
Source organism: Arctium lappa (assembly GCA_023525745.1). NCBI lineage: Eukaryota > Viridiplantae > Streptophyta > Magnoliopsida > Asterales > Asteraceae > Arctium > Arctium lappa. The sequence continues at coordinate 34,325,763 of CM042062.1, forward strand.
GAAAGGTCTCTACCATCCTTCTGCAGGTCAACACTTCAAGCCAAAACACCTCAAGACAAAAGGTACATCCTGTACCTTGCTGAAGACTGTATCCATCCTTTGCTCAACAGGTGTCCCATGCATTTAATGCATGAGGCACTATAAATATGGAGGATGGTTCAACATGCAAGATCACCATCTCTCAAGCATTCAAGCTCTCTAAGTGCACTGGCATTCTCTCTCTAAGAAGTTCTTATTGTTTTCTAAGTGTTTCACAATTGTTCTTCATTTCTCTTTTTGTAAGATTGTTTGAATAGATTTCATCTATTCTCTTCCGCAACAATCAAAAGTTTTCTATGTGTAATTCTTGATTTCAAATCAATAAGAATTAAATTAAGTGAAAAACTGTGTGTATTGTATTCAACCCCCCCTTCTACTGCTATTTGGGACCAACAAAGATTTCTGTTCTGGAGAAAAAGATGGTTGCAGAAAGATCTAATTTTGAGACTGAAAAGAAAGGGTTTGCAAAGAAATTTTCTGATTTTTCAAGAAAATGTGTTGAAGAGAAGAAAGCAGTTGAGCTAAAATGTATAAAGCTTTCTCAACAAGTTTCTGACTTTGAGAAAGTGATTATTTTGGAAAGAGAAAAGTTTTTAAAGGAAAGAAAGACCATATAACAGAAGAATGTTGAAATCTTCAAAGAGATATCTGGTCAGAGAACAAATGCTGAAAAGGGCTTTGAGGAAGAAAGAAGTTTGTTTCAAGCTGAGATTAAGAAGCATAATGACAAATTATCTGAACTATCTGAATGTGTGCTAAAAGAGCAGAAAGCTAAGTCTGAATTAAAGAAAGAAATTGACTTACATATCAAAGAAAAGAACAGTTATTTTTCAAAGATAAAAGAGCTTGAAAAGATTGTTTCGAAGGTGGTGGTGACTGAGCAAACGACTCCAGAGTCACAAATCCACACATCTAAAAATGATTCAGCCGACTTCAAAAAGAAAGCTGCAAGCTCAAATCAGAGAATTGTTTCTTCAAAAAGGTCAGTTTACTCATTTGATCAGATTCGTACTACTAATATCTTTTATGATCGAAATGTAGATGGTTCGGGTACACAAAGAAGAAGAAGCAGGAGATATGAAGGAGAAAAGCTAGTCTGGAAGGTAAAACCAGTTGATGATGAAAAGGAGAAAGAAAAGAAAGGAAAGAAGAAAGAAAACAAATTATTTGTTCATGCATCAAATGTAAAGAAGAAAAAAGCTCGTAAAGGTAAACCTGATCATATCTACACGAAAGATCAATTAATCAGGTTATCAGATAAGAAATACTATTGTTCTTATTGTCGTACACATGATCTTGTTCACCAAACTAGTGATCACTTCTGGTATGGTTCTTACTGAGTTACTCCCATAAGAACTGTAACTAACACATATGGACCCAAATACCAGTGGGTACCAAAACCAAATACTGATTCTGTGTTGCAGGCACCTACTGTCAAGGGGGAGTAAGAGAACCAAGGCTTCTAAGTAAATCAGCTTAGGACCCGTACTTCAACGGAGTTTGACTTCTAAACACAACAGTTTAGGACTCGCTCTTCAATGATGAAAAAGAAATGTTACTCCCGGGCTGATAAGAGAGTGTACTCAGATACTCAGAAGAGGAAATCAACCTTCAAGGGGGAGTACATAAAATTTTCTGGAAATATGTATTCGGAAGATATGATGAATTACACTTCAAATGGAGTTGTAGATCTTTATCATGTCCCTTTTACTGATAAATTTCAGATGCATATTTTCAGGGGGAGTAAAGGATTATGACTTCTGATTATTTCAAATCAGAACTCGTACTATAATTGTTTTACTGCTTTATGTCTTTTACATTTGAATAAATTTTGTGAATAAAGTTGCTTTGACATGACTTTGAGACTTGTGCAGAATGAGAGAAACTATCAAGATCATATCTTTATTAGTTCAGCTGACTTCATGAGATTTAAGACAAAGCGAAAAAGGTTAATTTCTTATCTTAATCTCATATATGGTTGAAAGACGGACAACTTTCAATCATAGAAAATATGTTCTTAAATGTTCACACCACTTCCCGATTCTTAAACATATTTCATGAATTGGAAGTGTGATTTTAAATGTTTTTCAAAACTTATTTGTGCTTACATGATTATAAATCGTGTGTTTCCAAAGATAAATACTTGCGTATTGTCTTTTCTATATACTTTCAAGTATTCATACACACCGGTTTGACTTTTTGTTCAAATTGTTCTTACCATGCCTCTAAATTTGAAACATATTTTTCGATGGTAAGACACCCCACTTGTATTTCAATGATTTTTTGAGCGTTGTTTCATTTCGAAATGTTCTTTCAAGAATGTCTATATTTTGTTTCATATAGACAATATCCATTATTCTTGACCATAAGCTTTAATTGATATATCATATCATTTCTGATCATTTTCATACAATGTCAGATTTTCAAACAAGTCTCTTGCATTCATTTCTATTCATTCAATTTACTTGTTTGAACAATATTTCACTGTTTCAAATGCTCACATTGTCATGATTACATCTATGAGCATACACATATCTGACCCATGTTTTCCATGTCTTAAATGTTCAAGATAAACCATTATGAGCAACATATGCTTTATAGGACAATACGGGTTCTTTGTGCTAGGACTTAAATGAACTTCTATGGATTCACGATTACCTGTGTTTCCTACCCAAGAAGTTACTCCATAGTGATTGAGTGTGAGGAGTCAAAATGAAATGAGTGTGGGATGTGTGACGAGGTAAAATGGAAATGAGAGTTTGGTTAGATGTGCGTTTAATGATTAAAAGAAAGAGGGTGAGAAAAGAAAGTAAAAAAATATCAAACTCTACACCAACTACTTTCTGAGTCGGGCAGCCACATTACGAATGTTTCACAATTCTTCGTGAACATTATTGAAGCAGGCAAATAGCCCATGCCAACTCTTGATCAAAACCCCACCAGCCACTCATTTTCTTCTCAAAAAGAAAATGTTTCATATTTTCAAGGGGACGCAACACATAATCTATCTGATTTTCATTTGGAAAATCTGGATATTGAAACAGAAGGAAGTCTGCCCCACCTTCGCACTTCAATCATGCATATTTTGTCTGTGTTTATCTACTGTTGTCTCAGTGGTTTACACAATGTTGAGCCTTTATAAAAGCAATCATCAAGTGCTTAATTCTTTCTACACTTGCATGAACACACAAGGAATTTGTTTTCTTGTCATAACGTTCATAGAAATTGCCTTTGTGGTGTTTCGATGATTTGATGGAAGCCCTGGAGGAGTGAACATAACAAAAGCTCCTTTACAATGTGTATTCGTTACACACAGTGACTTAGTGTTACTGACAGGCATATTAACTGATTCATTTGTTGATTTAGGTGTTACACTGGATGACTACATTGTTCGAATTGGCAACGAATCAGAGGCTCTTGGACAGATCAGAATGGTCGAAGACATTTCTTGGAGAAAGTTTTGATGCTATAGATGCTCTATTAATCAAAAAGGGGGAGATGATTTACAGAAATGTCTGGATCAGAAATTTCAGAAATTTGAAAGTTTGGATAAAGAGTTGAAGAAGACAAAGTTCAAAGTTTAAAAGTTTGAAAGATTGTTCAAGCAAAGTCAAAGAAATTCTGAAGATGTGCTGATTTTCTGAATTTTTTTTGAAGATTATTTATTGAAGCAAGTCGAGCTAAATCTGGAGATTAAAGTTAAAGATCAACCAAAAGAGGAAGATTGTACTCAGATTGTGCTTAAAGGGGAGATTTAAAGTTCTTCAATGTAACTAAAGGCGGAGATTGATTTGCTAAATCTTTTTGTGATGATCTTGAATCCAAAGGGGGAGATTGTTAGAGCAGAAATATGTTGGATACAAGATCATGTAGACTGAAGGTCAAAGAACAAAAAGTCAAAGCTGAGAAAGTCAACTCTCATTAAAAGTCAAAGACATTTTGTAATAAAGTCAAAGTCAACATGTTTTATTTTGTTTCCTTATTCTTTTAGTAGTGGGTATAAATACTTTCTTTGTTGTTTAATAGATAGATGACCAGAGGTTGACTAGAATTTCAGAGAGAATTTTTAGAGAGAGAGAGATTTTTAGAGAGAGAAAGTTGTAATATTGTGAATTGAGAATAGAATCAAACAGGTAATTGAGATCATCTTGTTTGTTTGATTTGTTTGCAATTAGAATCTTGAGTTCAGGGACACACAAATAAGGTAAGATTTCAAGGAAGAAATATTCTTCCAAGGTTGGAAGGATTGTAACCCCCAGAAATTTTAGAAATAAATCCAAGACTTTTCCTTACATAATCTCGTTATGCTTTTGATTCTAGTTGTTATCTAGGACTTAGAAAGTGTCGGAAAGTACTCAATGGGAAGAAAAGGCTTAAACAACTAATATTAGGAAGAAAGATCACGATACATATGGCGCGACTGTGCCTAGAGATAGTGCCAATGGCACAGTCGTATGCCACCATCACTAAGGAGGTCTGAGTCTCGGTACATCCCATGTGATTATGCCCGACGATTGTGACAACTATCATAATAGTTGTCAAGGTCACTCCAGCCTCACCACTCTCGGTACATGTGGGGTGACTGTGCCTGGTGATTGTGCCCAGGGCACAGTCGCATGTCACTATTTCCCAAAAAGGACAGATTGTTATAAAATCATATTTTTATTTGTTCCGTTTTTACTCCATCTACCTCTTCTCAAAACCTCTCCTCTCGATTCCTCCTCATTAAATACGAACCCTAGAGCATTTAAGCCACTTTTTCTTGGAGTTCAAGGTGTCATCATCATCTAAGCTAAAGGTTCAACCTAGAGTGCAAGATCAAAAAACTTTCATCCTCATTCTTGAGATTTCATGGTTTTTAGGTTTTTACCCACAACCAAGCAATGTGAGTTCATCCTACATCTTTTATAAATTATATACATGTTAAAATACTATATACAAGTTCCTCAAAGTCTTTATATCAATTACTTTGCATTTGGTTGATTTGGAAATCTAGGTCAAAACTAGGGTTTTGAGGATTTTGGATATTTTAATGAAAATATTATTGAGAATGGTTTTATATACCTAAATGATAACCACTTCAAGACTTTGAAGAGTTTGGAACCCAAATGTGTTTTGGCCATATTTATGATTCTATAGACAAAATATGGATTTTAATCACTTGATGACTTATTGAACAGAAATATTTGTTGTGTATTGGAATGGTAGGCCTCGAAGCTGTAAACATATTAAACTATAATGTAATTGATTCATAGGCACAGAAGTCGGTTTTTTTATACATGTATGGGATGAAAGTCCTAAGTTGTAATTTGGAAATAGGCATTAGTTATATGATGTAATTTCTAAATGAACATGCTTGTCTTGGATGTGATATTCCAAGGTAAAGACCCGAATAAGGTTGAACTTGGTGACTCCTTGAGTGAAAGATATGGATAGAGTTGATGTCGTTATCACATTGGACTAAAGACCCAGATAGGGTTGATGTCAATGATTGTTCATCATTGAATAATGCTTGTAACATTGGTTCGTGACTTACTTTTGTGTTATATCATGACGAATGGAAAATTGGGTCCCCCTGTCATCTTATGATGTTGAAACCCTTCCAAGAGTCAGAATGATTTATTCTTACTAAATGCATTAATTAAAGCTATGTTATCCATTTTACTATTTTGTGGTTTTATCATGCTATTGTTTGTTCTTATTAGGCGTCAAGCCTAACACTTTTTCTTAAATGACATGTATATCAGGTTCCTCAGCGGTGGGGTTCCGAAGTCTTGAGTGGAGGGTCGGTTGCCGTTAGATGCACTTTTGGGGATTGTCGAATTTTGGATTGATCTGCATGTAATCACTTGTCAGATTGTTTTGGGAGATGATAGTGACACTCATCTTTAATCTAAGCTTAGTATAGTTTAGATTAATAGGTTGTTATTTATCTTTTTCATTTACTGGGTTATAAACGCCTTACAATTTCCCCATCATGGATGATTTTATTTTTTTAGATGTCACTTATACATCTTTATTCATGTTTAAATATACCCCTATTTTTAGGGGTGTTACATTAAAGTACTCAACCATTGTAATGAACTCCCCTTTCCTATCCAAAATTGAAAAAAACAATATGTCAGAGGGAAAGGAAGAGAGAGAAAGATAGAGATAAAGAGAGAGTGGGTTACAAAGTTCAGGGTGATGAATATGTTACGGTTCATTGAACGGTGTTGCAACTTGTAACACCCAAGAAATTCAGGTAAGTACCCAGTATTCGTAATTCAATTTTTATGCTAAATTGGTAGTCATGGATGTTATTAGCATTATATTTGTCTTAATTTAACTTCGCTTATAAGAAACTTTGTGATAAGTCTAATCCATGTGGCCTGTTGAGAGATCGATCGAGAATTTTGGGCCGAGGGAGTATGGTGCGACAATGACAATCGACTATGCCCAATGGCACTATCACAAGTCATAATCACCGGTGGGAAACAGAAGGTTAGGGGAGGGGAGCGACATTGACACCGCGATAGTGACACAGGACAAGGTCGGGAGCGACATTGACACCGCGATAGTGACACAGGACAATGTCGCCTATCACTATCACATAAGGTATACCAAAAGGGGGTGTGAGCATGCGACAATGCCGGCGACTATGCCACTGGGAAATGTCGCCGAGCAAGGTCGCCCAACGTGTCTGTTTGTATAAAACTCCTTTGGCCGAAAAACACTTGCAATTACTTCCCCAAACCAGATTCTACACGTTTGAGAGCTCTTCTTAGGCGATTTTGATGACCCCAAAACCCTAGTTTCATTTATTGCAAACCTAAGATTCTCCCTCTCATTTATTGATCATTCAAGAAGGTTGGTGAAGCATTAAATGTGTGCATCAAGCTAGCTTTCAAGCCTCAATATCCTCTCCACCAAATTAGGGTTCTCTAAGTTTCTAAGGTTTTGCTATAAAACCTAGATTGTGAGTTTTCTATCAACTATTTTAAAATGAGATACATTTCTTAATATAATTCTTATCATTGTTTCATGCTTACTTACATATGTTGATCACCTGATAAGTTTGACCTATATTTCTACCTTTGGTAATTATTAGGGTTTTGGAGATCATTCATTTCATGGGTTTTGATGAGGTTATTTGTGGGCAAGTTGTGAGATATGTTTATGTGATAACATGAGGTTGATGGATTTTGTTGGTGAAGTTATATGATTTAGGGTTTTTGGACCTAAATTGGGATTAGAACTATTTGGGGTCTTATACATGTATTTTACTTGATGTGACATGTGTATTCAGTTTCTAACTCACTATATTCACACAATCAATGTAGGAAACTTTGTTTATTGATTTTTCAACGATTACACAATCTCCATAAACTTATATACCTATTTCTTGCAATTTGTCTGTAAGCTCTCTGTGTGTGTTTTTGTAAGGTGTAATCTCACAGATTAAGCGCGTGTTTGTTCTTCTCTATAACTCTTTGACCTGATATTTTATATGGTCAACATGACCTATTAGCATGTGGTCAACACAACTACAATTACAATATAAACACTCATACTATTACAAAGTTTACAAACTAGACCCTCTTTTACTCTTGAATACAATATAACTCTAACAATCTCCCCCTTTGGATTCAAGATTAATAAAAAATTCACGATAATCTCCAGGTCTTCTTTCTTCAGAAAAATCTTCAGCTTTTGAATCTTTATCAGCATTAAATCTTGAACACTTTGACTTTCTTCACAAAACTTTTAAATCTTCAATTCTTTAACACTTTCTTCAATCCCCCCCTTTGATTACAAATATACAATTTCAGATAATCTCGTCATCATACTTTACTTTGACTTAATCTTCTTGACAACGTTCTTCTTCCTTTTTGATAATCATGAACCTGGCTTTGAAATCTTCTTGAATTATCTCCCCCTTTTTGGTAAATTATGAGAATCAGAATCATCAAAACATTTCAATGTCAGCTCTGTCTTTAAAATATCTCCCCCAAATAACAATGTAAGGACAATCTTCATGAGAAACACATATATTATCCTCCTTTAGAAAAAATATGAACAATTTACGTCAAAGAAAATATAATCTCCTTCTGATCTGATTTGAAATTATGCCGTCAATTTATAAAAGTATTTATCCGAATATTTTCAAATTCAGACAAAATATGAGTGGTAACCCTGAATCAACATATGAAACAGTTAATATGTCTGTCAGTAGCACGGAGCCACTGTGTGTAACGGATACACATTGGAAAGGAGCTTTTGGATGTTCACTGCCTCAGGGCTTTCATTCAATCATTGAAAAACCAGAAAGGAATTTTCTATGAATGTTAAGACAAAGAAACACATTCCTTATGTTCTCATGAATGTGTAGCAATGACTGAAGCATTTAAAGCTTAAACAGGCTCAAAATATGTAAACCGTTGAGATAGCAACAAATATTACATAGACTCAATGTGCATGAGAAAGGGTCGAAGGTGGGGAAACTTCCCTTCTTTTTTCAATATCAATAACTTCCAAATGAAGATATGATAGATTATGTGATGCTTCCCCTTTGAAATATGAAACATTATTTTGTTAAGAAAAGAATGAGTAGCAGGTGGGGTTATATGCAAGAGTTGGCATGGGCTAGTTGCCTATTTCAATGAAGTTCACGAAGAATTGTGAAACAACAGATTATGTGGATGCCCGGCTCAGAAAAGTTTGGTGCAAAGTTTATTATTCTTTTACTCTGATCTCTGACCCTCTTTCTTTTAAACATTTGAGCTTGCTTCTAACCAATCTCTCATTTACATTGTACCTCAGCACACACCCACTCCCCTCAATCACTCTTAGGATTACTTCCGGGGTAGGAAACACTGGTTAACGTGAACCCATCGAAGTCTTTTAAGCACTCACACTGAATCCCATGTATTTTGTCCTAAAAGAATATGTTAGTCAACAGTTTATGTTGAAAATTAAGCACAATATATCATTATCAGAAAATGTATGCTCATTAAAAATAAGAATGAAATTTGAGCATTTTGAACATTTAAGATCTCTCAAAACAATGAAATTGAATTAATCGAATTCAAGTGAAGTATTTTGAGAATCTGACAATGATTTGATCAGATCAAATATCATGAAGAAAAATATGTTGGGATATCAAAGACCGAATATTTGTTTATATGAACAAGATATAAACAATTTAACAATGAAAGCACATTTAATGAATAAATGACGTTTGATTTCAAACAATTTAGAATTCAAACGGGAGTATTACCATCGAAAGATTTATCTTTTGAGACATGGTAATAACAAAGTCAATAAAAGTACTGAACCGATATGTGTAAGAATACTTGACAATATATGAAGATAAGATAATACACAAGTATTGATCTTTGAGAAACACACGGTCAGTTAAACATGAAAGTATCGATATGAAAAACATTTAAAACCTCACTTCGAAATTCATAAAACTTTTGAGAACACGAAGTGGTTTGAATGTTTAAGAAAACATTTTTCACATCCAAAAGTCGTTCATCTTTCAAATATGATTGAGTTTAAGATTCAGAATAATATACCTTCCGTATAGAAATCTTAACTCCCCCTAAAATGAATATTATCATTTAAGCATCCTTTTGACAAAACTTCAGATACTCCCCCTCGATATCTGTAAAAAGTCAAATTATTAGCAGAGAACATTATGAATATAACAATTAACAACAATTCTCTTTTCTCCTATATCCCTCTTAAAAAAATATGACAGTGAAAATTTTAAGCAAACTCTTAAGAACTCCCCCTCAAACAAATAGTAAAAACTTCTTAAAAAGATGTATCTTACCAGCATCCTTAAGAATAAAATCCTTAAAGTCCGGGTTCTGAACAGAAATATCCGAAGCCATAGTCACAAAGAATAACCTGTAAAACAATAAAGATCTTGGTAATCATTATAAAAATGATTCCGCTTTGGTCAGTAGTCAATAATATAAGCACCTGTTCTGATTTCCCATAGACACATAAAATTAAGCATGAGTAAGATAAACTCCCCCTCAGATCATGGATAAGTATTCAAGCAGACATATTCAACATACCGAGTTTGCTGATTACGAATTTAAAACGTTTTCATCTAACGGTTTAGTGAAAAGATCAGCTAATTGGTAGTCTGTTTGAACGAAGTGCATTTCAACACCGGCTTTCTCCACATGATCTTTAATGAAATGGTAACGCACGTCGATATGCTTAGTCTTTGAGTGTTGAACAGGATTAGCAGTTATGGCAATTGCGCTATTAGAAACACAATAGATAGGGACTCGCTCATAAGAATATCCAAAGTCCTTCAATTGTGTTTTCATCCAGAGGACTTGTGAACAGCAGCTTGCAGCAGCTTCGTATTTTTCCTCAACAGTGATGTAGACACGCAGTTTTCCTTTTTGGATGTCCAACTTTCAAGTTTATCTCCTAAAAATTGACACGATCCAGAGGTGATCTTCCGATCAAGTTTACAGCCTGCATGATCAGCATCAGTATATCCAGTTAAATCAAAACCAGAATCCTTAGGATACCAAAGGCCTAACTCGGGAGTGCCTTTCAAGTATCTAAGAATTCTTTTGACAGCTATAAGGTGAGATTCCTTCGGGTTAGCTTGATATCTCGCACAGAAACAGGTAGCAAACATGATATCAAGTCTACTTGCTGTGATATACAGTAATGATCCGATCATGCTACGATACGTTTTCTAATCGACAGATTTACCGGTTAAATCTGCGTTCAGAAGTGTGCCGGTAGCCATGGGCGTTTTCATTACAGAACTCTCAGTCATGTTAAACTTTTTCAAAATGTCACGAATATATTTCGAAAGGTTGATAAAGATACCGTCTGGGGCTTGTTTAACATGAAGACCAAGGAAAAAAGTCAGTTCACCCATCACCGAAATTTCAAACTGAGTCTCCATAATTTTTGAAAAGTTTTTACAGAATTTAGGATTGGTAGACCCAAATATTATGTCGTCTACATAAATCTGTATTAAGATTAAGTCCTCACCTTTCTTCTTAAGGAACAAAGTGGTATCGATTGTACCTTTCTTAAAGCCCGAGGCAAGTAAGAATTGTGTGAGAGTGTCATACCAAGCTTGTGGTGCATGTTTTAATCCATACAATGCTTTGTCTAGAATGTAGACATGATATGGGTGATGTGGATCAACAAAGCCTTCAGGTTGTGCTACATAGACCTCCTCATGCAGTATACCATTGAGAAAAGCAGATTTCACGTCCATTTGGTAGACAGTGAAACAAGAGCAAATGTTTCATCGTAGTCTATGCCCTCCTGTTGACAGTAACCCTTCGCAACAAGTCGAGCCTTCTTTCGTACAACAATTCCAACCTCATCTCTCTTGTTACTAAAAAACTATTTTGTGCCTATCACTGATTTGTCTTTCAAACGTGGGATTAGCCGCCATACCTGATTCCTTTCAAATTGTAGTAGCTCATCTTGCATCGCTAGTATCCAATCAAGATCGTAAAGAGGTTCAGAAACCTTTTTCGGCTCTAAGGAACTAAGGAAACTTGAGTAAAGACAAAAATTTGCTGATGTTGAACGCGTTTGTACGCCACTATGTACGTCACCAATAATATTGTGTAGGGAGTGATCTTTCATCCATCGATTTGTGCTTGGGAGTGGTTGAATAGATACGCGTGTATTTTGCTCATTGTATTCATCGACCATTGCAGGAACAACCTCAGAAGTAGACGAAACTTCTTGTACTGGTGTTTCTGATAAAAGTAATTCTAGAGCAACAGAAGAAGTGCTCGGGACTTCTTTTCCAGAATTTGTATCTGCAGAAACAGAATTTGTATTAGTGTTATCAGAAACATTAGGTGTAGATGTACCTGAAGATGTTGTTGTTGTGACTGGTTCAGAAGGTCCAGATAAATCTTCAGTTATAATTGGAACCTCTGAAGTTGATGCAGATATGCCTGATTTGTCAAAATTTGCACATATATCCATAAAAGCATCAAGAAATAACATATCTAACTCAGATGTAATAGGAGATGAGTTAGATGACTAAGTCTATTTTGGCTCGGGTTCTATTCCGTCATGAACATAAGTCTTTCCTTTAAGATTGAGTTCTGAACTGTGTTGTTCAGAAGTCAATGTAGAATTTTCATCAAAAGACACATGTATGTTTTCCATGATAGTCTTGTTCTGGCGATTATAAACACGATAGGCTTTAGACGTTAGAGAATAACCGATAAAGTAGCCTTCGTTTGCCTTCTTGTCAAACTTGCCAAGATTATCACGGTTATTGAGTATATAACATCTGTAACAAAAAAGACGTAAAAATTTGATATTCAGTTTATATTTGTTAATCTGTTCATAAGTTGTCTTATTAAAGCGTTTAATCACAATCGTTCGGTTTTGAGTAAAGAAAGCAGATGCAACGGCTTCAGCCCAAAGGTATAGTGGTAGACCAAAATATGCCAACATGGTTCTCGCTGCTTCGACCAAAGTTCTGTTTTTTCGTTCAACAATGCCATTTTGTTGCGGTGTTCGCGCGGCTAAGAAGTTGTGAGAAATCCCATCTGATTTGATATAGCTTTGAAGAATCTCATTTATAAACTTTGTGCCGTTATCACTACGCAACTTCTTGATTGGGAATTGAAGCAGAACTTGTACTTTCTATATGAAGGCAATGATCAATTCTGTTGCATCGGATTTGGCTTGCAGAAATTCTAACAATGTATACCTTGAGTACTCATCAATCATCACTAAGATGTATCGTTTACCGTTAATCGATTGAGTATGCATTGGGCCACAAAGGTCCATATGAATCATTTCCAACGGCGTTGTGTAAGAAGATTCAGTCTTTGACTTGTGGGAACTTCTCTTCATCTTCCCCATTTCACAAGCAAGACACAGTGAATCCTTCTCAAAACGCATCTCAGGAAGACCTTTGACAATGCCTTGTCTCGCTAACGTATCAATAGCTTTGAAATTTTGATGAGACAGGCGCTGATGCCATATCCAACTTTGTTCTTTCATCGCTTTAACAAGTAGACAAACAAAACGTGTAGCGGAAAGAGTTGGAAAATTAACCGCATAAAGATTACCATATCTTTCAGCTCTAAAAATCTCTGAACCGTCCGGAGTCTCGATGTGACAGTGAGTTGTAGTAAACCGCACTTGATACAAACTATCTCAAAAATGACTCGTGCTGAACAAGTTGTGATCAAGTCCTTCAACATATAAAACTTTGTTGATGGTTACGGTGCCATTTGTTAGCATGTTGTGTCCTCTGATATATCCTTTAAGATCAGCATTCGCAAAGTTAACTGTTCCAGCAGGTTCTTCCCCATAATTATGCAATAAGTGCTTATATCCTGTCCTATGTCTTGAGCAACCAGAGTCTATGAACCACAAATGACAGGCCAACAAAAGGAACAAATTACTTCTTTTTAGGTACCCATATCCAGATGGGTCCTGATTTGTTAGCATCTCTCACTTTCTTAACATCATCAGTTTTGCCTTTGATTCTCCATTCATATCTTGGTTTTGGCAACCATTTCCAAATCATTTTGACATTCAAATCATGAAGCTGTTTTTTCTTTGAAAAATTAGCAGACTTTAGCTTGCAATACATAAATGTGTTGTGTTGAGGATTTAGATACAGATTTAGCTTTATAAACTCTTTTGACATTCTTTGGTTTTGGAGGAATGGAGTATAATGAGAAAGAGTTGTCACCACAGTGATTACAGATAAAGTTCTTGCGAGCAAATGTCAACATCTTTGATTTATCAAAAGTATTACATTTATTTGCACAAAACTGACATTTATTTGCTACAGAACTATTTCATGTTACACCCTCATCACTAGTAGTAACAGTACAAAGTTTTTCAGAAACAGTTTCACTCTCTTTCTTATCACAATCTTTCTTCCTCCATTCTCCTTTAACCACTTTACCATTCAGATCTGAAACACGAAAAGAAACTTTATTAGTCTTCTTCTTAGAGAATGAATTATTTTTAATAATTCCAGAAGTTTCTCCCTTTTCAAAAACACTTGGCAGATATTCAGGATATTCAGAATAAACAACTATAGGCTTGACTGAAGTTACAAACTCTGGATTGGATCTTACATTCCATTTTTCATCATGAAACACCTTTTGTTCAATTAAGTTCTTTTTAAACAAATCATTTTTCAAAACATTTATTTCTTTACAAAGCTCTTTGTTCTCTTTTAAAGATTTATTTAATTTGAATCAAAGATTACAGTTTTCATCTTCTATCTCTCCAAGAGACTTTTGTAAATCTGAGATTTGTTTAAGTAAATCAGATGTTTGATCAATCACATAGTTAGTCTCAAACTTTTTTAAAATTGGGACAGGATCTGAGGAATTCATCATATCTTCAAAAATTTCCTCAGACATTTGATCAACAAACTGATTTCGAACATCGGAATTCATGACATTTGAATTCTCTTCTACCTTAACTTCATTTGAGGAGTCATAAATAATAGATCCAGATAAAGGGATCTGATCACAAATATCAGTATCAGATTCATAATCGCCATACTGACATTCAGTTTCAGATGTGATCTTATCATCGTTTGATGATTCATAAGATGATGGTGTGGAAAACAATGATTCAAACACAACAAATTCTAATTTTCTATTTTTATAACTCTTGTTTAAATCGTTGTATTTAAATCCAACCGATTTAAAACTATTTTAAGAATCAACACAACTTGATTGATCGTCTTCCATTACCTCTTTACCTTTAGACGAAGTGTCAGATATTGAAGTTTCAGCTTTTACAAAAGTATCATGAATATTTGGGATTTTCTTTTCGGTTGAGCCCAATTTATCAAAGTTATACAATTTTTCCGGAGCTCTTTTCAAAATATAATTTTCTGATAAACCCAATCCCAACTTTGCGTTGTAAAATCGAACGTCTTGGAGTTTGTTGGTTAAAGGATTTAATGTTTGCTCAGTCTAACCTCTTATCAAGTTTAAGTCTTCCAATTGTTTAATCTTACAATATGCCTCATTCCTTTCTTGGAAACAAACTTCAAACTTGATTTTGAATTCGCCCTTTTCAAAATTAGAATTAACTAAGTCCTTTTTTAGTTCCAAGATATGATTTTTCAAAAATTCTCTTTCCTTTTTCAAGTTATCTTTTTCTTTCTCTTTATCCTCAACAACAACTTTCAATAATGCATTTTCGTCACGAAAATTCATCATTGATTGTCGTTCAAAGCTAAGTTTACTTTTTGATGCATTTTCGTCACGAAAATTCATCATAGATTTTCGTTCAAAGCTAAGTTTACTTTTTAGCAGTTCAAATTCATATTCCATGTGTTGGATTTATTCAAGTAAAGATTCAACAATTTTAGGATTATCAGAATTAGTACTTACCTCAGAATCACCTTCAGATTGCTCAGAAATAGATTTTGCATCTTCATCAACTCTAGCCATCATACAGACTTGGTAAAGTGGGACTCTTCCTCATCAGAACTTTGAAAGAGCCAATTCTCTTCCTCGGCCATCAGCACTTTCCCTTCCTCTTGCTTCTTAGCAATCAGAGATTTCTTCGCATAATATCCTGAGTTCTTTATACGCTTTAACTTGCAATCTTTGGAGAAGTAACCAAATTTGCCACAGTTAAAGCACCTACCAGACTGAGGATCTATTTTCTCATTCTTTTTTTCTTCCTTCTTCTCTTCTCTCTTCTCTTCTCTCTTTCCAAAACGGGGCTTGAACTATTCTTACTTATCTTTCTTCTGACCTTCATACTTGGACTTTGAATAATATTTCTTTTTTCCAAAGCTCTTGTTGAATTTCTTTGTGATGAAGGCCAAGTTCTCAGCAAACCTCTGTATATCATCACCATAATTAACCTCAACTTCTTCTGCCGAAGACTCAGAACTGGATTGAGTAAGCTCAGTGAGATAAGCTTTGGACTTCTTAAGCTTGAATTTTGAGACATAAACTAAACTAGAACTAGAACCCTTCTTCTTTTCCGCAAGCAGAGCCAGTGAATCTTTTACCATCTTCTTTTCCTCGCTCAATATCTTTATCTCGTCCTCATGCTGAGATAAAGTAGCAAAGATATCATTCACGTTTTCTTGTGCGATGTTCTTTGACATCTGCAGGTTAATGGCATAGCTCTTCCACTCGGGGTTCAAGTTCTTGATGAACTTGTAATTTATATCCGATACAGATTTGTTCATCTCGTTTCTCCGTAGGTCATTCAAAATCACATTAAACCTGCTGTAGGTTTCTATCAAAGCTTCTCCTTCCTTAGCATGAAATCCCTCATAAGCATTTATGTTTTGATTTAGCTTGGCTTGAATGGACCTTTCTGTTCCTTGGAATTGCCTCTCCAATTCATTCCTCATCGCTTTTGTGGATTCACGACTGTCTATGCGATTGTAGATATCGTTTGGGATTGCCATCGTTAAGTAAATGAGGGCTTCCTCGTCAATCTTAGCAAGCTCCTTCTCCCTCACACTATACTATTGATATGTCTTTGGTACATAGCGGACTGGTATTTGTGGAGAAGTCTCAGTAGCTTCTTGACCTGGAATAGTAACAACAGGATTTACTGGTCCTTCAGTGATGGATTTCATGTACTCTCGATTCTTGTGGTTCAGGAACTATGTCATCCGGCGCTTCCATTGAGCATATTCTCCGATAGACAGAACAGGAGGTTTTGATTGTGACCCCATAGAAAGAAGTTATTTCGACATCTTTACAACCTGAAAAAAAAAATGAGCTAGAATTGATCGTTAGTTCGAAAATAATCAACAATTAAACCTCTTAAAAAATTTCAGAAAAGAAATTTTCCAAAAATTTCTAAAGCAATAATTCACACCACTGAGTTTTAAAAACAATTCGCACACCAAGAAAGAACACCATAATTCACAAAAAATAAACAATTCACACACCACTAGATCACAATTTGCACATAAGAGACAATTCGCATGACTTGATATACGAATTCCACGAAATTTGCACGTCGCTTTAAGCGAAATCTGAGGAATTCTCACGACGCTATATGCGAATTATGAGCAATTCACACATGACTATGAGCGAATTCTTAAGTTAACCAAAATTATAAACTTTAAGCTTTTCGCATGAACTTTCGTATGATAGGGAGATACGAATTTAACACTTAGAAATTTTTTCTTGATTTTCTATGCGAAAAGTTCAAGAATTCGTATGAAATACTTATGCGAATTCTGAGAAATTCGTATGCCTCCTTATGCGAATTCTCTACTTTTCGTATAACAGGCCTATGTGAATTCTGAACTTAGAAATATTTCCATCAACTTTTCGTGTAAGAGAGTTATGCGAATTCTTCACTTCTCGTATAAGACAGTATGCAAATTCTGTGATTTTCGTATAACACTCTTATGCAAATTCCATACTTGTAATTTTCAAAAATAAATGCTATGCAAAATCCTTCACTATACAGTTTATTCGTGCGAAAAGTTCAGATCTTGCGAGTTTTTTAGGAATTATGCGAGTTCTTCATGGAAAAGTTCAGATCTTGCGAGATCTTCAGTAATTATGCGAGTTCTTGAACTTTTCGATGAAATATCCTTCAAAATCAATCGAAACCCTATCAAATCTTCATGTTATGATCTGAAACTTTGCCAATTTGTTCACGATCACTATTAGAGCCAACTACAAACAAAGAATTACAGAAAGATTGACTCAAACATACAAATCCATGATCGAACAGTGCGTATAACTCGTGAAACCAAAAAATCACAAAAATTCAAATTGAATGCAAAATTAAAGTGCTATTGTGTAATTAATCGATACAAAATCATTATATGATGCTAATCGAACATCATACTACCACCAATTCACACAATTACACACTAAAATTCACCAATCAATCGAAAATCCGAAACTCGGGGTGCGAAGTCCATTTCTTGTTGAATTTTGTCGAATCAGGCTCTGATACCAATTGAAGTTCCAGTTTCTAACTCAATATATTCACATAATCAATGTAGGAAACTTTTTTTATTGATTTTTCAACGATTACACAATCTCCATAAACTCATATACCTATTTCTTGCAATCTCTATGTAAGCTCTCTGTGTATTTTATAAGGTGTAATCTCACAGATTAAGCACATGTGTGTTCTTCTCTATAACTCTTTGACCTGCTATTTTATATGGTCAACATGACCGATTAGCATGTGGTCAACACAACTACAGTTACAATATAAACACTCATACTATTACAAAGTTTACAAACTAGACCCTCTTTTAATCTTGAATATAATATAACTCTAACATGTATAATTATGGATGTGATATGTATTGGATGAACCATGAATAGACACTAGGAGGGTGTAGTCTTAGGGTGTAACACCCAGAAATTCTCAAGGTAAGTATTTGTTCCCTTACATGCGTTAATTGTGTCTATTTGAAATATGAGCCTTTATATACATACGATCTTTATTATAATGCTATGATGTTATCTGGTTTGTATAATAATCATAATTGTTTAAACCTCGTGCTCGCAATCGTTTTAGACTGAGTTTCGGGCTTATGGGAGTGTGGCGCGATAGTGCCACGCGATTGTGCCAAGGTCACAATCGCCGGTCACTATCGCGATAGTTGTACCGAGAGTTGGGGGTGTTTGGCACGACTGTGACTCACGATTGTGACATTGTCACTATCGCTTGTCACTAACGCGTGGGATGTACCGCGGGCTTCAAGCCTGGCGCGATTGTGACTCGCGACAGTGACAATGTCACTGTCGCCGAGCACTATCGCGAGCGGGGGAGTTCATTTAAATGAGTTTCCAGCCGATTTTACTTCATTTGCTACACACCTCTCTCTTTGATTGGCGATTTTTGGAGCTCTCAAGTCAGCCCCATTTCCTCTAAACCCTAACCCTCTTTAATACCAATCATCTTGGTAGTTGGGGTTATTGATTTTGCATTGATTGTCTTCAAAGGATCATTGGCTAGGGTTTCTCAAGTCTACAACCTTTCTCATCTCCAAGTCTCATCTTCTCAAAGCTAGGGTTTCCATCTTTTCTAGGTTTTGGTTCAAAACCTAGATTGTGAGTTTACTAATCCTTTGTTAAAACTAGATACACATCATATTCTTCTATTTGTTGTTATTTATCTCTATATGTTCAAGTACTTGGGATTTTCTTATGAAGAAATATTGGAAATGTGGTTATGTGTGAAATGCCATGTTTTACTCTAAATGTACAAGTATTTGGGGCTTTTCTCTTGAATAGTACTTTGATATGATAAATGTATACATGTCTCGGTATTGAGATGGTTACTAGATGGAATCCCTTTTTGGTGATGTATGTATATGCAATGATGAGCATGATTGTCATTTGGGTCTCATGATGGACTTATGTGTTAGGATGGTAACATTGTACCCATGGTTGGTATCGAAATGTATTGGTTGAAATATACCTCAAGACCTCCTATAAATTATGTTGGATGAACCAAGTCAGTAGACACTAGGAGGATGTAGTCTTGGGCGCCACCGTGATAGTATGTGCCTAGACCTCCGCCATTTGAGGAATTTCCTTTGTTGTGGTCCTCGGGTGTGCCAGGCCTTTCGGGTGTCTCTTGGTAGATGGAAACAAGGTATATCGATTCTTTGGGTGGAACTTGATTGGTGCTATGGGTCTCCCCAATTGACTCCACATTTGTTGAATTATGGTTAACTCCTGATAGGAATTGTAATTGTTCCTGCATGCTTATTATTGTCCAACTCACTAGGCTTTTTGGCCTAACACTTGTTTGGTGTCGATGTGTATCTCAGGTTCTAGCGGCACCGGTTCTAAGCTGGCATAGTGCTTGGGTGAGAGCTTGGGTAATACATGCAAATGGACATTTATTGGATAGAAGAACTTTGGAATTATAGATGACAACCCTTTTGAAATCTCTTTTCTAGTTGTAGAAATTAGATTAGTTGGTTGTTAATTTATTGTCTATTAATTTACAATTGCGATTAAACAGGGTTGTATTATTTCCCCATTTTTGGGAGGCTCTTGCTTTGGCAATTTTATATACCACATGTCCGTTTTTTGGATTTTTGTTATCCCTATTTTTAGGGTGTTATAAGTTGGTATCAGATCTTTAGTTTAAGTGAACTAGGTATTGTTTTAGCATATCTAGACTTAAGCTTTAGACTTTATAGTTTCACTGTCCACTTGGGGTAAGAATCCTAGGTGGGGAGAGCGTTAGGATTTCGGAATTACTTTAATTGAAAGTTGTGATAATGGTGACAAGAATTCTTGTGTATGGTTCGTTCATAATTCCACTTAGATACTGCTATTATGAATGCATTGTTACGTGAGCATGCTTGGTTTACTATTATTGTGATAATTGATGAAGGTATTAGTACGTACAATGAGTTCAACTCGTTTAGTATTTTCTCAATCTATTTCTCGTACATGTATGGCATATTGAGATGGTTAATACTCGAAGTAGGTTACCAAATACACCGGAGGGCCACTTGGAAGTGGAGTCTACAACTGATCGACCTCCTGTGGGCGTAACTACTGAGGGACCTCCCATGCCCAATCTCTTAGGAGGAGGACCTGAACATATTCCGCGCCGGAACCTCAACGCGGATAATGCCATCATGGAGGAAGTGACCATGGAGACCCGGATACGGGATAGCATGATTTTGGCCATGAACTCAGCCATGGCCCAACTACAAGGGTTTTTCATGAAGCTTTTAGAAGATCGAGACGCCAGTAACCGACAACCGGAGACAATGGCGAAAAACATTGTTATGGGGTCAGGTGGACCAGTTGTCGTATCTGTTGAGGATCCAACATATAATGTGATTAAGACGAAGACTAAGGGGTGCACCTACAAGGCGTTTCTGGGGTGCCACCCTAAGGAGTGAGCGGGTTCAGATAACCCGGTGGCTTGTATGTATTGGCTCAAGGAGGTAGAGATGGCCTTCGAGTCAAGTGAGTGTGATCCCTCTCAACGGGTCAAGTTTGCTTCTCAGTTACTTCGGGGAGAGGCTCTGATTTGGTGGAATCTCACTCGATCCGCCCTTACTCCAGAAGTTCTGGCTAAGTTAACTTGGCCGGTGTTCAAAGAGAAGATAATGGATAAATATTGTAGTGAGCGTTCGTTGGACAAACTGGAGCGGGAGTTCCGGAATCTGAAGAAGGGGACTCTGTCCATTGTTGGATACTCCAAACTCTTTTTGGAGAAACTAAATTTGGTGGGACATCTGGTCCCCGATGAAAAGCCAAATATTAAGGCCTATCAACAAGGTTTACCGGCCGAGATGCGAACGGCGGTAAGAAATGCTAGGGTATTGACTTTGCAAGAAGTCATCGAAGAATCCATGCTAATTGAGGATGACATCAATGCAGAGAAGGAAGAGAGAAGGCTAGTTGGTGAGAAACGGAAATGGGAAGGGCCATCTGGGCCCGTTCGTCAATCAAGACCCTTTGTGAGCGGGAGATCAGGCGATCAGCGTCGTGAGGATCAGTGGTGCCACAAGTGCAAGTCAAAGCACTCGGGGCCATGTGCTGCAAGAACTTACTCCGGTCCAGCGGGGTGTACCAAGTGTGGTAAGAAGAACCACACAACTCGAGAGTGTCCCATCCGGGGGCCGATATGCTTCGAGTGCAGAGAACCGGGGCATATGAAGAGGTATTGCCCAAAGCTAGTAGGCGGAAATGGTGGAAATTTTGTGGGTTCAACGGCTAGAGTCGAGCAACCACCAAGGGCACCAAGTCGAGCTTTCCGGATGACCACCGAGGAGGCAAAGGAGACCGCTGATGTTGTTTCAGGTACGTTCCTAGTAAACTCCTTGCCAGCTCGTGTTTTGTTTGATTCGGGTGCTACGTGTTCCTTGTGTCGGATGCTTTCTGTAAATAATTCACCACTCCTGTTAGTGTCCTTCCCAATGCACTAGTAGTAGAAATAGCTAATGGGGGTCAAGTAGTCATTCGAGACCGATTTTGTGATTGTACTCTAGAGATTGATGGGAATCCTTTCGGAATAGATTTACTACATATGGCTATAGGAGGGTTCGATGTGGTCATAGGTATGGATTGGTTAGTGAGGCATAAGGCGGACATCTTTTGCTCCAAAAAGATGATCCAAGTGCCATTGCCGGAAAATGGTGTGGCTACCATTTATAGGGAGAAAGGAAAGAGGAATAATCCCATTATTGCATCTTTTAAGGCTCGCAAGTTTCTAGCGAGGGGTTACCCCTCGTACTTGGCCTACGTTGTGGACGCGAAGAAAGAAAAGAAGTCGGTAGAAAATGTGGAGGTGGTGCAAGATTATCCGGACGTATTTCTGGAAGACTTACCTGGATTACTACCGGAGCGGCAAGTGGAGTTTTAGATTGACCTCACCCCAGGAGCGGCTCCGATAGCTCGTGCTCCATATCGTTTGGCACCGACAAAAATGAAATAGATGATGACGCAACTTCAAGAGTTGTTGGAGAAGGGATTTATTCGACCGAGTTCGTCATCGTGGGGAGCACCGGTTTTGTTCGTAAAGAAGAAGGATGGATCCATGCAGATGTGTATCGACTACCGAGAGCTGAACAAAGTCACGGTGAAGAATAAGTATCCTCTACCTCGTATCGACGATCTCTTCGATCAACTTCAAGGCGGGGGATGTTTCTCGAAGATTGATCTTCGGTCCGGGTACCATCAAGTGAGAGTGAAGAAAGAAGATATTCTGAAGACGGCTTTCTGAATGAGATACGGTCATTATGAGTTTCTGGTGATGCCTTTCGGCTTAACCAACGCTCCGACCGTATTAATGGATTTGATGAACCGTGTGTGTCGCCTATTCTTAGATAAATCTGTGATCGTCTTCATCGACGATATTTTAATATATTCAAAGGATGAGTCCGAGCATGGGAAACACTTACGAGAAGTATTAGAGGTCCTACGAAGGGAGAAATTGTTTGCGAAATTCTCGAAGTGCGAATTCTGGCTCCAAGAGGTGCAATTCTTGGGGCATGTGGTATCAAAGGACGGAGTAAAAGTGGACCCGACAAAGATCGAGGCAATGATGATTTGGGAGCTTCCAACGAGTCCGACAGAGATCCGAAGCTTCTTGGGTTTGGCGGGCTACTACCGGCGTTTCATTCAAGACTTTTCCAAGATAGCTACACCGCTCACTTCTCTCACAAGGAAGAACGTCAAGTTTGTTTGGACCGATGCACAAGAGCAAGCCTTTCAAATTCTCAAGAGGAAATTGTGCAAAGCTCTGATCTTATCCTTACCCGAAGGATCGGAAGACTTTGTGGTGTATAGTGACGCTTCCAAGATGGGGCTTGAGTGCGTACTAATGCAAAGGGGAAAGTAATAGCCTACGCGTCGCGGCAATTAAAGGATCATGAGAAAAACTATCCGACTCATGACTTGGAGTTGGCGGCGGTATTTTTCGCGTTAAAGTTTTGGCGGCACTACTTGTATGGGACGAAGTGTACTCTTTTCACGGATCACAAGAGTCTCAAGTACATCTTCGATCAAAAGGAACTCAACATGCGGCAAAGGAGATGGCTCGAGCTTTTGAAGGATTACGATTGTGACCTACTCTATCATCCCAGTAAGGCCAATGTGGTGGCGGATGCATTGAGACGAAGGAGTTATGATGGTGGTGTCAAAATGTCCCTTACAAGGATTGATGTGGTATCGAGTTTGTTGGAAAGTATAAAGACGAGTCAAGTGGAAGCAGTTAAAGAAGAAAACCTCAAAGCCAAAGTCATGTCAAAGCAAAAGGAACTCTTAACGGAAGACGGTCGTGGACTCAAGCTCTTTCAAGGAAGGATTTGGGTGCCGAAGTTGGGAGGAAATAGGTAGTCACTTCTTGAAGAAGAGCATAAGTCAAAATATTCTATACATCCCGGTAGCACCAAGATGTATAGAGACTTAAAGTTAAATTATTGGTGGCCGGTGATGAAGCTAGATATGGCTAGCTATGTGGAGAAGTGTGTCACGTGCCTCCAGGTCAAGGCGGAACATCAAAGTCCGTATGGAAGTTTACAACCATCGTCCATTCCCGAGTGGAAATGGGACAACATCACTATGGATTTCGTGACGAAACTACCGAAGACCTTGCGTGTGCACGACACCATTTGGGTAATCGTTGACCGACTGACCAAGAGTGTGCATTTCCTTGTAATGTGGGAGATCTTGCCAATGGAGAAATTGGCCAAACTTTATATTGATGAGGTGGTATCGAGGCACGGAGTTCCGCAATCTATCGTATCGGATCGGGATAGTCGCTTCACCTCAAATTTTTGGGCAAGCTTACAGAAAGAGTTGGGCACTAGACCGAATCTGAGCACGGCGTATCATCCTCAAACAGACGGGCAAAGCGAGAGGACGATTCAGACATTTGAGCATATGTTGAGGTCGTGTGTAATAGATTTCGGGGGAAACTGGGATTCACATCTACCTTTGGTAGAGTTCGCGTTCAACAACAGTTACAATTCTAGTATCGGAATGGCACCGTTCGAGGCCTTGTATGGACGAAAGTGCCGAACCCCGGTTTGTTGGCTAGAAGCGGGCGAGAAAAAATTTGTCGGACCGGAAATAGTTCAAGAGACGGCGGACAAGGTGAAGGAAATTCGAGAGAGGCTAAAGGCGGCGCAAGACTGACAGAAGAGTTATGCGGACAAGAAGAGGAGACCGGTTGAGTTTCAAGTGGGCGACCGTGTCATGTTGAAGGTATCTCCATGGAAGGGAATTATCCGGTTTGGAAAGCGCAGAAAGCTTAGTCCTCGTTTTCTTGGACCTTTCGTCATTTTGGAGAAAGTTGGGTTGCAAGCCTACCAGTTGGATTTACCACCGGAATTGGATGGAATACATCCTACGTTTCACCTGTGTTACCTTCAGAAGTTTCTAGCCGAGGAGGAAAGCGTAATCCCTTTGACAGAGATTAGAGTGGATAATGGAAACTGTTGTGTGGAAGAACCGAAGGCGATTTTAGAATCGAAAGTGAAAAAGTTCAGGCATAAGGACGTGGTGATGGTTAAAGTCCAATGGAAGCATCATCGGGGTGCTAACATTACTTGGAAGTCCGAAGATGATATGAGGAAGCGATACCCTCACTTTTTTAAGTTAGGATGAGATTTTGGGGACGCAATCTCAATTTAGTGGGGATGAACCTGGAAATTCTCAAGGTAAGTATTTGTTCCCTTACATGCGTTAATTGTGTCTATTTGAAAATATGAGCCTTTATATACATACGATCTTTATTATAATGCTATGATGTTATCTGGTTAGTATAATAATCATAATTGTTTAAACCTCGTGCACGCAATCGTTTTAGACTGAGTTTCGGGCTTCTGGGAGTGTGGCGCAATAGTGCCACACGATTGTGCCAAGGTCACAATCGTCGGTCACTATCGCAATAGTTGTACCGAGAGTTGGGGGTGTTTGACGCGACTGTGACTCGCGATTGTGACGTTGTCACTATCGCGTGGGATGTACCGCAGGCTTCAAGCCTGGTGCGATTGTGACTCACGACAGTGACATTGTCACTGTCGCCGGGCACTATCGCGAGCGGGGGAGTTCATTTAAATGAGTTTCCAGCCGATTTTACTTCATTTGCTACACACCTCTCTCTTTGATTGGCGATTTTTGGAGCTCTCAAGTCAGCCCCATTTCCTCTAAACCCTAACCCTCTTTAATACCAATCATCTTGGTAGTTGGGGTTATTGATTTTGCATTGATTGTCTTCAAAGGATCATTGGCTAGGGTTTCTCAAGTCTACAACCTTTCTCATCTCCAAGTCTCATCTTCTCAAAGCTAGGGTTTCCATCTTTTCTAGGTTTTGGTTCAAAACCTAGATTGTGAGTTTACTAACCCTTTGTTAAAATTAGATACACATCATATTCTTTTATTTGTTGTTATTTATCTCTATATGTTCAAGTACTTGGGATTTTCTTATGAAGAAATATTGGAAATGTGGTTATGTGTGAAATGCCATGTTTTACTCTAAATGTACAAGTATTTGGGGCTTTTCTCTTGAATATATATTATGTGTACTTTGATATGATAAATGTATACATGTCTCGGTATTGAGATGGTTACTAGATGGAATCCCTTTTTGGTGATGTATGTATATGCAATGATGAGCATGATTGTCATTTGGGTCTCATGATGGACTTATGTGTTAGGATGGTAACATTGTACCCATGGTTGGTATTGAAATGTATTGGTTGAAATATACCTCAAGACCTCCTATAAATTATATTGGACGAACCTAGTCAGTAGACACTAGGATGATGTAGTCTTTGGCGCCACCGTGATGGTATGTGCCTAGACCTCCGCCATTCGAGGAATTTACTTTGTTTTAGTCCTCAGGTGTGTCGGGCCTTTCAGGTGTCTCTTGGTAGATGGCATCAAGGTATATCGACTCTTTGGGTGGAACTTGATTGGTGCTATGGGTCTCCCCTATTGACTCCACATTTGTTGAATTATGGTTAATTGCTGATAAGAATTGTAATTCTTCCTGCATGCTTATTATTGTTCAACTCACTAGGCTTTTCGGCCTAACGCTTGTTTGGTGTCGATGTGTATCTCAGGTTCTAGCGGCGCCGGTTCTAAGTTGGCATATTGCTTGGGTGAGAGCTTGGGGAATACATGCAAATGGACATTTATTGCATAGAAGAACTTTGGAATTATAGATGAGTTGTAGAAATTAGATTAGTTGGTTGGTTGTTAATTTATTGTCCGTTAATTTACAATTGCGATTAAACAGGGTTGTATTATTTCCCCTTTTTTGGGAGGCTCTTGCTTTGGCAATTTTATATACCACATGTCCGTTTTTCGGATTTTTGTTATCCCTATTTTTAGGGTGTTACATAGGGTGCCACCTTGACGGTATGCACCTAGACCTACGCCATTTGGAGTAATGCCTGGGAGGTAGTCTTCAAATGTGTCGGGCCTTCGGGATGTTGCTCATGCGAGTGAACATCAAGGTACATTGACTTGAGGTGAAACTCATTGGTGTGATGGGTCTCCCCCATTAATTCCTTTATGGCTCTTATTGTCTATAATTGATTTAAATGAGTATGCCATGTTATTGTTCAACTCACTAGGCTCGTTTGGCCTAACACTTGATTGGTTTGATGTGTATATCATGTTCTAGTGGCACGACCGCCAAGAAGTTTTAGTTGATTTTAGAGGAGAGATTGGGAGCACTTTTGGGACGCCAAACGTAGATGACACACATTTTGGAGAATCTGATGACTACTTAATATAATCTCTCTTTCTAGATAGAAATTAGATTAAAGGGTTGTTATCCCTCATTACTTTATTGTTACACATTTGTAATTATTACATCCGTTAATTGTTCCCTTTTTGGGAAAGGCTCGTGCCTTGACATTAATTTTAAATACCACGTTTCCTTTCCGGAAATTTTTGTTTGTCCCAATTTTTGGGGTGTTACAAGTTGGTATCAGAGCTTTAGTTTAAGTAAACTAGATAATGACTATAATATATCTAGACTTAAACTGGTTGTGCCTATTGTATCACTGTCCACATGGGTAGAGCATTCCTTGGTGGGGAGAGTATTATGACTATGGAATTGCATTGATTGAGGAATTGTGGTGATGTTGACAATAATTCTTATGTGATGTATATTCACGATTTCACTTGGCCAGTGCTATTATGAATTTATGAATACGTGAGCGTGCTTGAAATTGTTATTGTGATGACTGGTCATTGTAGTAGTACGTATTAAACCGCTAATCTTTTAAAGAATTAACCGGTATGATCTTTATCATGTGTGACAGTTGACAATGGTAAACACAAGGAATCGGGTGGTGGTGCCCGATCAGGGTAATGAGGCAAGTGTCACGGTTCTGGAGACTTCAAGAAAAAATCCCACGGGTGTTCCTACTGTTCCCCAAAGGACCACCTTGTTGTAGGGAGTGGGGGATCAAGTTCCCCGAATGAACTTAGATACCGAGAACTCGGTCGTCTAAGAAGTGGACTCCCAATCGGTCCTATTGGCTAGCATTATTCAGATGATGAACTCGGCAATGGATAAGCGGGATGAAAAATTCGTGAAGATGCTAGAAGATCGTGATACAAGCCACCGGAGGCATGAAGCGGTAGGAGACAATGAGGTCATTAGATCGGGGGTACCAATAACGCAATTGGGATGGAAGAGCAAGAAATAAGAACTGAGAAGAAAAAGGAAGGGGTTGTTGTTACAAATATTTCTTGTGTAGCCGACCCCCAGAATTTTCCGGGACAACCAATCCAGTGGCATGTATGAACTGGATAGAAGAAGTGGAGATGGCTTTCAAGTTAAGTGAATGCAGTAACTCTCAAAGAGTCAAATTTGCGTCCCAACTGCTTAGAGGGGAGGCCTTGAGTTGGTGGAACATCACCCTAGCGGCGCTCACTCCGGAGGTTTTGGCCAAGCTCACTTGGCCAACCTTCAAAAAGAAGATAATGGAAAAGTACTGCAACGAAAGAGCTCTTGACAAGATAGAGGAGGAGTTCTGAAACCTGAAAAAGGGTAGTCTGTCTATCGCTGACTATTCAAAACAATTCATGGAGAATCTTAGTCTGGTGGAGCATTTGGCGATCGATGAGAGGTCAAAGATAAAGGCGTATTTGATAGGTTTATCAATGGAAATGAAGATGGGTGTGAGGAATGCCCGGGTGAACACTTTATAAGAGGTCATTGAGGAGTCCCAGATGGTGGAGGATGACATCATTCAAGAGAGAGAAGAGAAGAAACAACAGGGAGAGAAGCGAAAATGGTAAGGGCCAACTGGGCCCGCACGTCCATCCAAACCCTTCAACGGAGGGAGGAGCATGGAGCCACGACGTGAGGCAAGGTGGTGCCTCAAGTGTAAGAGTAAGCATTTCGGGCCTTGTAATCCGAAACCTTTCTCTAACTCTACCGAGTACTTCAAATGTGGGCGAAAGGACCACATGAGTAGAAATTGCCCCTCCCGGGGAGTTTGTTATGAATGCTGAGATCCGGGGCACATCAAGAGGGATTGTTTTAAGCTAGCAAGGGGTCACCAAGGGGTTTCAAGCGGAGTTGCACCGAAGAAAGAGATTCCACCGAAGGTGTCAAGTCGGGCCTTCCAAATGACGGCGGATGAGGCGAGAGCAACGATAGATGTTGTGTCGGGTACGTTTCTAGTGAACTTTCTACCTACCCATGTTTTGTTTGATTCTGGTGCTAACCGTTCCTTTGTGTCTACCTCTGTTGGTCCCGTAGGTGCTTAACAAGTTTGTAGAGGGTGGTTGAATACAAACACAAATTTTATAGGTTTAATAAATTGTATATTGATAAATCAAAATACAATTTACAAGTTTGTTGCGGCATAAGATTAACTAAAACCTAATCTAAACAAACTTAAGAATCACACAGTTTGGTGCACAAGAAATAGAGAATAGGGATTAAGAGAATATAGAAAGCAATGGTTTCTATATGTTTAGAAAGATAGAAGACAACCCTCAGATAGAGTCTTGATATTTCTATTTATACCCTATGCATTAAATGCATGGCAGGGTACTTTACACGTGTCATTCGATGGTTGGATGTCTGCGTCTGACTTTTGGAGGCATGCTTTTGGCCGTATGATGAACAGTATAGATATCAGAGTTGTTGTACGATCTGTCACAGAGGTATGTCTCTTCTGACATTTGTACTATGTGTGCAAAGGCAAGACAAAAGAGACTTGAGATATAAGCTAAGTGATCTTCGATCGCTGAATATCTCTTCCTTCACAGAGATAGAAGGAAGTTCAGCTATCCCTGAAGCTTTTTCTCAGGTTTCTTCGTGTGTATGTAGACTTGTCTTGGTTTCACTGATATCCGCATCAGATCATGAGTAGACTTGTTCTTCGTTCAACAACTTTGTCTTCGATTCAACAGTGAACATCTTTTGTCGTGAAACTTGTCTTCAGGGATTACGTCTAACTGTTTACAAGAGATATCATCAGCGATACTGAATACACTCAGTATTTGATTGCTGATGGTGAAACACTTATACATACATATATTTAAACGTAATTTTCACTAAGTATAACAGCGGGTCATTATCAAATCACTGAGAGAGTTGGATCAATAACCTCTTTTTCCAAGAATTTCATTACTTTTGTTAGCTTGTTGACTAATGCTCTAGTGGTAGAGTTAGCCAATGGGGAGCATATGTTAGTCCGGGAATGCTTCGTTGGGTGCACCTTAGACTTAGATGGGGAGTCCTTTGTAGTAGACTTGCTACCGACGGATATCGGGGGATTCGACGTGATTGTAGGAATGGATTGGCTAGCTAAGCACGATGCCGGTATATTTTGTTCCAATAAGATGATTAAAGTGCCCTTGTCGAAGGGTGGAGAAGTGATAATCTACAGGGAGAAGAATCGAAAGGCCAACACAATCATCTCGTCAATCAAAGCACAAAAGAGCCTAGCCAAGGGGTGTACTTCATACTTGGCCTACGTGATCGATGATAAACTAGAGAAGAAGAAGGTGGAGGATGTGGACGTGGTGCGCGACTACCCGGATATCTTTCTGGAAGATCTACCCGGACTACCTCTAGAACGTCAAGTGGAGTTCCACATTGACCTCACTCTGGGTGCCGCTCCAATTACTCTCGCTCCTTATTGTCTAGCCCCGACGGAGATGCAAGATATGATGACGCAACTATAAAAACTTCTCGAGAAGGAATTCATACGACCGAGCTCGTCGTCTTGGGGAGCTCCAGTTTTATTCATGAAGAAGAAGGACGGGTCCATGCGGATGTGTATCGACTACTGTGAACTCAACAAGGTCACCGTGAAGAATAAGTATCCACTCCCTCGAATCAACTGCAAGGAGCGGGATGTTTCTCCAAAATATATTTGCGGTATGGTTACCATCAAGTGCGGGTGAAGGAAAACGATATTCCGAAGACGGCGTTTCGGACGAGATACGACCATTATGAGTTTCTAGTCATGCCATTCGGGTTGACTAATGCTCCAACCATATTCATGGACTTGATGAATCGGGTGTGTCGACCTTTCCTAGACAAGTTTGTTATAGTCTTTATCGATGATATTGTCGGTCCACAATACTATCAAGTTCTTATCGATAACAACACATAAACGATTACCAACCTGTTTGATTAATAACAATGATTACAAGGTTTGATCTTTGTTCGATTTGAAGCTCTCTGTGTTTTCTCTCTAAGTTTACACCGTGAGTGTGTGTGTGTTGTGTGTGATCTATTAGATCTTGTTGGGAACTGAAGAATTTACCAAGTATGGTTAAAGTTGCTGGTTCAGAGTTACTACTGCTAGAAGACTTCAAGGTTAATACTGCTGAGTATTACTACTGCTAGTAGAATTAATACTGCTAGTCATAGTTAGTGCTGCTTGAACAAAATTAGTACTGCTTAGCTAGTTAGTACTGCTAGTAGTTAGTGCTGCTTAGTAGTTAATGCTGCTAGAAGAGATTAATGATGCTGAAGATTAATACTGCTTATATGATAGAGATTCACATGGAAGGATAACAACTGGATGGACTGAAGATTATGGAAGGCTTAGAGATATACATGGAAGATATACTGAAGATATTTTTATTTATTGTAATTATCTTTTGATTAGTATATGTATAGAATGTATAGAATAGTTTAAATTAATCATTCATTCTAAGTTCTAGAAAAAAAAATCAACCTCAAGGCATAGATCCTAATTCTAGAGAAGTAGAATTCGTCTTGAAAGAGTCTGTTCTTCAAGATTGAGGTTGAGTGTGTAATCTTGTGATTTCAATCATTCAATACAAGTTTACAGTTTGTTATTCATATTTACTGTTTGTGATTACTGTTTCATTGAATATCAAAGTGTTATTCCGCAAACTTCTTTGATATTGTTTCTGAGAATTAATTCTTGTTGAGAATTCGATCCTGACAAGTGGTATCAGAGCCAAACTCTTTCAGAAACATCTATTCATCATGGAAAATCTTACATAATCAAGCAGTACTTTGGTCTCTAAGGTTCCAATGCTCAAACCCAGTGAGTTTGACATGTGGAAGATCAGAATCAGACAATATATATTCTTCTCACTGACTACTCAATGTGGGATATCATTGAGAATGGTCCTTCTGAAGCTGGAAGGATAGGACCAGATGGGAAAAGACCTCCACCAAAGACAGATGGTGAGAGGAAGATCAGACAGACAGAGATGAAGACCTTGAGCACTCTGCTCCTGGCCATCCCCAATGAATATCAGCATCAATTTTGCAACTGCACTGATGCTCAGATTCTCTGGAATGCTCTAGAGAAAAGATTTGCTGGAACTAAGAGCATCAAAAGAAATCAAAGAGATGTTCTAAAGCAGCAGTATGAGAACTTCACTTCCTCAAAGAATGAGTCTATGACTCAAACTTTTGATAGGTTCAACAAACTCATTGGTGAACTGGCTACTGTAGGAGTGAAGATGGAACAAGATGATGTCAACAGAAAGTTCCTCAGATCTCTTGGGGATGAATGGACTATGTACACTGTCTCATATAGACAGAGTGACAATCTGGAAGAGAAAGAACTTGATGATCTATACAATGATCTAAGAGTTTTTGAAAGTGAGGTAGAAACCAAGAAGAAGCCCACTGGTTATATCCACAATGTTGCACTTCTTTCAGCATCCACTGATACTACTGCCAACCCTGAAGCAGTTAGTACTGCCAGTGGAGTAAGTTCAGAAAAAGGCACTGAAACTATCTTTGAAGCCTTTTTGTCCAGTCATAGCAACAATTCATTGATTAATGATGATCTGGATCAACTTCACCCTGATGACCTGGAGGAGATGGATATTAAATGGCAGATGGCCATGCTATCCATGAGGGTGAAGAAGTTTATTAAAAGAACAGGAAGGAATAACTTCTCTCAAAGAAGAGAAGATGTAGCTGGGTTTGACAAGACTAAGGTGGAATG
Organism: Arctium lappa; assembly: GCA_023525745.1. Taxonomy (NCBI): domain Eukaryota; kingdom Viridiplantae; phylum Streptophyta; class Magnoliopsida; order Asterales; family Asteraceae; genus Arctium; species Arctium lappa. The sequence continues at coordinate 34,358,719 of CM042062.1, forward strand.
CTATAAGTGTCACATGAAAGGACACTTTGCTAGATAATGCAGGAGTGTTGTTCCAAACAACAACCACCAACAAGCTCAGAATGGAGGCTACAATCAGAACAAGAATCCTGCTCAAGCTCTTGTTTTTCAACAAGGAATGGGATTTGACTGGAGTGATCAAGCTGAGGAAGCCATTCAGAATCAAGCTCTTATGGCAGAAGTGTTTGATCTCCCCTCTGAGGTAATTTCTAATCTTTGCACTAAATCCTGCATAGACACTGTCAAAAGATACAGGGATCACAATCAAAGTATGTGTGATGACCTCAAAAGATTAGAAAAGGACAGAAGAGATTATGTGTTGATAGTAAAGAGATTTGAAGAGCAAGTCAAAGGCTTTCAAGATAATGAACTTCAACACTCTTATGACACAAACTATTGGAAGTGGGAAAAGAATGAGTTAGAGACCAAACTGTCTAAATCCTTAGAAGAGAGTGATAGGCTGAAAGAGGAACTGTCTAAAGTTAAACTTGACATAGAAAAGTTTTCATATGCTTCAAACGCAATGGATTCTCTTCTAAAGGCTCAGATTCATGATAAGATGAAGCCTGGTATTGGATACAACAATACACCTCCTCCTTACAACAACAACTATATCTCTCCTACTTCAGACTTGTTAGAAACTAAGGAGAAAAAGGACTTATCTGAGAAAGCTTTTAAGATAGATCCTTTGGATGAGGTAGTAATTAAGGATTTGACTGAGAAAGAAGCCAGTGAGTATATGGATAATGATGTGAGTAAAGACATCCCATTAGAAAACAACATTATCACCAATGAGGGATGTGGGAAAATCTGGGTCAAGTCCAAGGAGATAGAGAAGACCAAAGGAAAGGATAACAAGGTCCATTACAAACAAACCACGGTTGTGAATCCTGGATCTTGTAAACAGTGTGCTTGCAGTAAAGCCAAGAGCCTAAATTCTGGTTTAAAAAGAGTAAATCAAAGAAACTGGAATAATCAATGGGCTCAGAAGCAAGGAGTTGATCTGAGTAAAATCAATAGACCAAAACCTTGTTTCATATGTGGCAAGTTAAATCATTTGGCTAAATATTGCTTCTTTAACCCTACTCACCAACAGATGACCTTTCAAAGATTTGTGCAAAAACCTGTTGGTTATAGGAAGGCTGGAAAAAAATATGTGATAAAGAAACATGGTGAAAGTAAAGGCCCCATAAAGAAAAAGATTTTAAAAGAAAGTATCAAAAAATGTGGGTGCCTAGAAGCACTAAAACTGATAGTACTGCTGACAGGGTTAGTGCTGCTGGAAGTATTACTGCTGCTACCTGTGTTAGTACTGCTGAAAATATTAATGCTGCTAATACTGTTAGTACCTCTTCAAAGGTTAATACTGCCAACACAGTTACTGCTGCTAACACAGTTACTACTTCTAACAAGGTTAGTACTGCTAAGCATGCAAGTGCTGCTAAGTCAGTTAGTACTTCTAAAACCAGTACTGCTTCTAGCAAAAATGTTTCCAAGCCTATTATTGTGACAAAGTACTCCAAGAATGAGGAGTTAAAGTTCAAAAATCTTGTCAAGAAAGAATGCAAGTATTTTGATGAGAAAGGGGTACCCAAGACCACTTTGGCTTGGGTTCCTACTTCATACTAACTGTTTTATCTTATGTGCAGGGTAACCAACAGCTCAAGGGAAAGAGCATATGGCATGTTGATAGTGGTTGCTCTAGGCACATGACAGGCAACATGTCATGCCTTCAGGATTTCAAGCATATCAATGGAGGACATGTTGCATTTGGAGATAATCTTACTGGTGGTAAAATAAGTGGAAAAGGTAATGTCACCAAAGGTAAGATGACATTTGAGGATGTCTACTATGTTGATCAATTGAAGTACAACCTGTTAAGTGTATCACAGGTATGTGACAAACAACATAGTATATTATTTACAAATAATGAGTGTATGATCCTTGCTCCAGGGTTCAAGGTAGTTGATGAAAGCATGATACTACTTAGAACTCCAAGAAAGGACAATGTTTACTGTCTAGATATGGACAATGTTGATAGTGATTCATCTCTAAATTATCTTGTTTCAAAAGCTTCTGTAGATGAATCCTCTCTCTGGCACAGAAGGATGTGTCACATGAACTTCAAAACTATGAACAAACTTGTCAAAAACAATCTTGTAAGAGGTTTACCTTCAAAAGTATTTTCATGTGATGATCATTGTGTTGCATGTCTTAAAGGCAAACAGCACAAAACTTCTCATAAGACCAAAGAGATAAATTCAATTTCTTCTTGTCTCCAGTTACTGCATATGGATCTGTTTGGTCCTACAAATGTTATGAGTATAGGCAAGAAATCTTACTGCTTGGTTATTGTTGATGATTACTCTAGATTTACCAAGGTATATTTTCTAAGGACTAAGGATGAGACAAGTGGACTGATCAAATCCTTTATCCTGAGAATTGAAAACCAATCTAATCAAAAAGTAAAAGTCATTAGATCAGATAATGGGACTGAATTCAAAAATCTTGATCTAAACACCTTTTGTGAAGAAAAAGGCATTGAGAGACAATATAGTGCTCCTAGGACTCCTCAACAGAATGGTGTTGCTGAAAGGAGAAATAGGACACTAATAGAGGCTGCTAGATCTCTGTTGGCTGATTCAAAACTGCTAATTACCTTCTGGGCTGAAGTAGTTAATACTACCTGCTATGTCCAAAACAGAGTTCTAGTAGTTAAGCCAAAGAACAAGACACCATATGATCTTTTAAATAAAAGAAAACCTTTCATTGGATTTTTCAAACCTTTTGGGTGTCCTTGTACAATTCTCAATACCAAATCTCACTTAGGTAAGTTTGATAGCAAAACAGATGATGGATTTCTTGTTGGGTATTCATCTCAGAGTAAGGCCTACAGGGTTTTTAACTCATCTTCTAGAATAATTGAAGAAAGTGACAATGTCAAATGCAATGAAAACACACCAAATCCTATTGGAACTGGTCCTCAGTGGCTATTTGACATTGATTCACTAACTAACTCCTTTGGTATCAGTAGTGATTATGCAGGTTCAGGAAGTGGAGGATCAGGGACCACACAAGTTCAAGAAAGTATATCTAAATCTGTGATATTTCCCATACCCACAGTGAATTCTGTTGAAGACTGTGAAAAGGAACCATCTACTGGACCAAGTCAGAGTGAAGAAGAAACTAGAGATGAGGAGGCTCAAGAAAATAAAGAATCAGAAGTAGCTGCTGAAAACACTTCAGTTGAGTTTCATGACTCTAATCTAGAGGTTGGACTTAATGAAGAACCTAGTCATAACACCAGAGTTCAAAAGAATCATCCTCCACAGCTGGTAATAGGAGATATATCTTCTCCTATGATGACTAGACATCAAAGCAAGCTTCAAGAAATGCAAGATCAACAGCATACAGTGCTTTCTTGTTTTCTATCCCAGCTTGAGCCTAAAAAGGCACATGATGCTATGAAAGAATCTAGTTGGATAGAAGCAATGCAAGAAGAACTGTTACAGTTCAAGCTACAAGATGTATGGGATCTAGTAGACCTTCCTAAAGGACACAGAGCAATTGGCACTAAATGGATTTTCAGGAACAAGAGAGATGAAAGAGGAATTGTCATAAGGAACAAAGCAAGGCTGGTGGCTCAAGGGTATACTCAAGAAGAGGGTATAGATTATGAAGAAGTTTTTGCACCTGTGGCTAGGATAGAAGCAATCAGATTATTCCTAGCCTATGCTTCTTACATGAACTTCAAAGTCTATCAGATGGATGTAAAAAGTGCTTTTCTCTATGGTTCAATTGAAGAAGAGGTATATGTCTGTCAACCACCAGGGTTTGAAAACCCAAGCTATCCAGACAGGGTATACAATTTGAAGAAAGCTCTTTATGGACTGCATCAAGCTCCAAGAGCATGGTATGACACTCTGTCATCCTATCTCTTGGAAAATGGCTTTGAAAGAGGAGTCATTGATAAGACTCTATTTATCAAGAGAAAGAAGAAGGATATCTTGCTGGTCCAAATCTATGTTGATGACATTATCTTTGGATCTACAAGAGACAACATGTGCAAGGAGTTTGAGGAACTAATGCATCAAAGGTTCAAAATGAGTTCCATGGGGGAACTTACTTTCTTCCTTGGACTCCAAGTTCAACAGAAGTCAGATGGCATCTTCATCTGTCAATCCAAGTATGTGCAGGACATTCTAACCAAGTTCGGTTTCTCAGATTCAAAACCTGCCAGCACACCTATGGAGACACACAAGCAGATAACTGCAGATCTTGAGGGGGAGGATATGGATGTGCATCATTATAGATCCATGATTGGCTCTCTCATGTATCTCACAGCATCAAGGCCAGATATAATGTTTCCAGTCTGTGTATGTGCAAGATTCCAAGTTAGGCCAAAGCAATCTCACTTTCAAGCTGTTAAGAGGATATTCAGATATCTCAAAGGGCAACCCAGATTGGGACTTTGGTATCCTCATGACTGACCCTTTGACCTAATAGCATACTCAGACAGTGATCTAGGTGGGGAAAACTTGGACAAAAAATCTACTTTTGGAGGATGTCAGTTTTTGGGTGCTAGACTAGTTTCATGGCAGTGCAAGAAACAAACCACAGTGTCCACATCTACAACAGAGGCAGAGTACATAGCAGCTGCAAGTTGCTGTTCTCAAGTCTTATGGATTCAGAATCAAATGCTGGACTATGGGGTAACCTTTCTACACACTCCCATTTTTATTGATAATAGCAGTGCTATCAGCATTGTGAATAATCCTGTCAAGAACTCTAAGACAAAGCACATTGAGATCAGGTATCACTTCATAAGAGACTGTAATGAAAAGAAACTTATTCAAGTTGTAAAAGTTCATACTGACAACCAGTTTGCTGATCTATTCACCAAAGCTTTTGATGTGGGTAGATTCACTTTCTTGGTAACAAGTGTGGGAATGATCAACTCTGAATAAGCATCCTCTCAAAAAGTGGTTAAATACCTGAATATTATAGATTCTTGGTGTTACTAATCTTCCTTTGCAGGGCATACATAGCAGTACTCAATTCAGCCTAAGCTTCAAAGAGTAAGTTTGGTTAATACTGCTAGTTAGTTAATACTGCTCGCAGTTAATACTGCTCGCAGTTAATACTGCTCGCAGTTAATACTGCTCGTAGTTAATACTGCTAGTTAGTTAATACTGCTCGCAGTTAATACTGCTAGTTAGTTAATACTGCTTATCAGTTAATACTGCTCGCAGTTAATACTGCTAGTTAGTTAATACTGCTCGCAGTTAATACTGCTCGCAGTTAATACTGCTAGTTAGTTAATACTGCTTGTCCGTTAATACTGCTCTAGGTTAATAATGCTTATGATCCGAATACTATAAATACCCTTTGCCCGCCTAAAAGTTCATAACGACTCTTTGCATACTGTTCACTTGCGCTCTAAACCCTTTCTCTCTCAAGACTCGAAGTTTTCAGGCAAGTTTTTCACTAAGATCAATGGCATCCATGGCATTCATCGATGAACACAATGAGATCGCGATGCTACAAAAGCCAAAGCAAGCTGCAGGATTTCATCAGATTGTGGATTTCCTCAAGTCAAGCCATATTGCTCATGCTCTTACTGTATCGCCTTCAATCTATATCGAGCATCAAAGGCAGTTCTGGGCAAATGCCACCATTGTCGCTGAGAATGGTGTGCAAATGATCAAGACAAGGGTCTGTGAAAAACCACTAACAGTTACTGAAGAGGTTATTCGCATCAGTCTACGTCTAGACGATGCCTCTGGTATAACTTCTATCCCAAACGATGAACTGTTCTCTAATCTTACAAGAATGGAATATGGAGGCCCATTGGGTGTTTTTAAGTTCTCAAAAGCTAAATTCTCACCCCAATGGCGTTTTCTTGTTCATACCCTGATGCATTCCATCTCTAAAAAGACTACTGGATGGAGTGAGTTCAGCAGTCCCATTGCTTATGCTTTGGTCTGTTTGGCCACTGCCAGAAGGTACAATTTTTCACAAATGCTTTTCAATGATCTTGTTTCAAACATGGGAAACAAAAAGAGCTTTTATATGTATCCCAGGTTTGTTCAAGCAGTAATCAACCATGAATTGACGGATATTCCTCATTCTGCTGGAATATATGTACCTAAACCCCCCAAAGGCAAGGTTTTCTCAAATATGAGAAGATCTGTTGGGGACTCGGAAGGAGTTGACACCCCATTGTTCTCTACAATGATGGTGGTGTCCCAAACCAATGAAGGTATGGCAGCAGGGTCAAGGCCCCCATTAGACCATCCTACTGCTAGCCAATCCCAACCTTCCCACTCTAAATCTATCCCCCAGTCCCTTCTTGAAAAACCAACCTCACCTATCACCCAAACATACAAGAGGAAACAGGTAAAGAAGGCTCCTTCCCTTCTTGTACCAGAAACCCCCAAGCCTTTAAGCCCTCTAAGGGAGAATTCTCCTTTAGGGAATATCAATAGGGAAACCAAAGGGGTGTCTCCCAACCCCAAGGAGGTGCTCTCTGAGGAGGAGGAGGAAGAGCATATGGGTGATGAGGCTGCCACTACTCCTGCTAGCACAGAGGAGGAAAGTGGTAACATCAATAAGACCTCCCCCATGGCAACTTTGAATGAGCAATCATTCAAAGGTCCCTGGTGCCAAGAAACCACGGGGGTGGATAGTGCTTCTGCTAGGCAGAAGACTTCCACTACTAAAAGATCCAATTATCCTTCAAAAGAGGGTAACACTTCTAGAGAAGGTGAGGACAGATATAACTACCAGGAATTGATGGATACAATGGGAAACATCAACCTAGATGTTATGAAACAAGGAAAAGACATAGAGGAGATGAAGCTGGTGATCCTGTCACAACAAGTCCAGATTGCTAAATTGAAGAAGATGGTGACCAGGCTTGTACAGAGGAAGAAGAGGAAGCAGTTTGTCTTAAAGAAGAGGTCAACTAATAAAGATGCTTCCAACAAGGGGGAGAAAGAGGCTGAAACAGAGAAAGAAAGTACAGCTGAGAGGCCATTTAAGGTTGAGGGGGAGGAAGAGGAAGAAAAAGAAACAAAATTTGCTGAAGCAGCATAAACTGTTAATACTGCTGAAGTAGCAGTAACAGAAGCAGCAGTAACAGGGCTTTCTGTAGAAGAATTGGAGATAGCAGAAACTCTGGTAAAAGCTAAGAATGACACTCCTAAGGCTACTCAAAAGGCCAAAGGAGTGGTCATCAATGAAGGAGAACCTCGAAAGAAGAGAATGAAGGAGGATATAAAAGGAAAAGGAAAGATGGTTGAACCTGAACAACCTTCAAAGAAGAGGAGTCAGATTGAAATGGATGAGGAGATGGCAAAGCAGCTTCAAGAGCAAATGGAAAAGGAGGAGCAAATTCAAACAGAAACAGATAGAGAGCTTGCAAGGATAATGGCCAGAAAACTCAATGAAGAATATCAAGAAAGTTTAAAAGAAGAATCTGAAGCCAAGAAAAGCTCTGTGAAAGTGTCTAAGCAGAAAATGCCAGTGATGAAGCAGAAAAGACAACCCTCCAAGACCTTTTTGGCCAATCAGGAAAGAAGAAATATGATAAATTTCCTGAAAGGTGCAATTGGAGTCAAGGGGGAGATGTTTACCAACATGACATACAGTCAAGTTGAGGAGCTCTACAGGAAGGAAATGGCAAAGCTCCAAGGGGACTACTCACAAAGGGAAGAGGCTGAAAGAAGAATGAAGGAGAGACATGATCTAAACATTCAGCAACCATTCCCTGAGGAAGTCACACCTACAAAAGAGAATAAGGAAGACTCAGAGAGTGTTGGTGTAGAAGCTAAAGCTGGAAAAAGGGTGAAGACAATTGCTTTCAAAAAGCAGTCTAAAAGGCCCAGAGTGGAAGAAACAGCTGGTTCTACAGCAGAGCATTCAGAGGTACCTATAGCAGAATCAGTACAACTTCCAGAACAGTCAAGTAAGCCAACTGATGAGAGTATGGATCTGTACATGACAATAGTGGAACCTTTGAAGGCTGTTCCAATCTCTATGCAAGCTCCAGAGATCATCTTCTGGGATATTCTAAGAGACAGTGGAAAGACTTTCTTCAGAATCAAGAGAGCTGATGGTTCATTTGAAGCTTATTCAACATGGGGGAGAGTTATCAGAAGTTGTTCAAGAGCTGATATAGAAGAATTATATAAAGTGGGGATGAAACTTTATGAACCTGTGTTGAAAGGTACTGAAGAGAATCTTCTCAAAGTGACATTGGAATACTTGTGCATGATGTTTGATCCAGAAAGAGTAAATTACAGGATTAAAGATCATAAGCATGAGTTCATATTCAAGAAGATTGATAAATGGATATTGTTTGAAAACTGTGGAGTATACATGATTACTATTGACAACTGTTATCATGAATACTACCTGGTGGACAAAATCTATGAGCATAGCAAAGAGAAGCTAGAAGGGATGCTTAAAGCTACACTGGTATGTACAAAGGATTCAGAGATGGCAAAGATTGTGGTAAGAAGAACTGTAAATCAAAGTTTGGGCCTAGATCCAAATTTGGGAAATTGAACCTGAGGTGTTGAAAGCATCTTGAAGAGCATCTGAAGAACTTGACTTCTTTTCCTAAAAGTCAAGTTAGGGGGAGATTGTTGGGAACTGAAGAATTTACCAAGTATGGTTAAAGCTGCTGGTTCAGAGTTACTACTGCTAGAAGACTTCAAGGTTAATACTGCTGAGTATTACTACTGCTAGTAGAATTAATACTGCTAGTCATAGTTAGTGCTGCTTGAACAAAATTAGTACTGCTAGTAGTTAGTGCTGCTTAGTAGTTAATGCTGCTAGAAGAGATTAATGCTGCTGAAGATTAATACTGCTTATATGATAGAGATTCGCATGGAAGGATAACAGCTGGATGGACTGAAGATTATGGAAGGCTTAGAGATATACATGGAAGATATACTGAAGATATTTTTATTTATTGTAATTATCTTTTGATTAGTATATGTATAGAATGTATAGAATAGTTTAAATTAATCATTCATTCTAAGTTCTAGAAAAAAAAATCAACCTCAAGGCATAGATCCTAATTCTAGAGAAGTAGAATTCGTCTTGAAAGAGTCTGTTCTTCAAGATTGAGGTTGAGTGTGTAATCTTGTGATTTCAATCATTCAATACAAGTTTACAGTTTGTTATTCATATTTATTGTTTATGATTACTGTTTCATTGAATATCAAAGTGTTATTCCGCAAACTTCTTTGATATTGTTTCTGAGAATTAATTCTTGTTGAGAATTCGATCCTGACAGATCTCATCTGATTACTTCACAAGCAACATAATATCTAGAAAAGATATTATCAAAAACTAACTAAACTAATATAATAACTAAACATAATATCTAGATATTTAGTTAACAACTAACTAAATTACTTAAACACAATAAGCTAACTTTGACTATTTATTACAAGTAAACATTAGACTAATCTTGAGAGCCGACTTTCCGGCTTTAGCTTCAGATTGCGATCTTCAGATTGGATGATGTTGAATTCAATGAGACTGTGCTCTAACAATCTCCCCCTTTGGATCAAGATCATTACTTAAAAAGATTTATCCAAAAGATCTGTGCAATTCAATCTTCTCTTTTTTAGCTCAGAAGATGCAATCTCCTTCTTAGTCTTCAGAATGCAATAATCTTCCCCTTTTGATGTAGATAAAATCTCTTTCAGATGTTGGGAAGAAATTATCTCTAGTTATAGCTCAGATTGTTGAATCAAAGTATCTTCAAAGAAAATTTCTTGCAATTCAGCATGTCTTCAGAATACTTGCTCTAATCTTGTGTTGTTCCTAGATTTCTTGTGTTGGTTCTTTAGCGCTTCTCCCCCTTTTTGATGAAAAGAGGAACGAGTTCATCAAAACTTTATGTCAAGAAATGTCTTCCATACGGAGCCTCTGATCCGTCAATTCATAAGATATTCAACCAGATCTTTGCAAATCCAGACAAAATAATCGTGTAACACCTGAATCAACAAATGAATCAGTTAAAATGCCTGTCAGTAACACTAAGTCACTGTGTGTAACGAATACACATTGGAAAGGAGCTTTTTGATGTTCACTCCCCCCAGGGCTTCCATTCAATCATCAAAACACCACAAAGGTAAAGTCTATGAACGTTATGACAAAGAAACAAATTCCTTGTGTGTTTGTGCTTGTGATAGAAAGAATTAAGCACTTGATGATCGCTTATGAGGCTCAATATTGTGTAAACCACTGAGACAACAGTAAGTTAAACACAAACTCAATGTGCATGATTGAAGTGCGAAGGTGGGGCAGACTTCCTTCTTTTCAATATCCAGATTTTCCAAATGAAAATCAGATAGCAAATGTGTTGCTTCCCCTTTGAAAATGTGAAACACTTTCTATTTTTTAGTAGAAAATAAGTAGCTGGTGGTGTTAATCAAGAGTTGGCATGGGCTAGTTGTCTGTTTCAATAATGTTCACCAAATAAATGTGAAACACTAGAATTGTGGCTGCCCGACTCAGAAAGTAGTTGGTGCAGAGTTCTGATATTCTTTTAACTCTGTTCTCACACCCTCTTTCTTTTAAACATTTAGCTCACTCTAACCACACTTTCTTTCTTTGTTTGACACACTCATTTCTTTTGATTTCTCACACTCAATCACTATGGATTAACTTCGTGGGTAGAAATCACTGGTTAAGGTGATTCCATAGAAGTTTCTTGTAAGTCCTAGCATACTGATCCCGTATATCCTATAAAGAATATGTTGCTCAAACTGGTTTAGCTTATCATGTAAGCTCATGTAAAACATTTAAAGTACACTCCCAAAATATAAAATCTGATGAAAAATCGGGAAGTGATTTGAACATTTAAAAACATGTTTTCAATGAATGAAAGTTATCCTTCTTTCATCCATATATGAGATTAAGATAAAGGATTATACCTTTACGTGCAATCTTATATCTCATGAAGCTAAGCTTAAAGTCATAAACATATGATCTTGTAAGCATCTCTCAAAAATCTGCAAAAGTCTTATGTCTATGTCAAAGCAAAATTTATTCACTTATATTGAAAAGACAAAAAGCAGTAAAATTATGAAAGTACGAGTTCTGATCAGAAATAATCAGAAGTCATATCCAAACTTCTTTGATTTGACGAGCTCCCTCTAAAATCATGCATTACAAAAATTTGGCATAAAAGGTAAATGCAGAAATTAGTGAGCTCCCCCTCAAAATAACAATGATTATCTACCAATGTCTTCACATACTCCCCCTTTGATCATGAACAGAATATTGAAGTGCAGATATCTTGCGGAAAGGAAGAAATGAAGAAAAATTTACAATAAGAAACTTTAATAGGTAACTACCGATTAGGTCTTAAGATTTAGCATACCAAGCTTAGAGACAAGAAAATTGAATCTCTTATCGTCTAAGGGTTTGGTAAACAAATCTGCAAGCTGATAATCAGTTTTTACAAAGTAAAGTTCAATTGTTTCTTTTTCAACATGATCTTTTATGAAGTGATACCTGACATCGATGTGTTTGGTCTTTGTATGTTGAACAGGATTAGTTGTTATCGCGATTGCACTCTTCGAGTCACGGTATATTGGGATATGGTTAAAGTGAAAACCGTAGTCACACAGTTATGTTCTCATCCATAATATCTGAGAACGGCAGCTAGCAGCAGCTACATATTCTGCTTCGGCCGTTGAAGTTGAAACACAAAGTTGCTTCTTCGATGCCCAACTTACGAGTTTATCACCGATGAACTATATATGACCTGACGTGCTCTTCCTGTCTAACATACAACTAGCATGATCTGCATCTGTATATGCTGTTAGTTCAAAACTAGTATCTTTAGGATACCACAGACCAAGATCTGCAGTCCCCTTCAGATACCTAAAAATACACTTAACTGCAGACACATGAGATTCTTTAGGATTGGCCTGATATCTTGCACATAAGCATGTTGAAAACATTATATCTGGCCTACTAGAAGTAAGATACATCAAAGAACCTATCATTCCTCTATAATTCCTAACATCAACAGCCTTTCCAGAAGGTTCGGTGCCAATCTTAGTACCTGGTGTCATTGAGGTACCAATCGGTTTTGAATTTTCTATTTTGAACTTCCGAAGAATTTCAAGAATGTATTTTGATTGATTGATAAAAATCCCCGTCGAGAATTGTTTGACTTGTAATCCGAGAACGAAATTCATCTCTCCCATCATATTCATTTGAAATCTTGACACCATATGGTTTGAAAAATTCTTACAGTACTTAGGATTTATAGAGCCAAAAATAATATCATCCACATAGATTTGAATAAAAATGATATCGGCTTTTTCCTTTTTAATAAACAAAGTGGTATCAACCGTACCTTTTGTAAAACCAGACTTGACTAAAAATTGAGATAGGATATCATACCAGGCGCGAGGAGCTTGTTTCAGTCCATAGAGTGCTTTGTCGAGAATGTAGACGTGATTCTGTTAGCTCCAAATCATCTGTTTGTTAAAGTGTTGAAAATACCAGTCCTATTTCAGAGGACTTTCAAGAAGATACACTTCAGAGGACGAAGACGTCAGAGGACGAAGACTTCAGAGGACAAACCTGCCTCTGAAGTACTTATCAGAGATTGCAACTTTCAGAGAAGACATCAGAGATGGCTTCATCAGAGGCTCTGAAGACAACATCAGAGCTCTGAAGACATTCTCTCTGAAGATGTTCACATTGAAGTTTTCTATGAATGAACAGAAGAACAGATGACACGTCACTTAGTGATAAGATTTACTTTCTAGAGTAGGTCACTGTTCAGCATGCTCTTTTTCGTCATACAAGTACACTGCTTACTTTATGGTCCTATAAATAGGACCATCATCTTATTATTCAAAGTGTGCTTAAGAAGTTATATATCTGATAATATAAGTTGAATACTTTATTCTAAGAATATCTTGTTTATCTTTATCTGCTTTATGAACTGTGATATTTGAATCTCCTTTGATATTAAACTGTATTACTTCCGCTGTCATTACTCTTGTTGTTTATATCATTGTTACGAGATTAGATCTGGGATCCAACAATTGGTATCAGAGCCATCTTTGTTTCTAAAACAAAGAAAGATCATATCTGCATACTCGGATAGATTTACATCTCATTGATTCTAAAACTTTCAATATCTGTGCATGTTCATATAAACCCAGTTTATTCAAGAACATCATATGCTCTAGATTTGACAGTAAATCGCAGTTCATTACAAAAAGCATCAGTTCTTAAAATTTTTTATATGGCAAACTCAAGCATAAGTGCCATGTATACAGCTGGGTCATTAACAAAACCTCCTACACTTTTAAGGGATGAATATCCCCAATGGAAAATAAGGATGGTAAATTTTCTAGAAGGTATGGACAGGGATCTTTTTAGATCTGTGAACATTGGACCTCACATTCCAATGGTGTTGGTACCAAGAGTTCCTGCAACAGCAGATACTGCCGAAATACCTGCATATTATGAAAAGAAAACCACAAACTTCACTGATGAAGAAAATAATATGATGGATAATGACTCAAAAGCTGTTAGATTACTCATAATGGCCATTCCCAATGATATCTTTCAAGAACTTGATTCTTGTAAAACTGCAAAAGAGATATGGGATCAGTTGTTAAATCAACTTGAAGGTGGCCTACAAACTCAGAAAAATAGAAGAAATCTATGCATCAATGAATATCATGATTTTCATGCTCTACCAGAAGAAAGTTTACACCAAACTTACTCAAGATTCAACATTCTAATAAACAAATGTAGAAAGTTTGGAGTGATAAGAACAAAAGAGGAAAACAACGTTCTTTTTTTTGAAAAGCTTGAATGAAGAATGGTTACAACTGTCCATGTCTATACAGGCTAATCAAGATCTTGAGTCATGGTCATTAACTGACATTTATGGTACTCTTGTTGCACATGAAAAAGAAGTTATGAAGCAAAAATCAAAAACCTCTTTGGGTGGACCCCTTGCACTTGTTTCAAAACAAACATCGAAAGAAAACAACTGTGAAGAGTCACAAAAATGTTTGGAAACAAAAAGAAGATCCAAAAAGGTTTTGATAGCAGAAGAAACTCATACTGATTCAGACTCAGATGAAGATATAAGTGCCTTTGCCAAATCTCTTGCATTAATCACTCATCAGTTTAACAAGAAATTTGGTAAGAAGGTATTTGAAGGAAGAAAAGAGAATGAAGAAAGAAGAAATCCGGAGAGAAGATTTCAACAAGAACCCAGATTCACTCAATATAGTGATCAAAAGGGTGCAAACTTCAACCATGAAAATGCAACACCACAAACAAGACCACAACAACCATTCCAACCAAGGTATCCACAACCACAAAGATACTTCAAACCTCAAGAACAGAAGCCAGAGACAAGCACTACCACTCTTCCACCAAATCAAAATGATGGAAGATGCTTCAGATGTGGAAAATCAGGCCACTTCTCTGCAAACTGCAGAGGAAAACTTGTCAAAGATCAAGATTACTACAAGAACAAATACAAATACAATGTAAAAGAAAGAGTTCTTGTAGCAGAAATGGAAGACTGGCTATCTGACTCAACAAGTGATGGTGAGGAAGAGCCTACCAATCTCTGTGGTATGGCTTTTTCAGATGGAAATCAAACTGATGAAGCATCCGAAGATAACTCTGAAAAGGTAAACTCTCTTTACACCTTTGACAGTGATCCTGAAATAGATGATTTTAAACTAATTAATGAACTTCAGGATCTAAAGCAAAAGTTTGTTGTAGAAAAAGAGAAGAGAGAGCAAGTAACAAAAAAGCTCATTTTTTACAAAAGAGAAAAGAATCTTCTGGAATCAGAAAAGAAAGAAATTTTTCTTGAAAAAACCAAACTTGAAGAAACCAACAAGCAAAAAGAAAAATCATTTTCGGATGAAATAAAAGAGATTAAAAAAGTTTTAAAAGGAAAAGAAGAAGAAGTAAAGAAATCTGAGTATGAAAGGCTCAATTCTATTGCCTTAAGCAAATATTTTCAAAAGGAAAGAGAAATCCTACATCAATCTCTAGATAGACAAAATCTACGAATCAAAAGCTATGTCAATGCACAAAGTGTTTTCGACAAAATAAAAACTCAGATGGACTCTCAAGGGCTAGGATTCAATGAGTTGAATTCATTTAATGGATTGGAGAAAACTTCACTTTCTTCCACTTTCTGTATAGGAAAGGTCCAAAGCTCTGCAGATCCATCTCTGAATAATTTCAAAAGAATGAAAACATCAGAGGGATCAAAAGCAAGAGCTTTAAATTTCAAAAATACAAAGTACTCTGAAGTAAAAGACATTAAAGAATCTGTGTTACAGATAAAAGAAGAAACTTCAGAGGTACACTTTACAAAACCTCAGAGCTATGATTCCAAAGAAGTTTTCAGATTTGATGCTTTCATCTCAAGTGAATCAGAGACATTTGAACCAAGTACCTCTGATACAAGTACTTCTGAAAATGAATCTCAGAGTTCACTTAATCCGAATGCTCCTCTGTATTCACCAAAGTCAGATGAAAACATCAGAACTACATTTAAAGATGATGTTCAAAAGATTTGGGAAGAAAATGTCATGGAGGACTTAAAAAAAAGCATGAAACGGATCATCAAAGTCTCTAGATCAAAAGAAATAAAAAAACCAATAGAGGTAGATATCTCTATTAAATCTAAGAGAGACTTTCTTGACTCTGATTCAGAATCTGATTTACAGATTGATGAACAGATTTTTGTAAACCAGGGAATATAATTCACAAAAAGATAGAAACTGTTGGCTCTGGTATTTTTGAATGTTCCAATTTCAGTATTGAAAACCAAAACCAGAATACCAATAAGTCCTGATTTTGCAAATATGTGTTTACAAGCAAAAACATCTCTAGAACTTGAAAAAGAGTTGCAAGAAAAGGCAAAGAATAAAACAAACACTTCTGGTTCTTACACCTATAAAACAATAAAATTCTCTCCTGAACAAAAAGGCAAATGGACAAAAATTAACCATATTGATCCTGTCTGTGCAGTAAGCAGCAAAGAAAAGAAGATGTTTTTGAACAAGAAAAAGCAACTTGAAAAGAAGACTGTCTATCAAGCAAAAAGAAAAGTAGTTAGGGATAAATGTAATATTCCTAGTGCTAGTTACAAAAGAAGTCAAAATGTAACAAATGCTTTTAATAAAAAGAAAAACTTTGCTCCTACTTCTTCTTGTTCCATTAATTGTAACTGCATTTATCTCTTGATGAAACTGAAAAATCATTTTAAAGGATCACACTACCTTTTGAATAAATCTCTGAAAAATATCTCAGAGACAAAATCTCAAAAGAAGACAAGAAAAGGCAAGACATCAAAAGATGAGATGCCAAAAAGTCATACAATTCCACCAAAGTCTAACACAAAAGGACCCATAATGAGGTGGGTACCTAAGAAACAATAATTTGTCTTGCAGAAACAGTCAATGCCAATCTGGTACCTAGATTCTGGATGTTCAAGGCATATGACTGGAAATAAAGAACTGCTATCCTCATTCAAAGCAAAATCCGGAGGAGCAGTTACTTTTGGAGACAACAAGCAAGGACAGATTAAAGGATATGGTGAATTATCAAGAGGAAATGTTTCTGTATCAAAGGTTGCTTATGTGGATGGATTAAAACACAATCTGATAAGCATAAGTCAACTTTGTGATCATGGTTTCAATGTGAAATTTCAAAGAAAATATTGTTCACTTCTTCACTCAGAATCAGGTCAAGAAATGCTAAGAGCAGACAGAAAAGGTAACCTCTACAGAATGAACTTTACCAAAATCACAGACACTGATTCAGAGAAACTTTGTCTTGTATCTCTGAATAGTGAGGAAATTTGGCTCTGGCATAAAAAGTTTTCACATCTAAACTTTTCCTCACTTGATAAGTTAGTTAAACTTAATTTGGTTAAGGGATTACCATCTCTAAAGTTTAACAAAGATCATCTTTGTTCTGCTTGTGAGATGGGAAAAATGAAAAGATCTTCCCATAAAACCAAAAGTGAAAACAACTGTCCTAGACCTCTACACATGCTTCATGTGGACCTATGTGGTCCTATCTCTGTACAGAGTCTAGCAGGTAAGAAATACATTCTGGTTCTAATTGTTGAATTTTCCAGATACACATGGATAGAATTCATTAGAGCTAAATCTGATGTACCTGAAATATTAATAAGGTTGTTGAAAAGATTACAGGTTCTATTCAGCAGCAAAGTTCAGAAACTAAGAAGTGATAATGGAACAGAGTTCAGAAATGCCAAAATCAATTCTTATCTATCAGAAGAAGGCATTACCCCTAACTTCTCTGCA
Source organism: Arctium lappa (assembly GCA_023525745.1). Lineage (NCBI taxonomy): Eukaryota > Viridiplantae > Streptophyta > Magnoliopsida > Asterales > Asteraceae > Arctium > Arctium lappa. Next base: position 34,376,112 of record CM042062.1, read on the forward strand.
GCAAGAACTCCTCAACAAAATGGAGTAGTTGAAAGGAAAAACAGAACACTTGTTGAAGCTGCCAGAACAATGCTTGCTGAATCTGATCTTTCAACAAATTTTTGGGCAGAAGCAGTAGCAACAGCCTGCTTCACTCAGAATAGAGCTACAATTGTGAAGAGATTTCAGAAAACATCCTATGAACTCATTCACAATAGGAAACCTAATATTAAATATTTTCATGTTTTTGGATGCAGGTGTTATATTCTGAAAGATAGAGAATATCTTGGAAAGTTTGACAAGAAAGCTGATGAGGGCAAATTCATTGGATATTCATTAGCCTCAAAAGCTTTCAGAGTGTTCAATCTTAGAACAAGGACTATCCAAGAAAGCATCAATATCACTTTTGACGACAATAAAAGCTCTAAACAACAAGAAAGTTTATCACAAATCTCTGAATCATCAAGGGAATCTGAATTAAACAAAATATTTGAAGATTTCTTTGATGATGAAGATATCTCTGAAGTTATCTTCAGAGATAGACAGAGAGAGAATTCAGAAGAACCTCAAGAAACAGGTACAACCCTTTCAGGACCCTCTGAACTAACACCTTCTGTTTCACCAAATACAGATCAGCAAAGTGAATCAGAAGATGATCAAGAAGTATCTGAAGCAACTCCAAAACCAAATGATGAACAAGAATCTGCATCTTTGGAACAAAACTCAGAGCCTCTGAACAGTACAACAGAGGCATCACCTTCAGAGCCTCTGAACAGTACAACAGAGGCATCACCTTCAGAGCCTCTGAACAGTACAACAGATGTATCACCTTCAGAGCCTCTGAACAATACAACAGAGGTGTCACCAAACGTCAGAGCCTCTGAAACTCAAACTGCACAAATTATTGCTCCAATCACCAGATGGACAAAAGATCATCCAATTGATCAAATCATTGGATCCTCATCCGAAGGAGTTAAAACAAGATCTGCCACCATCAATGAATGCTTCTATGTAAACTTTTTGAGCATTATTGAACCAAAGAAGGTAAAAGAAGCTCTTGAAGATCCTCATTGGATTTTTGCAATGCAGGATGAACTTCAAGAGTTTGTAAGAAACAAAGTCTGGACCCTAGTTCCCCTTCCCAAAGGAAAATTTGCAATTGGAACGAAATGGGTTTTCAGAAACAAAAAGGATGAGGATGGAATAATAATCAGAAACAAAGCCTGATTGGTTGCAAAAGGATATTGCCAGGAAGAAGGCATTGATTATGATGAAACATTTGCACCTGTAGCTAGGCTAGAAGCAATCAGAATCTTCTTAGCCTATGCTGCACACAAAGGATTCAAAGTTTATCAAATGGATGTTAAATCTGCATTTCTTCATGGTAAATTAAATGAAGAAGTCTATGTCCAACAACCACCTGGATTTGAAAGTACAGAGTATCCTAATCATGTGTATTATCTGGATAAAGCTCTGTATGGACTCAAACAAGCCCCAAGAGCTTGGTATGAAACACTGTCCACTTTTCTGATTAACAATGGATTTGAAAAGGGCACAATTGATACTACCTTATTCATCAAAAGGTACAAGAATGAGATGCTTTTAGTACAAGTTTATGTTGATGACATTATATTTGGCTCTACCAATCAAAAGTATTGTGACAAGTTCTTAGAGTTGATGAAGAGTGAATTTGAGATGAGCCTCATGGGAGAATTAACTTTCTTTCTAGGCTTACAAGTAAAACAAACTTCAGAAGGTACATTCATAAGTCAATCTAAGTATGTCTCTGAAATTTTGCAAAAATACAAACTCACTGATTCAACTTCGATGAGAACACCTCTATCCACCGGAGTCAAACTTGACTCTGATCCATCAGGAGAGTCTGTGGATATAAAAACCTACAGAGGCATGATAGGTTCACTATTATACTTAACTGCAAGTAGGCCTGACATAATGTTTGCAACATGCCTTTGTGCTAGATATCAAGCAAATCCAAAGGTATCTCATTTAACTGTTGTCAAAAGAATTTTCAGATACCTCAGAGGGACACAAACATTAGGCCTCTGGTATCCAAAACTTTCAAGTTTTGATCTAACAGCTTACACTGATGCAGATCATGCTGGATGTAAGCTTGACAGAAAAAGTACCTCTGGGTGTTGTCAGTTATTGGGCAATAAGTTGGTAAGTTGGTCATCCAAGAAACAAAACTATGTTTCCACTTCAACTGCAGAGGCAGAATATGTTGCTGCTGCTAGTTGTTGCTCACAAGTATTATGGATGAAAACTCAGCTCAGAGATTATGACCAACAATTTGACAGAATTCCAATTCTCTGTGATTCAAAAAGTGCCATAGCCATCTCTGCCAATCCAGTACAGCACTCCAAAACCAAGCACATCGATGTAAGGTACCACTTTCTGAAAGATCATGTTGAAAAAGGAACAATAGAGATGTATTTTGTACCAACTGAACTTCAACTTGCTGATATTTTCACAAAAGCTTTAGATGAACGAAGGTTCAATTTTTTAATTAGCAAGTTGGGAATGTTGAATATGTCTACCTAACAAGAGAGTATCTGATAGTATATCAGAGTATCTGATCCTTTCATCAGAGCCTCTAGACTTTTTCAAATATGGTAAAAATCACTCTTTTGAATCTCCAAGCATGTGTCAAGGGGGAGACAACGACCCTTTCATCTTTTAAGGGGGAGAAAAGATCTTGTCTCTGATGTTTTTATCAGAGCCTCTGATCTTGTCTCTGATGTTTTTATCAGAGCCTTTCACCGTCTCTGATGGATTTATCAGAGCCTCTGATCTTGTCTCTGATGTTTTTATCAGAGCCTTTCACCTTGTCTCTGATGGATTTATCAGAGCCTCTGATCTTGTCTCTGATGTTTTTATCAGAGCCTCTGATCTTGTCTCTAATGGATTTATCAGAGCCTCTGATCTTGTCTCTGATATTTTTATCAGAACCTCTAATCTTGTCTCATTAAACAAATATTCAAGGAAAAAAATTTTAAATAATAAATCTTTTTGGATAACCACTCGTTTCTTTTCAAAAAACCCAACTGGCGGTTTTCGGACACAAAGCGGTTCTCCCCTACACGTCTAAACGTGTCACCCATCAATTCGGGGATGATGGAACGTCCTTCCTGAAATTGGGACTCTCAGTCGCCGCTTCAATAACCTCTCCCTCTACCTTCCTTTTGTAGCTATAAAATACCCTTATTCACTTCCCATTATTCTTTACGCTCTCAAAATCCAAAAGCCGAATCTCTCTTTCTAAGCTTTCATCTTTCTCAACCTGCATCAATGGCGGCTCATTCCCAAACTTCAGATAACTCAAGCAAACTTGTTCCAAGCTTGAATTTGGTACAGTTCGATGTTCCAGTCAAAGGAAACAACTACTTTCTGGACGTAACCCCATCAAAATATGATGAACAGTTTCGCCCAATCCTCGACTTTTTCACCAACTGCGAACTCAATGATGTTCTAACCAAACATGCCTCAGATATTCCCCTTCGCTTTGTCCAACAATGGTGGTATTCAAGTGAATACGACGATGAAAAGGAAGGACTCGTTGGGCACATTGACCTAGGTGAACAAAGCTTAAACATAAGAATAACCCCACAAACCCTAACTCGCCGATTCAACCTCCTCACCACAACTGATCTTCAAATAGAAACCTTTGAGAAACCCCCAACTCAAGAAGTTCTTCTTCAGTTCCTCCAACACTTAGGCTACAACAAAGAAATAACACACCTAAGTCAATTCAGACGTCAGTACCTGCCTCCCAAATGGAACTTTATGTTCAGTGTTCTCAACCGAACAATAACCTGCAAGATTGGAAGTCAGGATCAGACTCATCCAGCGATAATAGCCATAATGTATGCTCTCTTTTTCAACAGAAGCATCAATATGGATCACATTCTCTTCTGTGAGATGCTGACAGCGGTGGACAAGAAGAACAAGGACTTGGCCAAAGGAAAACAACCAATATCGGTACTGTTTCCCCGATTCATCTTAGTGGTCATTCAACGAGCAATGGAGAAATTCTCCATCACTGAGGAGGGGCCAATGACACCTCTGTTTATGATGAACTCATTCAAAGCCACAGAGGTTCCTCCTTATCCACATGACCGACGTTTCCCACACACCATGATTGAAATTATTCCTGCTGACTCTCCTACCCATCTCCTACTTAGTCGTGTTGCCCAATCATCAGAACCGATGATGGGATCCCCAACACACTTAGGTTCTGAGCCTGAGCCTGAATCAGAGAGTGATATCTCTGATACTGCTCAAAACAATAACAGAGCGCAACCAGAGGGTGGCTCTGAGAGAGTGAGGAAGAGAAAACATGAGAACCCTTCCTCTGACGAAGAGAATAACTCTGTCAGAGCAGAGGAAGGTGAGGAAGAGAGATTTCCAGAGGGTGAGTTTCTAAACTTAGAATCTGAGGGCGGTGAGGTAGAAAAAGATGTCCTTGATGACACAAATGAGAGAATCCAAAGCCCAAATCCCAGTGCAAACAAATTCACTGTCCAAGATGGTCCAGCATCAATGGACATTGAAACAGAGGTGCACACCTCGAACCCTTCCCATCCTAACCGCTCAGAGGCATCTGTTTCTGCCTCTGACGCATGCACCAGAGGGGAAAACTCTGATATGGCTAAGTCCTCCCAAAAGGACTTAGACCAAGATAAAAATACTCAATCACCCAAGAGTATGTCACCTCCACCCACACATGATGCCTTTGTGGCTCAAACTAAGTTGGACCGTCCCTTAGAACGTAAGGATTGCCTGTCAGAAAAAGAATGGCACGACCTTCTTGCACAAGGAATCCTTAGCCTGGACAACAAGGTTTCCAAACACATTCGGTTCTCATCATCAGATTCTGACTCTGATGATCAGAGACCAATCGGAATCATTATAGGGAAATCCTTGAAAAAGGGTCCCCAAGGATTAATGGGAAGTCCTTCCGGAGACAACATCAAACCACCTCCGAAAGAAGGCCCCTCTGAACTCGAGGGACACTTAGAATCATGTGTTGATCCTAAGGTCACCCCCTCTGATTACGTTACCAAAGAGGAGTTCAAAATCTTTGGGGATGAAATCATAGAATCTCTGAAGGAGATTAAACTTCAAATGGAGAAGACCTCAGAGGCCTCTGCCTCAAACTCTAAAGTTGCAAAGCTCACTTCAGAGGTCTTTGAGCTGCGCACGACTGTTAACTCTCAGAACGCTAAACTGGATGCTCTGGAAAGCCTGGTCATCAAAAATGACTCGGTTCTATCCAGAGAAATTCAGAACTCCACAACAGAGCTCCTCAAGGTGCTTCCTACTCCCTCTTCCCCCACTCCAACACTTGCAGACTTTTCTCAATTCAAAGAGGAAGTCTTGCGTTCTTTGGCAAAGGTACTTGCAAAGATCCCTACCTCCGCTACTGCTGCTCCTACTACATCAGAATTTGTTACAAAGGCTGACCTAACCAACTTCTCCAAGAAGATCACCAGCAATGTAATGACTATCTCCAGCAAGTTCGTCTCCAAAACCACTCAGCAGCACAAAAAGATTGAAGACCTTCTGCAGAATGTCAAATCTTCAGAGGGAATATTGAAGAGAAAGGAACCAGAGGTCGCATGCTCTGAGGAAGCTCGGAAGAAGGCCAGGTATGAAGATTCTGATGACTTGGATGACCAACCTCCGGGGTCATCTGATCTTCATAAGGGGGAGAAGACGACTACACCAAAAACTGTTGAAACACAAAAGGAGTCCACTCCCTCTGAATCAAACCAAAGAAAGGAAAAAGGAACAGAGAGACGTTCAAGCTCAACCTCTGCTGAAGATAACCAGGCCACTCTAAAGTCGCCAGTACCTGTCATCTTTCTAGCACCATCCACTTTAAGTGTTCCAATAATAGCTGCAACTCCATAAACTATTGGAGCTCTGGAAGAAGATGAAGACGAGCAGCTAGTAGACTTCTCTACATCAGAAGATGCATTCTCATCACCAGAAAGACCAACTTATGTGATGAGAGATGCTTACGAATCAGAATCTGAAAAGGAAGAAAAATCAGATTCTGAAGAAGAAGTTGAAGTAGTTGATGTCGAAGAATATGTCTTCAAAAATGCTCAACCACATCATACTTCAACAATGTCAGAGCTGAGGGAATCACCAGACATAGATGGCTACATCTCTGAACCCTCAAAAGAAGATCCTCCACAAACAATGGAACCAGAAACCATGGTTGTTGATGAACAGGCTCCTTCAGAGAATCCTGTTCAGAAAGCAAGCATCGGTCTTCCAGGAAAAGTGTTTAATAAACCTCCCACATTCCTCGAATCAAATCCCGAAGCTTCCATAGAAGACCACTTCAGATACATTTACTGTGAGTTCAACATGGCAGACACACTGGTCATTCCTCTGAATCCAAGAATCAGAGAGGACATGCCAGACTATGAGCGAAGATTTATCAGAGATAAAACCAAACCAAGAGCACAGGTCCTCTCTGATGATCCAATCATCAAAATCAACAAAATCTCAGAAAAGACCTTTGCTTACAACAAGATTATCTATAGGAATTATGTGGTAACTCGATCTGATCAGAAGATTTACGAGTTCAATGACAATGATATCGTAAATCTAAATCCATATGATTTACCACATTTATATGCCTATTGCTCTGCCAGGTATGATCATGGAAGAAGGGAAATCAGGATGGGCATGGTTGAAGTCCGACGGGCAATGGAGGCCTATGTCAAACACTGAGCAAAACGTGACTTTCAAATTGCTCTGAACCTAGGGGAAGAGAAGCTGGAGGTAACTGAACCTGGGGAGTCATTCGACAAACTTAAAGAACAGAAGACTGGATCAATCGTTGCAGAACCTCTAGGTTTCGTCTTCAGAGTGAATCAAGAAAAGAATATCTTTCTAGCTTCGGAAGTGTCGAAGTACTCTGATGAAACCTTGAGAGGTATAAAGAAATTGATCCATGCAAAGGAAGAAAGGCACAGAGCAGATTTACTGGCAAAACTTGACTTAGAGATTGACTCGATGATCAACTTCAGAGCTCTGATCATGAAATTCCATGGAATCTGTTCAAGTGACAAATTGTAGTCTGTTTCTTTATTTTTTTTATATTACTTTCTTTGTATTAAACTTCCAAATGTTTAAGAAGTAATACTTAAGAGGATAATTTTCTCCTCTATGCTTTCTAGTTTAAAATTCAATTCTCTGTTATTTTTGTATCTTTTATTTTCGACACTTAGGGGGAGATTGTTAGCTCCAAATCATCTGTTTGTTAAAGTGTTGAAAATACCAGTCCTATTTCAGAGGACTTTCAAGAAGATACACTTCAGAGGACGAAGACGTCAGAGGACGAAGACTTCAGAGGACAAACCTGCCTCTGAAGTACTTATCAGAGATTGCAACTTTCAGAGAAGACATCAGAGATGGATTCATCAGAGGCTCTGAAGACAACGTCAGAGCTCTGAAGACATTCTCTCTGAAGATGTTCACATTGAAGTTTTCTACGAATGAACAGAAGAACAGATGACACGTCACTTAGTGATAAGATTTACTTTCTAGAGTAGGTCACTGTTCAGCATGCTCTTTTTCGTCATACAAGTACACTACTTACTTTATGGTCCTATAAATAGGACCATCACCTTATTGTTCAAAGTGTGCTTAAGAAGTTATATATCTGATAATATAAGTTGAATACTTTATTCTAAGAATATCTTGTTTATCTTTATCTGCTTTATGAACTGTGATATTTGAATCTCCTTTGATATTAAACTGTATTACTTCCGCTGTCATTACTCTTGTTGTTTATATCATTGTTACGAGATTAGATCTGGGATCCAACAGATTCGGTTTCTCTTGATTGACAAAGCCTTCTGGCTGAGAGACGTAGACTTCTTCCTTCAGAATTCCATTCAGAAATGTTGTATTCACGTCCATTTGAAAGACCGTGAAGTTCTTGTGGGCTGCGTAGGCTAGAAATATTTGAATTGCCTCTAAACGCGCCATAGGAGCATAAGTCTCGTCGTAGTCTATTCCTTCCTCTTGCCTATATCCTTTGGCTACAAGTCTTGCTTTGTTTCTAATAACGGTACCATCTTCGTCTTTCTTTATCTTGAAAACCCATTTCGTACCTATAATGATTTTACCTTGAGGTTTGGGTACGAGTCTCCAGAATTTAAGTGCGTCGAACTGATTCAGCTCTTCTTGCATTGCAGTCACCCAGTCTGAATCGGCAAGAGCCTTTGATACGCGAGTAGGCTCGATCTTGCTTAGAAAGGATTCATGCATACACATATTCATTGACGCTGACCTAGTTTGCATCGGTTTTGTTGGATCGCCAATGATCTGGCTTATCGGATGCTCTTTGGTCCGTTTATGTTCATGAGGTAGTGGATTATATGAATATATATATATATATCAATATTATCATCTATGAATCCACTGGTACCTTCTTCTGATAGTTCAGGAGGAATTATGGTTGCAGTTGAAGTAGTAGGTGCAGAAGTCTCAGCAGGTTCAGCTTGTTCAACAACTTCTGTCTCTTCATTATTGACCACAACTTCAACTGTTGGAGTCGACACTTGAATTGGAATTTCAATAGAGATATCTGAATTGGTTGGATGAGTAGTCATTGAGTCTTCCATCCTGTCAAACACAACAGATTTCTTCACATTAGATCCAAGAAATTTATCATAAAACAGTTCAAATAATAAATCTAAATCAGATAAATGATTAGTAGACGTTGATGCTTCATCTGATTTGATCGCTTGAGACACAGGTTCTGGACTGATTTGCCCAGAAGCTAGTACTCCGGTTATAACGGGTTTTGAACTGTGTTGTTCGGAAACCATCTCTTCATCAAACGTAACGTTGACGCTTTCAATAATCGTCTTTGACTTCTTCAGATATACACGGTATGCAATTGATGTAGATGAATAACCAATGAAGAAGCCTTCGTCCGCCTTAGCGCTGAACTTGTTCAGACTCTCTCTATCGTTTAGAACGAAACACTTACACCCAAATATATAGAAATATTTGATTGTAGGTGTTCAGTTGTTGATTAACGTATAACGAGTCTTCTTGAATCTGCGGTGTATCATGGAACGATTCTGAGTGTAGCACGCAGTCGATACAGCTTCAGCCCACAGAAATAGAGGTAAGTCAGATTCACTTAGCATAGTACGAGCAGCCTCGACTAGCGTACGATTTCTTCTTTCGACAACTCCATTCTGTTGAGGCGTATGAGCAACAGAGTATTGATGTGAAATCCCGACAGATTCGAGATATTCTTCAACCTTTTTGTTCTTGAACTCTGTGACATTGTCAGTTCTGAGAAGCTTGACCGGTTTCTGCAGATTCACCTGGGTCGTCTTTAGGAATGTAATGAGAACATCTGGTGTCTCATCCTTTGATCGTAGAAAGTTGACCCAAGTGTATCGCGAGTAATCGTCCAAGTGTAATGAGAAGCTTGACCGGTTTCTGCAGATTCACCTGGGTCGTCTTCAAGGAATGTAATGAGAACATCTGGTGTCTCATCCTTTGATCGTAGAAATTTGACCCAAGTGTATCGCGAGTAATCGTCCACGATAACTAGTATGTACTTCTTTCCGCCTAGACTTTGCGTTCGCATCGGACCGCATAAGTCCATATGCAACAACTCTAATGGAGAGTTTGTACTCGGTTCAGGTTTTGGTTTATGTGGAGCCCTCTTCATCTTTACCTTTTCACACGCTGCACAAAGGTGTTCTTTTTCATACTTCAGCTCTAGAAGTCCTTTCACTAACTTTCCACTGACCAGCTTGTTGATGTACCTAAAGTTGAGGTGAGAGAGCCGTCGATGCCATAACCAACTTTTTTGCATCGAGGCTTTCGATAGTAGACAAACCTGGTTGTCAGTCTGGACGTTTGACAAATTGATTGTGTAGAGGTCGGACTTTCTCGTGCTGACCAAGAGTTCCTCGCCTTCTTCAGTGCGAACTGAACACCTCTTGGCTTTGAAATTGACCTCTAAACCTTTGTCACAGAACTGGCCTATACTGAACAAGTTGTGTCATAATCCTTCAACATAGCTCACCTTCTTGATCGTGACTTTGTCATGTACCATATCACCATAACCTAGTATTGGTGAAAACTGATCATTGCCGAATCTAACTGTTCCGCAATACTTCTCTGTAAAGTTGGTCAACATACCTTTTTGTCCAGTCATATGCTTGGAACATCCACTATCCAAGTACCACGTATGATGGATCTGCACAAGAGAAATTACGAAACAAGAGATTTAGTTAACCATAAAACAAAATTTTAAGGTAAGACTTTTGAGCATTGAAGAGCAGGTCTTGAACTGATGTATTCAAGAGCCATTGTTCTTTGAGGTACGAGTCCTAGACAGTTTTGTCTAGAAGTCATACTTCGTTGAAGTACGGATTCTAAGCTGAAATACTTAGAAGCCTCCATCTTGACATTTAAGTCCGGGTTTTGAACTGATTTGTTCAAAAGCCTAAGTTCTATGCTCCCCCTTAAACTTTGAGTTCCTGCAACACAGATTTAGCATTTGGTACCCATTGAAATTTGGGTCCAACTGTGTTAGCATAAGATTTTGGTACCCATTTGAAATTAGGTCCTCTTTTCATTTGAAATTCATTGGAAGCATTAGAATGATTATAGTGCACATGATAAGTTCCATACCAAACATCAGAATCTTGACAAGAAGCATAAACATGTTTATCATAATATGAAGACTTTCTAGCAGATAAAGATAACTGGAATAATTGCTTCATAGAGTATTTCTTGCGATAAACGACAAGTTTTGGTCTCAAAATAGCAACATCAGCAATTAAAACATCTTTACTAGGCGAAGTCTTATTACAATCAACAGGACAAAAAGAATTATCAATCTTGTCAGTCTCCTGTTTTGGTTTACATTGAGATTTAACTTCTGTCCTTTTCTTGCTCAGATTTGAAACAGTTAAAACTTGTGAGTTAGACTTGTGAGAAACAACTGAATGCTTCTTCTTTGGGTTACCAGTAGTGATCGGTTTCTGTGAATGCTGAGATTTATTCTTACCTTTAGCATACTTAGTATTCACAGAGACTGATTTATCAACTTTCGTTGATTTTGCACTTTTTACAGACGTACTGGTTTTTTCCAAAGGATTTTACAACAAAATATGAATGGTTAGGAAGTTTCGCATTAAAATCAAATTGACCAAAACAACCATCCAAACCACCGTCAGAGTTAAGAAAATCAAACCCTCCATCAGTTAGACCAAAACTATCATTAGATTTTGAAGCCTTAGAAAGAACAACATTATTAAACACAATTGAAAAAACCTTTTGTTCAATATTAATCAAAAGTCTTTCATCTGTTAAAGAATTCTCAAGTTCAGAAATTTTACTTTCCAAAACGAGAGGAGGGACATATAGTTTACCTTGAATAGGCTTCGCCTCCATTTCTTTGACAGAATAACTCTGAAAGAATTCATTTGAAAGAGTTTTCTTTTGATATATATGATCATCATTATAACTATTATTCAACTTCGCATAACGAAATGGAAGTTGAACTTTAGTTGTGTTCTTTCGTTTTTCCGTTTCCTTGGCTTCATCCTCTTTTGACAATCCAGTCCAGTAAACTTTAAGCTCAGGGATTCTTCGAGCTAGTTTCAAAAACATTAAATCATAAAGTGCAGGCACTTCAGATTTACCCTTTTTAAGGTAGTGAGGATTCTAATACCCGAGTCCCCATTTCTCTATTTCCTCTTTGGGTTTGTTCAGATGAATGGTTTGTTCAGTTTGACCCAATTTGTATAACTTCTCTTCCAAACCTTTTAATTTAACAAGTAAAGAAATGTTTTTTTTGGAATTTGAAGAATGCAATTTCGTAAGCTCTTTGAAATCAAACTCACTCTTTCTCAATTTAGTCTTTGTTTCAGTAACTTCTTGAAGAATTATGGTCTGTTTTTTGGCGCTGGTGTCAATGTTTTTGTGTAAGGTCTCAACCAATACTTTCTTCTCAGCAACAATATTGCTAAGTTTCTGTATTGATTGGTTTTGTTCAAGAATGACACCCTTTTCACGCTTGAGTTTCGACTCTAATTCTTGGAGTTTTAACATCATGGCATGCATTTGATTTAAGAAATCAGATTTGGTTAAATCAGACACCTCTTCATCAGAATCAACTTCGGATTTTATCTTCATCTGACCCATTGAGCACAAGTGTGTTGTCTCTGTCTTCTCTTTATCTGCTCCCAAGGCAGAAATCTTTCCTTTGTAAAGTACAGGAGTTATCTCATCCATACTGATTGAATTAGCTTCACTGGAATTCATTTTGTTTAATTATTATGCAACAAGAACTTTGATTTGATCGTTAGTCCAGATAAAATCACAAAGATACAGAATCTTTGAATAGAAATTTTGATCACAATCAGAACTATGTCCCCCTTCGCAGACTTAGCACGGGGGTCCCGCTAAAAATTGTCTAAGTGTGAAATTGGCGCAAAAGATTGCGTTCTGAGATTTGCACGAGTTGAAGTTTGCGAGTCTTGGAGTTTTGCGCGAGATGTAGGTGGCGCAAGTCAGGTTTTGCACGAGATGCGAGTCACGAGAAATGGAACTTTGCGCGAGTAATGGTTGGCGCAAAACAAAGTTTCCGTGAGAAGTAGGTCGCGCGTTTTGAAGATTGCGTGAGCAGTTAGTCGCGCGAAATAGAGTTTTGCGCAAGTTGTTGATGGCGCAAAAGTAGTTTCTCGCTAAAAGTGGGTGGCGCAAAGTTCAAATTGCGCGAGTTCGTCCCTGTGTTTGCGCGAGTTCGTCCCTGTTCTCGAAAAAACGATCTATTTGTCTTAAATAACCCTGTTTTTCCATGATTAGCAGTCCCAAATTGTAATAAAATGACCACTAACCTATTTAGAACATATTGCAACCCTTTGATCTCGAAAACAAACACTTTTAGAAAATCCAATCGATGGAATAGTGTCGTTTTTGAACGTAAACTCAGACACAAAAATCCCAAAATTGAAACTCGATTTCAGTGTTATACTGAAATTAAACAATAACAACTCGATCTAGCACCCTAATCGATCACAACCTGATCGATTTCTAACCCAAAAACACCTTAAATCACGAAAATGATTTTGAAATGAAGAACACAGAGTCGATGGTTTTAAACTTGATTTTGATCTGATTTTCAGGCTCTGATACCAATTGTCGGTCCACAATACTATCAAGTTTTTATCGATAACAACACATAAACGATTACCAACCTGTTTGATTAATAACAACGATTACAAGGTTTGATATTTGTTCGATTTGAAGCTCTCTCTGTTTTCTCTCTAAGTTTACACCGTGAGTGTGTGTGTGTTGTGTGTGATCTATTAGATCTCATCTGATTACTTCACAAGCAACATAATATCTAGAAAAGATATTATCAAAAACTAACTAAACTAATATAATAACTAAACATAATATCTAGAATAATATCTAGATATTTAGTTAACAACTAACTAAATTACTTAAACACAATAAGCTAACTTTGACTATTTATTACAAGTAAACATTAGACTAATCTTGAGAGCCGACTTTCCGGCTTTAGCTTCAGATTGCGATCTTCAGATTGGATGATCTTGAATCCAATGAGACTGTGCTCTAACAGATATTCTGATCTACTCGCGGGACAAGGTCGAACAACGTCAACATTTGCGGGAAGTTTTGGAGATTCTTCGGAAAGAGAGATTGTTCACAAAATTCTCAAAATGTGAATTTTGTTTGCAAGAGGTCCAATTCTTGGGCCATGTGGTATCGAAGGACGGGGTGAAAATAGATCCGGCGAAGATTGAGGCAGTAATGAATTGGGAACCGCCGACAAGTCTAACGAAGATAAGAAGCTTTTTGAGCTTAGCCGGCTACTATCAACGATTTATTCAAGACTTTTCAAAGATCGCCTCTCCACTTACATCGTTGATAAGGAAGAATGTGAAGTTCCTATGGACCGAGGCTTAAGATAAAGCCTTTCGGACTCTCCAACAAAAGCTATATGAAGCACCAATTCTATCCTTACCCGAAGGATTCGACGATTTTGTGGTTTATAGCGACGCCTCTAAATTGGTACTTGGATGTGTTTTGATGCAAAGGGGGAAGGTGATAGCGTATGCGTCGCGGCAACTCAAGGACCACAAGAAGAATTAACCCACTCACGATTTGGAGCTAGCGGCGGTGGTATTTGCTTTGAAGCTATGACGACATTATCTCTACGGGACGAAGTGAACATTCTTCATCGATCATAAAAGCTTGAAATACATATTCGACCAAAAAGACCTCAACATGCGGCACAAAAGATGGCTGGAGCTTTTGAAGGACTATGATTGCGAGTTGCTTTACCACCCAGGTAAAGCCAACGTGGTGGCGGATGCATTGAGCCGAAAGAATTATGGGAGCGAGGTCAAAGTGACCCTTTCTAGAATTGACGCGATATCAAGCCTAGTGGAGGACATCAAAGCGAGTCAAGTTGAAGCACTATGTGAAGAGAATCTCAAAACCGAGGTAATGGTGAAACAACAGGAACAACTAACGAAAGATAGTCGCGGTCTCAAGTTTATTCAAGGAAGAGTTTGGGTACCGAAGATTGGAGGGATTCATGGATTGCTATTGACGGAAGCTCACAAGTCCTAGTACCCTATACATCCCGGTATCACGAAGATGTATAGGGATTTGAAGTTGCACTATTGGTGGTCGGTGATGACGCTCGATGTGGCCAACTATGTGGAAAGATGCGTCACTTGCCTTCAATTCAAAGTGGAACATCAAAGACCTTACGGAAGTTTGCAACCATTTACCATTTCGGAATGGAAGTGGGAGCATATAACGATGGACTTAGTCACCAAACTACTGAGAACCTTGAGAGGACATGACACTATTTGGGTAGTGGTGGATCGACTCACGAAGAGCGCACACTTTTTGGCAATGCGGGAGACGTTGCCGATGGACAAGTTAGCCAAGCTCTATATTGATGAAGTGGTATCGCGTCATGGTGTTCCACTATCTATCGTCTCGAATCGGGATAGTCGGTTCACTTTCAAATTTTGGGATGGTTTGCAAAAAGAGTTGGGCACAAAAGTCAAGTTGAGCACGACCTACCATCCTCAAACCGACAGTCAAAGTCAGAGGACGATCCAAACGCTCAAGGACATGCTTCGGTCTTGTGTTGTATACTTCGAGGGAAATTGGGATTCACATTTACCGTTGATGGAATTCGTCTACAATAATAGCTACCACTCTAGTATCGGGATGGCACCATTCAAAGCGCTATACGGACGGAAGTGTAGAACACCGGTGTGTTGGCTCGAGGCGGGGGAAAAGCAATTTACGGGACCGGAGATCGTACAAGAAACAGCGGACAAGGTGAAAGGTATCCGAGAGCATTTGAAGGCGGCTCAAGATCGTCAAAAGAGCTATGCGGACAAGAAGCAAAGACCGATCGAATTCCAAGTGGGGGAGCGGGTCATATTGAAGGTATCATCGTGGAAGGGAATCATCTATTTCGGGAAGCGCGGAAAGCTTAGTCCCCGTTTTCTTGGACCCATCACAATTTTGGAGAAGATTGGACTTCAGCCTATAGGTTGGACTTTCCACCGGAAATGGACGGGATCCACCCTACATTTCATTTGTGTTACCTTCGTAAATGCTTGGCCGAAGAGGAAAGCTTTATTCCTTTGACGGAGATTCTGGTGGACAACGGGAGCCGATGTGTGGAGGAGTCGAAGGCCATTTTGGAGTCAAAGATGAAACAATTGTGACACAAGGAGGTGACATTGTAAAAGGTTCAATGGAAGCACCACCGGGGTGCAAACATGACGTGGGAGTCGGAAGAGGACATGTGGAAGAGATACCCTCATTTCTTTTGAATTGTCATGATTTCGGGGACGAAACCCTCATTAGGTGGGCAGGATTGTAACACCCAACAAATTCAGGTAAGTACCCAGTATTCGTAATTCAATTTCTATGCTAAATTGGTAGCATTGGATGTTATTAGTGTTGGATCATAAATTGTATTAAAGATTAAAGTTAAAGTTCAGGGTTTAAATTGTATTTATTTGATAGTTAATTTGGGTTAAGCTGTAAATGGGCCTCAAGTCTATCAAGCCCATTAGGAATTCCATTAAGCTTAAAGCCCATATGGACTAGGTATTTAATGTTTTATTATTTAGTTTTTAGGGTAAGATACCTCATAATCATAATTAGCCGTACGTATTTTCTCTGTATTCAAGGTATCAAGAACACACAAGGTTTTCATTGATTATTCAAGGGATTGGTATGTTATTCTAATCTTATTATCTCTTGATCTATATTGTGTTCTGTGTTAGTTTATCAACTAGATTAAACTGGGTTAACAAGTGGTATCAAAGCGAGAATCCTTTGGATACCAAAGGCCTAAATTAGGAGTGCGTTTGAGATATCTAATGATTCGCTTAACAGCATTAAAGTGTGACTCTTTAGGATTAGACTGATATCTCGCACAAAAACATGTGGCAAACATTATATCTGGGCGACTAGCAGTCAGATAAAGTAAAGAACCAATCATGCTACGATACACCTTTTGATCAACAGGTTTCCCAGAGGGATTTGCGTCTAAGAGTGTACCAGTAGCCATTGGTGTTTTCATGACTGGACTATCTGACATATTGAACTTTTTCAAAATATCTTTTATGTATTTAGCTTGATTAATAAATATGCCTTCGGGTAATTGCTTTACTTGTAAACCAAGAAAGAAATTTAACTCACCCATCATCGACATTTCAAACTTTGTTTCCATGATTTTCGAAAAGTTCTTGCAAAATTTCTGATTTGTCGGCCCAAATATTATGTCGTCAACATAAATCTGAATGAGAATCAAGTCCTCACCTTGCCTTTTAAGAAATAAGGTAGTATCAACTGTACATTTATTGAAACCAGAAGCAAGTAGAAATTTAGTGAGAGTTTCATACCAGGCTCGTGGTGCTTGTTTGAGACCATAAAGCGCTTTGTCTAAAACGTAGACATGATCAGGGTGATGAGGATCAACGAAACCTTCAGGTTGAGCCATTTAGACCTCCTCATGCAGAACGCCGTTTAGGAAAGCCGACTTTACGTCCGTTTGATAGACTGTAACGTTCTTGTGCGCTGTATATGCCAAGAAGATTCTGATGGCTTCGATCCTTGCAACAAGGGCGAATGTTTCGTCTTAGTCAATGCCCTTCTTTTGCCAGTACCCTTTTGCAACCAATCGAGCTTTGTTTCTCACAACTACTCCAGCCTCGTCTTTCTTGTTTCTGAATACCCACTTAGTTCCAATAACAGTTTTACCTTTAGGTAGTGGGATCAAGCGCCATACCTTGTTCCGTTCAAATTGCAGAAGCTCGTCTTGCATAGCAGAAATCCAGAAGGGATCACGTAGAGCTTCTGATGCTTTCTTTGGTTCTAAGGAACTAAGGAAGCTTGAAAACATGCAGAAATTTGCGGATGCAGACCATGTCGTGACACCAGATTGTACGTCACCTATCACGTTATGCAGGGGATGATCCTTAGTCCAACGTTGTGTGCTTTGTAAGGATTCAACTGTTTGTTGCGTATTTGATGCATCGTTCTCATCATGCACGGCAGGTAGCTCCATAGATGTACTTGGGACATCTTGTACTGGTGTTTCTGATACTGAAGCTTCGGGAGTAGCAGCTGAAGTACTCGTGACTTCATTTCCAGAAGAATTATCTGCAGAGACAGATTCAACATTAGTAGATTCAGAAACTAACGGTTTGGTTGTACCTGATGGAGATGCAGTAGCAGTGACAACTTCAGAAGGTCCAAACATATCTTCAGAAATAGCAGGGACCTCCGAGCTTGTTGTTGATGTAGATATGCCTTTGTCAAAATCTGCACAAATATCATCGAAGGCATCAATAAACAGTAAATCTAACTTAGATGAAGTAGAGTTAGAGTTAGAAGTAGTAGATCCTTTAGACACTGGTTCTATTCTGGGGTGAATAGAAGTTTTATTCTTAAGTCTGAGTTCTGAATTGTTGTGTTCCGAAGTCCTAGTAGAATTCTCATCAAAAGAGACATTCATGCTCTCAACAACCGTCTTGGTTCGAATAATGTAAATTCGATAAGCTTTGGATGTCAGAGAGTATCCAACGAGATATCCTTCATCCGCTTTCTTATCAAATTTTGATAATCCTTGACGTTCTCGCAGAATGTAACACCTGCAACCAAAAACACGAAGGAATTTGATGTTAGGTTTACGATTGTTGATTAACTCATATGCTCTTTTATTAAAGCGCTTGACCACAATGGTACGATTCTGAGTAAAACATGTTGTAGCGACTGCCTCGGCCCAAAGGTACATGGGTAGATTTGAATATGCAAGCATAGTATGTGTAACACCTTAGGCATATCCCATATCGGCCGTGGACAGGAGTGATGCTGGGTGTTATAAGTAATATCTTGGCCTTCCTAACAACAACGCGTTTTGGGGCCACACGCACGTCAGGTTCTGGGAACTCTGAGGTTAAGCGTGCTTGGGTGGGAGTAGTCCCAGGATGGGTGACCCCCTGGGAAGTTTCTCACCAGGTCGCCAGAAACAAATCCGTGCGCTACACGTTGGTTAAATCCAGGGGCAAAGCGGACAATATTGTTGTCGAGGCAGGCGGGATGTTACAGATGGTATCAGAGCCACTCCTGTGCCGTTCGGGATAAGGGGCAAACCTCATCGAGGACGATGAGTCCCAAGGGGGGGTGTTTGTAACACCTTAGGCATATCCCATATCGGCCGTGGACAGGAGTGATGCTGGGTGTTATAAGTAATATCTTGGCCTTCCTAACAACAACGCGTTTTGGGGCCACAAGCACGTCAGGTTCTGGGAACTCTGAGGTTAAGCGTGCTTGGGTGGGAGTAGTCCCAGGATGGGTGACCCCCTGGGAAGTTTCTCACCAGGTCGCCAGAAACAAATCCGTGCGCTACACGTTGGTTAAATCCAGGGGCAAAGCGGACAATATTGTTGTCGAGGCAGGCGGGATGTTACAGTATGAGCAGCTTCAACAAGAGTGACTGAACCTTCAACAGATCCTTTTCTTCTGAGACTTGTTCTTCTTTAAGTTACCTGAACCATCAACATTTTTGTCATAGAAAAGGTTAGAAGGACGAATCTGATCAGTAAATTTAGAAGTAAGACTATCATCTGAATCACAGAAAGGATTATAAAAAACATTTGAAACATGTGAACTTGAAACCTTTTTGAGTGAACAAGCTGAATCAGTTTGATCATCTCTCGGTGATTGAGCTATTGACTCTGACGTCTTGTGCTCAGTCAGCTTCACCTTGAATACGATCTCTTCAAGTTCCTTTATCTTTGAAGACAAACTGTTTATTTCCTTTGTAATCAGATCAAACTTCTTATGCAACTCAGATTTTGCATTCTTCTCCTTCAAGATGTTTGTTGATAGCTCAGATAGCTTTCCTGTCAGCTTAGCTATCTCAGTCTCTAGATCTTTCTTTTCTTTAGAAAAGTCTTTATTTACATCCTTCAGCTCCGTTGTCTTCTTCTCTTTCTCAGCCTTTTTCTCTTTCCATAATGATAACCTTCTCAAAGTCTGAAACTTGTTGAGAAAGCTTAACACATCTAAGCTCTAATGATTTCTTCTCTTCAAAGGCTTTTCTGGAGAAATCAGAGAATTTCTTAGCAAATTCTTTTCTTTCTTTCTCAATCTTCTTAGGCATTTTGATGACCCCAAAACCCTAGTTTCATTTATTGCAAACCTAGGATTCTTCCTCTCATTTATTGATCATTCAAGAGGGTTGGTGAAGCATTAAGTGTGTGCATCAAGCTAGCTTTCAAGCCTCAATCTCATCTCCACCAAATTAGGGTTCTCTAAGTTTCTAGGGTTTTGCTATAAAACCTAGATTGTGAGTTTTCTATCAACTATTTTAAATTAAAATGAGATATATTTCTTAATATGCTTCTTATCATTGTTTCATGCTTACTTACATATGTTGATCACCTGATACGTTTGACCTATATTTCTACATTTGGTAATTATTAGGGTTTTGGAGATCATTCATTTCATGGATTTTGATGAGGTTATTTGTGGGCAAGTTATGAGATATGTTTATATGATAACATGAGGTTCATGGATTTTGTTGGTGAACTTATATGATTTAGGGTTTTTAGACCTAAATTGGGATTGGAACTATTTGGGGTCTTATACATGTATTTTACTTGATGTGAAATGTGTATAATGATGGATGTGGTATGTATTGGATGAACCATGAGTAGGCACTAGGAGGGTGTAGTCTTAGGGTGCCACCTTGACGGTATGCACCAAGACCTCCGCCATTTGGAGTAATGCCTGGGAGGTAGTCTTCAAATGTATCGGGCCTTTAGGATGTTGCTCATGTGAGTAAACATCAACGTACATTGACTTGAGGTAAAACTCATTGGTGTGATGAGTCACCCCCATTGATTCATTTATGGCTCTTATTGTCTATAATTGATTTAAATGAGTATGTCATGTTATTGTTCAACTCACTAGGCTGGTTTGGCCTAACACTTGATTGGTTTGATGTGTATCTTAAGTTCTAGCGGCGCGACCGCCAAGAAGGTTTAGTTGATTTTAGAGGTGAGATTGGGAGCATTTTTGGGACGCCAAACGTAGACGACACACATTTTGGAGAATCGGATGGCAACTTAATATAATCTCTTTTTCTAGATAGAAATTAGATTAAAGGGTTGTTATCCCTCATTACTTTATTGTTACACATTTGTAACTATAACAGGCGTTAATTGTTCCCTTTTTGGGAAAAGCTCGTGTCTTGGCATTAATTTTAAATACCACATTTCCTTTCCGAAAATTTTTGTTTGACCCAATTTCTGGGGTGTTACACAACTGATTTGGAGAAAGGCGTGAAGATGAAGAGCATGAGGAGATGAAAAACGTGAGAGGAGATGCATTGACACAGGGATGATGCCAATGATGGGGTTGTCGTGCGGTGATAATAGGTTTTGCCGACACTGGGCGACGAGATGAAGATTGGGGAAACTCATGGGGATGGGGTAGGTTAGGTTTTTTGTGATTTAACAACTTGTACTTTAGCAGTAAAGTGTTGTAAACTTAAGTTTTTTAAATTAAAAACACGAAAAATTACCAATTTGCTTTCACGGGACTTGCAAATGGGCACTTAAGGGACACAACTTAACAACCCTAACGACCAGTGACTGTTTCTGCAAAAAAAAAAAAAAATGAAACATTGATGACCATCCTTGTAATTCCAAAATTTATAAATGAAAACTAGATTTTTGACAATCCTTAGAAATGATTTTTGTAATTTTCTCTAAATGTTTTTCATTGACGCAAAATAACTAAAATACCTTTAAATAGATAAAATCGAAAACTATCATCAAATTTACCAATATATTGTAATTATTATTAATAAGTAAATAAATAAATTTACGAAAAAAACTCCTTCAAAATATGTTATCTTTAAAAAGTGTAATTTGTGTCGTCTTTTTTTTAATAAAATAAAATAGAACATACTTTGTTTTAAGGGAAAAGTCCAAAAAACCCAATGGATTTTAGTGTTTGGAGTGATTAAGTCATTGGACAATTTTTTGCAACAAATAAGTCCTTAGACATTTCAAAACACACTAAATAAATCGTTGGACTTTTGGAAACCTGTTAAATACATTCTTATTACTTAAAAATTTAACTTATAACTACATAGTAGGTAAAACTACAAATTAAAAGAAAAAACAAAAAAAAAGTCACATACTTTATCACCCTACAAATAAGAAAAATAAAAAAATTAATTAAAATAGTCAATCTCATCAACAAAATTAATTTTTTAAGCACTTTTCAAAGTATTTTCTTAAAATAGTCAAAAACATATTATTTTTTTGCCTTAAAAACTGTTTTTGGCAAAAAAAAAATAGAAAACAACTTTATAATTTCTTATTTAATTTACTTTATATCTTCTACCTTTTTATTTTCATTTTAACTTTTTATTATATTAACACACATAATCGTATATTTATACTATATTATAAAAGAGACATAAAAAACTCTTAATTACAACATTTTAAGCACAAAATACAACTAAGTAAAGTCAATTAGTTAATTTACAATTTTATAATGCTTTGGTACAACTTATATTTTATTATAAAAATGTAATTTATTTTACTTTTAGTTATGATATGTTTATAAAGATAATGATACATTATTTTGTTATGTTATTATATTTATCTATACTATATTATAAAAAAGACATAAAAAATTCTTAATTACAACATTTTAAGCACAAAATATTATATTTTATTATAAAAATGTAATTTATTTTAATTTTAGTTATGATCTGTTTATAAAGATAATGATAAATTATTTTGTTATGTTATTATATTTAAAATTATTAATAATATATTTTAATAAAAAAATAAAACAAGTAGTTTATCTCATAGTGTTTATCCTGTATTTAATATGTTTATTTGCAGTTAGTTATACAAATAAAAGCATGATACTTTAATAAGTTACTAGAAGCGTAATCGCGCAATGCAGCGAGATACATCACGATTTTAATGTTTTATTTTATTTTTTAAATTTGTCGATTTACAGTACAAAATTGGATGGTTTTGAGAAAGTGATAATGTTTTTTTTATAAATTTGTTTAATTTAGGCTTAATAATATAATATTTTTTATATAAAATAAACATTAAATATTCAGTTAGATTTTTTTACTTATATTTTAGATTTTTTATATATAAAATTTGATTTTTATCCTGTATTTAATCATACAGGGAGTGATTTTAGGGAAGTTAAACTTGTTAGAGATAAGAATTTAAATAGAAAAAGATTTTAGGTTTTCATTCTTTATTTAAGTTTCAAGTAATTAACATTAAATAGCGGTACATTGAGTTTTAACATTTGTTTTTTAGAGTTTTTTATCCGTGCTTTATAATATAGTATAGATAATTATGTTTCATTAACTTGTAATTTTGAATTTTAACTAATATATTTATACTATATTATAAAGCATTTAAGCTAAACTCTTAAAAACTAATTTTTATGTATTAGGTACCACTTATTAATGCATATTACTTAAAATCCAAAAGTACAAATTGATTAAACATAAGTACAACTTATAAAAGCTCAGTGTTTGAATTCGTGTAACTAACTGCAGATAAGCACTTATTTTTATTTTCTAAAATATCTAAAAATTTTAACTATTTATATAACTAACCGATAAATATAAGAAAATTCGAGATAAAACACCTTATTTTTATTTTTTATTGAATTATGTTATCTTTTTATTTTTAAATATAAAATATCTTAAATATAGTTATCATTTAAAGTAAACATTTTTTGACCCGTAACAAAATACTTTATTATTATTTAAAAACCATAATTAAACTAAACTAAAATATATTTTTGTTTTAAATCTAGGTTTCTCAAAATCGTAAAATAAAATAAAAAAAAGACTAACAAAAAGTATGAATAATGATCGAGGGTTCGAGTTCTAGATTTCAAAAATCCGCTGCATTGCGAGGGTACATTTATAGTTAACTAAAATATATCAAAAAAGTACGTTTTTTTATAAATTACACAATTATAATTGTCTCGTCAATACGTTTAAAATGAGCCTAATATTGATTTTTTTGGATTTAATCTCATATTATTAAATATCATAAATACGTACTAATTATATTTAATATTTACACTTTCTATCCTTTAAGTTATTTATTTAATAATATAAGATTAATTTATAATTATAAAGGGTAAATATTAAAAATAATTCGTACGGATTTATGATATTGAATAATACAAGATAAAGTTCAAAAACAATATTGAGTTCATTTTGAACGTATTGACGTAACGACTGTAATGGTGTAATTTGTAAAAAAAACTAATTTTTTTGATATATATTTTAGTTAATATCCGATTGTGTATGTTAATAAAATAAAAATGTAAATGAAAACGTAATTGATATAAAATAAATTAAATAACTAATTATAACTTTATAAGAATACAAAGTGTAAATTTTTTCTAAACTATAAATAGAAAGTGAATCTTTATACATAAAATTTTCTACGTAAGGATGTTTGTTATTTTTATTTTTTGGAAAAAAAAAATCCTTACACAAGAAAAAAAACATTATATGCAAACTTTGGCAATTTTAGGAAAAAAAACTTTGAAAAATGGTAAAAGAAAAATAAATATGGTTGATGAGATTGACTATTTTAGTTAATTTTTCCATTTTTAATTTGTAGGAGTATAAAGTATGTGACTTTGTTTTTAATTTGTAGTTTTACTTGCTATATAGGTTGCAAGTTAAATTTTTAAGTAATAAGGATGTATTCAACAGGTTATCAAAAGTCCAAGGATTTAGTTAACAGGTTTTGAAATGTCCAATAACTTATTTGTTTTAAAAAATTGTCCAAAAACTTAATCACTCCAAACACTAAAGTCCATTGGTTTTTTTTAGACTTTTCCATTGTTTTAATAAAATAAATTGCACACATTTAACAAAATTTGCCATAACTTTAAAATATATCACCTTTATATCTTTAAACAAATACTATATATTTTTGTCATATAATTTAACTTTTTTAAATAAAACAAAATAATGAAATTGATAATTTTTTTTAACTTTCCCTTTTTGGATTGACACTCCTTGTTTTGTGGCCCAAAACAAGCAAAGATTATTGATGATTATGTGGTCAAAAATCAAATAAGAGGGAAAAAAGTTGACAAAATTCAAAATCATATTGAAGTTTGAAAAAATAGATTTTGTTTTCCCTTTAAAAAGTCTATGAACCTGTTCATTTATTTTTATATTGTAAAAGTATTTTTAATTGATTCTTTAAAATGTAAATTTTGTACAAATGTTTACTACAATAAATTCTTCAAATTTGGAGAACTTCCAAAATATGATTATCATGAGAAAGAGACAATTGGTACTATATTCTCAACAATAAGAAACATTAATATCAAAACATGTCTAGCCCAGTGGATAGGTAACATTCTGGGGGGGTCAGTGGATGGTATCCCTGACTACCCGGGTTCGATTCCCCACGACATCATGTGGCGATACCCAGACCTTGGGCCTTTGGTCGACGGTGATTAGTCGGGTGAAGTGGGAGCCCGGATACCCCGGGATCGTGTGTGTGTGTGTTTAACTTGCCGATCAAAAAAAAAGAAACATTAATGTTAAGTGTTTATTAGAGAAAAATAATTTTTTATTTCATTTATATAATATTTTAATAATATAATTAATGTTGTAATATCTAAAATCGAGAATCTATTAATGTTTTAAGATTTAAATTTTGGTTCTCTGTTTTAATATTGATAATAAGTATAATATATATATATATATATATATATATATTATAAAATCCATTATTTCTAATCATTACATTGATATCAATAAAAAAATATATTATTTAGTGACTGAAAAAATAAATTATTAAACTTGTTAAAAATGAAATCTATAGTAAAGTTTTTCATCCAATTTAAATATAAAAGTAATTGTTCTAAAAATACTGGAAAAAATAATTAAAATAAACATACGGATATCGCCATTAAAATATATTGGGTTTGTGGGATGAATCCAAAAGAGATTATAATGGCGGAAAGTCAGAAACGTTTGTTTTACATTTATTCAAAGTTGTGGGGCCAATTAGATTACACTTATTAAGACATCTGATTTGAAGACTCCCAATCAATTTATCTGAAAGCTACTACTCCCTCCCTTTCAACAAAAATAGTTATAAATAAATAAATAATAATTGAAATCTTTGTTATTTGCAGTTGTTTTACTTTAGAGTGAATTGTGGATTTGGTTTATGTGGTTTTGTGACTTCTTTGATTATGGTCCTTATTCTATGTTTATTTATGGATATAGTTCTTGTGGTATGTAATATATTGTGACTATAATCCCTAAAACTAACACCATTAACTTTTAAGGGTTAAAGGTCCCATGTGTCTTGCAGACTATGGACATAATAGTCATTTTACTTTTCTCTTTTAATTTATTCTATAGATTTTTAAAACAAAAAATGCTAAATTGTGGATTTGGTCCATATGTATCACTCATTATCTTTAAAACACATTTATCATTTCTCTTAAAAAAAAATTCATCCAATCTTCATTGTCAAAGTACAAGAAAATTTAATTTGTTAAAGTGCAAAAAAAAACATTACATGCATTTAAAAATAATAATTGTTTGAACCCAACACTACATCCTATAAAAGAAAACCTATCAAAATAATAATTGTTTGAAACCAATATTACATCCCATTATGTATTTTTATGAGCAACGCCATATAGATGACAAAATGTAGGTATGAGCTATAAAAAGCTTATGGGCCATGATTTTATAGAAGTGGACATCTATTGAGTTTTATTAGTTCAAAATCAATAAAGCAAAGAGATACAAGTTGCTTACTGTTCAACAAACAAGAATTTAAGAAAAATCTTGTCAGCCAATCTCATCACCTTATTATAACCATAAAGAGGACTAGAAATAAGAGAGACTTGATATATATTTATAAATAAAACAGAGCATGTATGTGAAGCAACATTCAAAAACTTAACACCATCATCACAAAAGCAATTGTACTATATATATATATATATATATATATATATAAAAATATAAATATAAACCATCAAAGAAAAGTAAACAATAGTGAAATCACGATTGAGAGCTTCTTTAATCTATTTTATTTACTTTTTGATGTAGATCTATTTGGTGTGTGTTTGGAGGTGATTTGGTTGCAAATTGATTGGTGTAATGATTTATTTACCCATCTATTTTGATAGGTTGTGTTTTTTAAGATTTAGTGTTGAATTCAAACAATTGTTATTTTTAAATGCAAGTAATGTTTTTTTTTGTACTTTAACAAATTAAATTTTTTTGTACTTTAACAATGAAGATTGGATGAAAAAAAATTAAGAGAGATGATAAATGTGTTTTAAAGATAATTAGTGATGCATAGGGACCAAATCCACAATTTAGCATTTTTTTGTTTTAAAGATCTATAGAATAAATTAAAAGGGAAAAGTAAAATGACTATTATGCCCATAGTTTACAAGGCACATGAGGCCTTTAACCCTTAAAAGTTAATGGTGTTAGTTTTAAGGACCATAGTCACAATATATTGCATACCACAAGGACTATATCCACAATAAACATAGAATGAGGACCATGATCAAAGAAATCACAAAACCACAGGGACCAAATCCACAATTCAATCTTTTCTTTATTTAAATTAATTTTTTTAAAGAATTCTTGTTTTAGATCTTGGGATATGTTTTTAGTGGATTCTAGTATAAGTTAAGGACTACGGATCGAATGTGTAAACCGATAAACAAACGAAAAATAAAGAACTTGAAAAGTAAATGAGTAATGTAAGTGGTATGTATTGGTTGTTGAGGCGGAAAACCCTGAAAATGGCTAAAAACTGCAGACTTGTTGGGTCACCACTCCACTAGTTTAATAAAAGTGTAGGCGTTATTGCCTATTATGGAGTTCACAATTTGGCTAATACTAGATCGAAGCTCGAGGTAAGAGAAAAAAGCAACGACTTGCTTAGAACGGAGTCTTGGATTGCTAAGAGTGGTTTGTTGGTGTGTAAAATGATGTTGTCACCTTCCTTTTAAGCCTGGAACGGACCTAGGTGGTGCATATGGTGGCACGGGCCACAACTTCGTTCCTCCATCGTAGTGTAAAAATTATAAGGTCGTGAAAAGTGTCACCGTATCAATTTGTTGTGTGTCACCTTTATATTTTGAAACTACAAAAAAACACAAGTTTCCCTTGGTAGAGTTGGTTTACAAAGCTTTTCTTTTACCCCAAACTCAAGATCAAAGATCAAATACCGTTAGTGTCATTTTCTTAGTTTTTAGCTTTTAATTTCATATTTAATATGTTTCTGAAAAAAATTGCAATAAAAGACTTGAACACAGGACCTCACATATGAAAAACAATGAACTAACCAATAGAGGAATGGTGATTTTGTGAAAAAAAAAATATCCCTGAATTTATTTCTTATAGTCAAATGGTGTCACCATTTGAAAATTTTCTACGTCTGTCTCTGTTTCGATCTTGGGGCAGGTGCTTGACGAGCTTCGTGAATGTAGGACAATGTGGCTCGAACTAGGTCAACACTTCCAACAAAATTGTCTTGTTTTGTGTTGGGTCACCGATAATTTGAAGATGATCTCCCGATCTCCCTTATAAATCTTTGAAATACATTTTATTATACTTAGACAAATTTAGTTCTTTGTAATAGCTTAGTCATACTCAACGTGTTCGGCAAAATCGAAGACTAGTCGAAATCAACAAGAAGTTAATCTTCATATGCGGATCAAAGATGAACTTCCAATCTTCAACTAAGCTATCTCTGCCAATTCTAGGGAACAAATCGGAGGATTTCCTCTTGTTCGATGCTGAGACCGATTTTGGAGTACAAATCGGTGGATCCTCTAAATCAGAGGATATCCCCTTTTTGTCCCTTGCTAAGGAAATCTTCGATAAAGTACATCCAATTTTGTACCTGATGAAGACATTCTCTGATGAACCTGAAGAAAATATCTTTGTCTTTTCCACATTTTCATATATGGTCTACATCAAGGTATGCACATCTTATGTGTCCCATGTTGAGACAAAAAGGACATCTTGTCCTTTTTAAGTCAACTCTGTGATTCAATCCTAGAGTGACAAGTGTCTCATGCATTTTATGCACATGGTAGTATTTAAAGTTGAAGACTCTTCCCATGCAAAGTTATGCTTTCAAGAGAATCCTCCTAAGAGCTCAAGCTAAAAATCGACATATTTTACTCTATCCCTCAAGAACTTCATAGCTTTTAATTTAGTGTTTTCAAGTTGTGTTTAGTTTTCTGTTCTTTAAGAAAGATTGTTGGAATATATTTTTATCTGTTCTTTTCCGTAGCAATCTTGTTTTTCTATGTGTAATTCTTGATATTTATATCAATAAAGAATTAAAATTAAGTGAAATTTTGTGTATTGTATTCAACCCTAATACCTGTTACTTTTTGCCTTTTCTTGTTGGACTAACAATTTGGATCATAGGCTTATCCAATCGTTTTGAGTTGTTCATGTTCCTTAAATGCATCTTGGGTCACGGTTCAAGAGTATTTGGCCCATTGGCCTTGCGTACTCGATGGATTGACCCCAAACAAGATGTATATCATATAAAATATTATAGAAATTTTAAATAAAAACATTAATAAAGGATATTAACTAGAGAAGGGAATTTTGATTTTCTATGCTTAATTTTGTCTTAAATATAAAAAAGAGTAAATTATGGATTTGGTCCCTAAGGTATGTCAAAAATTACAGATTTGGTCCCTTAACTTCATTTATTATATAAGAAACCTTCAGGTATGCAGTTTGTTACGGATTTGGTCCCTTGAGCAAACGGTTGTCCAGTTTCTCCGTTAAGTATGAGGGTAAATTAGTCTTTTTTTTACATTTTTTATTTACTTTACCATTTTCTTAAACAACAAGGATCAAATCTGTAAACTCAAACTCATTTATAAGTCTAAACCCCAACAAAACCCATATGCCATCGACATGTTGCCCCTCCCCCTTCGGCATGTTCACCTCCCCCTTCGGCGTGTTCCCCCTTCCCCTTTGGTGTGTCCCCCCCTCCGACGTCTTCCCCGGTGTGTTCTCCAGCATGTTCCCCCACTGTCGTCTCCGAAATTTTGGTTCCATCGACTTGCTTCTTCCTTGTATCTCTAATCTTTCTCTCTCAGGTCTGGTTTGGTTCCGTCGATCTGCTTCTTCCCTATCTCTCTCTCTCTCTCAGATTTGGTTTGGTTCTTCTCTCGATCTGATTCTTCTCTCTATCTCTTTCTTTCTCTCTCTCTCCCTCTCTCTCTTAGATCTAGTTTGGCTCTATCTCTCTCTCTCTCTCTCAGATCTGCTTCTTCTCACAATCTCCTCCTCACTCTCTGTGTCTCTCATCAACCAGATTTATTGTATGGTTTAGGTTTTTGAATATTGGTTTGATTTAGGTTCTTGGTTTTTAAATTTGGCTTTGATTTAGGTTTTTTAAATCTGGATTTGATTTAGTTTCTGAATATAGGTCTGATTTATGTTTTTAATATAGGTTTGATTTAGGTTTTTGGTTTTTTAATATAGGTTTGATTTAGGTTTCTGAATATGGGTTTGATTTATATTTTTAATATATGTTTTTGGTTTTTTAATATGAGTTTGATTTAGGTTTTTAAATCTGGGTTTGTTCTTGGTGTTCTTCAAGTAGTGAAGTTCTAGAAAAAAAAGAATATAATTGACTAAAAATGGTAAAATAAAAAAATAAGGTAAAATGACCAATTTACCCTTGTATTTAAAGGACATGGTGTACGTCCGTTTACCCGAGGGACCAAATCTGTAACAAATTGCATACCTGGTGGTTTATATTATAATAAATGAAGTTAAGGGATCAAATCCACAATTTTTGACATACCTTAGGGGCCAAATCCATAATTTATTCTATAAAAAAATATGTCTTGCATTAACAACATTTGAAAAATAGGTTTAACTTACAAGTCCTTCCTAAAATACTCCAATTGCTAAATACAAAGTATGCTTATAGAACCCATCTGAAATTCCTTATGCGTTTATGTTTCTCGGCCGTCATCATGTAATCTCGATAAACACTCAATCATATAGATATAAACAAAGTGGTCCACCTTGAGCTCCATGCTTATTTGTCATGATGGATTGATAGTTTTTTTTATGCACCCTCGTCCCTCAATAGTACTGGTTTGATATGGTTATTAAAATTATTTTCCCGCTAACGTCTCTTGAATGTTTCCAACCCTTTATACAACTCCATGTCCAATGATTGCCCCCTACCTCTCGTGTGTTTCAAACTCCAATTGTTCGAACTTCCAAACCCCTCCGTTGAAAACCTCTTCCAATTCTATGCGCATATCATAGACGTACAAAATTTATTTCTCCTCATATCTCTGCTTTAGTGTTTTTTGTTTCTCTTTATCTCATCGTCTCCTTGTTAGGGTTTTCTTCATTCAATTGTTTTTTTTCTCTCACATTTGGTATGATGTTCGATGTGTGTTCAATACTTCTCGATAGCAATAAAGATGACATGAATAAACCAAGAAGTAATTAGATGAAAATTTTGTTTTATTGTTGGATGATCAATCCATAAGAATGTATATAGTATATTCGATCATGTGAAAGTAACCACTTGTTCGATAGATTTCTTTCCAATAAGTTTTCATGAGGTTTATTTCATAATCAGTTCTTTACCGAATCATCTTAATTGGGCCCGGTCTCGAGCTTCGCTCCTACTTGAACATTTGTACCTACAACGTTGGTCAGTCGTCCATCATCTCCCAAGGGTTCTACAAACCTTTTACAAATATTTTTAACCATTAAAATTTATATTTTTATCCAAACAAATTTGTAGTTATAGGTATTTTTTTGTAATTTTGTGTAAATGACATAAACTTGAAAGCATTCCTTCACATTCTTATAGATGAAGGACCTATTAATGACTTTTTGAAGACTTTAATCACCTTTTATATTATATGCCGCCGTGTTTTTTTCATGGGGCAAATTGCATGAAAATGTAATATACTTTGTTCTGATTCATATTTTGGGTAACATAATTTCAAAACATTCGTTTAGTACCTGGGATGGAAACTTTCAAACATTCGTTTAGTACCTGGGTGACCTGTTTAACAATTAACAGGTTACCATGATGACATGGCGAATGACTTGGCATACAAGTCAATATTATTTGCTGATGTGGCAAATGAGTTGGACTTTTTTAATCATATTTCTATAATCCTTTTCCAGATAAAATATATAATATATAATATAATATAATAGCTTTTTTTATATTATTATTAATACTTAGTTTTATGTTATGACGTGATATGTGATGCATTTTTCTGAGACTTTATCCATCACCAGATCTTGTAACTTTTGTTTCTACATTGCCGATGAAGCCCCAAACCGATGAAACACTTCACCTTCCACCGTTGTGATTAACCGTCCATCTACACCTTCCCCTTTGTTGCTCCGATGAAATCCCACATAGCTCTGACAAAACCCTTCCTCCTCATATCTGCTCCGATGAAATG
Organism: Arctium lappa; assembly: GCA_023525745.1. Taxonomy (NCBI): domain Eukaryota; kingdom Viridiplantae; phylum Streptophyta; class Magnoliopsida; order Asterales; family Asteraceae; genus Arctium; species Arctium lappa. Next base: position 34,408,266 of record CM042062.1, read on the forward strand.
CCATATTCGTTTTCAAGAGAAGAAGTAGTGTATGTATCGTTCTTCTGCATATGGTTTGTTTACGATAGGGATTTCAATCGTACAAGGAGATGCCCTAAGAGATGTTGTGTGGCCGGAGACAGTTTGTTTACAATTTGGAGTTGATCTCCTCCAACCTGCACGAGACTCGACTCAATCAGATCTGTTTCCTCATCATCATTCTCACCCAGATCTGTTTCCTCACCATCATTCTCACCCAGATCTGAGGAACCTTTTCTGACTAAAACCTTAATCATCGTCCTTCTCACCTAGATCTCATCATGTTTTCTTTTGATTTATACTTTTTAATTAGGTTTTTGATTTATGCTTTTATTTAGATTTTAATTAGGGGTCGTATGATAAATTTTATGGAATGAAATTGCAAATTGTTGTGATGTTGTTGATGTTCTTCATTATTTATTTGGTGAATATGAACATTCAATAATAAAACAAAAAAGTCCAACTCATTTGCCATATCAGCAAATAATACTGACTTGTATGTCACGCCATTCGTCATGTCATCATGGTAACCAAATGGTTAAACAAGTTACCAGGTACTTAAATGTTTGAAAGTTTCCATCCCATGTACTAAGACGAATATTTTGAAAGTATGTTACTCAAAATAGGAATCAGAACAAAGTACATTACATTTTCATGCAATTTGCCTTTTTTCATGTTTTTTTAAAGAATTAATAATAAGATTTAAAGTAAACTACGATTTTCGTCCCTGTGGTTTGATGTTTCTAACAATTTTCGTCCTTGGTCTTTAAAAACTGCTTTTTTCGTCCCTGTGGTTTCCATTTTGCTTCTATTTTCGTCCCTCCATCCAATTCCTTTAAATATCAACGTTAACTCATCCAAAAAAGTTACATGTTTGGTCCTTGTAGTATTCCAACTTTTACCTTTTTATCCTTAAATTACATAGGTTACATTTTTTTACTTTTTACTTTTTCTTTCTTTGTTATATTTCATGAAGACATTTATTTTTCTATTAACTATATTATATTTTTCAAAATTGTTATAACTTTAATTATAGAAAAATAATCAAATAATTTCATTAAAATTATTGACAATACGTGCTTTTTGTAACACCATATTGAATTTTTCTTATCATTTTATTGTCTTTTTTTTAATATATAACCTAATCTGAAATGTTCTGTATTACTCAAGGTTCTAAATGGCGTGAGGCGTGGCGTGGCGGCGAGGCCAAGCCTCAAGCCTTAGGAGCCACGGTAAAGCCATGGCGTCTTCAAGGCGTGACTTATGACGTCAAATTTCTAATTTATATATAATATTATATATAAAAACATATGTTTTGGTGTGTTACTCAATGAGTTAATAGTAATAAGCAAGTTTAATTAGGTTCTATCTATACTATATTATAAAGATGACATAAAAAACTCTTAAAAACAAGTCTTAAAACTTAATGTACCGCTATTTAATGCTAATTACTTAAAAAACAACCATAAAAGCTGTATGTACTACATTTAATGCTATTCATTAATTTTCAATCATTATCTCTAACCATTTTAACTCCCCTAAAATCATTTCCCACTTTAACTCCCCTAAAATAACTCTCAGCATATTTTAAATATAAAAAATCTAAAATATAATTAAAAAATCTTACATAATATTTTATAAAAAAAATTATATTATTAAACCAAAATAAATTACATTATATTATTAAGTCTAAATTAAACAAATTTATATAAAAAATCATTATCACTCTCTCACAACCATCCAAAATCGTAATGTAAATCGACAAAAAACAGAAAATAAAATGAAACATTAAAATCGTGATGTATCTAGCTGCATTGCGCGAGTACACTTCTAGTATATTTAAAACATACAAATAAAACATTAAAAACATAAAGAAAAACCAAATATCGCATTACAAAAACTGCGCATTAGGGAATGGCGTGCCACGGGCTTAACGTGGTGTGAGACACAAGCCTTGGTGCCATGGCGGCTGTGCCGCGAGTTTTTTAGAACATTAGTATCACTAACTCATTCATTAAGGTTCTAAATGGCGTGAGGCGTGGCGTGGCGGCGAGGCCAAACCTCAAGCCTTAGGAGCCATGGCGTTTTCAAGGCGCGACTTATGGCGTCAAATTTCTAATTAATATATAATATTATATATAAAAACATACGTTTCATTATTGTTACTCAATGAGTCAATAGTAATAAACAAGTTAAATTAGGTTATATATTTAAAACATGCAAATAAAACATTAAAAACGTAAAGAAATATCAAATATCTCATTACGATAACTGCGCATTAGGCCATGGCGTGCTATGGGCTTAACGTAGCGTGACACACAAGCCTTGATGCCATGACGTGCCATGGCGGCTGTGCGACGAGTTTTTTAGAACATTGATTATAGAAAACAAAGGTTTATATGTATAACATTATAAACAATATATAAATTTGCTGCCACAAGTCATGTCTCACGCTATTTAGAATCTTGATATATATATATATATATAGTCGGATTCAAACGAGAACAATATTTATTTAAAATAACACGAGACTAACAAAATCATTAGTGATTTTACATTAACGCACAAAAAAAGGACTTTGGTTGTGGCTTCAGGTCCGCATGATTTTTTTGCACGTTAATGTAAAATCACTAATGAATTTATTAGTTTTTTTTGTTCTTTTAAATAGTTACTGTTCTCGTTTGATCATCCCTCCCTCCTCCCCCCCCCCTCTCTCTCTCTATATATATATATATGTATATATATATATATATATATTTGTGTGTGTGAGTGTTTAATTTTGATTAATTAATAAAAAATAAAGTTTAAATGAAAATATGGAATAATGGGAGTAAAGTGCAATTAATAAAATCAGCAGCCGGTTGTTATAACATAAAACTAATTTTTTTCTCGAATTTTATTAAACTTTTTCCAATAATGGTAATTTAAAATGAATTAAAAGTTTTAATAAACCAATAGATAAAAAATATTAATTTTACGAGATTTCAACCTAATCTTTGGAAAAAAATGTCATGTACTTGTCAATAATTTTAATAATTATTTGATTATTTTAATAATTAAAGTTATAATTATTTTGAAAATATATAATATAGTTAATAGAAAAATAAATGTATTTATGAAATATAATAAAGAAAGAAGAGTAAAAAGTAGAAAAAGTAAAAAGTAAAAAATATAAACTATGTAACTTAAGGATAAAAATGTAAAAGTTGGAATAATACAAGGACCAAGTATGTAATTTTTTTTGGATGAGTTAACATTTATATTTAAAGGAATTGGATGGAGGGACGAAAATGAAAGCAAAATAGAAACCACAGGGATGAAAAAAGCAGTTTTTAAAGACCAGGGACGAAAATCGTTAGAAACTTCAAACCACAAGGACGAAAATCGTAGTTTACTCTAAGATTTAAATATATTTCATTATAATTACTTTTATCTTTTCTTTTTAAAGAATGCAATTGTTTATTTGACATAGGATTTAATTGTTATCAAACCTTCTAAAATACTTTTGAAAATATAAGATTAAAAAACTTATGAACCACAAAATTAAATTACTAACCTCAAGTAATAATTGTTAATAAAAAATTAAATTGCGTTTTATGAGAAAAATAAATATTTCATATTAGTTTTCGATGTAAATTTATCTTTTTGTCTAATAACAACCATTACTTGAAATTTCAGTATATATATTCTATATCCAAACATTTTAACAAAATTATATATCAAATTAAACGTTAATCTATACTATATTATAAAGTTGACATAAAAAACTCTTAAAAACAAGTATTAAAGCTTAATATACCGCTATTTAATGCTAGTTACTTAAAAAACAGTCATAAAAGCTGTATGTACTACATTTAATGTTATTCATTAATTTTCAATCATTATCTCTAACCATTTTAACTCTCCTAAAATCATTTTCCACTTTAACTCCCCTAAAATAACTCCCAGCATATTTTAGATATAAAAAAATCTAAAATAAAATTAAAAAATCTTACATAATATTTTATAAAAAAAATTGTATTATTAAACCAAAAAAAATTACATTATATTATTAAGTCTAAATTAAACAAATTTATATAAAAAAATCATTATTACTCTTTCACAACCATCCAAAATCGTAATGTAAATCGACAAAAAACAAAAAATAAAATAAAACATTAAAATCATGATGTATCTAGCTGAATTACGCGAGTACACTTCTAGTATTTTTTTAAAGAAATAGCAAAAATATGTAAAATGAAAGGTTCAAAGTCCAATAACGCATCGGCCAAAGCACAACAAAAGACCTAGTGGTATTTGAGCCCAACTATATTGAGTATAGAGGATCAAGAACAAATTACGGATTTGGTGTTAAGGTTTGTGATTTGTTTCCATTTATCTAATTTGTCTTGAACTTTTTTCGCTTCAATTAACCACCGTCTATTAATTATGTTAAGTAAGGATAAAATGGTCAATTTAGCATTCTTCTTTGTTTTATGAATATTTAAATTATATTTATATGTATGGTTATTGTTATTATTATTATATATTTTCTTTTATATATATATATATATATATATATATATATATATATATATATATATATATATATATATATATATATATATATCAGTTCATGTCCCCCCCCCCCCCGCGGAAAACATGGCAACGCTCCCTCACCCTTTCCCTCCCTCCCCTCTCTCACCGCTTCCACACCCTTCGACCATCTCTAACTCCGCCGCCCTATACCAGCCGTCAACACCACTAGTGTCTATCTGTTGCTCTATCTCTTTCCTCTTCACTCTCTTTGTCTATCTGTTGCTCTATCTCTTTCCTCTTCACTCTCTTTGTCTATCTGTTGGGTATTAGACTAGTATCTAGTCCCACATAGGAAACCTTTGAGAACTATTGTCGGTTTATAAGCTTAAACCCATACAAAGTATCAAAATGGAGAAGAACCCAAAATATTGGTTGGCATTGGGCTTTAATGAGGGACATGTTAATATTTAATATCAAAATTGTCTCCGTTGTTTATCGATGGACAATGTCTAAAGCGAGTTTCACGCGGGTAAACTGTTAGACCACAGTCTCATTGGATTCAAGATGATCCAATCTGAAGCTACCGCTGAAAAGTCGCTCTCGATATAAAGTCTAATGTCGTTTGTAATAAAATAGTCAAAGTTAATTATTGTTTATTGTATTTTAGTTTAAATTAGTTTAAATATCTAATTATGATTAGATATTAGTTTGTTAGTTAGATATTATATTAGATATTAGTTAGTTTATTAATATCTAAATTAGATATTTGTAATAATATCTAAGTTTAGATATTAGGTGATAGTGTGTTAGAGAAGCAAGAATCGTTCAACTCTTATCAGATCACACAACACACACAGAAAATGTGTAAAAGAGAGAAAACAGAGAGAAATCTTAAACTTCAAGAACTCAACCTTGTAATCATCGTTTGTTATTGAAACAGGTTGGTTTATCATCTATCTTGTTGTTGTTTGATTTATCTGGTAAACGATCTCAGACTCACAATTGGTATCAGAGCTGATACCAGATTGAAAATCAAATTTCAAACTCTCTGTGTTCTTAAGTTTTTCAAGAACACTGTTCTATAGATCAAAATCTTCATTTTGTGGTTGTTTTCGAAATCATAGTGCTGGAACTTGTTAAAGTTGGTAAGTCGATCAAAGTGTCAAAATATTGGGCTGAAAATCGAATTCCAAGCAGGTCAATTTGGGAGTTGCAGGGCTGTTTTTCGGAGAAGAAACGATACCAGTCGAAGGTTCAATACCGGTCGACCGATATAAACATCCTTGTACCGGTCAATTAGTAACTTACCGGTCCAATTATAAAATCCTTGTACCGGTCAAGTTTTACATCTTGTACCGATCGACCGACTACACTCACATGCTTTATCGGTCCACTTCTCAATCCATTTTATCGGTCCACTTCACCCACATTCATTCTATCGGTCCAACTTAGAATTGTATCGGTCAAAGACTCATTTCATACCGGTCGAGATCATTTTATTTTTTTTCTTTCGGTCCACTACTTCCACTACTCTCACACCTCCATTTTATCGGTCCAAATCCCAAAGAAACCTCACGTGTCCACTCAAACTTAGGTAAACAATAGTGAGACCTCTTTGAATATATCGGTCCACTCACTATTCCATTATTCCACGATCATTATTTCACTCACTCAATCATATCGGTCCACCAACTTACAACATATCGGTCCACCAACTTTGAATATATCGGTCCACCAACTTTCATCATACCGGTCGAACTTTCACTTCCGGTCGACCCACTTTTACATTTTATCGGTCGACCCACATTCTCTTTTTACAACATACCGATCGACCTACATTGATAATATTCCGGTCGACCCACCAATTACCGGTCCAATCTTTTTATCGGTCAAAGAATTTTACCGGTCGAAGCATACCATTTTACCGGTCCTATCAGTTTTACCGGTCGAACATTTTACCGGTCGAACATTTTACCGATATTTACATCTTACCGGTCGACGCAACAGTCCGGTCGAACATCTTACCGGTCAAACCCCATTTTGCGCCATAAACGCAGTGGCAGACGCACTCTTTGCTGGTAGGGGTCCTGGGCCCCCTACCAGCCCACCACATGAAAGCCAAATTTTTTTTTACTGATATTTGATAATTTTTAAACATATGGGCCCCCTACAATAATTATTTGAGGCCCCTTCCAGAGTTCCAGCAACCCATATTCTCTTGATCTCTTCCATTCCAGGTCGCTTCTCTCGCGTCTCCCTTCTCTCTCGGCTCTCGCTCGATATTCTCTATCTCTCATACGACGACAGACACAGTCACACAGAGTCACAGACCTGTCGACCTGAGACCTTAATCGCTTTCTTCTTTCTCTCGCTCAATCGCTGCACCAACACTAAGTCGGTGCTGCACCAACACCAAGTCGGTGCTGCACCAACACCAAGTCAGCGCTGCACCAACACCAAGTCGGCAACTGCTCTCAATCGGCTGATTTCAGATTTGGCCATTTGGGTAAAATTTAAAAACCTAATTTGATTTATACTCTTGATTTTAGACTTTGGTTGATATTTGATAAATAATTTTGTTAGAATTATTAGTAACTTTACTTGGTATTTGGTTTTATTTTCCTAGTATTTGTTATTTTGGATTGATTTTGTAGGTTTTTAAAGAATTTGAAATGTTTGTTACTAATTAGGTACTGTACTTGCTACTTACTACTTAGGTTAATTTTGCAATTATCTCGTTATTATTAATTGCTATTGGTATTGGTATTTGAGAAATAAACCATTGATTATTTATGTAATTATCTCGTTATTTTTATGGGCCCCCATCAATATTTTTTTCTGGATCCTCCACTACATAAACATGTCACGCAAACCTTACTTTGCGCGACCAATTTCAAACGCAAACCTTAACTTTGCGCGACTAACGTTTCGCGCAAACCTTAAACTTCTCGCAATCTGCCTCTCGCGCAAAACTCTTATTCACGCCAATTCCAAACTCAAGTCTTTTTCAAAATGACTTCCAGAGAAGCCCTTGCAATCGGAACTGACACCAAGCCACCAATACTCTTTAGAGGAGAATACGAACAGTGGAAAGATCGGTTCCTGAACTTTATTGAAAGACAAGATCTGGGTCATTACATCAGGCTATCCTTAGAAGAAGGACTTATGGAACCAACTTATAGGGAACCTACAACGGAAACCAATGAGCAAAGAGTTGAAATTAAATATGAAGAGCTCGGAGGTAAAGACAAAGACAGAGCAAACGGTGATAGATTAGCAAAGTCATACATTCTACAAGGAATTCCAAACGAAATCTATGTAAAGATTGACAGCTATAAAGCCTCGGGCAAGGAGATGTGGGATCAGCTAGAGAAGATGATGTTGGGTTCAAAGGTTGGGAATCAACTCAAACTTTCCAACTACCTAAACAATTATGAAGAATTTAAAGGCAGATGTGGAGAGTCTCTAGAAGGAACTTATGATAGATGCGTGACCTTGCTGAATGAACTAAGCAAGAACAAGGTCATCAAATCTCAAATAGAGCTGAACGTCAAATTCCTCAGCATTCTCCAGCCTGAATGGAATAGATTTTCCAGATAAATGAAGCAGATCAAGGATCTGAATGAGATTCCACTTCATGAGGTGTATGAAACCCTCAAACAAAATGAAGAAGAGGTGGATGAAATTCTAGATGAGAAGAGGCAGGAAGTGAAGACAATTGATGACACAGTTGCTCTTGTTGTCAAAAAGAAGAAGAACATGACGATTGTGTATGAATCAAAAGAAATTGAAGCTGATGCAAACTCTGATTCGGATGACTGTGAACAACTGAAGCAAGCAATGCTTATGCTGACAAAGGCGTTTCAGAAGAAGTTCTACAAGAAGCCAAGTTCAAACAGTCAGAGGTATTCTTCTGGTTCGAGCAACTATACTCATAAGGAAAGGGTTGAAGGAAATAGATTTGAAGGAAAGAAGTTTGAAGGGAAGAGATTAGAGGAGAAGAAGCCGGAAGAGAGAAGGTATCATGCTGAAGGGAAGAGAATAGAGGAGAGGAAACCGGAAGAGAAAAGGTTTCAAGCTGAAGGATCCAGTCAGTCAGAACCTCCAACATGCTACAACTGTGGTAAAACAGGTCACTTTGCCAGAGACTGTCGAAGACCCAAAGTCAGAAACTCCGACTACTACAAGAACAAGATGCTTCTTGCAAAGCAACAGGAGGCGGGTAAGGCATTGATGGCTGAAGATGAATACTGGCTTGATCATTCAGACGAGGAAGAAGATGATGAAGAGAAGGATGAAGCAGTCAACATGTGTCTGATGGGAAAGCAGGAATCAGAAGCTGAAGCAGATTCAGATGAAGATGAGAAAGATGAGGTATGTGCTTTATCTTATTCAGATTTCTTAACTCAAATGCATATCATGAAGTTAAAACTCCAAGAGTTAAAGTCTAATCTTAAGCGGGAAAAAGGTGTCACTAAAGCCAAAAACCAATCAATACAGAAACTTAGCGATGAAATTGCTGAGAAGAAAGTATTGGTTGAGGTTTTACATAAAAACAATGACACCAGCGCGAAAGAACAAACTATAATTCTTAAAGAGAATTCTGAAGTCAAGTCTAAACTGAGAAAGAGTGAGTCTGATCTCAGAGAGCATACTAAAATGCATTCTTCATGTACTGAAGAAAACAAAACTTTAATTGCAAAATTAGATGCTTTGGAAAAGAAGTTATACTCATTAGGTCAAAGTGAGCAAACCATTCATCTAAATAAACCAAAAGAGAATAAAGAAAATTGGGGAATCGGTTATGGGAATCCTCACTGTCTTCAAAAAGGTATATCTGAAGTGCCTGCACTTTATGATCTTACTTCTTTGAAAATAGCTTGAAAAATCCCCAAGCTTAAAGTTTTCTGGACTCGACTGTCTAAAGAGGATGAAGCCAAGGAAACTGAAAAACGATTGAAATCATCTAAAGTTCACCTTCCATTTTATTATGCGAAGCTGAATAATAGTTATGATCAAAAATCTCAAAAGAAATCTCTTTCAAATGACTTCTTTCAAAGTTATTCTGTAAAAGAGATGGAGGCGAAGCCTATTAAAGGTAAAATTTACGTCCCTCCTCTTGTTTTGGAAAGTCAAATTTCTGAACTCAAGAACTCTTTATCAGATGAAAGACTTTTGATTGAGATTGAACAAAAAGTATTTTCAACCGTGCTGAAAAATGTTATTATTTCAAAGACTTCTAAATCTGATGACATGTTTGGTTTATCAAACGGAGGGTTTGATTTTCTTAACTCCGACGGTCGTTTGGATGGTTGTTTTGAACAATTTGATTTTAATGCTAAACTTCCTAACCATTAATCTTTTATTGTGAAATCTTTGGGAAAAACCAGTATGCCTGTTAACAGTACAAAATCAACGAAAGTTGATAAACCAGTCTCTGTAAAAGCTAAAAATGCTAAAGGTAAGATAATATCTCAGCATTCACAGAAACTGAACACTACTGGTAATTCTAAAAAGAAGCATTCGTTTGTTGCTCAGAAGTCTAACTCACGAGTTTCAAATGTTTCAGATCTGAGCAAGCGAAAGCCAGAAGTTAAATCTCAATGGAAACCGAAATAGAAGCTTGACAAGGCTGATAAATCGTTTTGTAGTGTTAATTGTAATAAGACTTTACCTAGTAAAGATGTTTTGAAAGTGAATGTTGCTACTATTTTGAAATACTCTTTTACGCAACTATTCCAGTTATCTAAATCTGCTAGAAAGTCTTCCTTTTATGATAAACATGTTTCTAATTCTTGTCAAGATTCTGAGGTTTGGTTTGGAAATTATCATGTGCATTCATCTCATTATAATGCTTCAAATGAATTTCAAATGAAAAGAGGACCCAATTTCAAATGGGTACCAAAATCAAGTGCTAACACAGCAGGACCCAAATTCCAGTGGGTACCAAAAGCTAAATCTGTGTTGCAAGCACCCAACGTTTAAGAAGGAGAAATCTGATATGGTTTCTGAACACGTCTGTTCAGAACCCGTGCTTAAGAGAAATAAGCTTTTGAACACTTCAGTTCAAGACCCGCACTTCAATGCTCAAAAAGTCTTAACTCCATCTTTGTTTTAAGACTATTTAAAAACACTTGTTTCGTTATTTCTCCTGTGCAGATCCGTCATATATGGTACTTGGATAGCGGATGTTCCAAGCATATGACTGGACAAAAAGAGATGTTGTCCAACTTTACAGAGAAGTATTGCGGAACAGTTAGATTCGGCAACGACCAGTTTTCACCAATAATGGGATATGGTGATGTACAACATGACCAAGTCACGATAAAGAAGGTGAGCTATGTTGAAGGCTTACGACACAACCTGTTTAGTATCGACCAGTTCTGTGACAAAGGCTTAGAGGTCAATTTCAAAGCCAAGACGTGTTCAGTTCGCACTGAAGAAGGCGAAGAACTCTTGGTCGGTACGAGAAAGTCAGACCTCTACACAATTAATTTATCAAACGTCCAGACTGACAAGCAGGTTTGTCTACTGACGAAAGCCTCGATGCAACAAAGCTGGTTATGGCATCGACGGCTCTCTCACCTCAACTTCAGATACATCAACAATCTGGTTAGTGGAAAGCTCGTCAAAGGACTTCCAGAGCTAAAGTATGAATGAGAACATCTTTATGGAACATGTGAAAAAGGAAAAATGAAGAGGGCTCCACATAAACCAACGCCTGAACTGAGTACTAACGCTCCGTTAGAGTTATTGCATATGGACTTATGCGGTCCGATGCGAACTCAGAGTCTAGGCGGAAAGAAGTACATACTCGTTGTCGTGGACGATTACTCGCGATACACATGGGTCAAGTTTCTACGTTCAAATGATGAGACACCAGATGTTCTCATCACATTCCTGAAGACGACCCAGGTGAATCTGCAGAAACCGGTAAAGCTTCTAAGAACAGACAACGACACAGAGTTCAAAAACAAAAAGGTTGAAGAATATCTCGAATCTGTCGGGATATCACATCAATACTCTGCTGCTCGTACGCCTCAACAAAATGGAGTGGTCGAAAGAAGAAATCGTACGCTAGTCGAGGCTGCTCGTATTATGCTAAGTCAATCAGACTTACCTCTATTTTTGTGGGCTGAAGCTGTATCGACTGCGTGCTACACACAGAATCGATCCATGATACACTGCAGATTCAAGAAGACTCCTTATGCGTTAATCAACAACTGAACACCGACAATCAAATATTTCCATATATTTGGGTGTAAGTGTTTCGTGCTAAACGATAGAGAGAGTCTAAACAAGTTCAGTGCCAAGGCGGACGAAGGCATCTTCATTGGTTATTCCTCTACATCAACTGCATACCGTATATATCTGAAGAAGTCAAAGACGATTATAGAAAGCGTCAACGTTTCGTTTGATGAAGAGATGGCTTCTGAACCACACAGTTCAGAACCTGTGATAACCGGAGTACTAGCTTCTGGGCAGATTAGTCCAGAACCTGCGTCTCAACAGAACAAATCAGATGAAGCATCAACGTCAACTAATCATATATCTGATTTAGACTTATTATTTGAATTGTTTTATGATGAATTTCTTGGATCTAATGTAAAGAAATCTGTTGTGGTTGACAGGATGGAAGACTTAACGACTACTCATCCAGCCAGTTCAGATATTCCTATTGAATCCAACACCCCGATTCAACAAGAAATTCCAATTCAAATGCCGACTCCAACATTTGAACAAGTGACATGTAATGAAGAGACAGAAGTAGCTGAAATAGTAGGATGTTTAGTACATATCCATCTATAGCCGGACCAAGTTGTACCTGCTGAGCCTTCTGAACCTATCACTTCAACTGCAATCATCATTCCTCCTGAACAAGCTGAAGACGGTACAATTGTATTTATAGATGAAATATTTGATATACATTCATATAATCCACTGCCTCATGAACACAAATGGACCAAAGAGCACCCGACAAGTCAGATCATTGGCGATCCAACGAAACCGGTGCAAACTAGGTCAGCGTCAACGAACATGTGCATGCATGACTCCTTTCTGAGTAAGTTTGAGCCAACTCGCGTATCAGAGGCACTTGCGGATCCAGAATGGGTGATCTCAATGCAAGAAGAGCTGAATCCGTTCGACGCACTTCAAGTCTGGAGACTCGTACCAAAACCTCAAGGTAAAACAATTATAGGTACGAAATGGGTTTTCAAGATCAAGAAAGACGAAGATGGTACCGTTATCCGAAACAAGGCGAGACTTGTAGCCAAAGGATACAGACAAGAGGAAGGAATCGACTATGACGAGACTTATGCTCCTGTGGCACGATTAGAGGCAATTAGAATGTTTCTAGCCTACGCAGCCCAAAAGAACTTCACGGTCTTTCAAATGGACGTGAAGACTGCATTTCTGAATGGCATTCTGAAGGTCTTTCTAGCCTCTTGGAAGTTTTCGACAGTTTATTTCGGTTGACAATGAAAAGGTATAAATACCTTATGTTTCCCTCCATTTCTAGAAACAAAATTCTCTTCATTTTTTCTCTCTATTTCTCCCTTGTTATCCAATAACACATTATCAATTCCATAGGATTGAATTGACGTGCAACAATTCAATTTGGTAGTTGTATCATGTAGACGACATCCGAACCAAGGCGAAATTTCGTCTTAAGACACTGCGTTTGCAGGCCTCTATCCGCTTTATCTTCTTCAATTCAAAAGTAATCATCGAAAAGGTACACAATTCTCAATTATCTTGTTTTTGTTGAACAATTTTTACATTAGATTTGTTGGTTTTACATTTTGATGTCAATCGACCTTAACATTGTAAGATGAAATTTTGTTTCTAGATAATAGAAACAAAATGGATCAATCGATGATCATGAAATCCTATGTTGAGAAACTCGAAAAGTTTAAGGGTTCGGATTTTCTACGATGGCAACAAAAAATGCTCTTTTTTCTCACGATGTCACATGTGTCTAACGTGCTCACGGAGGAAGCACCGACGACACCTGTTGTTAGGGAAGGCTAAACTACACCAACCCAAATCCAAATGGCGGCCTTTCAAAAAGCGACCGAGACTTGGAAAAACAACGAATATAGTTGTTGAAATTATATGCTTAATGCTTTGGACGATTCCCTATATGACATTTACTAAACATTTAACACCGCAAAAGACATATGAGAATCATTGGAAACCAAGTACAAGACCTAAATTTCCTGTTCTAAGAGATTTGTTGTTGGAAGGTTTCTGAATTTCATGATTAGCGATGCAAAATCTGTTGTAAAGCAAGTGCATGGATTACAAGTTCTTGTTCATGAACTCGATACAGAAGGTATGGGCATCAATCCGAACTTTCTTGTTGGTTCGATTATTGAAAAGTTGCCTCATTCTTGGAGATATTTCAAAGTATATTTGAAACATTTAACCGATGATATGTCTTTTGATCAATTGGTTCTCAAACTATGTGTTGAAGATGAAAATCAGAAGAATGAAAAGGTGGATGCTAGCTCATTGGAGCTAAACACAAATCTTGTTGGAGGAAATACCTCAAAATCCAAGTTTCAAAAGTTCAAGGGAAAAGGTGTTGCTGTCAAACCTTCTCCTCACATGTGAAAAATCCTCTCCAGCCATACAAAAAGTCCTTAAAAATCAAGTGGTAAATTGTTGGGTGTGTGGTCGAACCGGACACAAAGCTAAGGATTGTCTGTTTAAAAGGGATCATCATGGGAGTTGAGGAGCTGGAAGCTCAAACCAAGCCAATGTGGTCGATTCTTAAACTCGATTCGTTGGTAAAGCCTTTGGGGGATGTAGTGGGAGATCTCATCTACCCAGGGTTCAAATCCAGGCGCTGCCAAAGCTCTTGTGGCCATGGAGGTTCACCTGCGATGACTCCAGGCCATTCGTGGTCGCCCGGGGATTAGTTGGTGCGCGTAAGCTGGCCCGAAAACCCACGGTTACCAAAAAAAAAACTTCGTGATTAATGAAGTTGATTGGTGTCTTGACACCGATGCCACAAGGCACATATGTACCTCCAAGGATTTGTTCTATTCCTACATCAAAGCCAATGATGGTGAACCAATGTTTATGGGGAATTCAACAACCGCAAAAGTGAAAGGAAAAGGCAAAGTGGTATTCAAGCTCACATCGGGGAAAGAGATTGAATTCACCAATGTGCTACATGTGTCGGATACGATCTCGGGTCTTACGTTGAGTAACAAAAGATTTAAAATTGTGTTTGAGTCAGATAAATGTAGTCACTAAGGGTGGGACGTATATGGGAAAGGGCTACCTATGTGAGGGGCTCTTTAAACTATTCATGGTAAATACCATGAACAATGCTGTAAATATTAATAATAATGCAAGCTCTAGTGTTGCTTCTACTTAGGGGCCGTTTACCAAATGCTTACCCGGATAAGCGCTTACCAATAAAATTTAATACTATCACTTACTTAGCGGGTAAGATTTTAATCCACCAAAACGGTATCGTATGCAACAATTTTCCCAATAAGTGCTTACCGGTAAAATTTAACACTATCACTTACTTACCGGGTAAGATTTTAGTCCACCAAAACAGTATCGTATGCAACAATTTTCCCGGTAAGCGTTAACCGTGGTAAGAGTCTTCGCCATCACTTACCAGGGTAAGACTATTGGTCCTTACCTTAGCTCTTACCGGGTAAGATTCTTGTTCATTGTCATCTTCATCCATAAGGTAATATGACTTGGTAAGCGCTTACCCGGGTAAGCGTTTGGTAAACGGCCCCTTACATGGTTGATTCCTCTAGTTTATGGTATGCTCGGTTAGGTCATGTCAACTTTCGGTCCTTATAAGGGATGATGAATTGTGGCATGCTACCTAAGTGTTCAATGAACAAAATGACTAAATGTAAGACTTGTGTAGAATCAAAATACTCAAGTCATCCCCACAAATCTGTCGAAAAATCTAACTAAGTACTTGGTTTAATTCATACCAATTTGTGTGATTTCAATTCAACTCCGACCCGAGGGGAAAAGAATTACTACATATCTTTTATAGATTATTGCAGTAAATGTTATATCTACTTGATCAATACCAAGGATGAGACTTTTAATATGTTCAAAATCTATAAAGCCACAGTTGAAAATCAACTTGAGAAGAGAATCAAAATTCTAAGGTCTAATAGAGGAGGGAATATGAATCTCATGACTTTGCTGAATTTTTGTATTGTGCATCAAATAACGACACCCTATACCCTTCAACAAAATGGGCCAGCCAAGTGGAAAAGCAGAACTCTAAATAACATGATCAACTCAATGGTGATCACGCCAGGGGATCCACACAATTTATAGGGTGATGCCTGTCTTACGACAAATATAGTTTTTAAATAAAATCTCTCACAAGAAGAGTAATCAATCTTCCAATGAGATATGAAAAGGTAAATTACCTTCCTACAAAAGGATGAAAGTGTGGGGTTGCTTGGCTAAAGTTCAAGTTGCTCTACCAAAAAGGATTAAGCTAGGACCAAAGACTATAAATTGTGTTTACATTGGCCCAGCCACGAATAGTGCAGCATATATATTTTTGGTATACAAGTCATATGTAGAGAAAATACACACAAATACTGTAATTGAATCTGCTGAAGTATAATTATTTGAGAACATATTCCCATATAATAAAAAGGAGAAATCTATCTCCAATCCAAGAAAAAAAAGGGAATGAAGATGATACACCTCATATGAGTTAGACCAAGGTACAAATCCAAATGGTAAAGGAACTTGTCAGGTTCAAAAGGACTTAGAACCTCGAAGAAGTAAACGTGGGAAAGTGGCCAAAGACTTTGGACCAGACTATGTGACCTTTAATGTAGAAGGAGAACCTCTAACTTATAAGGCAACGATGGATTCTTCGAAAGCTCCTTACTAGAAAGAGGCAATCCAAATCGAAATAGATTCCTTTTTCAAAATAATACTTGGAAATTGGTATATCTCCCCCCGAGACATAAACCAGTAGGCCATAAATGGATCTTTAAGAGAAAGCTTAGACCCGAAGGTACTATAGAAAAGTATAAGGCTCAGTTAGTAGCCAAAGGATATCGTCAAAATGAGGGTCAAGATTTCTTTGATACATATTCACCGGTTACAAGGATAACCTCTATAAGAATTTTGATGGCAATAACTGCAATTCACAATTTGGAGATACACAAATGGATGTGAAAATCGTGTTCTTAAATAGTGAATTGGATGAAGAGATTTATATGCAATAACCTAAAGGGTTTATTGTTAAAGGTCAAGAAAACAAGGTCTATAAACTGGTTAAGTCCCTATATGGACTTAAATAAGCCATAAAGCAATGGCAAGAGAAGTTCGATAACACACTCTTATCACAAGGCTTTCAGATTAACGAATGTGATAAATGTGTATATGCTAAACAATATAAGAATGCTTACGTCATAATATGTCTGTATGTGGATGATATGCTGATCATGGGGACTAATATGGATGTAATTAATCAAACGATGAAAATGCTACATTCCTCATTTGATATAACGGATATGGGAGTAGACGATGTGATACTTGGTATTAAAGTTCAAAGAACTTCAGAAGGATACATCCTCACCCAGTCCCATTATATAGAGAAGGTCCTTAGGAAATTTGGACACTATGATGATCGACCGGTCGTTACTCTATTAGATCCTTCAAGTCAACTTAAGAAGAATGAAGGAGACAGTGTATCCCAGTTAGAGTATACTCAAGTACTTGGAAGCTTGATGTATATTATGAACAGTACACGACGGGATCTAACATATACAGTGAGTAGACTAAGTTGTTACTCACACAATCCGGGTAAAGATCAATGTTATACACTAGTTAGAGTGCTCCGATATCTTAAACATATGATGTATTATGGTTTGCATAATACTAAGTATCCTCCCGCGATAGAAGGATATTGTGATGCCAATTGGATTTCCAACCACTAGGAAGGTAAGTCCAAAAGTGGTTATGTTTTTACCCTTGGTGGAGCATCAATATCTTAGAAATCATTTAAGCAAATGGTGAATACCCTTTCAATTATGGAGGCTGAATTTGTCGTTCAACAATGGAGGCTGAATTTGTCGCATTACACAAAGCTGCTAAAGAAGTTGAAGGTCTTAAAAGCTTCTTAGAGGGTATTTTGTTATGGCCTAAGACTATTACAACCATTTATATACATTGTGATCGTATTACTGCTCTAACTAGAGAAAATAATCAGATTTACAATAACAAATCAAGACATATAAGGCGTTGCCATAACACGATAAAAGACTTGCTGAAAATAGAATTATCTCCATTGATTATATAAATTCAAAGGAAAATATAGACGATCCTTTGACAAAAGGCCTAAATAGAGAGCAAGTTATATTTACATCGAGGGGAATGGGCTTAAAGCCAATACAATGAGTCGATACTTGGAGGAAACTAACCTAGCAACATTGGAGATCCTATGGTCTAGGTTCAACATGCAAACTAGTTGAGGAAGACTCAAGCAGGAACAAACACAAAGGTATGCCTATTCCTATGATGTCCTCAATTATGTTTTGTCGTTGACGTTGAAGGGTTGAATTCAATTTCTTAATAATGATAATAGATTTTATAGTGGAACACTATGGAATGTTCTTGATTGGTATTACCTATATGATATGATGTATGGCCTCATCTATGGGAATCGATATGCCTACGTTCTCTCCAAATCTCATGAAGAAAGGATATCGTTCACGGTGGAAATGAATAAAACTGTAAGAATTGATATGTGTATAAGTATGATGTATGTGATACATTTTGTCTAGATTTACTATCAAACGTGGTTAGTTCAAGACATTGTTCAATACCCACAAAGTATATCCGATTTTTACTCACTAAGGAAGGTGCAAGTCCAAAAGACCCATTTTCTGGTGTATATCATACTTAATTCTTGAAATAGCGAAAAAGTTCCTATGTTATGACTTCTTATTTTCTATTCAAATGTGGGGTATTATAGGAGTTTGAATAGAAAATGTAGGGTAATGTTGGGTATTAGACTAGTATCTAGTCCCACATAGGAAACCTTTAAGAACTTATATGGGTTTATAAGCTTAAACCCTTACTAGTTATCAAAATGGAGAAGAGCCCAAAATATTGGTTGGCATTGGGTTTTAATGAGGGACATGCTAATATTTAATGGTCAAAAGATTGGGCCTTTAGGCTCTATTGACCTTAAAAGTCAAATTTTTTCCTTAAACCGAAACAGAGAAGAAAGCAAGTTCCATGCGACCAAACTCGCACCAGAACCCGCATTAGTCTCTGTTGGTTATCGCATAAACAGAGCCTAAAGCGAATTTCATGTGGGTATACCTGTATACAAACCCGTGTTCGTCTCCGTTGTTTATCGATGGACAGTGTCTAAAGCGAGTTTCACGCGGGTAAACTCGCGTCAAAACTCGCATTGCCCTCTGGGCAGTTTTCAACAGTTTATTTCAGTTGACAGTGAAAAGGTATAATTACCTTATGTTTCCCTCCATTTCTAAACACGAAATTCTTTCCATTTTTCTCTCCTTTTCTCCCTTGCTATCCAAGAACACATTATCAATTCGATGGGATTGAATTTACGTGTGACAATTCAATTGGGTAATTGTATCCTCTAGATGACTTTCGAACCAAGTACGATTGGGGGAAAAGTCGTCTTAGGACACTGCGTTTGTAGGCCCGTATCCGCTTTATCTTCTTCAATTCGAAAGTTATCATCGAAAAGGTACACAATTCTCAATTATCTCATTTTTGTTGAACAAATTTTACATTAGCTTTGTTTGTTTTACTCATCATCTAGTCCACGAGAGCAGGAACCCATCTTCGACGATCTAATCTGATGTTACAATGAAACCAAGATGTTGAATCACACCAATAAAAATCCTCATCGTCCTTTGGCGTTGGGCTCTCTCTCTCTCTTATTATATACATATACATATATACATATACATATATATATATATATATATATATATATATATATTAAACAATCCAAAATAAAAAGTATTATATTTTTTTAAGAAAAATCATTATCTTTACGGAAAAAGGGTATATACTCCCTTTATACCAAAAAATGTAAAACCTTTTTTTTCCTCGAAAAGACAAGATAACAATAAAGAAGCAAAAATAAAATAGTCACACTAAAGAAATTTGTGAGGCACATATATCAAAGAGGGAAACAAGCAAAGCCCAACAAAAAACCGAGCACAAAGGTTAGTGGCAAAAAAAGAGGAAACAACAAGGTAAACAACAACATAACCTCAAGAAGTAGCAAAAGAAGGGAACCCAAACGAATCCGTCTTCGAAATAGACCAGTCATTGAGCCTGGAAGCAATCCAATAGAAGGATTGAAACTGGATGCACTGAAAAGTACACGACAATAATTTACCTCCTTGAAGATACAAGCATTCCTGAATTTCCAAAGAGAATAAGCCTCAGTCCAAAAATCCGCTTGCCACACACCCTTCAACGATCCTTAATTTGCCTCCCACTATCGTAGATTAATAACTCAGAGATGAAAGAAGGTAGAAAGGAGTTGATATTCACCATTTAAAGATGTTATTCTGCAACGACGAGGCTACCTTGCAACTAAGTAGACAATTATCCATCGATCAACATGATCTCTATAAAACAGGCAAAATATTGAATTAAGATCAATTTCTCTTTTGTTGAGTTCTTGAAGAACCAGTAATTTGTTACGAAGTGCTCTTTAAATGAAAACGTGCATTTTCCTTGAAACTAACTTATTCGACAACGTGACTTTATCCAAAGGAGCAGATTGCAGAAAGGATCTATCTAGTATCTACCATATGCAGAAGTGCTAAAGTATTAAATATCCATCCATTGAAAGGAACCAACATGCGGAATCCCTACTAGAAACCTTCAGAGATACATTCCGTAACAAAAAAATTAAGTCATTAATATCACTTATAGGAGAATGATAACGTCATTTTTGGTGTTATTCTTGTACCACTTTCCAGGTAGATTTTCCTTGTGTCCAAGCAAAAGAAGCGTTTTTTGATAGTTTATTGCAATTTTGTACGTGAATTGAACTTTCACGAGAAATAGAAGAAATATGATATTTTGGGCTTAAATGCAAGATTTTCTAGTTCCTTTGACTAGAGGACTCGAAAAGGAGTCCAATGATTCTTTTTGGTGCAAAATCGGAGCTAAAACGAAGAAGTTATGGCCAAAACAGTGTTCCAGGCGACTTTTTGGATCTAGTCAACTTTTGAGGCGACTCAAGTAGCCTGGAAAGTCGCCCGAGAGGTTGTTTCGACGATTTTTTATCAAATTTTCAGCAATGGCTACCGTGTTCAATATAGGAGACGACCAAAGATTCTTCTTGGTAGGGGTGCTCACGGGTTGGGTTGATCGGGTTGAAGGCATTTGAACAACCAAACCCAATGCTTGCGGTTTCAAAAAACTTAACCCAACCTAACCCAAACCAAAGTGCAACCCAACCCAAACCAAACCGTACGGGTTGATCGAGTTGATACTTTGGTACATCAAAATATTCTCCTAACTTGTTTTCTCTAGCCTACTAATAATTTCTTTTTCTCTAGCCTACTAATATAAGTCTCAAGTATATCACGTTTAATTAATTTTCTCAATTTGCACACAGTTATTGAACATATATATAAATGAGTTATATAGAGATGGAATATAGTTTGAAAATATACGCATATGAAGATGATACATGATGGTGTAATTGTCTAATGTACATATTAATAGAGACTCAACAATCATATTAAATCCAAGAAATAAAATGATATCGGGTTCATCTGGTTGGGTTGGGTTCAAATAAAAGTAACCAAACATCAACCTAATACCTACGGTTTGAAGATTTTACAACTCGATTAGACATCGGGTTGCTTCGGGTTGAGTTATTTCGCGTTGGGTTGGGTTGATCGGGTTCGTCGGGTTTTTGAGCACCCCTACTTCTTGGGAGATTTTAGGCTTTTCTTGGACGATTTTGGAGCCACAAAATGCAGAGATTATCATCGGGATTGAAGATCTGAAGCCATATTCTATGATTGTTTGTGGGGATTCATCAGAAAAACGGGAGTTTTACTTTGTCTTAGACTTTGATTGAGAAACCATGTCTAAACTTATGATTTCTTTCTTTTTTTCTTTGTTTTCTACCACCCCAAACATGAACTAATGTTTAGATGTTGAGGGTTGGATTACTTTTTGTTTGTAAGCATATAAACACGTAAAGTTGTGATTTTTATTTGGTTTTTCAATTAATGAAGCATATGAATGTGTGTGTAACGCTTTTGTGAATCAACTTGCAATTGATTTGACTGTTATAAGTTAGTTTCGAGAGAAATAATTTATAATTAGATTTAAGATTCATGTGTCTAAGGTGAGAACTTGGATAGGAAATTAGGAAAATTTCTAATTAAACCTTAGTACCGTTACAATCTTGGTCTTAATGAATTTGCGTGTTGAGATCGAGAGATAAAACTTGCGTTTTCTGAAAATATATCTGTTATAACTTGAGAGAGAAACAGGAAACTGGGTAGTTGTGTATTCATTAATTGGAAATACCTGATAATTATTGCAAATGAAGTGTTCTATGTAGAAACCATTAGGACTCCAACTCCAAACTGTTTTTCTCCTGATAAACTTTCTAACTTTCATTCTCTGATTTCATTCAAGATTTTCATTAGTTTAATTAGTTAATTAGTTATTAAATCAAATCACCAAATTTGACAGTTTAGCTAATAGTGAGTATAGTCATTGTGATACTTAGTCTCTCGTACCTTTGATTCGATACTCGTACTTTTATACATATTACTTAATTCGACACTATACACTTATGGTTATACTTAAGTGGATGTAAACCCGCCTATTAGAGAACAAACCCAAGTCCAATTCCACACCCACAACCTGTGGTCCAGGAGCCACGATCGCAACCTTTGACATCAAGATTGTATTCCAAACAAAGAAGTCTAGAAAATATGTCATATAACTTGAAATTACCTACCCATTTTTGGGATATCTATTAAACAAATATTTAAATAGTTCTTAATAACATAAAATACAGAAAATAAAAGGACTAAAAGAAGAAATCTTTCCATTTCTTTTTCTTTTGGAATAACCCAAAACAAGGTGCCATTTTTTTGTAATCAAAATGTAACATTTTCGTTTTTCGACCTTGATCATCCCAAAGAAATTCAACATTTTTTTGGAAATACTTAAATTTAAATTTATCAAATTATAGTATTTTTTTGCTCTTGCCTTGTTAAATAAATGTTTTATATCATTGATTATTAATCAAATGCTTTTATTAAATAACATATCAAATCGGAAATGGGTCTTTTTGTAAAAATGTCCTTAAATGTGTGTATTTAAAAATAATTATCGTGATTTAAGAAATCAAAATCAAATGATCAGTTGCATAAACATAAAAATGTTTTTGTAATTTTATATTTATTTCAATAGTCAATTTTCTTACAACAATTTATTTGTTTTCAAATATGATTTCTTTGATTTTAAATAAATAAGAATTTATAATTATAATAAGTTTTTATTAGACATTTTGCTTAGGTGACTTTACAGGTGTTTTAAAGAAAATAGTTGAAAGTGGGTGTTATAGAATATTCACAATAGGAATTTGTCTTGGTTCAAGATCGATTTATATTAAAAAAGAATTATATGGTTTATAATAGTTACATATATATATATATAGGGTCAGGTTAAGGGAAAAACCCTAAATAAATAGAAAACTGAAAAACCACGAAAAAATGGATGAAAAGGTATATCAATATGGATGTCAAATTAACGAGAAAAATATGATTGTTTTTTTGGTGTAATTTATTTCGCTCGAATTTTGTTTATTTTTTCTCTTTTTTCGAATAAAAAAATAGGGGGCTAGAGTTTTTTAATTCAAAAAATATTGTTGTAACCTCCCATTTAATCACATCCATCAGATCATCTAATCTAACGGTTGATAAGGTGTTTTTTAGTTTTTCATTTATTTGAGGTTTTCCCTTGAACCTCTGTATATATATATACATATATATATATATATATAGAGAGAGAGAGAGAGAGAGAGGTAAGTTATTGTGCAACCTTTTTAATGGTACAACTCAAACAACCCACTTATCTATCACTAATTTTATTTTCACTTTTTTTTAATTAAAAAGGTGAAAACAGAATGAGTGGTAGATAGGTGGGTTGAATGGGGTTGCACCATTAAAAAGGGTTGCATTTTTTTTTGAACGACGGAATTTTATAAAACTAGCAAGAAACTAGAAAAAAGAAAACAATTACATCGAATGTCAGGATCGAAATTCAAAACAAGAATTAAACTAAACACTCAGAAACTATGTTAAAAAAGTTGCAGAATAACACTTTAACAATAAATCAATGAAACAGTATATGAGATCAAATCACAAGTTATATTGAATTAACATAATGATTACAACCAAAGCCTCAATCTGTTGAACAAGCTCAACAGACGTTCAATACTTCTCTAATGAAAGGATCACTAAAAATCTTGAGGTTAATTCTCTCTAAAACAAAAACGTATATTCTCTATGTATCATAAGCAAAAGACTTCTAGACTATATATACAAAACAGATTACAAGATAATTATTAAATTAAAGTTGATTTTCAGCATCCAGTCCATAATTATCTTCAATCTCCTTGTCTTTCGCTTTAAGCAACCAATCCATCTTTATCATCATAAGCAACATTAATCTTCAGCAGTATCTTCTTATCAATAGCAGTACTAACCATGCTTGCAGTAGTAACTTCCAACTTGCAGTATTAACTCTTCAAGCAGTACTAACTACTAGCAGTAGTAATCTTCAAGTAGCAGTACTAAAGTCTTCAACAGTAGTAATCTTCAATACTTAGCAGCACTATCTGGACTTAGCACATTTCAGACCCAACAATCTCCCCCTAACTTAACTTTTCAATTCAAGAAGTTAAGTTCTTCAGAATCCGGTCTTCATGATGCTTTCAAAATAACTGCTCAATTTCCTAGACTAGGATCCAAACCTAAACTTTGATTAATTGTTCTTCTAATCACAATTCTGGCCATTTCTGAACCTGTAGGACAGACCAACTTAGCTTTCAGCATCCCTTGCAACTTTACCTAGCTGTGGTCATACACCTTATCAACCAAATAATACTCATGAAAGCTTTTGTCAATGGTTATGACATAGACTCCACATCTTTCAAAAAGCATCCAATGATCAATACTTTTAAATCCATTTTCGTGATGCACATCTTTGATAAGATATTCAACCTTAACAGGGTCAAACATCATGTACAGATATTCCATATCCATCTTTGTTAGGCTCATCCCTGCTCCTTTCAACAAGTCACCATACAGTTTTAGTCCAACCTTGTACATTTCTTCTAAATCAGCTCTGGTACAGCTTCTGATTATCTTACCCCAAGTTGAATATACCTCATACTTGTCACCCATTCTCTTTATTATGAAGTATTCTGTTCTTTTATCCAACAGAGTATCCCATTGAATGATTTCTGGAGCATTCACTGAGATAGGATCAACTTTCAGAGGTTCTTCATCTGTCACTGTCATATATAAATCAAACTGCTCAGGTTGTCTTGGTTGTTCTGATGACTGTTTACTTGATTGCTCTTGACTCTTCTCTTGATTTTCAACCTGCTCAACTTGTTTCTGCTGTTCTACAGGAGGTGCAGCAGTAGGTTTTGATGATGCAGCTTCCATTCTTTCACTTTTCTGCTCTTTCTCACCTTCCTCAGTCCTTGGCCTTTTTGCCTGTTTCTTTGAAGCAATTGACTTCATTCTTTTAATAGCTCCAATCTTTTGTGCTAAAGTCTCTTTCTTCTTGACTTCTATCTTTTCTTTTGTAGGAGTGCCTTCTTCACTATCAGGGAAAGGCTATTGAATATTCAGATCATGTCTTTCTTTCATCTTTCTTTCAAATTCAACCCTCTGACTGAAATCTCCTTGAAGCTTGGCCATCTCCTTCTTGTATAAATCTTCTATTTTGCCAAAAGACATTTTGGTAAACATTCCTTCAGAAACTCCAACTGATCATTTCAGGAACTTTATCATTTTTCTCTTTTCCTGTGTAGCTAGGAAGGTCTTTGAAGGATGTCTTTTCTTTGAAGCTTTCATTGTAACCCTCTTTGCAGCCAGTTTCAAGCTCTTCTGATATTCTTCATTGAGCGTTTTTGCCAAATCTAATGCAATCTTTCTGTCTTTGGCTTTTTGAATTTCATTCTCCTTTTCAAGTTCCTTTTCAAACTGTATATTTAACTTCTTTGCCAATTCTGCATCCAAATCAATTTGCTTCCTCTTCTTCAATGATTTCACAGGCTCAACCATCTTCTCTTTGCCTTTCTTCTTGGCCTCTGACATACTGACCTCTTTCTTTTTCTTCTCTAAGACTCCTTCTTTGATCACCACTCCCTTAGCCTTTTGAGTGGTCTTAGGAGTGTCATTTTTTGCCTTCATCAGAGTCTCTGCAATCTCTATTTCTTCTCTTGACATTCTAGTTTCTGCTGCTGATTTCTCTGTTTCTACTGATTTGACAGTTTCTACTTCTGGTTCAGCAGTTACTGCTGCTTCTACAGTTTCTGCTTCTTTCTCTGTTTCTGCTTCTTTCATTGTTTCTGCTTCTTTTTCTGTTTCTGCTTCAACATTAATCTCCCCCTCTAACTGAAATTTCCTGCCAACTGAGCTTTCCTTCTCACATTCAGTTTCTTGATTCTCCCCCTTTTTGGAAGCATCATGAACACTTCTCCTTTTCTTCAAGATAAACTGGTTTCTCTTCTTTTTGAGCACTAATTTCAACACCAGCTTCTTGAGTTTGTCTATTTGTCTTTGTTGAGAAATGATCACCTTTTTCAGCTCCTTTATTTCTGAACCCTGTTTGAGTACATCCAGGTTGACATTACTAATTGTTTCCATCAATTCATCATAGTTATATCTGTCCTCACCTCCTTTAGGTGTGTTGACCACCGTTGAAGGATCCTTGGATCTTTTAGTAGAGGCCTTCTGCCTAGCAGAAGCACCTACTACCCCCTTGGTTTTTTGGCACCTGGGTCCCTTAGATGATTTCTCATCCAAAGTTGCCGTGGGGAAGGTCTTAGTGATGTTCACACTGTCCTGATCCACACCTTGTGCAGAGTCAGTAGTGTG
Source organism: Arctium lappa (assembly GCA_023525745.1). Taxonomy (NCBI): domain Eukaryota; kingdom Viridiplantae; phylum Streptophyta; class Magnoliopsida; order Asterales; family Asteraceae; genus Arctium; species Arctium lappa. The sequence goes on from CM042062.1 coordinate 34,434,980, forward strand.
AGCCTTACTGCCCACATGCTCGTCCTTCTCCTTAGAGAGCACCTTCTTGGGGTTGGGAGACACCCCTGTAGGTTCCCTTTGTATATTCTCTGATGGAGAATGCTCCATCAGAGGGCTTATAGGCTTTTGGGGTGAAGATACATGAAGGGAAGGAACCTTCTGTACCTTTTTCCTTACATATGTTTGAGTGATGGGGGAAATTGGCTTAACAACAGGGATCTGAGGAGGGTCATTTGAAATGAATGGTGTGGGTAGGTCATCAGTGGGTTGGTCAGATGTGGGCTGTGACCCTGATGCCTCACCATGGGAATGAGACACAACCATCATTGTAGAGAACAATGGTGTGTCATTTCCAGAAAAGTCCTTACTAGGCCTTCTCATGTTGGAAAATACCTTCCCTTTGGGAGGTTTAGGTACATACACCTCTTCAAAAGAGGGTAAATCCGTCAATTCCTTGTTCAGTACTTCTTGTACAAACCTTGGATACATAAAAAATCTTTTGGTTTTGGTTTTGGTATCCAAGTTTGACATCAAATCATTTAGAATCATTTGAGAAAAATTAAACTTGCTGGAGGTAGCTAAGCAGACAAGAGCATAAGCTATGGTACTGCTGAACTCACTCCATCCTGTTGTTTTGCGAGAAATACAATGTTGCAGAGTATGAACAAAAAATCGCCACTGAGGTGAAAATTTTCTTTTGAAAAACTTGTAAACCTCACTAGGACCTTCATACCCCATTCTACCAATTTCTTGGAAGAGATCGTCCTTTGAAATAGAAGTAATACCTGAGGCATCATCTAGACGTAGATGAGTGCGAATGCAGCCTTCTGTGATTGTGATAGGTTTATCACAGACCCTTGATTAGATGATCTGATTGCCATCAACAGTCTGAATAGTGGCATTGGTCCAGAATTGTCGTAGATGTTCCACATAGATGGTGGGATTGACAGTTAACGCATAGGAGATGTGTGAGGATTTTAGGAAATCCACAATCTCATGAAAACCCTCAGCTTTTTTGGGTTTTTGCAGCATTGGTTGCTCATTGTGATCGTCAACAAAATCCAGTCCTGCCATCGTTCTAGGATTCGAATCAACACTAGGGTTTACTCTGATGATCAAGAATTCTAGAGAGAGAGAGAGAGGATGAAAACTCGCTGGAAATTCAAAGAGCCGTTTGGGTTTTGGCGGTCAGGGAGGGTATTTATAGGGTAAGTACACTAGCAGCATTAACACAGACCCACAATATTAACTCCTATCAGCAGTAGTAACACATACTAGCAATATTAACATATACTGGCAGCATTAACACTGTCTGGCAGTAGAAATAAGGCAAGCAGTAATAACCTTGCACTGGCAGTATTAACCACCTAGCAGTAGTAACCATACTTAGCCATATTGAAACTGTCAGCAGGAGTAATAGTGAGAGCAGTATTAACTTAATTAGAAGTACCAAGTATTTAATCATCAAAGCAATCTGAAACACTTAAACACAATTAGTTAGCAGCACTATGCACAATGAATATATGAGAAAGTAAACATGGAAGAATCTATACAGAATTGGTACATGAAGCAAATGAAAATAGGCTTATTCGGTGTTTATCATGCCCACACTTGTGACCAAGAATGTGAATCTACCCACATCAAAAGCTTTGGTGAATAGATCAGCAAATTGGTTACTGGTGTGTACTTTCAAAACTTGAATTAACTTCTTTTCATTGCAATCTCTGATAAAATGGTACCTGATTTCTATATGCTTGGTTTTTGAGTGCTCTACTGGATTATGAACAATGCTTATAGCATTGTTGTTGTCAATGAATATGAGAGTGTGAAGAAAAGTAATACCATAGTCCAACATCTGATTCTGGATCCATAACACTTGTAAGCAGCAGCTATATACTCTGCTTCTGTTGTAGAGGTGGACACTGTGGTTTGCTTTTTACACTGCCATGAAACTAGCCTTGCACCCAAAAACTGACATCCTCCTGATGTAGACTTTCTATCCAAGTTTGCACCACCCAAATCACTATCTGAATATGCAATTAGATCAAATGGTAAGTCATGAGGATACCAAAGACCCAACCTAGGTTGTCCTTTGAGATATTTGAATATCCTTTTGACTGCTTGAAAGTGAGACTGCTTAGGCCTCACTTGAAATCTTGCACACACACATACATCAAACATAATATCTGGTCTTGAAGCTGTTAGATACATGAGGGAGCCTATCATGGATCTATAATGATGAACATCCACATCCTCCCCCTCAAGATCTGAAGTGATCTGTTTGTGAGTTTCCATAGGTGTGCTTGCAGGCTTTGCTTCTGAAAATCCAAACTTTGTAAGTATATCCTGCACATACTTGGATTGACTTCTAAAAATACCATCTGTCTTCTGTTTAACCTGTAGCCCAAGGAAGAATGTGAGTTCACCCATAGAGCTCATCTTGAATCTTTTGTGCATCAACTCCTCAAACTCCTTGCACATATGATCTTTTGTGGATCCAAAGATGATGTCATCCACATAGATTTATACAAGCAGGATGTCCTTCTTCTTACTTTTAATGAAAAGGGTCTTGTCAATGATTTCCCTTTCAAACTCATTTTCCAAGAGATAGGTAGATAGAGTGTCATACCATGCTCTTGGTGCTTGATGTAGCCCATAGAGTGCCTTCTTTAATTTGTATACTCTGTCAGGAAAGTTAGGATTCTCAAACCCTGGAGGCTGACAAACATACACTTCTTCTTCAATTTTCCCATATAGGAATGCACTCTTAACATTCATTTGATATACTTTGAACTTCATGAAAGAAGCATAGGCTAGAAACAACTTAATTGCCTCAATTCTAGCTACTGGTGCAAATACTTCTTCATAGTCTATCCCCTCTTCTTGTGTGTACCCTTGTGCCACAAGTATGGCCTTATTCTTTATCACTATCCATCTCTCATCTTTCTTATTCCTGAAGATTCATTTAGTTCCAATTGCCCTGTGTCCTTTTGGAAGGTCAACCAAATCCCACACATTTTGCAGCACAAACTGCAGCAACTCCTCTTGCATTGTTTCTATCCAGCTTGGGTCTTTCATTGCATCATATGCCTTCTTGGGTTCAATCTGGGATAGAAAACAGGACAACAACCCTGACTGTAAGTCTTTCAATCCTCCTAGCTTACTTTGATGCCTTGTGATTATGGGAGAATTGATATCACCAATCACCAACTGAGGAGGATAATTCTTCTGAGTTCTTGTTTGATGGGCAACCTCCTCATTAAGATTTGCATCAAGATTAGAGTCATTCTTTTCAGGAGTGTTCCCACCAAATACTGAAGAGTTTTCTTCATCAGTATTCTCTTCTGACAATTTGGGCATTTCAGGACCTGTAGTTCCTGAACCTGAAGGATGAGCATCCTCCTTTTCACCTATATCCTCTTCATCACCTTTATCATCTTCATCCTGTTCTGGTTCAGAATCCTCTGTTTCTGAATCATCTTTCTTTTCTTGTTGACAGAATTCAGCAGGATCAACTGTAGGTGTAGAGAACAACACAAACTCTTGTCTCTGTTCTGGTAACTTTTCTGAGCTTGTTCCTGTAATTTGCTCATCACTTAAACCCAAAGAGTTAGTTAGTGAATCAATGTCAAACAGCCAATCAGGACCTGTACCAATCTGATTTGGTGTGTTCTCATTGCATTTGACATTGTCACTTTCCTCAATAATCCTGGAAGAGCTGTTGAATACTCTATAAGCCTTACTCTGAGAGGAGTATCCAACAAGAAATCCATCCTCAAATTTGCTTTCAAACTTGCCTAAATGAGATTTAGTGTTGAGAATTATGCAAGGACACCCAAAAGGTTTGAAAAATCCAATAACGTGTTTATTCTTTTTGAAAAGTTCATAAGGTGTCTTTCCTTGGGATTTGACTACTAGAACTCTGTTTTGGACCTAACAAGAAGTATTAACTGCTTCTGCCCAAAAAGTAATGGATAGCTTTGAATATGCCAACAGAGATCTAGCAGCCTCAATTAATGTCCTAATTCTCCTCTCAGCAACACCATTCTGTTGAGGAGTTCTAGGAGCACTGTATTGTCTCTCAATACCTTTAGTATCACAAAAGCTGTTTAAGTCATTGTTTTTAAACTCAGTTCCATTATCAGATCTGATGACTTTAACCCTTAGATTTGTTTGGTTTTCAATCTTAAGGACAAAGGATTTGATCAGTCCACTTGTCTCATCCTTAGTCCTCAGAAAATATACCCAAGTAAATCTAGAGAAATCATCAACAATGACTAAGCAATAGGATTTCTTACCAATACTCATCACATTTATAGGACCAAAAAGATCCATATGCAATAACTGAAGGGGTGAAGAGATTGTGTTTATTTCTTTAGACTTATGAGAAGTTTTGTGCTGTTTGCCTTTAATACATGCAACACAATGATCATCACATGAAAACACTTTTTGAGGCAAACCTCTTACAAGGTTGTTTTTCACAAGTTTGTTCATAGTTTTAAAATTCATGTTACACATCCTTCTGTGCCAAAGAGATAATTCATTTAAATAACTTTTGAAAACAGACAGTTTAGTGATGAATCAGATGAAACACTTTCTAAGTCCAAACAATAAACATTATCCTTTCTAGGAGTTCTAAGTAGTATCATATTTTCATCAACTACCTTGAATCCTGGAGCAAGGATAATACATTCAGTATCATTAAATAAGATACTATGTTTCTTGTCACAAACCTGTGATACACTTAACAGGTTGTATCTCAATTGCTCAACATAGTAAACATCTTCAAAAGTCATCTTACCTTTTGATACCATACCTTTATCACTGATCTTACCTCCTGCTGGATTATCGCCAAAAGCAACACGTCCTCCATCAAACCTTTTGAAAATTTGAAGGCAGGCCATGTTACCTGTCATGTGCCTAGAGCAACCACTATCTACATGCCAAATGCTCTTCCTCTTGAGTTGTTGGTTGCCCTGCACATAAGATAACACAGTTAGTTTCTTGAGGGAACCCAAGCCAAAGTGGTCTTGGGTTGCCCTTTCTCATCAACATACTCATGCTCAGTAAGATTGGTCTTGATGAGATGATCAGAGTTAGGAATCTCATGGCTGGAATACTTTTTCTTAATTATAGGCTTGTCAGTATTAACACTAGTAGCAGTACTATCCTGGTTAGCAGTACTAACTTGGTTAGCAGTACTAACTTGGTTAGCAGTACTAACTTGGTTAGCAGTACAAACTTTATTAGCAGTACTAACTTGGTCAGCAGTAGTATTGCTATCAGCAGCACTATTTTTGTTGGCAGTACTATTTGAGGTAGCAGTACTAACAGATTTAGTGTCTTTTGGAACCCAAATTTTGACAAAGTTGCTTGCTTTTCTATTCTTTGAGTTACTCCTTAATTTTTTGGAGTATTTTCTTTTGTTTTAGCAAACTTATTCTGAATATGAGATTTTGCAGTACCAGTTTTCATTGGTACTGTTCTCACATTCTCAGCCATGTGGTTCCTTGATCTTCTTGATTGCTTCCTATAACCAACAGAATTTTGATTTTGTCTTTGAAAAGTAAATCTTTGGTTAATAGGATTGAAATAACAGTGTTTGGCTAAATGATTCAATTTGCCACAAATAAAACAAGGCTTTGGTCTATTGATTTTGCTTAGATCAATTCCCTGTTTTTGAGCCCACTGGTTATTTCTGTTTCTATGATTTCCCCTTATTTTATCATGTTGATGGGTTTGTTCTGTTGACAAGTACAGGGATTTACAACAGTAGTTTGCATATAGTGATCTCCCTGTACCTTTTCCTTCTCTTTCCTGGAGGTCTCAACTTTCTCACTCTTAACAGTCTCTTCCCCAATCTTAAACTTCTCTACTATCTCACTCTTGACAAATGGTTTACTTCCCCTCTCATTTGTAAGAATATGGTTTTCTAGGGGAATTTCTTTCTGGTCTTCCTTATTCTTCTCCTCAGTGTTCTCTTCTTCAGATTCTGCCTCAACCACTACTGTATCTAGTGGATCTACTTCTGTGGCTCCTGCAGGTAAATCTTTCTTATCCTGTCTTTCTAAGAGGTCTGAGGTGGGTGGAATAAAGTTGTTATTGTAAGGTGGAGGGGTGTTGTTGTAGCCTATACCTCTCTTTAGTTTTTCATGAACTTGAGTTTTGAGTAAAGTGTACATTGCTTTAGAAGCATTGGAAAATTTCTCAATGTCTAATTTTGCCTTCTCAAATTCACTCTTAACTTTCTCACATTCCTCTCTAGCCTTCTCTAGCTTAATCTCTAACTCCTTCTTCTCCCACTTCCAATAGTTGTGATCATATGAATGTTGAAGTTCATTGGCCTGGTATGCCTTAATTTGTTCTTCAAAATTCACAATGATCAAATTAGACTCTCTCCTATGGTTCTCCAACCTTTTAAGATCATCACACATGCTCTGATTGTGATCCCTGTACTTTCTAACAGTTTCAAGATAGGCTTTAGAGCATAGTTTAGATTTTACCTCTGTGGGGATTGCAGTGCTTGAAGACTCTGAAACCTCAGCCATCAATGCTTGATTCTGGATTGCCTCTTCTGCTTGATCACTCAAATCAAATCCCATTCCATCTTGTGAGACAAGTGCTTGAGATGGATTCCTGTTATAGTTAGTGGACTTTGATTGTTGATTGTTGCTTCCATGCTGATGAGAAATTCCTCCTCTGCATTCTCTTGCAAAGTGTCCAAGATTATGACACTTGTAGCATTCCACCTTGGATTTGTCAAATCCAGCACCATCTTCTCTTCTCATGGCAAAGTTGTTTCTTCCTGTTCTTTTAATGAATCATTTGATTCTCATGGTGAGCATTGACATTTGCCATTTGATGTCCATCTCTTCAAGGTCATCAACATTGATCTGCTCCAGATCATCATTAATAAGAGAAGATTTAGCATGGCTAGCAAGGAAAACTTCCAAAACAGAATCATTGGGACCATCCTGTTTTGAGCCATAGGCAGTAGTAACTGATTCTGTATTTGCAGAGGAATCAGTCGTAGATGATAAGAGAGCTGCATTGTGAGAATATCCAAATGTCTTCTTCTTAGATTCAACTTCTGCTTCAAACACCCTGAGATCATTGTAGAGATCATCAAGTTCCTTATCCTCCAGATTATCATTCTGTCTGAATGATACTGTATACATTACCCATTCTTCACCAAGAGATCTTAGAAACTTTTTGTTGACATCATCCTGGTCCATCTTTACACCAACAGTGGCCAATTCTCCAATCTACTTGTTGAACCTATCAAAGGTTTGAGTCATAGACTCATTCTTTGTAGACATAAAACTTTCATATTGTTGCTTGAGAATTGCTTTCTGATTTCTCTTAGTGCTTTTGGTGCCTGAAAATCTCTTCTCCAAAGCATTCCACAGGATTTTGGCATCAACACAGTTGCAAAACTGATGTTGATATTCATTAGGAATTGCCAAGAGCAGAGTGCTTAAGGATTTCATCTCAGTCTGCCTCATCTTTCTTTCTCCATCAGTCTTTGGTGGAGATCTCTTGCCATCTGCTCCAATCTCTCCTCCATTTGAAGGACCATTCTCAATGATATCCCACATTGAGTAGTCTGTAAGAAGTATATACTACCTGATCCTGATTTTCCACATGTCAAACTCATTGGGTTTGAGCATGGGAACCTTTGAAACAAGAACACTGTCATGTGATCCGTCCATGATGATTATAGATTTCTGAGTTCCTTAAGCTCTGATACCACTTGTCAGGATCGAAATTCGAAACAAGAATTAAACTAAACACTCAGAAACTATGTTAAAGAAGTTGCGGAATAACACTTTAACAATAAATCAATGAAACAGTATATGAAATCAAATCACAAGTTATACTGAATTAACTTAATGATTACAACCAAAGCCTCAATCTGTTGAACAAGCTCAACAGACGTTCAATACTTCTCTAATGAAAGGATCACTAAAAATCTTGTGGCTAATTCTCTCTAAAACAAAAACGTATATTCTCTATGTATCATAAGCAAAAGACTTCTAGACTATATATACAAAATAGATTACGAGATAATTATTAAATTAAAGTTGATTTTCATCATCCAGTCCATAATTATCTTCAATCTCCTTGTCTTTCGCTTTAAGCAACCAATCCATCTTTATCATCATAAGCAACATTAATCTTCAGCAGTATCTTCTTATCAATAACAGTACTAACCATGCTTGCAGTATTAACTCTTCAAGCAGTACTAACTACTAGCAATAGTAATCATTCAAGCAGTAGTAATACTTCTAGCAGTAGTAATCTTCAAGTAGCAATAATAAAGTCTTCAGCAGTAGTAATCTTCAATACTTAGCAACACTATCTAGACTTAGCACATTTCAAACCCAACATTGAAGTAATGGCAAGGGAAGGATTAGTAAGCCAACCTACCCAATTAAAATACAAATTGCTACTTCTATGATTAACCCAAAAGTAAGCACGAGTTATAATGTTCTCAAAAAGCACCGTCTTCCTTGGCTTCGGGGTGCTAAAGAGAATACCATTCCGAAACACCCATATAGACCATAATGTGGTAAGCGTAACGACCTCAAAACACAAGAAAACCTCCCTCCACAACTGAATTGAGTCTGTTATCCCAGTTTAATCTACTTGGTAAATAATCAATCAAGTAATCAAGCAACACAATAATAATCAAGAGATATATAAATCAGAGTAACATACCAATCCCTTGAATAAACAATGAAACCCTTGTGTGTTCTTGATACCCTTGAATATGATTACAATATGGCTACCTTTCTCTCTAAACAATGATTAAGAAATTATGAAAGGTTAACCCTAAAACTAAACAATTAAAACTTTAAATACTTAGGCCATATGGGCTTCCTAATGCTTAATGGGCTTGAGGCCCAATAGCTTAATAACTATTGAATAAATACTAATTAGACCCTCTAACTTTAACTATCAAATAAATACAGTTTAAACCCTTTAATCTTGAATACAATTATTTGATCCAACAATCTCCCCCTTTGGATTCAAGATTAAATTTTTTTTGGCAATTGTCTTCAGGTCTTCACTTTTCTTCAGATATGACATTGATAGCTTCAAAACTTTAAATCTTTAAATCTTGATATCTTTGAAATCTTCAGCAGTCTTCAGATTATATTCTCCCCCTTAATATATTCTCCTTCTTTGATAATTCTCCCTTTTTGTATCTTCTCCCCCTTTTTGATGAGTGGTGAGAATCATCATCATCAAAACTTTGCAAAACAATCTCCCCCTTTATGGAAAAATCTCCCCCTTTGTCTTTATAGACTTCAATGTAGCACTTTCTTCATGTAATGAGCCCTGTAAGAAATAAGAGCAGTCTTCCCAGATGGAAAGAGTGATTATTTCAATCTTTTCAGATTAAAATAGAAAGTAGTAACCATTCGAATCTTTTCAAATTCAAACAGTTTAATAGGTGTAACCCTGAATCAACAAATGACTCAGTGAAAATGCATGTCAATGACACAAAGTCACTAAGTAACACAAAGTTACTATATATGGAGCTGGTTTTGATGTTGGCTCCACATGACTTCCATTCAATCATCGAATAACACATGATTATCTATGAACGTTTTGATAGAAAACAAATTTCTGTGTGCTCGTGCATGTGTATGAAAAAAATTTAAGCATAGATGATTGCTTTTCAATATAGGCTCAAAATATGTAAACTTGTTGAGACAGCAACAAATTATACAAAAGACTCAATGTGCATGAGAAAGGGTTCGAAGGTGGGGCAACTTTCCTTCTTTTTCAATATTAGTATCTTCCAAATGAAGAACCAATAGCGTATGTGCTGCTTCCCCAGAAAATGTGAAACATTCTCTTTTTGAGAAAATAATGAGTAGCTGGTGAGGTTGTATGCAAGAGATGGCACGGGCTAGTTGCCTATTTCAATGATGGTCACCAAAGAATGTGATCCAATCAGATTATCTGGCTGCCCGACTCAGAAAGAAGTTTGGTGCAGAGTCTGATATTCTTTTACTCTGTTCACTCACCTCTTTCTTTTAATGCTCACTTCTAACCAATCTCTCTTTTCCATTTTACCTCTTCACACACCATCACTCAATTCTTTTGACCCTTCTCCCCTCAATCACTCAAGGAATACTTCCTAGGTAGGAAACACTGGTTATCGTGAATCCATGGAAGTTCTGTTAAGCTCACATACTGAATCCCATGTATTTTCCTAAAAGAACATGCTGTTCAACAGACTTTTTGTACATGTAAGCACAAATACCACTTGTTACATGAAGAATATAATATTCGGAGATGTCAAAATAGTTGTGTTTGACGATGTAATTCTCCCCCTCAACCTAAAAGTGGTTGACAATAAACTCATATCAATTTGTCATGATGAATAATATGCTGGAGAATCAAAAACGAATTTTGTTTATATGAACAATATATAAACATATTTTCAATGAAAGCACATGAAATGACGTTTGATTCAATCAACAGTGAATACAAAGAACGTGAGTATTACCATAGAAAGATTTAACTTTTGATACATGGTAATAACAAAGTCAAATAGATGATCTGAACCGTTATGTGTATGAATACTTGACAAAGTATATTGACAAGATAAAACGCAAGTATTTATCTTTAAGAACACACGGTCAGATAATCTTTTAAAATCACAGATAGTCTCCCCCTTAACTGATAATAATTTTTTTTTAATTTTTTTTTAAGATCAAGCAGGAAAAATAAAGCACTGAAGTGTGAGTCCTAATCTGATGTGATTAGAAGCCATATGCCGTTGAGGTACGGGTTCTAAGCTGATTTACTTAGAAGCCTTTGTTCATTCTCCCCCTTAAACCTTGGGTGCCTACAACACAGATTTAGCTTTTGGTACCCACTGGTATTTGGGTCCTAATGGGTTAGTTGCAGTTCTAGTAGGAGAGATAAAATAAGAACCATACCAGTTATTTACATAATCTTTTCTTACAAAATCATTTGAGCCACAATAGGAACAACTAATCTTCTTTTGTGCTAACCTGATCAATTGATGGATTGTGTAAACCAGATCAGGTTTGCCAAAAGTTTTACCTTTTGTAGCATAGTTCTATTTAGCATTTGATGTATGCACAAATGATTCTTCTTTCTTCTTCTCCTTCGAGGATCCTTTAACTCTCCAGATCCAGTTTCCTCTTTCTTTCTCATCATCCCTTCTCCAGAAGCTTTTCTTTTGAGACTTAGTCTTCTTGAAGTTACCTGAACCATCAACATTTTTGTCATAGAAAAGGTTAGAAGGACGAATCTGATCAGTAGATTTAGAAGTAAGACTATCATCTGAATTACAGAAAGGATTATAGAAAACATTTGAAACATGTGAACTTGAAGTTGTTTTTAATGAACTATTTGAATCAGCTAGATCATCTCTCGGTGATTGAGCTATTGACTCTGGCGTCTTGTGCTCAGTCAGCTTCACCTTGAACACGATCTCTTCAGGTTCCTTTATCTTTGAAGACAAACTGTTTCTTTCCTTTTTGTTGGTCCCGAAGGTGCTAAACAAGTTTGTAGAAGGGGGGGGGGGTTGAATACAAACACATAATTTAAAGTTTAATAAATTGTTTATTGATAAATCAAAATACAATTTACAAGTTTGTTGCGGAATAAGATTAAGACAGACTCAATCTAAACAAACTTAAGAAACACTAAGATAATTGCACAAGAAATTCAGAGAATGGGGAATTAAGAGATATAGAAAACAAGGGTTTCTATATTGAGTTCAAGGATGAAGCACACCTTCAGATGAAGGGGAGAACTTCCTATTTATACCCTATGCATTAAATGCATGGCAGGATACTTTACACGTGGCGTTCACTGATTGGCTTTGGGAGTCTGACTTTTGGGAGACATGCTTTCGTCCGGGTCATGAACAGTGTAGTTGACAGAGTTGTTGTACGAATGGTTGCAGAGACTTGTCCGTTCTGACACATCGTACTAGGTTGTGCAAGGATAGACAAAAGGAAACTTGAGGCATAAGCTTTGTGATCGATTGATCGCTGAGTATCTCTACATTCAGAGATAGAGAGGTTCAGCTATCGCTGAAGCTTTTCCTCATGTTCCTTCGCGTATAAGTAGAGTTGTCTTTGCTTCACTGATATCCGCATCAGGTCACTAGTAGACTTCTCTTTGTTCAGCGGCATTGTCTTCGATTCAGCTATGAACATATGTTGACGCGAGACTTGTCTTCAGGGATTACGTTGGCTGTTTACTTTAGGAACTAACAGTGATAACTGAACAGACTCAGTTTGATCACTGATAGTGAAACACTAATACATAGAAATGTTTATAAGAAAGACTATCAGCGATAACTGAACAGACTCAGTCTGATCGCTGATGGTGAAACACTAATACATACTAAAACGTAATTTTCACTAAGTAGAGAAGAGGGTCGTTATCAAATCACTGAGAGAGTTTGGATCAACAATCTCCCCCTATTTGATAATGACAAAGTAACTGAAGAAAATTACTTTATGATTCAAAATGATGGAATAATCAGGACTCGTAACATACATGTCCCAATTACTATTTTGAGGGATCTTTTACAGCACTGATGAAGTTAAGTACTTTACTGAAATTTCATTAATTCAAGAAGAGAATTACAAGGAATGAAAATTACAAGTAAATAACTAACTACTGTAAGTACAACTAATAGATTACAGAAAAGAAAACTAATCTATCAGCTATAAGAAGACTTAGGAGGATTTATCATATACTCAGGTATTTCTTCTCCTTTCTGTCTTCGTTCCAAGGATTCTTGGCTGATAATTTCTTTGATTTTCTCAGCAGCAGGGAAGAAGTCACGCCATAAGCATAAGAGATCCTTGAGATGATTCAGAGGACAGATAGGAATCTCAGAGACTCTTTGAAATCTGAGTTCCTCATCATCATCTCTGAAGAATATTCCATAAGGATTGTCAATTACTTGACCAGCTTGGAAAGGACCACCAGGAGGCAGAGATAAATCCAGAACTGAAAGATCAGGAGGAGGACCAAACAGTGCATCTCTTGAAAATTTGATAGAAGTTTCATTCCTGATGATGGCGACGTCTTCAGAGGAGGAGGACCCAATTCTTCTCTTGAGTTTCTTGGGATTGGGAGGGATAGGAGATGGCAGATTCAGTACAGAAGTGACTCTGTTGATGAGAGCTTTAAGAAGTCCTTCAACGTAGCCTCTGTATGTAGATTTTGATTTCTTCAGCGCATCCCAGAATTCTATCCACTCTGTAAACCCGAAGCCTTCAAGTTTGGAAACGTACATAGCTTTTTGAGTTCCATCCTCTCTGGTAATCTCCATGGTCACTGAGAGTTGATCCTTCTTCTTGCGACCAAAGATAGTCACGGATGTTATTGGAAGAAGATCAGAGCGATAATCCATCTTCTGTTTACACCATTCGATAGACTTATCGTTGATCTCTTGTTCTTTGGAGCGTTCCTCTTCAATTTCTTTCAGCAGTGCAACTTGAACTTCCACAGGCTTTCTTTTCAGCTTCTTGTCCTTGACTTGAGAAGATTGAATCTTTAAAGCGAGTTGGGCATCTCGTCTGCATTCAACGAATAGTTTCTCAGCTTTGGCAGATTCTTCTCGTTCAGCTTCAGTGAGGAAGTCGAGCTCTGAGAAGGATGTTTGAAGAGGAATTTTCAGCCGTTGACTTTCTAGTTGAGCGATCATTTCAACTCTTTTCTTCATCACTTTCTCTGACCATTGAGATGGTTGAGAAGGCCTTCCTGGATGGACCAGGGAATCTTCTTCTTCTTCTTCATCAATCTCAGCGATAGAGATTGGGATTATGTCTTCAGCGATAGTAGCTGGAATTATTTGTAGTTCAGATCCCTTAAGCAGGGGAGAGAACTGTCTGGTCAGAAAATGAAAAAGAAGTTAGATTATTTTTAAGGAAAGAAGATAGATAAAGGCTAGAAAGAAACAGGGGTAGGATTTTTATAGAAAGATAAGGGAACAAGAGTAAGGCATACCTGAGAAGGATTCTCCTCAGGTAGTGAGATCATCTTCAGGGTTTCCTTAGCAGATACACCTTTGCTTTGGGAAGGGGTTCCTGTAGATGATCCTTGTCTCCCCCCTACTTGGATAACTTCTTTCGAAGCTATCGCTGATGATGTGGCGGCTAAAGAACACCAGAGAGATGGATCTTCCTCATCGTCATCATCATCATCTTGATGAGAATCATCCGCTTGATCTTCAAGATCAAGGTCTTCATCATCGTCTTCATCCTCCTCTTCATCATCGACTATTTCAGCGATGGTAGGAGGGGCTTTATCAGCAGCTATCTGCCCCTCAACCTGAGAGGGAGTTTCCTTCAGTGGTTCAACAATAACTTCAGCATCCGTGTTTTCTTCAGCTGTCTTCTCCCCTTCTTTGTCATTATCAACAAGGGAGAGGTCTTTTGAAGGAGATGAAGTTGATGCAGTAGCCAGCTTCTGGACTTCAGCCTCCAGACCTGTGAGTCGTCCTTCAAGTGCAGGGATGTCGGACGTAGCTAGGTGAATGAATTCCACAGCTATGGTCAGTGCTGAACGATCATCTTCTGTAAATGATGGAACAGGAACTGGAGCTGGTGCATTCAGCTTGTCGAGGACTTGCTGAAGAGTCGCAGTGCAGGCATCGATCTTTGCAGTCAGGTCATCATACTGCTGCTTGGATTCTTCCCTGACTTTGACAATCGCTGCCTGAAGAGTAGCGATGTGAGACGGATCAGCTTTGGAGGCGCAGGTGGCAGTCAGCGTCTTCAATGCATCACCAACTGTTTGAACAGCGTTGGTGGTGTTGTTGAGAGAAGCAGAAAGAGAATCCACCTTTGAACTCAAACTGTTGACATTGGTGTCAACAGTCGCCAGACTAGGACCTGAAAGATAAGTTAGTTTTTCAGAACCAGGCTTATATGGTAAGTTGGGAGTAGTGTATAAGGTTATAGGATTACCTGAATTATCAAACATTTTGTAGAATTGCAGAGATTCCTCAAAAGAATGATGTTCAGGTCCTATGGGTCCAAACTGAGGAGTAGGGATAGAGGGAGGGTTAGAGACCAAAGAAATAGGAGAACTAGAGATGGGGATAGAAGATGTAGGGATAGGGGTAGTTACCTCAGGTTGTGTCACTGTTGTTGTGACAACGACCGAGATCGCTGGCACGGTTGAAGTGGTTGGAGCTGAGGATGTGGAGGAGAGACCCACGAAAGCATCTAAGGAAGTTTGTAGAGAAACATCCTTAGGTATAGAGCTAGAAGTAGCTTTCTCCTTGGTCACCTTGGCCTTCTTCGAAGGACCAAGGGAGCCAGTTGATGGTCGTTTGGAAGGATAGCGGCAGGGATAGCAGAAGAAGGAACCTCCTGCGTGGCCGCTGAAGACGAAGAAGTGAGGAGAGAGAGACGAGAGCGAAGTTCAGAGATACTTACCTCATTGGGGAGCGTCTTGACCTCCAGTGATCGCTGACCCACTTTCGGAAAGGATGCATCCGCATTAGTGGGGTAAGTAGAAGGATAGAGAAACTTCAGGTATGTGCAGATGAAGCGTACGTAGGGAACCTTGGGATCCCTCTCGGTCTTCTCTATCTTTGACTTCAGGTCGTCAAAGATAGCTGTTGCGTAGTCGAAGTTTTTCCCAGCGATCACTGAGTAAGCCATCTGGACCTGAACCTTGCTGGCTTGGTCCAGTGACCCACTCTTTCCACTCATACACTGAATGATGTGTGAGAAGAAGTAGTTTAGCTGGGAAGGCATCAGTGCCTTCTTCACAAGAGTCAGCTTCTTGTTTGGAATAGTTGTCCTTGGTTTGGGTTCCCAAGCATATTCCATGGCATCCAGGAATTGGATGAGTTCAACGTCAGTTGGCAATGAGTCATATCCATTCCTAGGCTTGTCAGGGAAGCGAAGAGCTTTCCTCAGGCCTAGGGCAGTCATCATCCCTGAGCCTAGTTGAGTGCTAAAGGAGATAGCAGGAACCTGTTCACCCTTCTTGTTGGTGAGAGAGGTTTCTTCAGCGGTAAACCAGAATTGCTGAAGTAGAGCTTTCGAAGGTGTGGGATCCACCGTGATAGCATAGGCAATGCAGGATTGCCTTAGAAATTGTGCAGCTTCCACCAGATGTGGGTACTTGACACCATCAAAGTCAAGGCGAGCAAGATGGTTGTTCTTTGGAAGTTCAGAATCAGTGATGGCGAACTTGACATTTTTAGAGGCGACAAGTGCAGATTGAGACATTCTGAGAGTAAACAGATAGATGAATAGAAGAACAAGAACAAGATAGGATACAATTTTAAAGGTTAAAAAGGTGTTCTTAAGATAGGATACAAGAACAAGAAGAAAAACCAAAGATTTTGAATGAAGAACAATAAAAATAAAACGGTTTTTAAAGAATAAAATCAAAAATGAAAGTGATTTTATGTGATAAGAATCTTATAAACCCATAATGGTAGACCATAAATGGAGTTTTATGTAAAAAGATTTAAGATAAGAAATCAAGAATAACCTGTTGATCTTGAAGAGGATGATGCAGAAAGCTTGAGAATGCTAGAATGCTTGAGAGAGTATTATTGCTTAGAAAGTATTTCCAGAAAACGTAAATTGATAGAATAGAAAAGCATTCCTTTTATATGTGAGAGAGAGAAGAGAGAATGTGAGAGAAGCGGGAAAACAAATGCACATCATGACATGGACACGTCCCACGAAGGTGATTGGATAGAAGAGCAATGGACGAACGTGTCAGAAAAAGGCATGTCGTGGATTGTCGGTTCAAATGACGTCATAGTTAAGAAGGAGACTGTTCATTTGTTCGTTTTGAATTTATCACTGAAGAGAAAATATCAGCAATAGAATTTTCTTTTTGAAAGTATCCCTGATGAAAAGATGGGGATAGATTTTCTTTTAAAAGGATCACTGAATATAAATATCAGTGATAAATTTAATTTCAAAAAGCTTTTAATCATTTGAAGAAAGATTCAGTGATTAAGATTTATATTTTAAAAAATCTCAACTGAATGAAGATTCAGTTGTAGGGATTGAGAAAACATACCTGAGAGTCAGAATATTTATCAGAGAGAATGATGAAAGGGGAACTTTTGATTACTGACGCAATACATGAACGCTGAAGAATTATTCTTCAAGGTTCAGCATTCCAAGCTCACTGATGAGAAAGTTGAACATTGTCTCATCAAGAGGTTTGGTGAATATATCAGCAAGCTGAAAGTCAGTAGGGATAAAGTGAAGTTCAATATCACCATTCATCACATGGTCTCTGATAAAGTGATATCTGATCTCTATGTGTTTTGTCTTTGAATGTAGCACTGGATTATTTGCTATAGCGATAGCACTAGTGCTGTCGCAATAGATAGGAATCTTTGATAACTGAAGGTCATAATCTAATAGTTGATTTCTCATCCATAAGATTTGGGAACAACAACTTCCAGCGGCTACGTATTCAGCTTCAGCTGTGGAAGTGGACACAGAATTTTGCTTCTTGCTTGTCCAACTTACCAGCTTTCCTCCCAAGAGTTGACATCCACCAGTGGTACTCTTTCTATCAAGTTTACAACCTGCAAAATCACTATCAGAATAACCAGTTAGATCGAACCATGAGTCTTTGGGATACCAAAGACCGAGGTTAGGAGTTCCTTTCAGATATCTGAAAATTCGCTTTACAGCGATCAGATGGGATTCCTTGGGTTCAGATTGATAGCGTGCACATAAATAGGTAGAATACATGATGTCAGGTCGGCTTGCTGTGAGATACAGCAGGGAGCCTATCATTCCTCTGTAGGCAGTGACATTAACAGGTTTTCCAGAAGGATCTTTGTTAAGTGTTAGGGGTGGTGCCATAGGAGTTTTCATCGCTGAAGTTTGAGTAAGATCAAACTTCTTCAGCATATCTTTAACATATTTACCTTGGCTGATAAAAGTACCTTTGTCAGATTGTTTAATCTGAAGACCAAGAAAATATGTCAGCTCACCCATCATACTCATTTTATATTCTTTCTTCATTCTTTCAGCGAAGCGAGTACACAGAGATGGGTTAGTAGAACCAAATATTATGTCATCGACATATATTTGTACAAGAATTATATGACCTTTTATCTTTCTGAAAAATAACGTATTATCAATCTTGCCACGTTCAAAATTTTCAGAGATAAGAAAAGATGAGAGAGTGTCATACCAAGCACGAGGGGCTTGTTTTAGACCATAGAGAGCCTTATCCAATTTATAAACATAATTTGGATGCTTAGGGTCATAGAACCCTGGTGGTTGTTCTACATAGACTTCTTCATTCAGTTTTCCATTTAGAAACGCTGATTTTACGTCCATTTGATACACGATGAAGTCTTTATAGACTGCATAAGCTAAGAATAGTCGAATTGCTTCGAGCCTGGCCACAGGGGCAAAGGTTTCATCATAGTCTATGCCTTCCTCTTGTCTGTATCCCTGAGCAACAAGTCGAGCCTTGTTGCGGGTTACAGTTCCATGTTCATCTAACTTGTTTCTAAACACCCATTTGGTGCCTATTACAGTTTTATCAGATGGTCTAGGAATGAGATTCCAAACTTTGTTTCGAGAAAATTCAGTCAGCTCTTCTTGCATAGCGCTGACCCAGTTTGGATCTCTGAGGGCATCATCAGTCTTCTTTGGTTCTATTAAAGAGAGAAAGTTTACAAAGAGACAGATATTACCTGAGCTTCGTCGTGTCTGAATACCTGCATCTGGATCACCAAGAATTTGATCTATTGGGTTATCTTTGGTCCATCGCTGAGCAGGAGCATTATTGCTTAACTCAGAGGTTGGATCAACAATTTGAATGTTTACTGATGAGGACGATTGAGGTTCATCAGCGATTAACTGTTGAGTAGATTCACTGGAGAGGTTTTTAGACGAAGGCAGATTTGATGGTAGGAGTGTGTTTAGAGGTTCAGCTGAAACCCATGAGTTGGATTCAGCGGTAGGATGTATAATGTTTGGATCATCATCAGCGACTGGAGGATCTGAATGCTGATGGTTTGAGAAGAAAGGTTCAGTTTCTCTGTAGTGAGAAAGCATCCAAGCATTTAACTCTTCATTGTCAGCGATTGGTTTGGAGTTCGCTGAGCGAGTTTCATCAAAAGTAACGTGAATTGTTTCTTCTACGGTTTGTCTTCTCTTGTTGAAGACTCTGTAGGCTTTAGAGATGGAGGAATATCCTAGAAATATTCCGTCATCAGCTTTTGGGTCGAACTTTCCAAGTTGATCTCTGTTGTTTAAGATAAAGCATTGACAACCAAAGATATGAAGAAAGCTGATAGAAGGCTTTCTTCCAACAAAAAGTTCATAAGCTGTCTTCCCAAATCGCTTTATTATCAGCGATCTGTTTTGAGTAAAACATGCAGTGTTTACAGCTTCTGCCCAAAATTGAGTAGGGAGATGAGAATCGCTGAGCATTGATCTAGCAGCTTCTATGATCGTTCTGTTTCTTCTTTCAGCGACTCCATTTTGCTGAGGTATTCTTACTGAAGAGAAGTTGTGAGAGATTCCCTTGTCTTCAAAGAAATTGTTCAGGGAACTATTTTTGAATTCAGTTCCATGATCACTTCTTATTGAACGAACAGTAAGATTGTTCAGCACTTCCATCTTTTTCACAAAAGATATTAGTTCTTCTGGAGTATCACTCTTACAGCGAAGAAAGATAACCCAGGTGTAGCAAGAATATTCATCTACAATGACAAGTGTATATTTCTTTCCAGCTATTGATTGGATGTTGACAGGGCCAAACAGATCCATATGCAAGAGCTGAAGAGGACTTGTCACTGAGGAAACTTGTTTCGACTTGAAACTTGCTTTTGTTTGTTTTCCTTTTTCACATGCTGAGCAGAGAGATTCTTTAGCATATGAGTGTTGAGGAAGACCAGAAACCAGTTCCTTAGATGAGAGAGAATTCAGGGTTTTGAAGTTTAGATGAGAGAGCCTTTTATGCCATAGCCAGTTGACATCAGAAGAGGCTTTAGAGAGAAAACATAAGTTATCAGTGATAGTAGAGTCCATATCTATTACATAGACATTTTCTCTTCGATAACCACTGAGAGCAAGTTTTCCTTTCTCATTTACCACTGAACATGCTTTCTTAGTAAAGCGTACTTCATAGTCTTTATCACATAGCTGACTGATGCTTAGAAGATTGTGCTTCAGTCCATCTACATAAGCGACTCTTCTAAAGGTAGTTGTCCCATTGCTGAGAACACCAAACCCTTGGGTATATCCTTTTCCATTTCCACCAAAAGTCACAGAGGGACCTTTCTCTTCCTTGTATTCAGTGAGCAGGTCTCTTTGTCCAGTCATATGACGAGAACATCCACTATCAAGATACCAGATGCCCTTTGATCCTTGCACACATAAGGAAGATTAAACGTTGTTTGGTACCCACTTTTCAATGGGTCCTTCAGAGTTAGTGGATAAGAAAGGATCAGCTGTCTTCTTAGCAGATGAAGATTCAGCTTCAGTGGTAATCTTCACTTTGGTTAATTTTTTAACCTTAGTGGTATTTTTCACTTTGGTTGATTTTTCAGCCTTGGTGACCTTCTTAGCTTTAGAGGCATTTTTCTTCACTTTAGCTATTTTATCAGCTTCAGTGGCAGTTGGACATTTACTTGCAATATGATCAGTAAAACCACAGTGATAACATTTTCTGTATCTGAAAATGGTTTTAGGATCAGAAGTAGAAGGTTTTGCAAGTTTAAGATGAGCAGGGCCAGGTCCAAGAAGACTTTTCTCTTGAGATCTGGGAGGAATTTTCATTTCTTCAGATCTCGAAGGTTTAAGGTCAATCTTTAGCTTTGGAGGACAGAGATCAAAGATTTCTATCACAGAGCTAGAGGATTGCTTAGCTGAAGGTTTAGAAGGAACTTTCCGCTTTGCTTTCCTGGTTGCCTTCTGAGGAAGGAGAATGGACTTTCCTTTATCCGTAGACTTAGTGTCTTTGGATTTTTCCTCAGGGATGGGATTTGAAGAAGAACAGGGATAGAATTGATTATAAGAAGTGTCAAAGAAAGAGGTGACAAAAGTTCCAAACTTAAGCGAGGAACTTTCTTCCTTAGGATCGTCCTGAGGTGTCCAAAAACCAAGACCAGTTTTATCACTATCAGGAGTTTGAGCATTTATTATCTCAGAGATCTTTGTTGATGATTTGCACCATTTTTCAACATGAGCCTTTTCTGCTTTTAGAGCAGCAATGGCTTGTTCACGTTCAATGCTGATGATTTCATTTATAATGACTTGATCTTTCAACTTTTCTTCTAAGAGATTTAGTTCTTTGATCTTTTCATGACATTTCTCTAGCTCTTGAGTTAAATGAACATTTTTATTCTCAGCTTGAGTTTTGTCGTTTAGGGCATTATAAAGGTCAATCGTCAGCACATCAACAACGCGACTTCTCTTAGCTTCAGGCAGAGAGGGATTTGTAGAGATAGATACCTGAGATGATATGTAGCTCATAGAAGGTTCAGATGGTTCTTCCACTTCTTCTTTAATCTCAGGCATGAGGCAAAGATTAGCGACTTCTTCTTCATCAGAAGATGATTCTTCTGATTCAGCCCAGTCGTGTTCTTCAGCGATGAGACCTTTACCTTTTCGCTGATAGCTTTTCAGCTTTTGATATTTGTTCTTCAGCTTTTGGTATTTGTCATCACTGGATCTTCTTGATGTAGAAGGTTTGAAGACCTTTTTCGATCTGCACTCACTAGCAAAATGTCTAATCTTTTCGCAGTTATAGCAAGTGGCAGTAGCCTTATCAACCGGAGTTGATTTTGGCTTTTCAGTAAGAGAGAGAGGTTTACTTCTTCGGAAGTTGCTCTTTCTTGCAAATCTCTTAAAAGAGTTTGTCAAGAGTGCTAAGGACTCATCAAACTCTGAAAGATCAGGGTCTGATAGATCCTCAGATTCAGAATCTAACTCAGTGATAGTGAGAGTAGATCGCTGAGATGGAATTATCTCTGAAGAGACTAAAGCAACAGGAGTGCTTTTAGAGTCTTTAGAATCTTTTACAAGATTCTTCTTCAGGAGATTAGATTGCTCATAGTTGAGCAGTATTCCATATAGAGTGCTTAGAGAGAGAGTATGTAAGTCTTTTGTCAGCTTAAGACATATTGAATAACTGTCCCAGCTTTCAGGAAGACATTCCAAGAATTTTGTTAGGACCTCAGAATTAGAATAGGTCCTACCAACAGTTCTTAGGTCAATGATTAGGCAGTTAAACCGCTGATGGACGTCAGAAAGAGATTCATTCTTACCAGCGATAAAACTTTCATACTGTCTTACCAAGTTAATCTTTCGAGTCTCTTGGATTTCAGTGGTGCCCTCATATTGAACACATATGGTTTCCCACATTTCTTTAGAAGTTTTCAGATGCATGATGGAATGGAAAACTTCATCAGGCAGAGCCATTGATATAATGGTCTTTGCCTTTGCATCTATGCCTACCTTCTTTTTATCTTCATCACTCCACTGTCTTATTTCCTTAACTACATATCGTTCAGGGACAGCTTCAGTGGTGGCAGTAGCGGGAACCGCAACTATAATTCTAACAGGTTCATAGGGTTCGTTTTCTATATATTCAGGTATAGTAGGATCCGCACCTTCAAGAAATAGCATCATTCGATTTTTCCATAGAGAAAAGTTATCTCTGCTAAATCGAGGAGGTTTAGAAAGTGAACCATTATCATAGTAGTTTGTGTTTGTGTTTAATGCCATTTTAGAATAGCAAGGAAGAGTATACAACAAGATCTTGTTTATTAGATTTAAATAAACTGCTCTGATACCACTTGTTGGTCCCGAAGGTGCTAAACAAGTTTGTAGAAGGGGGGTTGAATACAAACACAGAATTTAAAGTTTAATAAATTGTTTATTGATAAATCAAAATACAATTTACAAGTTTGTTGCGGAATAAGATTAAGACAGACTCAATCTAAACAAACTTAAGAAACACTAAGATAATTGCACAAGAAATTCAGAGAATGGGGAATTAAGAGATATAGAAAACAAGGGTTTCTATATTGAGTTCAAGGATGAAGCACACCTTCAGATGAAGGGGAGAACTTCCTATTTATACCCTATGCATTAAATGCATGGCAGGATACTTTACACGTGGCGTTCACTGATTGACTTTGGGAGTCTGACTTTTGGGAGACATGCTTTCGGCCGGGTCATGAACAGTGTAGTTGACAGAGTTGTTGTACGAATGGTTGCAGAGACTTGTCCGTTCTAACACATCGTACTAGGTTGTGCAAGGATAGACAAAAGGAAACTTGAGGCATAAGCTTTGTGATCGATTGATCGCCGAGTATCTCTACATTCAGAGATAGAGAGGTTCAGCTATCGCTGAAGCTTTTCCTCATGTTCCTTCGCGTATAAGTAGAGTTGTCTTTGCTTCACTGATATCCGCATCAGGTCACTAGTAGACTTCTTTTTGTTCAGCGGCATTGTCTTCGATTCAGCTATGAACATATGTTGACGCGAGACTTGTCTTCAGGGATTACGTTGGCTGTTTACTTTAGGAAATAACAGTGATAACTGAACAGACTCAGTTTGATCACTGATAGTGAAACACTAATACATAGAAATGTTTATAAGAAAGACTATCAGCGATAACTGAACAGACTTAGTCTGATCGCTGATGGTGAAACACTAATACATACTAAAACGTAATTTTCACTAAGTAGAGAAGAGGGTCATTATCAAATCACTGAGAGAGTTTGGATCAACACTTTTCAATCAGATCAAACTTCTTATGCAACTCATATTTTGCATTTTTCTCCTTTATGATGTTTATTGACAATTCAGACAACTTTCCTGTTAGCTTAGCTATCTCAGTCTCTAGATCTTTCTTTTCTGCAGAAAAGTCTATATTTGTATCCTTCAGCTCAACTTTCTTCTTCTCATTCTCAGCCTTTTCTCTCTCTAGAATGATAACCTTATCAAAGTCTGGAACTTGTTGAGAAAGTTTAACACATCTAAGCTCTAATGATTTCTTTTCTTCAAAGGCTTTTCTGGAGAAATCAGAGAATTTCTTGGCAAAGTCTTTTCTTTCTTTCTCTATCTTCAGCAATTCATCTTGGACTGTTGTATTGTCTCTGTCTTGGGTTGCCTTCTCTTTCAGCTCATTGATCTCATCCTCAAGACTGAGAACTTTATCTTTAAACTTTTCTCTGTCCGCACAGAGTTGAGAATTTATTTGTCTTAGTCCTGTACTAGTATCCTTTGCAACACTTGTACTCCTTCTAAGCTCTCTTTGCATTGCATCCTTCTTTGACCATGTAGAGCTTGATTCAGATCTTTTCAACTTTATTTGAAGATCGAAGATCTTTTTTTCTTTAGACTCTATTATTCCTGCAAAGTCAATTAAAGAATCAGAATCTTTTGAATTTTCTTTTAGAGCATTGATCTGAATAAGAAGAGATGAGTTCTGAATCTGTAAAGCCTTGTTCTCAGCTTTGAGCATTTTGTCCTCTTTGTCATACTCATCAATCATGCGAGATGATGTTGATAACCGTCCAGCAAGTTGTTTAGCCTTTGCTCTTACTTCAGAAAGAGTCATGTTGTTGAAATCAAGGCTGTAACCTTCAGGCATCATTAGCTGATTCGACATCTTAGCTGTACCACTTGTTAGTAATTAAACTTATTTGTACCAAGACAACCAACTAGATGAGATCGTTAGAATCAAGATAAAAACCACACTTAAAATTTTTTAGAAAAATAAATTTCCAAAAATAATTAAATGTAGTCCTCTCACGCAGTAGATAAAATCAAACAGAGTAATACTGAAAATAAGAAAATTTTGATCACGAACAGAACTTTGTCCCCCTTCGCAGACTTAGCACGGGGGTACCGCTACCCGGTTAGCGGGTGGGGTCAAGGGGCAACGCCCTTGCGGGGGTATGCGGGCAACGCCCCTAGAGAAAAAAATTTACACAAAAGTGAACAGAGAATAGTGCAGTGAACAGTGCTCGCGTGAACAATACTTGCGCAAAGTGAACAATACTTGCGCAAAGTGTGGTTTGCGCATGCAGTGGGGCGCGCAAAGTGAAGTTTGCGCAAGACTTGGGTTGCGCAAAGCAGAGGTTTGCGGGTCAAGTTGGATGCGCAAAGTGAAGGTTCGACCGGAACTTGCTTCGATCGGTATGGAGTTCGACCGGGAACTTGCTTAGAGCGGTATTATGTTCGACCGGGAACTTGCAAAGACCGGGATATTGTTTGACCGGAGACTTGTAAAGACCGGTAGAGAGTTCGACCGGGAGCTTGCTTCGACCGGTAAAAGACTAAGACCGGAACCTACAAGACCGATATTCCTTTCGACTAGTATAGTGATATGACCGATATAGTGCAAGATCAGAAAGAATCGACCGGTATTGATTCGACCGGTATTAATTCGACCGGTATTAATGTGAGTGAGCCGGTCGACCGGTATAAACCGATATGAATCGATCAACCGGTATTGGTTTTGACCGACAAGCCTTTGACCGATATGGAATGTATGTGTATCGGGCGACCGGACAAATGTGAGTACCGGTGAATATAAAGACCGATATGTTCTTAATGCTTTCGACCGATATGTTCTTAAGTCGACCCAGAACGATGAACAACCCAGAAAAATCAACCCAGAAACACACAAATCACGAAAATTGAATGCAAAAATTAGACTTTTATACCCTAAAACATATATCGAACACAACCCAAACAACCTTAAAGATTGAAATCGACCTTTAAGATTCAATTTTGAGACCACAGTGATCGACTACCATACGAACCCAGAAAAACACAAACCCAAAAATTCAATCACTTAATTAATTTGAAAGCAATTAAGCAATTAGATAACATTAAGAAGCATCAAACTTATCTAATCAGATCAACTTTAACCATAGAAACATGTTAATTCATGAAGTTGATTTTCACAGATTTATATATATCGATGAACACAGTGATAAACCGATAAACACAGATTTAATCCAATTAGCCTGATTCTTAGGCTCTGATACCACTTGTTATCCCAGTTTAATCTAGTTGGTAAATAATCAATCAAGTAATCAAGTAACACAATAATAATCAAGAGATATATAAATCAGAGTAACATACCAATCCCTTGAATAAACAATGAAACCCTTGTGTGTTTTTGATACCCTTGAATATGATTACAATATGGCTACCTTTCTCTCTAAACAATGATTAAGAAATTATGAAAGGTTAACCCTAAAACTAAACAATTAAAACTTTAAATATTTAGGCCATATGGGCTTCCTAATGCTTAATGGGCTTGAGGCCCAATAGCTTAATAACTATTGAATAAATACTAATTAGACCCTCTAACTTTAACTATCAAATAAATACAGTTTAAACCCTTTAATCTTGAATACAATTATTTGATCCAACAATCCAAGATATCCAATCTGAACAAGTATGGAGATTTGGGATATCCATACGCCACCAACGACCGATAAGAGCCCATAAGTCTTTAGCGAGAGGACATGAAAAGAAAAGATGACTGCAGTCCTCCACTCTTATATCATAATTAGGACATAAAAGAGACGAAACATCAATACCTCTTTTATCCAAATTTATCTGAGTAGGGAGCCGATTGAGATGCAACCGCCACACGAACACATTAACTTTGATGGGAACAAGTCGATTTCATCTAGTAGGATGAGAGTCCACCTCCAAATGACTAGAATCAATTAAACGCCTAGCTGAAGCCACTGAAAAGTCACCCGACCCTTCTAACAACCACACCCATCTATCCTTTTGACTGGAGGGCACAAAGGTAGACAAGATTTGTTGTAGTTCACTAAATTGGACAACCTCAACCCCACCTCTCGGCGTCCTTCGAAGACACACATCCCAACACCCTAACTCCAAACGAGACTTGACATTCGCCGATTTATCCAATTCTAAAGCGTAAACTCTAGGAAATTGAATTTTAAAAGGAGAATCCCGAAGCCAAACATCATCCCAAAAAGCGGTCAAAACACCATCACCCACCTTTTTCTTACAGAAAGAGAAAAGATCAATATCTTTGTCCTTTAGAGAGTTGACCGATTTTATAATAGACACCCATGTTGAGTTTGAAAATTGCCTAGGCACATTCGAACCAATTAGACCCTTCTCGCCATAGATGGATTTAATAATTTTAACCCAAAGTGCCTCATCCTCCAACCAAAACCACCAAATCCACTTGAAAAGCAAAGCATGATTAAACGCCATAATGCTACCAATACCGAGTCCTCTGAATTTGAGACTAGCCATAACTTTTTTTCACTTGACCCAAGACATTTTCTTTTCCTCCACATCGCCACCAATGAAAAATCTATTTCGGAGAGATTCTAAGCCTTGCTCAACAAACCTTGGGATTTTGTAAATAGACATGAAGTAAGTAGGAAGGCTCCCCAAAACGGACTTTACAAGGGTAACCCGACCACCAACCGAAAGAGTTTTAACTTTCCAATTGGAAAGTTTGGACAAGAATTTATTGAACACCACCTTCCAATCCTCCTTTTTGGTCATATTACCCCCAACGGTTAAACCTAAATACGAAAATGGAAGCTTCAATCCACCACACCCAACACAAGAGGCGAAACACTCGATTTCTTGCGAATCCACCCCCACGCCAAAAAGTTTACTTTTTTGAAGATTAATTTTGAGACCCGAGATTAGGAAAAAACACCTAAGAATACGAATAATATTCCTAGCATTCAATAAAGACCATTCACCTAGAAAAATCGCATCATCCGCATAAAATAGGTGGGAAAGAGGATACCGTTCTTTACCAATAGCAGCACCCATGAAGAGATTTTTCGAAACTGCATCTTGAATGATGACATGTAATCCTTCCATGGCTAAGATGAAAAGGAAAGGGGAGAGAGGATCTCCTTGCCTTAATCCACGACGAATGCAAAATTCCTTAGTCGGAGAGCCATTAACGAGAACCAACCCCATCGAGTCCTTAAGGCATCCACGAATCAACCCACGCCAAACTATGCCAAATCCCATTTTTGCGAGAATTAAATCCAGGTAATCCCACCTTAAACAATCGTAAGCTTTCTCAAAATCAACTTTAAGAATCAGAAGCTTAGACCGTGTTTTTTTATACCAATCCATAGCTTCATTCAAAATTAAAGGACCATCAAGAATCTGGCGCCCTTTTATGAAAGCGGATTGCTCGCTACTAACGATATCTCCAATAACCATACTAAGCCGAGAAAAGGGTTGCATTTGAACACCCCTCTATATATATGCCTATTAATCTATACTATATTATAAAACATGTATAAAAAATTCTTAAAAACAATTGTTAAAGATTAATATACCGCTATTTAATGTTAATTACTTAAAATCTCTTAAAAACAACAATTCAAGCTTTATGTACTACATTCAATATTATTTATTAACTTTCAATACTTATCTCTAACCACTTTAACTCACCTAAAATCACTCCCCACTTCAACTCCTCTAAAATCATTTCCCGCACAACTAAATACAAGATAAAAATCAAATTTTAAATATAAAAAATCGAAAATATAATTAAGAAAATCTAACAAAATATTTAATGTTTATTTATAAAAAAACATTATATTATTAAACCTAAAATAAATTACATTATTATTAAACTATTGAAGAAACTCATAAAAACAAGTTTTTATGCATTAAGTACTGTTTATTGATACACAATTTAAAATTCAAGATTACAACTAATGATGTATGAGTACAAATTTCTAAAGTTATATGTTTGAATTCATAACTAACAAACAAACATAATCAAAATAGGATAAACATCTCAATTTAAATATAAAGAATTTAAAATATATAAGATAATCATTGAATTCTAACAATATACTTCATTTTTTTACAAGGTTCTAAATGGCGTAAGGCGTGGTGTGGCGGCGAGGCCAAACCTCAAGCTTTAGGAGCCATGGCGAAACCATGACGTCTTCATGGCATGACTTATGGCGTCAAATTTATAATTCATATATAATATTATATATAAAAACGTATGTTTTGTAGTGTTACTCAATGAGTCAATAGTAATAAGCAAGTTAAATTAGGTTATATGTTAGAAACTTGCAAATAATATATTAAAAACATAAAGAAAAATCAAATATCTCATTACGATATCTGTGCATTAGGCCATGGCGTGCCATGGGCTTAACGTGGCATGACATACAAGCCTTGGTGCCATGGAGCGCCATAGCGGTTGTGCGGCGAGTTTTTTAGAACAATGTTTTTTTATATAAAAAACATTATATTATTAAGCCTAAATTAAACAAATTTATAAAAAAACCATAATCACTCTTTAAAAACCATCCAAAATCGTACTGTAAATCGATAAAAAACAAAAAAGTAAAAGGAAACATTAAAATCGTGATGTATCCCGCTACATTGCGCGAGTACGCTTATAGTAATTTATAACTTTTTTTTATGTGTTTTAGTATTTAATTCTTAAAACTTCGTGGTATATATATATATATATATATATATATATATTATTGTTGTTGCTATTTAAAAACTAGTTATTAGATTATTGTAACTTTTTAATTGATTGTAACTTTTAGTTTCTTTTTGATTTTTAATTTATCGTTTTCAATACATATTAATATATAGTAAAAAAATGTGATACTTATTTATAACTTAGAGTAAATTACACTTTTGGTCCCTACGGTTGTTACTCATTGTTGGTCTAATACAACTAGCATTTGATTCAACACTTAGAAATAAATTCTTATCTATTATTTTGTGACACCCTTATCCGATAAACAACATCATTCAAATATAACACAAAAGAACAAAATATTACTTTCTGTTTCATTCACCTCAATCTCCTCTAACCGAATCTCAATTAAAATATTACTTTCTCTTTTATTCACCTACAATATTTTTAACTCTAACTCAATCTCACTTCTTTTATCGTTCATTAGTGATCCAATCCAATCTAAAATCTTATTTTGTAAAAACTATATATTTAATTTTTTATCATATATATATTTTTAATTTTAAGTATAAAAATAGATTAAACGGACTATTGCATATTTTAAAACGTAATTATTGTAATATCCGGGTTTTTCGTTTATAAAGAATAAATGTTGAGAGGGTGATTTGTTTGTAGGTTTAAAGTGCAGGGGGTTAGATGGTAAATGTTGAAAAAGGGGGTTAACCCTAACATCCTTTCCCAAATGTTCGTTTCCTGATTGATGCGGCCAAGGAAGGTTCAGAAGGAGAAATACGACGATTTTGAGAAGAGAGGAAGGAGAAGGAAAAAACTACAATTGGAAGAAGGGATTGCATTGCTCCTCTTCAAGGTAAGACCTAATCCCTTTGTTATTTCTTATGGTGTGAGAAATGGGAGCCTTGGATAAGTTTTTGAATCGTTTCCCATAAGTGACCGATTGATTCACTGTTATTTGAGAAAGGGTTTATCCATTGTTGAGTATTTTGATTCTTGATCTAATTATTATAAGCTACAAGTTGTTTGGGGTTTGAGAAGAGAAATCGTTGGGTGTGTGTGGTGGTGTCGGTTCCGTCGTCCGGAATTAGACCCACCGATGAATCTCTTAACATCGACGTCACCAAACTGGGAAAGGAGACCCGGGGGACCCAGGAAGTTTCTCGACTGGGGGAGACCAGGGAGTGACTACACCGGGTAAGCCTGGGAGTATGGTGTGAGGGGGGACCCAGGCGGGGAACCCCGGGAGTCGGGGGCGCCCGAGAAGATCAGCCCCGGGAGACGGAGCGAGGAACCCGGGCAGGGACCTGGGATCTCAGGAGAGGGGTTATCCCGGGAGGCGTTTTGTTGCCTTGGGGCCGTTTTGGCGTTGATTTATATTAAAATTATTATACTTTATTCTGCAAAGTTTGGGTTGTTACAATTGGTATCAGAGCCATAGTTTAAGGGATCTAGGTGACTGGTCGGGCCTAGACTTAAACTGGAGAAGTAGAAACACAACTGAGAAATAGGAAGACCATAGGGAGACGAGTAATAGGGTAATGAAGACATGCATGTAAGGTAAATTTGGAATTCATCAGGCCAATGTAATTGCGAATTTACAGGTACATGTATATGCTTAAATTTCCTTAACGATAGGACAGTTGGTTGAATGTTTTGTATGTTTGCGTTCTTTTCAGTGAGCATCATGTCTGAGCGTGTGACCAGGAGCAGATCGGTACCGGTTGCCGAAGCAATTCCGGTAAATGTAGTGGTGGTGGATGGACCGACAGCCCCTCCGAGGCAAGTAGCCGCTCGGGAAAGGGGCCGTGGTCGCAGAAGGGGTCGAGGGAAAGGATCTCGAAAGGCTGCCACACAGTTGGACGAAACTGAAGCGGGATCTCAGGGGAGGAAGACAACGCGAGGTGGTCATTGAGCAAGGAGTGTGGAGGTCATGACGGAGCAAGAACCCTCTCTGCAGGAGAGTTCAACTACAGTTAGAGGAAGAAGACAATCCAGGAGCCATAGCGGGGGTCAAACTTAAGCTTTCGTAACTCAGGAGACCTTCGCCACTGAGATGAGGAAACTCCAGGAAACTCTACAAGCCTTGTTGGCTCATCAAACAAGAGAAGCATCTGCAAGTAAGGAAAAGAGCAGAGAAAGAGAAGTGACTGAGATGTCTAATCCACTAGAAACTATGTTGGGTAGCCACTCTCAATCGACTCCTGAGATGGCAGCTAGAACGGTTATGGAGAAGGGTTGCAACTATAAAGTGTTTTCTTCTTATAAGCCCCCTAGATTCAGGGGAGAATGCGATCTAATTGTAGTGATCAAGTAGATTGGGGAGATGGAAATGGTTTTTGATTCCTGTAAGTGCGCAGAAGAAGACAAGGTGGTGTTTGCATTGTCCATGCTGAGAGACAACGTTGTGTTCTGGTGGGAGGATAAGACGGGAGGAAAGGGTTCAAGAGAGGGAAAAGGGTATGGCTTGGGAAACATTTGTTACCAAATTCAAGGCACAATTTTGTCCGTTGGCGGCTGTCAAGAAGTTGGAGGAGGAGTTTCTGAACTTAGAGCAAGGAGAAATGACAGTTCGTTAGTATACGACCATGTTTCTGGAAAAGGTTCATTTTATGGAGATCTATGTGCCAAATGAGGAAAGGCGCATGGAGAGATACCTTTTTGGGTTAAGGAGCAACATTCGAGAGTTGGCAGCTGCGCGAGAACCTACTACCTTTCAAGCGACCGTTAATGCGACTGAGATGACTGTGGGAAGTGGTGAAAATAGGAAATAGGAAGGGACAACACGTGACCCTAAGAAGATTAAATCTGCAAGAACCGAGTAGCGGGTAACACCGAGATTTGGGGATAAGCCGTGCGGAATGTGTAATCGGATGCATAAGGGGGAGTGTATGATGGACAGAGATGGCTCTTTTAAGTGTGGGAAGACGGGACACATGGCTCGGGACTGTTAGGGACCGAGGTCATGTTATCAATGTGGTTCTCCAGACCACATCAAGACGAACTGCCCACAACTGAAGAAGGGAACGGTCGAAGGTTTTGGAGGAAAAGGAGGAGAGAGGAAGGTGGAACCAGTTCGGGCAAGAGCAAGGGCGATCCATATGACAGTGGAGGAGGCGGTGGAAACACCGGATGTGGTGATAGGTACTTTCCCTATAGACTCGACTTTTGCTAAAGTGTTGTTTGATTCGGGCACAAATCGCTCGTTTGTGTCACCGAAATTTGTTCATAATCTACATGTGAAACCCAAGAAGTTAAGCCATGGGTTTGAAGTATAGGTAGTCGATGATAGTCGAGTCTTGGTTGGGGAGGTCTATGAGTGTTATAGGATCGACATTGATGGTTTTTTATTCTAGCTAGGTTGTACCCGATGGGTATGGGGGAATTTGACATAATCTTGGGAATGAACTGGTTAGCATCCAACGATGCTAACATAGTATGTAATAAGAATCTGATCCGTATAGCGTTGCCTGATAAGGAAGAGGTGGTATTTTATGGCGATCGTTGGGATAGGAATCCGTGCTTGATCTCGATGATCAAGGCTAGGCGGTGCTTAGTGAAGGGGTGTGTGGGGTTCTTAGTATATGTGTTAGATGATAAGAAGGAGAAGAAGGGACTAGAGTTGGTTCCGGTGGTAAGTGAAATCCCGGAGATGTTTCTGGAGGATTTTGACAACTTTGCCTCCAGATCGGCAAGTGTAGTTCTAATTAGACCTAATGCCTGGAGCGGCACCAATTGCGAGAGAACCCTACCATTTGGCACCGACCGAGATGAAATAGATGATGACTCAACTGTAAGAGTTGCTCGAGAAGGGGTTCATTTTCCCCAACACTTCACCGTGGGGAGCGCCAGTGTTGTTCGTCAAAAAGAAGGATAGGTCTATGCGTATGTGCATAGATTACCGCGAGCTCAACAAGGTGACCATTTCCAAGGATTGATGATCTCATCGATCAACTGCAAGGAGCGAGTTACTTTTCAAAGATAGATCTGCGACCGGGTTATCATCAGTTGAAGGTAAGGGAGGAGGACGTACCCAAGATGGCTTTTCATACGAGGTACGAGCATTATGAATTCTTGGTCATGCCTTTCGGGATGACTAATGCACCAACTGTATTTATGGACCTAATGAATAGAGTGTGCAGTCCACTCTTGGACAAATGTGTGATCGTCTTCATTGATGACATACTAATCTATTCACGGTCCATGAGAGAGCATGAGATACACCTACGATCAGTGTTGGAGTTGTTAAAGCACGAGAAATTATATGCCAAATTCTCGAAGTGTGAATTTTGGCTGAGGGAGGTGCAGTTCTTAGGACACGTTGTGTCAGAAGACGGAATCAAGGTCGACCTAGCTAAGATTGAGGCTATCAAGGGTTGGGAAGCATCGAAATCTCCATTAGAAGTGAGGAGTTTCCTGGGGTTGGCGGGCTACTACCAAAAGTTCATCCAGGACTTCTTGCGGATAGCCACGCCGTTTACCGCCCTAACAAGGAAAAATGTTTGTGTGGGCGGAAGCTCAAGAGAGTGTGTTCAGTAAATTGAAGGAAAGCCTGAGTTATGCGCCAATTTTATCCCTACCCAACGAATCTGAAGGATTCGTGATCTACAGTAATGCATCTAATATGGGTTTAGGTTGTGTAAAGAGCATGAGAAGAACTACCCGACACATGACTTAGAGTTGGCGGCGGTGGTTTTTGCCCTGAAGATTTGGAGGCACTACCTTTATGGGGTTAAGTGTCAGATTTACACTGACCACAAGAGTCTTCATCATTAGTTCAACCAGAAGGAGTTGAATATGAGGTAGAGAAGATGGATAGAATTGCTAAACGATTACGACTGTGATATTTTTTACCATCCAGGTAAAGCCAATGTTGTAGCCGACGCCTTGAGTCGAAAGGAGCGAGGAGATACGACGAAGGTTATGGCCTTTCGAATCGAAGCGAATTCCGATTTCTTGGATGAAGTTAAGTAGTGTCAAGAGAAAGCTCTTATGGAAGAGAATATGAAAAGTGAGAGGATTTCCGGAATGGTAACCTCGTTAGCTGTTGACAGTCGCGGGGTGAGATGCTTTGAGAATTGTGTGTGGATTCTTAAGGTGGGTGACCTTCGGAAGAGGGTGTTGGAGGAAGCTCATAAGTCTTGCTATTCAATTCACCCAGGAACCAATAAGATGTATCGAGACCTGAAGCAGTGTTATCGGTGGTTGGAATTGAAGAAGGACATCTCTTACTTCGTCGAGCGATGCCTGACATGTTTGAGGGTT
The DNA here is from genome assembly GCA_023525745.1 of Arctium lappa. Classification (NCBI taxonomy): domain Eukaryota; kingdom Viridiplantae; phylum Streptophyta; class Magnoliopsida; order Asterales; family Asteraceae; genus Arctium; species Arctium lappa. The sequence continues at coordinate 34,469,741 of CM042062.1, forward strand.
AAAGTTGAGCACCGGCGACCGTACGGAGAACTTTAATCGTTGAATATACCGGCGTAGAAGTGGGACGAAATCACGATGGACTTTGTCACGGGTCTTCCGCGATCACCTAAGGGGCATGACTCCATTTGGGTAATAGTGGATCGACTCACAAAACCGGCTCACTTTCTACCGATTAAGGAGACGTACCAATTGGAGAAGTTGGCTAGATTGTATATAGATGAGATCGTATCCAGACACGGGGTGTCATCATCTCTCGTAACGGATCGTGATGGACGTTTCATATCATCTTTTTGGAGAAGTCTGCAAAGAGAGTTAGGCTCACAACTCAAGTTGAGTACTGCTTATCATCCTCAAACGGATGGACAAAGAGAGAGGACTATGCAAACATTGGAAGACATGCTTCGAGCATATGTAATTGACTTTAAAGTCTCATGGTAGAGGCTCTCGAGCAAATGCCAAGTCATGTTAAATTTTTGAAAGATATCCTTAATAAAAAACGAAAGTTGGGAGAATTTGAAACCGTTGCTTTAACCAAAGAACGTAGTGCACTTCTTACTTGCAAAATCCCTCCGAAACCGAAGGACTCAGGAGTTTTACTATTTCGTGTTCTATTGGGGGACAAGAAGTAGGGTGTGCTCTATGTGATTTAGGAGCAAGCATAAACCTCATGCCTTTGTCTGTTTTTAAAAAATTAGGAATTGGTGAAGCTCGTCCCACCCCAGTCACTTTGCACCTAGCCTATACAAAAAGAAAAATTGAGGACATTTTGGTCAAGGTCGATAAATTTATCTTTTCGGCCAATTTTCTAGTTTTGGACTATGAGGCAGATCAAGATGTCCCCATCATTCTAGGGAGACCATTTTTAGCAACCGGTAGAACCTTGATAGATGTGCAAAATGGTGAGTTAACTATGAGAGTGAACGGCCAACAAGTAACTTTCAATGTCTTCAAATCCCTCAAGTTTAACGGTGAAATTGAAGATTGCTCTTAGTTAAATGCTTTAGATGAGGATTTTGAGTTAAGCTTGATCAATTATATAGGGGAAGAAATTTTGGAAGAAGATTTGATATGGGTTATAGATGCATATGATCAATTGGACTTTAAAGATAGAACGACCCAAGGTCCCTCCATAATTAAGGCTCCCGACCTAGAGTTGAAACCGCTTCCTGACCACCTTAAGTATGCATGTATGATGGAAGAGGAAAAATTGCTCGTAATCATTTCTTCCAATTAAGCTCTGAACAAGAAGTGAGGTTGATAGGCTTGTTGAAAAACCACAAAAGGCCATAGGTTGGATAATTGCGGACATCAAGGGAATAAACCCTTCACTTTGCCAACATAAGATAACTTTGGAAGATAATAGTATTGGCAAAGTGCAACCACAAAGGAGATTGAACCCCATCATGAAAGAAGTCGTTAAGAAAGAAATTTTTAAATGGCTTGATGCAGGTATTATTTACCCCATCTCAAGTAGTGGTTGGGTAAGTCCAATCCAATATGTGCCAAAAAAGGGTGGTACCACAGTAATCACCAATGAAAAGAATGAACTCATCCTAACAAGGACTGTCACCAGGTGGAGAATTTGCATGGATTATAGATAATTGAATCTGGCTACAAAAAAGGACCACTTCCCTTTACCCTTCATTGACCAAATGCTAGATAGATTGTCCGGAAAGGAATTTTATTGCTTTTTGGATGGATATTCGGGGTATAACAAAATTCACATTGCACCTGAAGATCAAGAGAAGACCACCTTCACTTGTCCTTTCGGAACTTTTGCTTTTCGCCGAATGCCATTTGGTCTATGCAATGCACTCGCTACATTTCAGTGTTGTATGATGTCCATTTTTTCAGATATGATTGAAAACTCCATGGAGGTTTTCATGGACGATTTTTCTGTAATTGGCACATCATTTGAAAATTCTCTTGAAAATCTGAAAAAGAGTTTGGAAAGATGTGAAACACACGATTTAATTTTAAACTGAGAAAAATTCCATTTTATGGTACAAGAAGAGATCGTGTTGGGTCACATGGTTTCCAAGAAAGGTTTGGAGGTAAATAAGGCAAAACTGGAAGTAATAATACAATTACCTGAACCCAGTTCGGTTAAAGGCATTAGAAGCTTTTTGGTTTATGCGGGGTTTTATCAACGTTTTATAAAAGATTTTTCAAAAATCGCAAAATCCCTTTGCAATTTATTGCATGCTGACCAAATTTTTGACTTTACTTCCGAATGTAAAGAAGCCTTTGAAACCATCAAAGTCTCGCTTGTCTAAGCACCCATAGTAGTCGTCCCGAATTGGACATTACCTTTTGAGGTAATGTGTGATGCAAGCGATTGGGCTGCAGGTGTTGTCTTAGGACAAAGACGAGATAAAATTTTCCACCCCATTTACTACGCAAGTAAAACTCTTATCGAAGCTCAGATAAATTATAAAACAACCGAGAAAGAGTTACTTTCCATAGTATTTGCTTTTGACCGTTTTCAATCCTATTTGATTGACACAAAAGTCATCGTTCACACCAACCACTCCGCTATTAAATATCTCTTTAACAAAACTGATTGTAAGCCACAACTTATTCGGTGGGTGCTTCTTTTGCAATAATTTGACCTTGAGATAGTTGATAGGAAATGAGTTGATAATCAAGTGGCCGATCATCTTTCCCGGATGAACAAATTTTGGCCATCCATCATCACTTTGAAAAAGATGTCCCATGGTATGCAGATATTGCTAACTATCTGGCAAGTGGAATCAGGCCATGTAACATGAGGGGACAACAATTCAAGAAATTCATACATGATTGTAAACAATATTTTTGGGTGACCCATTTTTGTATAAACTAGGTGCAGACCAAGTTTTAAGAAAACGTGTCCCAAATTTTGAAATGAAAAGTATTGAGTGATTGTCATGCGTCACCGTACGGAGGCCATTTTGGTGGTCAACGTATGACGGCAAAAATTCTTCAAAGTGGTTCTTTTGGCCCACTTTATTTAAAGATGCATTTGAGTTCGTCAAAGGGTGTTAGGACTGAAAGTCCTATGTGTTGAAAGTGGAATAAAGTATTTATAAGGGTTCGAAATGTAATTCTTTAATAGTTATTTTAGTCAGATGGGCCCAAGCCCATAAGCCCAATTGCTTGTAAAGCCTAAGTATATAAAGGCTTATTCAGATCATAATTATGTAGAACAGTTTAGAAGAGAGAAATTCATTATTCAGTTTTCTAGTCATTAGGTTTACTTACCCTTATCAGAAATACTCTCTGTAAACCTTAACCCTTTGAAGTTATATCAATCATATGACTAGTTGCTGTGGCCTATAATTTGTTCATCATTGTTCTTATTTACTTGTGATTGCACTGCACTGGGATCTACAATTGGTATCAGAGCAGAAAGGCAAAAAGGTTTGATCCAGTAAAAAGGTTTGTCTAAAACCCCAAAATCAATTACTTGTGATAATTGCTTTATTTGCTAGAATTGATTGTTAGTGTTTGCGTTATATGTTTATTTGATTAATCTGATTCTGTAAAGTTAAAGTTTTTATGTTCGATCGTATCTGATTGTTGTTTCTGAAGTTTTTATGTTCGATCGATTTTTTCTGGTATATTAAAAGTTTTTTTTCGATCGAATCTGAGAAAAAATATTTTCTTTGTTTGCTATCGGTCTTAGGGTTAGCCTATTGTTTTTATCGATCTTTATGATTATATCGCATCCGGTCGAATTTTTTGGTTGATTTTCTGGGCTTTATTCGATCGAAGATCGAAGGTTCTGGGTTTGGCTTCGGTCGAATCTCAGAAATTCATCGGGTTCTTCGGTAGATTCTTCGTGTTCTTCGGTCGTTTGTGATTAATCGACCTTATCTGATATTTGTGTTTATCGTATTTTTTAAGTCTTTCGACCTAAGTATTCGACCGGACACTTGTGCTCCGGTCTTGTCCTTTCGACCGAATAAGAGTTCCTTCGGTCTTGTCCCTTCGACCGAATAAGTTTTCCTCCGGTCAAACACCTTCGACCGTATAAGAGTTTCTCCGGTCTTATCCATTTGACCGGACACTCCGGTCTTGCACCTTCGACCGGATACTTGTTTACTCCGGTCTTGCCTTCGACCGGGTGGTTGTAACATCCGGTCAAACACCTTCGACCAGATACTTGTATCCCAGTCTTACACCTTCGACCGGATAAGTGTATCCCCGGTCCTGTCATTCGACTGGATACCTGCTTACTCCGGTCTTACCTTCGACCGGTATCTTGCATATTCTGATCCTTTGCTTCGACCGGACCCCTGTTTGACCGGGTATTAATAAAAGGTCAAATTTTTTTGTCTCACGATCTTTTTGCAGTGTATTTATTTTAGCCCCCGTACTTCAAGGATTCAGCGTGTCATCTGTGACCTTAAATTTTCAAGTTTCACATTTTGTCATTTTTGGTCCCTGCACTTTCAAGTTTCATCTTTCTTCTAAGCCGGATCGAATACAGTCTAGTCAATTCGTACAAAATGGTGAACCCACCAATGCTGCGGTCCAAAGGAGAATATGAAAGGTGGAAAGCTGATTTTCTGGATTTTGTTGACGAACATGAGGTTGGTCCCTATATCAGATTATCATTGACTGAAGGAGAGAACCAATCCCAAATTCCGCCAGAAGCTTCTCCTGTGGAAAAGGAACAAAGAGAGAGGGCCAATAATAATGCTCGAAATTATATGAAACATAGTATCTGTAATGAATTTATTAGTGACATTTTTAGTGAAATTATTGGTCAAATAAATACTAACAACATGACAGGAAAAGAGCTGTGGGATTGTGCTGAATGGTTGGTGTTAGGGACAAAGGGTTTATTAACAGGAAGAGAATTGGAAGTTGAGAACTCTGAGCTAAAAGGAAAGATCTCTATTTTGGAAGCTAAAACTCAGCAAACAATCTATGTTAAAAGTTCTGAGGAAAAGATTTCTGCACTGAAAGATGCAAATGCAGATCTTCAAAAGCGTTTATCTGATTTGGAGCAACTGCTTGCTAAACACAAATCTGATTTTGAGACTAAAGAGAAATCTTTCGCAAAGAAGTTCTCAGAATTCTCGAGAAAATGTGGTGATGAGAAGAAAGAAGTTGAGCTGAAGTGCATAAAACTTTCTCAGCAAGTTTCTGATTTTCAGAAAGTAATCATTCTTGAAAGAGAGAAGTTTGCAACAGAAAAGAAGGCCATTGAACAAAAGAATGTTAGCGTCTTCAAAGAAATATCCGGCCAAAGAAATGATGCTGAGAAGGGATTTGAAGAAGAAAAAAGCTTGTTTGAGATGGAGATCAAAAGGCTTACTGCCAAGTTGTCTGAACTATCTGAGAAGGCACTAAAAGAGCAGAAAACGAAGTCAGAGTTCACGAAGAAGATTGACCTGCTTGTTCAAGAAAGAGACAACTTCGCTTCAACGATTAAAGTGCTTGAAAAGTCTGTATCAAGCTCAAATCAGAAATCTGTCTCTACACAAAGGTCAGTTAAATCTTTTGACCGGATTCGTAAAACTAACCTTTTCTATGATAGCAATATAGATGGTTCAGGTACACACTCTAGAAGAAAGAGATACATAGATGAGGAACTGGTCTGGAAGAAGAAACCAGTTGAAGATGAGCTGAAAGAAAAAGAATCGTGTGTACATGCGTTTAATGCAAAGAAGAACAATGCGAGTAAAGGTAAACCTGATCACATCTACTCAAGAGATCAATTACTCAAGTTGTCAGGTAAGAAATACCACTGTTCTTATTGTCATACACATGATCACATTCACAAAACCATTGATCATTTCTGGTATGGTTCTTATTCTATATCCCCTACAAGAACTGCAACTAACATTCGAGGACCCAAATACCAGTGGGTACCAAAACCGAAAACTGATTCTTTGTTGCAGGCACCGACTGTCATGGGGGAGTAGAAGAATAATGGCTTCTAAGTAAATCAGCTTACAACCCGGACTTCAACGAAGTTTGGCTTCTGATCACATGACAGATCAGGACCCGTTCTTCAACGTTCAGACTTGGATATTATTGCAAATATCCAGGGGGAGCTTAAAAGACCTAAATCATTCTATCATGATTTGAGGAGGAGCTTAAAAGGTAAATATCTTCTAATCCTAGATCTCTGATTGTTTGAAAGAAGAACAACTTTCAAGCATGAAAAACGTTTTCTGAAATGTTCAAACCACTTCTGGTTCTCAAAAGATTTTATGAATTTAGAAGTGTGATTTTAAATGTTTTTCATTTTTTGAGCTTTAATGTCTAACTGACTGTGTGTTTCTAAAGATCAATACTCGCGCATTATCTTATCCTTATACTGTAACGTATTCACACACACAGGTTCAGTACTGCATGTGTACTTGTTATTACCATGTCTCATAATGAAACAATTTTTCGATGGTAATACCCCCGTTTGAAATTCTATGTTGTTAAGCATCCATCATTATTTCTAAATTTGTGCTTTCATTGCTAAAGTGTTTATATTTGTTCATATAAACAAAATATCCAATTCTTTGATACCCTATCCAGTTTATTTGATCTGATTGATACATTGTCAGATTCTCAAAACAATTCTTTTGATTTCCTTTCATTTACTCAATATCTTTGTTTTTGAGAAATCTTCAAAGTTCAATTGCTCAAATATCATGAGCATACATTTTGACAATGTTATAATACATTTTGAGCTTAAATGTTCAAGATAAACTGTTGAGCTATCATTCTTTATAGGAATTACATGGGATTTGTGTGAGAGCTTAAACAGAACTTCCATGGATTCACGTAAACCAGTGTTTCCTACCCTGGAAGTTATCCTTGAGTGATTGAGGGGTGAGGGGTCTTAAATCAAAGAGTGGGGGAGATAACTCATCGGATTGAGTTTTTCTCATTGTGTGGAGCGGAAAAATGAAAAAGAGAGTTTGGTTAGAAGTGAGCTTAAATGTTAAAAAGAAAGAGGTTTGAGAACAGAGTTAAAAGAATATCAGAACTCTGCACCAACCACTTTTTGAGCCGGGAAGCCACATATTCTGATTGGTTCACATTCTTCGGTGACCATCATTGAAAAAGGTACCTAGCCCATGCCAACTCTTGCTATAACCCCACCAGCCACTCGTTTCTTTCTTAACAAAGAAATGTTTAATTTTCTTTGGGGACGCAGCATATCTGCTATCTAGTCTTCACTCGGAAGATTTAGATATTGAAAAAGAAGGAAAATTGCCCCACCTTCGCACATCTTTCATGCACATTGAGTCCGTGTAATATCTGTTGCTGTCTCAACAGTTTACATAATTTGAGCCTGAGAAAGCTAAGTAGCTTAATTCATTCTACACTTGCACGAGCACACAAGGAATGCGTTTTCTTGTCATAACATTCATAGAAAATTCCTTTGTGGTTTTTCGATGATTGAATGGAAGCCCTGGGGGAGTGATCACCACAAAAACTCCTTTCCAAAGTACATCCGTTGTACAAAGTGGCTCCGTGCTACTTACAGGCATACTAACTGTATCATTTGTTGATTCAGGTTTTCAATTCCTATTATATCGGAATTTGAAAAGATTCGGATATATATATTTCATGAATTGACGGATACTCAGATCAAAATGTGGATAATGTCATCTTATCATAAAGGGGAGATCAAAGAATATGTTGAAATTGAAGAAGTTTTGATGATCATGATGCTCACAATCATCAAAAAGGGGGAGAAAAAGTTCAATTTCAAAGTTTTAAAGAAAGAAAGAAAGTTTTTTTTTTTTCTGAAGACAGTC